>JAOEGL010000002.1:261829828-264229828 GCA_034509955.1 Urosaurus nigricauda | reverse complement strand
ATGGCTGTACAGGGATTTAAACCCTGTTCTTCTAGAGTCCTAGTCCAGCATTCAAACCAATATACAACACTGGCTCATTCTTCATGCTGGTCGTTCCCAGTACAGTCAGGTATAAGCAAAGTGCTGCAGCCATTCTTACCTTGTGTGTGTTCTTCCTCATTAATAACTTTTGTCATCTTGGCCACATGTTGAGGTTGCTTGTCCCAGCTTTCATAAACATTGGAAGGTATGACATCAGGATACATGACCTTCTTGTTCTGCTAGTTGCCAGCAAAGCCCTGTCTTGCAACTCTGCTTTTTATAAAATACAGGAGCAGGGAGAAATCTCAGCTGCATGTGATTTACTGCAAAATCACAGGGTGGTCCACATTATCACCTATTAGGCACAATCCCACAAACAGCCTGACATAGATTGACTTATATAGTGTCAAGGTGGGAGGGGGGCTGTCAGTTTCCACATAACATTTTCCCTTCCCTCTTGTAATTCGATTGTTACAATAACTACTGAACTAACATGGAAGCTGTCCCATGTGTCCTTTACAAAATAGGAAAAAATACAGAATGCTTTCCCTGTAATTAATTTCCCAATGAAATATGTCCCTTGGACCATATTTAAAGCTGAGTTACTCTGGATAACTTCCAATCCTCAGGAATTTTTTCATATAACACACACACACACACACACACACACACACACAAACAGAGGGAGGGAGAATAAGATTCTTCCAGATATCCCTGAAGCTAATTTTACTTCACATTTCTATAATAATGTTCATTTGTTTGTTATATTTTCTTCTGCCCTATCTTCCAAGGCTTTCTTTGCCCAAGGACTTTGGAGCAGCTTTAGCAAAGAGAAGCACCATGTTCAAGCATTGCCTCCAGTCTGTTCATTGAAACTGTAGACCCCTGAGGCTGTTTTTGATACAGGAAGACACCTGCAGTGCCTTAATTCTATCACTTTGTGCCTAGTTTTGAGCACACTATCCATGTTGGCTAGGTAGTTGTAGTCCACAAAGTAATGTTTCCATATCTGATTGTGTCTCTAATTGGTTATCTTACCTCTTTGATGTATTCAGTAGCTTATTCCCAGGTCTATATAACCATTTATTCACTTTTAAAGACATATTAATAATATAACTTATTTCAAAAAATGAAAGGAAGGAGATGTGTGTAAACATGCCTCCATGCAGTTGGAATCCCACCTCGATCCGCAGGGAGAGGCGGGAAATACAAATAAAATTTTATTATTATTTATAATAAAATCAATGTTGTGACTAAGGCCTTGACTTTATTTGCCTGAATACTCTGAGTGTCCCCAGATTATTCTGCCCCCAAATCCACTAACCCCATCTGTTTCCTTGCTGTGGGTTACTCATGTTATTGATGTGGAGCCCCTCGTTCTGACCTCAGAGCAACTTGCACTTGCAGTGGTACCTCTGGTGGCTTGGAGGAACCATAAGTGAAGGCAGCCGCCATTATTTCTGGGAAGATTGCCAGGAACTCAGAGCAAAAGGTGAATTATTTAAATGTGGGCTAGGAGGAAGAAGCCCTGAATCAAGTACAGGTGTTGTTAAAATCCACACTCAATTTGGGACTTTTGTTCTGTATCATGTAAACAGGGTGCATGGAGCCCAGGGAAAATCAGGGATAATTTGCCCATATTGACTAAGCCTAAAATTTAAACCTCATGGTTGAGCTCACAGTCACATGACAGAACTGGAAAATGTTTAGTACATATGTAATGGTGTTTTTCTAGAATGGGAAGAGTATGCACAACAAAAGGAAGTCAAGCAAGGTTGGCTTTAGGCAGTAGATGCTGGGCATAGTGGCAATGTGGTGCTAGTGGATGGCTTTGTGTGTTTAAATGTCTTCAGTCCACAGTCTTCATATGCTGCACAAAAATGCTGTATGATTGGCATCAGATTCTGTTGCAAGTCAAAAAAGTTTTTCCTGTACATGGAGGTAGGAGTGGGTGCTATTATGTATTTTACCTCATGAAGCACAAGAATGGTACCTGATGCTGGACAAGTGATTTATAATGCATAAAGTAAAAAAGTAAACATTTCCCCTTTGACAAGGTTGTCAAGTCATGTCCAACTCCAGGGGGTGGTGCTCATCTCCATTAGTATGCCGAAGAGCCAGCATTGTCAACGACAACTCTGTGATCATGTGGCCAGCATGGTTGCACAGAACGCTGTTGCCTTCCCACCAAAGTGGTACCTATTTATCTAATTGCACTTTTACATGATTTTGGACATCCTTGCTCATCCTTCCTGCATGATTGTGGGAAGGACTTTAACATGACATTGTCCTTTCCCAGATGTGAGAATAACAGCAATAGTGCAAAAGTCTTTCATATGACATTCCACTTCAATGATAGGATCAGTGCTATGCATATGAATGGCTTTCGTGTGATTACAGTTCACAGACAGGATAAGAATGGGATAAAGATTCTAACCCTGTCCCATCCCTGTATGATATTGTTCTGAGTTAGTGATGGGAGCTCACTCCATCATGTGGCACTTGGGCCTCAAACTGCCAACCTGCTGATCCTGCAATCGTCAGAGTCAGTGTCAGTCTCATGTGATTATGTGCCATGAGTTAGTGTGTGATTATGTACCATGTATAGTGGTACACAGTCACACACATATTAGTTATTATTTATTTACTTTATTTATGTGCTGCCTTTCTTTCAGGCCGGGACCCAAGGTGGCTTTCATAATAACAAATTGAAAACATTTATAAAAAGTTTTAAAAACACCACATTAAAAACACATGAAACAATTCAGGCATTTCTTTCAGTCCTGTTTCCTTAAAACTGTGCATTCTGATTTGCAAAATGTTTCTCCTCTCCGACATTATGCCCAGTGAAGAACTGACCTGAAAGGTGGAGCATTTTTCATCAACAAATAGACAAATGGGTGGCTCATACTCCAGTGTTGTATGCCTAATTTTCAGAACACTCTGTAGAGAAGATAAGAGTTTTAAACTAAATTAAAACTGGGGGTCATTTCATTTCACTGACATGATTAAATTTAATGTGCCCTTTTCGGCAGTAGTCACTAAAACAGATTCATTTAATAACTATGTGGATCCCACAGTAGATAATTGCCATAATTACAGTGACGGATCCATGGTATGTAAACTATACGATTGTGAAACATACTTCCTCAATAACTGACATATTTCTGTAGGTGAATGTAGTTAGGAATTTGGCCACCATGCATATCGACTGTAGGACTTTCCTTCCAGTAACTAAGATCTTACCCAGGATCCCAAGAGAGGAAATTAGAAATGTGTTCCTTCATAACTTGACTCCCTAGAGATAGACTTTCTGAAATGTTCAGTGTGTGAAACACAAAACAAATCTAGGGAATATGGCAGCCCTTGGGTAGATGGAATGTCAGTTTCTCAGAAGGACTGGTTCATGATATTTTGCTGCCTGAAGGAAAGGATAAGATATTGTATATGTGTGCTGGTACATGTGCTGGTACATGTCCTGGTACACACTCACACAGAGCTCTATGTACAGAAGTGGACAGGGCAAAGAGTTGAATCTTAGTTGACCATGGCCAGACTGAGAGCATCTTCCATGGCACCTAAGAGCAAAAGGTGCATAGGACACACTTCTCTGATCCTCCTATCCTGCTGTTACGCACCTTTTCCCTCTGAAAGGTAAATGCATGTGCACATTATTATTTAGTGCTGTAAATTTACACAGTGCTGTACATACAATCATAAATTAGATGAATTCCTGCCCTCAGACTTACAGTCTAAAAGAGACAACACAAAAGGAAGAGGGGAATTTGGTGGGAAGGGGATAAGGTCCAGTGGTTCTTCTCTTAAGCCTTAAGGTCCTAGGGACTGTAACTGGTGTTACCTTGGGGGGGGGGGGAGTGTTACATGGGCAGACACTGGACAGAAGCCTTTCATTGTAATTGCAGTAATTGTGTGCTGGAGAAGGTCTTTCAAAGTAATGTGTGGGTAGGAGGCTACAACTTCTTCTCCCCAAGTAACTCCAATGGGCAGCAATGTGGGGGGGGGGGGAATGGAAGTCTTGGGCTTCCAGTCCATCCTACTGATACGGTGGTTATTACTGGTTTCGTACTATCAGTTACAGTGTGGAAACAATGGGGCTAAACAAACAGGCAAAAAGAGGTGCTTTCAGGTTGATTGAAGGCATGGCATTCAGATGACACATGCCTTGAAGTGAGCAGGAAAGTGCCCTCTAGGCACCTCATGGTGTTTCAAAAAGAAGCAGCTTTTTCCTGCTTCTTCCTGGCTTGAAGCCATGTAATGTGGTCATGACATGAGCACTCCAGCTGCCTTGGGAGCTGGTGGTACGGTTGGTAGGGTTTCAATGTGGCTTCAGAAAAGGCAGCTTCAAGCCACTTTTTCCTGCCCATCTGTTTCACCCCAATGTTCCCAGCTACTTCTGAGTTATTGGAGGAGGGCATCCCATCTCAATCTTCTTGACAGTGGTGGCAAAGCACTCACTGCATTTTGGGGGGAGTAGTCAGAGATGGTGGTGACTTGTGTCCCAATAGTTATGGTTTATGCACCTCAGATGAAACAGGAGAATGTAGCCAACCAGCTTACTAAATAGGTATGATTAGATATCATATGTTTGCTTGGCCATCAATTCAGTCATAAATGGTATTCCAAGAGACAGCCATGTTAGTTTTTTTTTCAGGATAAAAAAAAAAACTCATAAAGGAGTCCAGTGGCTCATTTGACATTAAACAAGGAAGAATAATTTTTAGCATAAGCTTGCATGGGCTCAATCCACCTCATCAGATGCAACTGATGAAGTGGACTATGTCCATGAAAGCTTATGCTAGAAATTTGTCCAGTGCATAAAGAGTAAGGTTTCTTCCTCCTTCCACTCTTTTCATTGTGTGGTAAAGATTCTGAGTTTAACTAAATCTTACATTTCCCATACGTTCCACATGGTTGGTTGCTCCTTTGTATTAGTAATCCAAATCAGGTGACACTGAACAGAAAAGGTATTTCCCCAAATGACAGTTTCGTGACTAGAGAACTCTCTTAAGCTTGTCTTCCTTGCTTTTTTACCATGGCTTTTAGATTTCACAATACCAAATGTTGCTTATCTTCTTTCAGTTTTCATATCAGATTTTCCTTTTTAAATGTGTCCATGTGTTTAAGATTTTTTTCTTTATAGAAAAGTAACTGTGCTGTTCCTAGAGTCACATTAATTGATGCACTGTGTTGTTGTTGTTGTTGTTGTTGTTATTTATATAGCGCTGTAAGTTTACACAGTGCTGTACATACAATCTTATAGTTAGACGGATTCCTGCCCACAGGCTTACAGTCTAAAAGACAACACAAAAGGAAAAGGGGAAGGTGGTGGGAAAGGGGATGAGGTCCAGTGGTTCTTCTTTCCCTCTGGGGCCTGGACCAAGGCAGATGGACTGGAGGGAGGGCTTGGGTTCTTAAAACATAGTTAAGAGGAGGCATCCTGGGGCAGATGGCACAGTCCTGGGAATGCTTCCCTAAACAATATAGTCTTTAACTTACTTTTGAACCTGGAAAGAGAAGTGATGAGGCACACATGTGGGGGAAGAAGGTTCCAGGAGTGAGGGGCAGCAAGTGAAAAGGGACGAATCCGGGACAGGGCAGTGGCTGGGACAGGAGACCTTGACTACCAGAGTGGAGGGGAAGAGAAGGAGTGTGAGGAGAAAGACAAGTAAGGAGGGGCCAGTCCATGGAGCACTTTGAAAGTCAATAACAAAAGCTTGTACTGGATGCGGAAGGGGAAGGGGAGCCAGTGAAGGGAGGATAAAAGAGGAGAAACATGGTCAAAGCGGTGAGCAGATGTGATAATACGTGCAGCTGAGTTCTGGACAGAGATTAATGGATGGAAGTGAGAGAGAGGAAGCCCTGTCAGAAGAAGATTGCAGTAATCTAGTCGCGAGACCACCAGGGCATGGACCAGAGTCTTGGCAGTGGAGGCTGAGAGGTATGGATGGATTTTAGCAATGTTGTAGAGAGAGAATCTACAGGTCTTGGCGGTGGCCTGAATCTGGGGAATAAATGACAGAGAGGAGTCAAAGATGAAACTAAGACTGCGGGCTTGCTGAACTGGATGAATAGAAGTGCGGTCAACAGAAACAGAAAAGGAGTATTGAAGGGTGGGTTTAGGTGGGAAGATGAGAAGCTCTGTCTTAGACATATTGAGCTTCAAGCGCCGATGTCGAATCCACTGAGAGATGGCAGCCAGACAAGAGGAGCCTTGCTGTTCATGCCCCAGCAAAAGGTCGGGGTGGAGAGATATAGCTGAGTGTCATTGGCATACAGATGATAGGAGAAACCAAAAGAACTGATGAGTTTACCAAGGGATAATGTGTATAGAGAGAACAAAAGGGGGCCCAGGACAGAGGCCTGGGGGACTCCAACAGATAAGAGAACAGAGGAGGAAGTCTGACCACCTGTGACCACTGCAAAAGATCTGTCTGACAAGTAAGATTTAAACCAGTTGAGAACAGAGTCAGAGAAACCGAGGTCAGAAAGTAAGTCAAGCAAGAGACAGTGATCCACGGTGTCAAAGGCCGCAGATAGATCTAGAAGAATGAGAATAGAGTAGAGTCCATTCGCCTTGGCCTGCAAGAGATCATTTGAGATCTTGGTGAGGGCTGTCTCTGTAGAGTGCCATGGGTGGAAACCAGACTGAAAAGGGTCCAGGATGGAGTTGGCTTCGAGAAACTCAAGACAGCGAGAATAATCTACCTGTTCCAGAACCTTAGAGAGGAAAGGCAGAAGAGAGATCGGACGATAACTAGACAAAGAAGAGGGGTCGAGAGAGAGTTTCTTCAGAATTGGGGAAACAAGAGCATGTTTGAAGTCCGAAGGGAAGGAACCAGAAGAGAGAGAGAGATTAAAGATATAGAGGAGTGAGGGCAGAAAAGAAGGGTTTATAGAGATTAGAAGATGGGAGGGGATAGGATCAAGAGAACAAGTTGTAGGTTTGGAAGAATTCAGCAGTGTAGAGAGTTCATCCAGAGAAACAGGTGGAAACACAGATAGTTTATTAGTAGAAGGGACCAGGAGATTAGTGGTAGGGGGCAAGTCAGGAGGAACAATTTCAGATCGAATAGTGGTGACTTTTGTGAGGAAGTAGTTGGCAAAGTCAGTTGGGGAAAATGATGAGAAGACAGGGGGAGAGGAAGGTTTTAGCAGTGAATTGAAGCAGGAGAACAAGCGCTGTGGGCGCCTCTCATTGGCGCAGATCAAGGATGAATAGTAATTCTGTTTTGCCATAGACAAGGTGCGAGAGAAGGATAAAAGAACAAATTTGTAATGAATAAAATCGGCCCACTCCCTGGACTTTTCCCAAAGACGTTCAGATGCTCGAGAGCAGGGCTGAAGAAACCTAACTGTGGGAGAGAGCCAGGGCTGAGGTCTAGACATAGAGGAGAACGTGCGAACAGATACAGGGGCAAAGCTATCAAGGGTGGAAGAGAGAGTGGAGTTGAATAAAGACATTGCTGATTCAGCAGAGTCCCCAAGATTTAGAGAAGAGAGAGAAGAATTCAAGGTCTGACTGAAGTGATCAGAGGATTACGAAAAGTGCGTTGAACAACATGACAAGGAGGTGGGATATAAGTAAAAGTAAAAGAAATTAGATGATGATCTGACAATGGATAGTCAGATGCCAAGTAGTCAGAGATGACACACTTGGTGGCAAGAACTAGGTCAAGGCAGTGACCAGAAGAATGGGTTGGAGAGTTGGAATGAGGTTGAAGATCAAAAGAAGCTAAGAGGGAGCTAAAGCGAGACGTTGAAGGATTCTTAGGATCATCAAGGTGGATATTAAAGTCACCTAGAATCAGAGAGAGAACTGAGTCTGAGAAAAAAGGTGAGCCATGACTCAAAGTCCAAAAGGAATTGGTTAGCAGAACCAGGAGGGCAATAAATGACAGCAACCTGGAGCTGCAAAGGAGAAAAGAGTCTAATAGTGTTGTGAGCGTACTGAATGTAGCATGTGTATAAATGTATAATGTGCAAAATGAATTTTGGTAGGAAATTACCTTCATTTTTTAAATTTTTATTTATTTATTGCAGGGATAATTCACAAAATACAGAATGATTAATGGGACCAGCCATTTGCTTTTCAGTACAAAGAACCTGGTAAACTACAGCAGGAGGAATAGGTAACTCCATAACAACAAAACTAGCCAGGAGCTAAGGATGAAGCGATAGCAACCATAGAACAATTCCACAGTTCATACAATAATTTGTCTTTAGTGCAGTGCTCAGAATGGTGGCGCTGTGGAGTGATGCTCATCTCTGGGCTATAGGCTATTGGTTTGCAGTGAGTTTCCAGGAAAAAAATAAACAGTTGTAGTCAATTGGCAAAAATATGGTGCCAGTCCCCAGCACATTGGGAAAGAACGGCTGTCCATTTCCTCCATTAGACAGTTTAAGAAGTACACACATTGCAGAAGTGGGCAAGTCTCCCTCTGTTGCTGTTGTTAGGTGCCCTCGAGTTGTCCTCAATTCATGGCAATCCTGTGGATGAGACATTTCCAAGATTCCCTACTTTCTACTGCCCTGCTCAGCTCCTGTAAGCTCAGGAGTCCATCTGGCATGTTGTTTTCCTCTCTTTCTACCACCTTCTACGTTTCCTAATGTCATTGTCTTTTCTAATGTATTCAATGTATGTCTTCTCTTAATGTGACCAAAATACGACAGCCTCAATTTGATCATCTTGGCTACCAGGGAGATTTCTGGCTTGATCTTTTCAAGGACCCATCTGTTTGTCTTTTTGGCCATCCACAGTTTCTTCAGCACTCTTCTCTGGCACCACATTTCAAATGAGTTGATTTTCCTTAAATTCTATCAGCCATAAAATGAGCAGTTCCTAAGTAGTAATTTTTCTCCCAGGAATGAATGATGAAACCAGTGTTTTAGTTTAGGAATTTTAAATAAATCAAGTTTATCAGAGATGTGGATTGTTAAAGGAAGAAGAACTATAGGGCTTTCTAGATTGGCAAAAAGAAGTGTGTTCATGGCTGCATGAAACTCTAGCCTTTAGATGAGAAAAAGGGAAAGTGTGCCATGAAAACACTTTTTTTGCGTTTTAGGGGAGAAGAAGCGCCTTTAAAAAGGTGCTGGTTTTCCCAGCTTCTTTTTTAAAAACTGCAGAACAGCGCAGCTCCATCTAAAGGCTGTGGTGCAGCTGCTAAGCATTAAGGAAAAGGCAACTTCATGTCACACTTTCCTGCCAATCTAGAAAGCCCAAATATATGTCCTATTTTGCTTCTGACAGAGAGACTTCATTCACACTATACAATTATAGCACTGTTATTCCACTTTAACTGCCATTCCTATGGAGTCCTGGGGTTTGTAGTTTGAGGAGGCACTGACACTCTCTGGCTGCAAATTCTAAATGCCTCTCCCTAAACTGCAGACCCCAAGATTCCATAGGATAGAATCATGGCAGGTAAAGTGGAATAATAGTGCTATAACTATAGTGTGAATGGGCACTGAGACTTCCAACAGCAGGGCTACAGCCAGGGTGCAATCTTGGATACGCTAGTCTCACCCCATCTGAACTTTCTTAAAGACACTTGTTAATTTTTGAAATAACAGTTTCCATAAAGAGACTGAGTGTATGAATTCATAAAAATAAAAATAACGCAGTGAACTGGTGCCTCCCCCCATCCCCCAATTGTGTTCAATATTCTACCAATCTGGCTTGAGATTCTTCAGTTTTTCAATACACTACACAATCATAGAAATTTGATACCACATTATGTGCTGTACCTTCATTCTATGGAATTGTGGAATTTGAAGTTTGAAGTTTGACAAAGTACTTCAGATTATCTGGTCTCTTCCGAACAAATACACTTCCCAAGGTACCTTAAGAAAAGAGAGTTTAAGGATTAAATCAAGGTATCTAGGGATCTGGAGTTAATTTCTTTTACCCCCCCCCCCCACCTAAAACTGTGGCATTACCTCCAACTGAGAAACACTGAAACACTGGAGAGTTCCTGCCACTCAACACTGACAATGGTTTATATGAACCAAGGGTCTGACTCAGCTTCTTATGATATTAAATCAGCTCAACATGTTTGTATATGCTGAATGTTAAATTAATACAGGTTGAAATTTCTCTTATCCAGAAATCTGAAATATTTCAAAATCCAAACTTCTTTTCAGGGGCAGCCAAGATAGTGACACTTTTGCTTCTGGTGGTTCAATGTACACAAACTTATTAATAATATTTAAATATTTTGTAATTTTGTACAAACTTACCTTCAGGATGTGTATATAAGGTATATATGAAGCATAAACAAATTCCATGTTTAGGCTTGAGTTCCATCTCTAAGATATCTCATTATGTATATAATAATAATAATAATAATAACAATCCAAAATCCGAAACACTTCTGGTCCCAAGCATTTCAGATAAGGGAGACTCAACCTGTATAGAATTGTTATTTTCTAATTATATTTTCCCAGAAATAGATTTCCTTGTCATTACCCTAGTCCTGCCAAGCGGTTTGTTTCCTCATTACAGAGTGTGCTGTGTCTTGTGGTAAAGAACAACATGGTTGTACCATCCAGGCCTGAATGGGGTCAATGGTCACATCCATACTTGGCACACCACTGTAATCTTGGGCCTCATTCCTTGCATCCTGATGCTCAGGATTTCTGTTTATGGCTCTTTTCATAATAGCCTTCTGTGGACATGTGCTCCAAGAATACAATAGTGTACCCCCAGAAAAGTTGCCAAGATTGCAGAACTGGACTTCCTGTCTTGGCAGCAGTCAAATGTAGGCAAGTCTGAATAAAGGTCCTTTACCAATTACAATACAACAGAATATGTCAAACTCAGTTCCTAGTGAAGAATATGGAAAGCCGGTCTTCACTTTCTTTATTGCTAGGACATATCTTGTTTTGTGAAAAGAAAAGGAAGTTAGGTAGTTTATCTGATACACAGACACCATGGTCATTTCTTAAGTTCAGATGATTAGAAGCTATTTTTAAAAGCTTTGTTTGGGCTTATGGCCAAACAAATAAATTCACTTCTGAGCTTGCATTATAATGGAAGCCAAGCCAAACTGCAGAAAATAAATAATACACCCAAACTACAAAGAGGTAGAATAGTACCCAGTTTTCGGCAGAATTATTGATCAATTTGGCCTTAATAGCAAGCAAGTAGCAAGTACATTTCTATACCACTTATCAGTGCACTTAAGCAGTTTACAATGTAGAAAACATGCAGGGGTAGCTGTGTTAGCCATTTAACAAATACAAACAAAATTCCATCAGTGATACCTTTATTGGCCAACCTAAAAAACAATTCTAGGAATCATAAGGGAAGGGAAGCATGATATCCTCACTATTCTTCTGTGTTTTTTTCCTCCAGAGTTCTCGGTTTTTCCTGTGGTTAGTGAAAGTTTTCCAGCCATTCTGGAAGAACCGAGGATAGAAGCCTAGACTTTCTTCATGCATGGCATGTACAACTGAGATGCAGCCCTCCCACAAAGAAGTCTTAGATGCTTATGATGATAAAGAGAGTAGGACAAAGAGGATTATTATCATTATTATTGGCCTTGTTTTATTGATTAGGATTGTCAGAAAATGATCTAAAGTAGCTTCTTTCATAGGTGAATCTTTGAGAAGAAAATTAGACTATGGTTTTCCTATAAAGCTTTGAGGATTCTGTTTTCAGTACAATATGGATAATATGGAGAGGCACAGACGAGGAGAGATGCATGTTGATCCTTGCTGATCTATGTAGGGCAATTTAACTTTCCTATGGTTTCAGCCTTTGTTAGAGAAACAAAAATACTGAAATATCATCAATATTGAAGCCAAGCAAGTGAGGATCTAGCTTTAAATCAGCAGAGTAGCAGAAATGTGTCCTTGTCCAACTATGCTTCTCTAAGAACTGAGACTGATTGAAAAAAAACCCCACAGAAGTAGCTTGTGGTTCAAACAAGAATTTACTAATGGCTTTAATCTATATATTCATAGAGGCTATATCCTAATCTAGCTAGTGAATCATTCAGGTACAAAGGAATTTTTTATCTCACTATCTATCCAAAGAAAGTTGAGAGAGGAGCAAGCTGGAGGCCCCAACAATTCAGGAGAAAAATCTGTAAGTGAGAGAGCTTCCCAAAAGGGGGAATGCCTATATCACATGGTTAATTTGAATGTGTGTGTGTTTGTGTTTGTGTGTGAGAGAGCGAGAGCGAGTGCAGAGTGCATGCTGGAAATCCCTATCTATCTAAGGAGTGGGGAAAGAGAATGCAAAAATCTTCCAACAATCTTGAGCCTCTTCTGTATGATTAATAATCAATCAATTAATAAAGCAATCAACAGAATAATGAACATACCAGGAAATTGGAAGAAAAATAGCAATTAATGAGAAAAATGAAAGGGGGAATGCACACACTCCCTCTTAAATGGAATGCAGATTAAATCTGTGTATTGGCAACTTAAAGTTTTTTTAATATTAGTAGTCTATATAAATATCAGGGAAACATGCAAAGGTTTTAGTTTCCACAAGAACAATTACACCAGGGCCTCTTTACTAGTTTTTTATAGGGCTTTCACTTGTTTTGTCTGTGCAATCTCACATTTTTGCAATGTTGATGCTGGCTCTGAGGAACCTAATTTTAGTTTTCAAGATGTACCAACATAGTATGCAATACTGGCACTATCTGGAGGAAAACTTGTTAGAGACACATTGTATTTTGCAACTCTGACACTGATTTGGTCTACATGTTTGCGTATCTCCAAAAGAAATTGCCCAGAGATTCTTCCTTAGTTACAAAATTGTGTTTCTTAAACTAAGTTTTGCTTGAAATAACAACATGATGCAACCCTGTAGTCACTTACTCAATGGATCTTGTCTCCCAGTAGATATGTACAGGATTTTCTAGAGGCCCTTAATGACTACTGTTAAAACTGTCAACATACTGATACCTTCTGAATTTCTATTATATTCCACACACAATCTCATGAGTACATAAATATCTGTCTACGGAGGTTATACTGTTTTCATCTGAAGAAGTAGGCTTCAGTTCAGCAAAGCTTATGCCAATTAAACATGGTGTCACAAGGCATCTTGATTTATAAGGCAGTCAAGAAATCAGAAGAAGACTAGGAGGTTATTCAGACAGTGAAAATAATCCTGGTAAAATGTGGATTGAATCTTTGTTGCTCACATGCATTTTGAATGCACCTGAGTAAGTTGGGGGAGGGGCTATAAAAAATCCCACTGAACCCAGGATAATCATTCTTGGGGTCCCCCCCCTCCCAAATTTACCTAACAGATTCACAACCAAAGCAAATAGACCTGGGATAAACCAAGATAAAACTTTGCATGCCTTGAACGTGTTTCAAATATATCCATATCATCAACTCCACATTTGTTCGCAGTGGTGACATACATGAGCAACAGAACACATAGAGACGTGAATAGATGTGGTTCCAATTAAAAAATAGTGTGAACAACAAAACTGGAATGTATGAGTGAGATTATTCATATAGTTGTGCTAGAAAAAAACCCATCTGCAAAACCCCTAGGATTGGAAAGGGCAGATATAAAAAAAATAGGCAGGATCTTAAAGTGCAAAGATAGAAATCTGAACATCAAAGTTAGGATAGTGCAGAACATCATATTTCCCATCACTCTGTATGGATGTGAGAGCTAGTCAGTTAAGAAAGCCAACAGAAAGAGAATCAATTCATTTGAGATGTGGTGCTGGCGAAGAGTGCTAAGGGTACCACAGATGGCAAAAACATCAAACAAATGATTTCTAGAATAGATCAAGCCTGAACTCTCCCTGGAAGCAAATTCTAAATTAAGGCTTTCATACTTCTGATATATCATGAAAGGGCATGACTCATTGGAAAAGACAATAATGTTGTGAAAGATGGACACTAGTAGAAAGAGAGGAAGACCGCAGGACCTGAGCAGAGCAGCTGAAGAAAGGGAAGCTTGGAGGTATCTCATTTGTGGGGTCACCATAAATCGAAGTCCATTTTAAGGCAGCTGGCTAGTAACGTCAACAAAGTAAGAGTTGTATCCAGTTATGCCCTGCCTCTCATGGAGAGTTCTCTGCTTCAGTTGGGCTTCAGTAATGAAAGATGAAGTGAGGCTCACTGGGGGCAATGTCTGCATTTCTCTTGTAGCCTCTACATCATATTCCTTTCCTTGCTTCTTCAAGCAGATGGTGGGGGGGGGGGCAGGAGAAACATGGGTTAAATTTAACTCTTAAATTTTACAGTGAAATGGGGAATAATTAAAATTATAAAATGGTAAATCCTAAATCTTAAACAAAACCCTCAGATGCTCAAGAAAGCATCTGAGGAAGTAGATTGAAGCTCATGCTGCCAACTTCTTCCTTTTGGTTAAGACCTTATTGCATGGCTAAAAAAAGAAAAAGAAAAACACGTTACCCCTTCCAGGATACAGTGGCTTACGGGATGCAGTTGGGAATTATTGCATTAAAAATGCTGCCGATGCTGCCAGGCGACAGCATCCTGACTGCATCCAGGCTTCAGCCATGTTCAGCTGCAAACACAGGAGTTTGGAGCATGGCTTTGTGCCAGGATGCAGTCGGGATGCAGTTGCCCGGTGGTATCGGCAGCATTTTTAATGTGATAATTCCCGACTGCATCCCGTAAGCGGCTGTACTTTTTTTTTTTGGCCATGAGATAATCTCCTTAATCTCAAAGATGCTACAAGATCTCTCAACATACAAAACCATCAGATTTTGTTTCAGAAAAATTCCAAATGTGTCCTTTGCTTGTCTTCATGAGACAAAGAGTAGAATTAGATGTAAACTTCATCATAGTTGCTCCATCAAAAGGGGCAGCCTGTGTCAAGCTCTCCCTAGCTTCCAGTCACATTTACAGACACTTACGTATCTTCTGAAATTGAATATTCTGTTCCACATGACTGCCTGCATGGAAAATCCACACAGGCAGGTCTCCTTAAACCTTTGGCAGGAAATACAACATGGAAATGTGACCCTGGTAATTCCCTTGGGTTTTAATCCAATTTACAAAGCATTCTTCTGGACAGCATTGTCAAATTGTAGTTGTGGATAACATCTTGGAGTATTTTTATTCCTATCTACCTTTGGAACTTTTTAGAAAACTTCTTCATTGTTTAATGGTGGGTCCCACCATAGTCCATGCCAGACTTTTAAAACCTTTTTAGCCCGAAGAGACCTTTGAAACAATATCCAGGTTTCACTGAATCCCTGCATAAAAACTATTATTTACAGCTCAATAAAAGTTTTTTCACCAGTCACAATCTGCCTACCAACCTCTTGTTAAACCTTAGAGGTCCTGGGGGGATCCTGATTGAAAAATCCTGGCTATTTTGTATCCCAGGTTTCCTCAACACAAATGAAACACTACTGGAGTTTTGGAGTGAGTTGTTAATATGCTGATGATCTCTTACCCTGGGGTCTTAGAGACAACTATGTATGCAGTTTAAGGACTCAATAAAGTATTTCATTGGCTATCATCTTAGAGTTACAGAAAATATGAAGCTGTCTACTGGATGAGGAAGTTTCCAAAGCCACAAGTAAAGAAAATCACAAGCTAAACATCTGTCTTTTGCTATGCACCTGAACTATTCTCTTACGTCTGTATCGTCTACTCTTTTCCTTCTGGACATTTTGGAGATTTGCACTATGGCTATACCCAGAGCAACTTCCCTGACCAGTAAGAAGAAAGAAATTCATGGTGGTGGGGAAGTTCTTGTCTTATCACTTCCTCTGGAAGCCTGCAGCTCATCTTTTTTGTTTCCTCTGTAAGCTTCCTTCTATCCCCTACTGGCACTAAGCCAGGTGCTAACTGAGAAGTTACAATGCTTATGCAGACCATGGCTGTTCATTCTCTTATTTCACTGCAGCTTCACAATGCTGCAATCAGGTCTGTTATCAGTGCTGTTTATAGGGAATATATAACCATAATTCTTTATGAGTTCTGTTAGTTGGCAGGTTGCTTCAAGATCATATAGAAGGTAGTTTTATGGCCTTGAGCTGAGATGCTTGAAGGGACAGCTTCTGCAATATATACCCATTGGTACACTGAGAGTTAGTAAAAATTATTTGATGTAAGCTAGTATCACTGTAAAATTATCAGTGATAGACAAAACAACTATTTCCAACAAGGAACCACACAGCAAGCAACACCATGGTATGATCAAGATGGAAAAAGTAATTAATGAAGAAGAACAGACAAGCTTCAATAAGCTGCAGCAGTTTGCTTTTGCCCTATCCTATGGAAAGGGCAAATTTTCTTCTACCTTTCTTCTCTCCATTGTTGAGTTGATTGAATGCAAATTACTTTTGTATTTTGAATGCAATTTGCTGAAGTAAGCTGAGGGCAAAGGGGGAAAGTGAGAGAGGGAGAGAGACTGGGACTTGTTAAAAGTACCTGAAAAAGTGGGCTGGCAGAGGATTAATTGGGAAAGTTAGTGGTATGAAACCCTCTTGATCCAGGACCTGGTTTTCTTTAAGCTGGTCTTGCAAAAATTTTTATTTGGGTTTTGATTGTTTTGACTGTTGAATGTGTCAGTCCACTGCGGACATATTGCTTGAACTTTTTGCACTGACTGAATTGTTCACTATTGTTTCTATAGATATTGGGGTTGTTATTCTACACACGATTATGATTGTTGTGCTGTTCTTCTTCTCTACTTTGTGGATAATTTATTAACAGGTTAAATATGTTGAAACATAAAGCTGCCATTTTCCACACCTTGATCCAGTGGTGTAATAGTAACAGTAAGAAAATACTTAGAACTGGGAATATTAAGAATTGTTGTCCAATCCATCATATTTTTCCATCACCATGTATGATGTGAGAGCTTGACAGTGAAAAGGGTGAGACTATTAAGAAAAACCACTCATTTGAGATGTGGTGCAGGAGAAGAGTGCTGAGATTACCACAGACAGCTAAAAGGACAAACAAACAACAGATCAGGCCACAACTCTCCCTGAAAGCCAAAATATCCAAATTGAGGCTGTCATACTTTGGCCACATTGTGAGAATCCATGACTCATTAGGAAAAAAAACAATAATGTTATGAAGGGTAGAAGGTAGTAGAAAGAGAGGAAAACCACATGCCAGATAGCTAGATTCAACCAAGGAGGTCATGGGCATGGATCTAGAGGACCTAAGCAGAGCAGTGGAGGGACTTGGAGATCTCTCACTTACAGGGTTGCCATGAGTTGGGGTTAACTTGAGGGCAATTAACAGCAATAAACGCTAGAGAAAGGATAACAGAAGTGTGTACATTGCCTAGGTACCTTTAGAGAAAAGTAAAGATATATATCTGATGAAGTATAAAGTGTTGTGTTTAGCTCTGACAAAAATGATGGATCTTCATTTACTTTATTGGATTGATCTCATTTTCAATCCTTTTATCAATTCCAGGCTTTATTTAGACTTGGCTTTTAGAAATTATATGTTCTTCTAGCCGGCATTTTACAGCCATAATAGTAAGAGGGGTATAAATTATGATACAAAAAGAAGTGGTGTGTGTACGTGTGTAGGTGAGAGAAAGAGGTGACATGGAAAGTTCATATGAAGGATAGACCCATAGGTAGCACAGACTCATAGACTATGTAGGTTTGGGTGTGTGTTTGACAGAGAGATTCTGCATTGTTATATTAGCCAGAAGCAGCGGTTTCTCTGGGGAAGGGGAGGATGAGAGAATGAGTGTGGGTGGTGCAGTGGAATTCGCTTTGGTTGGCTGACAGCTGAGCTCTTAGTAAAAAATATGCTGACTTGCTTCTTGATTGCTGTGTTTTAAGAACAACACTGATTTCTTAATCCAGCAAACTCTGCTAGTACAAACAGTGACAATGACTTATAGATGGAATTGTTGCACAGATCCCAACTTCTGTGGTCTCACAGTAATCGTCTAACTAGCAAGGTCTTTCTGCCAGGACCAGCCTTACTGAAATGATGGGGCACTGGGTCATGCCCATAATTCCCTACATTTTGACTGCTTAGTCAGTAGGTCTTGAGGCTGGTACATAAAGGGCAAAATGTAGCATCGTCTCAGACATGGAATAACCACGGGGCTTGCTAAATGAAAGGTCTAGACTATTCCTATGTATATTAGTCTTTACAAGACCCAATTCAAAGTTTATTTTATAGGACTAGTCTTTGTTGAGGGTAAAGTTTGTATGCGCCTATATGTGGGTGTTTGCACGTGAGAGAACTGCATCTATTTTCAGATAAAGTTAAGAAACATCTAATCTGATAAATGTAATGGATTAGGTAGGGCGCTAGAGTTTTGCCAATTTTAAACCAGTTCACTAGGTTTTCATAGCCATTTAGGTGATAGAAATTGGTCATCCTGCCTTGAAAATCAGAACATATCTGCATGCATGGCTGTTAAAACTATAAGATTAGACAAGTCCTCCTCCCTCCCTTCCTGGCTGGGGTAAGAATGCTCCAGAGAAATGATTTACACATTGCAGTTGGCAAAACTGGGCTTTTGTCAAATGCAACAGCTTGGTGTCCAATATAGCTGGGTTCTTGGTGTACTCTGTTGTTTAGGAATCAAGACAGTGAATTTGCATCCTTGGCTCATCTGTTCAAGATGGTTGGTTCAATGCAGACTTGTTTCTCCATAATGAACTGATGGCTGTGAAGGTTTCCAACTGGAGCAATTATAATTACCTCTGATTTTCTCATCTTTCTAGCAGTTTCCAGCACCACCTTCCACTATGTTCTGGGACATCCTGCAAATCTCTAGAACAATGTAGAGATGGCACGAGAGGCTACAGGGAAAATCAGAGAAAATCACCACCTTACTCCCATATTCCACTATCATCAGAACTATACTGAGTGGAATTTTGGGGTCAGCCTATTTTCTTTCAGTAACAGTGTTCTTTTTCATCTTTTGTTTTTAATCTGCCCTTTTCCCAGGAGTGAGACACAAGGAGGTTTACAAAAATTAAAACTCCTGTAGATAAAATCACATATAGGTAAAAACATACAAGTTATTAATAAAATACAATTATGCTATCTATAGTATTAAAGCCATTTAAAAAGATATTCATTAAAAAGGCAAGCAATCAATATACACTCACCCTTCCATATTTGTGGCTTTGATATTTACAGATTTGATTATTCACGGATTTGATTAATATGTTCTCTCTAGGACTATCTAGGTCCTCCGGTGCAACTCTATAGTCAACTTTAACTAAAGGTTGCACTGAAAGACCTCGAGATTCCTAGAGAGGATACTCTACTAGGCATTTGTAGCTCCTTCAGTGCAGTTCTGTGGTCAGTGTCTCTTGGACATTGACCACAGAGTTGCACTGGAAGCACTAGAGAATCATAGAGAGGTGTCCTCTCAGGTAAAATAATGGTGTTTTTGTTATTTGCGTTTCCCCCCACATTCACAGGGATCGTGTGCCCCTAACCCTAGAGAATATGGAGGGACAAGTGTAATATTAAAAGCTTCTTCCTTATAGAGTTGGTTCTCCAAGAGAATTGATTCCTTAAAGAGTTGGTTCTCAAAAATCTCTCAGAATAAAGACAGTATTAACTTGCCGATACAAAGACAACACGAAGAGAACAATGTAGTCTCTCTAGGAAGAGAATTCTACAATGTGGGACCAAGAAGGCCCTATCCCATGTACCTATCAGATGTGCCTAGGAGGGTGAGAGTGGACCCACTGAAGAACTGACAACTTAAACATGCCCTTATGGAAGAGTATGGTCTTTTGCATAACATGGAAGCTATACAGAACTTTATCAGTCATAATCAGTGCTTTAAAAGAAACTGACCAGCAGCCAGTGGAGCTGTTATACCAATGGAGCTGTGTGCTCACTGGATGCAACTCTTTGGGGCACCTGAGGTTTCTAAATACTTCTCAAAAGTATTTAGACTGCATTACAGTAATGTAAACAGGGACACAGTGTAACTAAGGCATGTGGCACCATGGCCAGATCATGGGCATCTCCAGGAGCATGCCCAGTGCATGCATTCACATAAACTGGGCAAATGCACTCGACAGAAACCACAGAAGTTAGAGCACATAGAGATGAATCCAGGATTATATTCACACTGTGAATTTGTGTTTTATGGGGTAGAACAATCACCTCCAGCACGTGCGCTATATAGCTATTCCCTGCATTTGACTGACCAGGACCACTTCTGTCTTGCCTCACCTGGATTAAATTTCAGTTCATTATTGCTGAAAGACTCTAGTTTAGGTTCCTTGGGTTTACATGAAAAGGGGTTGCGTGTCTTCAGCATACTGGTGGCACCAGAATTCCATACAACATTTCTCAGCAGTTTCATGCAAATGTTACATAACATGGAAAGAGAACAAAACCCCAAGGCACTAGCCAACAACCAAGACATTGAGTAGGAACTTCCCAGCACTATCTTCTGGACTTCCTTGTTTAGAAATAAATTGAATTAACATGAACAATGCCTGCAAGTCTCATCTCCAGGTGGGTGCTCTGAAGGTTACCATGGTCAATGGTATCATAATCTGTCAGCCAGGAACCACTCTGCCCTCTCCATTTCCCAGAGTAGGTCATCCACTAAGGCAGCCAGAGTCCCCTCTTTCCTAACCAGGATCTAGTTAATCCATCCCATCGAGAAACCACTGGAGTTGGGATGCCAGCAGGGGTGCATCTGCCGCTATAAAAATAATGCAAGTTGACACCACAGTAACTGCCATGGCTCCATTCCACAGAATCCTGGTTTCTAGTTTTGTGAGGCATTAGCATTCTTTGGCAGAGAAGGCTAAAGAATTTATAAAACTACAAATCTCAGGGTTCTGTAGGATGGAGCTACCACACTTAAAGTGGTGTCAAACTCCATAGATGTACACCATGTGTACTAGTGCTTTGCCTAGAAATATATTTTGGAGACAGACCAATAATGATTGAATATATTGGAATTCAGGAATGGATTTTGCCACAAAACTATTTTTAACCACTGCCTCTCTTAGGCATGTTGGAACCCTGTCTTGCTGTGAAGAAACATTCATCCCTCTTTTTGTCCACTTAGCCAATCTTCCTGGCCTTTTAAATGAATCAGAAAAGGCAAAGATCTAGCACACAAACTAAACCAAAGCTGCATCTGAACTGCAGAAATAATCCAGTCTGATACTACTTTAACAGACATGGCTCAATGTTATGGGATTCTGGGAATGGGAGTTTGTTGTGGCACCAGAGTCCTCTAACAGAGAAGGCTCAATGTCTCACAAAACTACTGTTTCCAGAATTTGATAACATTGAGCCATGGCCATTAAAGAGATATCAAACTGGATTATTTCTGCAGTGCAGATGCAACCTGAGTGACTCTCAGCTCCCCAAGGAAGTTCACATCCCTGGGCCATTCAAATGAAAAAGCATCCCTTATCACAGGACAAGAAGGGGCTAAAGTTACATCCAGTGGACTTTTACTCAACTATAGCATCCAAATCGGAACAGATCCAACCAATTTTATTGGCGAAGTGCAAATTATTCACAGCAGGCCATCAAATGATCTGAATTCTCTTCCCCACAGTGCACAAACATATTGGGAGACTGCTGCCAAAGCCACAGAATGCAAGACAGCTTTGGCTTTTTCCTCCGTTAATACCAAATCTGTAAATAATGTTCCACAGGATACTTTTGTGATATGGTTATTATATACTATAACATTATGATAATAGGGAAACATTGACAAATAACACGAAACTAGGCAGGAGAGCTGGGAGAGGAGAGGACAAGAGTAACTTATTGACCCAGAGGGGAGGCATAGATTAGGGAACAGTTAGCAGGAAGTGACTCAGCACAACATTACAAGGATCGAAAAGGAAGGAGACACTGTGCCAGGAGCTGCTTGGTTAAATAAAGGACTTTGTTATATATATATAACTTCAGCCCGATTCTTTAGTGGCAGCAAACACCATTTGATATAAGTGGACAGGAAATAATTTTATGATTTCTGCTCCCCCACCCCCAGATACACCCTGCACCTCACACACACATGCACACACACGTTGTGAATGGTGTCTGCTTTATAAAAGTTATTGCTTTGTACACAGTTTAGATTATATCTAATCTTTGCTAGAAATAATTGAGAATTGGGTTTCCAGGACTGCACCCATGCTGGAAAAATAATCCAGTTTGACACCACTTTAACTGCTGTGGTGCGATGCTATGGAATCTGGGGAACTGTTAGTTTTGTGAGATATTTAGCCATCTCTCTTGGAGAGCTCTGGTGCCACAAGATACTACAGTTCCCAGAACTCCATAGTGTGGTGTCAAACAGGATTATTTCTGCAGTGTGAATGCAGCCTCTGTCTTAAATACCTGGTATTATATACTGGTGGATAATGTAGCAGCATGCTGAAATATAAATCTAAAGTCTAAAAAATAAGGAATCCTGTTTGTTTTTAAAATGATATTTCTGTTCAGAAGTAAACCTTGCCACCAAATTCAGTGGGAATTATTCACAGATGAAGGGATGCAGAATTTCATCTAAGGCTGCATCTGCACTGCAGAGAGAATGCAGTCTGACACCACTTTAACTGCCTTGCCTCAGTGCTGTGGAATTCACTGGAAGACACGAACTGAAATGTTCCAAGAATTTGGTTGCATCTTTCACAACAGTGGCCTGTTGAACAATTTAAAGGAAAATATGCTAGCAACATATTATGTACCCCAACAGCATTCACACACAGGTTGCTTTGCTATATAATATAAATGGCTATATTGTTTAACTTTATTTCATATCAAGATTATATGTTGTTTAACTTAATTTTATGTTGAGATCATGTTACTATATTTAAGACTATAAAAACCAAGATCTATTAATACTAGGAACAGTCTTGATAGACAGAAGACTGTCTGAGTTCAATTTCACTGCGGAAATTAAGCATACACTTCACTTCCTGTGGGATGTTCAATGTAATCTAGTTGATGTTTGCTCAGAAATAAACTCAGCTGAGCTCATGGGGGTTTACTCTCAGGCAGTTGTGTAAACCATTACAACATTGTGCTTGGCCTTTTCTGGATTGTGCCTAATTAGAAGTTATGTGTTCACAACTTTTCAGGGCATGGAGTTTGATCCAGAGAAGAACAAGTAGAACTTGACTCAAGCAACGAGGCTTCTTTTTGGTTCTTCCTCCTCCTCCTTCTCTGGCCTTCCTTCTTGGAAACCCATTTTTGGAAGGTGAAAGAGTCTTTAGGGAACTCCAGCAGGAAGCAGATTACCAGAATTCAGGAAGACTGCTTTGCATGAGCAGAATCCAAGAGTGGTTCACGGCTTCCATGTCCATGATGACTCTGTTCTAGGTTTGTTTGAACTTTAAAGGAGGTATCCAAGGTGCTGATCTCCCAAATATGTAAAGTTTTGATTAAAAATCTAGAGCAAATTCATTGTACAGTGGGCCCTTGGTTCCAGGGCACCCTGTGGATAACAAAATCCGTGGCTGATTAAGTCCCACTAACTACAATGGCAAAGTAAAATGGTGGCCCTTATATAAAATAGTAAAGTCAAGGTTTGCTTATTGGAATTTATATTTTTTTGAATCTTTTCAATCTGTGTATGCTTGAATCTATGGATTAAAAAAAAATCCATGGATACAGTGGGCTGACTTTAGCACTAACATGGAAGTCACCAGCCACCAATGTGTGAGTCCAAAGTTGTGTCTGCCTGATTTGCAAGTGCTGGGCTTGGATGCTCTGAAACAACTGAGTTGCTTTTCAGACAGCAGCCCCACAATCCCTCACCCTTGGCTACATATGAATAGGTTGGATAGGTTGTGTGCCTTCAAGTTGTTTTAGACTTAAGAGACCCTAAGACAACCCTATTATGGTGTTTTCTTGGCATGATCTGTTCAGAGGAGGTTTGCCATCATCTTCCCTTGATGCTGAGAGAGTGTGACTTATCCAAGGTCACCCAGTGGGTTTATGGGCGCTATAAACTGAGAACTTCTGTATAGTTCTGTATAGATTGCCCTGGTATAGTTAGCAGTTGCTGGGGAATCTCTCAGTCCATACATTGCATCTATCTAAATGAATACATAGCTAGAGATGCTAAAAATCACCCATGTGAGAAAACAAACAGACAGAAACATGTTGGTTAGATTACAAATCCACCTTATACCTTTAATATATTTCCCAGGACTTTTCTCCAAAAATTTACTTAGCAATTCACTAACCTTCTGGTATGCCGTTTGCGGATATCCGGTTTGCTTTTCTTGAAAGGCAACATTATCGGTCATACCTGTCCTGCAGGATTTTTTCACTGAAGTACCTAACATTTACTGGCATTAGCAGGTCAAAAGATCTTGACCAATAGGTGGGACAACAGGACTTCTGGTAAAAGCCCTTGTTTTTCATCATCTATTTATATGCTGAAAGTTTTTCCCAGTGTCTCACCTGGCCAACGGCATTGATCAGATCATGATCAGATCTCTCAGGTATGAAGATGTGAAGACTTGCTAAGCAGATGAAAGCTTTAAAAGGCCCCATGTTAACTAGGCACAATGGATCAAATCCTAATTTGTGCCTATCGCCCTATTCACATTTTCTTGGTAAGATAAAATGAAAGATATGGATGGGGAAATCTGTCAATTTAATGACTTTCTGCATCTGATCTTTTAAAATTTCAAATTCTTTCAATTCTGTGAATTCATGAATATTGATAAATTCTCCCTCTCCCCTCCAAAACATAAAAAAAAAAAAATCAGACACAAATTTTTCCCTTATCAGCACTGGCAAGATTTGATAGATTAAACCCATACCCGGAGTGAAGATGATCATGCTGTACCTGATGCACACAGGTATTAATGATGTAGCATTAATGATATAGCAGCCCTGGTGGCGCAGTGGTTAAATGCCTGTATTGCAGCCACTCACTCAAAACCAGAAGGTGGCGAGTTCAAGACCAGCAAAGGGCTGAAGCTTGACTCAGGCTTGCATCCTTCCGAGGTCGCTAAAATGAGTACCCAGATTGTTGGGGGCAAATAGCTTACAATTGTAAATGAAGCTGTTTGTTTAACAAATTGTAAGCCGCTCTGATAGTCTTGGCTGAAGAGCGGGGTAACTGTGGTAGTTGTAACTTTAATTCACGACCTGGCACTTGAACCCATATTATTAACCCATCAGGAAATTCTAGGGCCTATGGGATGCATATGACCCCAATCCCCTTTCTGCAGTCTCACCAAATCCATCAAAGGCTCCCAAAGCCCCCTGTTTTTTTTTCCAGCCAAAAATTGACCCAAATATATCCCCAAATATCACCAGGACCAGCATTTCCCCAACACCCCTGCCTCTCCATCCTACTTAGTTAGAAAGAAATCAACATGAAAATGGCAAAGCAAGCAAGGCCAAAAGATGTGAATGTGACGCTCTACAATCTTGGCTTCTCCAGAGCTTGGACAGCTTGAAAGACATTACTCTTCAGAGGTCCCCAAAATTAGTTCTGATTACCATGTTTAAAAACAATGCTTTAATTTTTCATTACTCAATAGTAAAAAAATGATACTTTTAGTTCCTTTTATAAAATTGAGAATGCTACAGGACCCTGGCTTATGCATAAAATTCCTGTGCCATGAGGCCACACTTTTGTTCCACTGTAAAATGATGATGATGATGATGATGATGATGATGATGATGATGGTTTTATACATTTTTACTCCACCTTTCTCTGGGTAATGCTCACACTCCCAAGTACACCGGAAAAGGAGTTTTGTTGTTCCTTTACTATGTTACAGTTATAATGTAGCTTAGTTACACTTTTGTTATGGCAAAAATAAACACAAAAAACCAATTACAAGTAACTGGTTATTTGCAAGAAGTTACTTCCTAATTATGGAGCTTGTGTCATCTTGGGCTAACCGGGAAATGCAAAAGTGGCCTTTAAAGAGTGCAGCCATTGCCCAGTGATTTAGTTCTGATAGCTTTATAGTACTGATAAGCTCTGCAATACTTTTGTTTAAATACTCTATAGAGTTCTGTTGACAGAAGACAGGAAGTGGTTTTTTAAACCACCATGTGAGGAAGGCAGGATGAATGCTTAAGAAGGATGGCTTGAGCTTATCAGGGCGTGTTGGGTGTTTCATCAGTCTTAATGCCTGCCAGCCTGGATGGCTCATGGTGGCAGTGGCCCCATTTGATCTTTCACAACCTGATTGGCAGACAAAAGGGAAGGCTTCTCATGCATCATTACAACCAGCTGGGTGTGTACGTTTGTATTTGTGTGTGTGTGTGTGTGTGAGAGAGAGAGATTTACAAGGAGTGAAAGTGCTGGACAGAGGAAAAACTACTGAAAGATTTGTAGCAATCATAGACACACCTTTAAGTTTCAATAATGGACTTCAGGCCTGCCTGTGTGTATGCATGTCTTTATTAATAGAATGCATTGGGCATTATGTGGTGCTCTCATCCTCGAGGTTTATTTTTGATTTATTTGCACACACTCCCAGGACCTTAATTGGACTTACAGCATTTCATTCAAGACTAAACAGGAGAAGGAAAAACAGATGCTATTTCCTTGTTCAGGAGTGACCATAAGCATCTGCTTAGGTGCACATGCCTTTACCTGAAAGAGGGAAAAAAGATGTGCCCTTGAACAACTTTGTTGTTACTGTGTGCCTTCAAGTTGTCTCCTACTGATGGCAACCCTAAAGTAAACCTATCAGAAGGTTTTCTTAGCAAGATTTATTCAGAGGGGCTTTGCCCTTGCCTTGCCTTCTGAGGCAGAGAGTATAGGGATGTGTCGACATCATGGTTCACATCCATGGTTCGCATCAGACCTGCACTACTTGGCAGTAGGTAGGGGCCAAAATTAAAATAGGCTAAACTTCTTTAGGCTGCAGATAGGTTTTAATTAAATATGATTTAATTAATAATACTAATTAATATTAATTAATAATTAAGACAGTGTGTTCCCAAAGTACCCTACATGCCTATCTGAGACTATGTTCACAGGCCTGGTCTTATGTAAGATTAGTTGGGTTTGTATCCATGTAGCAGCTCTGAGACTGCACCAACCCTTCCTGAGATCTGTCAACTTCTCTGTTAGCACTTGGATGTTCAAAAAAATATTAATTAGAATTAATTAATATTAGTTCTATTCTCCTCCTCCTCCTCTGCCCGATCCTCTCAGGAGGAAGCCGAGTGGAGGAAGAACTTTGCCTGTCCTCCTCCTCCACCCGGACTTCTCTTCAGGAGAAGGCCAAGTGATAGAGGAACTCCATCACTTGGAGAAGGCCAAGTGATGGTGAGCATTTACAGTTTACTTTACAGCGTTGTTGAGAGGATGACATAGGAAGGAAGAAAACTGTGTATGCCACATTGAACTCATTGGAGAAAATGTGGGATAGAAATGTAACTGATAAATAAACAATAACCATAAAAAACATGGCGTAATGCTTTGAAAGTTGGACAGGAGATCAGGGTTTGAATCCCTACTCAGCCATGGAAACTCACTGAGTGACCTTGGGCAACTCACACTCCTTCAGCCTAAGAGGAAGGTGAAGGCAAGACAAACCCCCTCTGAACAAATCATGCACAGAAAACTTCACCTTAGGGTTGTCATGAGCTGTAAACAACTTAAAGGCACACAACAGTTCTCAGCCAAATCTATTTTTAAGGGAGAGAAATATACAACAACTACTTTTTCCTCCTCTTCTTCTTTTCCTTTCTTCCTTCTCCTCCTTGGTGCATATATGTGTGTATTCCCCTTTCTTTTCATCCCTGTAACATATACTAATGTTTAAAGCTTGATCCTGTTAGCAGTGATCACTGTTTCATGGCATGTGGAAGGGGGGAGAATGGGGGGGGGGAGTGTTTAATCATCCTCTAACCGGAAAATAAATGGAGTGAAATTTGTCCCGAAGTGCTGAATCATGCTGATGCCGTCAGTAAGAGGGTTATGCAATCCTGCTGCTATCACAGAGGAAGATTTGTAGCAATCGTAGACACGCCTTTAAGTTTCAATAATGGACTCTTGACACCTCAGGCCTCTGTATATGCATCACTCTTTCCAGTTAGAACAGCTTTAGAAATAACATGTTTAAAAAAAAAACTCCCAAAAACATGAAAGGAACAAATGAACCTGAGGCCTGTTCTTTTTGTTTTTAGGATGAGCCAATCTTCGGGAGCTTAGATGATACGGTGTTGAAAGCATTTCCCTTGTAAACTGGCTTCTTAAAACTATCTTCAAGCTGCTCTGATTCAGCAGGATCATTTTCTCACCTGAGCATTGAAAGCCCCCTGTGCACTTCATTGCAAAAGGAATGTACAAACAGTAGCCGAAGAAGCTTCTCAAACAGTCGCAATTTGGTCCGGGCTTGGATTCAGAATGTCTTACGAGTCATGGTATTAGCTGTGATGCATTACCTTTTTAAATATTTAATTATAAACATTTTCTTCTTAGAACTATTGTGGTGACTGGTAACATTCATTTCTCTTTTGGTGCAAAGAGTAACATGTATTCATTATTCATAAAACTTTGGTTTTAGGGGGATGGCTCATTTGATTTTTTTTTTGACATTTTAGCCACATATGTATTTTAAGAATATTTTGTTTATAAGTTAAAAACAACCCATTAGTAACTTATAACCCAATGAACTACTTTTGAAAAGTAACTGGGAGGAGCAGGGAGAATTGTCAATGAGTGACCAATTGCTTTATGTTCCAAGCTCTGAGGATTTGCTTGAGCAGCATCCCATACACATAGGATATTCCTAAACTGAAGAACCGCATATGCCCCAATTTTCATCTGTGAAACATTGGAGGGTATGGAACAGTACGATAAGCAGTTTGTAATGAGTTTCAGGAAAAAAAGGAGTGGAGTGGACACGCCATAGACCACCTTGATTTCTTCTGTGGAATCCTGTATAGGATTGCAGTCTTCATTTTCCTCCATAGCCTGTCAGCTCTATATCCAGCTTCCTCTCTCCCGACTTCACAAATTCATCCATTTGTTCTTTGTAAAGAACTGGAGTCTTTTACTGAATTTAGGCTCTTGCTCTCTCTAGGGGCAGCTTTCAAGTAGTAGGTTGAACCTCACCAATTTTCTGAACCATAGAAAATTGTATCTCAAAAGAAGCAAGCTTCTTAGAAGGATCTTTTCCTGGTGAATAGGTCTGCCATGTCAGTTTTAAAAGATGTATATTTGGAATATTCCAACATAAGGTGAATATTCAGAATATTTAAAGTGAATTTTGACCCATTAAAAAGAAAAACAGCTTGCTCTTTGTTCAAAAGAGAAAAATATATTTCCTGTCAGACAGATGCCTTCTATGTTTACTGTCACCTTTTCTCTCTTGACTTTGTCAACTATTGGTGATTCTTTAGTGGGTAAAGCTGTTATGGTAAAGTGCCAAGGAAGAGGTTCATCTCTGGCAAAAAAAAAAAAAAAAAAAAAAAAGAAAAAGAAAAAAAAAAGCTGGAGGCAGTCTTTGTAACTCCTCTTTGGATGCAGCTCTCTAACATGCAGCTAGGTGTGCTGAACAGAACTGTTCATGCTTCTCTGGCTTTGTGAAAGAAAAGAATTTATTCACCAAGTTAACACAAGTTTGGCTTTTGCAGATGAAATCCAGCAGATGTGAACCTTGAATTGAATTCGGTCAGCCAACAACACTTTGAAAAGTCCCAGATTCCATATTTGCATAATCATCAGTTTGGGGAAACCTAGACAGTAAAACCTCTACGCAAGGAACCAAACCATAATTTGGCAAGTTGTTTCTCAGCTCAGAGGTAAGACTGTCAGCGCTCAAATAAAATTTGTCCTTCCCTTGTTTCTGCTCTAGCTCAGTTGATGGGAAAAGTCCAAAAATACAGCCTAGTAAGATCAAGAGCATTGGGTAGGTTATCAAAAGCCACCACCAGAAGGAAAGCTCCAAGTTGATTCAAATCTAGTCTTGCTCTTTCTTTTGCCATATTGCCCTTGTCGCTCCTTCCCTTGAGATTGTCAGGTCAGGATTATCCCTGGCAATGAGATCTCTAGGCCAAAACCTGAGATTTAGGGATGTCCAGTGGTGTCATGTGGTGGGGCCTGGTGATGTCATTAAGGACTACAGTTCATAACTCCATATCCACAGATTCATTATCCACTGGTTCTTTATCCATAGATTCAACCATCCTTGCCTTGAAAATATTTTAAAAATATATAACAGGGTGTACAGACCCGTCATTAAGGCCAGCCTGAGAGTGGAGTTGGGGCATGGTGTCCACATGGTGCATGCCCTGACTCTGCCTCAGGCTGGCGTGATGCTGTGCACCATACTAGACAGCGGACTGCGTCATCGTGCTCGTCTGGCGGTGCATCTAGAAGATGCAGCACCAAAGGAGTAATAACAATAATAATTTTTATTTCTAGCCTGCCCCTCTGAGCAAGCAATCGGGGTGGGTTACAACAGAGGGGATTATACACACAATAACAATATACATGAATTAAGAAACAAATGGCAATGTATTAAGCAATAACAATAAAATCAGATAGCAATTAACAATAACAATAACTAACAAAATACATAACAATTATAGCAACAAAATGCATAGTAATTTTAGTAACAGTAAAATTAGAAAAGCAAAATACATAACAATTATATATAGCAGTTATAGCAACAACAACAAAAAAATAAAACTAACAAAGCAAAATATATAACAATTAACATACCAAAACAAGTAAAAAGAAAATAATCCCCATTCTCAACCCCCCATCCCAATTCTAGAAACAATGTGAACTATACACAATCTTTAAAAAAGGGGAAAAAAAAAAGGGGGGGGGAGACAAGACTCCTCCTTAAGTTCAGGAGCCCAGACATGGGAGGAACCCAGGTGGGAAGGAGGGCAAACAAACACTCTCTCAGCCGGTCTTCACTGGCGTATGTAGGAAAGGAGGGAAAGAGGGCCATTCCTCCTCCTTAAGTCCAGGAGCCAAGGCATGGGAGGAGCCCAGGTAGGAGGGCAAACAAACACTCTCTCAGCCTGTCTTCACTGGCAGATGTTGGAAAGGAGGGAAAGAGGGGCACTCCTCCTCCTTAAGTCCAGGAGCCAAGGCATGGGAGGAGCCCAGGTAGAAGGTGGGCAAACAAACACTCTCTCAGCCGGTCTTCACTGGCAGATGTTGGAAGCTGCCATAAAGCTGTGGCACAAGCAGCTATGGTGCCCTTTCTGCTGCAAAGAAAGGAACTGCTTTTTGTGGCTTCTTTTTGCACCATAGAAAGGCAAGATTTTGCTGTTTTATATAAGGGATACTACGTCACTATGTCGTATTTAATGGGACTTGAGCATCCATGGATTTTGATATCCACAGCAGATCCTGGAGCCACAGGAGTTTTCACAGTTGTTTGCAACATACACAGAAACAAGATTTATTTTCCTGGTTGGCAATGAAGTGTGCAGTATTTGCAAATTGCAGCAGTTGATTTGATTAAACTTTGTCAAGAGAGCATAGGTTGCCAAGTTGTTCTGAGATCCGGCAACCTATGTTCTCTGCCATGCAATACTTCTGTTTGTATCCATTAATTTCACCTTAGAAGTCCAAAATGGGCTTTCTTAAACCTTTTCTCAAAACTAGAAATGATTTCTGGTTCTTATTTTCTTTGCAAAAAGGTCTCTCATGTAAAAAGGCCACAAATATAATAAAATTGTCCTCTGTACCACCAAGAAGAATCAGAATATATCAATAAAAACATTTTAAAACGTAGGACCCATATGGACCCTGGAACTGAGGTAGCTGGTGACCCCTGATCTTTGGGGCTGATTGAGCCATAAGATATCCTTTGGTTTACTATGTGTCCTCAGGGAAGATGAAGAAAAATGGTGGTTAGTGCCTATGTATGAAGTGTGTGTTGTTTTGCATGCAGTTGATAGATTTCCCGGATCTTCCTTTTGCAGTCCATGTTTGTCTCGACAGGAAAGACTATAGAATCATAGAATCATAGAATCATAGAAATTTAGAGTTGGAAGAGACCACAAGGGCCATCCAGTCCAACCCCCTGCCGTGCAGGAACTCCCAATCAAAGCATACCCGACAGATGGCCATCCAGCCTCTGCTTAAAGACCTCCAAGGAAGGAGACTCCACCACCCTCCGAGGGAGTGTGTTCCACTGTCGAACAGCTCTTACTGTCAGGAAGTTCCTCCTAATGTTGAGGTGGAATCTTCTCCTGCAGTTTGCATCCGTTGTTCCGAGTCCTGTTCTCTGGAGCAGCAGAAAACAAGCTTGCTCCCTCCTCAATGTGACATCCTTTCAAATATTTAAACAGAGCTATCATATCACCTCTTAACCTTCTCTTCTCCAGGCTAAACATCCCCAGCTCCCTAAGGCGTTCCTCATAGGGCATGGTTTCCAGACCTTTCACCATTTTAGTCGCCCTCCTTTGGACATGCTCCAGTTTCTCCACATCCTTTTTGAATAGTGGTGCCCAGAACTGGACACAGTATTCCAGGTGGGGCCTGACCAAAGCAGAATAGAGTGGCACTATTACTTCCCTTGATCTAGACACGATACTTCTATTGATGCAACCTAAAATTGCATTGGCCTTTTTAGCTGCTGCATCATACTGTTGACTCATGTTCAACTTGTGGTCTACTTGGACACCTAGATCCCTTTCACATGTTGTCTCATTCAGCCAGGTGTCCACCATCCTATATCTGTGCATTTCATTTTTCCGCCCTATGTGTAGGACCTTACATTTCTCTGTGTTAAATTTCATTTTGTTAGCTTTGGCCCAGCTTTCTAGTCTATTCAGGTCATTTTGAATTTTGATCCTGTCCTTTGGGGTATTAGCTACTCCTCCCAATTTCGTGTCATCAGCAAATTTGATAACTAGGCTCTCGATACTGTCATCCAAGTCATTAATAAAGATGTTGAATAGCACTGGGCCCAGGACAGAGCCCTGTGGGACCCCACTTGTCACTTCTTTCCAGGATGAAAAGGAACCGTTGTTGAGCACCCTTTGGGTTTGGTCAGTCAACCAGTTACAAATCCATGTAACGGTTACCTTGTCTAGTCCACATTTTACAAGCTTGTTTGCAAGAATGTCATGGGGAACCTTGTCAAATGCCTTACTGAAGTCAAGATATACTATATCCACAGCATTCCCTTCATCTACCAAGCTAGTAATTTTATCAAAAAAAGAGATCAGATTTGTCTGGCATGACTTGTTTCTCTGAAACCCATGTTGGCTTTTTGTGATTATGGAATTATCTTCCAGATATTCACAGACTCTCTGCTTAATGATCTGCTCCAGAATCTTTCCTGGAATTGATGTCAGACTAACCGGACGATAATTGTTGGGATCCTCTTTTTCCCCCTTTTTGAAGATTGGGACAACATTTGCCCTCCTCCAGTCTGCAGGGACTTCTCCTGTTCTCCAGGAGTTCTCAAAGATGATTGCCATTGGTTCTGATATTACATTTGCCAGTTCTTTTAGTACCCTTGGATGTAGTTCATCTGGTCCTGAAGACTTATATTCATTTAGATTAACCAGGTATTCCTGTACTATCTCTTTACTTATTCTGTGCTGAAATTCCCCTATTCTGCCTTCTTCCCTATTATCCTTAGGTTGAGCACCCTTTGCCTTTCCTGAGAAGACTGAAGCAAAGAAGGTGTTGAGCAATTCTGCCTTTTCTCTGTCTCCTGTGAGCATTTGGCCAAATTCTCCACGCAGTGGCCCAACTGTTTCCTTCTTCTTCCTTTTGCTGCAGACATATCCAAAAAAGCCCTTTTTATTGTTCTTAACGTCTCTAGCAAGCCTGAGTTCATTTTGCGCTTTAGCTTTTCTGACTTTATCCCTACATGTACTGGCTATTTGTTTGAATTCCTCTTTGGTGATTTCCCCATTTTTCCATTTCTTATACATGTTCCGTTTAAAACTTAGCTCATTTGTAAGTTCCTTAGTCATCCATACCGGTTTCTTGAGACATCTCCCATTTTTCTTCCTCATTGGAACTGTCTGAAATTGTCCCTTTAGTATCTCCCTTTTGAGGAACTCCCATCCATCTTGAACTCCCTTCTCTTTTAGTATTCTTGACCATGGGATCACCCCCAGGATTTCTCTAAGTTTATTGAAATCAGCTTTCCTAAAGTCTAGAATGCATGTCTGACTATGCCTAGCTTCACCTTTCCACTGTATAACAAACTCCAGGAGGACATGGTCACTCCCACCTAAGGATCCCACCACTTGCACCCCATCAACTAGGTCTTCCCTGTTGGTTAAGATCAGATCCAAAATAGTTGATCCCCTTGTTGCCTCTTCCACCTTTTGGACAATGAAATTGTCTTCCAGGCAAGTGAGGAATTTTCTAGATCTTGAGGATAGCACTGAGTTTGACTTCCAGCAAATATCCGGGTAGTTGAAGTCCCCCATCACTACTACATCTCTCCTTCCTGATTGTGTGGTCATCTGTTCTAGAAAGGCATCATCCATTTCCTCTGTCTGACTTGGGGGTCTGTAGTAGACTCCCACAGTAACATCCCTGTTGTTTCCCTCTCCTTTAATTTTTATCCAGATGCTCTCCACCTGGCTTCCAGTATTGATTTCCTGGATCTCTTCACTGGTGTAAATATCCTTGACATATAATGCTATTCCTCCTCCTTTCCTGCTTGGCCTGTTTCTCTTAAAAAGGTTATATCCCTCTATTTCTATATTCCAATCGTGAGACTCATCCCACCAGGTTTCAGTGATGCCTATTATATCATATTTCCCTTGTTGTGCTAGGAGTGCAAGTTCATCTTGCTTATTTCCTATGCTCTGTGCATTAGTGTAGAGACATCTAAGACCATGTGTCCCCTTTACTTGATGCCTGTGCATGTTTTTTTGGCTCCTATTGTTGGGTCCTTGCACTGTTTGTCTTCTTCCCTCTATGTCAGTTTGACTATTTTTTCTAGCTGTTTTGCCTTCCAGACTGCTGTCTCCCTTCCCCAGATCACTTAGTTTAAAGCCCTCCTGATCAGATTCTTCAGACTGTTGGCAAAAACGTTTCTTCCAACTGGCGTGAGATGTAGCCCATCCCTTGCTAGAAGTCCCTCCTCATGGAACCGCAGCCCATGATCCAAGAATCCAAATTGTTCTCGGCGACACCATCTGTGGAGCCAGTTGTTGATATCTGCTATTTTCCTCTCTCTTCCTGGACCATGCCCTTCTACTGGTAGAATAGACGAGATGACAATCTGTGCGTCCATTTCCTTCAGCTTCTTCCCCAAAGCCTCGTAATCCCTTCTGATATTCTGAAGGCTGTGTCTTGCTGTGTCATTCGTTCCCACGTGGACCAAAAGGAAGGGGTATTTGTCAGTAGATTTGACCAGTCTTGTCAGCCTCTCCGTCACATCACAGATCTTTGCCCCAGGGAGACAACACACCTCACGAGACATCTTGTCGAGCCCACAAATCACTGCTTCTGTACCCCTCAGCAAGGAGTCCCCCACCACAACCACGCGCCTCCTCTGAGGCTTAGCAGCAACTCTTCCCTGCGATGGAACTCCCAGGCTCCCCTGCTGTGTCCCTGAAGTCTGTCCATGCTGCTCTTCCTGATCCTCCTTGATAAGTGAAAGGGCTTCGAAACGATTCTGTAGCTGCAAGCTCCTACAGCTATCCCTGATTTCTCTGCTTCTCTGTGTGACATTCCTCCAGCTGTCTGCCTCCTGCGTACATGAAGTGACCTTCTCACCCCCAGCGACTTTCTCTGTGTGGTCCCCTTCCAAGATCGTTCCTTCTGTTGTGTTGAGGAAAACCTCTTGCTCCCTGACATGCTGAAGTGTTGCTACCCTGGATTCCAGCTGCTGTACTTTCTCCTCCAAGAGGGCCACCAACTTGAACTTGGGGCATGTGAAGTTCGCCACATCTGTAGGCAAGAAGACAAACATCCAACAAGTGTTGCAAGTGACTCCAGCTGCTCCCTTGGTGCCCATACTGAGAATTCCCCCCCCCCCCAAACAGGGTGAAGCACAACTTGGAGTAGACCAAACTGCTCTCTGAGCAGTTCTCTACAGCTAGTCTCCTAGCTCCTCCCACTTGTGACTCACAGATGTGACTCACAGAAGCTCCTCCTCCTCTGCAACAGACACACTCCCCCAAGAGATTTTAAAAATCCACACACTTACCACTTAAAATGGCTGCCAAAAAGGTGCTCTTCCTTCTTCTCTCTCTCACTCCAAGTGGTCTGCTAGAGCCAGAGTCACAGCACATGCTAGATGTATGGAAAGACCTGAGTTCAATTCTTGTCATCTGCAGGAATTCCCCAAATGGAGAATATGAAGGATAAGTGTGTTGTAGTTTGCATATTAGTGTAGGAAGTGCAAATTAAATTCATTTCCTTTAATATGTGGACCTCTCCCTCCAAAATCTCTGCTATCCATAAGGTGGAGTTGTATGAGTATCTTTGTTGTATGCTATGCTGTGTATGTGTCTGGAGTGATGTGTACTGCTTTTATGATTAAGGCTATGTTTACTTGGATGTAAGTCTTCATTCTAAAACTGCAGTTTAACCTCTGACTATATGTATTGGAGAATGGGGATGTTAATAAGGCAACAATACACAAGAGGCTGAAATTTTAATGTGCAATGTGACTTGCACTTTATAATTCTTCGTGTTTATTTATATAGTGCTGTACGTTTTACACGATGCTTTACAGAGTTATCAAAATAACATAAAACCTGCCAAAGGCGTACAGTCTAAAATCACAAAATACAAAAATAGTAAATCAACAGTTTATCCCATTAAAATAACTAGAGATAATAAAACAATAAATAAACATTAAATAAAAAACCCTTATCTGAAATACTCTGAAATATCAAGCTGCAGCCTGAAATGCTTCCATTAATTCAGACTTAAAATTGATCAGGGAAGTAATGATCCCCAAGTGTTTTGGGAGGCAGTTCTAGGAATGAGGAGTGGCAAGGGAGAAAGGGCAGATCCATACTAAGAAAGAAGAAACTCTTGGCTGGGTCAGAAGCTCTGAGGAAATAAGGCTGACAAATTGGGGGGAGGGGGACCATGCAGGGCCTTGAAGGTAAGCTTATACCAAATCCTAAAAGGAATGGAGAGCCAGTGAAGAGAAGTCAAGAGAGAGGTGACATGGTCAAAACTGTGAGCCAAAAAGATAATCCTAGCAGAAGAATGCTGAATAGAAGCCAAAGGACACAGGTGGGACAAAGGAAGCCCTGTCAAAAAAAAAGTTGTAGCAGTCAAGGTGAGAAATAACTGAGACATAGCAGTAGACACTGAAAGAAAGGTCTGATTTTTGCCATATTACACAAGAATTGACAAGACTTGGCTGCCGCCTGGATCTGTGGAATAAATGATGAGAAATCAAAAATAAAGCTAAGGCTACATGCTTCTTTCACAGGATGGATGGGAATATGGTTGACTGTAATTGAAAATGTATATTGTGAAGCAGGTTTTGACAGAAAAAAAGTAGTTCTGTTTTATCCATGTTAAGTTGTAAGCACCGATGAAGCATCCATGTTGAAATAGCTGAGAGAGACGATGTCACACATTGTTCTGTGTCCGAGGAGAATTCTGAGGTAGAGAAATACAGTTGGTTATCATTGGCATTAAGATGATATTGAAGACTGTAGAAGCTGATAAGATTACCTAAAGATAGAGTGTATAGAGAGAATAATAATGGGTGCAGGATGGAGCCTAGGAGGATTCGAACTGGTAATGAGATGGAGGTAAATACCAGGCCTCCTGCTGCAACAGTGAATGGCCAATTTAAAAGGTATGATCTAAAGGACTAAATCAGAAAAGCCTAGATCCTGGACCAGATCTAACAAAAGACTATGGTCGACAGAGTCAAACACTGCAAAGAGATCAAGAAGAATAAGAACTGAGTATAGGCCTTTTGACCTGGCCAAAGGAAGATAATTAAAACAAGCATAAAATAGCTTTAAAACAAACATAAAACAAAACACAATTTAATATGAGTGTAGTAGAACATCAGTATTTGAATGGGAAGATTTTGAATGGGGTTCACATTATCTGGGATGATAGGTTTATGGATCTACATTTAATTAAAAAATGAAATTGGTTGGTTGTCTTATTATCTGTAGGGTGTGTATAAAGTGGAGAGGCAAAAAGCCAAGGGTTTTCAAGCCAAGTGTGATTCCTTGGTTACATAAACAGAACTGTTTCACTGTTTCAAGGACTCTTTAAGCTCTGCATGCTTTCCCAACAAACTTTAATTGCTTTTTGATAAGAAGATGAAAAGAAGAAAACCATGGATATTGACAGACATAAAGGATTATTGGAGAAATAGAAATAAACCCCATCTTAGTGCCAATGACAGCTGACCCATTAAAATGACAAATCATCATTAAATTGGTAATCACCAATGATTTGGTCTTTTTATTGGGTCTGCTCTAGTTGGACTAATATTGGATGTAGCCCCACAGCCCTTAAGCTTGAACTCCCAAACCTTCTGTGCCAAAATGTAAACGATCACTCGGGGTGGGGGGGTGGGGGGTGGGGGGGTAAGATGGAGGGAGGGCCAGTAGTTGTTTTTGTCTTTGATTATTTCTCAGAAAGTAATTTAGCATCTCTGTATTTATCATGTAAAATCATGAGTTGTATCTACTCTGTACTATTTCAATATTGCATTAACTGCCATGGTTCCAACCTATACAAACCTGCCTTTTATAGTTTGGGAAGGAGCTTAACATAATGTTATGGGACTGCAACATGAGAGCATTCATATTTCCCCATCAAACTACAGTTCCTAGGATTTCATAGTATGGATCATGGCAATTAAAGTGATATTGAAATGCTATAACAGAGCTGAGTATGTATATACCATATATATATTATCAGGAGCCAGCATGGTGTAAAAGTTTGAGTGTTGGACTACAACTCTGGAGACCATGGTTCAAATGTTAGTTTGGCCATGTAAGCCTACTGGGCAACCTTGGGCAAATCACACTTGCCCAGCCTCAGAATAAAGCAAGGGGAAAGCCCCTTTGAAGAAACATGCCAAGAAAACACCATGATAGGTTCATTTGCCTCAGGGCTGCCATAAATTGGAAATGATTTGAAGGCAGATCAACAAGATATACACTTCATGACATTATGTGAGAAATTCTAGGATGACACTTAAAGTGAGATCTGTTATAATTGTGCAGTCTGGCTGGCCTGATTTCAAAATAGTGAAGACAAAAGAAGGTTCTTATGGATATATCTTGCAGTACTCTTTTTGTCTATGGTCCCTTCTCTAGGGGATCTGTTTTATTTGTCCAGCAGCCATTACCTGGCCTGCTTCTGCAGCCAGCCTCTCTGGGCTGGAAAAGTGACTTTTTGGGAAAGTGACCTTTTTGGCTCACAACTCCCAGAATTGTTTAGGCAATGTGGCTAATAATTTGTCTAAACTCTTCCTTTTCTCTTGAAGTGTTGACCAAGCACAGAGACATAAAATCTCACTGCATCGGTCACTGGAGAAAAGAAGTTATATAATAGTGAGGAGAGAATTTACCCGCTGCGGAGTAAGAACTTCATAGTGCCCTGTTGAAAAAGATAAAAATTGATCAAGAACACACATTTATCAGAAGAGAGGAATGCACCCTCTTTGATTCCACCCACCCCTGCTGGCAGTCAGTTTCTGTAATCTCCAAGCAAGAGATCATTTTTGGTATTTGGACGGCAGCTCAATGCCTCTTCCAAGCCAGTTCCAAACCTCACTCAGCCTTTCCTTTTGAAAGAAGGCATGCACTAGCTTGTGTGTCATGCCGGATAGCATACTGCAAAGGTTTAGAGCTACTTTTCTGGCACTCCCACTTTGGCGTGGGAGAGGCTTTGTCACGCAGGGCCCATTGCATCACTTCCCCAACCCCCATGGGTGAAGAGAAGACAATGGCTGCTGTGAAGGTCTCCCCCACCCCCCTCGCCCCTGAGGAAGAGGTGGGAGGGAATTTCATATTAATAAAGAGTGAAACTTTGCCCCAGGACTTGAGGTGGGACTTGAACTAATGAGCTATCAGGAAGACAGTCTGTACTGCTGGAATGAGATAGGTGCCAATTATCCATAGGGGCCACATGTGGACAATTATTTCTACTTTTATTTGGGAGCAATCATTAATTAGCTCCTTAAATGTGCTGTATTATTAATAGTTTATTCAGTCCTTGGATAGAACCAGAAGATGGATAATGGTGAATTTGAATCCAAAATGGGGGTCGACAACATTTGTATGGCTCCCACTGCCAAGAAGCTAAATAATCAGTGAAAGTCTGATGTGTTGATTAATTTCTTTTGAACTCCCATTTTTTGCTGCTTGAGTCCATATTAGTTTTACTGATTCAATGTCCGTTGTTCACAGGTTTTTATAGCCACCCGAGCTTGTTCATAGTCTTGGGTAACTTTTCAGAGTTACTGTAATTGTTACTGGCAGTAGATTCTGAGCTGCATCCACCTCTGCAGGTCCACAAAGGGCCTAGCTTGTGTTTATAAACATTTCCCTCCTAAATTAAAATGGCATTAAGCCTTTCCTTTGTGGACAGGGAAGCAGTTCGCTTCTGCTTTGTTTCCATCCTCCACTGTTTATGGACTGGAGTCACACACCCTAAATATGGAGGTGGCTTTCTGCATTGCACACATCCATCACAAAGTAGCAAATGGTGTAAAGTGGCAGTATGAAACTTAATAAAAGTTTAACCCCTTCATAGCAAGCTTTTTGTATGTAGGGATGTGTCTTAATCTGCAATCAGTTTGAATGATGGTCATAGGATACAGATAATATCTCCTATGTTAATGTGGCATACACTAGGATCGTGTGTGTGTGTTGCATTTTCTCATAGCCTGTATTCCCTTTGGGGCAATCGCTGGGGGCTTTGGATCACTTTTCTCCCCTTTCTTTCCTTTTCTTTTTCTCTGCCACTCCCTTTTCTCTGTCCTTCTGAACTTTTAAAGTCCCTTTTCATAGAAACAGTTCTTTCCATTGGGATGTCGAAGGCTTTCATGGCCAGCATTCATAGTTTTTTGTGGGTTTTTCAGGCTGTGTGGCTGTGTTCTAGAAGAGTTTATTCCTGAGGTTTCACCAGCATCTGTGGCTGGCATCTTCTCTACTGCTAGCGACAGATGCTGGCGAAATGTCAAGAATAAAGTCTTCCAGAACATGTCCACACAGTCTGAAAAACTCACAAAAAGTTCTTTCCGGCAATTATTAGTGGTACTCTCCATAAGAACAGCAGTTAAAACCTATTCCTCTATTGTTAACAATCTAAGCATCAAATCATTTAAATTTGTATGAGCATTTTCAACCAGTTTGATACTGAAGGCATAAAATGCTGACACTGTTTTGATGTCTGGATTTTGAATGGTAAATATCAACTCAAAACAGCACATAAAGCAAAATGTGCCAGTGTCACAGAAGGGCCAGAATGTCATTTAAATAACAGATCTGAGTGGAAATTAAAGGACTCAATCAAATTTCTGGGAACAACAGTAGATTTCATTTCCATTTCAAATAAATAACAGTAAATATCCATAGTCAATAATAAATTTCTCTCTCAGTTTACAGTCAAATATCCTCTCCTCTTCCTGCATATCCTCAATACCTTTGACTGACTGCCCCTTAGGACCCTTCCATTCCTTAGTGGTCAGATCAACTCTTTATCTTGGCTTTTGACTCAGACAATCAATAAAACTTGTCCAAAATGTCTGTCTTCTTTTATTGTTTTCCTCTTCTTTCTTCCCTCTCTGTTTTCAGTCACCTGAACTTGCTTTATCCACCAACCATAACTTTCCTTCTTTCTAACCTCCTGTTGCCATGCCTGCCATTACCAGTGTTCCCATTCCACCCAGTGCCACAGATCTCTCTTGAAATGTGCATTGCAAGCTGTACAGGATCTGGTTAACTTTTCTCTGCTCTCAGTCTTCTGTGACATGAGAATGGCTTTCCCCAGGAGGGAAGGAAGCTCTTATTAAGATTCATATCATCATGGGATTCTTAGAAATGGATATTTGTGGATGAGTCCTGCTGTTAATGTTGGGGAATCATGGTTTCCAGATTCTTCATGATCTTGATCGCCATTTTGTTAAGCAATGGGAGTTTGAAGTAACCAAAAGGATTGTAGCCAATATCTTTCTTCAGTTGACCAGTTGCAGTAAAATTTGCAGTGCGGTGTAATTAATAATGGGAAACTTACTTGGGGGGTTAAGCAAGTTAGTTTGTAAAACGAAAAGATTTCTTGTGGCATGCTAAAGGGTAGCCAGTTTTATTTTACATACTGTAAGCTTTTCTGGACTTCATGCATCTTATGGAGGCCTGCTTTAATGTGAAATAACAATGGTTAAACATAGGACTTTATCCATGCAAACAGTGTATTTTTCCCTGAGCTATGGTCCTTCCCCTGAATGACCCCTCTGTAAGTCATCCTGACATATGAAGCACCAACAACCTTTGAGCAGGGGGATCTGGGCACACACACCAGATATGTTCTCCTACAGCTTGATCAGATGTTTCTTACAAACTGCATTATATGGAACAGAATGACCAGTACAGAGGAAAGACTGGAACCAATTCATCTTATGTTTTTCAAAAAAACTTTGTTGCCATAGTTTTAGCAATTAGCCTTTTTTTTCAATGAAGAAATAATAACAATAGTTTTTATGGATGAGATGCAATATCTTTTCAGTGTACACTCTAACTGAGATTGTGAAATGGAGCTCACAAGAAAACCAGCTCTTCTGGCTGCATATGCCAAACTCTTGCATTGGATTAATATTTGTGCCAGAACCAATAAACCTAAGAAGAAATGAGGTTGAATGGGATATGGCCATTTCCTTCACATGTCCAATACTTACTTCTTTAGATTTCTATTAAAGGACTGTGGAAGAACCACAGTCTAATAAAATCTGTTGTTGGATGCGGTAACAACTACTATGCTAGCTACAATTCATAAATCTGGATTTTGTTACAGTATTAAACAAAAAATATACCTTAAGAGACCAATGAAAATGAATATACTAAACTGTTAGGGATTTCCAAAATAAGAGGACATTTTATCATCCAAAGTTGCATGTAAAGCAGCTGTAGGACTATAAAGATTATACTTTACTATGTGATCCTTTTTTTAGAGGCAAATCTACAAAGGGCAAAATAAGACCAAAAAGCAAGTTGGAAGTTTTTGTTAAGTGCTATGTAGGACTCTCAGTCTGAACAAATATGCTTTCTGAACCTAAAAAAAAATCTTTAAGAATTGTGAACCTGTGGTCCCTCAAGTGTGCTGAAGTGCAACCTTCAGTGCCTAATAGTCATGAGGGCTACTTACTACTTCCAGTATCAGAGGCAGTATGCCAGTCATTGGAGAACAGAAGGGGGACAGTGCTGTTATACTCATGGATAGTTGTGGGTTTCTCAGGGCCATCTCATCATGCTGTTGAATCTTATTGTCAGTGCCAAGTAGAGTCAATGTGAAGTTGAAGTAGAGTCAGTTGGACTGCAGTTGTAAGTGTCTACTAGTCATAATGGCTACTTATCACTTCCATTATTGAAGGCAGTATGTACAATCCTTGCCTGTGAGACTTGCCTGTGAGAATCTTGATCTTCAGCAACATTGCATTTTGGGCCTGATCTTGACTATCTATTTGGTAGCTCACAAGAAGTGTTAGATCACAAGAAATGGCGCCGCCCGAATTAACGGGCCGGCGCTGTTGCCGCGTGAAGGAAGGCCTCTCCCCTTCCCGCGCGCCAGGCTTGGGCGCCCCAGCGGCCGGTGCGAGCGCGGGCTCGATGCTGATTGGCCACTGGGAGGAGCAGGAAAGGAACCTGTCTGATTTGCCACAGCAGGGTATGGCGTGCCCTCCTATTGGTGGAGAGCTCGGAGAGGGTGGTGCCTCCATCGTTCCTGAGCCCTCATTGGCTGTTGGGCCTATTGAAGGCCGTGTAAGGTGAGCGTCGGCACCATTGCCAGTTCTGCTCTGGGGCCCAGCAGATCAGAGGCTTCACTGCCTATTTTGCCGCACGGTAGGGGGCGGGGCTTTGGGTCTGACAGCCTTCCTCGCTGCCTAATAGGTGGGGCATTTTGTTGGTGAGGGCATCTTTACCACCTCCCCACTTCTTGGTAACAATCACCCGCTCCTTCAGGTTTGTTGCTAAGGGACTGGCAGACAGGGTTCATGTTTTTTGAGAAGGCCTTTTGTTTTGTCCTCCTTTTTAGTCTTAATAATTAATAATTGTTGTGCCTGCGGCCTTGGCCCCTGCTGATCACACATCCAGTGTTTGGAATTTTGGCTTCAACTGTTTTTTCAACTGCACGGTGCTCCCGGCGGTGTTTGGAATTTTGGCTTCAACTGTTTCTTTTCAACTGCATGATGCTCCTGGTGGTATTTGGAATTTTGGCTTCAACTGTTTTTTCAACTGCACGATGCTCCTGGTGGTGTTCGGAATTTTGCCTTCAAACTGTTTTTTGTTTTGTTTTGGTTTGTTTTTTGTTTTAACTGCACAGTGCTCCCAGCTTCAACCCTGCTGGGCACGTGCAAACAATCGTCTTGATGACTTTGTGACTGCAAACTGTTCTTTGGCACGGTGCTCGCGGCTTCGGCCCTGCTGGACACGTGCTCTCTACTTGGTTGGTGATTATTGCACTGCTGACTTTACACGGTGCACGCGGCTTTAGCCAGCTGGGCACGTGATTTGTAACCAGTGCTTGTGACTTGACAATGGTGAACTGTAATTTACACGGTGCTTGCAGCTTCGGCCCTGCTGGGCATGTGTTTCCCTTCACCTATAAGCAGCTTTGCAATACTTTTTTCTTGCTGACTACAGTCCCAATCTTAGTGTTGTCAGACCAACCAATTTCAACATGTCACCAAAATCAAGGAAGTCAAGTGGTGCTGCACAAGTTACCAGTTCTTTGTGAAAACAAATTGTAGGTCCTGGGAAGAGCTAGCCCCAGGGACTAGGAGGTGCCCAGCACGTACGTATGCCTGTAGACAGGGGAGTTCGACAGTTGTGGTGGATCCTGCGACAATAGTAATGGTCCAGGCCCATCCTCCCCCATTGCAGGCATCTTTGATCATTAGCCAAGTGATGGCTGCAAAACTGATGTGGTCCTTCTCAGAAATCATTGCTAAGGCCATGGCAGCCTCCCAAGTATCGACATCTGCTGGTGTTGCATGTCTGGATCTGGATCCCGGGAAGGCGACAGGGAACAACAGTTGGCGGATGATGTCCTCAGCTTGGGACCCAGCTCTTCGGCTTGGACCTCCGTTGCTTGAGTGGATGTCTCCAGCTCAAGTTCTTCATCCGGCTCTAGCTCTACATCTTCGAGTTCGGAGGACGACGAGTTTATTGCGGGAACCTCTGTGGCCGGTGGCAAAAGGAAGAAATGCAAGGGAAAAAAGAGTAAATGGAACAGGACTGCATCTGTGTCTCATTTGGGACATGTTGGGGAGGGGGTGTTTCACAGGTTGTGCCTACAGGTAGAGAAGGGTTCTGGGTGGACCATGCTTTGGTCCCTGGGTTTCCCTGTTGTGCTATCCGGTGCAGGTCCTGGCATCCTGGCCTGCAAGGTGTATGGGCCTTGGGCCTTGGGCATCCCTCCCTCAGCTCCTGGTGAGCGTCCTCCTGGGTCTCACCTTTCAAAAAAAATGTGCAAAAAATGGAATTTTAACAGGTTGTTTCGTTGACATTTTCACACTATTGCAACCAAAAGGGCATGATGCCCTTGCTGTTACATCCACCAAATGGGCAAAACAAACAAACAAACAAACAAAACACCCTAAGGTTCCCTCAGCAGAGCATACATTCTCCATAGGGCTGTTATCTCAATGGCATTCCTCAAGAGAGCTTGACACTTAGATTGCCACATGTTTCATGTTCTTAGAGTCAGAGATGTACCTGGTGAGGCAGCTGCTATCACCTATGATGCAGCCTTTTGTCAGCAGGCTTCTCAGAGCTCTAGAGAGCACTGGGATCTTATTCACAATGAAATTTGGTTGCTTGAGGTGGTCCCTCTGACCAGGTCCAAAGGGGCCACCAGACCGGATGGTAAGAGGGACATAAATTGGTCTGCTGGGAATATAATGCAGGAAGGTGCTCCAGGTCTCACTGCAGATATGACCACATCTTTGAACTTTGTCGGGGGCCCCATAGTAAGGCAGCTTGCCCAAAATCAGGCCACCATCCCTTTCAGCATGGGGCCCTGCCCAAGGTGACTTGTTCCCCTCCTCCTTCAGAGTCTAAGAATCTAAAATCAGCTTGAGATATGCCGGAGGTTCTTATGAAAAAGATTCAAAAAGAAATAGATGCCGGCTGCATTGAAAGGCCTTTTGATTCTCCGCCTTTCCCAAACATTCAGGTGTCTCCCTTAAGAGTTGTCCCCAAGAAGGCTCTGGGGGAATTCCGACTTAGCTATGCTTCGTTCGACCATGTGGTCCAGCTAGTGCAGGCATGTGGCCGCGGAGCCCAAATGGCCAAATGTGACATTCAGTCTGCTTTCTGCCTTTTGCCTGTTCACTCTGATGATTTCCACCTGTAAGGGCTTAAGGTACAAGGCCGATGGTATTTCGATAAGGCTATACCGATGGGCTGTTCAATTAGCTGCGCAGCCTTTGAGGCCTTCAGTACATTCCTGGAGTGGGAGGTAAAGCGCAGGGCTTGCTCCCCGCTTGTGACTCATTAACTGGATGATTTCCTTTTCACCGGATGGTCCGGCTCAGACCATTGCCAGATGCTCCTAAATACCTTTTCTGCTTTGGCATCTGAGATCGGGGTCCCTTCAGCAGCTGATAACACATAAGGGGCCAGCTATGTCCCTCACATTTTTGGGTGTCCAATTGGACTCGGTTGAAGGAGTTTCTCGTCTCCCTCCTGACAAATTGAGTGCTCTAAAAAACAAAAAACAAAACAAAAAAAACCCCTTATTTCAGAATTTCTTGCATCCCAAAAAGTTACTATGAGACAGGTGCAATCCCTCCTGGGTCACCTGTATTTTGCGTGCTGTGTGGTTTCTCCTGGTCGCCCCTTTTGTGCCAGGCTGGCCAGAGCTACTGTAGGTATTTCCAGGCCTCATTACCATGTGAGCATTACCAAGGGTATTAGAGAGGATCTGAAGATTGTGATTTGGGCTGTTTTTTCAAGGACACTGGTGTGCTCAAAAATGGCCAAAGGGTTGGGCTTAAGAGGATGTTGTTAATAATTTATTTATTTATTTATTTATTTTGGAATTATTTCCCATTGTGACGGCTGTCATTATTTGGAAACATGAATTCTCCATCAAACGTGTTCTGTTCTGCTGCGCTAATCAAGCCATAGTTGCTGTTGTTAATAGCCTGTCTTTCAAATCAGAAAGAGTCGTGCTGGTGCTGTGGCTCGTACTCACTTGTTTAATTTTATCATTTCTATCACAGCTTGGTTTGTTCTTGGTTTGCAAAATAATTTAGCTGATGCTCTTTCTCGATTCCAGGAAGACAGGTTTCAATGGCTGACTTCCAAAGGCAGACCCCCTTCCCATGCCATTTCCAGAGTTCCTCAGGAAGATTGGACTTCCAATGTGACCCAGGGCATTTTGTCTTCGGTGGCCCCCTCCACTCTCAGGGCCTATAATAAGGTTTTTTTTCTAAATTGTCCTCCTTGTGGGGTGCCCTAGGCATTCCGGCACTTTGGCCTATGGATTCGACAACTGTTTTATGCTTCATGGCGTGGTTAAAGTATAGTGGGGTTTCCCTGTGCTCTATTTCTGTTCACCTTGCTCCAGCCTGGTTGATCCATGTGCTTGTTTCCAAGTGCGTTGCACTCTGGAGGGTTGGAGATGCATGCATATGGACAAAAACGATGCCAGGCACCCTATCTGTTTTTACACTGCTTCAGGATATTGTTTCCCAGCTTCCCGCCATTTGGGGCCCTGAGGGTAGGGGAGCTGGTCCTGTCTTCAAAGACCTATTGCTCAAAAAGATACTTGTGCATCACTGATGTTTTGTTCAATGTTGATGCTGTATGTTTGACAGTTCTCAGGTCAAAATGTGATAAACTGGGCTGAGCCTCATCGATCATATTGGGGCACCTAAAAGACTCGCACCTCTGTCCTGTTCGGGTTCTAAAAAGGTTTATTAGGCACCAGCCTGCATGTCAAGGATCCCTATTTTGTCATGCTGATGGCTCACCTGTCACACGCTTTCAATTTGTTGCTGTGTTAAAGCTGGCCCTTCAGGCGATGGGTCTTCTTTTGGTTGAATTTGGGGGCCATTCATTCCGCATTGGAGCGGCCACATCTACAGCCTGTGCTGGACTCTCTACTGATGTCATCAAGTAAATTGGTTGATGGAAGTCTAGGGTGTTTGCGGGCTATGTGCACCCTGATTTGGACTCTTGCTCAAGCGGATGCTATTAATGTTATTTGTGGAGGGTTCTTTTTCGGTTCTTAGGGTTGGCGGCAGGCGCTCTTTCAGACCTGCCTGTGTGGCGGCAGCATAGGCCTGGATCTGGGGTAGGGGTTTCCAGGGCCCGCTGGCACTGGATCGGGAGTCCTCATGACCCGGGTAAGGAGCGGTTCGCTGTGGCCATTGCGGGGGCCACAGTCGATTAATACCCGGTGACTAGGATGTCTCGCAATTCGATGTGAAGCAGCGCAGTTGCCTAACTGTGCAACAGGGCGGAGCTTGGCACCTACGTCATCCCGATGTTTGCCCCTGCTACCAAGGGTACATCAACCAACCAGGGTGTTGCTGATGGCCAGATCCAGACCTTATGCTTTGGGCCAACCCTATGGTTTTGTGTTGTTCTGCATGTGTGGAACAGTTAATAAAGTTGTGGCCTTTTTTCCTCCAACCAGGTTTCTGTATTTATTGGGGGGGGGCCTGACCTGCGCGGCAAATGGCGCCGCCCGAATTAACGGGCCGGCGCTGTTGCCGCGTGAAGGAAGGCCTCTCCCCTTCCCGCGCGCCAGGCTTGGGCGCCCCAGCGGCCGGTGCGAGCGCGGGCTCGATGCTGATTGGCCACTGGGAGGAGCAGGAAAGGAACCTGTCTGATTTGCCACAGCAGGGTATGGCGTGCCCTCCTATTGGTGGAGAGCTCGGAGAGGGTGGTGCCTCCATCGTTCCTGAGCCCTCATTGGCTGTTGGGCCTATTGAAGGCCGTGTAAGGTGAGCGTCGGCACCATTGCCAGTTCTGCTCTCCCACCCTCCCTCCCTGTTTAGGGAGTTGATTGTCACAACTTCTGTTCTGGGTGGCAGCATAGGCCTGGATCTGGGGTAGGGGTTTCCAGGGCCCGCTGGCACTGGATCGGGAGTCCTCATGACCCGGGTAAGGAGCGGTTCGCTGTGGCCATTGCGGGGGCCACAGTCGATTAATACCCGGTGACTAGGATGTCTCGCAATTCGATGTGAAGCAGCGCAGTTGCCTAACTGTGCAACAGGGCGGAGCTTGGCACCTACGTCATCCCGATGTTTGCCCCTGCTACCAAGGGTACATCAACCAACCAGGGTGTTGCTGATGGCCAGATCCAGACCTTATGCTTTGGGCCAACCCTATGGTTTTGTGTTGTTCTGCATGTGTGGAACAGTTAATAAAGTTGTGGCCTTTTTTCCTCCAACCAGGTTTCTGTATTTATTGGGGGGGGGGGGGGCCTGACCTGCGCGGCAAGTACCTTGAAACTTACGCTGGGGCAGTTAGTGAAGGTACTATTGCCTCTGGTATTGCATCTCACCCAAGTGACAAGGGGATAAGGGATAAAGGTTGTCATTACAAAAAGTTGCCAAAGTGGATTTCTTCTTCAAATGTTCCTCCTTCCAATCAGAATTCCTATTCAGACTGTAAGATATGCTCCCAAAGCAATGAATACTCTTTAATTAACAACAACATAATATAGTTCTCAGTGTAAAGGTATCTAATGTTAGTAAAATGTTTAAATGTCGCTTTCTGCATGTGTGTATGCACAAAAATATGGTGTACATTCTATGCATGTTAATTATTGGTTTTCTGAGTTCTGAGCATCACCAAACCGTTTTGAAACACCATGGGGCCCAACGCTGGAAGAAGGTGGGATATCCTCACACTTCTTTTCAGGAGTCTGGAAAAATGCACCTAACCTTTTTACTATCAACATAATAGAATCTGACCCAGTTTGAATTGAAACTGTCCCTCTCCCCCATCTCAATTTAAATACTTGTAGTACCTATTGCCTTCTTTCTCAAGAAATCTGAGATACACTCACTTGATTAAAATCAACATTGCTAAGCTATCCAGAATTCTGGACAAAGTTATACAAGCTTGGGTGTTCATATCCTGTAAGCCTAGAAGTGAGTGGAGCTACATGCTTCAGCCTTGCCCCCTGTACCCCCCAATGTCCCTGTTTGGTTGGGAAAGGCTTGTAGTGATAGTATAACTATGTTGAAGTAAACACACAGGCTGTATCTGGACTGCGGCAATAATCCAGTTTCACACCGGTTTAACTGCAATGGCTCAATGCTATGGAATTCTGGAAACTGTAGTTTCATGAGTCATTTAGCCTTTTTTTTTTTTTTTGGAGCGCTCTGACTACTCAATAAACTTCAATTCCCAGAATTCCATAGCATGAGCCAGGACACTGAGTGGTTTTAAATTGTATTATTTCTGCAGTGTGGATGCAGCCAATTGCAAAACGCTGTGAAACTGGTTCCTCATTTCATGGACGACTGTATGTATGAGTGTAGATTTTGCTCACCAAAGACAGGGGGATGAGTTTTTGTGTGGAGGTGAGAGGCTGAGACTTATTTCAAAACAAGGAGCTGGAGAGAGGATCAAGGGGACTTTCAACCTGGGGCAATCATATAGGAGGAGGTTGGATCTGGAGACCACATGGCTGCTTTTCTCCATGTTTACAAAATTTGAACATCATTCAGAACTACTGTATAGTTAAAATGTGGCTATGGGAAATTGTACATCAGACACCTGAGCCCCATGACAGAAATACAAAGTGAAGTCAGACTTCTCTGGGCAACAAAAGTACCTTGAAATAATGACAACCATTGCTTCATCTTTCCTGGGTTTGTGACTTTGAAGGAGCTTGATGGCAGTCTCTCCAGCCAATTTGGACCTGATTCTGTACACTCTACTCCAGGCCAACATTTGTGAAACTGCAAGTAAGCTCACTTGCTCCCTCCAGTCCTATGTCTAGTCCACTCTCCCAGCTAAGGGAGGTGGAAGACAACCACAAATTATTAAACTGCCAGCACTGAGTGACTTTATACTCTCTAGCTTTGCTACGTGATATTGTTATTTACAAAAAGGGAGGCATGGGATTTAATATCACCCAGAAGCCCTACCTTCTGATAGCCTTCTGCTGAGATATGAGACTGTAAGCTGTAGTTACTCACTTGAAAGCTTCATTGCCTCTGCTCCCATAAAACAAACAAACAAACAAACAAACCAGCAGGTAGAAATGTGAGATTGCCCTGGTATAGAGGAAAGCGACAAAAACCTGCTAAATTTCTGCAGGTTACATGGAATGGGAGAACTGCTGAATTACAGAGAAGAGGACTAGTAAAAAGAAAAGAAAAAAAAGAGTACCTGCCCTATTACTCAGGGAACGTTTCTTGATAGATATCACTGTTATCAAGGTGTGTGGAACACTGATTTGTTTTTATTCCTTCGTAAGCAGCAGTGGTCACATGGGAGCTTATGATAAAAGAAAAGTTTAAAAGAAAAATGCAATATAAATTTCTGTAAATCCATATTTTTTCCCGGAGTGAGAGGAAATATAAAGCTAGATAAGTATATATTATTAATTAGGATTCTTAAAGATCACAAGAGAAGTGGCCGAAGAAGATGATCACAGCTTAGGAAATATACAGAAGCTGGTCACTGCAGACAAGACTCTGCTCCTGGTAGCTATCAACTTAATTCCTTAGTGGCTGGCCAGGCAGCAAGGCTGCTGATGCTGATCTTAGTGCCTGGACATGTTCATATTGACCAATGCTCTCTCACACATCCGTGTCTCAGACCTTTTAAAGGCTTTAATCAGTGCTAGCATTTTAAATTGATATTAGAATGAAACTGTTAACTAAGGCAAAATATGATATGATTAAGCCTACCAAAGCTTTAGGCATTTCAGCAACAGCTGAATTTTGCACCTATCCATGTTTCCTATCTTTAAGCGCTACACAAGCATAGTATGGGTGAAAACAGCTTATGGCCAGAATCCTGTTGATGACATATGCAGTTTATGCACCTAGTGTGTCTATGTGCCTTGTGTGCACTACACATTCAGTATTGCATTGCACAATGTCCATTCCGCAATGTGGTGACAGCTATGCACATTCATCGTTTCTCATACATTGTGTTATGGTGGTACTCAGTATAGGGGTGGTGTAGTGCTAGTGCGCTTAACTCCACCAGTGGATCATTACACTGTACTGAGATGATACAAGATCTCAGTTGCAGTGCATAATTGACATGAGTGAGGAAAGTGTGGCCTGTGGAGGTCATTCAGCACCTCCTAAGGTTCATGAACTGTTCAAATTTAGGGGTCTGATTTTTTCTTTCTTTCTAAAATGGCCTAGTGGAGGTTTAATGGGTCATTTTACTACAAAAGAGCCCTGGTGGCACAGGGGTTAAATGCTGGTACTACAGCCACTCACTCAAAACCATAAGGTTGCAAGTTCAGTACCAACAAAAGGGTTTAAGCTTGACTCAGGCTTGCATCCTTCCGAGGTTGCTAAAATGAGTACCCAGATTGTTGGGGGCAAGTAGCTTACAGTCATAAACCGCTTAGACACTGCTTAGGAGGTATGAAGCGGTATATAAATGAAGCTTTTTTTAAAATTGTTATTTGTGGACATCTCCTGACCTAAGTCTCCATGGACTCCTGTTTGGAACAAAGTCCTGGTGGGAGAACACCCCGCCCCAAATATGACAAATGGTTTATTATGCTCTCAGGAAGCTTTGGGCTGCTATGGGCTTTTTCAGGCCATTTTGCAGCACTCCCAAATTTAGGCTACTTTGGGCCCATTGGAATGAAAATGGGAAGGGCAGTTTTTCAGGATCACATGAGGGTTGAGATATGCCCACAACCCCTTCAAGTTGTCTGCCCTGCTATATAGGATCAGAATTGGTGAACCAGTTTAATTCATTTTGCCACCATGGCTTCTGAAGCTCCATAGATAACACTGAGGCATCAGAGAATGTTCTAAATGTGTACTAGATTCTTCAGAGCATCTTCCACCCATCCCAAAGGGTTGCAAAAAAAAAAAAAATCAGGCCTTTTTGAATAACAGCATATCCATTTTGTCTGAATTCAGTTTCAGTTTGTTTCATCAATTCTAGAACTGCCTCTAGACACCTGCTTGAAATTTCCATTGTTGGTTTGGAATTAATATGTGGTTTGTTTGCATACTGGTGGCAGCTCCACTAAAATGTCTGTATGGCTTCCCCTGGTAGTTCCATGTAGATATTTAAGGGCTCGTGGCACAGACTGGAATCCAAAGGGCAATGGGTGCAAAGTTGGTTAGTAGTCTCCCAATAATATGTTCTCATAGTTTTTTTGTGGAGCTTTTGGGCTATGTGGCCATGTTCTAGAAGAGTTCCTTTCTGATGTTTCACCAGCATGCTGACGAAACGTCAGAAAGAAACTCTTCTGGAACCTATGGATGCCAGCCATGAAAGCCTTCGACTCCCCAATATGTTCTCAATTTTTTGTACAGAAAAGCCACAACAACACTCTCCTAAGGGTTGTCTGAAGGATACGGGGCTTGGAAGTAAGGAAATTCCAAGCAAAAGTAACAGTTTTGTTTTCATCCTGATTTTGTCTGGTGAATGCTGCCCCTCAAGGCAGTAACAATTTCAGTAACAAAGGTAAGCTGGAAATGGAAGTAGACTAGATCCAAATAATTAGTGATATAAAAAAATCTATCTCAGTAAACATATGCTATGCATTTCATTTCTTTAAAAGCAATGTATGACCATTAGCTAAACCAAAAATCAGATTTGATCTCTAGCCAGCAAACAAATTAATCCATAGTCATCTGGGAAATGTGTGTGTGTTATTGTGCTTATATACACAAATGCATATACATATAACCTAAGAAAATATCATGCTAAATGCCTTTCACTGGATTTACATACTGAACAAAAAATGTCTACAGCTTTTTTTCTTTTCTTTTAAAGGTATGAAAACCAGATGTGTTCCAGAAGTGTTAATAGGCAATACAATAATTTGGGGGCAGATGGTAAATGATGCATGTTGTCTGTTTTATACCTGCTTTTTTAGTTGTCCTTTAGGACTCACAGGACAGAAAAGTGAGGTGTAAATGTTGTAGTGAAGCAAAAAATGAAACCTGTTATGTTCCTTATTCATGGGCGGGCCCTAGGGCTCACAGGATCTCTCCCCTTTTATGGGAAGAGGAAGAGGATCTAATATTCAATGGGTGTCAGAAAGAACCATCATTGTGATTGTTCCAATGGTGGTAAAGAAAAATAGGGGTTATTCCATGGACATGTTCTGGAGTGCCTTTTGAGAAATTTTGGGTACGACTTATTGAAAATGCTTTCATTCCATGAAAGTGTGGGGAGCATGTTGCAATATATAAGTGGGATCAGAAGCTTCGTGTCCCTGCTGTAGTGTGAGGTTTCTATATAAACTGTGCCTCTGCTGTTCTTTGGGAGACCTTTTATCAATGATCTAGCCATACGTCACCATGGTAATTTTCAAAAACACAAACTGATTTCCTCCAATGTCATCCTTGGACATAAACATCTGTGAACTAGATGAAGATGCAAAATTTCCCCATCCACCTAAAACCGTGGCGGTGGTTTCTAGGATCCCTGTAACCAAAAGATATGTATCTTCAGTTTCATGCAGCCATTTATATGATGATGATCAGTACACTAGATGATCAGTGTTGAATGTGGTGTGGTAGGACAAAAGTCATAGAAGATGGTTACTTGCATGAAGACCAGGAAAGTGAAAATGATGGCTTCCTCTGGTTGTCAGCAGAATATGTGAGTATGATGCTTCAGAATATCATTTGGCATGATCCATTGCTGGGTAAAATAGTGTGTCCAGTCTGTAGAGGCAGATGTTTGTTTCTATAGACAGGATTTACCAATGTAAACTACTTTGTTTCTGTCAAGGCTTGTGTGGCAGTGAGAGAGTCTTTCAGGATGATTGCTAACCATGGTTAATATGAAAGTAGAGAAACTAGGAAAAAGAATGCTTTGCATGTCACTCAGGCTGTTTGTTAGAGAAATCAATACAAGAGCTCAAACAATTCCTGCAGAATTGAGCTTACTGCCAGGTATACAGCTTTGCATTTATTCGGAGGTTACATGGAACTATGGGTAACAGGAGATCATGCATGGCACTTGACAAATCAAAGGTCACTGTTAACAAGTTGCAAACAATTGTACAACAAATGCGAAGATGCAATAATATAGACACACATAGCTCTAGAACATGGGTTCATCTGGGGCTTGCTTGTAACAAGATCTCCCAACACTAGTTTCAAGGAATGGTAAGCTTATTAAGGGAAGAAAACTGTTTAGTTTCTCACAAGCTGAGAGAGGGCTTTGTAGGAAACAGTAGTGTGAAGTTGGAACCTAAATGTGTGTGTGTGGAGGGGGGAGAGAGGCAAGAAAGCAAGTTTAAAGTCTGTACCCCTGCAGAACAAAATACTGTCAATAAATAAACAAACATGCAGTGGGTTCAGCAGTGGAACAAACTGGAGTATGGTCAAAATTCACAACAAAAGAGTGCAGTCTAATGATTTCACAAAGGGGAGTCCAAAGCAATGCCCTAGTGCATTTAATGGTAAGGCCACAATATCACAGTTGACGAGGACTTTAAGCATTCTTCTGTATAGCTTTTCCTCTTGGCTTTTTTATTAAATACCTGAAATGTACCTCATTATAGTCCCTTTTTTAAAAAAAGAGCTCAACATATTGCTTAATACAACAGTTGGAAAAGCAAACAAGGATCATTCACAAAGAGACTGTTTGCAAAATGATGTTCACAGTAGACTTTCAAAACATGTTACAGATGCACAAAACCAAACTCGGAATGGCTAATCAGAGAAGAGGCTGGCAAAGGATTTCCTCAGGTTCCGTATGGTTTCAGCTTTTGCTTCGTCTTCATTCACAGACGATCGAAAGAAGGATGACTCCGTGAAGTTGAAGGCATTGGTCAGAGACTGGGATTTGCTGGAAGACAAAAACAAAACCCACACAATGGTTAGCATATTTCAAACTTCTATACAGATGCCATTAATTATTGGTGAAGCCACCTTACAGAATTTCATTTATTATTTGATGTAAATTGGAGCAAGAGCAACATATGCATTGCCAGATCTTGAACACTGTGGACCATGGGCTGGAGTAGATCCCACCTGGATTCAGATCTAATCACAGTGATTTCCTCTATTTAGCAGAGCATGAAAGGTGCAACATTACAGCATAGAATCATAGAATCATAGAATCATAGAATTGGAAGAGACCACAAGGGCCATCCCGTCCAACCCCCTGCCATGCAGGAATTCCCAGTCAAAGCATCCCCGACAGATGTGTGTGTTCCACCGTCGAACAGCCCTTACTGTCAGGAAGTTCCTCCTAATGTTGAGGTGGAATCTCTTTTCCTGCAGTTTGCATCCATTGTTCCGCGTTATAGTCTCTGCAGCAGCAGAAAACAAGCTTGCTCCCTCTTCAATATGACATCCCTTCAAATATTTGAACAGGGCAATCATATCACCTCTTAACCTTCTCTTCTCCAGGCTAAACATTCCCAGCTCCCTAAGGCGTTCCTCATAGGGCATGGTTTCCAGACCCTTCACCATCTTAGTTGCCCTCCTTTGGACCCGCTCCAGTTTCTCCACATCCTTTTTGAATTGTGGTGCCCAGAACTGGACACAGTATTCCAGGTGGGGCCTGACCAAAGCAGAATAGAGTGGCACTATTACTTCCCTTGATCTAGACGCTATACTTCTATTGATGCAGCCTAAAATAGCATTGGCCTTTTTAGCTGCCGCATCGCACTGTTGACTCATGTTCAACTTATGATCTACTTGGACTCCTAGATCCCTTTCACATGTAGTTTCATTCAGCCAGATGTCCCCCATCCTATATCTGTGCATTTCATTTTTGCGTCCTAAGTGCAGTACCTTACATTTCTCCGCATTGAGCATGTCAGATGTTACAGAAGAATCTCACAGAAATCTAAATGACTGGTACCATTAGCTCACACTGAATTCTGGACCAAGGAATATAATTTAGGTTGTAATGAAGTGCATAAAATTTGAGCCCTAATCATGTTTATTTGGAAATGAATCCCATTCATTTCAGTGAGATTTAGTCCCTGGTAAGTAAATAGGAGTGCAAACCTACAGTTTAACTAAATTTAATTTACATTGATTTCAGTGGCATGCACAGTGAAATCCTCAGCATGTTTATTTAGATGCATCACTTTTGTTAGTGGGATTTACTTTCTAATAAACCTGTTTTGGATTATAGCTTTATGTATATGTAGCTTGCTCTGAATTGCATCTGATATGTATAAACTCAGGTCAATCAGAAATATCTATAGAATGAAATAATTCCAGATGCCACCTCAAAACAAATAGTTGTTTATTTTATATATTAGATTTGTATGCCACTGTGTCCCAAAAACAGTAAACCCAAGACTGAGGAAGGTGGGAGGATGCATCTATTGATAGAAAAAACCCTGCCAGGAGTCCAGAAAAAAACAATCCCTTCCTCTTTAGAGTGTCTGCAACAAGATGTTCTCCTACATCCCCATAGGGATGTAGCTTCCAAAGGTAGGCATAAAATGAGGCCAGTTATTTTGCCAAATTAGAATTCTGCCCAATCAATTAAAATTTTCCTTCAGTCCCTAAATTTCTAGCATTGCAGTAACTTAAAACTGAATAGAGATTATAGAAATATAAGATGGCACACTGATCAGTATTTATAATGTCATAAACCAAACTTACATAATAAATATTGGGGCATGATTTCAACAATGGTAAATGCCCATTACCATCACCACCACCATAGAAGCTAGGGACCTATACCAAGAGTTCTGAGGTGGTGGAGAGCAGGGCATTGAACAATGATATGTCCAGCCCCCTCCCACCAATAAGGCAGGGTCCAAGAAGCAGTTGAGATAGGTTTCCACAGGGATCCCTGCTGCTGGTTTTGTCCTGTGCCTCACTGGAGGAAGGAGCTAGATGTCTCATCATTCAACATCCTGCTCTCCATCAAATTGAAACCTCTTCCATTGATGCAGCTGCCTTCTTTCTAAGGTGGGTTTTGGGGGGGAATTGGGGAATGTAGCTATGATGAGGGAATTTGGAGTTATATTCGATGGTGTGGGGTTTTGGCCATAGGCTGACATCTTATTCAGTATTTATGATGCTGTAAACTGGACTTACAACACTATAATCTTTTGAACTCATGTATATGGCCATCACATCTCGGGAATGACTGAGGGTGCATCCCTCAGTCTACTTCAGAAGCCTGGCAGCACTGTCAATATACGGATTTCCAAGGCACTGAGGAGCAGGGTGGTAAGTGAAGATGCACCCACCCTTCTCCTGGCAGCGATATGCTTTTTGACAAGCAGTTGTGACAAGACTCCACAGGGGTTCCTCCTGCTGCAGCCACCACTGCCTATCACAAAGAGCCTTGCTACAAAGAGAGGTATGGACATTTCTTCACTTACCAGCCCACTCATTAGCATCTTGGATATCACTACGTTGCTGTTGGTGGCACTGTGTGGCTTTTAAGGTAGGTTTTTGTGGTTGCATAGGCATCCAAAGTAAAGGGCAGGCAAAGTTCCCAAGAAAATGTGAACATAGCAAATATCAAAGTTGTAGGTATGAACACTTGTCAATGTCTCACTCTTTGCAATGCTAGAAATATAAGGACTGAAGGAAAATTTCACTGGGGGGGGGCACAGAATTTTTATTTGGGAGGCAATGCCCTAATTTCCCCTTGCCTGCCATAGCTACATCCCTGCCTTGCCACCAGTCTGAAGCTTTCCCGGTAGATATCAAGGGTGGGCAGGGCCTGTGCAGGGCTATTATCTCTTTTTGGGTCTGTCAGTGCAACTTCCCCAAGGGATCCTGTTACGAGTAAGATGAATGAGATCCAGCATAATTTAGTAATGTAAAACAGTTAAATACAGATCATTTAAGGGAAGGAGACAGCATGAGCTTAGATACAGAGCCCCATTTCCCAACCTCCTAGCTTGGCTCCTGAAAATCTGCTTAAATAAAAAGGGTTTTGTCTACTGGTGGGAAGACAACTGGTGCTGCCCTGCTTGCTTGATTCAGAGTCTGCGAGTGACTAGTGGCTGAGGACTGAAAGATGTCCCAGCAAGTGGGGAAACTGTGGGGCAGGAAGTCCAGAGCCAGAGATCAAGGAGGTGGAAGGATGGCTTGGAGGTAGGTAGTGGATTGGAAAGAGGAACCTGCAGTCCTTGAAGCATTTGTTCCAAAACAGTATTTCTCAACTGAACGGGGCTGGATTGCTCCACCTCCTTTGTCCTATAAAATCCAACCCTAATAGAAGGAAAAGACTGTAAGGCTGCTGCTGCACGATGGGGCTTGGGCTTCCTATCCCGAACCTCAGCATGAGGCAACAGTTCGTAGCTTGCCAGCTTTCAACATAGATCTTTTGTTGGAAATGAGAGCAAGCAATGTTGCGTGTGTGCTCAGTCTTTCATTTCTATTGTACCTGGATTTAATATTCACTGAAAGAAAGGAGGGGGTGGAAAGGCAAAGCAGGACCTCACTTGATTAGGAACTCAAAAAATAAATGGTCTAATTAAATATTTATTCACAGGGCAATAACCTGCACACACATGTTAAGCAAGACCATGTGGGTGAGAACGCAAGGCAGAGCCTTGCCAAATGAACTCAGTACAGTTAATCCCATTGGCAATTTGGCTTGGAGGTTTTTAAAAAGTTTTTTTGGAAATTGAAATATGAATTAGAACAAGTCTGTGATGCAACTTGATAGCCCTTCAGGCAGGCTCAATGGCACACATTTTTTCAGGTCTTAAGGAATGACCTCAAGGTGTGCCATGTCAGAAAATAAGTGGCTTGGATGGGACATACTGATCTCAGCTGGGATGGCAAACCATGATGTTATGTTGGTGTTTCCAGGGAAATGCCAGCACCAACTCTGGCACTAGCCCTGTCTCAGATGTTCAGGACTGGGAAGAAAATAGAAACTTTTAAAAAAAATTGCATTTGACTAAGAGGAGTTTCAATTGCACCTGACAACAATGCTATAAAGAATTGGCAAAATTAAAGTTTTATTGTCTCCATTAGGAAGTTTTAAGGCCAGTGTTCTACAATAGTTTTTTTCCCCTAATTCATCTGATACTAGTAAAATTCTTGGCCTGAATCCTATTGATTAGTCTCCAAGTAGAGCAGACCCACTGAATCAGCTCTTGAATGATGGCTGTTGAGCCATCATTCAAAAACTGATTCAGTGGGTTTACTCTACTTGGAGCTAAATCCCACTAATTCAGGGGTTCTACACTAGTTGGGATCAACATCCTTCTTTTGTATGTATTTTATTGTGACAGCATGAAGCTAAGCTAACCATAAAAGAATGAGAGATTTGTACAATTAATTAATATCTTGCTTTTTTACCTATATGAGACCCAAAGTGGCTCACACATACATTAAAAAAAATACAGCTAAAAATAATCTGGAATACATGTTTCAGAAAAAAAGAAAAGGATTAACTACAATCCTCTTAAACAAAACATTAATTTAAAACAATTAAAAGCACATTTAGGAAATAATATTAATTTGGATGAGTCAAGACCCAAATGTTTCTTCCACAGTGGCACTCCCCTTCACTGCTTTCGTGCTAGATGTTTATCATGAATAGCTGTGCTTTGTTCACTCATTTTTATGGTGTATCTACATGATGATGGCATCAAACAACTGTCATCCTATATTTTCCCTATTCTCTTCTTTCTTCAGTTCACAAAAAATGACAATTTATGTGAGTGTATGGGGGGGGGATGCACTATGTGTGTGTACTCTGAGTGACCTTAGCACTGGCCTTCCATCTTTTCAGCATGTATTTGATCCATGCAGTGAGGTTTGGAGTAGGTGAACATGCATCTATACCTCTTCACAATTTCACTATTACCTTTATAGTCAGCAGCATTTTACATTGATTTCAATAACAAACTTTTCAGTCTACATCTTTTGGCATTCAATTAAAGTTTTTATGGCATAGCTCCTACATTTACCAAGTATTTAAATTGAAATTGATTAAAGCCACGCACATACCTATTCTAGTCTTTTTGGTCGCATTTTTTTCCCACTGGTACCCACACTTAATTTTAAAATATATTTTCTTCTCTTTTTTTCCCCAGTATTGAAATAACTATGCATGCAATAGCACTGAAATTTTAAAAAGCACTCTAGTATGAATTTCAAAAATGCTTAATAACAGTTAAAATGCTGAAAATGGGGTTGTTGAAGTAACTGTCCTCTTCTTCATTCACACAACTATGTTACTCCCACAAATGTCGATGAAACATATCGGGATTTATTACACTTGCAAAAGTCCTGTACACCTAAAGTGTAGAAAGCCAATTGCAATTTGTAGCAAAAGAGCAATGTGGACAATGTGGACATTTACAGTAGTTGCTTCTCCTAAAATTTGCTTTTGGAAGCAAATGTGGTGGGCCCTATTCTGCATATTTGAAGCATATTTTTAAAAAAGCAACCAACAACAACAACAAAAAAACAACCCTGTTTAAACAAACTGAAAATTCATTACTCTAAAATACCAAGGATCATTATCAATGAGTCACAATATGGGTGTAGTAGGACAGCAAGTAGCATTTTTTTTTAAAAAAAAAGAAATACCAAGCTGAAAGTACTTCTTTGCTTTCTGAGTTATCACCCATCCACAGCCAGATTTATGAATTATAAATTCCATAAAAGCAAAGTCTAGGACTAGAATAAGTTTAACTTATTCCAAGTACAAAATATTAGCTCCTTTAGTGATAAGTCGAGGTTCACTGCCTACAGCCCCATCTGTGGCATGCATTACCTGTGCAATGACTGTAGGCATACCTACATTTTAGCAAGAAAGCTATCTCATAGGCTTTTCGATCAGCCTTTTAAACTGGAAATTTGATGTTGTCTTGAGTGGCTAGGAGGTTAAAAGTTTAAGTAGATAAGGGTTCCTTTTTCCTCCTCAGCAGCTGTCTTACAGACAGCACAACTGCCTCTGAGTCAATGCCTTCGAGTGGTGGAGAGAAATGAAGAATGACAAAATTTTTAAAATCTGGCTTCCTAGGAGAAGAAATCTGGATGTACTGCATTAAATATTGCTTTTACAGCAGATTACAGCATTCACTGGAAATTCTCCTGTTGCTGGTGAAACTGGTCCAATGCAGTTACAAAAGGTAAAATTAGGTGCTGCTTCTTTCCACAAAGAGGAGTATTTTAGAGCTTGCATTCAAACCTCTCTGGTAAAGCAATGAAAAACAAAAATGGAGAAAATAAAAGACAGTCTTACTTCAGCTGGGGATGTGACTGAGGCTTCTGAGGTGGAGCTGTTGAGGGCTCATTCTCTTTGTCTGTCGGTAGTCCAGCAGTTGAAGGACCTGGGGCCTGGGTCCGTGGTGGTTGAATTGCAGGGCCCGGTGGACGTGGAGGCAGGGAACTTGAGGGCTTTCCAGACTGCCCTGGAGGGAACGCACGCTGTGGTTGCAATGGCTCCTGGTTTTGTGACTGCATTCCTTGGGGTTGCACTGGGCCCCCTAGGTTCAGCACAAGAAAAACTTCATAATGTATCAATAATTTTGTACTGCCTCTTATATTTAACACTATATATATATACTGTATATATAAACCTGGAACCAGTAAAGTTCAGCATTAGGATGTCTAGCCAACTTTTTGTTATCGTTATCATTGTCCATAATTCTTCATAACTGGGAAGATTTCAAATGTCTACACCAGTGCTAAGAGAAAAAAAAATTACTGTTAGCAATCACATCTTCTTGCTCTCTGGGATCAACAGGTTAATAACCAGCTAAACCGAGACATATTAGTTACAGCATTTTTCCATGTCATTTCTAAACTTCCCCAATAAGCAAGAAAAATTTTGCAAGTTGTTCCATTGCAAAGTGAATGCCATGGAAGTTATGACTGGTTATTTATGGCTTTACAAATATATACAAGACTCCAGTTCATGGTACTTACAGATTGTCAAAAAAAGAGGAAACTGGTCTCCTAAAATGAGGACAAAAGTGGGTACAGATCTCCACACAATCTCCATTTATATGATTGAAACATCAAAATAAGTACTATAATGTAAATAGAAATAAATAACCTATTGGAGAAAACTGATGCATGTGCCTGCATGGTGTCCAGATGGTGCTATCTGTTGATGGACATTCTTAAGGGCCCAGGTGCTTTAGTTTCTTTTGGCTTTTTATCTTTGGACTGGGCAACCCATACAAATAGATAGAGAACACCCTCAAATGGAGAACTGTCCTCTCTAACATAGGACACATGACCACTGTATACTGTTGCACATCACAATATCAGTCTAAACTAGTTATCTTGCCATATACCAAGTTTTTTGGAACTAATATGGACTACAGCTATTTCAGTCCCAGTGGAGCTTAAAGGCCAGAGGAAAACGAATTGAATTTGAATTGATTTATAGCTTGATCATAAGACTTATTGTGCCAACAAATGAATGCTTAGGATATGTTGTGTCAATGGTTGAACCACAACATAGTGTTATACCAGCATTGCCATTATGAAACTCCTTGACCAGGACCCAAAATATGATGAGCCTAAGGACATGTTAAGATTCTCTCACCCAGAACAGCATGTCTACCCCGTGATAAAGGCAATTTGTCATATGAGATTTTAAAAATCCAGATTTCCACTGAGATAGTGGAAGCCCCTCATGGGATCCTTATCAGATATTTGGCTTTTAGCCGTTGCTTGCAAGGGTTTCCTTGTTCACCCTGGATGATGACTGTGGTGGGACCGCTGCATACAACAAGGTCCTCTCAGAGAATGGACATTTCCAGCAAAATGATGAGAAAGCCAATACATAGAGAAATTCCATGCCTGCATCAAAATGCACATGAAGCTCTTTATGCACATGAATCTCAAAGGGGTGGGATAATAATAATAATAATAATAATAATAATAATAATTATTATTATTGGGAAATGGCAAGAAATAATGTTTTGGTCATTGTATTTGTCAAGGTGTAAGTTACTTTCCCGCAAAGAAAACTATGCTATGCTCCTCAGGATGCACTCAGATTGAAAGGAAACACCTTTATTGTAGAAGTAATGAGACAGGCTTGTAAGGTACATAATAAATTGTGAAATCACCTCAGCTGATTATTACTCTATCAGAAGAGTGCTGCATGACCAGCCAGTTTGACACTTTTAAACTGAAAATAACTTCAGAAAGCACTCCTTCAGTACAATGCTCTGCTTTATCTAATACCAGATGTCTGCATATAGTTTCACATAGACGTCTGGAAAGAATTCACAGATGTTGCAAAAGATTTTCCTGACTCACATCATAACAGCATGTCTACATGAAGACCAAACACTTGTTGGACCTTTTACTTGGTTTAGAAAATCAGTCATTCAGGATTATACAATTGAGCCTTGGGCAACCTCGCTATTCTACTTTCAGCAATGTGAAGATTGAAAAATACCTGGCAAAATAATAGCAATCTTAAAAGGAAACTGCTATGCAAGATCTCTCATTTTCGTTTTCAAAGCCACATGCAAATTGATCCAGAAAAAAAATCTGCAGTAATAAAACATACATTCTTTCAGGGTAGCAGAAGAGGCTTCTAGCTAATTTTGAACATGCTGCAACCTATCACAACTTGGTATAGTTCTAGGAACATACACTTTGAGAATAAGTAGTCATAGCCCTGTTGATATGATGTGTCAGGTAAAGGAGACACATGGAAGAGGAGGAGCAAAGACCATGTCTCCTATTCTGCCTTGAATATAAATATGGTCGATACAGTTTATGAATACAGCCTGTGCTTGCTTAAGCTGTATATATGATCAGGATGCTGCAAATTTGTATGGGCACATGTTTCTTTACATTTGTGTTGGTCACAAATGACCCCATCTCCTCAGGGCTCTTCATGTAGCTACTCTGCTGTATGACTAGGGCTGATAGAGCAAATAACATTATGCCCACTAATTGTTTTGGATTGTAGCTCACATCATCCCCAATCATCAGCCATTCAGGTTGGTGTTTATGGGAGTAGTAGTCCTAATCACCTAGAGGGCGCCAGTTTGCTTACCTCTGGACCAGAAGGCTTCAGTAAACTGAGACTTTTGACTTTGGGCCGCTTTGTTTTAGGATGGAGAACTGGGCTTCCTTGATAAATATTCTTTAGTTACTTGGAGTTTTTTTAAAAAGGATTTTGATTAAACTGTACACTGAAGACAGATGTAATTTTTCTTTATTGCACATTAAGCTGTACAAGAGATTTCACAAAATATATACTGCAGTCACACTTCAGCATTTGCTCACTTTCTTGCAGCCGGTTTGGTACAAAAAGGCAACAACAACAATAGTAATAATAATCATTGGAAAAGCTTTTACAAAAAAGAAAAAAAAATCCAAACACACACCAACTCCCTGGACATTAATCCTATATTGAAAAATATCAGTTCCCTATTTCCCACAATATTGCACCTAAGCATGCTTGCATGCAGAGAGACATTTTGGTTTGCTTCTGATCTGTGGTAGGTAGTACTGATGTGTGCCCTTCTAAGACCCCTTGTGTTAAAGACACTGAAGTCTTGCTGGGAGACAAATCATTTCTGTATGGTCTGCACACGTGCGCGCACACACTTGTATACACACACATAGAGCCCATAAACAATGCACAAAAGCATCTGTAAATACTCAAGAGTACTACATGCAAGAGAACACTCATGGCTTGATATAAATGGCATTAAGCCAGCAGATTCATTTCTTCACCCCAGGAGGGGATGGTGTTTTGGCTGACTTGGACTGAGATTTGGAGATGTGGAGCAGAGAACCTGATACATGCATTCTACACAACCCAAAGTATCAGTGTGGTCATCAAAAGATCACTAACTAGTAACAATGACTAGAAAAGCAGAAATTCTTAACTAAAAGAGACCAGAAATGGGTGTGAAAGAGTGGCATGCCCACCAAACATCAAAATTGACATCAAAAGCAGCTTGAAATTCTCAGCTTACCAGCTGAATAATAAAAATAAAAAACACCTTCCCCAAATCCACAAATAACAAAAAAAAAAAAAAAAGAAAAAAAAAAAAAGAAAGAAAGAAAAGAAAAGAAAAGAGAAAAGAAAAGAAAAAGGCTGAATTGACCACTCGGAAATGGAGCTAAACGTTTTGCTGACAGTGTTTGAAAGGAAAATAAAGTCAGTTCTTGGCATGGATTTAACATGTTAACAGGCTTGTTTGTGGTAATCTAGGGACTACTATTTACTCAGAATTAGAATCTAATTGATGAAATAGAGTTCTTTTCTTTGTGTACAGCTACTTCTACAGTATGCTTGAGATTTGCACCTCAGTGTTGACAGGCTGGATTTTCTGTAACAGTTTAACTGCCTGCCTGGATATTGCTTGTAAGATTATGCACATAGCCAATGGTTATGTGACAGTCATAAGCAATTATGGCTATAAGAAAGTCTGGCAAAAGTAAAACCTCTTAGGTCACTTTGCTCTAATATTCATATTTACACACACTTGAGTCTACGTATGACATTCTAAGCCTAAACTCTTTTGTGGGCCATCCATGGATATGATAAAATTTCTTCATTCTTTCTCTTATGCTCAAAATGACCATAGCTGCATTGTATTGTCTCTTACTTGCTTGGCCATACTTTTAGCTAATAAAGAAAAACATTGTCACATACTGTGTCCATGAACTACACTGAAAATCAGAACTGGAGCGAACAAATAAATAAATAAACAAACAAACTTTTTTTTAAAAAAATCTTGAAAAGAAGACTTTGAATGGCCTTATTTACTTTCTCTGTCAAGAGCTGTAGTTTACCTGCATTATTTAGATACAGAATTTCTGCTAAACACATGCTTTAATTTTGTGTAAGACCAGATGACCGTTTCATAAACACCAAAGAAGCTCTCTCATTGAAATTAAATACATTCAGTAGCTTCATGCTGAACCACTATTGAACACTGAGGGCCCATTTTATAGCACTGAGGCTCAGATTTTAATGCAGATTTTTTAAAATAGGAAAAAAGTCTGCATTGAAAATAGAGGATATTTATTCTTTGAAATATTTTTTCTTATATCATAGGAAGTGCTAAAATAAAAATACTAGTCTTTCCCCTTAATTATGAGTATGAACTCAATACTTAATAATCCATACAAAATTATAAAAAGAATGATTTCTTATTCAACATACTACTCAATGAGATTTTAAAAAAATATCAGAATCACCTTTCCATGTTAATCATGCACATTTTTTTAAAAACGAATATAACACATACTCTCACAGTTAAGCAAAAGTATTTAAATCTCAACCTGCAGTGGTTACTCTTTTTACCCCACAATATAGAATACTTCAAAAAATACTGTCTAGCCATCCATAATATACAGTCAAACTGACTCAGTAGAGGCACAGTTCTTGTACACTGTTGACAATGGCCCTGAATCACAAGTTTTACAGAGAAACGTTAAGTAAGCATTACAACACAAACATGAACAGATAAACAACCAGACAGTATAGTTGACACTGCATAGAAAAAACACAGTCCAGGTCAGCACTGAAACAATGCAAAATCTGCACAAAATGGGTATTGTATGATCCCCACCCCCTTTTTTGGCTTTAACCTCTGCTTTTAGACTCAATAATTTAAGTAGCCTGGACTTGTTTTGGTCCTACTGCAACGCCATTACAGTCGAGAATGTACTGTAAACAACCTTGAGGAGGTGGTCGCTGGGGTGGGACTTTGTTTGCTTCTGATTCCTTGTGTGATCCACTCTGAAAGATAAAACAAAACAAAGCAAAGCAGAAGAGAGTTTTAAGACAAGGACTACAATATGTTTTTTGTTTGTTTTTAACTGCTCTTGAGTCAGTTCTGACTAATGGCGACCCTGTGGATGAGACATCTCCAAGACTCTCTATTTTCCAATGCTCTACTTAGGTCCTATAAATTTATACCTGTGACCTCCTTAATAGAGTCTATCCATCTAGCATTTGGGCTTCGTCTCTTTCTACATCTCTCTACCTTTTCTAGCATTATTGTCTTTTCCAATGAGTCATGTATTCTCATGACATGACCAAAGTATGTCAAGACAGACTTGTAAGTAGGCGATACTTCTTCTTGCTCTTAGGGCTTACATCTTAAAACTTAAGAATCTCTTATCAGGTCAAACTCTGACCTGAGTATTGAACATCAAACTAGTCTTAACTCTAAATATGTAGAATGCACATCACATTTCCCCCTTTAATAAAAGCAAGTGCAGGGCTGTGGGCTTGATATTCATAAGCGTTACAGCAGGTGAAGAGGAGAGCGCTGACCCTTTCCTTGCCATCTGGGATCATGACTGAAGTTATTTCACCTCACACTGTAACTTCTTCCAGACAAAAATGAGCTCCCATTAATGATAACTGTTCCTTTTCCACAAGACCAATATGGGTGCAGGGGAAGTTAATGTTTTTTCAAGATATCAACATGGATGCAAAAAATTAATCTGATCCATACTGGCTGCATTAAAAATTTGGTGATCAACCCTATCCTTTATGAGAAGAAAAAAATGGACCTGGTTCTTAATGATGAATTTAGCATCAGATCTGCTTTGGCATGAACAAAGTTTGCATGTAATCCACAAAGATGGATTTAGTTCAGCAGACAGGTAGAAAATAAAAAGAGATTTGGCTGGATGTCAACAGTGAAGAATAGCTAATTTCCCAGATCACAGGTTGAAACATTCTGAGGAATACAGCAAGAGATATATTCTGAGGAAAACAGCAAGAGAAATAATTGGCTAGGCAGCATCCCTCTTAAATTCTGTAGAATTTTATTCTACAAGAGAAAGAGAGAGAGAAAGAAAGAGAGTTTTCATCCACTCTATTCAGGGGAGTTTGGGAAGGTACGGGTGCCATACTCTTCACACACTTTATTTAGATCAAACCCCCCAAATACTTTTGAAATACTTTTGAAAAGGGAAATGCAAATTGATATACATGTTTACAAAAATTATTGGCTTCTTTTCTACCATGGCTTGTACACATGGGCCAAAATAGCCCTAGGCCAGTATCTGTCAGTCCAGATACTAATCGAGCAGTTCCAGACCAATCTCAGTCCAAAGGGGCCTTAATGTGGGGCTGTGTACATTCTTGGAAGTAACAAAATAAAGTCCAAATTAGTTCAGGGCTGGGGGAAAAACAGCTTTAAAAATACCCCCCCCTCAAAAAAAATCTATGGACCAGATTTTTTAAAAAATAATAATCTATAGGATGACAAAATCAGAAAACCAAGTAGCAAAATGCAGTTCAGGTGTTATGGCCACTAACTTAAATAATAATTGTTCTAAAAAAATCTAAATTGTTATTTTAAAAGATGCCCTTTTAGAGCAAGTTTTTTTGGTCGATCTTATGTTAATTGAAGGATTTGTTTCTGAATGGCTTTTCTTGCACTTTAAAAAGTGATTAAAAAGAAGCAACTGACACAAAAACAAAGCAAAAACAAATCTGCCTGTTCAAGAAAATGTTTGAATTCAAACAGCCATTGTTCTTCCAGTTAGAGGGTTGGAAAAAAATAATAATAGATTTTTAAAAAATATAAGAATAATCAATTTTAAAAGAAACCAGGAGTAGTTTTCAAAAAAGTCATTTAGTTTAAATCATGTACAGTATAGTCTGAATCCCAATCTGGGTCTGCTCCGTGTTGATAATTGAAATTAAAAAGTCGCCCGATCCCATTATAAAGCAGATCTTTTTCTTACTGGGAGCGAAATTGCTTTATTTTGCCCCGAAAGTCTTCCCCATTTGCACTGCTCATCTGTCAATCATCGCAGCAGACAGCAGCGCAGGCAGCCAGGTGGCAGTGGGGCAAGCGGTGGCCTGCTTCAGAGGAATCAGGGCCAGGGGCGTCTCTCCTTGCAAGTAGTTGCTTTACCAATCTATTGATTTTGTGATTAGTTCTATATTTTTTACCCCCCCCCCCCCAATAGGCGGCACTGGGGTGTGTGCGTGACATCTCTGGGGACACATACACCCCAGTGATACCTTTTTGGGTTTTTAAATATGTAGAACTAATCGTAAAAGCAATAGATTGGTAAAGCAACTTCTTGCAAGTAGTTGCTTTACCAATCTATTGCTTTTGCGATTAGTTCTATTTTTTTTTTTAAAAAAAAACAACAACCCAAAAAAGGCAGCACTGGGGTGTGTGTGTGCCATCTATCAGGAGGGATGGGACACACACACCCCTCTGCCATATGTCCCTCCCCTCAGAAATAACCAATTCTGATCAGGCATTCCCACTGTTAGGGATCATGTCAGAATTGATTTTTCCCAAAAGAACCTCTAAAAAACTGCTATCAAAATAACCCAGGCTTTTTGTGTTTTCTCCGCTTTTTCCCAGCTGGAATCGATCCAATGAGGATCAGAATCAATTACCAGTGGGAACTAGGGGCATGTAGATTGGATCAAGATTCAGAACTTGTCATAGTGGGAACAAGTCTTAAATACCTTTTTTCAAAACCAAACCAACCTGGTTTAAAGCAGCCAGCCCTGAATTAGATGCAATGCTTGTAACTGAACTTTGGAATTCAGTCATGATTGTCATTTAAAAGTTAAATTGAAGGGGTGTGTGTGGGAGGGGGGCTGATCCAAATGGGGGTCCTGGCATGGGTGGGGAGTGTATCTGGCTTCAGTTGTTCTCCCACTGTGATCAGGGTTCAGGCTGCCCTCACCTGTTATTTGCACCGCCTGTTACAGTGGGCCCTTGGTATCTACTGGAGTATGGTTCCCAGATCATTCATGGATAGCAAAATTTGTGGATGCTCAAGTCCCATTAAATACAATGGCATAGTAAAAAAATGGTGATCCTTAAAGTAAAATCAAGGTTTACTTTTTGGAATTTATATACTGAATTTTAAAAAAACATTTTCAAGCCGTGGATGCTTGAATCTGTGGATAGAAAATCTGTGGATACAGAGGTCTGACTATATTTACATTAGTGTTTCTTTCTTTTGTTCTTTCTGTACAAAGAGAAGGCATAAGGGACCCAATTCAGATCAAGACTGAAATGGAGGGGGTTGTGAAGCTTTCTGTTCACCCACACCAGAGTTGTAATTCAGATAAGGCCATTTACAAGTCATGCAATTGTTGCTTGTGGAAACCGTGTCATATCTAGTTTGACCTCATGGCTTAATTGCTATATTCAGAAAGTCATAGTCATTCATAAATTACAACTGTTTTTCTTCCTGCACTTAAAATTAATATTATTGCCTCTTGTGATGTTTACAAGTCTTAATTTTCTGATGCAGGAGGACACAAGGCAGTTGCAGATCCTGCCCTCTCTCCTTATGATTTACTCCCTGGTCCTGTTATCTTGCCCCCTTGGTAATCCGCCCTGTGGATCATTTTTCCTGGACTCAATTTGTAACAGAAGGTGAGGGAAGAGACAGATAACACATCATAGAGAAACTGTAAAGTACACTCTGGGATAAGAAGTGGCAACTCTATACACTCATTACTATATACACCAAGTACAGTTTTGCTGGTGCTTTGTTACTAACTAAGGCCCGGTACAGACTGGTGGAAAACACCGGCCTTGGGCCAAAGTTAGGGTTCAGGAGAGAGAAGAGACCGCACACTCCCAAATCCTAGTATGTACCGGTGGTGCCATCATGCCTGCCTACCATCCACACAGGGGCTGCCACGATGATGCAAGTGTGGCACAGCGTCCAGATGTCTCTGTGCTGTGCTTGTGTCAATGATGAGCAACAGTGTGCCAACGGTGCACTCATGGCACCCTTCGCGCACATAAAAAAGAACCTGCTTTTTGCTGTGGATGGACGCCGCACTGTTTTGGCTGCTGCAGCCTCTGTCAGGAGCAAAAACGGGCAGCTTCAGCCCGCCCTTTCAGGGCTATCTGTTGAGCCCCTAAGCAGGCAAGACAGCTTCAGCACATTCATTAACAGCTGAAATACAGTGGGCCTTCCACATTTGCTGGGGTTAGGGGCACAGAACCCCTGTAATTTTTTTTATCTGACAATAGCTCTCTAGGAATCTCTACATCCTCCAGCACAACTCTATGATCAACGTCTGCCAGAATTTCCTCACAGACTCACACTGGACAACCTACAAATGCCTAAAGAAGTCTTTTCTCTAGTAATGTCTAGGTCCTCCACAAATAATCAAATCCGCAAAAGTCAAAGCTGCAAATGTGGAGGGCCAACTGTACATACTTCCAGTAACACTCATTAGAAATTTGAAATGGTAGGCTAAGTAAAATCTACCATTTTAACAAAAAAATATGTGTGGAAGAATGAATGTTTCTTAAGGATGAAAAGAATATTAAGAATATTTATTTCCCACTCTCACCCCCCCAAAAATGAAAAAAAAAAAAAAAAAAGGTTTCCCCGAATCAGGAAATCCACTGGGAAGAAAAGTTTAGCAAAATTATTCACACTTTGGAAAAAAATACCAAGACAATTTATTGGTGCAAAGATACTTCTGGTTTCTTTGTGCAAAACACCATTTTTGTGTGTGGACAAAATGTGTTTTTTATGTAGAAAACAGTGTGCTTTGGAAAGAAATAACTGTTGCCTTCTCAGAAAACATGTTTTCTCTCCAAAAAAGCCCATGTATTTATGCACAAAAACCATGAATAACTCACAGATAGCTCCCTAAGGTGCTAATACCATGTAAAAACTGGAGATATCTTCATTTTTCCTACAGTGGGGAGAAAACTATGGTAATTTTCATGCATGTGAGGTTGAAATTTACATCTCTAATGTTTACCCATAATATCTGAAAACTGACACAAGCATTGTGTCCTGCTAAAAGGAGACCAACTGTGTCATAGAAGTCTTCAGACCAGTAAAAGAATCTCGACACAGGGATGGAGCGTATGCAAAATTTATTCGAGAATAAAAGACTCAATTGGCAACACAGAGAAAAGAAAAATATTATAAATAATTTTCTTTTTGTTGCTGAGTGAATCTACACTGTAGAAGTAATGTGGTTTGCCACCACTTTAACTGCTATGGCTCCATCATACAAAATTGTGGGATTTGTAGTTTTGTTAGACACCAGCACTCTTTGACATAGAAGGCTAAATCCCATGAATCCACAGGATGGCAGTGGTGCCAAACTGCATGATTTCTCCAGTGTAGATGCAGCCTCTGCCTTTTCATTCAAATGACACAACAGAGACTTTTGCCTATTCAGGTTTAAGATTTTTTTCTTGACTCATGGAAACTTGGTAGCCAGATTTCCTGAACATCAGCTTTTCACAAGAATGGAGAAAAACAATGTTTGCTGGATATGGAGGTTCCTGCATGTGCCAGGAGCATTAATTGTATTTTTGAAGTGTTGTTCAAGTGTGATTGTTTCACATCTTTACCAAACCAACCAATTTGCAATTTAATAAGCTTAATATAGCCCATCTCAAAGGAAATGCCTTTGACTTAAATTATGCTTCCCAGCATGCTAGATCATGCTTCCTGTTCACTGCATTTCCTCAAATACATGCTTTTGTTTAAGAATTTTGGAACTTTAATAGCCCTTGCACCCCTTCCTACGGATGCACTTGCTGCTCCCTAATCACTGGCTGCAGTTCCCTAATTGTATCAGGCACACAGAATCCTCTTTAAAGCAAACATCCATCAGAATTTGCAGGCTCCTCAAATCACTCACACAGCCATATCACCCTTGCTGATGAGGTGATCTGTGTAAGTGAACAAATTACTATGAGAAATTAGGAAGGGGGTGACATTTACTCAGAAGATTTATTTTTCACGCAAGGAGATTGGATATTTCTCTTACAGACATGTGCCCAGCAGACAGCGTAACCAAGCTTTGAATTGTAAAAGTATTTTGAAAGCCAGATTCTTAGAATGTCAAATTGCTATAACAAGGAAAGCATGTAAAAGTGCAAGTAGATAAATAGGTACAACTTTGGCGGGAAGGTGACAGTGTCCTGTGTGCATCAATATTTGGTCATGCTGGCCACATGACCACAGAAACCTATACATCTATCAGAATGTTCAGTGACTTCATACACACAGCTATGGCACCACTAAACAGGATTAAACTAAACAGGCGACACAATAATACCTCTTTATTCATGAGATAATCATAGGATATTTGCGACGTTGAATGACGTCATGTGATAATCTTTGGTTTATGTAAGGAGCAGCATGCCAATCCCAGGTCCTGGCACATCCCTGCACCAACCAAGGGACTAATACAGGTAATCACTCGGTCCAAGGTAACATAGCCTCAGCCCATGCTATCCTGGCCCATCTGCTCAGGCCCTTTGAAGAGAATAACCATGGTTTGTTTGGAAGGCAAGACCAAGTCAGAAATTTCTGTCTATTCTATATTTCCTCCTCCCACATTAGGAGTTTGTACATAGATTTATTTCTACCCTAAATCTCTTGTATTAGATATTTTAATTCTTTCTATTGTTTAATTCCTTTTTAGATTTAATGTTTTAAATTTTATATGTCTCGCGGGGGGGGGCAAGGGGATTTTATGTTGACTGTGATTTTATAGTATTCTGTTTTAATATTTACTGTAATCTGCTTTTATTCCCCACCCAGAAAAGGCAGAATAGAATAGAAATAAATCCTCCTCCTCCTCCTCCTCCTCCTCCTCCTCCTCCTCCTCCTCCTCTGCTAGTTGAGCCTAGGGTTCTGTGTTAGCTGGGATGGCCTGTTCCTCTGATCCACAGGATCATAGTGCCATTCATTTTTTAAAAATATATATATAGTATATATGTATATTGAAGACATTTACTATCCTCTGTTACAGTGCTACTCAAAATGTGGCCCATGAGCTGGTGCCAGTCTGTAAGCTAATGGCTGGCAGTCTGTAGTGAATTTCCAGGAAACAATTGGGGTTGGCTCTGGCATATTAGGAGAGAAAACCCTAACAATTCCCACATCAGACAGCTTAAGAAGCTCTGTTCTAGTTCCCTTGGAAAACTGCTTTTTCATTATTCATAAGGTTCTGCAGAAAGAGCAATAACAAAACTCAGAGCATGAAGTCAGCCATTTATCTTTTGGCCATATGACAACATCTCCATCTGCTGGTTCCTTGAGGCAACAGGCATAAATAACTGTGCATGTTCTTCAGCCTTGGATGTCCACACCAGTAGTAGATGGCCTTTTAGCTGTGTGTAAATGTTTCCTGGTCAACTTAATTTGGGGGCTGCCATTATCCCTACACCCAAGCAGCTACTATTAAGCTAAAAACCACTAGCAAATAATCATCATCCAACAGTGAAAGTTGCCCCTTCATGTTGTTGCACTGTTGTTCAACACCTTGCAAATGGTACTGACTACATAAGAAAACCCACCTCACCATCCCAACCTGGTATGGGGAGATATAGAGGGGGACCGGGGCAAAATTGGCAAAAATTGCATACCTCCTCCAGCCTTTAAGTATGGGTAATCTACTTTTTAAAATGTTTTAGATTTTGAAGGCTTCTGCACTGTTTTTGCTGTATGTTTTACCGTATCTTGCCTTTATGGATCCTATAAGCTAAAAGAGTAAAAGGGATTCCATGTAAGGGTGAAGAGAGGAATAATGACCCTTGAACTAAGGCCTGAGGTGCAGGAGCTCTATGTGTGTGTGTGTGTGTGTGTGTGTGTGAGGGAGGGAGGGAGGGGGGGGAGTGAGTGAGGGACAGGTGGTGCTACTAGTAGTAGCAGCTCTCAGTCCAAACAGGCTTTGTAGACTGCTATAAACACGCTCCCTCGGAGTGTGGTGGAGTCTTCTTTGAGGTTTTTAAACAGAAGTTGGATGGCAATCTGTTGGGGGTGCTTTGATTTAACAGGGGGTTAAACTGTATGGCGCTTGGGGTCTCTTCCAATTCTATGATTCTATGAGGATGTAATCTGTCCTGGTGCATTGATGACACATTTTAATTTTAATGACAGATCCAGAAATCTTGTTGCAGAGAACAAAGGAGACTGCCACTCAGACAGTTCCAAGAGCAAAACTGTTTGGTAGGCAATTGTAGCATGCTTGGTTTTTGTGGGGTTGTGTGTGTGTGTGTGTGTGTGTACATGTTGGGCAGGAGGTGTTGCACTAACAATTACATTCTCAACACAGAGTCAACAAACTCTTTTACATATATCATGCAACAAGATACTGCAGATATATTGATGCAACTGTTAAGGCCAGGATACCAGGGGACACCAAAAATAGATCAGTCGATCAATCATACTTTATATGGCTTAACTTATTTGGATCAGATGAGCTGATTACAGGTTTAGAAAGTCAGAAACAGTGGGATAATGGTATACGAGTGTGACATCAAATAGAAAAGGAAATAGACAAGGAGACAATTGTAAACAACTTCAATGTCGCTTAAGCCTTTTAAAATTTATTCTATAGCTCTTCATACATTAGTTCAAGTTGTCATCCCATCCAGTTAAAAATAGAATGGATTTCCAATACAGGAGAGGAATTTCCACAAGATGGAGCTATAATCCTAATAGGAAGATGCACAATTTAAGACAGGAGGTGTTTCTTTAAGAAGCTGTAAGAACATTTTGACTCTTAAGAAGCTGTAAGAACATTTTAAAGCCTGGAGGCCTCCCCTAATAGAACAAGGTGACATGTTTTCTTCTCAAAATGGTGCTAGCGCCCATATGAGACATACCTGACCTCTTGGCTAACTTGTAACTGACAAATCTGTCAGTTTTGCTCCTCATTTTCCCCTCTTAAATTCAGTTTGTCCTGACTTTTGAAAATCTTCCCAGTCTTAAAACCAACCTACCCTAAACTCTGGGAATGTTTAATTCTGGTGCATACTTTCTCCCAACATATTTTTGTTTGCATTTCTTGATTGGCAAAAACCACAGCAAAATTTGGAGAAATGACCCTGGGGACTGGATGCATTCCACAGGCTATGCCCACTCCGACTCTAGATGAATGTTAAATGATGAAAAATGATGCAGGGTCTTGTCTCCTACAGAATCAAAAGTGGTGATGTTTCTTCTTATTAAAACTTACAGAGAATCTACAAATATATAAAGTTTCACTGGTTGGTCTTGCCTGGGAACTTTCCCTCTAGTCCATCTGCCTTGGTCCAGGCGTCAGAGGGAGAGAAGAATTGCTGGACCTGATCCTCTTCCCCACCACCATTCCCTTCTCCTTTTGTGTCGTGTCTTTTTAGATTGTAAGCCTGAGGGCAGGGAACCCTTTAATTATAAATAATAATTGTAAGCAGCTCTGATAGCCTTTAGGGCTGAAGAGCGGGGTATAAATACCATAAATAAAAACAAACAAACAATAACTTCAGGTTAGGGAGGAAAAAAGTACTTGCTGATTTCCCCTTCTCACCCAAGATCACAAGAATGTGATAACCTCTCAAGAAAAATGGTCAGCCATGCAAGACCTTTTGAAATTATTCATTCTTGAGTGTCAGAATGAAGTGAGTGAAGATTTAGATCCCTAATTTAGACATAAGCATTATCATCATGGAACACTTTACAAAGGATAGCATATTTTTGTCTACATGATGAATACAGCAAAGCATATTTTATAGTTTGGTCCATGTGGCTATTCTTTCAAAGATCCTTTCCAATGGTGATTAGTCACAGTCAGTTTCTCGTAATATGTGGTTATGAGACTGAAATAACGTTGTCTTCTCTTTGAAGTGGTACAGTACAAAACCAACGCATCAACACTTGCTTCTGTGCGACTGCATTCTTTTTTAACTCAAAGAACATAATAATATATTTAAATATTCTCCAAGAACAGGCCAATTTGAGGTGTACCACAAGCTTGTTTTCCAACTGTTTACCTGCTCTTGTTTCTTATTTCAAAATAAGAATAGATATTTTGTTTATCTAACAAACTGGCATCACATACTATGAGCCCAATCACTACTGTTTCAGATCCATAATGAACACTACCTTTTCCTGAACTGCTTGTTTGGAGCTCAGCCTAAGAATAATGGAATATACGTACCCCAATATCCACAGAACAGACTGAGTCTCATGATTTACAGTATTGTTCTTTGGTAGAGGAGTATACTCCAGAGAGGCTAGGTGTCTCTCAGATTTCTGTGCATCTACTGATCATGGTGGTGGATGAAAAATTTTGTTTGTGGTGGTGGCAAGTGTGGGGAAACAACTATAAGGGGATTTTAAAAAAATCCTGGAATGTGATAAAATGATCAAGATGATGTCTGACTATCTTCTGGCTCTTGATCATATAATCCTCCTTTTGCTTTGCGAGTGTGTGTGTGCCTTCAAGTTGTCTGTTGATTTATGGTGACCTTTTGAATTTCATTGGCCCTTATCACATGAGGGACTTACTGCACAGTAATCATAGCCCAAACCCTCCAGAAGTGTGGAGGTGGGATTGTCCATTGTGCTTTTGAAATGTCACTGAAGTGCTCTCACTGTTCTTCCCTCGACCAATCATTCACATTCCATTATTACAAAAATGGCTTCTCCATGAACTATTGGTTGACAGAAGAACAGTGGAATGCCCCAAGTATGTTTCAGAAGCACGACAGACGATACCACCTACGTGCTTCTGGAACATTTGGGCAACGTTTGGGCTACAACTATTGCACGGTTAGTCCCTCATGTGATAAGAGTCCATAGGGTTTTCTTAGGCAAGGACTCATTGTTGGTTTTGCCAGTTCCTTCATCTGAAGTATAGCCTACAGCACCTGTACTAACCAGAGCTAACTCTACTTAGATTCCCAGATCAGACAGAATTGAATACATTAGGATATTTAAGCCCTTATATGAAGTGAAACCATGAAAGGCTAGGAACTCTTTCTTGCAATTGTCCTGAAGCTCTGGGATGACCTCCCTTATGGTTTACCAATGAGGTTGCAAGCTTTAACTATTTGGTGGAGCTTTTGAAGGCTGATTTGATGAGATGGCTCACTTGAGTTATTTCTTAACATTTTTTTATTCAATTATAATGTTTAACTATAATTTTGCAGTGTTTATTACATTTTATATAAACTGCTTTGTGCCTGGGAAAGATTCTGCATAGATATTTTAAATAAATACAACAGAACGAAAAATACCTTTGGCCATATAATATTTGGCCACTTTGGCATCCGCCCTAGCAGTATTCTAAGGAAGTGAGTGAGAAGAGAGCAGCTCAAAGCAAAGTTGAAGAAAGTTGTTGATTTGAGTTAAAGAGTCCCCATTAATTGTTCATATAAGCACATACAGGCAGACAGCTCTGCATTTTTACTGCTCTGCTTTTCTACTAAGTTCTAACTGGATATTTTAAATAAATGACATCTGGCATTCAGTTCCAAGGAATCATCCAAACCATGTTCTATTTTTACTCCCTAGATTCTCCTATAATAACATGTTCTGAATGTTCATAATATTTAATAATTGGAATACTTTTTCTCTCTGTGATCATATGCACAAGTCATCAATTCCCACCTGTGGCTGTTGAGTTGCAGTTGGTTTCTGAGGAGATGGTGTAGGTGTTTTTGACACCATTTGGTTCATTCTGGTTAAAACAAGCTCAGTTATCAGTTGTTTGTCTTCAGCCTGGTGCTCACCAATCAAAGGCATTGCAGAATCCATAACCTAGAAGATATGAAAGCTGGTTAGGCAGAGAAACAGTTTTTAGTAATTTTCTGTGTTGTGTTACATTTCTATTGTCTATCCTAAGCTCCAGAGAGAAAGTTATCCCTATATTTAGATCAATCTGAATTGTTTATTAAAATAAAAAATCACCCTTTGTTTAAACTTTGGATAATTATTGGTCAGTCTCTAATATTCCTTTATTGGGCAAGATTCTGGAGCAAGTGATGGCCTCCCAGCTCCAGGGTTTTCTGGATGAGACAGATTATCTAGATTCATTTTAATCTCACTTCAGACCTGGCTATGGGACAGAGATAGCTTTGGTCATCTTGGTGGATGATCTATGCAGGGAGCTAGACAGGGGGAGCGTGTCTCTGTTGGTCCTGCTGGCTCTCTTGGTGGCTTTCGATACCATTGCCCATGGTATCCTTCTGGGCCTCCTCTCTGAGATGGGATTTGGGGGCACTGTTATGCCATGGTTCTAGTCTTTCTTGGAGGGCAAACTCAGAAGGTGGGAGGCTAGGCTGGCCCCCTCCATGCTTGCTTTTCAATGACAGGCCATGTGTTTATTTAAGCAAGTGTTGAAAATATAAGCACACCAAAATATAAGCAGTGGTTTTTATACTGAGCATGTGTATTGCTTTTTAACTGCCACTGCCTGCCTACAAAAACACTTGCTTCACTGGCATCCAGAGAGAGATCAGTGTCTCAGTGAGGGGCAGTGACAGCAGATACTGTAGGAGAAACTGGATATCTGCTGAGGGAAGGGGTGAATTTGGTGGTATTAGAATGCAGGGGCAGAAATCTAGCAATAGCAGTAGTAGGCTGGGAAGAGATAGAAGCTCTGCAGTGAGAGCAGCAGTGGACTGCCTCTTCCAAACATAGGCCCATTGGCAGTGCAAGGCAAAGGGCCACTAAAGCCTTATGAAGCCCCGTTTACTACACTCCCATTTTGGTCTTTATAATATAATAGAGTGTGATGACAGGCATGGATTCTCAAATTTTTTTTGGTTTCTCTTGCCATTTTTGTTATGCAAAATCATTAGTATGTCAATTTTAATTTAAAGAGATATGCAGTTAGAGTCTGTAACAATTACCCTGGGCAATGTAAGAGGTCAAGTTTTTATTTCTACCTTTTGCTTGGTCATAAGTACTCTGTGTGTGCACATACATACAAACAGAAACACACAAAGACATAATAAGGCATTTCTGTTCTGTCAATTATTATGAGACAGACTTTTATGATCTTAAAAAGGTTTAAAGACAGGTGTGATTTTTAGGGATTTTATTGATATTTTATTAAACTATGTGTACTAAGCTAATGACCACAACAGAGACAGATATGGTGGTACAAACTTAAATGTTTAGCTTATAGAGTCAGTGATTACAATGAAATTTCAGCAGACCTACATTTGTTTATAATGGGACTATCTGAGTTTCAGTGCCAAGATTTTCCACCTCCACTTTTGAGGATCTTAAGGGTATATCTTCTTTGAAATGTATTCTCTAGCAAAACAACAAACTGTTTGCTTCTAACTGTTTTCAAGCTGGATAGATGGGTATGAGTCCTCTTTAGCGGTTTTGGTCAAATATTTGTGGAACTGTTGGCCCACAGCTACTCAGAGTTATCCACAGCAACAAAAGCTCTGATGCCAGACAATAGGGCTAGGATTACGTAACAAGTCTGCCAGCAGTTTACGGATTTCTAAAATTATCATTTGAACAGTCAAGCCTTTTTTTCTCTAACTCATTCTGATGTAATTTCAGCCTCTCAGTTCCGATAAAATAATTCCCTGAAGAAACAACTGTAATTTTAAAAGCTTGTGGTTATGTATATATATATTTGGTCACTGTCACAGGGGTATATTTTTAAGACTCAGCTGAAACAATGGCTCTTGAACCTATTTGTTTTTAATCTTTTGATTTTGGGACCTATCATACCTACTTCTGTGAAATTATTTCTCACCATCCGTGAAGGTGTTATATTAGAATGCATTCAGATGGCTGTTCTTCTGCTGTGAAGTGATTTTAAAAACCCAGGACACACAATACAAGAGAGACAACAAGCCTAAATAGAACTCAATTTCCTGAGGGATTTTGTTCACTGTGTTCTGTGATCTGTATAGAAATGAATCATCAGAATGGTTCATGATTATGGGCAACTTTTATTATTTATTTCCAGCACTTGTGAACCACTGCTGGAATCCTTCTGGGATGTTGTGTACTCCTATGTGGACTTGCATCCATGGGAAATAGGTTTGTGAAGATGTGCAAGGTCCATATTCAGTAGAGGGCCTCTGTTACAAAATGAAATCAGCAATGGGACCAGTGTGCAATAGGACTGAAGCAAATTGGTGCTCTTGTTGGTGCCCTGTTATGCATTGTTGCAATTTGATAACCAGTTTACTTTGCACCTCTGCTACTTAGTAAAGTGCACAAAAATTTACATTGAGTGAAAGATCATAAAGGATTCTGGCTCACTTTTCTAAAGCAGAATGAAGTATAGCATAAGTTAAAGATATAGCCGTGTTAGTCTGTAGAATCAATACGTAGAGAGATTGTGTAGCGAGACCTTTAATAAAAATTATAAAATGTTTATTTATATACTGCCCTTCCAATGATCAGGGCGGTGCACAGCATATAGACAAGTTAAAAACATGGCAACAACAAACAGTAAGATAAAACCTGATACAGCAATACGGTAACAATACAGCAATATGGTAACAATAGTAATACTCCAAACCGGTTCAAAATGGGGGGAGGGCGTCATCAGGGAGGAAGAAGTCAGGGATAAGCTTGCCCAAATAAGTATGTTTTTAACCCTTTTTTAAACTGAGTAAGGGGGGGGGGCAAGTGGAGCTCAATAGGCAATGAGTTCCAGAGGCTAGGGGCCAAGACGGAGAGCGCCCTCTTCGTAGTACTGATAGTCTGGCCTCTGGAACTCTTAGTAATTGTTGCCCAGTAGATCTAAGTGTGTGGGGCAGGTTGTGTGAGGAGAGACGGTCCTTCAGGTACTCTGGGCCCAAGCCATTTAGGGCTTTATAGGTGATAACCAGCACTTTGTACTGAGCCCGGAAGCAAATAGGCAGCCAATGAAGGTCTTTACTAAGTAGCAGAGGTGCAAAGTAAACTGGTTATCGAATTGCAACAATGCATAACAGGGCACCAACAAGAGCACCAATTTGCTTCAGTCCTATTGCACACTGGTCCCATTGCTGAAGGTCCCAGTTAGTCTTTGAGACTAACTGAAAGAAATTGGCAGTATGAGCTTTCGTAGACTTCAGTCTTCTTCCTCAGATGCATTTGGTGGAAATGCAAATGCATCTGAGGAAGTAGACTGAAGTCTATGAAAGCTCATGCTGCCAATTTCTTTCTTTCAGTTAGTCTCAAAAGTGCTACGAGATCACTCTAAATATAGCATAATTGTACATCTAAATGAGAGCACAGATAATGTAGCAAAGTGTGCAACCACAAAAGAACTCCAAAGGGCATAACAAATTACAGAAAAGAACGAAAGAATTAAGCAGTATAACAGAAGGCTAGAAGAGCAGGGTGGTGAAAGGAGACAAAATGTGAACAGCAAGCTATGTAAGCTTGTAGGTGAAATGCATGTTGGATATCTTGCCATTGAGACAAACCAGACTCACGTTGCTCTTCCTAATTTGAGTTTTGTTTTAGAAACCATTGTTCTTACAGAGAATAACAGCCTGAATGCATGATGACAATTGTTTCATGTTCTTTCATCAATTTGTATAAAATGATTCATTTAATGTTCTGTTTTTGACCTGACTGCAACAGCCAACAGCACACATTATGCAGGAGATCTATGATGAAATCATTGGACCTTTTTAATGTTTGAAAACATCCAAGCTGGGATGTGCGTATGTGAACAGCTGCTGCTGTTAACTGGTATGTGTATATTGGCATAAAAATGGGAGGGGGGGAACGGTAGCCGAAGCTAACTAAATGACATAGAATTTAGTGGATCAAACTGGCTGACTGAAAAGCTTTGTTGACTATGATACAACTTAGGGCATGTCTATATGGACCATTTAAACCATTTCCCTTCAACCGTTGCTGTGAACCCAGGGCTAAAGTCCTGATTTGACTGCACACTGTCTTCATGATATGAGGCAGCTCCACATTGAATCCAGGCTATCCTTGCCTTAAACTGGTTTTAAAAGACCTACTTTGTGCTCCGGACTGCCCAGGAAAATCCAGAGCACTTCAGAGCAATGGTGGGTGGCTCTCTTCAATGTCTTTCATTTGTGCCACCTTGCACTACCACTGCTGGTGTGAGTTGCTCCTTCCAAGATCACAATGATGTGCCATGTCGTTGACAACTAGGTATCTCATTTTGTTACCTCAGATGAAGCAACCCACACCAGTGGCATCAGGCAGCACAGTGGGACTGTGTCAACAGCCACTTCGTGTTGCTCTACAACGTAGATGCAATGAGGAGAATTTGGGGCAGCTTTGGAGCCAGAATACTCAGGGAGCAGCATGGTGTATTCTGGCTGATGTAGAGCTGCTGTTCTGCATGGACCAAGTAATATGTCCTCCCCCTGTTCTCACAGCAAGTAATCCTGACATTGCTGAGTCCAACTGCTGATTCAGTTCCACAATGAAGCCACCACATATCGCCCTTAAAGTGTTGTAAAAAAAAAAAAGCACATTTTTTTTGGCTCTTCCTTCCCAGAGGGTCCAGAACCCTCCAGAGCAATGACTGAAAGCTGTTTACAATGTGTCCCACTGTGTCACCCACTGCCACTATGTGTCACTCTCTCTAAGGTTAAAACAAGATCCCCAGACATGTGGCCTTAGAAGGAACAAGGCACAGCAGCAGGTGGCACAATGGGATGTGCAAGAGAAACAGCTGCTTGATGTTGCAACTGAGTGCAAAGGTAATGGAGAACATCAGGGCAGCTCCAGGGTCAGAATACTATGGTCTGCTCCTGAAGTACTCAGGCACATGTGGGCCCAGCCTAAGTTTATCCATCTATAATGCAGTCCTCTTCAGTATTGAGTATTATCTCATTTAAAGTATCATTCTATGTTCTTTGAATATCTGCTGAAGCCCTCCAGTAAAGATGGAAATAATGAGAAGCAGATCATTTCTGTCATGGCACCTTTCTTGTGGATTTCTCTATTTAATGATGGTTCTCTGGTACATGACCCATTCTGTTTTAGAGGGCTTCTTTAGTTTTCTGGGATTTATTAGAAAACTTTTCAAAATGCTGAGCTGTAGCAGCTGAGTATCTTATGTTCTTTTTATTCAGCAGGATCAGTCATGTGTAACTGGGAGGGGAAGTGCCTTTCTCTTCCAAGATATGCTGTTATCTTAGGGCAGACTGACATGCCAAATGCATCCCAGTCTATTTGTGAAATAATCATCTGAGGAAGGAGACTGAAGTCTACGAAAACTCATGCTGTCAATTTCTTTCTTTCAGTTAGTCTCAAAGGTGCTACAAGATCTCTCTACATACTCATATATCCATCCAGAAATTTTAGCCAAAAAAATCACCTCCCAAAACTGAGTCAGCTTATACATACATCAATGTAAATACTGTACTTTAACTCTTATTTAAAAAAGGAACCATCACCTAGCGAAAGGCAAGAACATATTCTCTCTTGGAAGAACTGACCCCCCCTCCCCCCCCTCTCTCATCCATTCAGCATTTACTATGAACACAAACATGCCTGCTGGAATTTTGTAAGTTTTTTGGCATTGTTCTCATTTGCTTCATCCTTTAGATCTCTGCATTTTACCCTGGACATATCCACGGCTCATGTCAAAATTAATAGTTTTGGCACCAAAACATGCCCTCGACTTATACGCTTATAGGTGAGTATATGGTAATCTAAGGTGTTTTATGCTTTGTCCACATTAATAAATATTTGCTTATCATACAAATGAATAGGGATCAATATGCAGCCATTCAGTACACAATTTTATGAAATAATATTTTACATCTACAAAAAGTTTTATTACTTATTTTTAATTTATCTTTTGTAAAGATGTAATTTTCCCACATTTTTTCAAGCTATTAGTGGCAAGTTCACTTAGAAAGGAAAAGCAGAAGGCTTATCAAAATACAATGCAAGTATTTTGTTCCTTAAACTGAGAATACATAGAAGAAGAATAGTATCACTTTATGATGCAGTTGTGCTTTCCCACAAACAGTCCTATTTACCACGATACATAGATTTGCTTGTTTATTTAAATCTGTTTCAGAATGGATTGAATAATCTGAATGACCTATCTACAAAAAAATAAATGGAAATTGAAAGCACAAATATTTTTTTCCTTTCATCTTAACAACAGAAGTGCTTATAGAGAAAACATTTTATCATACCTCAAAAATATAATCCTTCCCATCCTTGCCATGAACTGCTTTGACAGCACAAATGTCCAAACCTCCAAACATCTCAGAACAGCTGTCAATCCAGAGTTTGTACCTAGAATACAAAGAGGTTCCCATGAGCCTAAAAACAAGCTTTGAATATAACAGAGATTATTCCACATAGTTTGAGTCGAGACTGCATCCCATATTACTCCTCCCCCTTTCACACACAAAAGAATAAGTGGCTTTTCATTTCTTATACAACTTCGTTTAAAGAATGTATGGCTTTGGGTTTTGTTTTTATTTTTTCCACCTGGATTCATATCAGATTCCACATCTGTAGAAGTGCTGACTGCAGTGAATGAATTTGTTTAGAAACCATTTTTACTGTTAACTGTCACAGTTACTTGAATCTAGGATAAGTGCTCTTGTTCTTAATGGTAAATCTGGAGCAAAACCAAGGCAAACAAAAACAGCTGATTTTGAAAGACCCTTCCTATGCAAATCAAAGATACATACAGATGCCTGGATTCTCTTTTACTCTTGACTAGTGTAGATCTATTGAATCCATTAGATTTATCTACTTGTTGATAAAACATTGGCTCAAAGATTGATCAGAATGGAGAATGCAGCTATGAAGGAAGAATACAAGATCCTAAAGTGTAAAGACATACAAATGAAAACAAAGGAGCTTATCACATGAACTTCAAAACTGGCTCCAGCCTCCTGGGCTGGAGCTGGGATGCGGGATGGAGATGAGGATTACTGCCTGCTAAATCGCAGCCTAATTGCTGCTCACCATCAGCCCAGGTCCAAACCATGCTACGGCAGCACTTTTTAGAAGCCAGAAAGCTTCCAACTTTGAAAAAGTGCTGGCAGAGTGTGGCTGGAAACCAGATTGGACCCAGGATGATGGTGTGCAGCGATTAGGTGACAATTTAGCATGTGATAATCATCGCCTCCTTCTCACGTTCCAGCTCCAGTCCGGGAGGCTGGAGCTGGTTTTAAAGATCATGCAGTAAACTCCAAAGTTAGAACTGTCCAAGCCACTGTATTCTCTGTCACCATGTGGATATGAGAATGAACAATAAAGAAAGAGGACAGGAAGAAAATAAACTAATTTGAGATGTGGTGCTGGAGAAGAGTGCTAAGCATACTGTGGATGACCAAAAAGACAAATAAATAGATCCTAGAGCAGTTCAAGCCTGTATTCTCCCTGGAAGCAAATGATTAAACTGCGGCTGCCATACTTTGGCCACATCATAAGAAGGCATGAATCACTAGAAAAGACAATGATGTTAAGAAAGGTAGAAGGCAGTAGAAAGACAGGAAGATCACATGTCAGAAGGTTAGACTTGATCAAGGAAAACATAGACCTGAACCTGGAAGAGCTGAGCAGAGACAATGAGGATAGGGAGACTTGGAGGTGTCTCCTCCATGGGGTTGTCATGAGATGAGTCGAGTTGAGGACAGTTAACAACAACAAACTAATTCCACATTCAACAGTTGATTGAATGAGTCTACTCTAGTTAGGACAATTTAACAGGATGCTAGTCTGAGAATTTTTTCTAAAACTGATGGTAGTTTTCTTATACATACAAAATAGAGGTAAAATATATATAGTTACTAAATATGACATTTGCACAGTGTTTTGGGGGTCAAGGAGTCAGACGGTATCAGATGCAATCAAATGCAGATCCAAAGTATGGAGAACAAAAAACTGCATAAAACAAAGGGGCTACTTCCAGATTATACCATTTTGGCAAATTTCTGCACCTCAGATAGCTGTAGCAGGCTTATGAGAATCATAGTGCAGCTCACACAGAAAGTAACTGGATGAGGGAGACCAGATCAAATATTTGTGCCATTCTGTCTCACCTCTTTTGTGATGTTTATTTTTTTATCATATTCCCTGTGACCAAAAAAAATAAAATAAAAAATAGATGCAAGAAATTGTTCTGATGTATAAATTACAGGAGATAAAGGGTTTGATAATCTCTTTTCCTTGTTACACTCTTCAGTTAAAAATACATTTTGGGAGTGTTATTTGCATCTCTCATGTAACCTCTAGTTTGGCACTCCAGAAAGGGTGGAAGGGATTTATTCACTTTTCCTATAATACACCTGGAAAATGTAGCTCTATTATCACTTCACTTGCCAAAGACATGGTGTGATGCTGCCTGCCATCTGGTCAGGCGGGTGGCATTGGGGCGGAGTTGGGGCAGCCAGAGTTCAATCATCACGGCCTCACTCTGCTCCCACATTGGCTCTTTATGCCGGTCTGTAGAGGGCCTTTGTCTCCAACTTTTACACATAGATCCTGAAGATCTTAAAACTCACCCACATGCACACAGCAGTACGCACACACATGTCCAGAGGACCAGGAGGCAATGCAGCATTGGGTCCTGCTACAATTTTCCCCACATGTCCATTATACATGCGGTAAATGTCTGAAAAGAGTGAAGCTGAATCCAGAATGTCAAACTGTAGTGAGGGTAAAAAGTGAATGAACTGAACCCACCCATGATGAGAAACATGAAGCTTCTTAATATCAATTTGATGCTTGTCTTAAAAAAATGTAAATATGTCAGTACTGAAATGGCTAAAGTGGTTAGAAAATCTAGCCCTGAAGCATGTAATACAGAAGAAAAGAGACTGCTTTTTCCTATTAAATGTCTGCTTTTAAGCTAAATTTTAGCAGATGCTATTGAGAGACAGTCACAGATAGTTTGCTGCATCTGACATCAGCCATATTATCCTTACCATTTTGAACTCAGTTCCTCTTTTGCTTCCTAACCCATTCCCAAAGTGTTTTATATTTTTTAAATGAAATGACTGCTTAATACATTCATGCTTGTATACCTATCTGACATGGCTATTTGCTCCAACATGGCAGATCCAGTATTTGTCTTCCAGTTTCCAGATATAGAGGTTCTCCTGTGAAGAGATATAAACACTTAAGTGAGAAAAACAATGGTAATTTCATTTATTATTAGCTGTTAATTTGTTCAAAATATTTGTTTCTTAATAACAAGCATGCAAAGCAAATGGGGGGAAAACCCATAAAGTTATGTTAATATTTACTCCACTATGATTTTTTTAAAAAATAACTCCACTATGATTAAACATCAGGATTTAATCTGATGTGTACAGAAAACAGTAACTAGAAAGCTGATAAAAGTAAACCAATTATGCATTGAACCTTTAGAAAGGAAAAGGAAAGGAAAATACACACTAACCCATCCATCACCCATGCAGAATTTGAGCTCATTGCAGCTGTATTAAAGGTAAGAATATTCTTGTTCTACTTAGAAAAATAGTAGCCTGGAACTGACCCATAATTTGTGTTCTGTTATAATAATTATATGACTTTTTAAAGAGCTATGTCATTCATCATCACACTATGAGGTTTGAACATACAGAACATAATGTAATTTGGACCAGTGAGCTTCTGCATACCAATACATAAATCTAAGCAGTTAGTATATTGTTTTTGGAGAAAGACAAGATGATATAAGAAAATTTGGCAGTTTCCATTTGTGCAGTTTTGCTCCTACTGTGTTTGTTTGTTTTTCACCACACATGAGTTCCTTGAAACAATGATGTATTCATGTTAATGTCCATATTTATGAAGCTCTGAAACAATTGCTGAAGCTATGGTGTTGGGAACAAGCCTATGCCATATCTCAGTTATCTGACCATGGGCATGTAATAAGCCAACTATAATGTGAGTTCTGCATCCACATCCACAGGAGACACAATAGAAATTTACAATATGGGACATCTTGATTACAGCTTTAAAGTCAGAAAAAACAGATATTTCCTGTGGGAGCTCTTCAAGTAATTATCCTGTGCTTGTGTATGCATATGCATACAAAAAAGATGAAAACCAGCTGTGGAACATCAACCTACTGACTAAACATATGTGAATACACAGAAAGCTGAATAGAAGTTTAATGCTGACTTTTCACCATTCAATTTTCATTTTTTTAAAAACTGTGATTTAACTGTGTAAGGCAAACGAAACTGTCTCAAAAGTTTGCAATATTCTGTCTTCCTCCCCTTGATACAAGCATAATTTAAAAATTTAATAATATGTGAAGAACATGAATCCTGTTTGTCAGTTTCAAATTAAATCAACAGAAAATTATGGAGTACAAATATGAAGCAAAGAAATTACATAATGGGTTCTCATAGAAACATTTTTATATCTGCCTTAGTTTCAGGTCATAGTATGATTCAAATTTAGTAAAGATGATGGATTAATTATTATACTAATATAGTTGCATATTTATATCCCAAATGCATGCATACTGATATATAAGTGAATGCATTCTTCTTTTACCAATGTGCACTTTTCATTTGTAACCCATTCTTCATATAAGGACCAACTGATGGGCTATTAATGTCTTCTCTTGCCAGTGCCATCACTAGGGGATCCTGTAGGTATGGACTGCACTGGATGGGGGTGGGTTTGAACACCCAGTGTGTTGGTCTCTTACCATCCAGCTCAAGACCCCCCACCAGCCAGGATACCTCTTTCATCCATCTGCTGTGACCGCTGGTGCAGGTGCGGAGCTGTTGTTACTTGGTAACCTCTTCTGGGTCTGGCAGGGCTGCTGGCTAAGTCAAAGCAGCTGTCACCTCCCTTTGCTGGCCTGGCCAGCAGCCCTGCCAGACCTGCCTGGAAGGCCTGTCAGGAGCCAGCAGCACCTATTCCAGATGTCAGGCACACTGCTGCCCACCTTTCCTCATTGCTGTTCCCTGCATTAGAAGGAAGCACAGGGCAAGGCAGTAGGAGGGAAGGGAGGGCAAGATGGACAGGTAGCTGGCCTGGGCTGGTGGGATGCAAGAGGGAGGCAGGTGGAGGAGAGTGCCCCTCCCTCCATGCTGCCACTTCTCCTTCTGCCACCTACTTCCCTTCAACTATCTCCCCAGGGTTTTCATCCTGACTGTGAGGGGAGGGAGGACCCAGCACCTGTCACTGCCTGCCGGGGGGAGGGTGTCGGCAGACCAGGTTGGGTGGAGCTGCTGCAAGGGTGGTAGACCATGGACATGTTTCCAGTAGCTACTGTTGAGTTTCCAGGAAAGGAAGAAACAACTGTTGCCAATAGGCTCAAATATGGCACACAGGAGGGAAAAATACCAGTCCCTCACATCAGACAGCTTGTGAAGCATTGAGCTAAAGTATTTTCAACTGATCCATTACACTCTCTTGCAGAGGTGCCAGCTGGTAATTGCTGGCAAGGGAAGACTTACCTCCCCAAGAGCTGAGAAATTTCCAGTTGTTTGGCATCTTTTTCTAGCCCTGGAACATCTCAGTAGGTTAATATGCTTTGCAGATACTGGCTGAAGGACATCCGGGAAGACCCAAGGACAAGTGCAGGAAATTCTGCCTGAATGATCTTGACACTATAGAGAAACCAGGTTTTGGCAAATTCTATGTATGTGAGTAGAATATGAACACCATTTTGTGTTCCTGATATGCACGTGAATGTGATTGTAGTGTAAGAACCTTCTGAAAGCCATTTTGAAGATCTTTTATAAGGATACAAATTGTGATCCCAAATTGTTGTAAGGATACAAATCATGATCACAAATTTTCTGTCACAACACTTCAGTGGCTCTTCAGGAAGAACAAAAATGAGAGATTTGTTTCCATCAGCAAAACAGTTTTTGTACAAAAGGTTTATTCTGCCATTAAAAAAAACCACCCCAAAACAAACAAACAAACAAACAATCCTTTTCTTGCAACACCTGCAAAGACAATTCTTCTTTTAAAAAAAGAATTTCTTTGTTTGCTTCCTCATGAGTTTTGTTTGTTTGGGTGTTTTTTGTGGGGTAAATCTCCAAGTGCAGAAAATTATCAAAAATAATTTCACCCAGCAGGGAGAAATCTCTCTCTCTCTCTCTCTCTCTCTCTTAAAAAATATTTTTGTGTAGGAGAACATGATAATTGAAGATTTACATCCCTAGGTCTTTGGGCCATAAATAGGATTCCAAAAGTAAGGATGCTAAACAAATCTACCAATCCAGCATTAACCCAAAATGTAAACTACTGTTAGTTGTCTAAATTTTACAAAACTGACTCAGAAGAAAAAAAACTGCTGAAGAAAAAAGTACTCTGAAGAAATAAGTTACAGGACCCCTGTTTGGGACTTGAACTGTGGCATTGGATGGTGGTGTATAGGGTCTCCTTTTACCACATTTATTGCTGCTGCAGGTCTGCTGCAGGTCTGCTGCAGGGGTAGGGGTGGGACGAAAAGCCAGATACATAATACTGACATCATCCTTCAGGATCTCCAGAGGACTCCCCGGAGGTCCAGGAAGGCAGTGTCATTTTTATGTGTCTAGTCATAGCGGCATACCCAAGTGCTTCTCAGCTGCCTGGAATCCACTGGCCAGCATATGGATATGCTGGGAGGGCTGGAAGAGACAAGATTTGAGGGGTTGGCATTGGATGGATGAGGGTGATAGTGATTCCTCCCTCTCCAGTGACAAAAAGGGATATATGACAGCCACAGATTGACCCTAACTAGGAATAAACAGTTGAATTCTTTCTGAAATGACTCACAGTTTCCACCATCAAGAAGAGGTGGGTTTTGTATGCTGCCTTCTGCTGAAACTTCATAGCAATTTTGTAAGTCATGCAAAATGCTATGCAGGTCAGGAAAAAGGGTCATTAATGAGAAGAATCCCCACAACACAACAATTCTGTTTCTACTTTAGTAGGGAAAGTCATAAAGGGCCATCAAAACATTTCTTCTATGCTGGATAAATACATAAGCTAATTGACTGAACAGAAAACTTTTTGTTTAGTAAGTCACTTGGCAATTGGCCATTTTGTAATATATGAAAAATAAAGTAGAGAGCTATGCAAGTTGCTTCGTCACTTAAACCTAAAACCTTTCAGAATTTAAAAATGCTCTGTTAGCAACAGTGGTTATGGGTGCAAAAGCAATGGTATTCTACAGTACCTAAAACCTGAGGCAGAACATAGGTTCATATAAGGCAGAATGTTCCTTTGATGTGGCTTTCAACTCTTCTTATTTGCACAAAATATAAACAACAAACATGCAATAGATTTGTTGGAATAATTTTTTATTTCAGCTGATTTTTTTTTAAAATCAGTATATGTCAGGTTGCTAAAACTCTTCTAGTAACAGTGTCATAAAATACCTTGTCAATCTAATTGTGTGAATTCTGTGAACGAATGAATTTCCCACCCATGTAAGAGTTCTGTTACAGTAGCAAACAAAACAACACAACACAAAATGAAAAATACCCAACAAACAAAAAACCTTTGCCTACTCATAACAGCACATTTAAAAACTGGTCCACAAATATTCATATCCTCATTCACCTGAATCACAGAAGACTCTTCTACAGGTGATCAGGAAGAGTGGCTCTCTCATGCCCCCCTTTAAAACTGTTTTAAAACAGGGAAAATCATTTAATGACAGCTTCGAATGGCATATCCCTTTCTCTTTCAATCTTGTGAAAAACCTTTCTGCTCTGTTTTTAAGATCATGAAATTTTAAAACTCATACATATTGCTATATTTTAATGCGCACGGCTGAAAAAGAGGAATTGTTTAATGCATTGTACTGAAAGGTTAAGATCATTTTCAGGAATCCCCATGTGTCGCTGAAGATTGTAGAGGATCTTTCTTCTCCTATACTGGGATAACAGTAAACATTTATGAAACAAAATCTGGTTATAGCAGAAGAAAAAGAAAGATGAAAAAAGAAAATTGGTTTGCTCACATGTATGCTTTGTAGTTGTTGCCTATCTTTTGGATCCTGATGTCATATTTGGAGTCTATGTAGGGTTCAGTGGTGGCATAGGTCTGAGTGAGTGCTACCACACTGGCTATATCCTGAAAATCATAATGGTTGTCTACCTTGACCTGTTATCAACCCACAGACATATAGCAATGAGAGACAAAACAGAAAAAAGATGGGAACAGTTAGGCTTGTCTTATGGAGAAAAATGCAACCCACCCCCTCTAATTTTTTTTTTAAAAGAAATGAGTATTATTTCTTTTCTAAGCTGCTCTTATGCTAGGGGTATAAACTGTACAGTCGTACAGATGATGTTGAACTGCAATGGGCTAATGGTGAAGAATACTAGGAGTTGCAGTTCAACAACATCTGTTGGGACAGAAAAATCCCACCCCAAATGTCAAAATTTGGCTATAATTCCCACCACCCATTCTTACCAAGCCCAGTTGCTCTGCATGCTTGCTGTTAGAAATCTGTGTGTTTTTCATGTTCTGACATGTAGTATTCAACTTTTTGGCTCTGTGGGACTCATTATACCTGTGGGTTTCAGATTGCCCTACAGTTGTGTGCATTTCCAGCAGTTAATATCAACTACCTAGAAAGGATCTGAAATGGAACAAAAGCAATTAAACCATTTGGCATAACACCATAATTTTAATTTAAAGCCTTTGTATTCCTGTGTAACTGTTTTGGCAGTACCAGCGATAACATGCCTGCCCAATAATCAGAACAGAAAAGGAAGTGATGTGTTACTTAAAGCGTCTCATCTCTGTGTTTTAGACTGCCCAATTATTTTAACAGCACAAAATTAAACTATAACAAAATGGTCTTGAAATTCATTCATTTTTGGGATTAATGAAATAAGTAAAGGTGAACAACATCATTGGCTATTCTTAGTTATTAGTAGTTCTCTATACAAAGCATTTCTGCTGGTGTTTTATTGTAAATTTGACTCAGTAATATTAGTGCAGTATGAAATGTGAAGTGCAAAATGAAATCTTTGACCAAAGACCTTAGTCTCTTTGTACACGGGAGATCAGATTTCAATTTCTTTTATGCAAAATGTTTCAGTACAGAATTAAAGTCAGAGTAAACCAGAGTAAACCATGTAGAATGCAAGCACTTTTCTAGCTAGAAAAGTCCAGGTTCAGAGTAATCTTTGATTATTAGTATTCACTATCTCAGGTCACTGCAGTTATGTATTTTAACCAAATCTATAAGTCGGGGAGCTTGATTTCCCCATATTACTTCTATTCTTCTTTAAGAGGTTCCACAGACTACTAATAAGTCCTGTTGTCACACCGCACTGGATGGGAGGGTGCTGAGGGCACTGGGAAATGGAGGGGCAAGCACACACTTTCTGGCTTTGTTGCTGGCTTGGCTGTCTCGGGGGGGGGGGGTGTTAGAGCTGGTTGGTGCTGCTGCCCTCCTTCTGCAACTCCCCCCTGCACCAGTTGTCACCAAGCCTGGTGATGCCACTGGTTAAGAATGGAAAATCTTGTGCAGTTAGTAAAATCTGACATGTAACAATCTGCATGGGAGTAAAGGTCTAATAAAATCAGAAAAGTGCCTTAGTTATGAATCTAGGGAGCTCAAAACTCATAGAGACAAAAATTAGGATCCACAAATTCTTCTCCATCTCAGATGGAGGCAAAGATTTCCTTGTCATCCTCCAACCTCAGTCTCAAATCCCTGTCTTTCTTTCCTGACAGCAGTAGGTGGGAGAGGACAGGGCTCAGTAAATTCAGATTCACTTGGTAATGAGCTACATTATCTGTTTTTTGTGGCAATGATTCACATTTTTTTTAGCCAATCAAGAATCATGGGAGAAACTTCCCCATCACTAAAAATGAGAACAAAGTTTTGCAGTTCATTTAAAAGAACTACAAAATGTGTTCAATAGTGTAAAACACAAGCAATATTGTATGGGTGTATATTATTTGTGGCATAGGCAAGTTATCAATTTTTAGCAAAAATAATTCTTACACTTTGATGCATCTTTCAGTTTCAAGAACCGACTTTCAGAAAGGATTATAAACCTATTTTCAAGGGACTTGCATGTATGCATAAAATTAAACCAACACATAGTGATGAGTTCTTAAGCATATGCCTGAACACAGATTTCCATAATTACTGCCCTGAAGTTTTAACTGATTCCATTAGAAAGTCTAAATCCTGTAACAGTTATGTAATAAACTTTTAAAAACTAGCTTCATTATTTCCCCTGAAGATAGATAAATAGCACCTGCACCTTTCCCATGCCTGAATGAGCGTGTCCAATCTTCACAACAACAGGAAATGTTGGCAATGTCAGCTGAAGGCAAGAAAAAAAAAAAAGAGGAGGGAGAGAAACAAGTTTAAAAATGGTTGCTTAAGCATTGAACATTTCATTATCAGGATCATCCTGCTCTGTAGGTAGAGAATACTCTTTAGAAAAGCTCGGCAATTGGGGTTCAACTTTCTTTGAATGTCTGTATGTGGCAAATTAATATTGGCAAACTACCCTCATTATTATGGTGCATACTGCTTTCAGTCCTGTTTTTTTTATTTTATATAACACAAGAAGTACAATGCCTTCCAGCTGGGACCCCCTTTTTAATATAACAGCATTACATTCAGATGTTTCTCAATACTTTGTTTGACAGTGGTCAATTCTAAATCGATGTTTAATTACAACTTCCTTCTACCTTTCTCCTAAAGATAAAATCCTCTCGTGCTAAGGCTTCAGAGCAAGGTTAGGGAGTCTGTTGCTCACAGTGTTGTTGAAATGTAATTTCCAGCAGCTCCAGTCAAGACAGTCAGTGCTGAGGAATGCTGGGAGTTGCAGTTCCACAATATTTGGAGGGGTGTATGATTTCTACCCCTGCTCCAAGAGCTAGTGATCAGCCCCACTTTGTGACTCCTTTTCTTTAACTTAAGGTCCCACAGACCAAGGCTATCCTCTGGTTATTTAGGAACAGGATGTTTCATTTATTTCAGGCATTTTCAGTCAGGCTGTCAATTTGCACAAAAAAATAAAAATAAAAAAAATTATACAGTAGCAACAGCAATAAATACAAGTTAACACCAAAATAACAGGAAAATCATAAAACTGCAGAAAATAAAGAAGTCATATTTTGAACAACTTCTGTAAAGCACAATAGAAAGCAAAGCAGACTTCTCTCAAAATGTTAGCAGCTTTTTTTTTTTTGCTCCCTGATCTGGCCAATTGATAATTTGTGTACTTCCCTAGTTCTCCATGAAAAGAAAATGTTAGGCAGGGTGGGGATGTTGTGTTATGACTGACAATGGCAATGTAATGACTTTACTCAAATTAAATTTCTTTTGGGCAGGACATGAAATTAACACAGAGACATCATTCAAATGTTTTTCTAAGGGCCAGAGCAGACAGGCATGAAAGAAAGGCCCAAGTCCACTCTGGCCGCAAGCGGGTCGGGACTGCACCAAGTGCATGGCCTCCTCCCAAAGTGGTTTGTGGCTGTAGGACCCAATCTGCATTACCAGGAGCTGGATAATTAATCCAAAGGGCCGGAGCATGGCTTCAGGCCACTTTGGAGGCATGTGTCATTTGAACATCATGCCTCCAAAGGGGTCAGAAGCTGCTTCATTTGGCTTGTCTGTTTTGGGCCTAAGTTGATTCTATTAAGACCAGCAGACATTTGGACAAAGTGTGGAATGGTTGATTGACCTTGTGTGGCTTAATTCTAATCCAGTGCATTTTTTTTTTTCATTCAATGCAATTCTTTGCATCCTAATTATTATTCATTCTGGTTTTTTCTTTATGCATGTTGTGAAGGTTAGTTATATCTGCAGGTCCATGTCATTCTAAGTAGTATTTGTATAGTATAGTATAGTATGTCTGACTATGGGGCTGTGCACATGGGCCAAAAGGCCCAGGTTCCCCCTAGCCTGGCATGATCTTGTTTAGATGCCACAAGCCAGCAGCCCTAGGGTGGGGCAGGTAGACCAGATACTGGCAGGTTCAACCAGACCCTAGCCCAATCAGCCCTTAGCTCAATCTAAAAAACCTGTCTGTTTGCAGTAGAGTTTCCCAGAAACTCTGCTGCAACAGCTGGTAGACCAACTCGCCATACGCCCCCTTATTTTCCACCACTATTTGTAGGTCCCTGTCGCAGCTTGTGGTGCCAGAAGGGGGCACCTGGCCATGTAGATGAAGCCAGGTGCCTCATTTCTGCCATTATTGGCCATGGTAGGGGCCTTCACAAAGAACAGTGACAGTGACAATGGCCAAGGCGGCAGTGGTGGCTCCACATAGTGGTGGTGTGCCTGCATCTGAACACTAGTTGCAGGCGGAAACAGGCCAGATATGTGGGCAGGATATGACAGGCTCAGTCTGTCATATCTTGACCATGCATTCAGGGTCTCCGGATCCTTTGTTGTGTGCATTACTGTGTGACTTGTACATAACTGTGAAATACACACAATAATAATAATAATAATAATAATAATAATAATAAAAAAAAAACCCGCCCCTCTGAGTGAGCAATCAGGGTGGGGTACAACAATTAAAAACATATACTGTCAAAAAATTACAGTCTAAACAATCCATACCCACCTCCCACCCCTTAAAACAGAATTAAACTAAGTCATAATTAAAACAGTATCAAATCTAAAAAAACCACAGATTATATTGTACACCAGCACTACATTTTACTGAACCTTCTCAAATTTCAATGAAGTGTTATCAGTATTCAATATGAAGCAGGAGCCTGCAATGCAGCTACTAGAAGGTGAAGCAGTGGTTATAAGGTCACCCCCCCCCCCCCAACTTGCAAGGCACCTAAGCACAAAATCACCTACATCTTCCTCACATTTGACAGACTTCACCTCCTCAGAAGCAGTTCCTGTGATTGTGGATAATACTGCATTCTACCTCTTTCCCTTAAACTACAGCTCCTGGCTGATTTTTGTATTGTAGTCAGTGGGAAGACTCCTCAGTTTGGAAAGCCAAAATGAACTGTGCTTCAAATTCAAGGCAACACACTTTTGTAAAAATTAAAATTTTCCCTAAATAAAGCAAATGAGTGGAATTTTAAAAATATAATCATTATTTATGTTATCATTGTCACCACTGTTGTCATCACCATCACCTCCACCGTCACCACTACCATCATTTTATATCCTGTCCATTCCTCAATATTGGGAGTCATCTCTGACTGGCAGTAGCTCTCCAGGATTTCAAGTAAGATTCTAGTCCCACCTGGAGATCCTGGTATTCCCAGTGTCTCCCATCCAAATACTCACCAGGCCCTGATCATGCTTAGCTTCCCAAATAAATCAGGTTTAGGAGTGACAATGGCAATATGGTTATATAAACCAGCCTTGAAGGAATCACATTGAGTGCCAGTACCTTAGTTTAACCCAAAATAAATGGAATAAACCTGTCAGCTATATTTTGGCATTTCTGGCAGTGTCATGATTTAAGCTGGTTGTTTTCAACTTGGCACCCCAACCACTTGCTACACTGTGAACTAAACCAAATTGTAGATCATCAGGTTACTGAAGCCTGAAAACAAATTTCATGTAATAAGAATAATTCATGAAAGATAGCCATAACTCTTGCCAGTGTTTATGGTCATGAACCACACAGCCTAGGCACCTACATCAGTACTATATTTCCAATTCTTTACTTGTACTTGTACATAACTGTGAAATATACACAGATTCTATTGTGCACTAGCACTACATTTTCCTGAACCTTCTCAAATTTCAATGAAGTGTTATCACTATTAAATATGAAGCAGTGGTTATAAGCTCCAGGAAAAATTACAAGAGAATACTACAAATGATTTGCTTAAAATTTCCTCATAGTAAACTTTGAAATAACTTTTTTGGATCATTCCTGTGGTCTGCTTTGTTGAACAGCTACTTTTAAATATAGTATTTATAATACTAAATACATTTGTTATTTTATTAAAAGCCCCTTCCTAATAACAAGATATCTGCAGTAGATTTGTGTCCCATGAATACGGTAAGCTTTCAATACATCCCTCTTTCTGACTGATTTGCATTTCCATCACTTTAATGGGTGTAAACTATTATGCTTCTGTTCATAAAGTGTGCTTTCCAACCTATAATTCACTTCATGTAAGGCTATCACCATCAATGCATGCTGAATTTGTGCAAATTACTCCCATAAATTTTCCAGTGAGTTCATGTATTTGAACAAAGCAACAAAATATCAAGTTGAATTGATTTGCATACTAACTCTTTTATAGGAGTTTGTTTTCTTCACCCCAAAATCTATCTACTCCATTGTGGAACAGCACCTTAGCATGGACCATGTGTGAAAGTAATAAAAGGGAGTGACAGTTTCATGCACAACTGCTACCTTCTACAGCATGAGCAACTTGTACTGAGGTGAGACAGTCCAGGAGATAAAACTGTGAGAGTCACACATGGACCCCTTGTACAGTACATATTCCCACATTCCTCGCTTCAGCTGTCAACATTACTGAAATACTGGCTTGTCTGTCCAATGTAAAAAGGCAGTCATGTAATGAACAATGGTTTGTAGTAACTTTAAAAGTAACATCATGTCAAAAGAACAATTTAAGAATCATTTTTAGAGGAATTTTTGAAGTTTCATACCATTCTCCTGTTAATCCTTATTCATTTAAAAAAATAATAATAATGAAAAGTTAACCCAAAAATAATGTATAATGTCACTAGTTACTTTCTGAACAATGTCACAAGAATTGCAATGAACTGTTTTTACACACTGTAGCAAGTACCCAGAATAAATGCCTTTTTAAATTAACTATCAAAGATCTGGCTAGAATCTTCACCATCCAAGTATCTGTTAACAGTCACCTTTATGTTGATGATCAATATTTGTGCTACTTGCATTTCAGTATCTCCACATCTCCCAGACACCCAAGTACCAACCTGTAGGAATAACAACCCCATCCAGATAATACCACTCCTATTCATATCTCCTACAGATATATACAGTAACACCCTTGTTTTAGCTAAAGCCACTGAGTAGTACCTGACATCCACTCTATTAATATACACTACTTAGACAATAGTTGAGAACTTCAATTGCTTCCTCACCTTCAGAGGAAAAGGTGAGAAAGATGGGAATTCCCAATCAATGGCACCAGAGTCTTTGGGGACTCTTGAATTACATGGACAGATCCCTCAGTTGTAACCATCTTTTCCAGAACTTCATCTATACTGGATACCAATTGGGAAACATTTCAGCAGAACAAGTACAACAGTTACATTGCCATAAAGATAACATTCTGTTTTCAAAGGGAAAGTGGAAACCATTGCTGGTCTATTGTGTTATTTCTCTAAGGTGTGACCTTTGATCAAAGTTTTACTCGTCTCTTATCCGACAGAACTTGCCATAGGCAGCACCTTCGCGCCCACTGGAAGGCTTTGTGTGCAGCGCAGAGATCCTTCTGCTCTGCACACATTGCATCTGCAGAGTCCCGTTCAGCAGAGCTGTTTAAGGTGGTGGGGGAACTGACGCAGTTTCTTCCTGCGCCAAATACCCTGATCGACCAGATGACGGCCTGCTGTGACGCATTTAATACTCACTTTGCAGACAAAATCTCTCGGATAAGAGCCAACTTAGACGCCAAGGTTTTAGCAGTACCTGCAAATGAGGCACCTAGCAACTCCGTTGTTGTCACCTTACTGGATGAGTTTCAATCTGTAAGTACTGATGACGTGGACAAGCTCCTTGGAAATGTGAGGAAGACGACCTGCTCTCTTGATCCATACCCATCATGGCTGGTCGCCCAGGGAGGGGACACATTGAAGACATTCCTTCGGGATGTAGTCAATGCGTCCCTCAGGGAAGGTATAATTCCATCGTGTCTGAAGGAGGCGGCTGTTAAGCCTCTCCTGAAGAAACCTTCCCTTGATCCCCTGGACAGAAACAACTATAGACCAGTTTCCTTGCTGTTGTTTTTAAGCAAGGTGATCGAGAGAGCAGTCGCCTCCCAACTCCAAGCTGTCTTGTATGAAACCGATTTTCTTGATCCATTTCAAACCGGCTTCTGGGCAGGATATGGAGTCGAGACTGCCATGGTTGCTCTGACAGATAACCTCCGCTTGAGTATTGACAGGGGTAGTGTGACCCTGTTAGTGCTCTTGGATATCTCAGTGGCCTTTGACACTATAGATCATGCCATCCTTTTGGACCGGCTGAGGGAGATGGGCATCGGAGGCACTGCTTTGCAGTGGATCTGGTCCTTCCTCTCTGGCAGGTCCCAAAGGGTGAGGCTCGGGGACAGTTGCTCCTCCGAAATCAAGCTTAATTGTGGCATCCCTCAGGGCGCCATCCTGTCCCCGATTCTATTTAACTTCTATATGAAGCCACTGGGTGAGATCATCCGGAGGTATGGAGCGCAGTGTCATCAGTACGTTGATGACACTCAGATATACTTCTCCATGGCCAGAGCATCTGCTCAGACCTCAGATGGTGTCTTCTCTTAATGACTGCCTGGCAACGGTAATGGATTGGATGAGGGAAAATAGACTGAGGCTTAATCCAGACAAAACGGAGGTACTGACAGTTACCGGTCCGAAACCAGGTCTGGGAATACAACTCCCAGTCCTAGATGGAGTCGCACTCTCCTCAAACGACTCTGTTCGCAGTCTGGGGGTACTTATAGACTCATCACTTCACATGACTAGTCAGGTGAATGCAACGGTCAGAAGTGGCTGTTATCAACTTCGGCTGATACGCCAGCTGCGCCCTTTCCTGGAGATGAGGGATCTGGAAACTGTGGTACATGATTTGGTCACCTCACGTTTAGATTACTGCAATGCGCTCTACATGGGGCTGCCATTGTGCTTAACCCGGAAACTCCAATTGGTTCAAAATATGATTAGTCGCTGGGGCATCTAGGAGAGAGCACATAACACCTGTGCTAAAATCTCTCCACTGGCTGCTGATTAGTTTCCGGGCACAGTACAAGGTGGTGGTTTTGACCTTTAAAGCCCTACATGGCTCAGGTCCCTCCTATCTAAGGGACTGCCTCATCCCATACGAGCCCCCTCGCACACTCCGATCCTATGGGAGGAATCTGCTACAGCCTAAGAAAACTAGGATGGCGCAGACCTCCCAGAGGGCCTTTTCCACTGTCTCTCCCAGGCTGTGGAATGGCCTGCCGGATGAGATGCGCCTTATTACAACTTTGGACAGTTTCAAGAGATCCGTTAAGACGCATCTCTTCCAGCAGGACTTCCCCAACAATGATTAAATCTATTCCGTTATTGTCCATCTAGACTCACCCTCAGAGACATTAGTCACTTTGAGACCGCCTATCATTTTAATGAGAGCCACATTAATGTTCTATGGTTTTATCTACTGTTTTTAATCTTACCTTAGTTTAATTCTATCTTAAGGGGTGGGAGGAGGGATTGGGTTGCTATATTTTAATTGTATCTGTATTTTATATGTTGTGCCCTGCCCCGATTGCTCACCCAGAGGAGCAGGATATAAATAAATATTATTTATTTATTTATTATTACTGAACAACTAGTTTGCCCCCCAGCCTTACCTGTTAAAACCTGTGTTCAGACATTTCTAGAGATAAGGTAGATAGCCTCAGAAATGTAAACTGAAACACATTAAATATACTCCTGTCATTGTCCCCCTTTCCTAATATGTTATAAAGGATTATACAGCTGATAAACATTATTATCTTCCACCCAAAACACTGAGTGAAATAATTTATTAGTCAATAAACTGTTTCTTCTGGTCACAGCCATCTCCTTATTTTTCAATAATATATTTTTAAAAAAGCTCAGTGAAGACTTTTCCTTGGATTAGCTTTTACATCTGAAGCTCCTACAAATACATGCTGGAAGGTCCCCCGGTCCCCCGGGTTACGAAATTAATTCGTTCCGGCACCTTTTTCGTAAGCCGAAAATTTCGTAACCCAGGGCCTATTTCCCATAGGAAATAGGTAATCCGTTCCGAGGTCTTCGGCGGGGGCCTCCTGGCTGACGAAAGGAAGGTCCGATCCGGCGGATCGGGCCTTCTTTTCGTCAGCCTCGGGGGCCTCCTGGCTGGGGAAGGGAAGGTCCGATCCGGCGGCTCGGGCCTTCCTTTCGTCAGCCGTGGAGGCCCAGCCTGGCTGGGGAAGGGAAGGTTCCCTTCCCCAGCCAGGCTGGGCCTCCGCACCTGAGGCCAAAGGAAGGCCCGATCCGCCGGATCGGGCCTTCCTTTCGTTAGGCGCGGAGGCCCAGCCTGGCTTCCCCAGCCAGGCTGGGCCTCCGCACCTGACGCGAAAGGAAGGCCCGATCCGCCGGATCGGGCCTTCCTTTCGTTAGGCGCGGAGGCCCAGCCTGGCTTCCCCAGCCAAGCTGGGCCTGCGCGCCTGACGCGAAAGGAAGGCCCGAGCCGGCGGATCGGGCCTTCCTTTCGTTAGGCGCGAAGGCCTGATCCGGCGGATCGGGCCTTCCTTTCGCGTCAGGTGTGGAGGCCCAGCCTGGCTGGGGAAGCCAGGCTGGGCCTCCATGCCTAACAAAAGGAAGGCCCGATCCGGCGGATCGGGCCTTCCTTTCGCGTCAGGCGCGGAAGCCAGGCTGGGCCTCTGCGCCTAACGAAAGGAAGGCCCGATTTGCCGGATCGGGCCTTCCTTTCGGTAGTCCGTCCCTTGTCCCCCGAAGCCTGGCCTCGGAGGAAAAGGGGTGGGAGTCTGTCCCTTTTCATCCGAAGCCTGGCCTCGGAGGAAAAGGGACGTCCCTTTTTTTCGGATCCCGGGGGATCCTTCGGATCCCAGGGGATAATTTTTGGTCCCACCGGTTTCGTATCCCGGGGTTTTCTTAACCCGGGGGATTCGTATCCCGGGGGACCACTGTACTGTATTTCATTTACATAACGTATGTTCTTGGCTTTGGAAATCAGATGGATTTCCATTCTAATGGTTTTTCTGCACATCTTCTGAAGTAAGATCTACATAACCTATTCCATCTCCCAAACAGTACTACGCTGAGTACACTGATTAAGAATACTGCCATTATCCATAGTGTTTTATGATTGGTATGAACTTAGAAAGCTATTTTCTGATGGATGATATATTTGGATATTATATTCAGCAGAATCAAGATTGAATGCTAAAATGAAAGGGGCAGGAAGAACCAATGGCTCCTGAAATTCTGATTGAAAAGTGTTCATGTGAGAGTTGGTTTCTTTGAAATGACAGGCTTCATTGATGACTACTAAGCACTATTGTCAGGAAATAAATCAGAATATGCTACACCACAGGACTTTCACAGTAGGGTTTACTCACACTTGACACATCAGATTAAATGACCAAATGATCATTTAAAAATAGTTTGGCAACCTGTCTACCTGGCCCCCCCTCTCATTTGAAGTCTATCTATTCTTGTTAAGTTTGCAGCCATCATTTTCAAGGGCAAGGAAAATAGGACATTGTCTGCAATGCTAATCACACTTACCAAGAATCAGTCTCACTGAACTCAGTGGGACGTATGTGGGATCTGACCTTGCATCTTTCTGCCATTTTCTTTTTCAGTAAAGCCTACAGCTTTCCCTACCCCTACACTTCTTTTGCAGTCACAGAGTCCTAGCAAGAGCACTTTCCACCTGAATCAGACATCCAGGAGCCCTTTTTTTAGTGTGCTGTTGGTCAGTGGCTCTCGATCTGACAGCTTAAGAAAGTGTTCCAGGCTGAAGTTATTTCCTTACATTCAGGCAAGGTAAATCTTTTTTATTAGGAAGTCCAGGACTGGAGTATGAGGTGGACATTTGCCTGAGAGCATCAGGCTTTGTCATACCTATATTATTCAAGCCACTAGAAAACTTTAATGATTCAGTCTTAGACCTTGGGTGTGCTCTTTCCTCACAAGGTTTTAGTATATAGCCATCTTATAGACCTCCCTGATGGTACTTAGGCTCCCATTAGCTCCATTTGGGGAAAATTTCTTTAGAAATAGGTTGATCACCTCTGCAAAGCCAGGCAAACACATGAAGGTGCTCTTTCTTTAAATCATACATATACCCGAGCTTACGCTATCCATCTAACAGATGACCAGGTTATGACCAAATGTCATAACAGCAAAGGAGAATAAGGCAGAATAAAATGCAGGACACTCAAGAAAAAAAATTAGTATATTACAAAGTAAAAGATAAAAATGCTAATATTGATATAAATTCATTTCATATGGGTTACTTACAGTATATTGCAAATACTGTACGTTTGTTGTTCTTGTTTGCCTCCAAGTCATTTTTGACTTATGGAGACCCTAAGGTGAACTTATCATACTACTACATCATACTGTCCACCATTTGTTGTTGTTGTTAACCACCCTTGAGTGGATCTCAAACCATGGTGATCCTGTGGATGAGACATCTCCAAGACTTTCTGTCCTCTACTGCTCTGCTTAATTCCTGTAAACTCATACTCTTAATATAGTCCATCCATCTAGCATGAGGCCTTCCTCTCTTTCTGTTTCCCTCCGCCCTTCCTAGCATTTTTGGGTTTTTTTGCCCAATGATCGTGTTTTCCCATGATTTCATTTGTCAAAATTCTCCATGGTCATTGTTTTTGTTTTTGTGATGTTCAGCAGTAAGCCTGCCTTTGCACTTTATTTCTTGATCTTCCTTAGTAGCTCCAGGTTTGGGAGGTTTTCTGCTAGTATTATGGTGTTATCTGTATATCTTACATTGTTGATGTAAGAGCATCCCAAGGTCACCCAGTGAGTTTCCTTGACTGAGTGGTGAATCAAACCCTGATCCCCAGAGTCACTGTCCAGTGCTCAAACCACTATACCACACTGGGTCATTACTCTGTATTTCAAGCTATGTCGTATTTCAATACTATGTATTTCAATCTATGTCCTTCAAGCCTTCAGGAGATGTGTGTAGGAATTATTATTACTATTATTATTATTATTTACCCTTGGTTATTTTAACCAAACAGTATTTTTAAACTTAAAGCAACAAGAACAAGAACAACCGCAACAGTCTCCCCCAGTGGAAACATTTCCTATCACAATCTAATTTTTGCAACTGAAAAGTACTGATATTTCCACAAAGTTTATACAGATTGTAACATTTTTAAAGGCTCTGACATTTCTCAGTGATTTTTAAAATCAGGAAAGACTTAGTTAAGTGAGGTTCACTCTAGTATATTAAAAAAAGACATGTGAACATAATCATGATATATCTGGGTTTCTGAGGCATCAACTTTAATATGCTCTGCTTGATATATCTGTCTGAGGTAGTCATAGGCCAGCAATTCTGTGTTCTGTGTTAAAGCAAAATCTCCCATTCCTTAGCCTCACAGGAGAGCAATGGAAAAGGTCATGATAAAAGAAGTCTTGAAATTCAAAGTTGAAATCAAAATGTGTATATATAGGAAGTAGTTGCCAAGGATGATGATAAGGGGGCAAGGGTTAGCCTTGTCCCAAACCCAAAAATGTTGGTGTGTGCAGAGTTCACCAGCTCTTCCTGCTGATGTGAACACAACCAAGAATACTCTTTTCATAGATAAGAGGTAAGGTCAGCAGTAGCCATGTGTTCATATGGCCTGCCCATAACAGCTTTAAGAACAAGATATATTGCTATGGATCTGATATAGACCTGTTGCCTTATATGGTGAGATCATTTGGGTGAGTGCCACAGTCTGTTTGGGTTGGGTCCACCATACTATTGTAGAAGGTTGATGTTGAAGAGCACTCCTTTCAATATGTTGTTTAATACCATCCACCTATGAAGAAAACAATGGACTGGCATAGGGATGGATAGAATCTTTGATCATAGAATCATAGAATCACAGAGTTGGAAGAGACCACAAGGGCCATCCAGTCCAACCCCCTGCCATGTGCAGTACTGAGTTGGCCAGGGAATGGTTTCTTTCTTTCGCGTGCGTGTGTGTGATTTATGATAAGTCCCAGAGGGATGAGGAGAAAGAGGGTGATGTGCAGGTTCGTGGTAGTTTGCGCTTTGACTATCATTTAGAAAGTTTGTATAATCCGAAGGATGGAGAGAGGTGTGGTGAAAATTTATGTGAAGAAAATGACTCAAAATTTTCACCTTTAGAGAAAGTGGCTACAATTTGGACATCATGATGTACTGGCAGCTATTGATCTTCCAACTAATGACTGTCAGGATCATGCAGATATTGTTCCACACAATGCAAGATTGATAAGAGTGGTTTCCATTCTAGATGGGATGGAGTAAGACCACTTGGATCCACATTCAACATTGATAGGGAAGACATAATTGGTACTGAAGTTTAAGGCAACAGAACAGAGGAGCTACAAAGTAAGTTCTCCAGGATTCCTGAAACTGAGGGTCTTGCTTGAGTGAGAATGACTGATGTGCTTCTTAGTTTTCTTCTTCTCCTCTTTGCCTCTGATTTTCCTTTTCTCCTGAAAAGGATGTCTTGTGGGTTGCCTGCAAAATCAGACAGATTGGAATGGGCAAAGGAGCATGTCAAGTCCAAAGAATGGGTTCAAGACACCAAGTCCAAAAATGGGAGGCCATGCTTGTGGACAGTTTAGCAGCTGGCAATTGCTCTCCTTGGTCAGGCTGTAAAAAGACCCTTGATGAGGAGGAACAGTCAAGACCAGAGTCCACTGTGATCAAGAGTAATAGTCTCCTCAAGAGCAAAGGCCCAGGTGTGCACAAAATATTTCCAAAGAACCTTCTAAGCGTTTATCAATAATCTGAGATTCTCCTGGGGAAAAAATTAAAAAAATATATTTATTTCATTTTTATATCATCTTTTTCCTAGAATGGGACCCAAGATAAAATTGTTTAAAAAATTCACAATAAAAAATTAAACCAATTAAAATCATCTTATTGAAACAGTATAAAAAAGACAGTGGAAGTGGCCATCTATAGCAGGGATCGTGCTATCACACTGAGAACATTTTTAAGAGAAAAAAACCTGGAGGGAGTGTACAGTCATGTATAACAGCATGCAGGGGTGAGACATACAAAGAAAGAAAGAAAGAAAGAAAGAAAGAAAGAAAGAAAGACAATCTTTCAAAAATAATGTTCTATGATTCTAAAGGAAATATCTGCAGGATGAAAAAAAAAGGGAGAAATGGAGGAGAAAAGATTACAAAAAGTTCCTAAACTAGCTGTTATTCTAGTGGCAGACAAAGAGGAATTGTTTTGCAGACATTGTACCTGGGCATGCAAAATAACGGGGCTGGAGTGTGTGTCCTGCTAAAGCCATGCAAAGCTCTAGAAGGTTGAAGTTAGCTTTGGATAGGCACAAACATATTTTAGAAATCATGCAGAAGAAGTTGATCCATTTCAGTCAGGTTTCATGCTTAGTTATGGGACAGAGAGGCTTTGGTAGATGGATGACCTTCACCAGGAACACATCTCACTCTGGGAGAAAGTTGGCACAGAAATGAAATAAAATGAAAAGAAATAAATAAAAGGGAGAAGCGGATCTTTGTTGGTTCTGCCGAGATTTTTATGGTAGGGTTTACCCCAATTCTACCAATCTTCACCAGTATGTTTGTTCTGAATGGAGGGGAAATCATTTCTAGTGTCTGTTTCCCAGGCTCTGGAATTCCTAGATTGATTCCATTGATTGTGTTCTTCTGTCAACAGGTAAAGACTTTTTATTTTGAGAGGCCTTCGAAAACTGAATGTTTACAAGGAAAAGATTTTTGTATTCTTTAATGATGTGATCTTTTAGCTCTATTGGTTGTAATTTCTGTAAGCTTATAATTAGTCCCAGTGCTGGGAAAATGGTGGGATATAAATAGTGTATATACTCAACTATAAGTCAACCTCATGTATAAGTCAAGGGCAGGTTTTGGGGCCTAAATTATGGATTTTAATATGAACCATGGATAAATCGAGGGCAAAACTTAGGGGCATGTAACAAGGGATGTAAATGATGATGCAAAGGAAAATGATGCCAAAGAACTCAAAAAATTCTGGCAGGCATAATTGTTTGTGCTCTTCCTAAAGGCTGGATGGATGAGAGAGTAGAGGGGATCCATGCTTCTTTTTGGTGCTCACAGGATGGACTAAGCTCTTGTCTTTTATTCAGAGAAAGGGGATGGCTCCTATTATAAATATATATATGTTAAAGTACAGTACTTATATTGACCCATGGATAAGTTGACCTGGGTATTTTAGGTCAATTTTTTGACTAAAATTTCTAGACTTATACATAAGTATATACAGTAAATAAAAGTAGTAGTAATAGCAGCAGCAGCAACAACAACACTCAATTCCCAGTAGATGTATTTTTACATCATTCACACAGGTCATTGGACATTCTCTCTGTTTCTGGGAAACACAAAAAGCATCACCTTTTAATAAAAGAAAAATATTATGTGTCCAAAGTAAAGCAATCAACAAAGTTTTGTTAAGACTAGAAAAGTTTATTACAGCAGGCAATATCTCATTAAGACACATACCATGTTATTGTAACATTTTATTTTTTAAATAGAATATTTTTCACTGTAGGATTTCCAGGCTTCAGCTTCCTCTTCTTAAGGCCAGCAGGTTCCATAAGTCAGTGCCACAACTATTCCTGCAGGTGCCCAGCTCATGTGTTCCAAAAGGATGGGTTGGTTCTCCAAGAATAAAAAGAGCTGCTTTGTACTAAAAGTTTTACAGCTGCTTTGAGGCCTGTTTTAACAAGGGTTGTACAATATAACCCCTCTGGTTCTAAAATGGCTTTTTAATCAGGGAAGTTAAGTATGAATTGTGTGCATGTGTGTGTTTTGAAGGTCAGAAATATTTGGGTAATCAGAATATAATATAAAGTTTGTATCTATTGTTCTGCTGCTATTGTCTTCTTGTATGTTAGATGTGTTTGGTTTTTCATTCAAAGAAACAAAAAAGTACTGAGAAAACCCATTAAAATGACTGTGCAACCATTTCACACCAACTTTAAATTGTGTCATGCATATGAATTATTCATACACATCTAGTACTCTTGTGTTTAAGACTGTTGATTTAAAATTCACAAACAGCTGATATCATAACAAAATCCAGCTGAGAATTTTAAAATAATAATAATAATAATAATAATAATAACAATAATAATAATTTTAAAAAATAATAATTATAAATTATTTAAAAAATAATAATATTTATAACCCGCCCCTCTGAATGAGCAATCGGGGCAGGGTACAGCAAGGTTAAAATGAATTACAGCTAAAATATTATAACCCAATCCCTACCTCCCACCCCTTAAAATAAGATTGAATTGACACAGAATTAAAACAAGATACATTAAAAACAATACAGTGTCTAAAACCAATTATTCTTGGGCAGCCTAATGAAGTTCTGATTCTTCATTAAGATGATTTAACATCAGAAAGAGAAGTCACATTTTGCTCAAACTCTGTTGGACAATAGTACTAGCCAGTTAGTGCATCCAGCTGATTGAACAGCTTTTGTCAGCACAACATAAAGACTGCTTTTTCCTCTTGCCTTCCCCAAGGACTCCCTAAAGTAGATTTGTTGGGGGACAATGACAGGGTTCTGAGAGGCAGGGAAAGTGAAGGGACACTTGCTTTCATCACGTGGCTCTTACATGACTATGGCACCAAAGTTGTGCAATGTCCTCTTGTTGGCTTCCACAACTGCATTCAAGCCTGGCTTTTAACAATCAAGCCTTCGGGATCTAATGGTTTTATCCAAATCTGTACAGGTACACAGTTTTAAACTGTTTTAACATTTTAAAACTGTTAAATAGTTCAATATGTGTTTAGAATGTTTAATTTATTTTTAAGATTTTTTAAAATTAATTAAACATGTTTACCTATACTGTAAGCTGCCCTGATATCTTATGATATAAGGGAGGCTATAATAATGGTAATGATAATCATAACGATTATGATGATTATAATTAAGGTTTCATTAGATTATTTTAATGCATTTTCTCAGCCATGAAAAGGCCACAATAAAATTAAATAATTAATAAAATAGAATAGATATAAAAATGAATACATAAAGCAGAGACAGTACGTGTCTCAAAAAGCAGCCTCCTCCTTCTCCTCCTAACATTTATTTACATCCCCACTTTTTCTGAGTGTGGCACTCAAGGTTTATAACAGTTAAAGTAAAGATCCCTAAAAAGTTATATCATACGCAAATTAGACATGCACTTAAAATTACAAATCACATTATGCAAGGCTTGTTCCCCTTGAACAATTACTCTCCAAAGGCCTGCCAAAACAAACAAACAAAAAGTCATCACCTAACTGTGGAAAGGAGAGCAAGGAGTGTACAACTCTCATCCCTCTGAGAAGGGAGTGGCAGAATTTGGGGGGCAACCACCAAGGAGGACTTCTATGTTCCTAACTGATGCACCTGTGAGAGCAATGGGGCAGAGAGATGGGCTTTCCCAGAAAATCTCAACACACAAGTAGGCTGGTATGGAAGAATGTGACTCCCAACAGGCCTTAAAATATCAAAAGGCTAACAAATATCAGATTTTAAAACTACTAAACATCCTTCTTCAGCATTTTAAGATGTGTTTCCCCCTTTCTCACGGCTTCTCTCTGGTATTAGGTTTTACCTGGAATCACCACTTTCCAAATTCACCACTCTATGGAGTTTATCACACGGGAGGAATTTCTCCAAATTTCGAATCAAGCCAATTCGAATTCACGTAAATTCTCTAGTTTAGCGAATTTACATGAAATCTAATTGCATTCGGAATGCATTCAGAATAACTTCCCATTTCCCGAAAATGACCCCCCATTGCCCGAAATTGTGTGAGATACTCTAATACGCAATAACATGAAACCCCATGATTGCGTTTGGATTGCCATTGCATTGTACCCCCAAATTCCATCGTATGATAAACTCCTATGTTTGGATGATGAATTGGAGGCAACATTCTGATGGTTTGGGGATGTGGGGCTACACACTTCTGTTTTGTGTGGGGGCAGGGGATGTATAAAGGAGATTGTTGTGGTGGCAGGAAACTTTTACTCTATTCCTGCTTCCTTGCTTTTTTTTTAATTAAAGAAATGGAGAAAGAAAAGAGGGGAAAAAAGAAAAGAAGGGAGTCAGGATAGAAATTTATAAAATTATGAAGAATACAAACAGAAGCTGTTTTCTCTCTCTCATAGAATCTCAAAAGTTGGAAGAGGCGGCAAAAGCCATATAGTCCAAACCCCTACCATGCAGGTGTTCCCATCTAAAGCATTTCTGAAAGATACCACCCAATCTCTCTTTAAAGACTTTCAAAGAAGAAGAGTCCACCACTCCTGAGGTAGTCTATTATTCCACAGTCAAACAGTTCTTACAGTAAACAACTACCGTCTAATGTTTTATTGTACTTTGAATCCATTTTGGTTCATGTTCTGGTCTCTGGAGTAGCTGAAAACAAGCTTGCCCAATCTGACACATGATGTCCCTTCAGATATTTAAAGAGAGTTATTCCATTACCCCTCAGTCTTCTCTCCTCCATGCTAAACATATCCACCTATCTATGTCATTCCTCATAGAGCTTGCTTTCTAGACCTTGGATCATTTTATTATATCAGAAGTCACTGTCTTTCACAGAAAGGGACTGGTAGCAAATTCAGAAAAGTTCTTCACACAGCATATGGTAAATATACAGAACTTATTACCAACATGGTATTATGCTGGATAACCATCGACTATTAGACATGGTAACAAAAGGGGAACTCCAGTTTCAAAGACAGGATGCCACTGACAACCTGTGGCTAAAGGGGAATTCCAGAGACTAGAACCTTGGGTTTCCAGAGTCCCACTCCCATATTTTAACCATTATCCATACTACCTTCTACTACAACTGTCACAACTACATACAGAAAAAAATCACAAAAATGCTTAGATGTAAATTTTCTTTCCGTTTTAGATTCCTTTGAATAAACCCATCAATAGGTTTATTTATTAAGTGCCAAACAAGTTTTATTTTCTCATCAATAAGATAGTTCTGTAGGCCACTCCTGTAAAATAGAAGAAGAAGAGGAGGAGGAGGAGGAGGAGGAGGAGAGATTAAAAATACATTGCTCTGAATAATTAATATTGCAGTCTGTTTTGTTCTGCATTAATAATAATAAAAGTCTATGGTTTGATTTAAATAGGCAGTGATTATACAATATTATTTTTTAGTTTATCACTCTCTTTCCTTTCGCTATATGAAGTGCTGGTTTAACTTAATGTTTATTTAAGTTTTAAACTTTTCTGGCATGGGCACTTTCATTACATAGCTGTTTTACTGCACTTTGCATAGTTACGGTTAATTGGATTTATCAGTTAATGGCCTTTTCATGACAAAACATGCTGCAGCACAGTGAAATATTTTGGTTGCTTGCATGTATTTTTGGTTGCTTTTAATAGTGCTCTGGAAGGAAATGCTGAGCCTGCTGTGGCACAAGTTTGTTATGGTGTGTCTGTTTCCACAGGAATTATGCTTTCAATATTTTACAGAAACTGCAGTATTATCCTCATGAAGAAGGACTTCCCTATCAATTTGGTATATGGAAAAAAACAGTTTAAGATACCAAGATGACACCATACTAATAGCAGAAAATAGCAAACATCTGAAGAAAGTCAAGGAAGAAAGTGCAAAGGTAGGGTTACAGTTGAATATTAGGAAAACAAAAATAATGGACACAGATGTTTTACATAACTTTAAAGTGAAGATTTTGAAATAGTTCAAGATTTTCTACATTTCAGTTCACTGACAAATCATAATGGAGACTGTATTCAGAAGAAGATGATGACTTGGAAGGGACAAGAAAACATTTTCAAGTGTAAAGAGATATCATTGAATACCCAAGTGAAGATTGTCCATGCTATCATATTTCCAATTTCTACATGTGGTTGTGAAAACTTGGCAGTGAAGAATGCTGATAGGAAGAGAATGAACTCATTTGAAATGTGGTGCTCGAGGAGAATTCTCTGGATACTATCAACTGCCAAAAATACAAGTGAATTGGCCCTATATCAAATTAACCCTGAACTCTTTCTAGAAGCCAAGTTGCCTAAATTGAAACTGTCTTATATTTATACTTATATCATGAGAAGACATGGCTCATTAGAAAAGACAATCTTGCTTGGTAATGTAGAAGGCAGTAGGAAAAGGGAAAGATTGCATTACATATCTTCCCACAGTAAATGATCAGCAGAAGTGTGCCTTCTTGGAAAGAAAGTCATGTGTTCCACTGTCAGCACACAGTTCAAGCAAGGGGAGTGTGGGATGATGCACCCCCTCCCTGCTCAGAAGGGCTGTGATGTATTCCACAAGAGAGGTCCATGTTTAAAAGAGCCACTGGGTTGAAGATTGTGGATTTTAATAAAATGATCAAATGTAGACTGAAAGACTGTCAAGTTTCTCAGACCCAGGTCTTGTCAACTGGTGTGTGTGTACAGGGATGACATGTGAGAATGATAAACCTAAAGGAAATAAAAGCAAGCAGAGGAAGACCTGTAGGTGAAAACAAAGTTAAGGATACTCAATGACTGCGATCCAATATCCCCCAAGCATAATGGAAGTATCTGCACACAAATATACTGTACCAGTACTACATAATTCCCATGAAGAATAGTAATACTGCACAACATGTCAGTGACTGGGTGGATTTGCCCATTTGTGCACCTGCTACATTTAAAGTGTTTTGTATACAAGTATAACCACTGGGAGCCTTCCCAGTGGCTATTCCCACCCTTTGGAAGTCCCTTCCATAGGGATTTTAATTGTTTTAAACATTTTATTGTAAACGTTTTTAATATACTATTTTTGGAAGCCACCTCGGGCCTTATCTTGGGAGAAAGGTGGCATACAAATTAAGTAAGTAAGTAAATAAATAAATAGCCATGTTAGTCTTGAAAATCTGTAGCAAAGGAATCATTGGCACCTTTGAGACTAACTGAAAGAAAGAAGCTGGTAGCATGAGATTTCATTGACCTGAGTCTACAAAAGCTCGTGTTACCAGCTTCTTTTTTCTGTTAGTCTCAAAGGTGCTACAAGATCCCTCGACACACTCAGTTAAGGAAATAGATGTGTTCCTGGGCATCACTTCTTTAATGGAAACTTTACTACAAGAGGCCAAAAAAAAAAAAAAAAAAAAAAAAAAAAAGAAAGAAAGAAAGAAAGAAAAAAGGAAAAAATTGGGAAAGATTCTTTTCCCAAAGATTCCCACACCATAAAAAAGAACAGTTCAATAAGCAGCAAACTTTTTATCTAACTGTATTCACATGTGAAATGAAACAACCATATCAAGTGAGCCTTGCATAAGTTAACAAAAACATTTTCAGCCTCCCAGAGAACATCTGAAAGCTTCTTACAAAATTTCTTCTTTCACTAGCCTCCATTTTCTTATGATTTCCATTTTAATGGGCAAATGTATATATCTACGCTCTTTTTAAAAACATACCATGGGGAGCTGGTAAGGCAGGCTTATCTGTTTTGCATTTCATGTATGCTCAATAAGGGAACTGCTAGAGGGAACTGCTGCTTACTTTGTCTGTTGTAGCTAGGCACACACAGTAACAGCAGAATTCAATAAAGCAACCCCCCCCCACACACACACATTAAGCTTCATTGCATGGTTTAGTGCAGACATGCTGCTACAATCTGACACTGAAAAATCTGTGTTTTTCCACTATACTCCCAATGCCTATGTGGCTAAAAACCTTCTAGCTAGATAAAGAAAAAAGGAGGGATGGGCAGGCATAAATAACACACTTTATAAAAAGGAGGTTTTGTCAGAGGCATTGTTAACTGAGGCCTTCAGAAATAATTCAGTTTAACACTGCTTTAATTGCCATTCGTCCATCCCATTGAATCCTGAGATTTGTAGTTTTTTGTGGCACCACAGCTCTTTGACAGAGAAGTTAAAACATCTTGAAAAACTACAAATCCCAAGATTCCATTGCATTTAGCCATTTCTGAATTATTTCTGCAGTGCAGATGAAGCCAGAGGTACACCTGTATATGGTATTTCCCTACCCACCCCCATCCTAGTAATTTGTCAGGCAGGTACAAATTATTAGTAATGATCTCTTCTGTATATGTGCCTGTATAAAAGATACAAAACACTGCAACATGGAGGGAAAGTATTCATCATGTTGCACAAACATCATAAAACTGAATCACTGATGATTCAAATAAGCTACCATGCATAAGATCCATACAAAATCCAACCATGGTTGTTTTATTGAAATTTTGCCTTTGCCAACAATATTAAGAAGCTTAATTTACAAAGACCAAGCAGCTTGTGAAAATTTTAAAACTTTTAAAACAATCAGCAGGTAAAAAAAAATGAATTTTGAAGGCAGTAGGAAGAACAGATAACTAATTTCCTAAAACAGCATGAAATTGGCCACAAGCTTCAACTTCAGCAGTATACCGCCAGAATTAAAGAGCCAGTTTACTGGAGCAGTACCAAGAAGTTTTAATTTATCTGGTGTCTTGCAACATGGTAAAACAGACTACTCCTGTTTTTTGTTATGAATTTGGGGAAATAAGCTACAGAAGCTGACTTCTGTAGAGCCAAAGGCTATAGGGAATCACCCCATCCATTTATCATATGTCCTGTAAGATGAAAACTAGATTGTTGAGAGTACATAGCTTTCAAACGAATTCAGTTTAAGAATGTTGCACCAGTGACTATGGCTGCAAAACAGTTTCCTCCAAATCAAAGTGTTCACAGATTGTAAAAATGTCATACATACAAGCCAGAATCCTATGCAATTAATAATTGCGTTTTTTGAAAGCAATATAGCCAAACTGGTTGGAAAGAATACCACTATTCCAAAATATATGTCAGTCCCATTGTAATGGTATGTTGAAACCCCTTCCCTCATACCCTGGTGTGGTATTACCTTCATTTTGAGGAAGCAGGCAAGAAAACAGCACAACTATGTGACTATCTTCTTCCCACAACCACAAAGGCTTGTAGGCTTGGAGTAGCTAAATATGGAGAAACACTGTCTAGCTAGGTGGAAAAAACAGATCACTGCAAAAAAAAACAAAACACAAAACAAAACAAAACAAAACAAAAAAAATTAAAAAGAGCAAGAAAAGAAAAAGGAGCAAGCAATCTACAATAATCATGAACCAAATTAAACCAACTAATAACAGCAGAATATAAATTAAATCCAAAACAGCATATTGAAAAACATACACATGATAATGTTTTTAAAAAAGAACAACAACAACAACAAAAAGATAGCCCATGGGGAAGATTAATACCAGAGCTATGCTACTGGGAATGATAGCTAAAACAGAAGGGGAGCTTTCCACAAGGGAGCTAAACTGCCAAAGAGCTTGGAGAAGAAAGGTACTGTATCAACACCAGTCAAGCAGCCCATGAGGAGTTTCACAACAGGCCCTACAGTCTCTCCCTTTCTGGTATATCAGGGGGTGCTCTAGTTTTGGGGAGAAGTAGCAGTGGTTCAGTGGTTAAGACACTGATGACTGCAAGGTCAGCAGATTGGCAGTTTGAGATCCAAGTCCTGTGTGATGGGGTGAGCTCCCATCACTAGTCCCAGTTTCTGCCAACCTAGCAGTTTGAAAGCATGTAAAAGTGCTACAAGATAAATAGGTATCACAGCCCTTTAGTGTTAAGGTAACAGTGTTCTGTGCAGTCATGCTGGCTACATGGCCCACAGAGTTGTCTTTGACAACACTGGCCTTGGTTTAGTAACGGGGGGATGAGCACTGCCCCCTACAATAGCACATGACTAGACAATCATGTCATAGTGGAAACCTTTAACTTTAACATATCCTCAGGAACATAATGTCATGGAAGAAAGCCTTATTTTAATGGCAGATGCCATAAAATAAGCTATTTCAACCATATAAAGAGCATATAATAAGCTATTTCAATCATATAAAGAGCAATACATTCACTCCAACCAGAAGGGTTTTTGAATATAAAATTATCACTACTGCCATATATAAAACTGTTCAGTGTGAAGCTAAATATGAACTCTGCAGCTCAAGCTCAGTCCTATGGTCTGTGCTAAACTAAGGACCATTGTCAGAAAGGCTGGATAACCCATGATGGTTGTCCACTGATGGACTAACTTTATCTGGGTAGCCTTCAAGGATTATAACACAACAATTCCAATCCCAGCAGGGCTGTTCTTTCTCTGTGTACGACCACAAAATAAAGTAAAGTAAAGGGTGTTTAGTGAACCACATGTCTGCTTTGGGAGTCCAAAAGGTATTGAAAATGCTTTCTGCCCCATTTTAACCCACTTTCATATAAGCATGTGATCCTGTCTGCTATGCCTCTAGTGCCATTTCTGCCTCCAACCCCCTACTATGGCCTCTTGTTCATTCACTATGTGATTCTAAGAAATTAGGGAGTATGTAACATGATTGTATAAGCCCCCTTATGTGTTATCCATGTGACTGGTAGGAAATGGAGTCACACAACTAACCTGCCCAATGCTGCATGCTTCCCCAGTCCAGTCCCATCAGGCCCATTTACTTAAGAAAGCCTATGCACCCACACAGTCTGGAACCCCAATTGTGCAACAACAGTGTAGTTGTATTATGATGCTGGTCCAGGAAGGTCCCAGCTTATTGTCAGTCATGTCGAGTTCCTTCACGAATGCAACACCTGTATACGATACAGAGCTATATAGATTTGGCCATGTGTCATGGACATTAAGCAAATGCCAGTTATGAACAAGGGCAATATAGTATTTGTTTAGTTTAATTAGTTTAGTTAGATAGATACTGCTTATTTTAATTCATAAAATACCTTTGTCAGATATATGAGTAATCAGTCAGATATATGACTGACTGATTTAAAACTTTAAGTGCCTGAATTTTTCAAATAACTGTCAGTTTTAACCTAACATTATTATTCTATTTTCTGAGCTGTGTCTCCTCCAGTCCATTCTCCCATGATGGATGGATGGATGGATGGGAATACAATTGCCTCTTAAGCTGCTGCAACCAGACAATTAAGGGCCTTCTCTGTCTTCTATGCAGCACCTCATGAATCTTCAACCTCCTCCTTTGGTCTCATTTGCAGTCCTTCCATCCCCTGTGGAACAACTGCCACATCTGCAGAGAAATGGATATATTGCCTGACTTTGGGCATGAGTTGCGGTTGTTGTTGTTGTTGTTAACTGCCCTTGAATCAGCCTCAGCTCATGGCAACTCTGTGGGTGAGACATCTCCAAGCCCCGTAACCCTCCACTGGTCTCTTTAGGTCTTATATATTCAGGCCGGTGACTTCCCTGATTGAGTCTATTCACCTGGCTTGTGGTCTTCTTCTCTTTCTACTGTCCTGTTTCAGTTAATGTTGTGTTAATACTCATTAAACCGTATGTTGTGTGAAAATCTACCCACATTTGTGGGTTTTGTCCATTTTCAGTTAGGGTTAACCCCTGATATGCTCCGAAAATCTACCTGCTTTTGTGGGGTTTTTTTCCCCCCATAGGAGTGATAAACTCCTTAGATTGTTGATGTTCCTTCCTCCTATCTTTGTTGCTCCTTCTAATTATGGTAAACTTGGCATATTTAATAGGGGGAAAATAATCCAAGTTCTACACGTCTACAGTATGAATACAATGTTACATTAGAAGTTTATTTTACAAATTCAGATTATTATTTTTTAAAAAAGGTCTAATGAATACTTCAAACAAAGCCATTACCAGTAGCAGCTAAACTGTTCTATTGCAATTGTCCTAGTAGGCACTACTTGCAGCTACCAATGATGTGGACCTCACAAACAAGGCACTGAAACACTTCCTCTTCATGAATGATGGTTTGTGCCACCAGCACGGAAATGTCACTCTAAGAAAATGTTGAAAGGCACTATGAAAGCTGAAACTAAAGCTTAGCAGGAAAGAAAAAGTTTGCATCGGATTGTGACATGCACTTTGCTTTCGACAATGTGAGAAAATGACATACAATACTCCTGGATAATTTGTTTTTTTTTTTTTTTTAAAGAAAACATTCTGCTAAATATTCTGAAGTTCAAGGAGAATGACTTTTCTGAGAGGCCTTCATGGTTAGTGCTGACAATGACTCATAACAACAACATGTGATGTAATCAAATAAGGTAACCTTTCTTTTGGTACCACAACCCTGTAATACAATATTTTCACCAATGATGTGCTTTTGCTTAAAAATAGGCGGGGTTACAACTAAGTGTCAGGGCAATAAATTAGAGGGTCTCATGTCAGGGACATTAGAAGTCAGTTAACATAAGTATATGTTCAGGCTGAGCCGAGAGGGCTCTTCACCACCCCTCCTCCACAAAGCATTTTAAGTCTGCTGAAATTGAATTGCTGCTTGCACAAAGAAGAAACCAAGGAGGCATTAGGAAGTTTAGTTATAAACTCAAGAGTGAAAGAACATTTGCCTCAAGCTGGCCAGGCAGCCCTGCTTCATGCAGCATGAATCCTCTCCTCAGTACCTTGTTATTTTCACTGCTACTTCTTCTAACCCTCAGAATTCAGGAGCTGATAGAAGCGTGCAGCTGTGCCCCTGCACATCCTCAGCAGCAAATCTGCGATTCTGCTTTAGGTGAGTCATAAACACTTTATACTTTTTATCCTGCTGGAAGGAAAGCAACAGAAATGAGATTGACTGGGGGCACACTCTTCTGTAATGCTCTAGGGGTTCCAGTTTAATAGCAGTAATTTGGAGCTCTAAAAGAGGCGGTATAAAGATGGAAATGATTTCTGGCATAGGATGATAGTGTTTGGAAGCAGTTATTCCTGTTTCTTTTGCTTTTCAGCTTTCTCTGCAACACTTTGTTGGAACTGCTGTGGGAAATCTTTTATGGACTTTCTTTACAGTGAAAAGCACTTTAGCTGAGGTTGACTTTGCTAACATTTAAAATGTGGAATAGTAAGGATATGGGTTATGTAACATGTGTACTGTGCATAGATCTTAGGCTGGTTCTTGTACTGCCTTGTGAATAGAACAGAGTAAATGCTGAAACTGTTTGCTTTGATATAATAATCTGCTTTTTTATGAATTTATTCACTTTAAAATGACCATCCCCCAAACAGGTTGTTTAAAAAATGTATCTACAGATTATTTTTTTCCAAGATATTCCCTAGAGTCCCTCTTTCTCAGTGCCTAATTTTCTCGATTAGCATTAAATCTATTTAATCCAAAATTTATTTCACTACTATACAACACTAGAATAAGAAATTTTGCATTCTGCAACCTTTTTACTTTATCAGTTGAAGCTATGGCTAGTTGCCTTCCAACCAGAGTGAAGAGTAAATGTAGAACATGAGTTTCTAAAATGTCACAAAATTAGCATTTCTATGGGACAGGCAATACGTTCTGCATACTGATTAATTGCTTTCATGTGGTGACAGAAAATCTTTGTAGCCATGACAAACTCTAAACTCTGTTTAATACCATCAATTAAACTGTTTCCTAATCTGGCTGTGTTAAGTAATGTTTTCATTAAATTACCTATGCCAGACATGCCAGTCTAGAATAATGTGAAGTATAGGAAGAATACCAGTTAGTGTTACTTCAGTTTATTAGCTATCAAATAGGTACAAAAGTCAAAATAGTACTCAAAGTGCAGCTCATGTAATTCCTTTACTTTCTTCTAATGCCTAATACTACTTTTCAGTATAAAATATAGTGACATATTTTGTGTTGGTGAACAAATAAAGACTAGAAAAGAATATCATGGCATTTTACAGTGTTTATATCAAGCAGATTATTAACATATAAAAAAAAGAAAAATGAGGAAGTATTTTTCCCTCATTCTGGTCACAAGATTTTTATTTTGTGTACTCCAAAAACTGACTATACAAAATTAGTTAAATCTAACTAGTAAATATCCTGTTCAAGTTTGGTTTGTTTCCTAACTTCAGAGCAAGCAAGTAACTCCATTGCTATGATGCATGGAGATGAACTGAGTTCCTGGGCAGATTAAATTCTCTGTTCTTTACATGTGTATGTTAAAAAATAAAATCCTACACTATATTTGGTTTTATCTACTGAATGTTTTATTACTTTAGTGGTAGTTGTAGGAAATGAGGACTGAACAGTATTATATGCAACAGGCTTAGTCCCCTTTTCTGTAATTCCAAAATCCAAAATACTCCAAAATTCAAAACTTTTTTTCATGGGTGGCTGAGATGGTGATACCGTTGCTTTCTGATGGTTCTGTGTGCACAATATTTGTTTCATGCACAAAATTATTTAAAATGTGTATAAAATACCTTAAGGCAATGTGTATAAGGTGTATATGAAATATAAATGAATTTAATGTTTAGACTTGGGTTCCATCTCCAAGATATCTCATTATGTGTATGCAAATATTGTGAAATCTGAAAAAATCAGAAATCCAAAACACTTCTGTTTCTAAGCATTTTGGATAAGGGAGACTCAACGTGTATAGAAAAACTGGATCATGTGGATTGCAGAGAATTAATCTTAGTCTTGTCATATATAATAATAGTGAATTCGGCTAATCAATGTCAACAGGCCTGAGGCCAAAATGGATCCATTTTGGATACAACAGCTATCAATTTGTTTGAGCAAACCTCAGGAAATATAATAATTTTCATAAGAGGAAAAAAATAACCTGAACACCCACCCTTCTTGCAAGTAATGCCATGAAAACTGAGCATGACCTGTGGTCAAATGTCATTAAAGTGGGATGTCTATTTCTTTAGAAATTGACAAATTTTGACTTCCTTTGTATTTTCCAGTTAAATGTAGAATTTTAAAATTGCATGCAAACAAAATTAAAAATGATAAATAACACCATTTTGAGTACTTTTTTTCATATTATAAAAAGCGAGTAATCCCTCCCCACAAAAAGAAAGTGTATTATACAACAGGATGGATACCAGATTTGTGTCAATATGATTCTGAGTTGAGGTGACCCAAATAAACTGATAGTGGGCAGTGAAGACAGATGAAATGTAGGGGAGGTGTGATACCTGCAAATACATTAATAAAAAGGCTTCACTTCCTCCACTATGAAATAAATATGCACAGAGGCAGAGTAAACACAATAGTGAAATCAACGGTCAGTCTATTTTGACTCTGGAAAGGAAGGCCCACAGAAGGTTTGGTGAAGTTAGGTCTTCATCCCCCCCCCCCCCCCAAGGCTATGAGTCCACAATAGACCTTCTACAAATGACCACTGGCTAATTCAGAACCTTCCCAAATGAAACAAGGAGCACTTTCATTGTAGCATTTGTCTGTGTGATTAGTGGTGTGACATTTTGGCTATTCCTGTCAGGGCTGCTTTTGTTGCTTCAAGCTATGCCTAGTTTCTAAACACCCTTAGCTACCAAACAGGCTGAAGTAACCTGAGAGAAATCAGATGGGAGTGTGAGATTGAGAGATAATGTGTGGGAAGACTGCACACAGAAAATAAGGATATTAATTTAAAAAGCACATCAGGAATGGTATATAGCAGTGGTAGCTCTGCACTGTAGTGGAGTATATAGCAGCTATAAGACATTGTCAACATTTTTCCATACAACCATACAAAGGCGACCTAACAAACTAGGTTCTGTGACCCACTTTGGTAAAACAGTGACTATTCCTCAAGGCATGACAATTTTTCTTAAACCCCTCTCCCACAATCTTATTCAGCCTTGTATCCACTAGGAAGCAATTTCTTTCATTGTATTTCAGATTGCACTTTAACAGTTGTTTAAACTAATCATCCTGTACCTATTCAGAACTGTAATTACTGCATGTTGTTTCTATTCACTATTAAGAATTACACATTGCATGTCTATTTTTTTCTGGACACATGGGAGTACAAACTTGTTTCCAAACAACTTGAAGGGGATTAATGTCCCCTACTTTTTCAGCTAACAGATATAGGCAATGACAGTGAAACATCAACTCCCATGAAACCCCAGAAGGCAGTGCAAGTAAAGGGAGGTCAATGGAGTCTTATCATTCCTGAAACATGGATAAATTTTCCGTAAAGTGCGCAGGTGTAACAGCCAATCATGCTTGCCACCCATGATTTAATCGTTATTGAAGTGTCCTGCTCCTCTCCTGTTCTCAAAACATTAATGGAGGAGCCATTTTTCGACAATGGGAACTTCCGTTATTGGAGAAATAGCTACTCCACAAATGCTTTGATGATGGGAGAGGAGCGGGATGCCTCAGTAATGAGTAAATCATGAGAGGCAAGCATGATTGGCTATAACACCTGCACATGTTTCAAGGATGGTAAAGCTCTGTGTGATAATCACATTAGAAAGGCTAGACTAGTGTCCCTCTTGCTATACTTTCACAAAGAATTGGAGACTCTCGTTTTGCTCTGGCAGGCCTTGGAGGACTAATTTCTCATGGGGAAGGGACCTTTAACAATGTGCTATATTGTCTGTTCTTGTAGGTTTTCTTAATGGGCATTTTTAATTACTTTTAATTCTATTGATAGTTTAATTAAACTTAAAATTTGAATGATGTGTATTTTTAGCTGTATCTGGTTTAACTTTTGGATGATGCCTGGAGTCCCAATACTGGGTAAAAGATGGAGTATAAAACCAGTCAACACCATCATAATGAGAATCTAGTGGTGCTGCCCTGTACAAACCTAAATGACTTTTTAATTCTGCAAGACGTCGCTGAATCCATATCAGAGATGACTTGCTGGTGTAAAGCAAGAACATAGTGCTAAAGAACACAGAAAGCTACCATATGCTTACAGTCTGATGACTAGTCCAGAGCTTAGGACTGCCTACACAAAGAGTGGACAACATACAAACCATAGCCCACATTTGTCCCCACTGTCATTGTAGCTCTTGCTGTTCCACTTACTTTTGCTGAAATGGATGGCAGTGCTGAAACCACTACAGATTTAGCACTTTCCCTCCTCCTTAAGAGAGCCAGCAGGTGTAGTAGTTTGAGTGCTGGACTATGACTTAGAATAGGGTTTGAATCCCTGTTCAGCTACAGCAATTCTCTGAGTCTTGGGCAAGTGATGCTCTCTCAGCCTCAGAGAAAGGCAAGGCCAGTCCTCTTCTGAATACATTCTGCCAATACAACCCCTCATGGTTGCCATAGGTCAGAAACAACTTGAAAGCACACTACAAACATTCCTGCCCCTTTCCCATTTGACCATCTACTCTGTTCAACTTCAGAGCTTTGCAGGGCAGATAGTCTGGTATCTTCCCTTGCACTACAGACAAATGCACCACAGACCACTTACATGTCAGACAAACACTACTGTTGCTGCTGAATTTTGGTGATGGATGTAGGGATATAGCTTCTGGTGGGTTGAAATAAGGGTATCGTGCAGTCACACCATGCTTGGAAGTTGCTTGCATCTTGTATATACTGATGAACAGTAACTCTGTAATGGAATCTCTTTGAACTCTACCTGGATGTGGTTGGTATTATACCTGAGATGTTAAGAAAATGAAAATACCACCAAACAACTCTCACCAACAAACCAAAAGGTGGCCCTTTCCTAAATTTGAATGAGGCAGATGGCAGTACTGTGCAACCATGTAACTCTATCAACCGGTTATGAGAAGTCAAATGAATTTTGTTTATCCACTCTAAACCTGAGCTGGCCTAGTGAGCTTCTGTTGTGTAATCTGGAAGATCATGAATAGAATTCTGAAATCAATAAGATGCATGCCCAGGTGAACTAATGGGTATCAAATGCCCCCCCCCCCCACCAGCTATAAGGTTTGCAGTTGAAGAGATTCCATTTTATGCTATGAAGGAAGAAGAAGAAAAGTTTCATAGGGATGAAGAAAATGATACAGAAGATTCATAGTCAGTGTTGTATTCAGGTTCATTTTTTCTACAAAAACATTTAACAGTAACACTGTTAAATTTTACATGAAGGCACCTTTCTTTCCTGCTAAATGTTGGGAAAGGCTTTAACAATGTACTCCATCTAACACATATAATGAGAAGTTCTACCTTCAAGTGGTAATTACCTGTGGCCTGGCAGGGGAACTACAAGGCTTGCCATAGCATAGCTCCTCCATGGCAGCAGTGGTGACAGAAATAGCAGAAAGTAGGGAAGAATTTAATATTACCTTGCTCCACCCACACATCTCCCTCAACTGCATACAGTGGTCCCCCGGGATCCGAATCCCCCGGGGAACGAAATCCCCGGGACCTGAAACCGCCGGGGGCGAAAAAAAGCCCCGGGGATGCGAAGAAAACCCCGGGATCCGAAGAAGAAAAACCACGAGGCCCCTTTAAATTTGCCGCGCGGTCCGTCAAAGAATGCGGTCCCCCGGGAAACGAAGATTTCCGGGTTACGAAAGGTAATCCGGAACGGATTACTTTTGTAACCCGGGAGACCACTGTACAAATCTTTTGAACAGTGATATCCTATCCTCTGTGAATGCCAGAGCACTTCTTTGTGGCATGGCCAGCCGCAATTTGCTGAAAGTTCATACATAATCACGGCCTGATGGGTTTAAGATGCTGGTCATTTATAAAGACAGAAAGAGTTGTGTTCTATATTTGCTCTCTGCTATACAATGTACCAGTAGGCTTCTGTAAATGTGCTCATTTTGTACACAACAAGCTATGTTTTCTTTGCTCAAAAATGGAGTGGTGAACTTTTTGGCAAGGCAAGGATGTTGGAAATATTTTGTTTCTTTCCTTATGAACAAACCCACAAACCTCAACAACACATGAAATGTCAAAGTCCCTGTCAGCAATTTTATTATAACTTCTGAAGCTCTGAAACTCATTAAAAAACCTGCTGACATATTAATCAGAAAACTTGTGTGATCCAGTATTTTACTACTGAAAGAATGAAAGGTAGCTAATTTATGTAATTGTTACAGTTGGGATTTCCAAACTGACTACCATTCATCACACTAACAATACTTGATTCCAACTAAAATAAAGCTATTCCACAGAGCTAAATTGGATGAGACAGCCCATACTACTGCACATGAGAGTGCCTCCATCATTACAATTTTGGTTAACCAGACTTTTTATATGCCTGTATTTTCTTCAGGACTGCAAGACATAAATATCTACATTCAATCTTTCCCAATATTGTATTTCAGACAAAACATGCTGTACTTTCTTCTAGAAGCTATTGAATCAAATTTAGAACCTTGTCACCCATTGATGTGATTTTCTTGTACATTGTATCCTCTGCTCAAATGTGCCGTCCATCCATCCATCCATCCATGGCAGCTAATAGACATATTTCATTTACATTAGGGCATCCACAAACCATTTCTCATCTACTGTTTGCCTGAATCAAGATTCTTTTCCCTTTTTGACTGACTAGATTATCATGGGGGCAGGTGGGTAGAGGATTCCACCTTAGTTTATGAATGTTGCTTGAGCCCAAGGGAATTATTGTCTGCCAGTGGTGCAGTGGTGGGAAAGCATGGGGAAATGCAGTTATTCTAGGAAACTATACAAAGGATGACAAACATGCCACAAAAGGTCTTTAGACTGTTGCAGAATTCCCTCTTGAAAAACTTGAATATGTCCTTTTAGTTCTGTAGTTAAGAACAAAAAGAATGAAAAAATGGGCATCTTACAAGCCTCAAATTCATATTTTTTCTACATTTTGAGGTGTTTGCCAAAACACACACACACACAGCACTTTTTGGAAATGTTCTCTGGCAGATCAACTCAGCTGCCTCCATTTCTGGAATGTCTGGCAGATAATGGAGGTGTTGGAATCCTGTGTACTTCACCTCCTCTTGATCTTCATAGTTCACCACTATACCACTAAAAGAACCCTGACAGAATCCTCCATCCTATGTTCCTGTCTCTGGAGAAATTCATGCTTGAGAGTGCAGCACAGATATGTGGTTTCTAAGACAGTGGTGATGGTGGCTACAAACATTCTCTTTCTAACAGTCTATTTTTAAAAAGAGGACTTAACATTCAATCCAGTAGATACCTGTGGTGGTCTGTGATGCTGATGCAGGAATCTTCTATGAGCATTTTCTTCTAAGTACTGTATTTCACTTTACTTAAGTGGCCTTATTATCCAAATGATGCCATCTGTATGACAATCTTGTGATTACAGTGTTGGTATGTAAGTACCAAGAGGAAAAAACAGAAATACTCCAGGATAAGGATGGGGGAAGAGGAATGAGAAAAACAGATTAGATGGCATTTCTTGGGTTCATGAAGGAAGTATTTCATAATACCTAGGTCTAAAAAATTTAGAAGTGTTAGTGAAAGCTGAGAGCTGTGAACTTTTCATCCCAATAATCCAGAAGCAAAAACATTCTCTACCCTGCACAGTTACAGTTTTTCTTTGCCCTATTTCATCCGGGAGCAAGAGATGTTCCATGCTGGGGGAAAATGATGAAAATGAAAATGCTGGGGTGGGTGAAATAACCAAAGTAGCCACAAACAAGATGAGACGGAGAAAATATAAGGATTGGCCTTTCTGTGGACTATCTTCCTAGGTAACAGGAGAAAAAAGATACTATATATGATTCCATGTTCAGTGCAGCTACTGTTTCAAAGAAACTGTACATTGATACAGTACTCAAAGAGTATTGATACTTTTGCCAGAAGCTGCCTTTCCTAAAGGTAGAGAAGTGGATATAGAAAGAGGCTACTGTCCCAAGGAAGCATTGCTGCTTTCGAACAGCACAATGGTTGCAAAGCAGGGACCACAGTAGGTAGCTTTTCCTCCTCCCTGAGACCACAAGGAAAATCCACGCTCAAGACAATCTTTACAGCCCTTTCTCTCCTATCCATTCTGGCTACCTTCCATTGGTAGATACACAATCCAAAATGGAATCAGGATTGCAATTCCAGGACTTTGATGAAATCCAGATGAGATATTCTGGTTGCCTGAAATTACTTTCAGAAGGAAATCCAATAGTTGTACCCTCCTCTTGTCTTTAGAGAAAACATTAAGATATTGCTAAATATTTTGTAGCAATAGTAATGTTTTATGTTTTTTCAAAGATTATGTACCAGTAGAGAATAAGAAGAAAGCCAATGTGGTGTAGTGGTTTGATAATAAACTAGGGCTCTTGAGATTGGGTTCGAATCCATGTCAGGCCATGGAAATCTGCTGAGTGACCTTGGGCAAGTCAGACCCTCTCAGCCACAGAAGGGCATGTGATAGGTTTGCCTTAGGGTTGCTATAAATCAGAAATGACTTGAAGTCACATAGCAGCAGCAGCAACAGCAACAAGATAACAAAAACAGATGAATCTGATTTGTAACAAATATTTTGTTTTAATTTCTTTACAGTGATTCGAGCAAAAATTTCTAGTGAAAAAGTGATTGCACCAAGTGAAGATCCTCTTCATACTCACAAAATGATCCGGTATGAAATCAAACAAATAAAGGTACATAAAATCCCTTGTTATTCTTTAAGCTAAAATGCCAAATGCTCAGAGTTCCTGAGTTTCTGTATGGCAGGGGGTTGGATGGCTCTTGTGGTCTCTTCCAACTCTACATTTTTATGATTCTATGATTTTAATAATATAGCACTAAAAAAATTCACTTTTCCTTGAGAGACAACATCCATGAACATTTTCTCACTGAGACCTTACTCTGAATTCCATTATATGAAGAAATCAGAGATCAAACTATAACTTACAGATAGCAAGTCATTATGAGCTAAAAGCATGATAGTGTTCCAGAGCTCTGATTTTACCAGAGCTTCATCTTTGAGCAATGAGATTTGCAAATAAAGCCTGTATTTACCACCCAATGACCAATCACAAAAGAAAAAAAAGCTAACTGACAAACAGAGTGAATAGCTACTGCTTTGACAGTGAGTTTTTTTAAGCACTCAAGGAATCCATACTTCTAGTAATGTGCTATATCTATTATGAGCAAGACCTTCTATGTAGCAGATTCAAGTCTTCAGAAATTGCTATCAAGAGAAATATGGTCAGCCCTCCTTATCTACGGATTTTTTATCCATGGATTCAAGTATCCACGGCCTGAAAATATTCAAAAACAGTATAAATTCCAAACAGCAAATCTTGACTTTGCCATTTTATATACAGGACACAATTTTACTTTGCCATTCTATTTAATGAGACTTGAGCATCCACAGATTTTGGTATCCATGGGGGGTCCTGGAAGGAAACTCCAGCAGATAACAAGGACCCACCGTGTGTGTGTGTGTATGTGTCACTGCAGAATTAATAAAGTTTGAAACTGCTATAATTGTCATGGCCCCATCCTATGGAATCCTGTGATGTGTAGTTTATTGTGGCACCAGAGCGTTCTGACAGAGAAGGCTAAATATCTCACAAAACTACAAATCCCAGGATCCCATAGCATTGAGCCATGGCTGTTAAAGCCATGAACCAGCTCTTATATGGTGACTTTACCCATGACTACAAGAAAAGGTCTCTAATAGCAATCTGAGACAGTTACTATTGACTTTATCAATGTAACAGAACATCACTATAGTTTCCATAAACACATCCATATCAAAATCTGGTTAAACAGCTCAGAAAGTCTTTTGGTGTGACATTGTGGATTTTGTTTATTTGTAACTGTTTTTAACTTGTCTTTGGTTTAATCCTTTTTTTAAGGGGGGGGGAGTTGGCAATGGGATTGGATATTTTAATTGTGATGTTTTTTTAACTTCTCTTGTACCCCGCCCCGATTGCCCGTTCAGAGGGGTGAGCTGGAAATAAAATTTATTATTATGTAAATAATATGGCTTAAACAGAAATCACCTGTGGCGCTCTTGCTGAGGGATACTCTGCTGAAAAGAGGGGACCATGTGTTTCCCCAAAAGCTGTTGTGGAAAGCCAGGGGACCCTCTGGAATAGTGTGGGAGTGTCTATGACTATGAAAGCCATATCTGAAGCAAAGTACAGCAAAAAGCTGGAAACAATTTGGGATTATTATGTGAGTGTATGGTGTAAACCATTAAAACATTTTTAAAAATCAGGAGACAGATAATTTTAGGCTGCAATCCTAACATATTTTAACCGCTTAGTGCATCGGTAAGAGGTACAGAAATACTATTGCTATTGCTATTCCAATTTACTTGGAAACAAGGCCTGTCAAAATGAATGGGACATCTCTTGAGTAGACAAACAGATAATGCATTCCTAACTGGGATTTCATGATTAACATTTTGGGAGAAAAAAAAAGTCACACTAGCTTCAGAAGACTTAGTTTTCCACAGGAGTCAAATTTAAACTGCAGATACTGCCATGGTTTCTTTGGGCTGAAATGGTGACATGTATAAATATTTACTCGTTGAAGAAACTCCACTGATTTCTGTCATTTACAAGACAAATGTTATTTCTATAACATATAAATATGGCCCATCAAGACTAAGTATCAAATGTATCTAATTTAACGTAGATAGTTAAATTTTATCCATGGTATGTCATGATGGCAAGTATCATTTTCTCACTGGTTGCTATTTATTAGAACTTCAGGTTCAGCATATTCATGGACTATTAGTCACACGTTTTCAAACATTATTGAAACTCTTAGGCCTTGGTTGTTAAAGCTGCTTACAGTTGTCAACATTTAGCATGATGTAATCCTAACAGCTTATTTATGGCTATGTTTCAATAGGGCTTTCTAGATTGGCGGGAAAGTGTGACATGAAGTTGCCTTTTCCTTAATGCTTAGCAGCTGCACCACAGCCTTTAGATAGAGCTGCGCTGTTCCGCAATTTTAAAAAAAGAAGCTGGGAAAACCAGCACCTTTTTAAAGGCGCTTCTTCTCCCCTAAAACGCAAAAAAAGGCGTTTTCATGGCACACTTTCCCTTTTTCTCATCTAAAGGCTAGTTTCATGCAGCCATGAACACACTTCTTTTTGCCAATCTAGAAAGCCCCAATAATACTATAGTAAATTATAAGATGCACTGAGAAGTTGTTCAATATTTCACTTCCCTTTCAAACATGAGTATAACAAACACAGGGTTTGTTTTATTCAAGAAAGCATACTACAAATCAATTACATTTGATGAATATTCTATGCATCATATGGAATTACAGATGGAACTGACATTGACATTGTATATGTCTGTATATGTGTGTGTGTGTGTGGATGGATGGATGGATGTTTGAAAATACATATAAGCAGTGAAAAATTCAACTTTGGAAACAGATGTCATTCTAATAAGCAATGTGAAACAATTTCATGTAATTCAGAGAAAGAAAAACCAAAACAATCCTCATGAGAACAGGGGCAAGTGAAGGTCAGCACTAATGATGTCATTACACAAAGTCATTACTAAAAATTGGGTTTAGTACAATATTAGAATTCTTAAATAATTTGTCAGCTGAAACATCAAATATGCCTTTTTTATTTGCATGAAAAGCTTGTGTATTAGACATCACTATAGATATCTACAGTGCTACTCAAACAAGTGGTTGATGGACTAGTGCCAGTTCCCAAGCCATTAGCTGCTGGTCACTGGTGAGTTTCCTGGAAAAACAAAACAAAACACAATTGAGGCCAACAGGCAAAAACATGACAATGGTTCCTAGTGAGGAACAAATTGCCAGTCCCTAGTGGGGAAAAACTGCCAGATCATTCATGATACTATCAGATGTACTAAGCACCAAGTAGCATTTCTAAACTCCAGAGGCAAATTTTTGTCTGCACCATTGGGCAGTGGGCCTTCAGTTTCACACTCTGCCCTGGCCTGTAGGCTTAGGTCTAATTTGCACGGTAAAAAAAACAAACGGATTTGTTGTTTTGTGGTATATTTAGCCATCTCTGTCAGAGAGTTCTGGTGTCACAACAAACTACAAATCCCAGGGTTCTACAGCATTGAACTATGACAGCTAAAGTGGTGTCAAACTACATTATTTCTGCAGTACAGATTAGACCTTAGTCTGACTGTTATCCAGTGTACAGTTCTTTGTAGGCAGAAGCTCACAAACAGCTGCAGAGCACATCCACAAACAGATTACGTAGTGCCAGCTTGTATGCACCCAACTGTCCCACACCATCCTCTGCACCTGGAATCACTGGACATAGCAATGCATCTTCATGCTAAACACAGAGAGAGGTAATTGTAATAGGAATAATTAGCTACAACACCTTTTTTTCCCCTCCTACCCATATAGATGTTTAAAGGATTTGAAAAACTGAAAGATGTTCAGTTTGTCTACACACCTTTTGATTCATCACTCTGTGGGGTGAAATTAGAAGCCAACAACAAGAAGCAGTATCTCCTTACAGGTAATGTTTTAAATGTCAGAACTACAGTGCTATACAAAGCTCTGTACAACTAATCAAATCAATGATGTATTTGATAGACGTATAGCATTTAGTATATACTCATGTATAAGTTGACCTCATGTATAAGTCGAGGGGGCCAAAATCATGGATTTAGATAAGTCGAGGGTAAAACTTAATGGCATGTAACAAAGGATCTAAAGGATGAGGCAAAGGGAAACAGTGCCAGAGAACTAGCAGTGATTAATTTTTGTAACTTTATAATTTTCAATAAATTTTATATTTTACAACTCTTTTGAGTGCAGGTTTGATCATGTAGTAAAGCACCAACCTCACATTTAACAACAACGACAACAACAACAACAACAACAACAAAAGATTCATAGCAAAGCAACATCATAATACCCTGTTTAACATAAGAATTGTCTTAACACTGAATTGATATGAACAGTTTGTTAAAGAATGGAATGTACATACTGTATATATTCGACTATAAGTTGAAAAATGTATGCCCCCAAATGGACTTCAAAATCCCAGGGTATATTTATTGAAGGGTCAAAAGGGTTTCCAATGCTGTGATCACCAAAACCCGTGGGGAAAAGAGATGTAGGAGGGCATGTTGGGATTTGAAACTTGCTTTCCAGAGTCAGTGTGATGTAGTGGTTTGAATATTGGACTGTGACTCTGGAGGCCAGGGTTTAAAGCCTGGCTCGGTCATGTAAACCCACTGGGTTACCTTGGACAACTCACATTATCTCAGCCTCAGAGGGTGGCAATGAGACCTCCCTCCCCGAAGAAACATGCAAAAAACAACAAACAAACAAACCACCATTGTAGGTTTGCCTTAGGGCCATCTTGAAGGCACACGACAACAACAATAATAAAGAGGAATTCTGGGAATTGTAATTTGAAAATTTGAAAAGAATTTTTTCCAGGCTCTGCCCATTCCCAGTTTGAAGTACAGGGAGATGTAGGAGGGCTTGCTAAGTTACTTACACAGGAGGAGGGCCTTTGCTGCCAGCTTTGTTTCCCTGGGCTTGGCCTCTTCTTGGGCAGTGCTGAGCCCTTCTGCCTATCTCCCCATGTGCTCCCTGGCATGAGTCCAGATCCCTACTCCATTCAAGGTAGAGGCAGATAGCCAAGGGAGAAAGGCTGGGATCAGGAGGAAAAGGGAGAAAGAAAGGGGGAGGGGGTTGGGCTCCCTCTCTTTCTTCCCTTTCCTCCCGATCCCAGCCTTGGAAAAGGGAGAAAGAGAAAGAGCCCAAGCTGCCCCCTTTTCCAAGCCTGGAATCAGGAGGAAAAGGAAGAAGGAAAAGGAGGCTTGCTCTCTCTCTCTCTCTCTCTCGCCCTTTTTTTACTTCTGACCCCAGCCTTGGAAAAGGGGGTGGCTTGGGCTCTTTCTCTTTCTCCCTTTTCCAAGTCTGGGATTGGAAGGAAAATGGAGAGAGAAAGGGGAGAGGGTTGTTATCTCTTTTGCCCTTTTCCTCCTCATCCCAGCCTTGGAAAAGGGGGCTTGGCCTTTCTCTCTCATTTTCCCTTTCCAAGGCTGGGATCGGGAGGAAAAAAGAGAAAAAGACCAATACCCTTTTTTCCTCCCTTTTCCTCCCGATCCCAGCCTTGGAAAAGGGGGCTTGGACTCTCTCTTCTTCTCTCAGCTTTTGGCGATCACAGCCTTGGAAACTCTATTGCCCCATTTATAAGACTACCCTGGGATATTGAAGTCCATTTGGGGGCATAAATTTTTCAACTTATAGTCGAGTATATACGGTAGTAGAATATATTATAAAGCAAACCGTTAACTTATTTTTCATATTTAGTAGAATATATTTAATGCAAACTGTTAACCTATTTTTCATATTTGTAAATGGTGATAGTTTATATACCATTAAAATTTAAAAGAAGATAAATATGAAATAGGTAATTCTCTCTAACAGCAAACCAGGCAGCTGAGTGCTTATCATTTTGTAAGAGATATTTTTTTAGGATTGAAAGAAATACAGTAGAGACCGGGAGCCACAGAATGTCCTTTACTCACTTGCCTGAAAGTAAGCTATATTGGACTCAAGTTTAAATTAAATCCAATATACTTAATTCTGAGTAGACATATGTAAGGTTTTGCTGTTACCACTGGGAAATGTAAAATGTGCATTGATTTAGTGGTGGATATGTAGTGTTCAGAGTGCTTTTTCAACCACTGTTTTGATATATTCCTTAATTCAGGGCAAATTTTAGATGATGGCAAAGTTCTTATCCATTTGTGCAACTACATTGAACCATGGGATGACCTTACCTTCTCTCAAAAGAAAAGTCTGAATCAGAGATATCAAATGGGCTGTGGCTGTAAAGTAAGTGTCTAGCTATCCGTGATATGGAATCCTTGTTTTTAAAAGATTTTTAAATATTCCAAAAATGATCAAAAACATCTTTTGCACAGTCAAACAACCCTGATGAGGAGAACCCTGGACTGATGAGCATCTTCCTATTTTGAGACTTATTCTGGGCTAAATGTGTATGTCATTGTTTTTTCCATGCAGAAAAGGCTGTTTCCTATGCAGAAAATATTGAAATTGGGGAATGATTTATTAAAAAATTCACATGTAGCTATTTTGTGCATGAAAGTTTCTTATCTGCACAGGAAACATCCTTTTCTGCACAGAAAACATCCTTTTCTGCACAGAAAATAGTATTTCTCTGCACAAATATTATGTTCTACATAGATTATGTTGTTTGGTCAGCAAAACAAAAGCTGTTGCTCTGCAAAGCAGCCAAATGCAAATTTTTGTGTGGCATATGTCCCAAACTGTGAATAGTTTCCAAAACGGTGTAGTTTCTGAAGACTTTCTCATAGCAGGATGAAAATTGCTAAAATTTGTGAAGAAATATAAGTGTGTGTTGGATTGGGCCATACTGTTTTATAATTATATGCTAAAAGAATCCATCCACCATTTCATATTAGTTTACATATTGGGCTGGTCCAAAGATCTCAACTGTTCTGTACAGAAGGTATGCATCCCTACGCTCCATATCTCACAGCAGCTCAAACTTTCCCACATATTTTAGAAATGATGTCACTTCACTGTAATTATTTTTAATATCAGTACCTTAACAAATATGATAAAATGGAATTGCATTGACACAGTATGTTTTTTTAAAAAAGGCATTTAATGTAATTTTCTTATTTAGATTTCGACCTGCTACATGGTGCCCTGTTCCATTACTACACCAAATGAATGCCTGTGGACAGACTGGCTGATAGAGAGAAAGCTATATGGGCATCAAGCAAAGCATTATGCCTGCATTAAACGCAGTGATGGAACATGCAGTTGGTATCGTGGTGGCCCTCCTCCAGAGAAGGAGTTTGTTGACATGAGTGAACCATGAATTATGAAATTTCTTCCAAAGCCCCAGGGGTCAAGTCCATCCAACACTGTGCACGCTCACTGCTGCTTTGAACTTCCAACAACTGTCTCTTGCTTAGAAAGAAAAGCAAATTGTGCTGTGCCAATAAAGTACACAGTTTATAGAATTGGCAACCAGACAAGAAGAGCAATGAGTCTCCTGGAGGGAGCTGCTCTTTAAAGTTTTTATATATATATATATATAGAGGTGTGCTATGTGGGACAACTCCTTTGTTTCTAAGAATAGTAATTGTGCTGTTTTTTTAAAAAAGGTAAAATGAATGTACCCATACAAAACAAGATGAGTCAAAATTTGGACTACTATTTCTGTTAACAAGATGAATTACAGAACACCTTGTTTTAATCCAACATGGTATCTTGGCTGGTGATGTGGTGGGGACACTGTTCTGTATAGTCATTTTTCTTTAGTGTTGTGTTTTGAAACAAATGATCTTGGACAACGTATATGTAAGATATTATAACAGCCTGCTGTAAAAAGTCTGCAAGATTAATTTCTCATGCTTCAGAGGATGCAAGTTAACTGTTTTGTGGTGCAAGTGTCATTTAAAATGTTCTATTTTAACTTTCTGTATACTACTTAATACATCTAATCTAGCCTTATCTTGAGGATTTATTCATAATTATAGCACATTTTTGATCATCAAAAGGAGATCCAATGTAGGAATCCAAAGGAGTGGAATATAAAACAGAAAGTAGGGTTGATTGTTCTGTTATGTAATTATAATGGCATTACACTACCAGAGGAATAATATTTGTCAAACAAAAAGACCTATTGTTCTATTATGTAATTATTATAACATTCCAGCATTGGAGGGGATAACATGACATACTATCTCACACTGAGAAAATTAAAAACAAATTGTGGTGAACTCCTAGAAAGAAGTTCATTTTTCCAAGGGAAAAAAAGGACTTCCATTGGTTTGAGATGTACCTAGTTGCCACATCTTGGTAACTATCTGCATATACAAACAAAATGGAGAGAAAAACATGGGTAAAAGAAGGGGGAGATGGATAAAATTACCATATGGCAGGAAAGGAAGAGCTTCTTTAGATTTATAGGAAAACATTTATAGTAAAACTTTGAGGCAATTTGAGAACCCTTAGCTTATACTAACATTTGGTTTACATACTGCGCCCACATCAAATATGAGAATTAAAATATCATGATCACTCCCACAACTACAAATTTGTACGTAAACCATCTAGTACATCAGCAATGGCAAGTATGCATATCTACTCAGATTATCTGTGTAGATTTGGTAAATTATATCTCTGGGAATTCTGACTGCAGCTTCACACTTTTATTGTAAACACATATTATGGTTCACCTGAATGTGTGACCATAAATTTATTGAATGCTGTTTAGTAATTGACAACCTACATTTTGAAGGTACATGATTACATGAAAATTGTCATTTTAAACAAGGCATATAATCATGCCATGGTAAACATGCAGCCATATATGTCAGATGTGTACTGTGTGTTATTTTTAAGGTTATACATATCATGTATGTTGCCCTGAAAGCTTCAGTTATATGGTGACTGACAAGATGGGTGAATGAATAAATGAATAAATAAGGTTGCAGTTTGCAAACTTGACTTTTGCATTATGTAGTCCAAGGGATCACTCTGTATAAAGTACTCCCAGTTTTCCTACCTTAGTGGCTAAACTGAAATAATCCACTCCTTTAAAAAGTACATTATTCTGATATTTAAATATAAATTTAAGGAATGTAATTTCATACACTGAATTGTTTCAAATAAATTTCTTATCACTTGATGGGGAAAGCAAGAAACATTTGCTCTGTCAGATCAACTGTAAAATAATCTGTTGATGGCTCAAAATTTACCAGCACTGAGATTCCCATGCCCCAAACAATATCTCTTAGCAGAATTAATTCATTAATGGAATATCAGGCAGATCAATAATCATTTACCAAGATGACATTTATATACATGAACTGATGTTTTTTAATGGGTGCCTTTGTTTCTGACTCATTCCAACCTTAATCAGTAAAAAGTACTGCCTATGCCATTCCATTTTCCTTCAAGTACTGCTTCAGTTCCTTGGATGTTCATTCTGCCAAGAATGAGAACTGGTCATTCATAAGTTACTTGTTCTGTCTCTATCCAATGCACAATAAAAAAGACATCCTCCGGGACTTTCCAGCAGTTCTGGAGCATGGTGTCACCTTCTTGTGTTGTACTTGAACAACACGGATAGATGTTATTTGGCCACCTCCATCCAACCTTGGCCACAGACAGATGGTTCCTGCAGACTGAGCAGTTATTGCAAGAAAGAACAGTGAAGATTTCCTTCTATAATGGATACTAAAGAACATATGCGGATATAATATGACATTATTCTTGCAAATATAACAGGGTTATGGCCCGTCTTTGTTACTATAACTTTTATGTTTTAGAATTTTATATTTTTAAGTTCAATAAAAGTTTAAACTGCATATCTATTACAGTATGGCAAGAGCTGTCCTCTGCTCTGTACACCTGCATTAAGTATTAATGAAGAGCTTATATAAACAGATGAAGTCACCAAGAACCGTCTTCAAACTAACACCATTACACTGAAATAACACTCCCAGGTTGGATTTAAATTTTTGCTTTTTAAGCACTTTTAATAATATTAAACACAAATGAAACACAAATGATGTTTTTGCTAAACATTAAGACCAAGGGCTAAATTCAATGTTCCGCTGAAGGAACTTTTGAGACTTTCTTCCTTTCTCCCTTCTAGCCCTTTATGTCTTTTGAAACTCATATTCTCAGATACATGAGCTAGCTAGGAGTCTGCATTGACTGCACCCACCAGGTTCTACAGGAATCCACTTTTTTTAAAACAGTGAAATTCAAAAAATGTTTTCTTCTCAAAGTCAATATATTATATAATTGAAAAAGCAGAAAACTTTGCTAAAGGGTGTGAAGCTTCATATTTCCCTTACTCTTGCACACTTCTTCTTGGATACAGTAGGGTGGCAGTTAGTCCTACCACAGGGAGTCTTCTGAGTAAATATGCATAGGATTGCTTTGTTTGAGATGTTGATGCTATGAAGGATACTCCACTTCTTTAAAAGAACAATGAAATGTGAAAATGTTTCTGAAATTTTTTATTTTTCCTGCCAGTACAGTGTTTAGACAGCTGAATATGCTTAAGCAACAGTTGATAGCAGTGGGTGACAGGGAGAGGGGTCAATCCATAATGAGTCAGAAGACTGTAGATATAAAGATTAAGATAATATATTGTTGTAGCACCCTGAAAAAAGCACTGTAAGTAAAGAAATCCTTCCAACTTTTTTATGTTCATTGTTTTTGCACAGATACTGTAAGATCCCTCCATTCAACCATAATGGTGTGTTTTGGACAGGATTAAATAGTTACACATTTTGTTTTCTGCTATAGAACTGACTTATTGCAGTTAAGTATTTTAAGCCCTTAAGTAAACATATCTCAAATTCTCTTTTCTGAAAAAAAAAAAATCCTCAGTGTTTTTATAACAGTTATATGAAACAAATTATTTCAGACTGACTTTTTCATTTGATTGGATCTGCTTTATTTAATATATCATCCACAACTTTTGATTCCATAAATATTGCTATTGTAGATATTCTATGTTTCAATGAAAGTAGCTGCCCATTTTTGACAATAAGTGGTCCGAATTCCCACAGTTGTGGATAAGGTATATTTGTTTATTAGTGTTGGTGGATAAAATATTCAGAGCTTTAATAGTTACCAGTATTTTTTTCCTGAGATGTAGCCTGAACAAAAACCAGTTTTTCCTACTATGTTGTTTTCACCGGTGTGTGGTCATATGCCACCAAGTTTTCTGTCAAGTTACAGTGACCTCATGAATTTCATAGGGTTTTCTTGGGGAAGGAATACTTAGAAGTTATTTTGCCAGTGCCTTCCTCTGCTTACTGTTACAGCACCTGGTATTTGTTGGTAGTCTCCTGTTGAAGTACTAACCAGGGCCAACCCTGTTAGCTTCCAAGATCAGGTAGGAACTGGTGCCTTTAGGGTATGGTATTTGCCTGTTTTTTATTCAGTCAGGCTGAATATTGTACCCTTTTACTGCTTTTGCTACACCTTTCTTCACTATAAATACCACCCCATTTCTTCTTATTCTTTCATTTCCTGAGTACTGTGTATATATGTGACTCAAAATGTTCCATTCCTGTCTATTTTAGCTCACTCATCCCAACTACTGTAATGTTTATATGTTCCATGTTCCATTTCTTGTTTTACTATGGCCTGAAACACTCAGGCCGAATAAGGTGGCATCCGAACACTTTACAGGTATGGTGTTAAAATGACACACACCCCCAGAGTGGCTAGAAGCAGCTCCCACAGAAGGAATCCAGCACTGCCATAAAAAGGAGTGGAAATAATCTACTCCTGGTGGTGCCAGCTTGGGACCGCAGCAGCAGCCTGCTTTGGAAGTGAGCTGTGTGGTCGCTGCATCCCAGTGTGATCAAGGCCAGAGGCTGCTCCTACGGAATCATCTATTTCTTTCTATGTCTAGCTTCCTCTGATTCATGCATTTCACATTCCATGTTTCTATAATATGTGCTGTGCAACTTCAGACATTCCTTTTACCTCTCAGCATGTTAACATCTGAATGTCTTTCAGCCTGAGTCCAGTGGTGTCATTACCTCAGCACTACTCATAGTTGTTTTCTACTCTGCCCTGGTAGAGTAGAATGCACTTCCGAGTGAGATACGATCAACCCCATCCCTCCTGGCCTTTAGGAAGAAAGTAAAATCATAGTTATGGGACCAGGCTTTTGCACATTAATGTAATGCAGCACTTCACTGGGACTGGCTAACGTTGATGGTCATAAGAACACGGATTACCACTTTGGGATATGGAAGGATCATATATTGAGATCTTAAACTGTTTGATTGTTAATTATTGTTGATTGTGCTTGTTTTAACTTTGCTGTATTTATGTTTTAAATTGTATACTGCCGGCATCTAATGATTGCCTTGTAAGATGCTCTGAGTCCCCCCTTGGGGGTTGAGAAGAGTAGGTTAGAAATACTGTAAATAAAATAAAAATAAATAGTAGCTTGTTGAGTGCACCATGGCACTATCACTGATTTCCTAGCTATGTTGCCACTGCTGTTGTCTCTGGGAGATCCTCTGCAAGTGTTTCTCTCCACCATTCTATGCAGGTGTCCAGAAGGAAATTCATCAGGCCCAAAAACAGGCCTTCTTGTTAAGGTTACATAAAAAAGGAAATGGAACAGAATCCAAGACTGTAGGAAAATTTGGCCTAGGATCAAGAAATGAAGCAAGAAACCAACTGACTGAATTTTGTGAGGCCACCAGTTTGTTCATTACAAACACATTCTTCCAACAGCCCAAGAAGGGACTGTATACAGTACACGCTTGCTATTTGTGAGGGATCCATTCTGTACCCCCCTCCATGGATAGCAAAAAAACAAACAAAAAAAAAAAAACAAAAACAAAAACAAAAAAAAAAAACACAGGACCTTTACTCTCATTTTTTTTTCAATGGGCATGCATGTCTGCTTATATTGCTGTGTGCACATGAACCCATTAAAAAAGCCAGGGCTTGCCATTTCACAGCAACAGAACTCAGTCAACTGTGCTTTTCATCACTTAACACTTTTCATCACTTAACAGCACTGCACATAACAGAAGCTCATACCATGAATGGCAAACCCACAGCTGGCATGGGCACACTGTACATTGAAATCATTTGATGGAAAACATACTTTGGATAATGGAGAGCACTAAAGAATTTCAAAATAAAATCAAGCTGTGTTTTATAAATTACAGCAAAGCCTTTTATTGTGCAGATCATGAAAGCTATGGATTATTGTGAAAGAAATCGGTTTTATTGTGGACTGCTAAAAAAATAAAAATAATTGGGGCTTACTGTAAATAAAACCTGAACTTTCACTAGAAGCCAAGATGACTAAACTGAGACTGTCATACTTTGGTGATATCATAACAAGACATGACTCAGTAGTAAAGACAATAACGCTTTGTAAGGTACAAGGCAGTAGGAAAAGAGGACTATCACATTCCAGACTCAGTCAAGGAACTCAATTCCCTTAGTCTGTAAGATCCAAGCAGGGCTGTGGAGGATAGGATGACTTGGAGGTCTCTCATTCATAGGGTTGCCATAAGTCAAAGGTGGCTTGATAGCAGTTAACAACAATATTTGCCTGTTTTATTTTATCTCTCTCGCTCTCTTGCCAGTGTACATACCACTGTGTTATACAGTGAAAAATAAAAACAGAAAGATACAAATGTCATCACTTCATAATAATATATTTTTCATGTTAATGTAAAAGGATTAACTGAGGCCTTAAATGGACGGCCCAAAATGGCTGCCATCAGGACAATCCAGGAATGGGGCATACACATGACGGATCATGCAGAGGCTGTATGGAGGCTGCGCTAAGGCAGTCTAATGCGGCCCAAATCCATCCACAAAAGGAGTGGGTTTTTTTTTTGCAGCCCATTTGGGACTGGGGCAGCAGCCATCCTTGGGATCATGGCATCTGCCTGCCACAGTCCTGCGGTGGTCCTGTGGCGGCCAAGGTAAGAGCTGCCTCTGGTCACTCCATTTGCCCCATCTGCTTTGGCCCTCTCTATATTTATTTATTTATTTATTTATTTTGTCTGTTTTGCATGAGATCTTATAGAATCATAGAATCATAGATGTTCATTTAGGTGCAAAATCCTTAATAATCACTGCAAAAAAGCATACCAGGTGTCAAGATACCAGTTCAAATCTTGATTTCCAAGTGCCACCATAGCTTTCTGTCTCAACAGAAAGGTGATGTATGTATGTATTCATGTGCTTGTGCAACAATGATGCATCAAAATGCCAGAAGCAAATGGCAGAGACTGGAGAGAGAAAAATGCAGGTACTTGGGCCCATTGTGCCATTTGAAGCAAGGTAAGGAGTGAAGCACCAGCAATGTAACTGGAGAGTTTCCTTGTTATACAAGCCCTGATAACGGCAGGACAGAGCCTGGGGAAAAAAATCCCCTGAAGGCTGTTAGGTGGCCTTTTTCAAGCCCCCAACTGAGTATAAACTTGGAAAAACTCTCCCTGCTTCATGTGTGTTATAAGTGAGGCTATGTCAGATACAGTATGAGACCTAGCAGGAATTATGATAATTGTTTCAGTTACTGGCTACATTTTCCTGCCTGCCAAAATATTATTCATGGATCTCCACAGCTCTAAATTGTTACACTACTTGAGACAATCCACTACCACTGGCAGTACAGAGGCACTGACAGTCACCGGCCCGAAGCCAGGTCTGGGAATACAACTTCCAGTCCTAGACAGAGTAACACTCTCCTCGAAGGACTCTGTTTGCAGTCTGGGGGTACTCCTTGATTTGTCGCTTCACATGACTAGTCAAGTGAATGCGACGGTCAGGAGTGCCCGCTATCAGCTTCGGCTGATATGCCAGCTGCGCCCTTTCCTGGATATGAGGGACCTGGAAACTGTGGTACACGCTTTGGTAACCTCACACTTGCATTTCTGTAATGCGCTGTACATGGGGCTACCCTTGTACTTAACCAGGAAGCTTCAATTGGTTCAAAATATGGCAGCTAGGCTTATCACCGGAACATCAAGAAGAGACCACATAACACCTGTGCTTAAGTCTCTCCAATGGCTGCCGAATAGCTTCCAGGCACAGTACAAGGTGTTGGTTATAACCTTTAAAACCCTACATGGTTTGGGTCCATCTTACCTTAGGGACCGCCTCCTCTCATATGACCCCCCCCCCCGCACACTTTGGTCCTCTGGGAGGAATCTGCTACAGCCCATGAAGATCAGGCTGTCGCAGACCTCTCAGAGGGCCTTCTCTGCTTCTGCTCCAAGGCTGTGGAATGGCCTGCCAGACGAGATACGTCTTATCACAACTCTTGACCAGTTTAAAAAGGCTGTAAAGACGTATCTTTTACGGCAGGCCTCCCCAGACAGTGGATAAATTCCCCGGCTCCTATAGCTTTTTATCTAATTGCTCCAGCTTCTCCCCAGTTTGTGTACTGAAGTCTTATCCCTTACTGCCCAAAGAAAAAGTGTTTTTAAGTTATTATTCTATGTTGGTTGTTTTGTTGTGGTTTTAATCTTTCTTAGTTTAATCATTTTTAAGGGGTGAGAGGTGGGAATTAGGATGGACATTTTAATATAACTTTCTTTTAACTTGTTGTACCCCACCTCGATTGTTGATCAGAGAAGCAGAATATAAATAAAATCTATTATTATTATTATTATTATTATTATTACCACTCCATAATTGTCATCTCAGTCTGTAGTCTGGGTTAAACTGTGACTACAGTTTTTCTTAAGTAAATGTGAAAACAAACCAAGAAATTTCCTTACCCTTTCTAAATGTACCTGTTTTTTCTTCTCTGCTTTAGAAGTGGACTATCTTTGTTTAGTTACATTTTATTGCCTTTTTTTTGAAGTAAAAAGATCAGTGCTCCCACTTTTATAAAAGAAGAAATAATAGGATATCCGTTCTAGCAACCTCAAACTTTCAGGACTTAAAATCTCAAGATACTCTCTCATACTAAGATACAAAATTCTGAATAGCAAGAGGACAGAGAGGAAAAAAGAGAGAGTGGAAAGGAACTGTGAGAAACTCTTGAAGCATTGCAAAGTATCAGCGGAGACAACAACTTTCAGTAATGTGGTTTGGCTCCAACTTTGCTACTGACAAAGCTCACTCTCTGGATCATCCCACAACAGCAAATTAATCTTTTCACAGAAACTCCAAAACCTATGTGCTACTCTGCAGGACCCATTGTCTGAACTACTGACTTTATAAAGTCTCTCTCAGAGAAGGAAAATTTCAATCAGAAAAATCTTCAAATTTACAGTCATCTCTGCACATTTGAGTCAGCCATATTAAAGTAATACCAAAAAAGAGTAAAATAATGTTCATGTTTACACTCCCAACATAATGCATATCATGACTTTGTAGACTGATACAGCAAGGGGGAAAGAGTGTAAAAAAATGTATTTTAAGATGAAATGGGATGAACTCTTTTGACACCAGAAAACCAACACACCAGTACTGCACTTATAAACATGTTTACTCTGGAATAATTCCCACTACTGTATGCTGAATTATGAATGAAAAGAACATCCCGTATATATTCAACTATAAGTTGACCTCATGTATAAGTCAAGGTCAGGTTTTGGGGCCAAAATTATGGATTTAGATACGACTCATGGATAAGTTGAGAGTAAAACTTATGGGTGTGTAGTAAAGGACGCAAAGGACGAAGCAAAGGAAAACAGTGCCAGAAAACGTTTTTTGTTTGTGCTCATACTAAAGGCTTCATGGATGAGAGAATATAAAGGGGGTATGAGTGCTTCCAGAACAGATGACACTCTTGCCTTTCACCAGGGGATGGTTCTTTTTTTTTTTTTTTAAATAAGAATTAAAAGTACAGTACAGTTTTTGGAGTCAATTTTTTAACTAAAATTTCTAGACCTATACACAAGTATAGATAGAAGCATGCCACTGAACAAAAGGAGAGTTATGCTATAATTCTGTACACAGTTACCTGGGAATAAGCCCTACTGAATTAAGTGGGACTTGTTTCTGAGTAGAAATGTCTAGCAATAAACTGCTACTTTGAACTAAACATGCATAGGATTATGCTTTAGTCACTTTTAGAGTTTGATACAGGACCACAGGACATTGTAAACATTAAGTGTGGGGGAGTAGCAGATATGTTGCAAAACTAGCTATGTTTTATATCTCATTGTGCACAATTTAGGAGGTGGTATCCAAAAGTTTTAATGATCACCTTTTTAAAAAATTGATAGAAAGTTTGTTTGGATTTGAGAGTTGTTAACTTTTCTCTATGTAGTCACTATCTATATTTATACATTTTTCCCAGTGTATCTTGACCCTCCAAATACCTGATATTGTAGAAGTCTGCAGACTGTACCTTACGAGGGGGTATCGTAAAGTAATAATTATCACCCGGAAGTTATTATGGCATATTAATGAAATTTTGTCAGTGACATCATTGGTCCCTAAGTGCACGTTGCTGAGAAAATCAACTCATTGTGTCCTTTATTTTTGCAACTGGTTCTGCCAGAAGTGACTAAAATGTAAAATTCTTGTCAAGCTTAGTCTGCAGACTTCTACAGTATCAGGTACAGTGGTCCCCCGGCTTACGAATCCCCCGGGTTACGAAAACCCTGGGATCCGAAACCGGCGGGACCGCTAAAGTATCCCGAAAGATCCCCCAGGATACGAAAAAAAACCGCGCGGCCCCTTTAAATTGACTGCGCGGTCCGTTGCGAATAGCGGTCCCCCAGGAAACGAAAGCTTCCGGGTTACGAAGGTAATCCCGGAACAGATTACCTTCGTAACCCGGGGGGCGACTGTATTTGGAGGGTCAAGATATGCTGGGAAAAATGTATAAATCTAGATAGTGACTACATAGAGATAAGTTAGCAAATACAAATTAAAACAAACTTTCTGTCAATTTTTTAAAAAGGTGATCTTTAAAACTTTTGGATACCCCCTCGTAGTTTGCAAATATTATTTAAAAAGTGACATTTTCATAATTGTCATCAACAACATCATCAGTGTTGGACAATTAGGAAAAACCAAGCATGCACTGTACATCAAGGCAAGCACTATGGGGAAATCTAATGTAGAGAGTTTTTTTTAAAGCAAGCTTTAAGCCATTATGATGTTGGAAAACACTTAGATATGCAAGTCAGAAGGCCTTTACTAATCCTGTGGGTACTCTAGCACCATACCATTAGCCAGGAATTCCTGACTACAGCTAAGAATTTTTCAAAGACTAACTCATTTGCTTGCAAGGCAAGAGAAAAACATGCTAAGAATACAAATTGCAGAAGCTAGAAATCATTCCAACAGAGCCTAAATTAAGAGATACTTCAGTTTGAACATGTGTTCCTACACACTCAGGATCCAGCCTTCAAACTTCACATAAATTAAACATTAGATTAGCACAGAACACATCTGGGAGAATCACACGTCTCCTCAAAATCTGAAGTAGTGCTTGTTCTGCTACCTCTGTGATGTTTTTGAAACAAAACAAAACACAGTTATACTAGTACTCAAAGCTACCAGTGCTGGAGGAGACAGAAACTAGCACCACAGTGTAAAATGGTGTTTAAATTTCTACATACCAAACACAATATTTTACACTTTGTGAAAGACGTTATGTTTGTATTTCCTCACAGTATTCCAAAAAAAAGATGTACTAGTGAAACATTACAACATCACAGAAATCATGCTGGGATAATTTTGCAACCCTGTTCCTCCAGTGGATGGCAGAAAAGAATAGCACAGATGACTATTGCCTGATACCAAGCAGACTGCTGGCCATCTGTTCAGGAACTAACAGTGTCTTTCGTAACCTAGTACCAGGAACTCACAATTAAATTCATCACACTTGCAATAGCTTAATAATTCACTGCCCTCTTGCAATTGAAGCACAAATCCCAGACCTCCTTCCATTCTTGGAACTGGGGAGGAGCAGTGATTTCCCCTGCAGTTCTGCAGTAAGGACACAGATACTTCCTGGGTGCATAATCTAACTTGGAGGACATCTCTTTCTAGTCTTAGGAAGAAAGCTCGTTCTGGCACTGGATGGAAATGTAGGGCTAAAAAGACACAGCAAGGCAGTTTAGTAACTTCCAAGACATCAGAGAATCTTGGAATTACAGTGCATATTATTTGCTGCGCAGATCCGGCTCAATAAAACATTACACAAAGTTGGAGGAAAAAGGCCACAACTTTGTTAACAGCTCCAAACAAGCAGCATAACCATAGGGTTGGCCCAAAGCATAAGGTCTGGATCTGGGCATCAGCAACACCCCGGTTGGTTGATGTATTAGGTAAGGTTGCTTGCAGCCGCAAGCACCGGGATGACATAGGTGCCAAGCTCCGCCGTGTTGCACAGTTAGGCAACTGCGCTGCTTAAACTCGAATTGCAAGGCATCCTAGTCACTGGGTGTTAACCGACTGTGGCCCCCGCAATGGCCACAGCCAACCGCTCCATACCCGGGTCCGAGGACTCCCGACCCAGTGCCAGCAGACCCTGGAAACCCCTACCCCAGATCCAGGCCTATGCTGCTGCCACACAGGCAAACTAAAAGGAATCCTGCCGCCAACCCTAAAGACAACGACAATTTAACACTGACCCTGGCAAGGGTCCAAGTTTGGGCAAACATAACCTGAAAAGGCCGTGGATTTCCAACGCCCAATGCGCTTGATATCCCTAGTAGATAGTCCCGCTCGGGCAGCCGAAGTGGCCGCTCCGATGTGAAAGGAGTGTCCCCCAAAATCCTCCAGACAGAAGCCCAGCGCCTGCAGCGACAGCCACAAGACAGCAATGAATTGAAAGTGAGAGACAGAAGATCCATCCACATGGCAAAATAAGGATCCTTGGCCCGCTGGCCGGAGCCTGAGGAACCTCTTTAAAGTTCGAACAGGGCACAGTTGTGAGTCCTTCAAGTGTCCCAGTGTGATGGTTTCACCATGCCCAAACTGATCACACTTTGATTTACGAACAATTAATTGTACAAAGTTAACATGCAGCAAAACATCATTAATGTACAAATGCCTGTTGGAACAATCAAATTTAGAGGAAGGTACCAGTTCACCCATCCTCAAAGCCCCAAAAAAGGCTGTGACAAACAAGGCCTTAAACAGCTCGGCTTCATAAGGGAAGGAGCAGATGGTAGGAAGTTGGCCAACAATTTTTTCCAGGAGAGAAAAACAAATAGGTTGCCTGGAATCCTTAGTGCCTAAATGTGTACATCTCCAGCCATCCAGGGCACGCCTGACTTGAAAATTAGCACACATATCTTGCAAGCCAGCGGCCTTAGCAAAGAAAGAAATTCCTGCAAGGTGCACCGAGATAGAATGGGAGGATGTTCCATTCGACCAATCAGGCCGTTCCATATTCCTGCTCTCCCAGCAGCCAATCAGAGGCAAACCCGTGCTTGCCTCTGTTGCCAGGCAGGAATCCAGCTGGGCGGGGAGGTTGAGCCTCCTTGCACAGCAACAGCGCCGGCCCAGTAAGTCGGGCGGCGCCATATATATATATATATATATATATATAGTCTTCAGCTGGAGGCAGAGTCAGTTATCATCCCTGGAGTTGCACTGGATTTTCATGGTTTCTGAACACCTGGAAGGCCCATTGTCACAGTTGGATAACCCATTATTCTCTTCAAGAAGAGACCTGGAGCTTTGTTTTGCTCTGTGATTTTGAAAATTCTGCATTTTCCTAGGTACAGGTTTGGAGCAAGGGAAAGGAGTGCAAGATTGTCTCTCACTCTGAAATGGTTTTCAGATGTGCAGCATGAAGTGAAAGACACAGTTCTACCCTTGCATAAGGAGCAGGCCCCTGGTGACAATAAAACCATTAAGGCCATTAAAAATACCTAGAGCTCTCTCTTTATCCCATGGTGGCACCCTTTCCCAATGTAGGAATATACATGAGGGAGGAATATAAATATTTTTTAAAAAAATATACTGATCACCATTTGATCCCTGACATATTCATGGCCCTTCACTGATCTGAAGCAGTAAAGGTGTGAAAGTATAGACTTCCAGAGTGGTAACCCATTATTATTAAACTATTATATTACAAAATAGTAGATGGTATATTTGAAAATAGAGATAGAAATGTTTTTAATTAAGGAATATGAACATGTAAAGACTGTAACACAGAAATCAGTTGTTATCAACAATTTCTAAACTAAATACAATTTTTAAAAAGGTCATTCCTTTATACTTAAACCACCAAAAACCACAATACCATTTGTGATGACTCTCCTGAAAGACACATAGAAAGTACACCTTTCACATCAATTTCTGCAGCTTAATCCCCATTTTCAGAGTTTGAAATGTTTCAAATGGGTTGTTATTCAATTATTCAGGTTCATTCAAGGTGGGTATACCAAAATTGCATTTGATACTAATCAGATGGATTGTTGGTAAATCAACCAAACAAATTATTAGTCTCTTTATTTTACTTCCAAAAGAAAACATATGTTTGTGTTTATTATTTGCACCTACCATTTCCTTGTGATTTGGATAAAATGTTTGTTCAATCAGAGGAAACTTCTCTGGTCCCAGAGTTCTGTAGATGGACACCAACTGGGCAAACTGCAGAAAACAACAAACAAACTTTATTCAAATGACAGATCACACAGAAATGACTTAAGCACTATTAAATAGCCCAATAATTAGTATCTATCAGAAGGTCAAGATGCAATTCTAAGATGCCTTATACCTTGCCAGATTGTTATTATTATCCACCTACAAAGACGGTTTAAAGAGTTTTAAAAGTTAATTAGCCAGATACAGACTGTTGTTGTAGTAGAATTTATATGTATCCCTCTTTCCTCCCAAAATAGGGACTCAAAGCAGCTCACAATTTAAAAGAACAATACAATTAAAAATATAAAGTGAACGTTAAAATAGAACTAAACTATTTAAATCAATTTAGCGTCATGTTAAAAAAAATAAAATGCCATAAAAAACCCCCAAAATGCTCTTAAGAACAGTTCATGGCAAATACCCTCTGAAGAAACTTGCCAAGAAACCACCATGATATGTTCACCTTAGAGATGCCATAAGTCAGACACAACGCGAAGGGACTCACCAACTAAAACAACACATCACTCCATAGCCCCCTTTTTAAAAAACTTTCTTTTTAAAAATCCTGACTGAATAAAAAGAGTTTAGCCTGTCAAGAGAAGGACAACAAGGAGGTGGCTATTCTGGCATCCCTAGGAAAGGAGTTCCAGATCTGGACCATCCACCAAGAAAGTCCTCTATCATGTCCACTGCAGCTGTACTTGTGATGGTAGTGTGATGGAGAGAAAGACTTCTCCTGATGATCTCACAGCCTAAGCCTGAGGATATCCAGTTTTAAAGGGATATATAGTCTTCCAGATAGCCATATAAGAATTTGTAGGCAATTTGAATTCTGCCTGTAAACAATTCAAAGTGCTGGCAGCCAGTGGAGCTGTTTCAACAGAGACGTAGTATGGTTTTGGTAACCTGCCTCAGTTAACAGTCTGGCTACAACTCTTTGAACCAATTGAAGTTTCTGAACATTCTTCAAAGGCAGGCCCAAGTAGGGAGTGTTATAATACAGTAGGCCCTCTCCAATCACGGTCTTGCCATCCACAGACTGCAGCATCTGCAGATGGCTCCACCGCATTATCCCATTATGGTGGTGGAAGCATGTGGCCACTCCAGCAATGAAGATTTTCATGCCAGCATTTACCATGGGGTAAGTGCTAGTAAAACACTGGTAAAACGTTTAGGAATTGCATGTGTCTGAAAGCCTGACATGCTTCCCAAATGTCAGGGAATTGTCCCCTGCCTCCAGCATCCCTGAATCGTTCAGGGAGCAGCCATTCCCTATTAACAGAAACTTTGTGTTAATGGGAAATGGCTGCTCCCTGAAAGATTCAGGGATGCTGGAGGTGAGGGGACAATTCTCTGACATTTAGGAAGCATTTCCTAAAGAACAGATTCTGTCAACCCTCCCCAGAACTGATCCTTTCAACTCTCCCCAGAACTGAAGCAATTTCATGCTGCTTTTATGAAAACACAATAATTCAGCATTATATTGACATTTGGGTAACAATTCATGCAGACACACCATTATATTTAATGACAAGGAAAACATTATTTACTTCCTGAAGGCTGACATGAAAAAAGTACCAATGATACTCTAGTTACATGAATTAATGTGATGTAGGGATCAGAGTATTTGCTTAGAGCTGGAGAGAACCAGATTCAAATTCTGACTCCTTCATGATGACATTGACAACAGTATACTGTAGTTCCTTTTTCTGAATCTAATCAGCATCATAGGGCCATGGCTAGGATAAAATGAAGCAGAATCTATATACAGTACACAAATACAACTCTTGCATAAAGTTAAAGGAATACACTTAAATTATTTAGCAAAATGTTTATAGCAAAAATAAATAGAACTTTTATTCAGTACAGAACAAGTTCCAGGGTAATTCTAAGAGAAATAAATTCAAAAAGTGTGAATCTGTAGATAAGGGATCATTTGGTATTACATGCAGGTTCTGCTGTGTAACCCCATCCCACCTAGCCAGTACTCAGATACTTCTACTTTGATGAACACTGGTATGTTCAGTTCTTCAATTTTATGCTGTAATTCTGAAGAGCCAGTTTCTTATGCAAAGGGCTGAATGAGGGATCAAAGTAATCTGGCTTTAAATGATAAGGTATGCAAGGTCAATCTAAATTCCTAGAACATTTTTAACAAAAGCAGAAATGTCAGACTGAAAAGCCTAAGGCATAAGGAAGCTGAACAGAAGTGTAGCTGGTTCTGTCTTTAATGCCAGCGAGTGCCAGTGTTATTAAAGATCCCTCTATAAGGCAAAAGCATCCTAAAAGGCTTATTATCTCACATTAAGAGATATAATTTTGAGAGCACTCTGGCATGCACAAAAAAGTAACAAAGATTAAGGAGCTTGTACAGTAACTTTGATAGAACATACACCCACAACAAAATGTTGCAGTGTAGAGGGTTCCTTTTCAGTTTTCCAACCACCCACAAGTTCCCCCTGCCAATGGTTTTAACAACAGGCCTGAAGTTATCAGTACATGTAAAGATTTTATGGTTGGACAGGCACATAGGAGAGGAGTGCAGTTATAGACCATATCAGATCATCATTATCACCCCACCACCATCAGTCTCCTGTCTTTTTTCCTCAGAAGTGAAACTCAAGGCCACTTGCAAGATTAAAACATGAACAATATTGACAAAAGCAGTGCTTCCAAGTCACAACTCAGAAAGGTGACCAGGAATCAATGCACTCTCTGGCCAGCTCCTGGAATAGATTGTCCATTATGGCATCTGAAACTATCTCTGTTTCATAATAAGATCTGGGATGCAATCATATGGATCAGGGACACAACCATATGTGCCTTACTCCAAAATGGAATATGGAAAACTGGCTAATAATTATTCAGAACATACACTGGGATAAAGGGAAGGATTTTTAACCAATGTTTTACAAACTACCTTTTTAGGCCTACCATGCAAAACCTTCTAGCTTCAATTACAGCATCTCTAGTATCTGTACTAGAAACCTAGAAGACAGAAATGGGCTAGGTCAATAGTGTTCAACACGGGGCAGCTTTTTTGACTTCTGTTATGATTATGTTATGACTCTGTCATTTATTTATAATTTTTTTAAAAAAAAATCTGCTAACATGCCATTATGAAACACAATATTGCCTAACTAGAAACCTGCACAAATTTCCCTAAGAACTAGCCCTGCCAAACTCAGTGTAGACCTGAGCAGATATGTACCCAAAGCAACTGATTACTGAAAAGTACCCTATAGTCCCAAACACACTGCAGAAATAATCCAGTTTGAGACCACTTTAGCTGCCCTGGCTCAATGCTAGGAAATATGGGGAACTGTAGTTTTGTGATACATTTAACTGTAATTTTGTGATACATTTAGAGAGCTCTGGTGCAAAAATAAACTACAATTCCCAGGATTTCTTGCACTGAGCCCTGGCATTTAAAGCAGTCTCAAACTGGATTATTTCTGCATTGTGTTTTGGACCTACCTGAAGCAGCCGTTGAAGCTTTAATTGTTTCAAAATATGATACCCAGATTAATGTTGGATTGACAGAAGGGACCACATTAAACCAACTTTTGCGTCAACTTCACTGGTTATGGAAACCTTAAACACCTCCAGTACTATCTGCTCCCACAGGAACTGGATTGAGAATGGCAAGATGTTAAGGCTGTCCTTCCTATTGTTCTTTCAACGACAGAGGTAGAGCGGAGATGGGGGGAAAGAAAGTAGATTTGATTGTGGTGCCTAAATCTTGTGTGCTGATGATGTTATTATTGACTTTTTTTATCATTACTATGCATGTTCACTACTGTTTTACTATGAGGTTTTTAAAATTTTGTTATGATTTATATTTTTATTGGTCTAAATCAAATTGTTAATCCCAGTTAGAGCAAACTCATTGAATCAATGGGAATCTGATAAATCATCACTTATATGTTTATTGTTGTTGTGTGCCTTCAAGTCATTTCTTACTTATGGCAACCCAAAGGTGAAAATATCATGGGATTTTCTTTTCTTTTCTTTCAAACTACTATGCCACACTGGCTCTTCAACACATATATACAGGTGGGTATCCAAAAATTTTAATGATCACCTTTTTTTAAAAGAAATTGACAGAAAGTTTGTTTTGATTTCTAGTTGTTAACTTATCTCTATGTAATCACTATCTAGATTTATACATTTTTCCTAGCAGTTACTTCTGTCAGAGCCAGTCACAAAAATAAAGGACGCAATGAGTTGATTTTCTCAGCAATGTGCACTTAGGGACCAATGATTGACACTGACAAAATTTAATCTTTATTATTACTTTATGATACCCCCTCGTAAGGTGCAATCTGGAGGCTTCTACAATATCAGGTATTTGGAGAGTCAAGATATGCTGGGAAAAATGTATAAATCTAAATAATGACTACATAGAGATAAGTTAACAACTACAAATCAAAACAAACTTTCTGTCAATTTTTTTAAAAAGGTGATCATTAAAACTTTTGGATACCCCCTCATAAGTCCCATTTATTCAGTGGGTCTAGCTAGGCCTTTGTAAACTACTTTACCTTTGATAATTTTCCCCCCATAAAAGATGGGATACAAACATCCAAATAAGTAAATAAATAAATATTTGAACATCCTCAACATCTGTAGTGCAGCTTCAAGAAGAGAAAGAGTTGTTTGTTGACATATAGCTACTAGTAGTTGGACATTACATACAGTGATTCCAATTTATTTTTTAAAAGGCCACTGACAAAAAAGGGGCATGTCATGAAACACTATTTCTAACAGTGCACATGAAAGACACAAATATATGTATAAATATTTAAAGTATATGTATAAGGGAACAGACTTGAATGCACAAAAGCTTAGGTCATAATATAGGCTGAGTCTTCCTTATCTGAAATTCCCAAACCCCAAATATTCCAAAAAACCAAAACTGTTTTCCTGTTGTGGGTGAGATGGTAACACCATTTCTGACAGTTCAATGTACACAAACTTTATTTTATATGAAAATTATTAAAAATTATTGTATGAAAGTACCTTCAGGCAATGTGTATAAGGTATGTACATAAATGAATTTTATATTTAGACTTGGGACTCATCTCCAAGATATCTCATTATGGACATACATGCAAAAACAGGTATACCAAAATCTCAAGCTGTATTTCTGTCTTTAAGGTGAACAAGCTCCTTTGTTCTTTTTCGCATCTACACACTGACATGACTGGCTTTCTAAAAGGTTAACTCAGGTATAAAGATTCTGCATTGGCAGAACTAAACTGTTAGAAGCCTAGCTGCCTAACTCTGAATAAAAATAATTACAGTGAAAGTTTGTCTGTATCCTGAAGATTATGGGAAGGAAAATCACCCTGTGGTACTTATACAAGCTTGAAGCTTCCATTTTTATATCTCATGAGGACTAAGGTAAAATTATTAGCATCAGTTTTTAAGGAAGCAGTCATTGCTTACATTTCAGAGTATTCATAACAATAAAAAAGGCATGAAAAAGGAATAGCATCATTTTTTAAGGAATCATTCATTACTTTCATCACAGAGTACTCACAATGAAAAAAATTACGTGAAGAAATAATAGGCTTACATTGTCCAGGAGTCGAGGACTAGGATGTAGACTACAAAGATATGCCTCCCAACAGAAGGGTTAACTTTCAGCCTTGTATGCAGAGGCAAAAACTGGCTTTGGGATCAAGGGAACTCCTTTCATTTTCTCTCTCCCCCCAAAACTTCACATTCAGATAGATATCTTTTGTTTAAGTCTATCAGATTACTTACCACCCAGGGCTTGTCACAGAAGTTATAGATTGACTCTAGTGAGTTAACACTTGGAATTCCAGCATAATGCATCCCAATAATTAAGTTACGGAAGTCTTCATTTTCTGCCATGCTGAATGAATGTTGCCGAACAAGGACGAAGTCAGGCTTGAATGATCTAGGAGAATTAGATTTTTCTTTAAGCATACACCAAAATTAATGGAAAGAAATGTCAGCTATTAGATTAGATGAGTTAGATTAAAACATCATTTACAGGGAAAGGACTAAGAAGGAAACAAGAAAACACATTTTTGGCAGAGCAGAAACCTCCAGAATTCATTGACCTGTGTTATTAAAGCTGTGGACCTTCTCACCTCCACATTCTGAGAGTGATCCTACTGAGGTCAGTAGAACAACCAATTTTAGGTTTGGATGCAAAGTCCAAAATTAGATTACCAGATAACACATACTAAGGAGTTCCTTTGAATTATAATTCATAACTATACAGCTTGTATCTCACAATGTCTTAGACTTAAATATAATTAAGAGCACCTTTCAAATATGTTTACATTTCAAAACAACTTATTTTTTTTTAATAAAATCTAACAATTTCTTTGCTCCATATGTTCTAAAATGGTTGTATAGCAGGGGTGGTAATCAAGCAGAAAGGCCAACCTATATTTTTGCTGTTCCTCACACTCCTCACTACTGGCTATGCCTGGTGGAGGGGTGATGAGAACTGCAGTGTGACAACACCTCAGGGGATGCATGACTCCCATCCCAGTTTTAATTATATATCTATCTATACTTCACCTCTGATTAGAAAACATTTATATGTATTCCAGGCAATTTAAACACCAGAAATATTTGTTAGCATTTCTGGTGCAAATGTTAGTACTGTATGCATTAAAGAGGAGAAGAGACCCAAACAGGGCAGAACACTACTTTCTTTGCTTCTTAATGCAGCACACATCAGGCCATTGTGAGATTATTATTGTGAGATTATTATTATTATCAATCCCTGGAATGCTTGACACCAGGCCTGTGTCTATGCATGCACCAAGGGGGGGGGGGGGAAGCAGGAAACAAGATTCTGTTATGCCCTGTGGGGAGCCTTCCATGAGCAGAACTCTGCCTGCAGAATGGGTGAGCCCTGTGGAAGTATTAATCAGCCCAAAACAACATAGTTAGATTAGTTATTTATAAGATTATTTTTTCAGTTTACTTCAAAGAAACATGTTTTCTGTTTACTTCAAAGTCTACCTCAGTGCAATGGGGACTTCATTTATAATGAATCATCTGTCCTGCAAAGGCAGGAAGTTGTAAGCAAGTCTCTCAAAATATTGAAATACCTTTAAAGAAATAAACAAGTTTAGTCAAATACTGTAACAGAACAGCCAAAGGAATAACCATTTTCAGAAAATATTTTTATAATTTCAAAAATAAATCAGCCCACACAAAGTTAATTTTATTACTACATCTTATAATTAAAGAGTTTGTTCTTTTGCTGTAACAATTCCACAGCTGTTGAAACACCAAATGCCAATTTCATTGAGGGTTATACAGCTCTAAATAAAATTGCCTGTTTTGCCAAAAATCTGAACATGTTAAATAACAAAAATCAATACTTAGTTTTAAGAAATATCTGTGGTTCTTCCAAATGCTTAACATGCACTATCTTATTTTAAACATTAGAACAGATCTGTGAGATAAGTTAATATGGTTATTCTTATAGTGTACAATTTACAATGCAGAAGGAGGTGCTGAGGCTGAAAGTGTGGCATGTCTAAGATCATCTAGTGAGTATATGAGGGTAGCCCGATATGAACTGTATGCTTTCTAATTCATAGTGTAGTCTCTTACTCACTATACTACAACTGCTCTACAGCCTCATCCTGGATCTGAAACTGGAGATTGGTCCAAAATGGAGACTTTTCAGAGGCAGTGGTCTTTACTAGTTAACACTGGAAACAAGATGTTGGACTACATCAGAAAGGATATGCAGATGATATCATATCACTAGCAGAAAATAGCAAAGATCTGAAGCGACTAGTGAAGGTAAGGGAGTGCAAATGCAGGATTACAGCTAAATATTGAGAAAACAAAAATAATGACCACAGATGATTTGCACAACAGATGATTTGCACAACCACAGATGATTTGCACTTTTTCTCTATAACTCTATATCAAAATGGAGACTGTAGTCAAGAAATGAGAAGAAGATTAGGACTTGGACGAGCAATTATCATAAAATACCAAAGTTAGAATCATCCTTAGAATAGTAATTCCAATTTCTCAGTATAAGACAGTGAAGAAAGATGATAGAGGGGCAAAAATCAACTCATTTGAAACAGGTACTGGAAGAGAAATTTGCAGATACCGTAAACAACCAGTAAGATTAATAAATGGACCATAGGGAAAATTAGGCTCTCCCTAGAAACTTATAAGTTTATCGCACACCATTTCTAGACCGTTCTGGGCACGATATGGGATCAACACGGAACAGGCAAGAACGGGCGTTACCACATAGGAGAATGCCGCCAATGCTGCCAGGAGTCCCCAAGCTGTTCTCCATCTGTGCTGTGGCAGCCTATTTTGAAGAACTATTTTGAACCATTCTATGTCGATCCCATCCTATTCCCAGAATGGTCTGGAAATGGCATGCAATAAACTTATAAGGGTATCATGTTTTGGACACATCATGTTTTGGACACATCACGAGATGACATGACTCACTGGAAAATCTGATAATGCTAAGTAGAAGGGGTAAGGAAAAAAGAAAGCCAATACAGATTATTTGACTCAATAAAGAAAGTCACAGCCCTGACCTGAGCAGGACTATTGATACAGGGTGTCTTGGAGCCCACTCATTCAGAGGCTAGCCATAAGTTGAAGCTAATGCAATGGCTAAAACCAGATTCTCCTTGTAAAGGTATGGACTGGATTACATTCCTTCAAAATTTAGAAACCAAACTTTTATTCATCTAAGCACTAAGAAAAGGTATACATGTCTCTTTATGGTATATAAGCTGTCAGATGATAATATATATTTTGTGACTGGCTAGTGAACATTTTCAAAACTGACTGTTGCCTTTTGTTTTAAGTGTTGGATGCACCTGGAATTACTCTATGTTGTCTAAAACTGATGTTGTCTGGGCTTCTAGTTAAAACCTGGCACCCCCACCACCAGTACAAATTAAGGGCTTGTATTTTCATCCAGATGCTTCTATCTGAGCAAGACAATGTCATGTAGTATTAATCTGGATCACTCCATGTTGTTGTTGTTGCTGTTGTTGTTGTTGCATTCTACCTTAAACAGCAATATATCTTGACTGGAACACACCTATTTTATTGTGATGTTTTTATACTAATACTTTATAAAGCTACTAAAGGAGTTGCAGCTGTGTAAACAGACAAGCCATGGATCCTGTTGAATAATACTACAGACAGGATTCAAATTCTAGAGACAATCATTCATAGTCAGATTTTCTACAATTCTGTGCTACTTTTAATTTTAAAGGTGGGAGAGAAGAACTTACCTGACAACTTTTGTTCCATTTCGGAATGCCTGAATGTCTACAGCATAATTACCATCTGCATGAGCTATCAAATTTACTTCTGAAAATTGTGCCTGAAAGATAAAAAAAAATAACCTGTATAAAGAAACCTGTAACATTAGATTCCTCTTATACAGTATTTGAAACTCCTTCTCCGTCTAGGGTGAGTATTCCTGGCTACCTCTTTAATACTGTTAGAATCATAGAATCATAGAATCATAGAATCATAGAGTTGGAAGAGACCACAAGGGCCATCCAGTCCAACCCCCTGCCATGCAGGAACTCCAAGTCAAAGCATCCCTGACAGATGGCCATCCAGCCTCTGCTTAAAGACCCCTAAGGAAGGAGACTCCACCACACTCCGAGGGAGTGTGTTCCACTGTCGAACAGCCCTTACTGTCAGGAAGTTCCTCCTAATGTTGAGGTGGAATCTCTTTTCCTGCAGTTTGCATCCATTGTTCCGCGTTCTAGTCTCTGCAGCAGCAGAAAACAAGCTTGCTCCCTCCTCAATATGACATCCCTTCAAATATTTAAACAGGGCTTGTTGTTAGGCAAGCAAAAGTTTAAACAACTTAAATGTCTTGTGCCACTACTGAGTGTGTCAGATGAAACTGCAAGAAGAACTCTCTCCTTAGCTTTCATGCTTGTATTAGCAACTCTATTTATAAAAGAATACACTTTTGAAAATATTTTTATATTAAAGTCAGGGAATAAACTCAAGACAGTCTGAGTGACTAACTACTGTACACCAGGAAAAGCTTTTTCATCCCAAAGTAACTTGATTTTCTGGATTATCTTGCCAAACACTATTTTTTATTGCACATCACATAAAATATATGGCAAAATAGTCATGATTATGAGCTTCTTTAAAAATTTTCCCACAAAATAATTTTAAACAAGAGCCGCCGCAGCCGCCGCCTCCTCCTCCTCCTCCTCCTCCTCCTCCTCCTCCCCCTCCCCCCCATTTCTTTTGTTGTTGTTTTTTTACATTCTCCAAGGAATCAGCGACATATTGTTGGATATAATACAAAAATTAGTGTCACTTTTTCTAATTGTATTATTACAATCCTACCTGTAGTGATTTCATTCAGATGTTTTTTTCAGTCCATCAGCAATTGGTCGGATAGCACAGCAACTATCACCACTGGAATCACCATTGCTTTCTTTCCCCAAAAAGACTGAATAGCCCTCTGTAGGACTTGCTATTTCAACTTTTCCCTTTCTTTGTCATCAATTTTGTTATCCCCAGGGATTGCGACATCAATTATCCATACATTCTTTTTCTCAACCACAGATATTTCTGGAATATTATGTTCTAAATGTTTATCACTTCCATCTTAAAAGACACATACCATTTTTACTTCACCATTTTCAACAACTTTCTCAGGCTTATGTACCTATGAGTTCTTTGCAGATTGTAAATAATTTACTTTCAAAAATTAAAATATTTAATTATAGACACTTTATCATGACATTTCTTATATTCAGTCTGTTTCATCTCACTGCATGAAATAATAAGGCAGTCAGTGGTTTTATCTCTCTTGTTTTTTTATATAGTGCCCCCCCACCCCCCAATATTTGCTTTGATGCTACTCATCTGATTCACTTGTTCTTTAGCCACAAATACAAGTCCTTCGGTTTCTTTTTTCACTGCCTCCTTCTGCAACCACTACTAGATGTTTCCTTTCTCAGCTTTTTAAAAATGCTTTTAATGTATTGACCATATAATGGTTTCTTTTGTCAGGCTTCAAGGCAATTTTTCATTAATTTAGTTCTACACTGGAGCATGTCCAAACGAGGGCAACTAAGATGGGTGAAGGGCCTGGAAGCCATGCCCTATGAGGAGCGACTTAGCGAGCTGGGGATGTTTAGCCTGAAGAAGAGAAGGTTAAGAGGTGATATGATAGCCCTGTTTAAATATTTGAAGGGATGTCATATTGAAGAGGGAGCAAGCTTGTTTTCTGCTGCTCCAGAGACTAGAAAGTGGAACGATAGATGCAAACTGCAGGAAAAGAGATTCCACCTCAACATTAAGAGTAACATGCTGACAGTAAGGGCTGTTCGACAGTGGAACACACTCCCTCGGAGGGTGGTGGAGTCTCCTTCCTTGGAGGTCTTTAAGCAAAGGCTGGATGGCCATCTGTCAGGGATGCTTTGATTGGGAGTTCCTGCATGGCAGGGGGTTGGACTGGATGGCCCTTGTGGTCTCTTCCAACTCTATGATTCTGTGATTCTACACACATTTTTGTGTGTATGTCAATGTTCAATGAATTCTCTATATATACATATATTAATATTACCAATGTTTATATGATTCATAAAATTAGTTTTTTGTGGCATTTTTGGGCTGTATGGACATGTTCTAGATAAATTTTATCTAGATAGATAAAATTACTTTATAGATCACTTTGAGGATGTAAAGCATAATTTTCTGTCCTAATTTTCCAATGCGTTCCTTTATCTAGAGGTATAGTTCTGCTGGAGTCCAATCAACAATTCCAGCTCTGTACCAATTAACTAGCATGGCCCAGGGATGTATGGTCTGAATTATATTTCTACTACTAAGCTTTGATATTAAAAACTTTGTGTGCTATTTTTTATACTCAGCACTGGTAACCTCTTTCACTCTCTTATACAGAATAGCCTCAGCTTGTAATTTTTCCAAAATATTTGTAATTGCCACCATAGATAAGGCTTTTAATTTTCATCAAGGAACTTTATTTGTTCTGATTCAGCAACTTAATCCCCTTTTATTCATAATATAATATAGCTATCAGTTCCAGCTTCTACTGTGAGGGAGGTGGTGACGGTTGTGGTGGTGATTTACTAAGAAACTTCAGTTGGTCTAAAGAACTGCAGTCAGGCCATTTGAACAGGTAACAATGAAGTTGTATGCTTCCTGTTATAACAGCTCCACTGGCCATTGGTCTGTTTCTGGGAATAATTTGAGGTACTATCTATACCCTACAGAGACTAATACAGCTCAGGTTCAGGCTGCTTAATTTTATGATAGTTTAATTTCATTTTAACAATATTTTTGTACATTTTAACTTATACCTTTCTCCATATTTGTTTTAATTTTTGAAGCTGCATCCCAATTTTGAGGGAAAGGCTGGATGTGAACAGATAAATAATAGTATCGTACAGTTTTATTTTGTTTTTGTTTTTTTATGATACAATTGTGTTAGCTGTTCCAAAATGAGTTTGCATTGAAATATATAGCCAATAATCAATAATTAGTTATACAGGATTAATAGAAAATCCTCCAAAGTGCTTTTAATAAGAGGTTAACTACAATTCGCTATAAGAACTAACTTTCAGTTGATATTAGATGCTCTATAATTTTCAAGGAAAGCCATTATAGAAATCCAGAAGAAAACCAATGTGATGATTTTACATAAGTTGCATTAAATTGTATTATATTGGTTTTAAGAAAATATTTGTAATATTTTATGGAAGTCCTTTGAACAATGAAAATGTCTACATAATAGAAATATAATCTATTGTCAGCAATCTCAGTTCAAGAAAATAGTGTGCATACATTTGACAATAAATTTCTCCTTTAGTACCTGTTCAACTTTGATGTCATATTCCCCAAGGACCTTTTTTCCACGAAAACATTTGGTCCTGAAAAAAACAGTAATTACTGTTACTACAATATATCTGCTGTAAATATAACATTATCAATAAAAGCATTCCTCTTTAGTAAGCTGTGTAATTTTTTTTACCATTATTGAACTTGTTGGATGGAATTTTAAATCTACTGGTAATGCATAAAAATTGTGCTTCTCTGATATTTAAAAATTAAAAAAAATCTTTATTTAATATGTCTACACAGTGAATGGCTGATGCTGAAAAATATTTAGAATTTATTTGATATATTGGCATATGGACTGTTTTCCAATTAGAATGAAATATTCCTCCTCAGATTCACCTTTTCTTTGTAAACATCCTCTGGATGAGGCAATTATTAAACAACTGATCTCTGGCATGATTCATGTTTCAACAAATGACTTCAGTTTTGAAAATAAACATTAATACTGAACACTAAATTTGCCATCTGGAGTCTTAACAAAATGTTAAACAAAATGAGGCCAGGAATACTTCCAGTGACTTAATTCTACAGAAGCATTAAACACTGAAATAGAAAAGCATTAAAAGCTTCCTGAATGTTTTAGGTGTGTTTTTTTTTTAAAAAAAAAACATTCTTAGTTCTTTTTACTCAAGCAAAACTTTATAAATCATATTCTTCAATTCTCAAATTCATACGACTAAACTCTGACGAACTTTTGAAGTGTTCTTCTACTAAGAACTTGGGCCAATTCCAAAGTCAAGTGGCGCCTTTTTCTTGCTGGGGGGGGGGGGCACCAACAAACTTGGGAAGGTTGTAGCCATGTTGAAATATATTCATTTAATGTCTAAAGTACACTTGTGCAAGAAAAAGAGAGGATATGAACCACAGAGAAATCCCAAGAAAGTTCTGTTTGAAAGTGGTTGTGATCTTCTGCTCAGCTGATAGCTACCCTATCAAGGTATATCAGTGCTGCAGAACAGAAGAACAACTGCTTGCCAGTCTGAGAAACACTCACAAAACATAGTACAGTATGCCTGACTGAACTAAGAATGGTTCTGTTGCATTGGAAAGAAACATAATGGACACCTTATCTTTTCTTACAACAGGAAAACACTTGCCTAACAGGGACAGTCAATGGTTCTTAAGTCAGTGAAGCAGTGAATCTTTAGGGAGCTTATTGCTCAGCAATTTAAACTGGCTCCAGCCTCCCAGACTGGAGCTAGGATGTGGGATGTAGGTGGGGATTATTTGCCGCGCAGGTCAGCCCCCCCCCATAAATACAGAAACCTGGTTGGAGGAAAAAAGGCCACAACTTTATTAACTGTTCCACACATGCAGAACAACACAAAACCATAGGGTTGGCCCAAAGCATAAGGTCTGGATCTGGCCATCAGCAACACCCTGGTTGGTTGATGTACGCTTGGTAGCAGGGGCAAACATCGGGATGACGTAGGTGCCAAGCTCCGCCCTGTTGCGCAGTTAGGCAACTGCGCTGCTTCACATCGAATTGCGAGACATCCTAGTCACCGGGTATTAATCGACTGTGGCCCCCGCAATGGCCACAGCGAATCGCTCCTTACCTGGGTCATGAGGACTCCCGATCCAGTGCCCTGGAAACCCCTACCCCAGATCCAGGAGGGCACACCATACCCTGCTGTGGCCAATCAGACAGGTTTCTTTCCTGCTCCTCCCGGTAGCCAATCAGCATCAAGCCCGCGCTCGCACCGGCCGCTGGGGCGCCCAAGCCTGGCGCGTGGGAAGGGGAGAGGCCTTCCTTCACGCGGCAACAGCACCGGCCCGTTAATTCGGGCGGCACCATTGCTCACTAAATCACCACCGAACCACTGGCTGCCATCAGCCCGGATCCCAGCCATACTTCGCCAGCACTTCTTAGTAGTCGGAAAGCGTGCTGGTGGAGTGTGGCTGGGCCCGGGCAGATGGTGGCCAGTGGTTTGGTGGCGATTTAGTGAGCGATAATTCCCGCTCCCATCCTGCATCCCGACTCCAGCCTGGGAGGCTGGAACCATTTTAAAATGCTGAGCTCCAATGTCACAACTTTAAAGAACTATCCAAGGTGCTGAAACTTGTCCCTTTTAAAACTGTGACTAAATTCACCCCACTGATACGGGAACCACCAGCTGTCATTGTTTGCCTACGAGAATTTAGGGTACATTTGTTTCTCTTCATGATTTATGATTTTATTTCAGAAAGGAAAACTCTAGTGCTGTAGTTTGAAGCTCAAGATATTTGAAACTAAGGGGTGAAACAGACAGGCCAAATAAAGCTGAAGGCGGGACATTTAGATGACGCATGCCTCCAAAGCAGAAGGAAAGCAGATTGAAGCCACAATCTGGGGCTAAAAACGGGAGCCAAACGAAGCTGTGATAGTCAGAGTCAAGGTAGAAAATGCGTACCTTCAACCCTGCATAGAAACTTCCCAATGCAAGAGCAGTTCTGAAGAAGCGATCCATCCTAACCCTAACCCTAAAGCTGAATATAAACACACTAGTAGAGGTGTACTTTAAAAAAGGATGGAGCTGGAGTACCCAAGCAGTTGGGGTGGCAATGCAAAAAAGTGAAAGTGTGACACCTCCAATGGATACAACATACACAAACCACAGAGTCCAAGAGAGGGCATGGGATGAAGGGTGTGTATGAAGGGAGCATATAGCGGGGGGCACGATTGCGCTTTGCCAGTGTTTCACTGGGCACAATGATGCTCCAATGGTCCATGCCAGCAAAGGATCACAGTTGCAACTGTGTGGCCAATCAAAAGGGCAGCATCTAATGGGATGGCATCTTGGCAGCAGGTAGCTGCTGGCTGTGTTTTTGTGTGATGGTATACATGTATGGTGGGGAGGTGACAAAACAATTATCCAGTGACATGTCTTGATACCACACTGTGCAGTCAAGCCATGTGTACTCAAGCATCTTTTCCACCCGCTTCCACAAAATGTTGGTTCCAGTTGCTTTTTCCTGTTTGTTCCAGGCCTAAGTAAATTGTCAGCGTAGGCCCAACACTGAAACAAACTCAACCTCACTGGAGTTACTAAGCACCTGAGGTATTTATACAATTCAAGTGTAACAGCACCCCAACACAAATGCTTCCTGCAAAAAGAAATGTGGAATTTCTTTTTGCAGGAAAGTATGAAGGTTACTTTCAAAACTGAAAGTAGCACTGAATCCCCGTCTCACAACAGATCTGACAACAATTTTCCCCTTCCTGTGTAACTTTGGGCCTTTAGTAGTACATAGTCAAATGCTCCAATGATTCTGCTGGGCAAGCAGATGCAGAGGGGTACTAATGGCCATGACATTCAAATGGGTACATTATCTTTCTACAGTACACAACATTATCGATCTTATCCTAGTCTACATCAAGTGTAGGAAGGGACATATTGCAATATGTCTAATTTTTGTATATTTAAAATATAAACCTATGTAGTTCATATTATTATGTGTTTTCATTGGGCTTATAGTCCCATATCTGTACAGTGTGAAAGGATCCCAGGTTCCTCTCCACCATCTTACCCAGGAGTAATCTCTCTCCAATATTTGTCAAATTAAACAATTGCTTAGGAGGAAAGATAGAAAGAAATATCTTAAATACTGCTGTGTTTTGACCCAGGCCAAGAAAAATAATATATTCTTTCCTTTGATTTTATTGTTGTTGTTAGTGGGAGCACTTTACTCTAACATGTTTACTTGGAAGATACAAATAGATGCATTATACTTCCAAGCTGTTCACACCCTTCAAAGCAGTGCATGGAAAATGGTTTGTGATTAGGATTTCAAAATACTAGAGATACTGCAGAAGGTATCCCAGGCAAAGCTTGGAAAAAATGTAAAAGCCTCTTTCATTAATGAAATGCCCATATAGTTAGCTCCTGAACTCTTCTGCTTTCCTTCTTATTGCACATTTCACATTTACTTCAAACCTCACTACTTGCTTAAAAAAAAAAAATCAATCTGACTAGTGCAAAAGCAGCAATGAAAATGAAATCAAGCCATGTCCTGGATGCTTAAAATAGCCAGAATGGCAGGAAGCAGCCATGCTTGCTTGCAGAGAAACAGAAAGAAAAGGAATGAAGGGAAGCGGTTCCACTGCTAGCTCATGTCTAGGAAAAAGGGTGTACCATCATTTTTGAATGGAGGATGCACTGGTAATATTAATTCAAAGGGAAAGACATCTTCTGCTGCTTTTGATAATATCAATTGAAAGGAAAATACTGCATCTATATTTGAAGAAAACAGGGAACTATCAAGTCAACGTGTTGTCCCTGGGTACTTCATTGTAGTTCTCAGCAGCTGTTACAGTGAAGGTGGAAATAGTGCCTTGGAATCAATGGCTTGGCAGAAAAGCTTTAATGAAAATCCATAGCCTTCTATACTATAGCATGTTGTCTGTCAAACACACTGTTAAAAGTTGAAGCACCTTGAAAGGAAATTCATTTTCTTCATCCCTGATTAATTTATCTCATTAATAACTTCAAAATAGCTCATCTTTCCCTCTAATGTCTCTTCTCCTAGCAGGAAGAATTCAAAGTCCAGGTTATAGCTTTTAAAGCCTTTCATGTTTTGTGCCCCAACCAGTGCTACTCAAAATGGTGGTTCGTGGTTGGGGGACAGTCCATTAGCTGCCAGTTTCCAGTAAGTTGATTGGGGAAAAAAAAACCTTGTAGCCAATGGACACAAATATGATACACTCTGATGATACACTGCGTGATAGTGGTGCTGGTCTCCCACATCAGATAGACTGAGAAGAAACTTGTCAAGACTATTATATTCCCTAAACATGCCTGGCCAAGTTTTAAGATCTTTGAGAAAGGGTTTTCTCTCAGGCCAAATCCCATCAGAGGTACATTTAGTGGGGACACAAGGGAGACCCTTCTCAGTGGCTTCTCCAGTGTGTGGAATTCCCTCCCATGAAGATGTGGCTGGCCCTCTTTCCACTCTCTTTACATTGACAGTCAAATACCTTTTTATTTTGGAAGGACTTCGACTCTTAACTCATAAGGCATACTGGTGTTTTAATGTAGACTCCTGTGCTTGTATTCTATTTTGTAATGTTTGAAGAGTTTTAATTTTGTGCTTTTAATCTATCTATTTATTTATTTAATTAATTACCTTTTACCTTTTGTAAAGATTTTAGCTGTACTTTGTTTTAATCTGTCATAAGCTGCCTTGGGTTTTGTCCTGAGAAAAAGGCAGTATACAAAAACAATTAACAAAAAAAAAACATAATTGTGGAAACCAGAATGATTTATTTTCCTTGATGGCAACAAGAAACAGAGGGGGAGAAACAGAATAAAGGGCTGGGTGAGACTGCTCTTCCACTGCCTGGAATAAGCTAGTAAACAACACCAAAGGCTATACTCAGAATGCAGAAATGAAGAGCATCATTATCCATGCACCCCTCCTTCCCTAAATTGTCTCAACAGTGCTTTGACAGTCCATGCTGGACAAGTTTTTATTGCAACATGGGACAGAATCATTGTCAATATTCCACACTGAATGTGTAACTAAGAAACATCTCTTGTCCTGACAACCCAGCCCACCTGAACAGCCAGCAGCTGGACTGAGTGAAGGAGGTCTGTTCAGCTGGTGACAAGGAGGATGACATTTCCAGCCCCTTACCATTGGCAAGCAAGGCTGTGACAATCAGACTCTTGTCACAATCCCTCATCAGTCACTCGTGGGAGGGGGCTGGCATTTGCAGACCCTTAACACTACGTTGCAAATCCATAACTACACTACAGCATGCCAGCCCTTATGTTGAAAAAGAGAGAAGGCAATCACAAAACACTCTGGCACAAAATTCCTCAGCCTGGCAGCTGTCATCCAGATGCTCTGTAATAATTATACCATCTGAGTATTCCAGATGGTTTGGGAGTTCCTGCACGGCAGGGGGTTGGACTGGATGGCCCTTGTGGTCTCTTCCAACTCTAAATTTCTACGATTCTATGATTCTATGATCCATTCAAGGGGAAAATTAAGCTACCTAATCATAATGTCTTCTCAGTGGGTGAATAGGGTTAATTTATTACGACTGTTATGATCCTGGAGGCTAGCAATCGTACAGGCAGAACTGAAAATAGTAGTGGTGACAGACCAGGCACCAAATTAGGGGTTGCAAACCTTTACTTATTTCATTCTTGAATGTGAATATGGGAAATTGAAAGGTTTTTTTCCCCCTCTCAATTGAAATTATGAGAACTTCTGTATATTATTAGTTGATTTTCACATTTGGGGACTTTTGGAAAAAAAAGTTGTTTTTTAAACATTTTATGCAAAACCAAAATTTGTCATCCCTTCCTCTGTCTAGTTCCAACATGGTACCTTGGAGGCTAGAACAGGATATGAAACCTTTTCTAGACAAAGGCCCAAGACTGGCAATTAGCAGGGTTTTTTCCCCCCCTATGCTACTACACAGGGATTGATAGAGTGGTGATAATATGGCATCACTTTGTATATTTGTATGGTCTTAAAGGGTATTTCCTTTTCATTTTGAGTTCACTGGCTCTCTCTGCATGCAGGTATCTGTGCCAGCATAGTTGTTTGTGGCCTTTGGCATTGTTTTCAGGAGCGCTGGGGACAAGTTTGTCATTTTTACTGTTTTAGTATTTTCAGACTGTGTGTTTGTTTTTTCCTCCTCTCTGGATGAGTATGTAGGAGGTGATGGCTCTTCTGCCAACTTGGTACTGTCCCATCTCCTCACTCCAACCACAGTGTAATTGATATGCAGCCTCAATTCTAAAATCATTTACCAGAAGGTGAGTACCTTTGAATTCAGTGGGAATTACTTTCAGTAGATAGACACAGGATTAGACTCCTGGAGTTCTCAAAGATCAATGTAAAGGAAGATCTGATAAAAGAATCATAATCAACATAATTTCATCTTCAAAACATAAAAGGCTACCTTCTATTACCAAGTGGTAAACAGAAACAAGTTCAATTTAGTTCTTTTTTTTTTTTTAGATGAGTCTAATGATGAAACTGTACTGGAATTATAGACTACAATTTGAAAAAGTACAAAAGGTACTTTCTAACTTTGATCCATTTATTTTTGCTATACGACATACTGCAAGTCACAGTATTTTCCTTAAGGGTATTTTTGTCCACTCGTACTATTTTTGCAAGCTAACATAAGGGCACGATCTACTCATACACAGTGACTTTAAAATTCTATATCAGTGTAAAAAAATTAAGTGTATATGTACTTCAATATCTTACTGAAATAATGGGACTTACCTATTTGTTTTTCTGTAAATCAGCTACAACTATAAGTTCAATTTCACTTAGTATGAAAGATGTAAGTAGGCTAAAACCAATTACTAGTCCAAACTGGAATATACCCACTGAATCACTGGGACTTTTTAAATGATTGGAACAAGAAATTGTACTTAGTTCATTATCCTTCTGTACTAACTAAGATGAAACCTAAAGATGGTCTAAGTACACCTCACAACCTTTTATCAACAGAATATTTTCCTGTAAATACAGCCCATTATTTCTTATCAGTTTGGTTTGTGGCAATTTGCTTACTACTGCAATGCATCCTTATAGTAAAAAAGCAGCACCATCACCATCACCATCCATATAAGAGAAAACAGATTAATAGTATGCTAGTAGTAATGATACTTTTATTCTGCTCTCTGTGGGCATAAACATGAAGTCCTACAGCCACTGCTTACTGATATTATTTATGGTGCTATGAACACAATATAATCAATGAAAATGAATGAAATTCTTTTCTTTCCATTTTTCCTCTGAATTCTCTGAAAATAAACCTGAAGTACTCCTATTGTTTATGTTAAATGAAGAAATAGAAAAACGATATGGAAGAGTTATTTTTTACATGTTAACTGCAACATGATGAATTTATGCTAGATATTGGAAGTCCAAAAAAGATATTCAAATAGATAAGTGGCAAACAAAACTTTTTGAGATGATGGAGTTGGACATATTTTCTCAGCAAATTAATGAGAAAAAGAGAGAGAGATAATAGCAGAAAATTGGAGACAGACCTATAATTATTTAAAGAGTAAATGGGAAAATACAGTTAACATTCTCTCTCTGGCTTTTCTTCACTAACAAAGATTCAGGAAGGACTCATCCCATGCTTTCTACAAGCGCGTTGATGACTAAAAAGGCTGATCCAAGATAAACAAGTCCGGTTACAGAAAGCACAGCAGGAAGTCTCCTCGGGTGATGTTTCCAAGTTGTGGTTCTTTCTGCATTGTTGTTTCTCTTCAAGACTCGTTTGGCGTGAGTTCTCGAAAGAGGCTGCAGCACTGTGGATAGCGCATCTCCATGCCTCCTAATGTTAGACCAGGGCAGACCATTGTTGGTGATCAATTTGGCTGAGCTTGAGACATTGTTTCAGGGAGTTCTTGTATCTCTTCTTTGGGGCACCCCTCTTTCGCTGACCCGTGGCGAGTTCACCATGGAGTACTATTTTTGGGAGGCGGTGGTCTTCCATCCTGGAAACATGCCCTGCCCAGCACAGCTGTGTTTTCAGTAGCATGGCCTCAATTCTACCTGGGCTCCTCCCATGCCTTGGCTTCTGGACTTAAGGAGGAGGAATGGTCCTCTTTCCCTCCTTTCCAATACAGTATCTGCCAGTGAAGACCGGCTGAGAGAGTGTTTGTTTGCCCTCCTTCCCACCTGGGCTCCTTCCATGCCTTGACTCCTGGACTTAAGGAGGAGTCTTGTCTCCCCCTTCTTCTTCTTTTTTTTTTTTTTAGATTGTGTATAGTTCTCATTGTTTCTAGGATTGGGATGGGGGGGTTGAGAATGGGGATTATTTTCTTTTTACTTGTTTTGGTATGTTAATTGTTATGTATTTTGCTTTGTTAATTTCATTTTTTTGGTTATTTTTTGTTATAATTACTATGTATTTTGTTGTTGTTCCTATAACTGCTATGTATTTTTGCTTTGTTAATTGTTATGTATTTTGCTTTGCTAATTTTACTGTTACTTAAATTACTACATATTTTTGTTGCTATAATTGTTATGTATTTTGCTAGTTATTGTTATTGTTAATTGCTATCTGATTTTATTATTATTACTTAATACATTGCCATTTGTTTTTTAATTCATGTATATTGTTATTGCGTGTATAATCCCCTCTGTTGTAACCCACCCTGATTGCTTGCTCAGAGGCGTGGGCTAGAAATAAAAAATATTATTATTATTATTATTATTATTATTATTATTATTATTATTATTATTATTAAATTCTGATTAGGAAAGTAACAGGTAAAAAGACCTGTTGTGTTTTTGTGGCTCTCTAATCCCTTGGAAGCTCAAAATATAAAAACATGAACATATGGGCATTCAACATATGTGCATTTCTAAATTCAAAAATTATTTTCTTTTCTTTCCTTTTGTACTTATTGTGTTTCTCGGTGTGATTTTAAACTAAGTTATTTTTTCAACACCTCTCTCAGGATTTAGCTAATATCTTTATAAGCTTGTTCAGTGTTTTTGTGAAAACATAAACCTTTAAAACACATAAGTGCTGGTTTCTACTGCCCTCTTGTGTAGAAATAAGTGGATACCGATTCAGCTTAATTTTACACTTTGCATTTAACTTCACTATTTTGGGATTATGTCAGCTAACACTTTAACAATCATCTTTATGCTTCTTGAATCTTGTAATATGACATTGCTAAATAGCTATTGCTGTTCACTCAGAATTTTCTATTTCATCAAAGTATTCACCATTTACTGGAACATCAAAGTGAATGTGTAAATGTGTTACATTAATCATGAATTTAATACGGTTTTCTTAAACAAGGAAGACATACAGGCCATTTCACCAGTTCCTTCCTCTTAAATATAGCTGACAGCACCTGGCAGTAACTGGCAGTCTCCCATCCATGTGCTAACCAGGGCTAAACATGCTTAGCTTCCAAGAACAGACAGGTTCTGGTGCCTTTAAGGTATTCAGGTGCTTACACCTATTTTGCTGTTGTTATTGCCTTGAAGTCCTTTTTGAATTTTTATCACCATAAAACCCTATCAATGAGTTTTCTGGAGCTGAGTGTGCGGCTTGCCCAAAGTCATCCAGTGAATTTCCCTGGCCAAGCAGAGAAACAAACCCTGATCTCCAGAGTCCAGCACTCAAACCACCACAACACACTGGTTCTCTACATCTATCTAGCCTAGCCTAGTAATCAATTCTCTTATCAGTATCTGGGTTGTTTAGTAGGTTATCAGGAACAGCATAGCTCAAAGGCTATGTTGTAGTCTTCTGCAGAGCAGTCCAATTTCAGCCTCTCCTTGGCTTCCTTTATTCTCTTTCTAGTCGCTGCCCAAACTATCAGCCATTCTGTCTTGTCCAATGAGATAAGTGAACTCCAGTGGATCCCATTTGTGTCAAAAATACTCTTCCTTTCCAAAGAACTCTGAGAGGCATGTTGGCGAAAGGCATCGTCATATGCAATAGCCCAGGGGGCATTCACCTGGGGCAAACAAGGGAATGTTGGAAGCTTGAGGGTCAACCCACACGCCCTGCAAACCAGGACACCAGGCCCATCGTCGAATGGCCCAGCCAGGGAGGCCTGGGGCAAGGGTGTGCTTGACCCAGTATCCATTCCTCCCAACCAGTAAGCCTGGGCAGGCACCACCTGGAACGGCCAAAGCCTGCTGTGCATCACGCCGAGCTCTGAAGCACTTCTAGCTTCTGAAGCTATGGATTTGTTCTTGGTCATGTCTGGTAGATGTTCTGTTACCTTGTTTACAACTGAGCAAGCGTTCTGCCCAGAATTAGACTGTCACACACATTCTAACATAGGGCCAAAACAGATGGGCAGGAAGGAGCCAAGAGGAGCCACTCCTTGCCTGATCACCCTGGGACCACGGTGATCACACGCCATGGTCCTGGGGGCACCTGCTGCTGCAGTACCAAATGGACCGTGGAAACGAATGGAAAAGATCCACTCCTTTGGTGACTGGTTTTGGGCCACCTTGGACAGTCCCAGGACGACTTCCAGGTATTCTGGGGGCAAGCATTGTGAAAATGCCACACTCCCAGAATGGCCGGAAGCCAACAACTAGTAAATTTTCATATAAATACTTTTATCTTGCAGAAATTGCCAAAATCTTCTTTGAGAACTTCTCCCTGGCATTTTGCTATACTGGGCAAAACAATAAATTATGCAAAATAACCCTTATGTCCATCACATGGAAGGGTTCTAAAACACAACTGTATCTTTAGTCCAAGACATTTCAGCCATGATTTAAAAGCCTATTTCTCTGACAACAATTCTCAGTGAAGTAAAATTAAGTTTGTAGATACTAAGGTCCAGCATGATCTTTTAACAATTTTTTTAATAATGTTGATGATGGTGGTGGGGAATAAGGATCAGAAAATCCTTGCATCTTGATTATTTTTCAGCCCAGATATGCATTCCTTCAACAACTTGATTTTGTTTCCAGGTATGGTAAAGATGTCAGGTTGCATTATTTATCAGAGACTAATAGTGCTTGACATACAGCCCAACCTCTCTTGTTTATTTGTTCTTTCAAAGAGTCTGGAGGGAGGGAAGGTAAGTTCTCTCCTATAAACAAGAGGCTTGTCATCCAAAATCCAGTTTTTAACAAGCAGCGTATCTCTGTTTTTAAGAAAGGAGTGGGGGTTTCCAGGACTATTGCCAATATATTTTCCCCTCCCCAGATTTTGAGAATGCTCCAGCAGTTTCATAACTTACAAACCTCAGTATCATATTGGATTTAAACAGCAGACTCCCCAAGTCCCTCTAATAAACTATATTAATATTTCTCTCCCTCTCCCCCCCCCCCCCCCAGTATCTTACCATTCTCCCAGGATAAGACCCAAAGGGTTCATTAACTTTCTCCTTTAAAAGAATTTCATGTTAACACTACTTGTCTTTTATATGGTTACTTCAGTGTTTTGGAGCTGGTCTTGCAATAATCTTTCCTATCGGAGGCCTCATTCCCACTTACAATATATTGCTTCGCAATCCGAATCATTGGATCAGTTCAGCAGCAGAGGTACGCTACATTTGCCCTGATTGCATTTTCTTGCTGCAAAATAAAATAAAATGACCTGCTCCAGCCAGCCAAAGGGCAAATTTAAATTGATTCCAATCCGCATCTGGTTCACATTGGGCGCTGAATTGATTTATCCAAAAAGACTCTGGAAAAATCAGCATCAAAAAGACTCAGGTTAAATGAGTCTAGCACATGGTCACCCTCTTTGAATCGCTTCAGCGATTCAGTTCAAGCGTGAACCTGGATGGCCCTTGTGGCCCTGTGGCTGGATGGCCCTTGTGGTCTCTTCCATCTCTATGATTCTATGATTCTAGGATCATTTAAACTGGTTCAAACTGATTTGTGATCCAGTTTAAAAGGTAGTGGGAATGAGGCCTAAGTAGATGTGAAGGGGAAAACATGCTCTTAATACTCCCTGCTTAGCTGCCAGTTATGCTTTTGGGGATGGGAGGTGGGAATCATCTACTTAAAACTATCCTTAGATTTACTGTAGTTAATTATAAGTTGGTCTATTCAATAAAAATAATAAAGTTAATAATCTTATCTGAATCTTATTAATAATGAGCAATAAAAAAGCACTTCCATATATGAGTATCACAGTTTTATGGTTACACATTGCGAACGGAAAATGTTTGTTAAGAATATTATTAATGTAAAAATTGGACAAAAGCAAACATATAATTCCTCTGTTTGTACAATATCCTCCAGCAATCTACCATTTGTATAACCCTCACTCTTTTTTTCACATCTTATGTTCTATTATTTGTCTTGTCACATTGTCATAATTCAAAGTTGCACTTCCTTTAGTCTACTAACAGTAAATACTCTTGCTTCCATTGTTATATTCCATATAGTCTTGTATCCCACCATAACCCTTAAACAAATATTCTCCATTTTATATGTACAATGAATGCATAGTATTGCATTAATTCTGTAATTTCCTATTTTCAATTTTTTATTTCTGAATGTTTGTTATTCTGTCCTTTAATTAAGTGTTCCTGTTCTTTTCCCTTCTTGCCATCTTTTTTTTTTTTTTTTTGGCAGTAATTTGTTACTGGAGACCATTCCTCTTCTGTTCTCTTGGCATCTTTATAGTTTAACCAGGTGGTTAGTCCATTTCTTCCATGTCTGATAATCTTAAAATCCATTCATCTACTGAGGACAAGTCTTATAACTCTCACTCTTACAGTTGTATTTGTATACTATTCCTGATTAAGGAGCCACAGTCTCTTGTTTCCTCTAAGTTTGTCCCTCAATTGGCTCCCTCAAAGCCTGTAGAGACATCAATAATAGCAGCAAATAAATTAGATGGTGCCTTACAATGTTCATTGCTGCTCTCGGTATGAAATAATGTTAACCACTTTTTACTTTTCTTTTTCTTCTTTTTTGCAGCTGGGGTCCATTCTGGTTTTACTTCCAAAAGGTGGATGGGAGATGAACCCCAAGTATTAGCTTGCACTTCAAATTTTGCCCAAACACAATCTGGAAGCCAGGGCAGAAGAAACAAAAGTAGTGTGGCATGATCACTTAAGTGGATGTCACAAAAATTGCTGGCTATTGCATTTTGCACTCTCAACACCCACAGCTAGGACTTGGCTGAAATACTTTGCTGCCCAAAACAGAACAGAAATGGTGCTTCCCAAATAATCAGGATCACAGCATTCCCAGATATTCAAAAGCCAGCTAAGTTATTTTCATGTGTGGGACATAATATCCAATAGGTACCCTTCACCCATCCTTGGCAGTAAATTTACAACAATAACTAATTATTAAAAAAACAAAAAAACATCTAGGGGCAGCTGTGTTGGCCATATAGCAAATCTAATAACATCCAAATAATGATACTTTTATTGGGCCAACCAAAACACAGAATTACATGTTGCAAGCTTTTGAAGTCACACTGGCTTCTTCATCAGGCAAACAGGAGAAAGGAACTGAAGATGTTAGTCATAAGCCTGCATTCTGGTCTTAGTTCAGATAGAAGGGAGAGCTTTCTGCAGGCTAGCACCTCCCCCTTTGGCCATGCGTTCACTGGTAGATTTTCAAAGTCAAGGAAATGTAATGTCCATTTGAAATTCAAAGATGTTTCCTTGGAATTCAGCATGTCTGTCTCCTATGGCTCCTATAGGCTCCAGGCTTCTATGAAGGGAGAGAACACTGAATTTCACAAGAAATCTTCATGTTTTGCATTAGGAAAACTTTAGGTGATGTAGAGGTAAAGCATGCCAATCAGTCCTAATATTAGGAAAAATTGCTTTACCTTTGTTGGAGCCTCAGATGGCAAGGTTCCAGTACACTGGCTCTCTCTTTAGGAATCTCCTATATGTCCAACAGGGCCTAGATGTTTTTCGGATTTCAGGATACTGCATTTTAGCCATCACAATGCATTATTCAGTTCAGTTGTACACAATTTAAGTAGAAGTGTTAAAATGTAAATAGATGTTCCTATGTTTCCAAATGTACTTGTTGACTTTCATGTGTAGGTGTACAAATATCTACACGTACATGTTAATAATTATTTGGAAAATGCAGCCAATACCTTCTTCCTAGTCGCTCATTGCCAAAGTGGCAATGTCCATTTTAAACTTATTCAAACTTTGTTGAACTAATACAAAATCCCAAAAGCAACAATGTTCTTCGTTTAATATGCATATAGTGTCATTAAAGTCGTCAATAGAAAAGTAAATACAGAATATTATGATGAACCACTGCCACCTACTGGTTAGATGCTAGATTCAAGATACTGGTAAGTTTCTTTTGCAGCCTATTACCTTTAAGAAGGAAATTATCACAAAATGCATCTGACAGAAGTTATTTCATACATTCAATATAATAAAAGTGCTGCCACTTTACACATTAGCAATTACTTTCCTTAAATATTGAAAACTCAGAACTATCAGAACAGTCTTCATTAGTCTTTCTCCACAGGAAGTTCTCTAGCATAATTCCCCTTGATCTTTTCCTAAATGAAATACATCTGAAGAAATATCTCCATGAATTCAGTGGAAGAATGAAAATCTAACTGACTTTAGTGGAAACTTAATTCATAAATGTCTTTGGGTTCAGAGTTTCTCCTTAGCATATTGCTTCAAAAGACACGGAATTAAATAGGCATCTAAGTACTGTTCAGCTACAGGTGCAATGTATTAGTTTCTACAGTAATCTCAAAGTGACAGGCAGAAAACCTCAAATAATCTGTTATGACAGACAGATAAAAGTAATGTAAATGTCAAAGTCAAAGGGCCTTGTTATATGTCCTCTCTAGCACCAAAACAGGGGGAGATTTATATCAACCTCAAGATTAACTGTATACTCAGATGTGCTGTTTTAGAAAATGACTAAATTACGTTTGATTTGACACTGGTCTCAAATGTAAATTGAAATTCAGGAATCCAAAGATTTGTCCTTACTAATGACTATCAGTGGAAATTCAAAAATGGCTTTAAATCCTTCTTCTCAGAATTGGACAAATTTACAGACACAGTAGGGAAAAGATTAAACTTGCAAATCACAGATAGTTTGCTGTAGGATTTTTGTGACATTAACATTTAATTTTTTTCAAAATGAGCCTGCCAATAACATTTATTTCGTGGAAGAATTAGAAGTAACTTTCAGGAATAATTGCCCCTCCTGAAAGATTCAAGGCTGCCAGGTTTCAGATCTACATCTGGGCATACTGATCACCACTATTCTGATGACAGAACAGCACAGAAATGACCCTATGTAATGACCTTGCAAACTTTTGGAATAAGTGCACTTAACCTGTTCCCACAAGGCACTTTCTTTGAGAGATATGGACTGATCATAATTTAGAAACAAACAAACAGGAAGTTATAATTACTGAATAAAAAGCAAACCAAAAAATTGAAATGATCCAACAGGCTCTTTAGTATATTCTACATTGTTTAACACATTATAAAGATAGTATTTAAAAAAAAGAAAGAAAGAAAAGAAAATAGAAGCAGTAGCAGGCATGAGCATTAGAGAAGAGAGAAAGGAAATAAATTGACTGTGGTCTGCTGATGATGCAGCAATATTGGTGGTTGTAGAAGGCAAGCCAAAATTTTTCTGACCACTGGCATCAGAATATAACTGACAAGCAGAGATGAAGCCACGTTTGTTATTTCCTGGCTTTGCTTACATATTTTAAAGGATCAATATGTGGGTGAGCATTATAATACTGGAAACATTTTCTAGCTCAGATTTTAATTTCAGACAGAGAATAAACCAGTGCCCCCACTCACCATTTACTTACCTATTCAGCCAGCAGCCTACAATTTCCCTCTGTTTCACCGACTTTCTCAGGTACTAGAGCTTAATTTACCAGGGGGTAGGCAACAAGTTCCTTCCCTTCAATACCTACAGTACAACTCTGCCCTGGGAAATGTAGTTTAGACAGGAACACAGCTAGGCCTATGTCAGCAACTATGTCAGTCTGCCTAATCAACTAGCACCAGAAGCATGGGGCTACAAGTTTACCTTAATAGATGCTGCTCACATTCTCACAATCCAATTAAAGATAAGATTCATATTGAAGAAAAGGAAGGTACATAAAAAGAGGAATATGATTGATCTTGTCCCAAAGGCATAATCAAAGAGATACATCTCTGTGTCTAATAATGTAATAAATTAGTGTCTATGGGGGAAAATTATTGAGTGTGTGTTAACCGCCCTCAAGTTGACAATGACATGGTCATTGTCTGAGACGTCCTATCCTCAATAGCCCTGTTTAGACTTTGAAGACTCAGGGTCATAGCTTCCTTGATTGAGTCTATCCATTTGATATAATCCTTTTGCAACTGCAACAGTTTCACTGGTAAGGACACATGAGAGGGCCAAGACAGGACCAAGACAGATGGAACTCCCTACCATAGGAGGCTAAATGGCACCCCCTTTCTGCTCTCCTTCCATTGACAGATGAAGATGTTTTTATTTGGACAGACTTTGGTCTATTATCTGGGTGTCGCATGCAAATATTTTAATTAATAGTGCTACATTTGTATTCTCATAGAATATAGGCAAGTAATATAAGAAGATACAGCTATCAGATAGCCTGGATTCAAGCCACAAAGGGCTCATAACCAGCACTAAAATTATGGCCGGAAACAGACTTGCACTCATTGGATTTGTTGCTACAATAGGGTTGCACACACCCTGTACCCAGTCCCTGTTAACAAGCTTGCTGCAGCTCTTTGGACCAGAACATGTTTCCAAGGACTTTTCAATGGGAGCCCCATGCAAAGCACATTGCAGTAATCTAAATGGGATATATCACCATGGCACGTGTCACTATGGCCAGATCTGATATCTCTAGGAACAATCATAGCTGAAACACAAGCTTTAAGCACTCAGATGCACTCCTGGCCACCAGCGAAATCTGAGCTTTCAGGCTGAAGCCTGAATTTAGGATTACTGCAAGCTGTGAATCTGTATTTTCAGGATTAAACCCAGTCCAGTATAGGCTGAATCCCTGTTCTCAGATCCATCTTTCAACTGACCAGAAGAATGTGGAGTCGAAGGCTTTCATGGCCGGCATCAATAGTTTTTTGTAGGGTTTTCGGGCTGTGTGGCCATGTTCTAGCAGAGTTCGTTTCTGATGCTGGCGAAACACCAGAAAGGAACTCTGCTAGAACATGGCCACATAGCCCAAAAGCCCTACAAAAAAACTATGACCAGAGGAACATCTTCCTGTCAAAATTTGTTTGCCCTACTCAGTCCATTATTGAAGATAATAATAATAATAATAATAATAATAATAATAATAGGTTTTATTTATAGCCTGCCTCTCTGATTAAACAATTGAAGTGGGGTACAACAAAAAAAAGTTAAATTAAAAATATCCTTCCTGCTACCCACCTCCCACCCCTTTAAATAGAATTAAACTAAGAGAGATTAAAACAACAGCAATGCAACAACAAGAAATAATAATTAAAAACACTTGTCTTTGGGCAGCGAAGGAAGACTTCCGTACATAGACTGGGGAGAAGCTGGAGCATCTAGGTAAGAGTTATTGGAGCTGGGGGAATTAGCCGCTATCAGGGAAGGACTGCTGAAAAGATACATCTTATGGCCTTTTAAAAGCGATCAAGAGTAGTGATGAGATGTATCTCGTTCAGCAGGCCATTCCATAGCCTGGGAGTGGAAGCAGAGAAGGCCCTCTGAGAGGTCTGCGACAGCCTGGTCTTCATGAGCTGTAGCAGGTTTCTCCCAGAGGACCGGAGCGTGCGGGGGGGCTCATATGGGAGGATGTGATCCCTAAGATAAGATGGACTGCTTGGACTGAGATGGAAAGGAGTAAGAGAGCAAGGCTCCACCAGCAGACTACTGGCATCAGATCCCAAAACTCTGGACAACTTCTCCCAACAGTTTCATGAATCTGCTAAATAGCATGGGAACAGAACTGATCATTTGGGAACCCCACAGGTTGATAGTCAATGGTGCAAATACTGTAGCAGTTCCTCAGCACCAGCATGTGGGTTTGTCCTTCTAAAAGGATCAGAACTACTATAAAGCAATGTCTCCAAGTTCCATTCAGGCAATGTGGATCAGAAAGACAGCATGGCCACTATTACTGAAAGCTGTGGAAAGTGCCAGCACAAGTGACAGGGACACGCTGTCCCTGTTCAGTTCCTGGCATAGGAGCACTTTTGTACATTAATCTTTTAGCTGTATCTCCTAAAACTATTGTAAGCCACCTGAAATCTCATTTGGCAGAAAGGCAGGAAATAAATTCAATAAATAAGTAAATGAAATAAATAGGTTATATACCAAGGCAACCAAAGCTGGCTCTTTTTCACAGCTAGGCCTGAAACTACACTGAAATAAATCAAGACAATCAATCTCTATCCAGAAAGCCCTGAAGCTGGGAGGCCACTACAAGCTCTAGTACTTGGCCAAAAAATGGGATGTTGGAACTGACCAGTAATTATACACTATTGTGGGATGCAGAGAGACCTCTCTCAACAATTTTCTTACAACTGTGTCCTTTAGGCACTGATGCCTAAAGGTCCAGTCCCTTTACCCACCTACCCACCCCGGACTTTTTTTACTATGACAGGAAGTGCAAGGGTCTTCTCACTTCCCCAAGGGTCATGTCCTCATTGTTATAGACTAAATACTACATTTTGCATTTGACTTGAAAAATTTAAGCCTATATATATGAAGAAAGAATGGCATGCTAGTGTCTTCGTGGAATTAACAGCATACAGGCAGCCCCCGTGTATCTGACTGGTTACAGACCAGGGCATTGTCAATGAAAGTACTGAAAGCACTGAAATGCAGAACCACAGTGTATTACTTGGGCGAGGGGAGGGAGGACCAGCCTTTGGTCCACCTGCGGTCCCTCCCCCAACACACCCAGAGCCTTCAAAGCCGCTCTGGGCTCCCCAGCAGCAACAACAGCGGAGGCAAGGACTTGGGCGAGGGGAGGAAGGACCAGCCTTTGCTCCACCTGCAGTCTCTCCCCAACACACCCAGAGCCTTCAAAGCCACCCTGGGCTCCCCAGCAGCAACAACAGCGGAGGCAAGGACTTGGGCGAGCGGTGGGAGGACCAGCCTTTGCTCCACCTGCGGTCCCTCCCCCAACACACCCAGAGCCTTCAAAGCCGCCCTGGGCTCCCCAGCAGCAACAACAGCGGAGGCAAGGACTTGGGCGAGGGGAGGGAGGACCAGCCTTTGCTCCACCTGCGGTCCCTCCCCCAACACACCCAGAGCCTTCAAAGCCGCCCTGGGCTCCCCAGCAGCAACGGCAGCGGAGGCAGGGACTTGGGCGAGGGGAGGGAGGGCCAATCTTTGCTCCACCTGCGGTCCCTCCCCCAACACACCCAGAGTCTAATTGGACAGTAATTAGAATCTAGCTTCCCTGATATTTATGAGTTGCATCCCCGTTTGAACCTCTACGACTATTGAAATTATTGTTTGTTCTATTGACAACCTGTTGTCTTCATCGGGTAATGGAGTCAGGAGTGAGTCATATGCGGATATTGAAGTTGTGTGGGGCCAGGGAAGTTATGGTGGTAACAGAGTGGGAAAATGTTGCAAAAGAAGTAGGGATCGATGGTTGACACCTATCCCCTCTTCAGTCCACTCTGTTCCCCAGGTTAAGGCGGAGAACATACAGTGGTCCCCCGGGTTATGAAATTAATTGGTTCCGGCTACTTTTTCGTAAGCCGAAAATTTCGTAACCCGGGGCCTATTTCCCATAGGAAATAGGTAATCCGTTCCCGAGGCCTGGCGGGGGCCTCCTGGCTGAGGAAGGGAAGGTCCGATCCGGCGGATCGGGCCTTCCTTTCGTCAGCTGCGGAGGCCTAGCCTGGCTGGGGAAGGGAAGGTTCCCTTCCCCAGCCAGGCTGGGCCTCTGGGCCTGACGCGGAAGGAGGCCCGATCCCGCCGGATCGGGCCTCCTTTCGTTGGGCGCGGAGGCCCGGCCTGGCTCCCCAAGCCTGGCCGGGCCTCCGCGCCTGAGGCACGAAAGGAGGCCCGATCCGCGGGATCGGGCTTCCTTTCGTTGGGCGCGGAGGCCCGGCATGGCTCCCCAAGCCTGGCCGGGCCTCCGCGCCTGAGGCACGAAAGGAGGCCCGATCCGCGGGATCGGGCTTCCTTTCGTTGGGCGCGGAGGCCCGGCCTGGCTCCCCAAGCCTGGCCGGGCCTCCGCGCCTGAGGCACGAAAGGAGGCCCGATCCGCGGGATCGGGCTTCCTTTCGTTGGGCGCGGAGGCCCGGCCTGGCTCCCCAAGCCTGGCCGGGCCTCCGCGCCTGAGGCACGAAAGGAGGCCCGATCCTCGGGATCGGGCTTCCTTTCGTTGGGCGCGGAGGCCCGGCCTGGCTCCCCAAGCCTGGCCGGGCCTCCGCGCCTGAGGCACGAAAGGAGGCCCGATCCGCGGGATCGGGCTTCCTTTCGTTGGGCGCGGAGGCCCGGCCTGGCTCCCCAAGCCAGGCCGGGCCTCCGCGCCTGAGGCACGAAAGGAGGCCCGATCCGCGGGATCGGGCTTCCTTTCGTTGGGCGCGGAGGCCCGGCCTGGCTCCACAAGCCTGGCCGGGCCTCCGCGCCTGAGGCACGAAAGGAGGCCCGATCCGCGGGATCGGGCTTCCTTTCGTTGGGCGCGGAGGCCCGGCCTGGCTCCCCAAGCCTGGCCGGGCCTCCGCGCCTGAGGCACGAAAGGAGGCCCGATCCGCGGGATCGGGCTTCCTTTCGTGTCTCTGTTTCGTCCCTTTTCGTCCCTTTTCCTCCGAGGCCTAGCCTCAGAGAGAAAGGGACGAAAGGCCGTTTCGTCCCTTTTCCTCCGAGGCCTAGCCTCAGAGAGAAAGGGACGAAAGGCCATTTCGTCCCTTTTCCTCCGAGGCCTAGCCTCGGAGAAAAAGAGACAGCCTTTCGTCCCTTTTCCTCCGAAGCCTGGCCTCGGAGGAAAAGGGACGTCCCTTTTTTTCGGATCCCGGGGGATCCTTCGGATCCCGGGGGATACTGTAGCGGTCCCGCCGGTTTCGGATCCCGGGGTTTTCTTAACCCGGGGGATTCGTATCCCGGGGGACCACTGTACCAACCATTCCACAATCCCTTAATCTGCTCCTCTGCAATGTCAGGTCGGCTAAAGCAAAAACTCATATCATCTACGACCTCTTGGAGGACGAACAGGCCGACCTGGCATGCTTTACTGAGACCTGGCTGGGAGATGCCACCGCCGCGATATGGGCACAGTGTCTCTCCTAGCAGGTTACACAGTTAGTGAGCAGGTAAGGGAAAGTGGGAGGGGGGCGGTGTTGCTATAGTCCATAAAACTAACCTGACCTTGATCAGGAAGCCTGTCCGGAAAAAAACCCACACTGAGTGTGTGTACCTTAGTCTGAAGACCAGGGATAGTTTGGGGATTCTGTTAGTATACCGGCCACCCCGTTGCCTAACAGACTCCCTGACCGAGCTGACTCAGCTGGTCTCTGAGCTGTTGTTGGAGACACCCAGGCTTCTGGTCCTGGGTGACTTCAACATCCCTCTCGAGACCAGCCTTTCTGATCTCTCTGGAGCAGCTCGGGAGTTCATGGAATCCATGACAACCATGAACCTATCTCAATTGGTCAACGGGCCTACTCATTGTGCGGGTCACACTCTCGATGGGGTTTTTAGTACAGAACAGGAGTATCCGTGGACGGAGGTAACCAAAACCTCTGCTCTGTCATGGACAGATCACTTTCTGATCAAGGTGGAACTAAAAGCAGCATTTCGCCCCCCCCCGGGGGGTGGCAGACCCATTAGAATGGTCCGCCCTCGAAGGCTCATGGAACCAATTGGTTTCCATAAGGCCCTAGAGGGTTCAATGGTTGGCAGTGCTGGTGATTGTGTCGAAGCCTTGGTAAACACCTAGAACATCGATATCTCCAAGGCTATTGATGCAATCGCCCCTGAGCGTCCTCTCCAACCCGCTCCTAATCATAAACCCTGGTATACAGAAGAACTCAGGGAGATAAAGCGGGTTGGACAATGACTAGAGCGCAAGTGGCGGAAGACTCGACTCTTATCCGACAAGACTCGCCATAGGCAGCATCTTCGCGCCTATTGGGAGGCTTTGCGTGCAGCGCGGAAATCTTTCTGCTCTGCACGCATTGCGTCTGCAGAGTCTCGCCCAGCGGAACTGTTTAGGGTGGTAGGGGAGCTGACGCAGGTTCCCCCTGTGCCAAATCCCCTTCTTAACCTTACGACAGCCTGCTGTGATGCGTTTAACAACTTCTTCGCAGATAAAATCTCTCAGATAAGAGCCGACTTGGACACCACCTTTTCTCCAGATCCTATAAGTGAGGTGTCTAGCGACTCCGTTGCTGTCACATTACTGGATGAGTTTCAATCTGTAAGTACCGATGACGTGGACAAGCTATTTGGAAGCATGCGGAAGACGACTTGTCCTCTCGATCCTTGTCCTTCTTGGTTGGTCGTTCAGGGAGGGGACGCACTGAGAACGTTTCTTCGGAATATGATCAATGCGTCCCTCAGGGAGGGCATTTTACCATCTTGCCTCAAGGAGGCGGCGGTCAAGCCCCTCCTGAAAAAGCCCTCCCTTGATCCCCTGGATAGAAACAATTACAGACCAGTGTCCTTGCTCACATTCTTAAGCAAGGCGATCGAGAGGGCGGTCGCCACCCAACTCCAGGCAATCTTGGAGGAAGCCGATTATCTTGATCCATTTCAATCCAGCTTCAGGTCAGAACATGGAGTGGAGACTGCCATGGTCGCTCTAACCGACGACCTTCGCTTGAGCATTGACAGGGGTAGTGTGATCCTGTTAGTGCTCTTGGATCTTTCAGCGGCTTTTGATACGGTAGATCACTCCATCCTTTTGGGTCAGCTGAGGGAGTTAGGAATCGGAAGCATTGCTCTTCAATGGTTCCGATCCTTTCTCTCTGACCGATCCCAAAGGGTGAGGCTCGGGAACAGCTGCTCCTCCAAAATTGAGCTTAATTGTGGCGTCCCTCAGGGCGCCATCCTGTCCCCGATGCTATTTAATATCCATATGAAGCCGCTGGGTGAGATCATTCGGAGGCATGGAGCTCAGTGTCTTCAGTACGCTGATGACACTCAGATATATCTCTCCATGACCAGATCGTTGGCTCAGACTTCAGATGGCGTCTCTCCTCTTAATGACTGCCCTGCAGCGGTAATGGACTGGATGAGGGAAAACAGATTGAAGCTAAATCCAGACAAAACGGAGGTACTAACAGTTACCGGTCCGAAACCAGGCTTGGGAATACACCTTCCAGTCCTAGGAGGAGTCACACTCTCCTCTAAGGACTCTGTTCGCAGTCTGGGGTACTCCTTGACTCATCGCTTCACATGACCAGTCAGGTGAACGTGGTAGTCAGGAGTGCCTGTTATCAGCTTCGGCTGATACGCCAGCTGCGCCCTTTCCTGGATACGAAAGACCTGGAATCTGTGGCACATGCCCTAGTAACCTCACGTCTGATTTCTGTAACGCGCTCTACATGGGGCTACCCTTGTGCCTAACCCGGAAACTTCAATTAGTTCAGAACATGGCAGCCAGGCTTATCACAGGAACATCAAGGAGAGAGCACATAACACCAGTGCTTAAAGCTCTCCACTGGCTGCCCATCAGTTTCCGGGCACAGTACAAGGTGTTGGTATTAACCTTCAAAGCCCTACATGGCTCAGGCCCGTCTTACCTTAGGGACCGCCTCTTCCCATACGAACCGCCCCGCACACTTCGGTCCTCTGGGAGGAATCTGCTGAGGCCTATGAAAACCAGGCTGTCGCAGATCTCCCAGAGGACTTTCTCAGCTACCGCCCCTAAGCTTTGGAATGACCTGCTGGATGAGATGCGTCTCATTACATCCTTGACCAGCTTTAAAAAGGCCTTAAAGACGCATCTCTTCCGGCAGGCCTTCCCCTGAAGAGGGAATACTATATCACCAACCCCCGACCCTAAAAATGCAAATGAAAATGTAAATGGCACCAGGGGATTAACTCTAGCTGTCCCTCTGTTTGAACCTTCTGATCCCACCCACTGGGGACTGCACTCGTACTGCCCATCAATTGCACTTTATTTTATTATTTTAATAGTTTTTAACTGATGTCAATTTTAACCAGTTCTAATTTAATCAAGTCTTAAGGGGGGGAGGTTGGGAAGGGACTTGACTGTTGTTTTATCCTTGTATTTTTTAATCTGCTGTACCCCGCTCCGAGTATTCCACTAGAGGAGCGGGTTATAAATAAACATTATTATTATTATTATTATTATTATTATTATTATTACTGTGTTCTGATCTCTAACAAAGTGTTGGTTGTTACCTTTAAAGCCCTATATGGCTTGGGCCCGAGGTACCTGAAGGAACACCTCTCCCTGCACAATCCACCCCGCACCCTCAGAACATCAGGGAAGAACTTATTGGAAATGATTAATACAAAACTGATGTCACCATCTAATAGGGCATTCTCTGCTGTGGCTCCGAAACTTTGGAACAACTTGCCGGAGGAGATCTGTCTTATTACCACATTAGATGCTTTCAAAAAGGCACTTAAGACGGATCTCTTCTGGCAGGCCTATCCTTCTGACTTGCTATGATTGCCATGAATTACTAGGAAATGGAGATAGCCAGCGAATTGACTGTCAGTAATTAATAATTGAATTTAATGTTGTTGGCTTTTAGATTTTAAACTGTACATGTTGAGATATTGCACATTGTATGCTGTATTTTATGTACTTTTGGAATCCCGCCTCGATCCGAAGGGAGAGGTGGGAAATACAAATAATAATAATAATAATTATGAATAAGCAGTGGTAAGTATGAATACAGTACCCACTGCTCAGGGGAGGCAGGAAGGCAGCTGGTCACCGGCTCAGCCTGGGCTGCTTTGCAGGCCAGCTGCTCCCAGTCACAGCCATCGCCTCCCCCACCCCTGTTATATTTAACAAGGGCTCTGTGTGATCAAAAACTGAATGCAGACTGAACAATCAAAGTTGACACACACTCATTGAGAAAAGAGGAAAGGTACCAAGCAGTACTTGCTTAGTCCCCAAATACCCTCCATAGTCAGCTTTACTTTGCAAGTAGCACATACACATATGTGTGTGCATGTACAAGCAATCGAACATGACAAAGAACTGACAAAAGAACAGGCCCCTCATTGAATTAATGGAACTTGTCTGTAATTTGCAAGTCTCAAGAGTAGAATGTCAACAAAATGAGTCAACCAAAATTGGATGCCTGTATAATGTATACAGGAGATGCCTGTATAATTAAGCCAGTTCAGGGCATCCAGTCACATAACTATCAACTATAAGGAAAGGGTGCTTACCTGTAACTGTGTTTCTTCACGTAGTCATTTGTGACCTCACACATGTGGTATGTAATGCTCCTGCACAGGACCTGATCTGGAGTTCTCAAAGCAATGTAGTTGGTGTTTTTGGTGGTAACCCCACCCCTTTTTGCTCCCCCCCCCCCTTATAAGACCCCTCTGATATGAGGTCAAAGGTTTTCATGGCCGGCATCCATAGTTTTTTGTGGGTTTTCAGGCTATGTGACCATGTTCTAGAAGAGTTTTTTTCTGACATTTTGCTTGCATCTTTGGGTGGCATCTTCAGACAATGCCCCTCTGATAGTCCACACCCCAGTTCAAAGTCCATAGCCAATGAAAGTCCAAAGAACATGAAAAGAGTGAAAGTGACACCAGAGGGGAGAAAAGTGAGTTGTTTGAGGTCACAGATTGAAGAAACACAGTTACAGTTGCCTGCCCTTCTTCTTTGTGGTCTCTGTGACTCACACATGTGAGAGATTAGCGAGCTGCTTATCTCAAAGGAGGAGGGAGTGTCACATGCTAGAAGAAAAGAGGACAGCCCTTCCAAAGGCATCATCTCACTGAGATCTATTATCTATCCGATAGTGTGAGATGAAGGTGGATCATTGAGACCACTCCACAGCACAGCAGACTTCATGGAGAGGAACATACTGTATATATTCGACTATAAGTTGACCTCATGTATAAGTCAAAGGCCGGTTTGGGGGCCAAAATTATAGATTTTGCCTTGACCAGTGGATAAACTGAGGGTAAAACTTGAAGGCCCAGCATATGTATATGTGTGCATTGCAAGAGGGACTCTAATTGAGGCTTTTTGCTTCAGTGTTTTAGCCTTAGTTTCAGCCTTCACTCCCCAGATAGCGAGGCACGTGAGCAGTAGAGGGACTCTTAAACAAACAGCAATATCAATCCAGGCAGTCCAGGCAGCAAGGTATCACTGAAGTCTGTTGAGGAAATGAGGAGCAGTATCTGAGGGCCTGAAATTGGAGTCGACAAAGGTAATGTTTGGTTTGATCTTGTGGTTTCTTATGGTAGGAGCTCCGCTTGTGTTTTTTTGTTGTAGGGAGAGTGACAAGGTTGAAAAAATTGGAAGGAAGACTTTTGTGGTCTAGGAAATTGAGAAGATGAACATGATTGTTGTTGGGGAGAAAAACATTGAAATATGGGTTTGGGTTGAAAATTCTGTTGAGGGAACCAAAATTGTTGGCCGTGGTATGCATCTTGTGGGTGCACTCAAGTTTGGCATTGGTGGTGGAGTAAATTAGTCAATTAGTAAGGACTCTATGGGGGTCCTGGCTTGTGGAGAAAGGCCAGAGCCATGGAGCCAGGCATGTCAACACAGAGCCACTGTACTGACTAGGGCTTTCCCACAATTTGGATGGGTTGTCAGATAGCCAGCCTGGGGGACACTTGATGATGTGATTGACACTCATTGTCTGTTTGATGGTACTGAGGGGAAGCAGGTAGTGAACCCAGCTGACATGCAAGGGTCAAGGCAGGATATTAGCCTAGAGGTGCAGTCTCAGGTGAACAAGGGATCCTTGGAAAAGGTTTGGATTTCTTCTTCTTTTTCTTTTTATGAGAGGTCCTTGATGAATCAGATAGGCATGTTGACTCGGAAACCATTTTGATCTGAAGGGATGGTATCAAGGATGGTATCAAATGGGTTGATTCCATGGCCGGTCTTACAGAAGTCAACAGCTGGTCCATTGTCGATTGACAAATGGCTAGCCAAACAGAAGTATCCAGAGACTGTTGAGTTGTGTGGGACTTTGGCAGAGCTGGTGAGAGGGCCACGTGCTCAGTTGATGGAATCAGGGCACCCAGGGCTTCCTCCCATAAGAGGGCCTTCAACTTGGCAGCATGATTGTGGCGAACATGGGCTGTAAAGGCTTTGCAGTGGGGGCAAGCATCCACGTTGTGAGCTTCATCAAGGCAGAGGAGGCACTTGGAATGCCCATCCTTTTCTGGGAACTCTCCCTTGCACTCTACACACTGCATGAAGGTTGAAGAAGCTATGAAATTCTGAAGAACTGCCAAAAACACACAGACAAAAAAAATTCAAGGAAAAAACACAAGGAAAACCATTGAGGAGTTTGTTGGCCAACCAAAAGTGAGAGTTCTCTGATGAAGCTACTGCTCTACAGATGAAAAAGAACTGGGGTGTGAACACTGTAGGGGTCTTACATGGGGAGGCAAAAGGGGGAAGGGTTACTGTCAAAAACAGCAACTACAATGTTTTGAGAGCTCCAGATCAATTACTGTGCAGGTGCATTGCATCCTACATGTTTGAGTCACAGAGACCACGCAGAAGAAGAGAAAGTCTAGCCCAGCAAGCCTAAACCCCACCAGATAGTGCTCTTTCCACAACAATAAAAGTATAATAATTGTGTATACTAGTTGCTGAGGAATTGGTTATATTTTTACACTCCCATCCTGTTCCTGGACTTCCCAGAGATATCTGGTTGACCACCGTGTGAACAGAACACTGGACTAGACAGGTCTTTGGCCAGATCTAGCAGGGTACAGTCTGTGTCCAAGTGAACACTGTGGCCTTCAGAGAGCATAAATATTTTAAAAACATTCAGAAATGTCAGATATCATAAAGGTTAAAACACATTTAGAATGATAAAGAATGGAAAAATCACACAAAGTGAAAACAATGCTATAGGATAGGGAAAATAATTATAAAGAGGATGAGAAAATGAAGACACTACTTTTGTCCCCCTTCTCATTCTTGATATTTCTACAGAAATCTAGGAGTATGTGATCATGAATTGCTTTTTCAGCTGCCCTATTTTTCCAGCAAGGAGAAAATAGCTCCCTCATGAACACTTACAACATTTAAAAATATTATCTCAAGTGCAAACTATGAATCCCATAAGTATGTTTTAATAATACAAGTCCTAGGCCTCAGTACAAATCTCAGAGCATTAAGAGAGAAACTAGCCTGTAAATCATATTTTGAAATGTTCTGAGGGGCAAGTAGTGAATAGCACCATAGTGAAGATGACCTTTATGAGATGTTATGGCTGGAGCTTTCATTTATTAGCAACCACATTGTTAATTAGAAAGGATTCAGGATAGGTGGCCATAAAGGAGTCCACAGTGCGGCTTTTTTCTTTACAAAATATAATATTGAATATCAAGGAATACTATTGTGAAAGGGCAGTGAAAGAATTTAAACGAAGGCAGATAAAAGGAATTCAAGATAGTGCCAATTAAATTTAATAGACATGACATCAAAGAATTGCTCTGTCTGAAAGCCATGCTGAAAAACACACTCCTTAAGTGGTATCTATTCCAATCTCTTAGTATCTCTGCTTTTTATATGCCTTTTTCTAGTCTTCCCTTTCAAATGGAACAGAGGGCATACTATTTAAATGGCAGACTGATTCACAGCACCAGAGACAAAATCACCTTGTATGCCACTCCATTTTCCCAGTTAAATGCAGAAAGTTATTTATTCTCTAAATGTAAGAAGGTGGGTTTGCTTCAACATATTATTTAGCTGGGAAAATGGGTAGTATTAAAGGTCAGCCACTGTGAAAACTATGATACCATTTTTTTGTTTTTTTGTTTTTAGCCCCCCTGACTCAGTGCTAGGGAATCCTGGGAACTGTAGTTTGTTGTGGCCCCAGAGCTCTCTGGAGATTATTACATAGAAGCAAACAAGTGGCTTGCTTCCATCCTTAAATTGTGCTGATCGAGGGAAGATTATCACACCCCCACATGCTTATCCCATCCTTCTGTTGTCTGTAAAGTGTAATGGGGCCATCATTTGGTATCAACAGGAGTTCCCGTTAATAGCAAATGATTCTTTATGGATGGGAGAAGAATGGGATAAGCATGCAGTGTGTGATAATTTTGAGGGTCCTGATCCCACAATTAGAACAACTTAAGGATGGGAGCAAGCCACTTTGCTCCCCTCTGATAATCTCACCAGGCCTTCGCATGACATGGATGCTGCTTTGATTTTGTTTTAAAGAGTTTTAAATTTTAAAAATTTAATGTTTTAATTGTTTGAATTATTTAATTGTTTTTTTTTAAACTTTGTATTTTTAATGTTTTATACTGTTTCAACTTGGACTGCTTTAGATTTGTTAGCTGCTGTACTGGGAGGAAGGTGGGATATAAATAAACAGAATAATAATAGTATTCATCCAATGATATAACTTTATACTTCAGGATCTTATCTATTTCCTTCTAGCTGTGCTTCCAAGTCCTAATCTTATGATGATCTCTTGAAAGCAGTCTCCATTCTGATTAGTGGATGAATCAAAATATGGAAAATTTTCAACTATTTCAGTGACTTCATTGCCTACTTTAAATTTGTCATCTACTTTAAAGTTTACACACACACACACACACACACACACAATCTTTGGTCATTCTTTTTGCTTTCTTAATCATAAACTGTAAAACTGTATTTGCATTTTCTACAGTAATCATTCCAAGTCTTGCTATTTCCTGTCTGAGGTATGGTATCATCCACATATCTTCAATTGCTGGTGTTCCTTCCTCCCAATTTTCACACTGCCTTCCTCTGAGTCTAGTCCTTCTTTATATATGATATCTTCAGCATTCAAACTAAACAGTGAGGGTGATGAGTTTGTTTTGAAAATTGGTCATGGGTACTCAGTAATGGATTCTGGAGGGAGATGCAATAGCAACAGCTATTGCTACTTTGCCTGTTGTAGGCAGGCTTAAGCACCAACAGTAAGATCTCAGTAATGGATTCTGGAGAGAGCCTCAATAGCAATAGCTATTTGTAGGCAGGCTCAAGCAGCAACAGTAAGATCTGCTAGAAGAGAATAGCATTCTTTCCAACTCAAGCTTTACTGCATTATAGCCTGCTACAGCCCTACATTAAAGTTCCAAGAATAGAGGAAATAACAGAATCATCGATTCATAATGTTGGAGGAGACCACCAGGGTCAACCAGTCCAACCCCCTGCCATACACAAACAAAGTACTCCCAACAGGTGGCTATCCCAAAGCACTCCCAACAGGTGGCTAAAAACATCTAAAGGAGACTCCACCACTCTCCAAGGGAGTACGTTCCATTGTCAAACAGCTCAAGGCTCTCGACTCAATCGTCCTCTCCAACCCGCTCCAAATCGCAAACCCTGGTTCTCGGAGGAACTCAGGGAGATGAGGCGGGTTGGACGATGACTAGAGTGCAAATGGAGGAAGACTCGACTCTTTTCTGACAGAACTCGCCATAGGCAGCATCTTCGTGCCTATTGGGAGGCTTTGCGTGCAGCGCGGAGATCTTTCTGCTCTGCACGCATCACATCTGTAGAGTCCCGCTCGGCAGAGCTGTTTAGGGTTGTGGGGGAGCTGACGCGGGTTCCCCCCTGCACCAAATCCCCTACTGGACCCAACAACAGCCTGCTGTGATGAGTTTAACACCTTCTTTGCAGACAAAATCTCTTGGATAAGGGCCGACTTGAACGTCAATGTTTTGTCAGAACCCATAGGTGAGGTGTCCAATAACTCCGTTGCTGTTTCTTTACTGGATGAATTTCAACCTGCAAGTACCGAGGATGTGGACAAGCTCCTTGGAAGTTTGAGAAAGACGAATTGCCCTCTCGATCCTTGTCCATCTTGGCTGGTTGCCAAGGGAGGGGACGCAGTGAGAACATTCCTTCAGGATGTGATCAATGCATCCCTCAGGGAGGGTTCTCTACCATCTTGTCTAAAGGAGGTGGCTGTTAGACCCCTCCTGAAGAATCCCTCCCTTGATCCCCTGGATAAAAACAACTACAGGCCAGTTTCCTTGCTCCCATTTTTGAGCAAGGTCATCGAGAGAGCAGTTGCCTCCCAACTCCAAGCTGTCTTGGATGAAACTGATTATCTCAATCCATTTCAAATGGGCTTCAGGACAGGACATGGAGTTGAGACTGCCATGGTCGCTCTGGCCGATGACCTCCTCTTGAGCGTCGACAGGGGTAGTGTAACCTTGCTGGTGCTCTTGGATCTCTCAGTGGCCTTTGACACGGTAGATCATTCCATCCTTTTGGGTCGACTGAGAGAGTTGGGGATCGGAGGCACCACACTCCGGTGGTTCCAGTCCTTTCTCTCCCGGAGATCCCAAAGGGTGAGGCTCGGGGACAGTTGCTCTTCTAAGATAGAGCTTAATTGTGGCATCCCTCAAGGCGCCATCTTGTCCCCGATGCTGTTTAACATCTACATGAAGCCCCTGGGTGAGATCATTCGGAGGCATAGAGCTCAGTATCTTCAGTATGCTGATGACACTCAGATCTACCTCTCCATGACAAGATCGTCGGCCCAGACTTCAGATGATGTCTCTCCTCTTAATGACTGTCTTGCGGCAGTAATGGATTGGATGAGGGAAAACAGGTTGAAGCTCAATCCGGACAAAACAGAGGTACTAACTGTCACAGGACCGAAGCCAGGATTGGGAATACACCTCCCAGTCCTAGATGGGATCACACTCTCCTCGAAGGACCCTGTTCGCAGTCTGCGGGTACTTCTCGATTCGTCGCTTCACATGACTAGTCAGGTGAATGCGGCGGTCAGGAGTGCCTGTTATCAGCTTCGGCTGATCCGCCAGCTGTGCCCTTTCCTGGAGCCAAAGGACCTGGAGTCAGTGGTACACGCTTCGGTAACCTCACGATTGGACTTCTGTAATGCGCACTACATGGGGCTACCCTTGTGCCTAACTCAGAAACTTCAATTAGTTCAGAATATGGCAGCCAGTCTTGTCATGGGAACATGACACCGGTGCTCAAATCTCTCCACTGGCTGCCAATTAGTTTATGAGGGCAGTACAAGGTATTGGTTTTAACCTTTAAAGCCCTACATGGCTTGGGTCCATCTCATCTGAGGGACCACCTCCTCCCATACGAAACCCCCTCCCCCCGCCCTGCACACTCCGGTCTTCTGGGAGGAACCTGTTACAAACTATGAAGACTAGGCTGGTGGAGACCTCCCAGAGTGCCTTTTCGGCTGTCGCTCCTTGGCTATGGAATGACCTGCCGGACGAGATGCGTCTTATTACATCTTCTGATTGCTTTAAAAAAATCCTTGAAGACACATCTCTTCTGGCAGGCCTTCCCAGAAAGTCTTTAGCCACCCGGCTCTGTTTGGGTTAAGCTCCTCCATTAACACTGTAAAATCTTGACCCTGATGTCTAGGTAATGGGTTGCTGTTTTAAATTTTTATTATGTTGTTTTAATTGATGTTAGTTTAATTCAATTTTAAGGGGTGGGTGCTTGGGTATGGGTCGTGTATATTTTATCTTGTATTTTTTAATTGATATAATAAAACATTATTATTATTATTATTATTATTATTATTATTATCGACAGGAAGTTCTTCCTAATGTTTAGGTGGAATCTCTTTAGGAAGCAGCATTGTTTACTTCAGCATTTGTTGTTTATGTAGGCATCTATTAACATTCATTTTTGTTCAAAAATACATTTGTTAGTCATATCCAGAACACATTGGCATTCTTAGACCACACAGATTTTACAACCAAGAATCCAGACTGAAACTGAGACATTTAGCACCTGAAGACTGCATCAGTGAAAAGCTAAAATAAAGCTGCAAAGCAACAGAAATTATGTTAAAATGGGAGACAGTGTGAAACCAAGCAGTTGTCAATTAATAATGAGGGCAAGACAACCAAGAACTGCGATTAGTAACCACAAGGGGGGGTGTCCCTATGCACCCACGCTGATAGAGCACACACCATGAAGATCAGCCAATGAGCAGGCAAATGTAAAACCAGAAAACAATTCTCAGTCATTTTTCTTTATCTAGTGGCAGACTGGAGGTCTACCAGGGTGGCCTTTGACCAATTGGCGGTAATTTCTTTCTAAAAATTATGGGGGAGGAACTGAGGGTTGGGGAGCTCTTTACAAAAATAAAATAAAATAAAATAAAAATCCCAATCAGTTTCTGGGCACAGTACAAGATGCTGGTTTTAACCTTTAAAGCCCTACATGGGTTGGGTCCATCCTATCTCAGGGACCACCTCTCCCAGTACGATCCTCCTCACACACTTTGATCCTCTGGGAGGAACCTGCTACAGCCTATCAAGACCAGGCTGCTGCAGACCTCCGAGAGGGCTTTTTCTGCCATCGCTCCCAAGCTTTGGAATGGTCTGCCGGATGAGATGCGTCTTATGACATCTTTAGATTGCTTTAAAAAAGCCCTAAAGACGCTTCTCTTCCAGCAGGCCTTCCCTGAAACCCCCTAACCCCCAGCTCTGGATCCAGACTCTGATCTTGTCTACTCCTATGTTTCTGATCCCTAACTTATGATGTGGCTGCTCAAGGAAGGGCTTGGATGATGTCATGTGTTTTTAAATATTGCTAGTTTTAAATTATAGCTGGTTTAATCTATTTTTAAGGGGTGGGAGGTTTGGAAGTGGGTTATGGGATTGTTTTAACTTATGCCTTTTAACTTGTTGTACCCCACTCAGATTGTCTCTACAGAGGAGTGGGTTATAAACAAATTATTATTATTATTATTATTATTATTATTATTAGACATCTGCATATAGCCCACAGACCACAATATGCCTGTCCCTGATCTAGTCAGAAATGCAGCACCAGTATTGTACAGTGAGTAATAACCAATACTAACGTGGCACAGGCTTGACAGCTTATACCTGAACACTGTGCAGGCATATCAGAGGCACAGCATGCTTTTCCCCAACCACTCAGCAACGATTATCCCTACTACATTGATAACTTTTAATTCATAGGAATTTGAACCAGGACTTTCCAGGTCACGCTCTAGCCCAGTGATTTCGAAACTCTGGTCTGGGATTCTGAGAGCAGAAGTACAAAACACTTGGGAGGCCAGAGTTTGGGAATCACTGCTAGCCACTGTGCAACACCAGCTCTTAATTATTATTTGGTTACTGAACAGTGGTATAGTAAAATGAGTCTCTTTGCTTTCAAAAGAAGTCACTGGTCAAGCACAGTTCCATGTAAGGGCATCTCTACAGAAAACACCTGATGAAATTCAGTAGATTGTAATCCACAAAAGCTTGTGCCAAAATAGTTAGCCTGAAGGATGCCACCAGGCACATCTTTTTTTAATCCTCACCTCTTCTTTTAATATTTAAATAGACTAGCATGGCTATCTGGGAGAGTAGCAGCTCATCTGCATTCAACAGTCTTTGCTGAAGCTGCTGTGAGAAAAAAGCAACTAGGAAGGGAACAGAAATAACTGCAGAGACTGGGGCAGAAGGACCCATAGTTGACTTCCACAATGTGTGTGCAATGTTTGAGTTTTTGTCAGAAAACCTCACTAACCACACCTGCACCAAGTGCAAATTGGATGAGGTCAGTGCACTGTAGCTACATGCTGAGTCTCTTCAATTCATTAGAAAACATGAGGACTTCCTGATTGGAACACATAGAGAACTGGTCCTACAGAACCAAAGGAAGAAACTGCCAAGAAAAATGAAGAGACCTGTAAAAGTGAGGAAGAACCTTGGAAGACAATCACTGTCAGGAACAGATCATGCAGAAGGGATTCAGAAATGTTCCAGCAAACCTCCTGCAGGTTCAGAAGGATAGCAGCAGTATAGATGCCCAAGCCAGAAACCAGGAACAAGGGACCCCTTTCTTCTTATTCATTTGGGCACCAGTGACACTGCCAAGAACATCTTTGAGCACATCACCTCTGAAACTTTATGAAACTTCACCAATATGAAGCTTTGAACTGGAAGCTGAAGGGACCGTATGCATAGGTGGTATTCTCACCTATTCTGCCAGTGAAGTATAGAGGACTGGAACATACTGAAAGTGAATGACTTGCTACATAGATGGTGTAGACAGGAGAGGTCTGGCTTCTCTGGGTATGATCTTCATTTCTCAGCCAGAAAACTACTCACTTGTCTGTGAAAGCGGCGAGCAGCCAATAATAAGAAAAACAACTGACATAATGGAGAAGCACAGCTTCTGAAACAATGCAAGTCCTGAGTATCAGATGACAAGATGTTAGAGCAAATTAAGAGTTCCAAAAAGCACTCAGCCGCTCTGTTAGCCAGTCAGAGATCGAGCAATCAGAGTAGTCAACAGGCCAAGAGTCTAGGATTCCAACAAGCAGAATCGTCTACCCAAAGTCCAAAGGCCAATCCAGGAAGTTAGACAACAGGAGAGTCCATGAACAAAGTGCTTTTGTCAGGGAAGTCAGTTAACCTCTGACAAAGGTTCTAGTATTCTTCCCAGGTTTTTATCTCCAGCACTTCCTAGTGCAGCTGCTTCCTGATTGCTTACCTTCTCTCATAAAGCCTCCTAGAATGACACAGCCCTGTCCTTGCTGATTTTTGCTGGCTGTAAGAAGGCACAGGTAAGTTGGCCTCTTCCTCACTGCCCAAGTTGGCAGAAGACTCTGTTGCCTGACCACTCTTTGGCATCAGCCACCATTGGCACAGGCAATGAAGAACTGGGACTTGGCTCAGGGTCAGATTCCTCTCTCCCTCTCTCTTCTCTTCCAAGTCCTCAGCTGGGCATGCCTCCAGGCTGGGAATGACATGACTAAAGATGGTCTGTACCTCATAAAGGCTGGGAAGAAGGTCTTTGGTAGTAGCATGGCAAGTCTAATCAAGAGGGCTTTAAAGTAAATCTGGGGGTGTGAGGAGGTGGAGATTAGTTCAAACATCAGTCCAAAGACAAGCTCTAAGTACAAAAACAAACAAAAAACAAACAGCTTCATTTATATACCGCTTCATACCCTTAAGGAGTATCTAAGCGGTTTACAAGTGTAAGCTATTTGCCCCCCAACAATCTGGGTACTCATTTTAGCGACCTCGGAAGGATGCAAGCCTGAGTCGAGCTTCAGCCCTTTGCTGGTCTTGAACTCGCCACCTTATGGTTTTGAGTGAGTGGCTGCAGTACAGGCATTTAACCACTGCGCCACCAGGGCTGGATATGAATGATAAATGAACAAAGCTTCAAATGTTTATACATCAACACACAAAATTTGGAAAACAAGCAATATGAGTTTAAAGTCCTAGCGCAGAAAGAAAACTATGAATTTATAAGCATAATATTGCTTTAAAACTTTGTTTGTTTAGAATTCATATTCTTGTGGAAGGATTCTGATGACTGGAATGTTACAAGTGAAGGATATAGCCTATACAAGAAGAATGTGTGTGGCAGAAAAGGAGAGGGAATAGCATTATATGTCAAAGACAAATTCAATTGTACAGAAATCCATGTGAGTGATCAGATTGGATCAGTTGGGAATCCAGCAATAAATGCAGCATTGTGGTAGGAGTTTGCAATAGGCCATCAAACGAAGAAAGGTGGTGGATTATGCTTTTCATAAACAAATCTAAAAAATCAAAGACGCAAGAATTAGTAGTTACTGAAAATATCAATTGCCTTGATATTTCATATGGGAAACTATGGCACTCAACAGACTGACAAAATATGCCAGTGTGAGGGCTGAATGGGGGGCATGGGGACCACCTGCCACCATGCTGACATCACGCTGGTGTCATGCCACCCAACCAACCACACGTCAGGCAGCGTGACACCACATCTTTGGCACAGCATGTAGACATGCTGCACCAAAGAGCCACAGAAAAGCCACAGCGGAACTGCCAGGTTGGGGGTTTGGCATATAGTTGCCATGTCCCCAACCCAGTGCTTCCAGGGTGCCACTTCTTAGCGGCTGTATGCCGAGCGCCTAACTCTGCTAAGCACAGGCCCTCCAACAAATCTCTGATATGTTTTGCAAATAATTTCCCATTTCAAAAGGCAGAGGAAGGAACAAGGGGATTGGCAAGCCTGGACTAGGTCTTAACCAGCAGGTTCTCTGGACTCTTTCATACAAGGCTAAATTGGAAGTATAATTTAAGGTCAATTCGAATGCAATCATGGGTTTTATGTTATTGCAAATTAACTCTTCACATGCAAATTCGGGCAGGAGGGAAGCCAATTCGAATGCAATCATGGGTTTTACCTTATTGCGAATTAAAGCTTCGCATGCAAATTCGGGCAGGAGGGGGTTAATTTCGGGTAATGGGAAGTAATTCCGAACGGAGCAGGGGTTCATGTAAATTCGCTAAACAAGCGAATTTACATAAATCTGCATTGGCTCCATTCGGAGTTGGGAGAAATTCCTCCCCGTTTGAAAGAGTCCTCAGACTTTTGCAGTGGTTCTCAGACTTTTAACTCTTGTGACCCCCTTTACATCTACATCTGGATGTCCCCCTCCCTATTCTGTTTTAGTGTGCATATTTTCATTCACACATTCAAGTATGTTCCTATTTTAACACTTAAAAGGAAATAACATCATTGAAATTGTAGTAGTTTTATTTAAATAAATTCAATTTAAACATGTGTAAATACACATACTGTCTCATAGAAACCACACTCACATACATCAATACTCACAGATATCTATACATCCAGTCATGTCCTTTCCTTCTCTTTCACTCACATATTCTCTCTCACACACAGTCCCATGAAAACATCCATTCACTTGTGTGTGTGTGTATATACACAAGTATACACAAGTGCATATGTGAGTATGTAAAAAAGAAATGAAGACTGTGCCTGAATGTGCATATCTGTGAAAGAATTTTGGTGTGAAACTGTGTGAATGAACATATCTGAGAGACAGTCAGAAAAACAGCATTACTAATAATCCATTTGTGTCAGGTACAGCAACTATGAAGAAGAATGGATGCGTGAGAGAATTAATGTGCCTGTGAGTGTGAGAGAAAAAGAGTGTCAAAGTGTGTGAGTGTGAGAGAATGTGCGAGTTTCAGGATATGTGTGAATCAGTGTCTGTGAGGAAGGGAGAGAGACCATGACATGAGTATGTGTGTAAGAATTAACTAAGCAGGTGTGGGGGAGAAAGCAAGCAAGAAAAAACATACAGCTGAGCATGTGTGTTTGTATATGGGTGTAAGCAAGTGAGAGACTTGTGTGTGTCACAAACAAAGGCCCTATTCAGATGGTGAAAATAATCCAGGATGAATATGAGTTGAACTTCTGTTGTTCACATGCATCCTGAATGCACTTGATTAAGTGGGGGGGGGGGGGTGGGCTGCAAAACGAAACAAAACAAGACATTTAACCCAGGATAATCGATACTAGGGTTTCCCCCAGTTTTTTTTTAAAGATTCACATTGTGAGATGTGTGAATAACCAATGCGAATAGATCTGGGATAATTTGGGATTAATCTCTGCATGCCTTGAATGCATTTCAAACACATTTCCATCCTCAACCCCATGCTTATTCAACCTCTGGCACATATAAGCAACTGAATTCCCAGAGGTATGCACACATGTGGATCATAGTGTGACTAACAAATCCGGAATGCTTAAGTGAGGTTATTCACATCATTCTGGTGGGTTCCCCAATCAGAAAAAGCCTTTCTCATGCTCATACCCACACTAAAAAAAATCTGACATTTGAATGACCCCAAAGATATAAAGGAAGCCTGTGTAGCACCTTTTGAGACTGAAAGAAATTGCTGTCAGAGAAATGGGTCAATGGGTCAGAGAGTTAATGTGAACAAACCCCCTTCAAGAAAGAGAACATAAATGAAAAAGTGAGAGAAACTTTATGACTGAATGTGAGAGAGAGCGAGTATACATGTGAGAGTGCTGGCGGGGGAGGGGGGAGAAATGAGGCCTCTTGGAAACTGGTTCCAAGTTCTTGATCATTATGGGGGATCTGAAGTCTAAATGCCTCTGTCCAGCTTTGAGGATGCTTCCCTTAGGTTGGACAGGCATTCCCCCCCCCCCATCCATTATTCCCATTTAATTGACTCTCTCCTTGTAGTTTCCCTGGGGTCATTTATAGCCTCTTCTGAGAAAGATCCTGAAGCCTTGCAAGTCACCCCAATTGGTCATCTCATAGTGCAGTGGTCTCACATGGTCTTCTGTGATGCTGACCCCAATAAATGCAATTTAAAACTATCACATCATTAACCTTTTGCATATTTACTTGGAGGGGAGTCTATAGTCCTCAGTTGCATTGCCCAGAAAATGGGAAGAGCCCATTATCACAAGATGGATAGACTTTTTAAAAATGCTTGAATAAACTGTCAGAGTACAAAAGCCACAGGCCTACACTGGTATATCTAGAAAATAGATCGGTACATTTAAAAGCATTGCTATATATTGATTTAGGAAATTGAAAGAAGGCGGAAAATTTGAACATGTGGTTATCTTTGTGGTTTTCTCTGTGTCTTTTGCTACTGCTGCTGTTGTGTGCACACACTGCTGTTATTGCTTTAACCAAAACATTGTAGCCCATATATTCCCATAAAAGGAGTTTAAGCCATAGCTAAATATAAAATTTAAAAAACTCTCCCCATTGTTGAACTCAAACTTGGGTGCCATGGAATATATTCTGGTTCTGAGAATCAAGAATCAATACAAAGAACTGAACTGACCCAGAAGGAACCTTCTGTAACACAGCAAATTGGGTGGAAATAAACAGTGTAGCTCATTTAAAGCCAATGACACAGATAGAAAAGAATTGGTGCATTTACAAGCCCACATTCAGAAAGCATCTCTTAGCTTAGGAAATACTAAGATACTTTTAATAATACTAGTAAAGCTAATGCAAGTGACGTAAACCCAAACTGTGAGATCCCAGAATAGAAGAATTATTATTACTGAATGGAAAAGAAAAAAAGAGTCCTAACAGATGTGCAGTTCAAATTAGCAGTCTTAAGGCCACATGTTTTGTAACATATGTTCTGCAACACAGACTCCAATCATACATGGGAGAGAGAAATCCCAGAGGTCCAAGCAGGGTTCAGGAAAGGAAGAGGCACTAGGGAACACACTGCAAACATACAATGCCTAATGGAATGCAGCAGGGAGTTTAAAAAAATCAGCATGTGTTTTATAAACTATAGCAAAGCCAATGACTGCATAGATCATGAAAGGCTATGGAATGCCCTTAAGGACATGCAAGTGCTACTACATCTGACAGTCCGGATGAGAAATCTGTACTTAGGACAAGAGGCTACTGTTAGAACAGAATACGAAGAAACAGAATGGTTCCTAATTGTTAAAGGGGTCTGGAAAAGCTGCAGTCTATTATCCTATTTTTTCAACTTGTATGCAGAAAATATCATATGAAAAGCAGGCTTAGACTTAGAAAAAGGAGAAGCAAAGATAAGAGGAGGGAAGATTTTCCTTATTAACTGCTCTAGTTCCATCATACCTTCTGCTAATATTATGGTGTTGTCTGCATACCTTGGGATGTTAATATTGCTTCCTCCTATCTTAGCTCCTCATTTTTCTGATTCTAATTCTGCTTTTCTTATGATGTTTTCAGCATATAGGCTAAACAAGTAGGGTGATAGGTTGCAGCCTTGTCTGACCCTTTTGCATTCAACTTAGACAATGAGAAAACTGAAATAGTGAAAGAATTCCAATACCTTGGATCAAACTTCGATCAGGAATGAGACTAACATTAAGAAATCCGAAGACAACTAAGAATGGGAAGAGCAGCTAGGAAAGAACTAGCCAAGATCCTAAGGAGTAAAGAGCACTAAAGTCAGAATCGTGCAAGTCTCGTACAATGTATGGATGCAAGAGCTGGACAGTGAAAAAAAAACAGCTAAGAAAATCAATTTGCTTGAGATGTGGTGCTGGAGAAGAGTGCTGAGGATTCCATGGACAGCCAAAAAGACAAACAAATAGATCCTTGAACAGATCAAACCTGAAACCTCCCTGGAAGCCAAGATTATCAAGCTGAGGCTGCCATGCTTTGGCCACATCATGAGATGGCATGTATCATTAGAAAAGACAATAATGCTAGGAAAGATGGAAGACAGTTAAAAAACGGAAAGCAAGACTGCGCACCAGATGGATGGTTTCAGTCAGGGAGGTCAGGGATATGAATTTACAGGGTCTAAGCAGTGAGATCATCATGAGATGGGATTGACTCCAAGGCAGATAACAACAACAACAACAACAGCAACAACAGTAACAACAGCAACAATGCTACATAAGCATACATCCTTCTCAGTTTGGCTTCTCAGTTACTATCACATGATAAAGCGTTTCTGTCAATAACGTTCCTTTGCAAAGGAGTTTTGTGAACAGTGCAATCTGTTACAGTTTAAAATAAACCAAAATAAACCTTATTAGATAAGGATTATTAACAAAGGGATAAGTAATAACACAGTAAATATCATAAGGAGAGATTTTTAACTACAGTTTGCCACTTCATCTTATGACTAAATAAGTGACTAAATGACTAAATGACTAAATAAGTACTGTACAAAGAAAAACAGGTAACATTTTATGTGATGACTAGAACAAGTGAATACAGTCAGTTAGAGAAAGAAGGAAAAGAGGATTTCAGAAAATCCGTTTTTCCCTATCTCTTGTTTGGTCAAATCAACTTCAGTGCAGTCCATCATTCTGTCTTCCAGATGTATCAGAAAACCCAAAGGTATGTGTACATGTTGATAATGCTTTCAAGAGCCAAACAGAAGGGAAGAGAGGGCAATATGGTTTCTCATATGATGTGGTGCTGTTTTTGTTGTTACCACCTAGTAAACCTAAAAATTTTGTTAGTATCACAATTATTTGTCTTAATATTTTCACCTGTCAAATAACCTTTGTTTCACCTAAGGATGGAGACAGCTCTGAGTAATTTTAATAGTTTTTTGTGGAGCTTTCAGGCTATGTGGCCATGTTATAGAAGTGTTCCTTTCTGACATTTCACCAGCATCTGTGGCTGGCATCTTCAGGGAATGATATACTGGAAAAAGGATTGGATATATATATCCCGTGTGACCCAGGGAAGGAAGGAGTAATTTGCAAATGTATTGTTCTGTTGCTAATGGCAGTCCTCAGGGTGGGAGGACATGCAAACAAGGATTAATGTCTGCTAACTGGTGCTCATTGTCTGCTGGGAATCCCCTGGCCTTAGGCTGTTTCCCATTTGCATAGGCTGACTCTTGACCTTGCTGTCCTTCAAGACTTGTTTAGCCAAGCCTTGTTTACTCTCAGAGTTTCCTCTTTCCTGTTGAAGTTGTCCAGGTGTTTATGGATTTCAATGGCCTCCCTGTGCATTCTGACATGGTAGTTGTTGGCATGGTCCAGAATTTCAGTGCTTTCAAACAGCTCTGAGTAACACTTGGAGTCTACATTTTCAAAAGTGGGCCATCAGCCAATAATTTTATTTTTATTTTGTTCTCAAAAATCCTATATATCATCCCAGGTGCAACCTGAAACCATAACATCACCCAGTAGTGCCTAATTTGAATGTATCCAGCTCTTTCCTTCCCCATTTCATCTTAAGGCTCTGACCAGGCAGATGGCATTTCCTTTCTCCTATTTTTATCCCCTTTCTGCTTTTGCAGCATATTGCTTAACAGAGAGATCTATTTTCAAATTGAGCACATTCTTACGACCTTTAAGTTGGCTCAAGAAAGATATTAACTTAATATAGACCTTACCATTTTTTTCTATGTGCTGTTCAAAGATACAAAAACAAGACAATGCCTGACTGCAGCCGAGACACAAAAATATTCAATCCCCTTCCAAACCAACCCATGTTTTCAGTATACTGTATACAGAATACTGTAGTTTATGAATACTGCTAGAGAGACTCAGGTAGCCTGTTCTTGTGTTACATGGCTTTTTTCTAGGTCCTTCACATGCATGCACACACATGCACATGCACATATACACAGTCTTTTAAATATTTATATGTCATCCAATATCCAAAGATTTTAGGGTCATAGACATCAATTTTAAAAATAACACACACACACACACACAATATATTAAAAGTACCTAACACAGCAAAACAAGCTGAAACAGTTATAACAATGAACATATAAAAACCAGATAAAATCATTAGACATCCCCTTCCCCCATGGCTTTAATAAAAAGCCATGTTTTATTGGGAATGAAATTAAGCCAACTTTGGTACTAAGGGGCCTCTAAGAAGAACACACTCTACAGCTGTGATTCTACAACAGAGAAGGCCCTTTCCCATATCTTTACACAATGTATTGCCCCCAAAGTAGGAAAGAAAGGAGAACCACCCCAGCAGACCCCAGTGTACAGGCAGGAGTATGTAGGGAGAAGCACTCCTTCAATGTCCCCATACTTTTAGGGCTCTGAATGTTATCCCAAGCACTCTGAATTCAAAATGTTAGCATCCAGTGCAACTCTTCTCAGACCAGCTTTATATGGGTTTTATATGATGTTCCTTCAACGATCTACTACTGCCTTTTGCACTAGTTTCACTTACTAAGTCATCTTCAAGGACGGTCCCATGTACAACACATTTATACCTTGTCTTTAGGAAAGCTTATTAGCTCTTATGGCTTTCAGTACCACCTTTACACTGATGACACCCAGCTGTATTTTTCAACTATAAGCTCTCCCCGGATGTTGAGCAACAGTTGTCATTGTGTCTCACTGATGAATCACTGGTGTCTGAAACGTAATATGGCCAAAACGGAGCTACTTGTCTTTCCACCTAAGCCATTTTCACAATATTCTTTTTCAATTGCTGTGTACGACACTTTTATTCAACCTGTGAACGAAGCTCATAGTCTGGGCTTTTTGTTCAATTCGTTTTTATTGTTTGTTCTGCAGATCCACGCCACTGCCACGCCATGTAGATTTTTTCTCTATAATTTTGCCAAAATTAGACATTTTCTTTCTGTCCCAAAGGCCAAGACATTAGTCCATGTACTGATGGTCTCTCACCTACATTATTGTAATTTGCTCTTGGTGGGTTTTCCTCTTACCCATCTTGACCCTTTAATTTCTGTGCAATACTCAACTGCCAAGATCATTTTCTCTGCCTGTTGTTTCTATCATACCACCCACTTATTATTATCCCTTCACTGGCTCCCTATTCTTTCCAGAATCCATTACAAACTTCTTTTGTTGACTTTTTAAAGCTCTTCATGGACTAGCTCCCTCATACTTGTCCACACTGGTCTCTTCTTATCACCCTTCCCATACATTATGATCTTCTAACACTGGTCTCCTAACTCAGCCTCAGCCGAGGTTCTTTTCCTCCTTTGCTCTAATTCATCCCTTCTCCTATGCTTTTCCCCATGCTTGCAATCTTCTCCCCATCCTATTAAGAACTATCACTTCCTTAGCCAATTTTAAGGCTGAATTGGAGATAACTTTGTTTAGGGAGGCATTCCATATCACTGACTGTTCATTTGTCATGATGCTTATGTTTTGATTGTGTGCTTATTGTATTATTTTAGATATGCTTTAATTTTGTAATATTGAAGTTTTAGACTGTATGCTGATTGGCAGGTCTTTATTCTTATTTAATTATGATTTCTACTATGTTGAGCACTATGCAAATTCTACAGCACTCTATAAATGTTTAACAACAACAACAACAACAATAAATTTATATGCTTTGCTATTGTTTTTTCTGTCTCCATTTACCACTGTTCTACAGTCCATTTATTCGAACTGTCCAGAGTTGACCAGAAAATTCTGGATCAGTTGTGTTCCAAGTAAAAGACAGAATTATAAATCTTAAATTATTTTAAAATAAGGGGCCATGCAGAGAATGAAACAGCAATGTTTCTGCTGCCTCACCAACTGTTATTTTTTTTGAATGGAGACAGATGATATTATTATTATTATTATTATTATTATTAAATTCATTTTTATCCTGCCTTTCTCCCAATAACTAAAAGTGGCTAACAACATATTTGGAACAATACAAATGTTTTAATAAAAGCATAAATATAAGATTTAAAAACATTTAAACAATTTATAAAACATAAAACATTAAACATTAAAAATATTTAAAATGCATTAAAAGATTGTATACTAAACTTAAAACAGAACTGCACAGCCTTAAAAGTCCAACCATGGTAAGTTTCCAAAAGCCTGACGACACAGAAATGTTTGGACCTGCCCTCAGAAGGAGAGCAAGGAAAGGGCCATCCTGGCCTCTCTAAGGAGGGAGTTTCAAATCTGGGATTGGCCACTAAGAAGGCCCTCTCCCTTGTTCCCAAAGAGAGAAATGCACCAATCCAGACAAACTTAAGAGCTCTACTGGACTTATAAAGGGAGATAGTGCCCTTCAAAAAAACTGAACCCATGCAGGGTAGGGCTTTATAGATTAAAACCAGCACTTTGAATTGTGCTCGGAAACAGACCTGCAGCCAATAGACCTGCAAACACATTAAGGGACATGATCTAAAAATGCCAATATATTTGAATTTTTTGAAACAAATAAATATTTCCCTTAATACCTCTTTCTAAGGAAACAACAGTATCATGAATAAATGCCATGACTTATGATTAAACAGAGCAAAGCAAAGAATATAGAAGAATGAGTAGAAAGATCTTATAACTGAGAAAACAAACAAGGAAATCACTAGGATTTTAACCTACTCAGAAATTATCTAGAACCATATACAGACCCTGACGTTCCGTTATTTCAGTGATCATAATCTAATAAAATGCTAGGAATATTAAAGGTCTACAGACAAAACACTGCAGACATATTTTTATGTATTTATTATTTTTACTGCACATGTTTAAAAAACAAAGGTAAAGATAATCATGCAGAAAATCCAAACATTGAATGGATCTGTCTCTGCTAATTAATATTTATTTTGGAGTAAAAGGAAATAGCCCATTATAATGTTATCATGGCAACACAGTGTGCTATAGCAGAGAAGTAAGAAAGGCAAATTTACTGGTACAAATAATTACAAGAAGGAATCAATACAAAAAAGCAATTACCATAGTTCAATTATCAAAGCTGTGTTTCTTTGAAATTAAGAATTATGGATGACTATTGTTCATGCAACAGAATTTTGTTTTCTCTTCTGTGCACCCCACCAGATCTCCTCCACAAAACCAATTCCAACCCTCTACCCCAGATTATGAAGGGGCAACAGGGGAATGGAGGATCAGTCTCACAAATGCTCTCTGCTGCACTGGCAGACTGATGCTACAGGATAGACTCCTGTGTGTGCAGCTATACCCCAACTGGATAACACAGGCATCACCTGCACTACAGAATAATGCCGCTTGACACTACTTTAACTGCCATGTCTTACTGCTATGGAATTCTGGGATTTGTAATTTTGTGAGAAATTTAGACTTCTCTTATCAAAGAACTGTGGTGCCAGTACAAACTAAAAATCCCAGAATTCCACAGCTTTGAGCCATGGAAGTTAAAGTAATGTCAACCCATATTATTTCTGCAGTGCAGATGAGGCCACAGTGAAAGTAAAGGACCAGGGTGAACAATGTGAGGCTCTCCAGAGGTTACTGGACTGCACCTCCCATCAACTCATCCCAGCTCAGACAATAGAAAGTGGTGTAGGATGATGCAGTCCAACACTTAAAGGACCATACATTCCCTATCCTTAACATAAACAAAGGCATAGGTGTTGTAACCCGCCCCAATTGCTTACCCAGAGGGGCAGGATATAAATAAATATGTATTATTATATTATTATAAAATTATCAGAAGGATTTTTGCTAAGACGAAAAGCTGTAAAAAAACATGGGCTCTTAAGCTCAAAACAAAAATGAGTGAAGGGGAAGATGCCCGTTGAGCGCGGCTCGCCAACGGGGTAGATGGAGATGAGCTTTCGTTAGGCCACCTTTTCTAGGCCCCTCTCCGTATGGAGCAAGCAGTGCTCTCCTTAAAAAAGGCTGCTTGGTCATTCAGGATGCTGCCGAACAAGACTGTCATCTCCCGGTCAGTCTCGAGTGACCAAAGTCCTTAACCGCCTGCATGCAGGGTTGGGTCTGTGGCTTCCAGTGCATCTTTTCACCTGCCATTTCGTCCCTCACCTATCGCCACAGGACTTTTGGGGGGTGGGTAGGATGTATCCTTCGAGCCTGTGCAATGGAATTTTCTGGTGGAGCACAGCGTGCATAGTACTGGCCTCACCCTTTAAACCAGAGGTTCATCTGCTGGGGCCAAGCAAGCAAGGATGGTGGCAGTGAGATCCTCGGGTCATAGGTTTGATTAGAGTTTCCTTCTCTTAGATGGTTTACCTTACAGGGTAAGACGAGCACCATCTGACCAGGTTTGCGATTGGAGTTTTCCTTCTCCTAGGATGGTTGCCATAAGGCTAAAGAGCCCATCCTGCCCTTTGATGCTCTTAGTCAGACCCTTCGGTTGTGACCTTTCTGGCATGAAAGGCCCTACCAGTGGCTATTTTGCCACCGCCAGCATAGCTCACAACTTCATTAGGGTACGCAAGCCTCTCCCCCACGACAAGGGGGCATCAATGGAGAGGTGAATAATGTAGCAAATAAATAAAAGCAAATTATTCACTTAATGCAAATGTTAAAATATATGATAGGTCATTAATAGTTATTGGCTCTTGAAATAATGCCACACTCATTACTATCCTATTACTTTTAGTTACTTTAAAAAACAAAAATGGCTCAAAATTGTTCAAAATGGCTTCCCAAAAGTAGCATTTCAGAAGATGACATGTAAAACATGCTCTTTTACACTTTAAGAAACTAATAATAACTGTTTTTAAATAATTATAAATTCTTAAATTACTTTGTAACTATAGCACTTGTAGTAATCTTTTCACCCTAGCACTGTGTTGCAGGCTACATCTTTATTTGTGATATATGAGGTCCAAACTCTAATAAAGTCCAGCATTGGGAAAAGGGGGCTGGGATGATCAGCATTCTGAATCACACAAATTATTCAGTTCCTTATCAGGAACTGATAGGGGACCTCTAAATTATAAGCCGTTTGTCATATTCTACCCATTAACAACTTTCACTTGTACCTAATGTCTATATTTAAGGGCAAAAAAAAAAAAAAATCTCCATTGGAGCTAGGAGCTTTTTGAAGCTTTTCAATGCCCAGCTGTTTTCCTTTCTGGGCCTTTCACTGCATTTCTCTTTGAAATGGTTGTTAGCAGCTCGGCTAGAGAGGTTGAGGCTAAATGACTTCAGCAAAAATCTGTTTTACAGTTATTTGAAATCTGGGATTACGTTGGAAAAACAGGAGGGGAAATAACTGAGACATACTCATTTGTGTAAGCATTAAAACTTCAAACACAAATTGAGTATGTTGTCTCTAGGAGCAAACGCCAATATTGTACCAGTATGAAAATATACCTGTACGAGGTTGTTTTTTTTCATACTGGTATATTTTCATACTGGTACAATACTAGTGTTTGCTCCTAGAGAGCAAGATACTGAATTTGTGTTTGATGTGGTTAACGCTTATACAAATGAGTATGTCTCAGTTATTTCCCCTCCTGCTTTTCCAGTGCAATCGCAGATTTTATGTATCTGTAAGACATATATTTGCTTAGAATCAATCAAAAATTGGTGTTTGAAATGAAACAATTTATCATAAAAGAGTAAAAGGCATTGTATGAAATTTCAAAGTCATTTCTTCTCTCACTCCTGCTCCAACCCCCAATAAAATGCTGACATTTTGCAAAATCACACCAATTCTTTTGCTGGTGTGAGACAATTGGGTATTCTAGGTTAGATAGCTTCCACAGCTGCCAGGATCCAGGAGGATGCAATATAACTCTCAGACACTTATCTCTTTTAGGGCTGCTGCTCATTTCTCCCTTGCTGACAAGCAGCTCAAAGGAAAAAGTGAGTCAGAGTTACTCCATGGAGACTGCGCTACATCTCTCTTAGCACAGCAAGCCATTATCACCATGCATTTCTAGTGGCTGGGGACAAAATGTGGTATTAAGAGCTCCTCTCTGGAGCTAATGCACCATTAATCACCTCAGATTTTCTCCATCAACCGACATATTTCATTGTCACAACACAAACACACACACAGAGACAAAATAGCTGGACGCCTTACATAACAAAAACATGAAATCTAACATACAATCAAATTCTATATTATTATTATTATTATTATTATTATTATTAAACTTTATTTCTAAAGTGCTGTAAATTATACTCATATGCACTAAATGTAAAAGTATCATGTTTTCACTTATATTGTTGAATTAATTAGCTTAAATAGGCCATCAACAGGAACATACTATATTTGGAATGCTAGCAAACACATACATAGGTGCAAATTAGATTTAAAATTGATTTATGGTAGTTTCTTGCAAGCCACTGTATTAGCAAGTTAAGAATTTTAACTGCAAAGAATGCAGCTGTTAATCAGCTTTACAACCTTCAGGATTGTTCTGCTGCAGTAATTTAATTCAGCCCAACAATTTACAGTAAGACAGCAGTCTGTGTTTGAGGTATTACAAAGAGCAACAGTTGTTAAATAAGGTGTAGCAGCATTTCACAAGCGTATTCAATAGGACTAAATGCAACAGATGAAGGACATATCACAGTCTTCCTAGCCTTACATCAAATGTGGGAGAAAATTTATCAAAGCTATTGGAAATCACTAGCATTCTGGTGAGACTCAAAACTATTATGTGGGTGCCAGCTATAATAATAATAATAATAATAATAATAATAATAATAATAAATCTTTATTTCTAGCCCGCTCCTCTGTAGAGCACAATCGGAGCAGGGTACAGCAAATTAAAACATACAGATTAAAATACTTCATCAACCCATTCCCAACCACCCATCCTTAAAAACTGATTAAATTAGCAATAGTTTAAAACCATAACGACATTAAAAACATAATACATCCTCATAGATCTTAGATGAGTGTAAAAATAGCACCAAGCAAGGGGTCAAAATAGGTCCCGTTTCGGAGCCAGGATCTAGGAGGCTTCAGGGAAGGCCTGCCAGAAGAGATGCGTCTTCACAGCTTTTTTAAAGCAGTCAAGAGATGTTATAAGACGCATCTCATCCGGCAGTCCGTTCCAAAGCTTGGGTGCGGTAGCTGAAAAAGTCCTCTGGGAGGTCTGCAACAGCTGAGTTTTCACAGGCTGTAGCAGGTTCCTCCCAGAGGATCGGAGTGTGTGGGGGAGTTCATACGGGGAGAGGCGGTCCCTAAGATAAGATGGACCCAAGCCATGTAGGGCTTTAAAGGTTAGGACCAATACCTTCTACTGCGCCCGGAAACTAATCGGCAGCCAGTGGAGAGCCTTGAGCACTGGTGTTATGTGCTCTCTCCTTGATGTTCCAGTTACAAGCCTGGCTGCCATGTTTTGGACTAGTTGAAGTTTCCGGGTTAAGCACAAGGGTAGCCCCATGTAGAGCGCATTACAGAAATCCAGGCGTGAGGTTACCAGAGCATGTACCACAGTTTCCAGGTCCCTCATGTCCAGGAAAGGGCGCAGCTGGCGTATCAGCCGAAGTTGATAACAGGCACTCTTGACCGTCGCATTCACCTGACAAGTCATGTGGAGCGACGAATCTAGGAGTACCCCCAGACTGCGAACACAGTCCTGAGAGGAGAGTGTGACTCCGTCCAGGACTGGAGACTGTATTCCCAAGTCTGGTTTCGGGCCTGTGACTGTTAGTACCTCTGTTTTGTCTGGATTCAGTTTCAATTTGTTTTCCCTCATCCAATCCATTACTGCCACAAGACAGTCATTAAGAGGAGAAATGCCATCTGAAGTCTGTGCTGATGATCTGGTCATGGAGAGATATATTACTGATTCTAAGGGACAGCTGTACCATCCATTAACAGTATTTTTCAAAAAGTCTTGTAAACTTCAAAGACTAATAATGCAATCCTCATTGAAGGATTCAGCTCAACTACAACTCGCTCAACTACAACTCAACAACAACCCACTCAGCTACAGCTTATTTTGTACATAATAATAATAATAATAATAATAATAATAATAGTTTATTTATAGCCCGCTCCTCTGTACATACACTCGGAGCGGGGTACAAGTAAAAAAAACAGATTAAAACAATCCCATGACCCGTTTCCAAACCTCCCACCCCTTAAAAATAGATTAAACCGGCAGTGATTAAAACAGTAATTATTTAAAAACATGTAACAACATCCTAACCCTTCCTTATACGGCCACGTCATAAGTGGGGATCAGAAACTTGGGAGTAGGCAGGAAATCAAAGTCTGGGACCGAAGCCGGGGATAGGGAATTTCAGGGGAAGGCCTGCCGGAAGAGATGCGTCTTTAGGGCTTTTTTGAAGCAATCTAAAGATGTCATGAGACGCATCTCATCCGGCAGACCATTCCAGAGCTTGGGAGCGGTCGCAGAAAAGGCCCTCTGGGAGGTCTGTGCCAGCCTGGTCTTGATGGGCTGTAGTAGGTTCCTCCCAGAGGATCGAAGTGTGCGGGGAGGATCGTACGGGGAGAGGCGGTCCCTGAGATAAAATGGGCCCGAGCCATGTAGGGCTTTAAAGGTTAAAACCAGCACCTTGTACTGTGCCCAGAAACTAATTGGCAGCCAGTGGAGAGATTTAAGCACTGGAGTTATATGTTCTCTCCTAGATGTCCCAGTAACTAATCTGGCTGCCATGTTTTGAACCAATTGAAGTTTCCAGGTTAGGTACAAGGGCAGCCCCATGTAGAGCGCGTTGCAGTAGTCTAGTCGTGAGGTGACCAAAGCGTGTACCACAGTTTCCAAATCCCTCATCTCCAGGAAAGGGTGCAGCTGGCGTATCAGCCGAAGCTGATAACAGGCACTCCTGACCGTCGCATTCACCTGACTAGTCATGTGGAGTGACGAGTCTAGGAGTACCCCCAGACTGCGAACACAGTCCTGAGAGGAGAGTGTGATTCCATCTAGGACCGGGAGTTGTATTCCCAGACCTGGTTTCGGGCCGGTGACTGTCAGTACCTCCGTTTTGTCTGGATTCAGTCTCAATCTGTTTTCCCTCATCCAATCCATTACCGCTGCCAGGCAGTCATTGAGAGAGGAGACGCCATCTGAGGTCTGAGCAGATGATCTGGTCATGGAGAAATATATCTGAGTGTCATCAGTGTACTGATGACACTGAGCTCCATGCCTCCGAATGATCTCACCCAGCGGCTTCATGTAAATATTAAATAGCATCAGGGACAGAATGGCGCCTTGCGGGACGCCACAGCTTAGCGTGCTCTTGACAGAAATGTCCTTTTATTCTCTGAACTCACAGATCTCTCAACAGAACTATCTACCAGCGGAACTGGTCTGTTGGTTAAGGTCTGTTACCCAAAAGAAGAGATGTTGTGGGGCAAAGGAGGAGCCGATCTAAATTTACTCAAGCCCACGGTTGATGTTGTTAACTACCCTCAAGCCAATAATTTTGCTTGCATGAGAGATCAGTGCTGTGGTTCTATAGTTGCTGAGTCTTTTGTGTCTTCTCTTTTGTGGATGGGGATTTATATTGACCACTTCCACTCTGTTGGCCATCGTTTTGTTTTCCATATCTGTTGACATATGTTGGTTAGCACTAGAAAGTTGACTCTATCAATGTGGACTGCAGCAGTTCAAATGGAATATCATCTGTTCCTGGTGATATATTTATTGCTATTTCTCTTATTGCAGTTTCCACCTTCACCTTTTAGAATTTGGGATTCATCTTCATATGGCTTGTCATTCCATGTCTCCTTCATTATGTCATCTCTTTTGCATTATTCTTCTTATTGCATCCAATGTCTTTTTATTCCTTCCTAGTCTTGAATTATGTAATTTTTATTGTTATAAAGCATCCCAGTCCTTGGTTTGAATTTCCCTTTGATTTCCCAGATCTTGTGAAATAGAGCTCTTATTCTTCCCTTTTGTTGTTGTCTCTACTTTGGTTATTGTAGTAATTTTCTTTATCTTTCTACACAAGCCATTGTACTGTTGCATTCATGATTCTTAACTTGTTCCTATCTTCCTTTTGTTTTTCTTCTTTTTTTATTTATTGATTGTAGTGGTTTTTTTTCTGTCATCCATGTTTCTCTCTCTCCCCCACCCCCACCCCCTCTCTCTTTGGTTTATTGATAGTGTCTGTCTGTATTCTTCTTTTATTATTTCTCTGGCTTTGGATCATACTTCCTCTGGTTCTCAGTCTGTTATGCTTAGTAGTGCAAATTTGTTTCTCATGTTGTCAATAAATTCTGCTGAGACATTATTTAGATCATATTTTGTTATAATCGTTGGTTTTGTTTTCTTTTTGAGTCTTACTCTTATTTTTGAAATGAGTAATTCATGATATGTGCCACAGTTGGCACCTGGTCTAGTTTTGGCCACCAGTATAGAGTTCTGCCAACTTTTACTTCCAACTATATAATCGATTTGATTTTTGTGTTGACCATCTGATGATGTCTGTGTTTATAGTCTTCTTTCTTGCTGTACGAAAAATGTGTTTGCAATGAATAGGTTGTTGGCTTCACAAAAATCTATCAGACACTCACCTGCTTTATTTCTTTAGCCTAATCCAAATCTGCCTACTGTTTTTTTTTTTAAAAAAAATTATTTGCTTCCACCTTTTGCGTTCCAGTCTCCAATGATCAGCTTGACATCCTGTGTTGGTGTGCTGTTGGTTTGCCATGGACACAGCCATAATGCTGGCACAAAACTAATCCAGGGCAACAGTCAGTATAGCAGCCTGAAATGTATTTAGCACATGGTTGCCTGGCTTAGTACCCATCAGGTTCAAGATTTCTGTTGGTCCTGAGCCACTTCACCCATTAGGACTAAGTTCATAGTTTAATATGGCATTAGTTTAGATGGAGTAGAATTCACTCAATGCATTTTATGGAGAGTGACTGCAGCTCATAATAGCTCTGTGAAGTTTTAAAATACCGGTGTTTATAACAACTATGAACTTTATCACATGGGGAAAACTGGAAGATTAACTGAGTGAGAATCCGGGATCATCCAATGTATTGCACATAATTTTGCAAAATTCTTTTACATGACGTTGCATGGAAACAGGTCACATCCCAAACAAACGTGATCCTGGAAATAGCTTCTTTTGCAAAAATACTGAAATACTGAATTTGCAAGTCTATTTCTATTGTGAATTCATGTTCATTTCACATTTGTGTTTAGTGTGAAAGGCATTTCCACTTCAACTATGGGATTCCCCCCCCCCCCCCAGTGAGAAACAAACTTCAATTTCCATTATCCTTTGTTGCGAATTTCGGTACTCCTTTGTCTTCCTTGGCTGCCGATAGGAAAGCAGTGAAGGGGAGAGGTAGGGATTGATGAGGAGACTGAGCATGCCTCCTTATTCTTGTCCACCTCTAACTCAGGGGGTTTCCTTGGGTCCTCCTAGATTCATATAGACTCTGACAGCCTGTATAGTAGCCTTGGGGTGAAGGAAGCTCTCATATTGAAACAAAAGCATAATTCGAAATCACTAATTCGAAATCACGAACCTGATGGGTATATACTCATGTGATAACTAAGTTCACATTTGTGCTTCTTTCCCCCTCGGATGCACACTGTTTTGCTCATGTGTGTGGTATGCAATCGCACAACTTTAAGCATTTCTGGGATGCTACCGCTTTCTTCTTTTTTGGGGATGAAGATACATTTCCCCCACATAAAAAAGTCCTATGTGTGTATGTGCCTTCCACTTGCCTGACCATGTATGGTGACCTCATGAATTTCACAGTGTTTTCTTAGGCCAAGAATACTCAGAGGTGGTTTTTCCAGTTCCCTGCTCTGAAGTATAGCCTACAGCATCTGGTATTCCTTGGCAGGCTCCCATCTAGGTACCAACTACTCAGTTTCCAAGGTCAGGCAGCATCTGATGCATTTAGGGTGTTTCGGCACCATAGAGGGTTTTAATGCAACATACTCTCAGCAGGTATATCAATACATGCTCTTGTACTGACTTTCATTTGGTAATATTGCAGTGCACTTAATCCTATTCAAATTATGCAAGCTGCTTATGTAGTTCAGTATACTTGGGGACTTTACCCACATTTGGAGGGGGGTGTCCAATTTTTAATGGAGGAATGAAATAACCTCCACAAGCTGTGTAAAAATGTGACACTGGTACCTACAGTAGGTGCCAGACTAGCACCTAAAATGTGATTCAAAAGCTGAAGCATTTTTCCTGCCCTGAGAACATTTTGTTACTTCTGTTCGGAGCAGACATTTCAACACTATGGACCATGGAGACCATGCTGAGCTAGTACAGATTCTTCTCTGTTGACAAAAGAACCCCCAGGACACGTAGAGCATAGACAAAGAATGAAGAAAAAATGCAGACCATCTCTTAAAAGGAAAACTACTATTTATATGGGTGATGAATGGCACTCTAAAAATAGTCAGCTGCTAAGTATTCAAAATGGTGATAGCAAGATTTCAAACTCTGCTATTATGCCTAATTGTACTGCAGGGCAAATTCAGAACTGGTCTCTGATAGACTAATGATGTAAATGGGCTCAGCTTTGGTATGAATTTTCTGAGCTTGTAAACCTCACCTCAAGAAGGGAAACAAGTCACAGAAATCTCTACATCAATGATTCCCAAAGTGGGCAGTATCCCCCCACCAGGGATGGTGGAAAGATCAGGGCAGGTGGTGAGTGAAAAGGGGGCAGCAGAGGGGCAATGAAAAAAATGGGGTGGCAGGGAGGGGAGTCTTCAGTCAAAGTACTGGTGCACAAGATAAACAAGAGGAACGAGCAGTATTTAGGACCACTAGCAGGGAGGGGATGAATGTGACTTGAAACTTCTCTTTTCAGGGTCCCTTAAAACCACCACACAACTTTGCTGATCGCTTTCTGTGGTGATGTCTCCTGTTCTTCACCCACTTATGCAAGCTTACTCCCATAGCCACATCTTTCACTAGTAGTCGAGGTAGTAGTTGGGAAACTCTTGCAAGGCTTGGGTGTACGGTATCATTTTTGTGGCCATTTTGAGACAGACAGATAGACTGACTGAAGTGAGGTGTTAGAGCACACAATGGCAGGTGAGAAGCTGCAGAAAAAAAGGAACTTTCAAATTCAAGACCCTGCTTGAGCAGAGTGAGATTTGTTGGGACTTCACTGACAAACTGAAGCTCTGCTGCTACTCCTGCTCTTTCAGATAGGCTGAAGAAGAGGTAGCAGAACAATGTTTGTGTGTGTATCAGGGGCAGGGGGCACTATGTGAAGCTGTGTGGGGAAGTTGTGTCTCTGGGGAAGGAAGGGGAGACGTATCCAGGGCCCTTCTCTGCCCCGGTGTAGAAGGATTGAGAGTCTTTCTCCACTGGGGAGAAAGGTGGAAAGCTGGCTACAGCCTTCTCCACCCGAAGAATTGCGAGTGCTCTCACCTGTTCCCGCATGGCAATAAAGGCCAGTGTGGGCAAGAGGCTTCTCAGTTGCTGCTCAATCAGCTCTTTGGTCACTGCTCCCTTTGCACTCTTTTACCCTGTGTGTGTGTGTGTACTGGAGGAGGGGGCATACAGCTGAGATAAATGATTTGGCCAGCTGGCTGCTGCACAAAGTAGGGGCAGTGGTTGAGGAAGCTAAGGGGGAGCAGCCCCCTCATCCTCATCTTGGGAAAGGAACTAGGGCACTACGGTTGTTGCCCAAGAGGAAAGGGAGAATAGCCTGAAAATGTTTGGTGACCACTGCTCTAAATCCTACAAGTTTGAAACTGAAATCTGATCTGGAGAAGAAGCCCAGGCTCCCCTCCACCTGTTCCATGAGCCCCTCACAACAGACAAATCAGGCATCCCCTTCCCCAGCATCTTTTGTCTTACAGAGGGTGAACAGGACAACCTCCCACTAGTTTTTCACCCTTCTTTCAGACTGAGTACATCAGAATCTTTTTGCCATTCTTTGAAAACAAATCGAGGGATTTGTTCCACTCATGTGCTTGCAGTGGCAGGACAAAAGATATTTTGAGGACCAAATCCAGTAATGCAATGGGATTTCCTGTCCTACTCTTGCACTGTCATTTCTATGGTAGAGGGAGGTGAGATTTGCTCTGTGCTCCTTCAAACCTCGAGTGATTACACTTTGAGAATTTCACTAAAAACATAATTTGCATCAATTCAGGCTGAGTTATAATAAAGAGGGTGGAAAGGTCAGACACACTACTTGAGTATTGCATGCTATATTGAGGCAACAGTAAGGTTAACAGGTGTTATTTGTTCATATCTCCAAAAGAGTTGTGAAAAACAGCTTTAGTTCACTTGCTGTTTTATCACAGTAGGGGGCAAGCAGGATTTAAACAAGAGTTAAATGAGAGTTAAACAGGAAATGCCCTATCTTTATCACAGGACATTTCCTGTTTAACTCTTGTTTAATTCTCATTTAAATTCTGTTTGCCCCCTAGTGTGATAAAGCAGTTGATGGCAATGAACAACAAAGCTTAACTGGAACGAATGTGGACCAAACAATTAAGTGCTTTTCCCAAGAAAAATTACAAATATGGAGTAGAGGGACAGAGAAAATACAGTCTTCCAAAGTAAAGTACTTTCATTTTGATGCTCCAAGCCTCTTTCAATTGAAATGTTATCTTCTACCTGTTCATTAGAGAGAGTTCAGCAAGGCATACTACAACCAGAAACTGTGTACATAGAAACAGAAGGAAGTCTACTGAAAAACAATTATCTAATTTATAATTTATTGAAGCAAGTATGTTTGAGACTTCATCTTGGTTTTCCTGCTGCGCAAAAAGCAATACAGCAAGAGGAGCAAACAAGTATTTCGTTAGTCTCAGTGACATAAATACTAGCTTGTTCAGTAGCACGCAATCAACTGAGTTTTCCTGAATAGAAACTGAGCCTCAGGAGATTTGCCTTCCTATTGTGGGTTTGATGAAGTATTCTGCAGTGTGCTTTATCAAGCAGCTAATTTAGTTTGGCTTTCAGGCATTTATTAAAGCATTTTGCTGCTCTGCTCTAGGGTTTCAAGAAAAAAAGTGAAAGGAAACAGGTGGTGGTGGTGTTTATTTTGTTGTTGTTATGTGCCTTCAAGTCAACTCCGACTCATGGTGACCACATCTTAGGGTTTTCCTGGCACTATTTATTCAGAGGAAGTTTTTCTTTGCCTTCTGCATTAATATAAGTTCCTGTATTTCAATATTTACAAGTTAGTTACAGGTATTATTTGATAACTTCAGCATGTGAAATTGCTAGCGTCCAAAGGAAGGACTGAATCAGCAAAGTTATCTGAATTACCTTTTGCCACTGAAGGTTATCTGTTAGCTCCAAATGGACCTCTATCTGGGAGGATAAGAGGCAGTAACAAAGCCACGAGAGAAAGGATACACTGCTTGGACTACAAAAGGCACAATGTTTCAAGTTTATAAAGCAATTGTGCTGCCATCTGTGAAAGACATCAAGAATGTATTCCAGTAAATGAAAGTGTTGGAGCCTGAGAGATCTGTTCAAATGTTATCTCAGCTCTTAGATTCACGAGTGGGCTTGAAAAAGCTGTTATTAAATCTTTCTCTGTCAAAGATGAAGATTGGTCTGAATCAATGCAAATCTATACTCTGTTTTTAAATAATAAATAAGAACACAGTGGGGCAGTAGACACTACTGAGAAGCCCTGGCAGGCTTGATAAGTACTTTGGCTTTGATTCTGGCTGGACCTATCAGCTTGTGCCCACATTTAATAAAAAATAATGGGTGAAATAAAGATGGCAATGATTTGTATTTTACACTGATTAGATGACTGCAAGCTGGTATTGTTACTGATCTAAAACAGGGATGGAAAACTTCAAAAAGTGTAGGGAGGGTGGGCTGTCACAAATTCTGTCAAGAAAATGCTGTGATAGGTTTGCTTTAGGCTTGCAATAAATCAGAAATGACTTGAATACAGTAACAATACATGCTGACTCTAATCTTATCTGGCTAATCTTATACTCTTCTCACTCATTTGTTGATAACTGCTCTAGAGTCAACTTCGACTCATGGAGATCCTGTGGATGAGACATCTCCAAGACCCCCATCCTCAACCTCTCTGGTCAGGTCTTATAGACTCAGGCCCACAACCTCCCTGATTGAACCTACCCATCTGGCATGTGGTCTTCCTCTCTTTCTACTGCCTTCCATCTTTCCCAGCATCATTGTCTTTTCAGATTATTTATTATTTATTTTTCCTCAAAGTATGACCACCTCTATTTAGTCATGCTGGCTTCCAGGGATAGTTCGAACTTGATCTGTTCTAGAACCCATTTGTTTGTCTTCTTGGCCATCCATGGTATCCTCAGTACAGTTGGCCCTCCTTTTCCATGGATTCAACCATCCAAGGCTTGAAAATATTTAAAAAATTATAAATTCCAAAAAGCAATTTTTGATTTTGCCAAAGTCCAAAGTAAGTTTATTGTTGAAAGCTAAAAGGTGGGCAAAAACTTTGATTTTTTTGTGGAAGCAGGTGCTATAAGAGATGCAGCCATCTAAGAATGAGTTAATGCAGCCCGTTAGCCTTCCACAGTTGCCTACCCCTGATCTAATATAACAATATTGAAACATAAACCACAGTATCACTTATGTAACATGACACATCGATTTCCACTCTTTCGATGCCTTTCTTTATTGGTTTCATGGGAACAAATGGGTCCTTTCAAATTGAACAATTATAGCACTGTCATAGTTCCAGCCTAAAGAATAATGGGATTTGCACTATAGAGAAGGGAATTGTAATTCTGTGCCATAGACTACTAATGCTTCACCAAACTATAAACCCCAGAATTCCATAGGATGACAGTTTAAGTGGAATCTTAGCATCAAAACTATGTGATGTGAAAGATCTCAGTCCCTGAAGGATCCTCATTCTTTAGCAAGAGTGTCTATAAATTTATAAACCTATTTATAAACCTATAAATTGTGACTAAGTATAAATCAGTAAATTATAAAAAGTAAATGAGACATTTCTCACTCTGATCAGTAAGCCTTAGTTTCTCTTTGTTAAGAGATATTAATGAAATACTTGCATTGTACAGATAGATATTTAAGTAGAAACATAGTACCAATGATACAGTTGCAGTTTTTTAAAAGCTAGCTAACTGCTGTTAGAGAGAGAGAGAGAGAGAGAAAAGATTAATAAAATCCATTTACTTAGGTCACATCTGTGAAAGCTTGTTAGATGCCAGATGCTGTATCATCCACATCAATTAGACAACATTAAACTGTACAGGGAACAAGAGACATTCATACTGATAGTCACTCAAGCTGATTATTTAGCTATTCTTATATACTATGCTTCCTCCCTTAGCTGCCTTTTGTGATCTCTTCCTATTTTTCATAATATTAATTAGCCAATAAAAGATGCAGCAGATTGTTTACCTATATATTTAGTATCTGTATTTATATATGTATGTATGCTAGTTTACTTAAATTTATAAAGATCATCTGTGTTTGCCAGTTTAAGTCAAGTCCTTCACGAACTAAAGGTAAACTCTTGAAAATGAAGGGTTTGGGATCTGCCATTAAATGCATATGAAATCTGTCATAAAATGGTCAAGTATATTCACACCTATTAAGAGGCCTGCCCTTATTCAGGATTACAGTCTGAAACAGGGACCTTAGTGCTATTCAGGTGGGTGGGGAGCTTTCATTTCATCTTGCTGAGATTGACTCCTGAACACTTGAGGTTAAATTTTGACCTTTCAATATGGGCCCAATCAAGATCTTAAACTCAATCACCATAGTTATACAATGGAAACAGTCATAACAAACTGGGCCCAATTCACCAATTTTATTCTGGTTGAAGGTAACAGAAAGGTAACAAAGGGGTTCGACAGACCACCTGGAAAAGGCAGGCTGGAGCCACCCCTCTTTGCTGCACAGCATAGCTGCAGCAACCAAATGGTGCAGTACTGTTGCACAGCAGCTCCCTTTTGCAATGTCACAAGAGCTACATCGCAGCTCTTACAATGCTGCTTCCTCTAAGAGAGGTGTGGGCGCTCAGACACCCACACATCATCAATGTCCCCCATGTGGGCAGTGCCACTCAAAAATGGCACCGCCCACACATACTAGGGCTCAGGAGCATGCAGTTCATGCATGCTCCCGAACCCTAGAATCACTGCCACCATGCCACAAAGCACCCATGTGTATCAGGCCAAAGGCATCTTAAAGACAGAAATGCTGACATGGTCTTTTACAGCCTATCAATTCTGACTGCAAGTTGAAATTTCAGATTGCATTTCTCTTCCAATGTCAAGCAGCACTTTACTGCTGTTCTCTAATGCAAAAGCCAAGCTAAGGAATACCCAAAGGGAAATTATTTCATGAAACATAACATTTTTATTTTTATAAAATGGAAAGCTGATTTTGTTTAAAGCCTTTAAATTTACTCTAGGCAATTTACTCAGGGCCCAAACAGACAGCCCTTTAAAGCCACTGACTGGGCAGCTTCAGAGTGTGGTGTTTTGACACCACACCACAAAGCCACCCTGAAGCTGCCTGGAAGTCAGGTGGATGCCCAGATGTGGGCAGCTTCATGACACACTGGCAGTATGGCATTTACACATTGCACGTCGCCAGAGCATCAAGAAGCCATAATGGGACTGTGGCAGGGCTGGCAAAGCCAGCTTTTAACCTGCCAAAGAAGGAGCAGATCTTATCCTCTCCTTTTTTGGCCAGGTTCAAGGCGGATTGGGGCCATGGTGTGTGTTCACCATAGACCCAATCTGTCTTTGGAACAGGCCGCTTCAAGCCGCTCCTTCTACCCCATCTGTTTCCCCCTCTACTAGTACTGACAACCGTGGAAAGGTCCTCACCCAGGAGACTATTATACATGTTTTTTAAACCATGATTACACCCATGAAAAAGCGGCTTTGTCAATACTTATTGCATCAGAATAATGTCTCCAACCTGTAGCTGCTGTTTCCTCAACCACAATCAGGGTGTTCCTTTGCACTGATGCAGGAAACCTGTCAATGAGCTCTCAATAACACAAGTCCCCAAGTGCAAACTGTCACTCTCGGAGAAGTCACATTATTAGCAGTTATGTGGGGTTAATGTCCCCTCCTCTTTCCTATCCCCACTCTTCTGTGCTATCCCTAAGAAGCCTTTATTTATTTATTTATTTATTTTCCTGTTTCTTTTCCATTTTTACTTATATTGCTGCAACAGAGCTCTGGAACTGTGTGAGTTAAAAGAAAAAACAAACAAACAAACAAACAAATAAATAGACATTTATAAATAAATTTATAAATAAAAATATATTTCTAGTCATCTGCATATTTGAGCACCTATGGATCACCCCTCCCCACATTAGCCAATGGTGGCATGTACACATTGCTGCTCATTGATTAACATGGGCTTGAGCTCCCATACTTTTACCCATTGAGGGGTGGAAACAAACCCCAGTGGACAGAAAGAGCCCATTGTACTTTTATCTTAGCATTCTCCAGACACTTTGCACTTTGCTCTGTCTCATTTCCCCCTTTCTCTTTCCCCCATTGCTTGGCTCCATTCTTTTCTATGTAGTGTTCGACCCTTAGGACATCAGGAAAAGACTTATTAGATTCTGTTGATACGAGACTAACTTCTTGTACGGTGTTTTCAGCAGTGGCTCCGAAACTCTGGAATGACCTGCTGGGAGAGCTCCACTTGATAAACACTCTTGAAGTGTTCAAAAAAGGGCTAAAAACGGAGCTCTTCTGGTGGGCATATCCACCAGATTGTGTATATGATCTTATCAAACCCCTGTTTTGAGAACCCCTTTGTTAGACCACACAGTTGATTTTAATTTATTTTAATTGGACAATTTTAATCTGTTGTATTGTGATTGTTGTATTAGATGCACTGTATTCTGTTTTATATGTTGCAATCTCGCCTCAATCCATGGGGAGAGGTGGGAAATATAAATAAAATTTATTATTATTATTATTATGACAACCAACCAACCAACTAGAGGAGAGGTATTTTTTTACCATACATCAAAGGAATCACAGACATAATAGGGAAACACAACCTCCAAACGGTCTACAAACAGACCAAGAAAATCCAGCAAATGCTGCACTCAGTAAAGTACATGAGAGATCATGCAGCTGTGGACAGGTTTACACAGGGACCACCAAATGCAGTGTTCAAACACGAATCGAAGAATACGAGAGACATTGCAGACCGAATCAGCCAGAAAAATCAGCAGTAGCAGAACATGCTATACACCATCCTGGGCATAAAATAAACACTTAAATTCTGGATGATGCCAGCAACTATCAAGTCAGAATGCATAGGGAAGCCACTGAAATCCATAAACACCTGGACAACTTCAACAGGAAAGAAGAAACACTTAAACGGAGTTTGCCTAACACCAAAATCAATAACCAGCAAATGCAAATGAAAATCACCCAGGGTGAGGGGGGTTTCCCAGCAGACAATGCATCATTAATTGAATAGACACACTGAAGCCTTGCCATTCAACAAAAGAACAACAGAAGCATAGAATCATAAAATCATAGAGTTGGAAGAGACCACAAGGGCCATCCAGTCCAACCCCCTGCCATGCAGGAACTCCCAATCAAAGCATCCCTGACAGATGGCCATCCAGCCTCTGCTTAAAAACCTCCAAGGACAGAGACTTCACTACACTCCAAGGGGGTGTGTTCCACTGTCGAACATTTCCACTCAATCAACTATATATATATACCCCACTCTCTTCCATGCCAGCGTTGTCTGAAGATGCCAGCCATGGCTGCTGGCGAAATGTCAGGACCAAACTTTTCTAGAACACAGCTTCATGGCCCCAAAAACCAACAAAAAACTATGGATGCTGGCCATGAAAGCCTTTGACTTCACAATGAAAGGCAGTAACAGACTCATTCCTCACAATTCTCAGCCAGAGCACTCTTGGATCTCACTAAACTACAAACTCTAGAATTCCACAGGATGCTGTTGCATTTATTTATTTATTTATTTATTTATATCCACCTTCCTCCTGGTACATGGACTTGTGACAGTTAAAATAGAATATAGCACTATAACAAGGCAGTGTAATAGGTCACTTAACTTTTTAAAACGAAAGCTTCAAATCTGGGCTTGATAATGGTCTGAATGAGCATTCACTAGTACCTCTCAAAATCAGATAAAACCAGGCAAACCACATAATATGGCAACACTAATGAGACAGTTTCTTCTATATTGAGAATCCTTAAACCAATTATTTTGTTAATCAATTATGATGCTTGTTAGCTATTATTTTCCCTAACAGTGATCACAAATTAGACATAATGATTGAAACATCTTTTTCAAATTGTTTCTCTCCAAAAAAAGAAAAATGCATAAAATTTACTGTGAAAAATCTTTGGCATTGTACGGTCTGCAGTTTTCAATAAACATCTCAGCTGTGCTTTGAAATTGATTAGAGTTGTAAAGATATAAAGCCTGGCACAATACACATGATTTTATTGATAGCTCCCTAGTTATCAAACTATGCTTCCTATATCTTCTGCTGATTTCCTATTCATTACCTCTCAGAGGGTTTTCATTATTAATCTGCCATCATCTCCCCAAAATCTTTACCTACTTATTATTTAGGGAGCAAGGGCATTAATTAAACAATATATGAGCTGGGACATACATGTGTGTGTGTGTGTGTGTGTGTGTGTGTGTTCAGGGTTGCCAGTTCAGGCTCATACCAGTCCTCAGATTTTGAGACCAGAATCTGAAACCTACGCATGGTCCCTGGTGATGTCATTAAGTGTTATGCATTAAGTGCCAACCACACTTGCTTACAGCTTGTTATTCAAACACATACAGCCTGTATCTACAGATTCTTCATCCACAGATACATCAACTTGAAAATATTCCAAAAACATGTAAATTTCTAATAGTAAAACTGTATTTTGCCATTTTATATAAGGGACAGCATTTTATTTTGCCATTGGATTTAATGGGATTTGAGCATCCACAGATTTTGGTGTCAAAGGGGAGTCCTGCAACCAACCCTCAGTGGATAACAAGGGGTCACTGTATAAAGATAGTATGTTTTACTGTTTGGAAATTAAGACAGAAATCTTAGTTATAAGAGCTGTTTCCATACGAAGGTGAAATGAGGTTATTGTCTCACTCACTCAAGGAGACAGGATAAAAAACCTTTAATGTAGCCAGAAGCTGGATTCAGAGTACAATGGAGTGTGGAACCTGATGCCACAAGGAATTGGAGAAAAGGAGGAAGCTAACTTAAATGAACACGAGGAATGTCTGGATAGTCTTTTCAAGTTGCAGCAATCAATCAATCCTTGGAACTTGCAGCAAGCTGGTGCTCTCTCAGCTGATCTGGAGAATTGCATATAATCCCTCCCCTTTGCCCCATCAAATCTGGAGAATCTGCACCCTCATAGAATCAGAGTTGGAAGAGACCGTAAGGTCCATCCAGTCCAATCCCCTGCCATACAAGAATACACAACCAAAGCACCCCCTTAACTTTTACTTCTCCAGGCCAAACATATTCAGGTCCCCAAGTTATTCCTCACAGGGCATGCTTTCCACACCTTTCACCATTTTGATCCCGCTTCTCTGGACACAGTCCAGCTTGTCCACATCCTTCTTGAATCCCTCTTAGAGATGACTCATGAAATCTGGAGACTCAGGGTCAGGCCCTGAGATCTAGCTTACACCAGGCGACCCTATAGTGTGTGTGTGAGACAGAGACACACACACACACAGAGAGAGAGAGAGAGAGAGAGAGAGAGAGAGAGAGATCTTCCTTTCTTTGTCTGACTGAAAGAGATAAAGAGGAAGTACAAATGTGGTCATTTTAAAAAGCCTATGTCACGAACTTAAGAACAAAAATCCGCAATGAATTACAGTACAGTATTAAGTCTTTCAAAGCTTCTTAGTACAGTTGTTACAAGAGAATAAAAGGTCAACAGACTGAAAAATTTAAAAGTTACTCTTTAGAGATGATCATATTTTTATTATAGCTGGTCCAGGACCAGTCACATTAACAATCTAGGTTCCAGGTTTCTTTTAAACTTGACATATGGTGCCACAGAGAACCAAGGCAGTAACACTTCAGAAGACTTGTTGGGAAAAGGTTGAGTATAAAAGCAACACAGCCACAGAGTGAAACTCTAACCCATGACCTATAGCAGAATGTGTGGGTGATGTGTCTCTACTCTGTGCCCTCCTCTGTGCACACATTAATCATTATGTGCAAACAAAAATACAAACTGATTGCTTGTTACTCAGCAAGCTGTTAGCAATTGCACTCCAAGCCATCTTTGGCAGTTTAGAGTTCAAATCAAGGTAGGTTTGAAGAGTTTTCAAAGAAATAGTCCTGTTAATTTGTTTTAGCACAGAAAGGGGGGGGGGGGGAGTCAGGAGAAGAAGTGCGGGAAGCACCTAGCAACACATCTGAGATTAATTTATTTTAGCATTAGCGTTTGTGGATTGTTGTATGCCTTCACATTACTTCTGACTTATGGCAACTCTAATGCGATCCTGTCATGGGCTTTTCTTGGCACAATTTGTTTAGAGGAGGCACACCTTTGCCTTCCTCTGATGTTGAGAGTGTGTGACTTGCCCAAACTCTTCCAGTGGGCTTCCACGGCTGAGCAGGGATTAGAACTTTGATTTCATAGTCCAATGCTCAAACCACTACACCATGCTGGCCCTCATTTGTGGATATTACTTTTAAAACATTTTTAAAATAAACCAGGAAGTTCTTCAGCCTACTATTTTCTTGTCAATCTTTTTCAGGACTTGCCTGAAAAGAAGAAGGGCCCTCCCTCCATCCACCACCTTGAGGGAGAGAAAGCCAAGCCAGCTCCAATAGACCTTGCCTGAAAGGAAGAAGAGCCCTCCTCTATCCACCATCTTGAGGGAGAGAAAGACAAGCCAACTCCAACAGGTCTTGCCTGAAAAGAAGTAGGGCCCTCCCTCCAACCACCATCTTGAGGGAGAGAAAGACAAGCCAACTCCAACAGAACTTGCCTGAAAAGAAGAAGAGCCCTCCCTCCACCCACCATCTTGAAGGAGAGAAAGGCAAGCCAGCTCCAACAGGCCTTGCCTGAAAAGAAGAAGAGCTCTCCCTCCAGTCCATCGGCCATGGTCCAGCCCTCTGAGGGAGAGAAGATCTGCTGGACTTTTCCCTTTCCCCACCACCTCTCCCTTCTCCTTTTGTGTCATGTCTTTTTAGATTGTAAACCTGACGGTAGGGAAATGTCTAATTAACAAATTGTAAGCCGCTCTGATAGCTTTGGCTGAGGAGCAGGGTATAAATAAAAATTGTTGTTGTTGTTGTAATAAGAACCTTAGCCTTTCAGAATAGAAGGAAATGGAATGAGGTAGCACTTTCAAAGTGTTATGGAAGATATGGAAACCAGAATTCAAACAAGCCAAAAAATGCTGCTGAAATGTTCCTTTGTACAAAAACACACACATACCAAAACCAAAACAAAACCACTACAAAAAAATCTTTAAACTATTAGGAATGGATGAAACCTTTCTGCTCTCCCCAAAGAGGCTGGAATTTTAATTACTATTTAAAGTTACCCTGAATTTCTTTATGCCACTCCTGGGCAGTGTGTAATCATGAACTTAAAAAAAATTGTGGTTCAACCATAGTCTTTCTATAAATCTATTTTTGCTGCTTGCATTGAAGAAAGAATAAAGTTGTGAAGCACATGGTAGATTATAACTCATGCCTTGTGGACTGCCTTTGGTTTGGTGGGCTCAGATGTACCTTATACATAAAACAAAATAAAAATTTATAATTCATTTCATTGCCTGTCTCAACTTTAGTGCACTCCTGTTTTTCCCCTGGCTGAACCATAATCAGGAAGGAATAATATATTCCTTGAGAAATTTTCACAAGGAACTGTGCAGATGTGCCCTAGCTAGGCTTTAATACTATCTAGTAACCTCCAAGTGCAAAATACAGTATCCTCTAAACTGGGAATGGGAACCATGCAGCCCTTCACAGATATTGTAGAACTGCAAGTCCCACTATTCTTCATCCCTGAGAGGCTGTATGAGTCTTATCCTTCTATTAAGTATTTTTATATTTGATACACATGTTTATTACTGCTGTGACATGTGTTCTCACCTTTTGTCTTCACTCAAATGAAGCTGGATTTATACTATAAATCCATCTGTCTGCTACAATTGTGCTTTTAGAGTTGTCTAACTACCTAAACAGAAAGCTTATGTCCTTGTTCCTGGCATATTCACTTAGGGTATAAGCTGGTCTGAATTTCATTTCTTTAAAAAGCAAAGCAAAGGGGAAAGGAAAAAAAGCCCTAGTACTTACAAATTCAGAGATAGTAAGGGGAAAAATCAGGCTGTATTCTCAATTGTTCAGAAAGATGCATTTCTGCCCCTACCTTTACAAGTTTGAGCCAATAAACAGAAGCCATTATTGTGAATGAAATACAGTTTACCAATGAAAAGAATAAAGTAGAAGCCCTGCTAATGGGCCAAACTCTGGTAGCATAAATAAATATCCTCTAGACTGGCAATATCTTCTCATAATCCAATTTAAGACTTCAAAATTGTAATGTGGTTATTTCTGAATTAACAAAAATTATTATTGTCACAGGGAGCTTACTATGATTGGGTTTCTTTGCTATCTGTTTATAATACAGTGATATCGAAATTTGATAGGCTGGACTCAATGATTGCTTTAAGCTCACCCGTTTACATTTATTTTTTCACCAATGTCATCTAATATTCCTAAAAAGATTGCTCTTGGGAGTTGAGAGGTTTCTTCAGTATATTTGTGGCATGGTGCAGAGGATTTCCATTGTAGGGGAAACTGGAATTAATAAAATGCCCTATTTTGTCTGAAAACTTCAGCTTTCTGCTAAGGAAATGCCAGAGGAAATTGCTTTGCTGGCAGTCTTGCAGGTTTTTTGGGGTTTTTTGGCTCTTCCTTTTTCTGTTCTGTTTCAGAAACGATACTTTATTACTAATAATATTATTAATCAATATTAATAATAATTCTAAACTTCAAAGTGCAAGATTAGGCCGACACAGAAATTATACATGACATCTGCAATATTTCCCATGTTCATTCTCAAACTCTCCAACTTACACTGAGAAGTAATGAGTCTTTGCAGGTATAATTTATTTATGCATATCTCACCTGATTTTTAAAAGTTGCCACAAAAACTATTTTAAGTAGCAATAGTTTAAAATAAAAGGAAACATTAAAACTGCAGGATGCAGCTAATTAGTCAGTCTTCAAGTACACGGAATCTGAAAAATCTTTAAAAACTAAATATAAAAAAAGAACAATCCCAGATCCCAGTGATCTACACAGGGCCACTGAAAAAGCTTATGTACCACGTACATCCACTCTCATAAAAAAAACAAGAGACCTAAACCTGAAAATAATTTGAGATCTGGTCTGTCTTTTCCAGAAAAGGTAAAGCATATCTACAATGCTGTTTACTACTGAGAGACCAAAATCTCAGTGATTGGAGTAGAATGCTAGTGTCTTTAAGTTGACTCCAATTTATAGTGAACTTATCATGGAGGTTTCTTGGCAAAATTGACTCAGGGGAGGGTTGCCATTACTTTTGTCTTAGTCTGATATCCTGTGACTTGTCCATGATCACCCACTGGATTTTCAAGGTTTAGCAGATATTGGTCTCCTAGAACACTAGACCAAAATTCAAGCTATTGCATACACTGAGAGTTTCAATAATGAGTTTTTTGCAATGGATAGGCAGAATGGAAATGTTTACTGAAGGGAGGCAATTTTCACCACTGCCACCCTTCTGCACCATTACCATGCTTCCTGGCACAATGGAGGTGATGTTGTGGCCCTGCAGTTGTCATTTGGGGTAGCCCAATGTGGGGAGTGGATTCGGAATTTGCATATAATTTGCACAGGGATTTTGCCATGGTTTGCAAGTAATAATCAACTAGACACTGCAATGTTTAAAAATGACTTGGAGATCTCAGGGGCACTAAGGGACAGATGGGAGTCTTTAGGTCACAAAAATGAGGCTCAAATGACAAATATAGCCCTTAAGTCGCAAGCCTTCCCTACCCTGGCTTTTGAACAAAGTAAAAAAAGAAATGCTGGATCAAATCCAAAGCATACAGGGACAGGCTTCTAAGGAAACGTGCACATTTCCATTATACAATTGAAATGCTTTTAATAATTTTCAATTTTGGAGAGTGGGTGGGGAATGTGCAGTTCTCCAGTTCTTGTTGGACTGCACCTCCCATGTGCCCTACCCAAAATGGCTAATTCAGAGCTGCAGTCCAACCCTTATTGTAGAGAATACATTTCCAAACCTCAGCTGGGAATTTTGGGGCAAGGTTTACCAACAGATCTAATGATTAATATTATTGATAATATCATATGAAAATCTTATATTCTCATAAGAATTGCACAATCTTACCACAGGATTGTTTTTTATACTGGCATGAAAAGATGTACAGTTTGTCTATACAGTACAAATATTTAAACAACTATTACTTTCTAGCCAATCTTAAAAGTCCAACCATATAAGGGTTTCAAAGAAGAGGGGTAGGTATTAATGCCACTATAGCTTACATTTTAAATTCCCTACCAAAAAAAAAAAAAAATCACAAAATTTAATAAGGAAATGTTTATCTTTGTTTCCTTTGATATTTTAGAATGTATGTTTATACTTTGCTTAATGTATACTTAGCAACATATGTTATTAAAAGTAAAAATACATGGATTTGTCATTTTTCCAACAACTTTACAAAAGGCAGTTGTGGAAAAAATGTTCAGTGTCAGAGCTTTCTGGGTCAAGCTAATATGTGTCCTACTTCAAAGAGAAATTCAAGTTATTCTTACAACAAAGCATGTCCTTATAAAAATGTTCCAAGATATATTTTTTAAAGTCATCTTGGCTGTGTAGTCTCAGAAGCAATATAGGTTTAAAACAAAATCTGAGGGATAAATTCTAGTCATTTGGAGGTTATTACCAGAGCTATGTTCTAGCAATGGGAAATGCAGGGTGTTAAATGGGATGCCTGCCTGATTTTCTCTTTTCTTTTCTTTTCTGGTTCTTTCTTTCTTTCTTTCTTTCTTTCTTTTCAGAGACTTCATATTCAGAAGTTATCCCAATGCAAAAGTCTTCAGGTTGGCAGGCTCTGGCTCTGGCTCTGGCACAGATTTATTCCTGGTTCAGGCCTTTTTGTGGCCTTCGCTCCTGCTATCTGTAGCTGTTATTTCTTCATCTAATCAAAGTCACAGGCATCATGAGAGGTACCTGATTTCTCAAAGAGTAATGGCTCAAGATACCCAGTGGATGACAGGAAAAATCAGCAAGGAAAGTGTTCAAAGTGAGACAGAAAGCATTGTGCTGCAAAATTTAAAATCATGTAGCTTTTTTTAAAAATGCCTATTTGCCTGCAATTTATCAGACACAGTTCTCCTCATAAGCGGCTATTATACCTGAAAAGCCATCAAGTTCTGAGAAACAGAAAAAAGGTTATAGCCATTGGTTGATTTACAGGATTAGTCAATGAATCTGAATGAGTTGTTTTAAAATGTCTGTTTTCGCATTGTTCAAATCTATCTTGTATACTTCTACCACCTCCTTACATTTCATCCTGCCTTTCCCCTCCAGATTACCTTTTTATGTTCCCCTTGCTTTTGATGTTTATCTCTGTCAATGATTCATACTCTCCGTCCACCTTTTTCTTTTAATGTTTAGTTGGTGATGTCAGGGTTGGACAGTTGCCAGGTTCACTCTTCTCTATAAGCCTTGGTCACTCTCTCCTTCTGACAGCTGCACTGGCAACAACTGCTTTCCATTCACTGATATAAGGAAAAGTAGGTACCTCTACATTAGAAAATTGGTCTTATCCAAATCGGGCTGATTCCTGACTCATCAACATGAGGTCCAAACTGAACCTTGCATCCATTCAAACTCATAACTACTCTCACATATGCTTGAAAACACATGATCACATAGTAAACAATAACACAATGTTTTGGAGTGATATCAATGCAATAATTGGACATGATAACGAGAAACATTCCTGCTCTACTACATCTCCCCAGTGTGGTTATTCAATATAATATTAATATAAGTAACTGTCTAATTATCTAAAAAAGAACCAGATCCATAAGTATCTTTCCAGGCAGAAGAAAAATCATGTCCCAATGGATTTTGTGTTCATATTTCAGTGTGCTGACAATCATACATAGCACCTGCATACTCTATGCATCAGCACAGCTTGTCTTTGTTAGCAGCATCTTGCTAGAGACATGTACTTAGCTGACTCATACACTATATTTAGCTCTAAACAGAATATCATATCACAGTATGCAATTAAAAGAATCTTCACTGTGACTTTGTTAAGTGTCATGATCTCAGTGACTGATGACAAATCACAATCTATATTTCTACACACTTTATTGTAGCAATCAAGCAAAAAAAAAGAACACCCCACCAAACTTAAATCACATTTGCTGCATGCCTATATATTCCAGTAATTAGAATACCATCAAAAACTATAAATATTATATTGAAACAGTTGTACTCACACTGAGAAATCATATAATTAGAAAGGAAATGTGGATTTGTGTTGTTATTTAGGGTTAAATCAGAAAATGCCATAAATATCAATTTGCATAAGGATTTCTCATGTTCATAGAATCACAGAGTTGGAAGAGACCACAAGGGCCATCCAGTCCAACCCCCTGCCATGCAGGAACTCCCAATCAGAGCATCCCTGAGAGATGGCCATCCAGCCTCTGCTTAAAGACCTCCAAGGATGGAGACTCCACTACACTCCGAGGGAATGTGTTCCACTGTCGAACAGCCCTTACTGTCAGGAAGTTCCTCCTAATGTTGAGGTGGAATCTCTTTTTAAACTTTTCAGATTAAATGGTATAACCTGTTTTTCTTCTGTGCAGCTTGGCGAGTCTCCCCAATCCCATTAAAATTCTTCTTCATTACAGTTCAAAATATATTCAAAATTTAGTTACATTTACAACCATCCAGGCTGTATCATATGTCTTACAAATTATGCAAAAGATTAGGGAGATTCAAGAAAAATCATATACCTTAAGTAAAAAGACTGAGTCAGGATGGGAAATATAATCAAATGTGAAATATATTAATTTGATTATAGAGGAAAGCAAGCATGCATTGCACAACTCAATGCCAGGTCAGTAAATGGAAAAACATCTCTGATCAAGGATCTGATCCTGGATGCGCATGCCAACCTGGCTTATATTACAGAAACTTGACAGATGAAACTGGGCAGAGGGGGTGAATGGGTGTTACCCTCTCCCAGCTTTGTCCGTCTGGGTTCTCTGTACAGCAGCAGGTGAGGTCTGGGAGACAGAATGCCAGTGATCTATCAGGATTCCATCTCTTGCACCAGATGTCCTGTCCCACAGTCTGCTGGGTTACAGAGAGTGTTTTTGAAGGTGGGTGGCTGGGATAGACTAGAGATTCATTGCACAGCTCTCCAATTTTCCTTCTTGAGCTGTCATAGCATTGGTGTTAGGACTCCCTTTGCTTTGTTGTACTAGGGAACCACAACACCCATGGGGGAACTGTTTTTGTCATGTTCACTATGACCACTGTGAGTCTGTCTCAAGTAATATCTGGTACTACCCATGATTCAGGACACACTTTGGACCTGGTTTTCTGCAGTTCTGCTGTCATGGACTGAGAACAACCTGGTCGGTTTAAACTAATTGAGTTTCTCCAAGGATGAGAGAACAATTACAAGGGTCCACCTGTTGGGATTTATGGATCTGGATGGATTCCTGACATATGTTAGGGAGTTTCCTGCTGCCTTGGCAGGTGATGCTGTCAAAGCCCCAGCTTATCTCTGGAACAGGGAAATGTCCACAGTGGTTGACACAACCGCCCCTCTCATGAAGTGAAGCCAGACAAGTACCTGGGTTCACTACAGAAGCTGTCTCATGGAGTCTTGGGCCTATTACATCCTGACTCACAAGAAGAAAACAAAAACCATTTGATAGGTCACTGTGACAAATTTGCAAGACAATGCAGATAAAATCACATGGATTCACTCTGACTTGGATGCTGTTCTTGAGAAAGGCTCAGTGGATGTAATCTTGGCACCTGCTTGCCCTGCACCCATATGTTTCAATTTGTGGTGCCTGAGGATCTCTGAAGAGGTGAGAGCTGCCATATATATACTGGATCCTTGCCCTTCCTGGCTTTTATGCAGCCAGAGGGGGACTGAAAGAGTGGGTAAGGGGAGTGGTGAATGCCTCATTGCAGCATTCTGCCTAAAAGAGACTGTGGTAAGGGTGTAACAAAAAAGCCCCCATTCCACCATTCTGAATAACTATCAACCATTCTCTAACATTCTATTTTTGGACAAAGTTCTGGAATATATGGTGGCCTCCTGGCTCTAAGGGTTTCTAGTTGTCACAGATTACTTAGAGCTATTTAAAGCTTGCCTCGGGTCTTCTTATGGAATGGAGACAGCTTTGGCCATCTTGGTGGGCAAACTAGGTAAGAAACTGGACAGGGGAGTGTGTTCCTGTAGGTTCGATTAGACTTTCAGTGGCTTGTGATACCACCAACCATGACATCCTTCTGGCTGACTCTCTAGGATGGGACATCAGGGCACTGTTATGAAGTGGCTCCATGTTCTTTTGGAGGAGGCAAATTCAGAAGGTGGTGCTTGGTCTCCTTATTGCCCTAACTGTTGGCCTCAGGGTTTGGTTTTGTCCACCATTCTATTTAAAATCTACATGAAATGCCTGAGAGAGGTCATCTGGAGTTTTGGGGTGTGGTGTTAGCAACATACTGATGACACTCAATTCTACTTCTCCTTATTTATTTATTTATTTATTTAGGGCATTTATGCCCCATTCTTCAGCCACAAAGGCTTTGAGAGCAGCTTACAAATGGTTAAATTCAGTTCCCTGTTCTCTAAAAAAGACACAACACACAAGGAAAAGAGACTTAAGTACTTAAAGAGACTCGGTACTTAAGCAGTATCTCTTGTATCCAATGGAATGGATGAGGGCAAAGAAACTGAAATGTAATCCAGATGAGACAGAAGTGTTCCTGATCAGTTGAAAAGCAGATTATGGAATAAAGCTCCCCCCCCCCCCATGTTAGAGGAAGTTACATTGTCCCGGAAATTTTGGGTTTGAAGCTTTGGGTGTTCTCTTTGACCTAGCTCTGGGCCTGGATTCTCAGGTTTCAGCAGTGGACAGGAGTACTCCAGCCTTATCAAACCTCTCAGAGTTGAGTTTTTTTTCCCCCACACCACTCAAGTTCCCAGTACTTTGTGCTGTTACTGGTCTCAGACCAGGGAAAGTAGGATTTCCATCCTATCCCCTCATATTCCCTATTGGGAACACATGTTGTATAGTGGGAAATTCCATTGCAGTTTCAGATTGGAGGGAGCAGCAAAATTCTTTTTGCCTCCCCAGATCCCACCCATGGTGCCCATGGGGAACATGAACAAGATGAGATGAAATGTTGCTGCTGTTTCAAATCCGACTCCTCTACTTTGCTCCTCCTCACTGGAAATATCAGAGGGAGACGGGGCAAAAACACCTGTCTTTCTCCACCCAAAGGGGGAAAGTACGTGAGGGAGGGAGTACCCCTAAATTGACAGGTGATTTGAAAGCTCCTGTGGCCTCACAGGAAGGGAGACATATTGGATTGCAATAGAGGAGTCCTTGTTGATATGCAAGTAGATTTTAAATTTCCTGGACTTTGCCCAATTGCCACATGGCCAGAGGAGGAAAGGCCAACCTTGCTAAAGATACCCTTCCCCATACCCTCTTAACTAAGGACAGAACCAACAAAATGCAGACATCTTACTAACATCTCTAATTTTTCTCCTGTTTGGTATGTAACATCTTGCCTGATGAAGTAGCCAGTGGAGCTTCGAAAGCTTGCAACAAATATATTGTGCATTTCAGTTGGCCAATAAAGATATCACTGTTTGGTGGCTTTTTGTTTGAATTTACTAAATGGCCAACACAGCTACCTCTGCTTGTTTTCTACAGACTAACACAGCTATACCTTCGAATTCTACCATACAGAAACCAAATCATATTTCTATTCCTGACTTAACTGAATATGAAGACAAGTAATTTAAAGGACCCCTTTTAACTTGTGATCAGGTTCATATTTTCATCCTACATCTAGCTGAAAGACTGGTTAGCAATAGCATTGATAAACCTTTATAAAAGCCCAATAAATTTGTTCAATAGGTGCCTTTTTCTTCTAAGAGAGACTAAAAACTTGTACGAGTTTTTAACAAAACCCTGCTATTTTTCTTTTAGCATCTGCCACTGATAAGGTGTCTGAAGGATGCTGACTTTCAAGTTCCTAACAGCTATTGCAAATCATCTGAAGCAACAAACAGGATAGACATCTTTTCTCCAGCAGAGGATCCAACAAGAAATTCTAAGAGTAGTAACATCTCTTCATCCATTAAACATTTTCAATCTGCAGGATAGGCTGGGACTATAAACAATGTCCAGCTAAAAATCATCTCTCATAATCATCTGCTGATATCAAAGATACAAAAGTGCTACATCAGAGAGGGTTGATGTTAAGCTGAATTACAAGTACAGTCAAATCAAACCATTCAAATGATCTATTTACAGCAGATATTCTGGCCTTTAAAAAGAACCAGTTCTCATTTAGATTAATGTGATGGGTTAATCATGCATTTAGCCTGCAAAGAGAATGCTTGTCTCAAGACCACCCCCCATTTTTTAAAAAAGAAATTTGTTGACCGATTGTTTGGCTGAGAAATGGCTTAGAAATGCCCTCAGATCAAGTAACATCCCCTCCTTTTTCCCCTCTATGGGTGCTGGTTGACGAATTTAGCTAGAAAATCCTTCTTTTTTCAATCACTGGCTTACTCCTTCATGTCATCGACTTGTTCAACCACCATTCTTATCTTGGGCATAAATCCACAGACAAAACTTGGCAGGGCTGTTGTGCACATATGGACAACTGGCAACACCTGGCTTTATTATAATTTGCTGATATTGGTAACACTGTTGTCTCAAGCTCCTAAGGTATGTGAGTAAAACTCGATATCATCCTGGACAGTCAATTAGAAAACAAGATAAATTGGGGAGGGGGGGGAACTGAACTGCAGTAAAAAAACCTTTTTTTTAAGAATTGGATGAAACTAAGGCATAATAATAATAATAATAATAATAATAATAAATATTTATTTATATTCCGCCCCTCTGGATGAGCAATCGGGGTGGAGTACAACATTTAAAAATACATACAGTTAAAATAACAATTCGGTCTCCCCTCCCACCTCTTAAAAATAAATTAAACTAAGGATAAAATTTTAAACACTGGGACATTAAAACATTAGACATTAATGGCTCTAACTAAAATTGGATAAATGGGTGGCCTCAAGAGTATCAAATGTCTCAATGAATGAGACTGGAGGGACAATAGATGACAGAAAAATTAGACGTTTTCTGGGAAGGCCTGCCGGAAGAAATGCATCTTGGTGGCTCTCTTAAAGCCATCCAAAGTTGTAATAAGGCGAACCTCATCCAACAGGCCATTACATAGCCTGGGAGCAACGGCAGAGGAGGCCCTCCGGGAGGTCTGTGCCAGCCTAGTTTTCATAGGCTGTAGTAAGTTCCTCCCAGAGGACTGAAGAGTGTGAGGGGGCTCATATTGGGAGAGGCGGTTCTAAGATAGGATGGACCTGAGCCATGAAGGGCTTTAAAGGTCAAAACAAGCACCTTGTTCTGTGCCCGGAAACTAATCGGCATCCAGTGGAAAGATTTCAGCACAGGTGTTATGTGCTCTCTCCTGGATGCACTGGTAACTAATCTGGCTGCCATATTTTGAACCAGTTGAAGTTTTGGGTTAGGCACAAGGGCAGCCCCATTTAGAGTGCATTGCAGTAATCTAAACGTGAGGTGACCAGAGCATGTACCACAGTTTCCAGGTCCCTCATCTCCAGGTAAGGGCGCAGCTGGTGTATCAGCCGAAGTTGGTAACAGTCACTCCTGACCGTCGCATTCACCTGACTAATCATGTGGAGTGATGAGTCTAGAAGTACCCCCAGACTGCGAATAGGGTCCTTCGAGGAGAGTGTGACTCTGTCTAGGACTGGGAGCTGTATTCCCAAACCTGGTGAACTGCATGTTTGTCAGCAGGAAATATAAACACATTAATACTTCCACGTTTGATAGCCAGATAATTTTTTAAATGAAGATAAATGTGCCAATTCAAAACGAGAAGATTCTGGACACAAGCTTGTCTCTAAATATTTATAATAAGAAAAGATTACAGGGTTAATTATTAGTGACAAACGAATTACGAAGAAGACACTCAGCATGCTTCTAGCACACTGCTGATATATCTCATCTATGCCACTGTTCTGGTTTTGTAAATGGCTTTCTGTCCTTGAAAACCAAGCCATACAGATTGGAAATGGGAGGAGGCCCATGCTGAGCACAGGTGTGGGTCAGCCAGAAGTAGCTAGACCAGCTAATCTAAATAATATTTTTCCCATCATGGAATTCCTACTACTGACTGTGTATTTTTTTAAAAAAAACTCTGCTTGAGCACAATTCCCTTAAGCACAAATCCCTTGGAAACAAGGGATAAAATGATTAAATACTCTTTAATTTGATGAAAAGGAATAGCATTTTAGAGGATAAGTGGGTATTATCAGAATAAATATGGATTTAAGTAAAATAATTGAACATAATGAAGAAACCAGTAAGACATCTTTGTAACCAAGATAATAAAGTTACATGAAACCTTGATGGCAAACTATATGTTACATTCAAATGTTTGAAACTCCAACAGCTTGTCATGTCCCCCTTTCCCCTTTTTCTTTTTTCTTTTTAATAGAAAATATTATTAACAATAGGAGACTAATTTTGAGCAAGCAGAATTGGGGGGGGGGGAGTGACTAAACCTTTCTCTGCTACATATTTTACTATACAAATTCATTTATCTCTGTTCATTTTCTCTTCCACCCAGTTCCTATTGCATGTTTTACTGTTATAAAGGAAAAAATTAAATACTATTTCCTCCATCGATTGTCAGACCAAAACTGAGGAACCATCCAGACTGTACTTTCTTTTTCTTTTGTGGATCATCTCCATCGATTGTCTAATCACTCTAGCAGCTAGTTTTCAGTTTTTAAAAATCTGTCATTACACTAATCTGATGGATGTAGTTTGCTCTTCATAGGGGCTTTACAGACTGCCCAAAAAGGGCAGTCTGAAGCCTCCTTTTTCTGCTGCAGACCTTCACCGCAGCAGCTAGATGTTGCGACGAAGGTGTGCAGCAAAAAAGGAGCAGGGAAACCCCTCTCATTTTTAGCATTGCTGTTGTGACACAATAAACTGAAAAGGCGCTATTGGGCGCCCTTATGCCACTGCAACTGCGCAGCTCCATCTAGAAGCTGCGCAATTGCATTGGCATCCTTATGCACACCATCTAAACGGCATTACGTAATGATGAAAGTGTCATTACGTGCTAGGGCTGAGGAGCATGCAAATGCTGCGCGCTCCCCTGCCCTAATCACACCATGGGGACAGCCCTTTTGAGCTGTCTGTACTGCACCATAGGTTAGTTAATTTCATGCCAATTATAATGTCTCATATTTTGTCATATTTTTCTCCCCTATAATAATGAAATACATATATTCAAAACATTTCTGAAGGCTGTATCAGAAATGGCATATAGGAGGACTTACTGAGAAGGTCCATTCTAGCCAAGGAGAAGGAGTCATCCAGGGAAGCATTACTTCAAGGCACTGCCCAGGTGAGGCAAGGATCATATGTTAATTTGAGTGCTTCAGTATCCTGATTCCTAGCTCCTCCTCTTCAGTTCTTTGCAAAGTCAAGAAAAAAACATGAAAAAAGGAGATGATCCACAAAAGAAAAAGAAAGTACAGTCTGGATGGTTCCTTCTTCTTGGCTAGAATGAACCTTCATGTAAATCCTCCAATGTGCCATTGTCAGCCAGTGGAGAAGGAGCCATCCAGAAAGGGAATTACTTTAGCCTAACCAATTCTTGGGAGCGACATTGGCAAGAAAAAATATTTAATTGGAAACAACATGTTGGAGCACCCTACAGTTGAAGGTTGCATGAGCTGAGGCATATTTATCCAATCTGTAATGTCTGGTAAAGATGGAAGTAGCTGCTGACCTGGTAGAGTGACCCATGTAGTGGCTCTACAAATTTACTCCATTGGGGCATATGCTGAGAAGGATGCAAGTAGCTGCTGACCTGACAGAATGAACAGTAATGGTAACATGTTGTGGTATAGGAAGACGGAGGGACTCATTGACTAAGAAGATACAACCTTGATCCAGAATGTCAGAGTGGACTGAGAAACCTTCTACCTACAAGTGGTAGGTAGAAAAGAATTAAAAAGTGTTTCCAACCTTCTAAAAAGTCTAGTTCATTTAATATAGATTTTGAGAGCCTGCCTGACATCCAATTGCATTTTTCTAAAGGGTGAACTAGATGAGGGCCAAAGGAAGTTAAAATGAGTGGCTGTGAAAATAAGTACTTACTTTTGGTAAGATCCCAGATAAAAAAGATAGTGTCCAAGCTTCAAATTTTCAACAAGAGTGGTCCACAGATGGCATTGCAAGTTTCAAAACCGTTTTTGCTAAAGTAATACCTATCAGCAAAAGCACCTTAATGCACAGAAAACAAAGGGGAATGGAGTTTTGCAGGCAAGAAGAATTGACAAAAGAGTAGGTCTCCCATCAAATTTATGGAACTCGTCTGTAATTTGCAAGAGATGAAAGAGCGGGTCATCAGGAAGTTAGTTGTCAAAAGACAGAGTAACTGAATTAAAAGTTTTTTTGTAATGGCTGACAAAGCTCTTCTGTAAAATATTTATATTAAATCACCAAAACATCATCAGAGTCTGGCATTTTGTCTTCAAAGTCCCAGGATCTCTTCCTGATCTGAATGTTGATTGATGTGTTACTTAATTCCTCACTACAGGCATCAAGACTTTGTGATCAGCAACTAATACCTCATCCAACCTGGCACTGAATAAGCATAAGTCTTATTGGGCTTGTGTCTTCTGTCTTTGCATGAACATCTTGCCCTAAGGCACTTATCCTGGCTTTGTGTGCCACCATAGTGTTATGGCTGTAGCTAAAGCTTTTGAAACACAGATGCATATTTTGAAGCATTTATTTGTTCTCTGGCTATATTTTCAGCTTCTGCAGAGAAAAATCTAGTTACTTCTTTCCTGTCTGGCGGTAAGTGATTTATTAATGCTGCCATCTTATCTCAGTGAAATAGCTAGTGCCTATCTAGATATGCTTGGTAGCCAGCTATCTTCATAGACAATGATGATAAGGCATATGATTTATGTCCTATGATATATATGTGGGAAGTTTCTTTTGTGGGAATGGGAGACAGAAACAGAGTAAGAATTCTTCCCTGAAGACAAAGTAGAATCATAGAGTTGGAAGAGACCACAAGGGCCATCCAGTCCTACCCCCTGCCATGCAGGAACTCTCCATCAAAGCATCCCCAACAGATGTAGCTACTACTGAATTTGCAGTTCTCTTTCTGTATGTGGTACATTTTTCATTCTTTAGATTAAAACTATAAATGAACATTTCCCCTCAGAAATGTTTAAGTTAAAATTCAAAAAAAGAAGGTAACATCAGTAAATCTGCTGAAGCATTAACCGTGGAATGTAGAGTGCAAAATGCTAGGTCATCCAAGACACAACTTCTCTTTATGTTTTATCTGTAAATACCTTGCCATTCTGATTAGAATTTCTGAATAAGTTTTGTAATAATCAGATGGTAAAGGTGGTGTATGGTCTAATAGTAGAAGATGAGTAGTATCAGAAGATGAGGAAAGAATGTGAACTGAAGATGACAGAAATGACTGATACTCCATTTGTATTCTTGTTGGTAGTTTAAGAGTATGTCAATGTGGGCTAACATCTTCACATTCCTCTCTGATTCTCCTTCAGAGATCAAGGCTGTAATCTGCATTGGAGTTTTCTAAACATGTTGGAGAAAGCTCTGGGTCAAATATATTTGAGGGAGGTGGTGCTGGTTTTGCCTCAATTGAATATACCACTGATCTGAAGACTTCTTGTAATTTTCTTTACAAGGATCATCTTTATAGGATCAGCTGCCCTGTTAGGTCTTCATTTTCGGTGACTTAAAGATAGGTTGCTCCACTATGGTTCTAGATCAGGGATTCCCAACGTGGGATGCCTGCAGGGAGTGCAACAAATACTGGCTTGTGTCCTTAAGTCACGAGTAATCACTCATTTTTTCTAAATAAATTAGAATCTAATTGCTCAAGTTTATGCAGTAAATTAAAAGCTTTTTAAAATTCAATTTGTTCACCTGTATGGAGATCAATTTGTTGGTTCAAAAATTAAAAATTAGACTTCTTTATCTTCAAATGTGATATTAATTTTGTAGGGGGTGTGAACATTAATCAAACATTTCCAAGGGTTGTGGGGCATAGAAAAGGTTGGGAACCACTATTGTAGATGGTCCAACACTAATGCATTCCTAAAAAAGCAAACAAAAATGACCTAACCCATTTCCATATGACTGAATCATAAATCTGAGCCAAATGTGACAGGAATCTATTTTGTAGATTTCCCCTGGGAAAGAATGTATTTACCATTGGACAATGTTTCGACCTCAATAGTGAGACACAGAGAAGTGACATCCCAGCAGGCCTCAGTCTTTGGCAGGCATGTATAGGGAGAGGCACTCCCTTACATTTTGAGATCCCATTACTTTTAGGGCTTTAAATGTCATAAGAAGAACTATGAATTCAGAACAGCATATTTGCAGCCTTTGCAATTCTTTTATGACTGCATTATATGTTTGCATTATATTATATGCAATCACAATCAGCAATCAAGCTACTACATTTTGTATTACAGCCATCTTCAAGGGCAGCCACATGTAGAGAGCATTACACTAATCTAATCAGGAGGGTACCAATGTATGAACTATTTTGGCTACGTTATTAATATCCAGAAAAGTCTATAAGTGGTGCATCCATTCATCCAAACTGATGCCAAGCACTCCAAGTCACAGAGTCTACTTTGAATCTCCAGGATAGGATTTAGACATATAATGGACAGGACAGCAGGTACAGTCAGCCCTCAGTATCCGTGGAGGGATCTGTTCCAGATCCCCCGATGGATACCAAAATCTGGGGATGCTCAAGTCCCCTTTGTCCTCAATGGTGGTGCAGCCACACCACCATGCCAGCATTGGGGACAATGGGACTTTGAAGCCCAGCCACCCAAAGCCTGCCTCGCTGCTCTCACTGGAGCAGGAGGCTGCCTCCGCTTCCCCACCACCACCACAACCTTCCTCCTCCTCCTCTTCCTCCTCCTCCTCTTCCTCCTCCTCCTCCTCCTTCCTTTCCCTGCCACTTCCTCCTCCGCTGCAGCTGCCACCCTCTCATGTGGGCTTGCTGTCTGTGGATGCTGGAATTCATGGATGGCCAGTCCACAGATATGGAGAGCAAATCCTTAAAAGAATAACTACATCATACAATAGAATATCTCTATCTTTGGGACACGGTATCCAGATAGGCTAAGAGCATCTAATCATAAAAGGTTTCTTCAGTTGTGAAAAAGTAACATTTTGAAGCTATTATGTGAGCTGTTGGCTGGTTAAAACAATGTATAAACAGAAGTGCTTCTTTGTGACTAACTTTTATTTAAATGTATAGTAACTGAAAATCAATTCATATCTGGAACACAAGCCCTTTATTATTAAAGATTCTGGGGATACTGAATATTGTCATGTATAATACTGTCCATAGAAATACATGCTTTTATCTCAGCGACATTTCCTGGTAACCATTAACCAGGCATTTCATTTCCTTTAGACAAATACTGTTATCATGTACTTATTAATTTTGACTCATTTAAAAGCAGACCTGCTCCTGCTTCCATTAGAGCTGTCAGAGATCTCAGATGTAGTCCTAGGTATTTCTTTTAATGCATTCTAGATCAGTGCAGCTTGGTAACACTTGTTCCAAATTTCAAATCCAAAAAGTATTGGACCAACAAGATTCCCAGAATTCCTGCAATAGCTTCTATCAACCATTTTTTAAAAAGCAGAATACCACCATCTACTGAGTGTTTCTTCAAACTGTCACTTTAATGGGTGTTCAATGTCAAGGCTGATTAAGCCTTTTATCAAAATGGTTGCACAACTATTTTTAAAAGTTACACTGCTCAAATAGACAACCAATAATTTACACTTTTGAACAATTAACCCCAAGTTATTAAATATTTTGACAATAACTGAACTCACCCAGCATTCAGCATAATCTCACCTGGCTATCTAAGAACTACACCAAGTCATCCACATACATCAGAAGTGAAACCTTTCTTACCTGATAAAGGAGCTGACATTTCTTCAGCTGCGTTATCAGGTTTTTTTAATAAACAAGAAGGCAATCAAAATTCAATGCTATCTAACTTCCCAATTAAGCTTTTCACAAAATATCCATATAAATTTACTCTAATATGTATCACACTGTTCTGATGGGGCCTTTGAATTAAGATGATAAATCTCTGCTTGATATTGGTATGAAAGAATCCTCAGAATCCAAAACCAAGGTTAGATCTTCAAATGTTGCAAACAATGTAGACATATGTGCATGATTTATTAAATAATAAGAAGAAAACAATACACTAAACTATCATGCTTTGTCCTTCACAGAATCCAGATTGCTCTTCACTGATCATATTTTAGGTCTCTTCCCAGGTGTCTCCTTTTCTGTTGTCATTAATTGCTGTCAAGTCGACTTCAACATATAGCAACCTTATAAATGAGAGACCTCCAATTCCCCTGTTATCAACCACCCTGCTCACATCTTGCAGATTCAGAGCTATGGCTTTTTTGACTGAGTCTGCCCACCCATAATGTGATCTTCCTTTTTCCCTGCTGCCTTCTATCTTACCTAGCATTATTGTCTTTTCCAATGAGTTATGCCTCCTCATGATATGTCCCAAATACAAATAATTATGAACCAGTACAGGGAAAGTAAGATAAATTAACAATGATTTGAAAATGTAGATTGCCAGCTCACTAATCATAACAGAATGTAAAGGGATAGATATTGAATCTCAGGGATAGTACAGAAACAGGTGACCTTGGGCAAGTCACTCTCTCCCAGACTGGGAGGAAGGCAAAGCAAACCCACTCTGAACAAATCTTGCCATGAAAACACTGTGATGGCTTCACAGTAGGGTTGCCGTAGGTCAGAAATAACATGAAAGCACACAACAAAATTCCTTATTATACCGGGAAATTGAGGCAGTTTTGTTTTTATTTGTTATACAAACCAAAATAGTTATAAAATGGATTTTAAGTGTTCTTTTATATTCCTTTCCCCTTTCTAAATGCTATTTTCTAAGGTTTTGTACTGTTTGCTTATAGAGACCCATTTCTTATTCCATTTTAATTTACTACTTCAGATAGCTTCAGGCCATCAAAGTGCCTTTAAATATAATTTGTCACAGTATTTTAAACTGATGCTCAGGGAAGGCCAATTGATCCCTGCTTGGACAGTATTCTAGAAAGTCTAAAGTTCATAGAATCATCATATAATCATTGAGTTGGAAGACAACACAAGGGCCATCCAGTCCAACCCCCACTTTCTGGCTCAACCTTAATTTTGATTCCTCAAATACGTGTCTTATTTTCAACTTGCACTTTTGTTACAATAGTGTAAGCTCCTTGTTTTTCTTCACTTGGTCAAGACTTCTATTTCTTTTTTGAGGTACACTCACCCAACAATGTTGTTTGTACATATCTGGAGTACAGATTTTCTTTGAACATCTATTATAGTTGCTGTAAATAACCTCCAATACCTTAAGAAGGTAGTTCAGCCTGGTTCCTTCAACTTTATCTCATTTTGAGAAGTTTATTTGTTTTTTGTTTTGTTTTTTAATCAATAGCTTTAGAATTTTGGCACACATTTCCATTGAATCAGTTGAACAGTTATACCTCACACTGTAGCAAATCTTCCTTTGGTGTTCCAAAGTGTCCAGCCTCTTCAGCTGCAGCTGCACTGCAGAAATAATCCAGTTTCCCAACACTTTAACGCCATCGTTCAATGCTATGGAATTGTGAAATTTGTAGTTTTGTGAGATATTTAGCCTTTTCTGTCCGAGAGCTTTGGTGCTACAAAAACCTACAAATCCCTGGATTCCACAGCACTGAGCCATGACAATTAAAGCAGTGCCAAACTGGATTATTTATGCAGTGCAGATACAGCAGTCCAATCTCTACTTGATAAATAAAAAATCATTTACTAGACTAATGGCACTACAATATGGCAAGAAATTCTATATAGCCGCAAAAGTTTTTTTCCGTAATTGTGGTGTGTTGGTTTCAGGTAGTGAATTCAAATGTGACTAAGGCCCTGTGCAGACTGGCAGTTTGAGCCGGGTTGGGAGCAGAGTTGGGGTGTAGTGTCTATACGACGCATGGCCCGTCTGCACCTCCAGGGTGACCTGATGCCATGTGCAACACCGCATGGCACATGGCATCACGGTGCTCCTCTGGCTCTGTGTCCACATGATGCTGCACCAAAGGAGTGTGGTAAAGCCACTGCAGTGTAGGTATCATGCCCTTTGCATGCTTTTTGCAGCTCCTTTTTGCGCCCTCCAAATGCCAGATCATGGCCGTGGCATGCAGTTGCCGCAGCCCCAATCTGGCTGTAAAAGGCATGGCTGGAGGCTGCCCCTTCAGGGCTGTCTGCACAGCCCCCAATCTAGAATGCTATGTAGGAAGATTCCTGCATGTGAGTTCACAGTCAAAGAGCATTCAAAAATATATTACCCACCTACAAGCCAAAGCAGTATTAGAAATAGTATTTCACAATTTAATAGATCTGTAGCTAGTTCATTCCTTTGAGAAGTGTTAATTATGAGAAATATTATTATATGTATGCTTAGTTATATTGCCTGCAGAATCAACAAAACTAATTGATCATGGGATGGCTATGTATTTATGTTTTTTTATAATTAATTTGGGGGAAAAACAATAGAAGCTCAGATAATTTTTTTTAAATGACAAATGAATTATGTACAAATAATTCATACATTGTTTTGACTGATGATGAAATGAGAGGCTATATTTTTTCTAAAAATGCTTGCAAGATAATACTGATGAAGAATTTCTGTTAAAAATCAGTATAATTTATCAGGGTTGGGGAAATTAATGTTTTACAGTATTTATTATTTTATTTATTTTATTCTGTTGGCTTTTTTTTTTTTTTTGTATCACATGACTCAACCATTTGAAGCCTAGAGGTTTGCCAGGTATGCCAGGCTTTGTGAATTGCTGGTTGCAATTATTTTAAAACAGGGGATAACAGAACTGAATGCCCTTTTCTACCCACAGAAGCTATGAGCCACAACTTAACTGGTTATAGATTATAAATTTGTTGCATCATTCAGCAAGGGTCTAGTCATTCACAGCCTACCTGAAAGATGATGCTCTCTGCAACCAGCCTGATGGGGAAGACTAATGGTCTAGGTGAAGCCCAATTTCTCTTCTAGGAAGAAGGAGGACAAGATAGAACATGCTCCCTCAGAGTGTGGCGAAGTCTCCTTCTTTGGAGGTTTTTAAACAGAGGCTGGATTACCATTGTAGGTGGTGCCTTATTGTGTATTTCTGCATGGCAAGGGGTTGAACTTGATGACCTTTGAGGTCTCTATGATTCTATGGCCTGGTATATACAGGCACTATGAGGCGCCTGGGTGGTGCCATTAGGGTTCATGAGCACGCAGCATTCACATTCTCATGAACCCTAGCACGTGATGATGCTTGTGTTATCATTTTAAAGCTTTTAGATGGCGTGCATAAGCACGGTGAAGCAACTGTGCAGCTTCTAGATAGAGCTGCGAAGTTGTAGCAGTGGAAAGGTGTCAAATGGCGCCTTTTCTTTTAATTGTGCCACATCTGCAACACAAAAAAGGAATGGGCTTGCCCGCTCCTTTTTTGCTGCACAGCTTCACTGCTGCATCTAGCTGCTGTGGTGAAGCTGTGCAGCAAAAAAAGGTGGCAACAGACCGCCCTTTTTGGGCGGCCTGTATCGTGCCAATGATTCTGTATTACCCTTCAATCTGGCCAGGTTCCTAGAGCCCCATCCCTTATGGGACCCTCTTTTTCAGTGAGAACAGATAAAGGGGAAAACAGATTAAAAACCCATTTGTGTGAATCTCAGAGACCATAAAGACAAAAGCTTGCTCAATGGATATGGCCTAGTGCTCACACTGCCACTTATTAGGGTGAGCAAAGTGTAACCCACAGGATACATTCAGTCTTCAGGGCCCCAAAGTGTGGCCTCTGAAACCCCCTCAAAGTCTACAGATCCCTAAAAAAAAAAAATCCAAGCTATTTTTCACCCAACTCACAGCTCAAAACCACTGTGATTTTCATCTCTTATCTCCCAAGCCCCCTACCTGTTAGAACCCTCACAAATTGGCTGAAAATAAGACAAAACTGAAACAGAAGTATCTTGCTCACTTCTTTTTTAATCTCAGCTGCTTTTTTCCTAATGGTGGGGGGTCTGTCAGGTTTTAAAGGTGTGTGGGGGGAGCAAAACTACCGCATAGGGGGTTGGGAACAAAAATCAACTGGTATTTTTAAATGGGGTCTTGGGGAGAAAGCATGTGTGATTAGAAAAAGACAATAAGGCTAGGAAAGATGGGAGGCAAAAGAAAGAGAAGAAGACTGCATGTCAGATGCCTAGACACAACCTGCAAGACTTGAGTGAAGTGGTTAAGGATAGGGAGGTCTTGGAGATGTCTTATTCACAGGGCTGCCATGAGGTTGGTGTGAAGGCAGTTAAGAACAACAATAGGAGATTTGTTGTACTGGCACACCCTGCCAGAGGGCAAAAAGTGTTCCTCAATCCTCCTGCAGATGGCTACCTATCTTACATGACAAGAGTTGTGATAGAAAGCAATAGTGTAACAAAACAGTGGGATTAGATGAAAAGGAGGCAAAAAGCATCAAAGCACAATGATCATGGTTCCCCTGAGTAAAATTCCTCCATTACCAGGCAAAACTGGTTCACAGTTATTCAAAACATTAGAGAGAGTAAATGGTAGAAATCCAACATGACTTCCTAAACCCATCTGCAGTGGTTTGGGCCCCAATTCACGCCATGTGGATAGATCTGAGAGACAACTGCTACCACAAATACCACCCACAAAATCTGGATTGTTGATTGGGAAACAGAAGCCAGAACTTCCAGGAAACCATGCAACCATACTGGATGCTGTGAAGAGTCATTGTGGAGCTAAAAGAAGATAAGGAAGCTTTCTTCCAACTTCTCAGTTACCTGCAAAGCTTCAAACTGTGTGTAGGCTTCAACACACAGTGACTGTGGATGCAGAGACAGCCAGAAAGGGAAGAAAAACAATAACCACATACAGTTGGCCCTCTGTATCTATGGATTCAAGCATCCATGGGCTAAAAATATTTCTTAAGTATAAATTCCAAATAGAAAGCCTTGTTTTTGCCATTTTATATAAGGGGCAGCACTTTACTATGCCATTGTATGTGACGGGACATGAGCATCCATGGATTTTGGTATCCATAGGAAGTCCTGGAACCAAATCCCAGCAAATAACAAGGGCCCACCATACAAGTAGTAGAGATTAAATACAGTCCCAATTGTATTGGTTCAATCCACTCATCTGCAATTTGCTTGCAAGGGGAGCCCCAATGGACTAGTAGTATATGTGGTGCCCCAACACCCTATAAAGCAGTGTATGGATTGTTTTTACCACTTGGGAAGAAGATTGGCATGCCAGCCCAAGCCAGGGACATGTCTAGGAACCCTAGCACCAAGTTCAGTTCTGGGTCCTTCCCCTTAGGGGGAAGCAGTTAAGTCTAGCTTGCTTACTCCAAAAATGGATCTGGACCAATACCCACAACACTGCCACAGCTGCAGACCTCTTTCTGGTCTCTGTCTTCTGCTTAGCTGCCACTTTATTCCTCTCCCTCTTTCACCTCTGGTGTCATTCTTTCTCGTCAGATGCTCCACTTGCTGAGAGGTTCAATATGACATATCAGGAAAACAAAGTGATGGGCCTGAATTTCTGCTATGTGGGACCCTAGTATTCCATCACAAATTCCCACCCACCCCCAATCCAGCTAGCGATGCCAATCTAACGGCAGGGTAAGTATCTCTAATAAGAAGTGCATCTGCAAAAGAAATTGGGAAGGATCACTGCAGAGGCAGAAGGAGATACCTACCTATGTTCTGCAAAGATTTAAACTGGTAAGGAAGTAGACTGCCAAAGCTGACAAAAAATAAATAAATAAGGAAACCTGGAAGTTGCCAGTTAACTTCAGCTTTTGAAAAATTGGTATTTTAAAAAAATTAAATGTGTGAGAGAGGCTTTAACCTATTTAAAAGGCACAGTAACATTCCTTGGAGTTTCCAACAGAGCAATTCACTCATTTCTTTGAGCAGACAAACAGCATTCCAGGGAGTCTATAGCAATAGCAATTACATTTCTATACCACTTATCAATGCACATAAGCACTCCCTAAGTGGTTTACAAAGTGTAAGCTAATTGCCCCCAACAATCTGGACACTCATTTTAGCGACCTCGGAAGGATACAAGCCTGAGTTGAGCTTGAGCCCTTTTGTTGGTATTGAACTCGCAACCTTGTGGTTTGTGAGTGAGTGGCTGCAGTACAGGGATTTAACCACTGCCCTCTATAGAGGAGATGAGGGATACAGAGCAGCCTTGGGTGCCTTCATGTGTCTGCACTTTGTCCACTCTTGTATTAAATGAAGTCTGGATGGAAATAAGAAACTTATCCACTAGATAGGTGTATTACAACCAGCATCTTTTCCCAGCCTTATTTAAAAATGAAAAGATCAGTCTTTTTTAATGGTCTGCAGGAGTATAAGGAAATTCTTAATTTTCCTTGATCAGATTTAAGGGCTCAACAAATATACTAAGGCTAAGTTTAAAATATATTTATTTATGTATTTGATTGATATGCTGCTTTTCTCCCAAATGGGGCTCAAAGCTGTTTATCATATAAATTAAAACAAAACATCTAAAACAATATGCAGTACAAATGTTTAAAAAGCATTAAACCATATGTCCAATTAAAACACTAGTTCTAAGACATTAAGAATGACCACAAATGTATTAAAAATGCATATTACACACTAAAAACAGCATCTAAAATTTAACCATCAGAAACTCAGTATTTAAAACTCAGCTGAATGCAAGAAACTGAGAAACTAATTTAGTAGCCTTGCAACACAAGATTTTGACAACATATTAATCCAAACATTTTTCCAGTTGCTTGTTTACATGGAGAAAGTAATGAATAAATCTTTACGTGTGATCCATCTTTTTTATTTCTTGCTACATTTTGTCAAAACAGGACCGTCACCTTTTCACTTATTACTCCATTTCAGACAAATCAAGAAACTTAGTGCATAGTACAACTGACTAGAATGCAATTTCTTTCCCAACACAAAGATTATATTTTAAATTATGAGGGAGATTTTCTTACTGTTCACAGAGAATGAGAATCATTGCAAATACAAGGCAGACCTATCAATCTAAACTTACTTGCCAATTTAGAGCGGGGGGGGGGGGGGGCTTATTGGCACATTGCAACAAGCTGGCTAGTTCTATCACTATATCCACCAGGAATGATGATCAGGTTTGAGTCTAATGAATAACTGAAGTAGAAGAAAATACCAGATTATTGTTACAATAGATAACAAGAACTGCAGTTCTATTCAGTTAATGAAATAACAAGTATAAATAAATGAAAAGCAGCATTCAAAAACTTTCCACTTTTCTAAAGCTTGTGTAATAATTTCTTTCTCCCATTCAAAGGAAGGGAATGTGTTTCTACCAGATATTTTTGTCAAAATAGCATAATTTTTTGCTCTTTCTTTTAGGACATGGTTAAAAACTCATAGCTAAGAGAGGGAAGAGAAATGCAAGCACAAAAGGTTTGGTTCTTTTAAAATCAATTCTTTCCATTGGTTAATCTTATAATGACCTCTTTTCAAAAGGGTCATAGCACTACAGTGAACAATGAAACAGACTCTACTTGCTACAAAGAGGTTTAGCTATCTTCATGTTGACTAGATCATGCTTTGAAAGGAAACCATACCAAGACATGCTGGGCATCTTTTCTTTCTTTTTCATCTCCAGCATCCCATGAACTCAAGGAACATGTCTTCTCTCCATCTCCAGGTGGAAGTGGTGGCCGAAGTTCTAGTTGTAGGATGTTTGCTATATCCTTGGAACTATTGTAAATAATCCCTCTTTGACAAATGCTCAGACACCACCAATGCCAGGCACAACATGGCTGAGTCAGGAAATTCCAGAACCTACACAGATACAATTTCATTTCACTGTCATCACCATAAAAGCTCACTAGTAGTTCATTCCCACAGGAGCTGGAGCTGGGACTGTCCTTTAAAATAAAACTGTGCACCTATCGTCATTGGTCTAAATGCTATGCAGATTAAATTGGGTTATTAGGGATACATTTTGCATTTAATACCATCAGTGATGGTGCAATCCATGTGTATTTAGAGAAATTAAGACTTCCATAGACATTACTGACTCATTTAAGAGGAGCAGGAATAAATTTAATGATACTTTTAAAGATTTATTCTATTTTTAAAATACATTAAATGTATTCAGTGCACCTAAATGAGCACCCAAAAATGAAGTACAAATATTTCTTAGCAATGGTTTCATTGCATACAAAGGAAATAACACATTAATTACAGGTTGAGTATCTCTTATTGGAAATGCTTGGGACCAGAAGTGTTATGGAATTCAGCTTTTTTCAGATTTTGGGATATTTTGCAGAGCCATAATAAGATATTTTGGAGATGGATCGCAACTCTAAACACAGAATTCAATTATGTTTCATATATATTTTATGCACATAGTCCAAAGGTAATTTAATACACAATATATTTTCAATAAATTTCTGCATGAAACTAAGTGTTCTGAATCATCAGAAAGTAAAGCAGTTATTGTCTCATCCACCCATGTGGACAATTTTGGATGCTGAAGTATTTCAGATTTTGGAATTACAGATAAGGGATAAAGGTAAACTTTTCTCCTTTGACAAAGAGCCAGCGCTATCAAAGACAGCTCTGGGATCATGACGCCAGCATGACTGTGTGGAACACTGTTACCTTCCTACTAAAGTGGTATCTATTTATCTACTTGTGGAATGTAACCAGTAGGAGTTTAGCTAATTTATTAATAATAGTTAGGCAGATATGTTAGATGTCTTATGTCTATAAAAAATGCAGCCATAAAGACACTTTTGAAAGTAAACAAAACTTCACCACATTACACAATTCAGAATACAGTAAAACTCTCCATAAAGTCAACAAATATCAACGTCAATGTAACTGACAGCTTGACCCTAAGTTTTATGTACAAAAATTAAGTCCCACCAAGCCATAGCAAGGAGATATAGTCTTAAAAGAGAGCCATGCTGCATCAGACCATGGGCTGATGTGGTACAGAAATCTGTTCCCACAGTAACCAAGAAGATGCCTACAGGATGCACCCTTCCATTTATGTTTCTCACCAGCTGACAGTCAGAGGCATGCTGTCTCTCATACATGCAATATATAGACATCATAAGAAGTCACAGATAGCCTTGTCCTCCACAAACTATCACAGTAGAACCTAGAAGGTCTTTTTCATATAACTGCTGATGATAATTCTTAAAGCACCAAAAATACCCAGTAGCACAAAAATAAGTGGGCCTTCGATAAATTGTAGCCTGCTTTATTCAGTAATTTAGCTAATCAGAGATGCCTTTTTCAAGGATTCTTCTTCCCCCTTTGGCTTTCTATCCCATTGCTGCTCCAACAGTCAGTTAAAATTCTGTGAATACTGAGCACACTAAGGGCCTTATCACATTATGAAAGAAAGAGCAAAAGTAATGATAACCTTTAGGGCTGAAGAGCAGGGTATAAATAAATTATTATTATTATTATTATTATTATTATTATTATTATTAGCAGTGAGATAGAAGCAGCTTTCTGATTACCTTCCTGCATGCCCACAAACCACTTCTGCTCTACTCTTGAAAGAGACAATTGTAACTTTGTGTCTTTTGTTATGTTATAAAAATCTGTTTGGCAAAAGCCACATGTTTATGACTGGCTCCCTCTGGATAGAAAATGGAAATACTACAACATCATGCGGGAAGGTAAGCAAAATGCTGCTTTTATCTCTCTGCATCTTATCTTTCTTTTATAATGTGATAAGGCCCTTAGTCACTAAAGGACAAGGTTACTGTCAGGAAAGGGAAGGATCCCACCCACCCCCAACACAGGAGAGGCATGTTAGTGTTGTTGTTTACCATCAAGTCATTTCCTACTTAAAAGGAGACTAAGGTGACCATATCATGGGGCTTTCTTGACAAGATTTGTTGAGAGGCAGTTTGCCATCAAGAGAATGAGACTTGCCCAAGCTCATTCAGTGGGTTTCTGTGGTCAACTGGGAATTTGAACCCTACTCTTTCAGAGTCCTAGTCCAACAGAGAGGATGTTAAAGACAACATAAAGAAATGCTGTAACCTAGAGAATGTCTGTTCAAACAATAATCTGATCAATGGTATGTGCAACAAAATATATATTCTGATGTTATGAAATACATTTGAAGCAAAGCTTTATTTCCATTATATTTCCAGTGGCTTTGATGTTTGCTGCCCTGATGATTTAGGAAAAGGGTCTGTGTAATTACCATCAAATTTATCAAAATTAAAATGTCTCTAAGGGGAAAAAACTATGAATATGTAGGGGAAAGATCTTTTAAAAACAAGGACATATATTTCTTTTATAATTTGGGTCTAAAAGTACATTGCAAAACTACCATCTGGCATGAGTGGTACTTGTACATTTAAAAAGCGAACTCAAAAGATCAGACCAGGATTTAATTGGGCACCTGCACTAACCGAAGAAAGAATTTCTACCTCCCCTCAGATCAGTATCTGTTCCAGAGGACTGGGAAAGGCTCCAGGGCAATTTTGGGTGGCACATCTTCCTACCCAACTGTCTTCTGTTAACACTAGTCTCCAATTAGACACTGTCCCGATCCCTGTTTGTCACTTTCATGTTTGTTGCAACCAAAATATATGTGCATTATTTAGAATGCTAGCACCAACAGATCAACATGCAGACCATAGTTAAAACCCAAATCTGAGTGATGCTACATATTAATTTATTCTGAAGAAAAACATTTATGGTCATGCTGTAATTCAAACGTACTGAACAAGAACAAGGAGGAACCATAATGGATTGTGTTAACAGACCAACTTGCAAGCAGTTTAATTACTGGGCTTCTCATCCTTCATACACTGTTTTTATAAGATATAATCCCACTTATATGCACCAACTTGCTTTAAGATCAACATGTATTAGTATGACAGCCCTAATGTACTCAGCTGGAGCTCTGCATACTCCTTAGAGAGACCCCTTAGATAGGTGCAACTACACGTTGAGTATTTCTTATCCAGAATTTCAAAATCCAAAGTGGTCCAAAATCCAAAACTTTTTTAGCTACAAGTACTGTTTGACGCTGAAGAGACACAGCTGGAGGAGGATCTGTGAAATGGTGGAACACATGAGGATCTATGAAATCGTGGAAATCCATGTTGGCAGCCATTTCACAGATCCTCAGTCTCTCTTCAACCTCATTATGTTTTATTATGTATATGCAAATATGGGAATTCCAATGGCTGCCTTTGATATTCAGTCAAAAATTTGTGGTCACAGTTCCTCTGATTTCTTCTACCCTTGTATTAACATAGGAAGCTGCCTTCCACCGACCTGGACCACTAGTCCAGCTAGAACAGTATAGTTGCCACTCTATGGGTTTTGAAAACAATCCCGCCCCCCATGCCATACTTGGAAGTGTTAGGAACTTAACCTGAAACCCTCTTCATAAAAAGCAAAGCTGCAGCACCTTCTCTCATCCACCCACATGTTCTTCTGTTCACTGAGCTGGGATATCCTGAAAACACAAACCAGCTTCAGTTTAGGATAAAACTAAAGAATAGGCAAAATATAAAACATGCTTCACTCCCCACCTGTTTCTTGGTTCTTTTTCATCTATAAATGTAGGTTGACAGAATGAGATGCCAGATCCCTTCCTGCAAATCATTTCTTTGTCTCTCCCTTCTGCCTATATAAATTGATATGAAGTAATTTCAATATCCCTACTAAAACATTATGGTTAAACTCATGAATAGATGGCATTATAGAGATGAAAAAAATATAAAACTATTTCTATTGTATATTAACACTGAATCACTAGCTAAATGATGAGTTTGAACCTTTCTGAATTTTTTCCAGATTATTCAGAAGTTGTAATATAGTCTATGTCAGCTCAAAACTATATATATATATATATATATATATATATATATATTATATGGAATTAATAGAGAATTAAGGCAACAAAATTCAGAGACAATCAAGCTCCATTGTTTTCAACAGGACTTATTACCAAATAAACAGGTATATAAAAATTGAAGTTTTCATTCTTCATAGCCTTGGGGGCATCTAAATCAGAAGCAGGAAAACAGTTCAGTTTTATGTTAACAAGTTGACCCCAGGACATGGCAACCCTGTGGAAACATCTCCAAAACCTCCTATCCTCCACTTATGGTTTGCTTACATTCTGTAATTTCAAACTGGTGATCTCCCAGACTGAAACCCTAGCCTAGCCAAATTGGGGATGCAGCAACCTCACGCTGCGGCCCTGATCCGGCCTTTCAAGAGTGCAAAAAGGAGCCGCAGAAAGTGTTCAAAAGGTTGCCACTGCCATGTTGTCACAGCTATACAGCATTCCTTCATTGCTGTGTCGTATGGAGCGGCATACGGCATCAGGGTGCCCTGGGGGCAGAGTTGGGCATGCATTGTGAGGACGCTACATCCTGACTCCACTCCCATGCCAGCCTTAATGGCAGGTGTGTATGGGGCCTGAGTCTTCAGTAGGTCACACCAAATCTCCATATGGGCTGGATGCTATTAGGGTTCATGGCCAACCTTGGACTTTATCTTTTCATCCAGAAGCTTAGGGCTTTATTTATTTAATATTTCTATATCACTTTCTCACAAATTTGCTTTTCCAACAACATCACCATGACAGTATAAAACTCATTTTTTTAAAAAAGCAACAATATTAAAATGACTACTTGCAATTTAAAAGTTTGAAGAAATGAGTCTTAAATTCCTTTCTATAAAGTCTACAAAGCTGTTGTCCAGAGCTCTTGGGGAGGGGTGTGTGTGCCAGCAATAAGCCAACAATATTCAGCTGTATACCTTTTTATTGTTCAGTTCTAAGGAAAGAGTCACTAGTCTTGTATCTTGGATATGATGTGCAAGTAAATAAGCTGACATATAAATCTATTCAAGGGATTGGAATACAGTTTGATCCAGAATGGACTCCTAATCCCTAGAAATATAAGAGGTTGATAGACTTTGCTTTAAAAGCTGTGAAGAATCGTTCTGTGCATATTTTATTAGTTTACAATATTTCTGCTCTGCCAATATCATTCAATCTCTGGATGGCTTACATTAAAATTAGATTAGAAGGTGCTTTATTCTACATTACTAGCACACGTGTCCTTACTGGCCTTTTGAATTTGCAAGCATTCAACAAATAATTCAATTCCACTCTCACTCAGATCAAAACCCAAACCTTCCTCCTTAGATCTCTGATATTTTTATTTTCTCCAGAAGCTATACAGAGAATGCCCCAACAAGCCCATTTTTCCTTAGTAAATATTTTATAAAATAGCTCTGCTTAAGCAGTTGTGCACAGAAGCCCCATGGGGTTAGTCTGGTTTACTTGTCTGATGTATATATAACCCACTCCTTTTATACTTTTTTTGGTATTAACGCTTCAGTTAATACATTCCCCCCATTTCTACAACAGCAGTCTACAAATTTATGATAAAATAATATTTTTACCATAATAAGGTATCCTTTCTTCACCTCCAAATGTAAACAAACAGTGTTTTCTTAGCTGAAAGAAACATTATCTCTGTAATCATAGGACTGACTTTTTTGGGGCTTAATGTAGTGCTTAATATAGCACTATAAGTCATGCATTCATTGGACATCTATTCTTATTGGTTACCTGCAAAGTGCTGGGGTATGCTGTCTGGTTGGTCCCACTTGTAGAAAAATGATTAAACCTGGTTTGTTTACCAAGTTATCCAAATGTTGGTGATTTCTCATCTAGTTTGTTACTCTCCAAAAAGCCATCTGAATACCTGCCCATCCCCATGCCAACCCAGGGACCAATCTTGGTGAGCACCATACTTTCCTGGCCCATCTGCTCAGGCCCTCAGTGTCTATCCTAGTGAGCAAACAAAACTGGAATTTAGTTCATCACTCTGCCACTGACACCCACCCCATCCCTACAATAATAGTGAAGCTAGAATTAACCATTGCACATGATGCATACCATATTGAATAGAGCCCAAATAATATTAAGCATATGGCTCTTAATAGCTGCAGTTTCCCAGCATCTGGAGTTTGAGTGAACACAGAAAGCCCATAACACAGTGAGTATCTTATTTTGATTGAATTTGTATAATGGATACAGCCCACACAATTAGACTTTTCTGAGTAAACAATTTTGAGACACGTGTTTTAAGTACAGATGGGAAAACAGTTCTGTGTCTGTTATACAAATACTTTTCTAGAGTATGTGAAACTCTTAACTCAGAGCTAAATATGTTATGGCATTAAATGACTCTACATTTAAAGTGTACATTTTTCAAAAAACAAAATAGCAGACAGTCAACCTTTCCCTCACCTGCTAGGGTCTGGACAAAAAACTCTTATCCACAATTGTGTGAAACGTGAAGAAAGCTCAAATTGGCTCTGGAGGAGAAATTTTCATCAGGAAAGTCTTAAGCCCTTCTGCCTACTACAGTCCCAATAATATCCAAACTTCCACTAGCAGCTCATACTTCTTTGGGTTTTTTTTAATGGTGCAAATACATGTTTAATATCACATATGGATTGATCTTTAGAAAACTATGAGTAAAATAAATGTGCATTTTGCATTTTTAAAAAATACATATGGTGGCTTACAAATAACAACAGGAATATTAAGAATGGAATCCTATTCACATCTGTTCAAAAGCAAGTCTCATTTGAAATTTACTGCCAAGTTGGTATGTGTAGTTTTGCAGCCTAACTATACAAGTAGTCATAATGCCAAAACATGACTGATGCAAGTCTGCAGCAGAAAAACAAAACCTCCAAATTAGCTGATGACAGGATCTCAAAAGGTTTCTGGAAAAAAACGTCTTCACTTGGTGCTGGAAGGTGGGAAACAAAGCAGCAGAATAAATGCAGGGATGATTTTAGAAGAGAGGTGGACAGCTGTGACAGGCTAGGGGACCTCATTAGCATTACCAGCTCCAGTGAAATAATAAAAAAATCAAAACTTTTTTTACCCTAAATGCCCCCGAAGACCCGCTAGGACATGTGCTTGGCATTTCTGCCATTTTTTGCAGGGAGGCACACCATTTAAGATGTAGGAGAGGCCTCCTGTAAAACAGGAAGTGATCAAAAAGTGATCAGAATTTCTCCAGGCCCTAATGTCCTCGATATCTCCTAGAATGCATATGCGGGCAAAAAAACTGACCCCTGGAGGCCACATGAGGCTAACGGACCAGATTCTGACCAATCCTATTTTAGAAATTGGATCACAGAAAGAAGAGTCATGGTGGTCAAATGTTTTAGCAATCAATTATATTTCTGCAAAAGTTCAAGTATGGCCTGTTCTTGTGAGGGACAGTTCCATCAGATTAATACAACTCTGAGAATGTTATCTCCTGAAATTGGACTTGAAAGATCTATGCACTGTACCGCTAACATCATTTCTTCATTCACAGTATGCAAAAATACTGATGAGGCTCTTCTCCCTCATGACAGCAAGTTCTATGTATCTTTACTTTAGGATAGAATACACTGCCAAAGCACCAGTGCGTGGTCTATAATTGCATATTTTTTTATTAGTGAAATACTGTAGTGTCTTCTTTTTGTAATTACTTTAGGGCAAAAATAAATGTTGCAATTATGTGCAATCAAATTTCATCTTGGCAATAATTAACTTGGCAGTTTTGGAAACAGCGCATCAGTATAATCCAAGAGACTCTTCCTCTCTTTTCCTGCCCCCACCCCTTCTTCTCTTTGAACATCACTGGTAATTATCGGCCATACTATCAAACCACACACCAACCTAATTAGAGGAAGGGATAGAAACAAATACAAGGAAAGCCTCCTGGCACCTGTATCAAGTTTAGCTGCCACACGGAAGACACATTAACATAATTTATACCCTACAGCTGGAAAAGCTACTACTGTATATAAAAGGCGGAAATAACTTCTGAGTAGATGCTTCTATTATTATTAACTTTGGACACTTATTTCCAAGAATTCATAATTGTTTCATGACTCAGAATAGGTGACACGGGGCTAAAGCCATCATAAACCCTTCTGGGATATATCCAGTGGAATCCATGACTTTTAGAATAGCTGGCACTTGCATTTTTTTCACTTCAGTGTTGTGTGCCTTCAAGTCATTTCCAACTGTTGGTATCCCTAAGACAAACCAATCAAGGCGTTTTCTTAGCCAGATTTTTTTGGGGGGGGGGAGGGGAGACAGGTGCCTTTGTCCTCCTCTGAGGCTGAGGGGATGCCCAGGTTTACTCTAGATAGTACTAATGTTGGATTTAGCCTATACAAGAAATGAAGAAAGATTACTTGGAAGTAAATGTTTACAATCCCTTGTCATTTTATTTGTCATTTGGGTTTCCCAAGAAAAGTAACAAAGCTCCTCCAACATCAAGGAAGCAGGAAGAAAACAGAATTGTACTACATCTTTATTGAACAACTGTAAGCTTTCAATTTGTGGCAATCTCCCCCCCCCCCCCCCCCGAATACAATTTGAAAATCTGGTACCCTCGAAACAGAATTTGCCCAATCAAAGCTAGTGTCTGCATATTATTTTGTATTTCAATTCTTCATATACAACCATCTTCAACTGTCTCATAATTCAAGGGTAGTCAATGTGTAGTCCAGGGCCACATGTGGACCCCAAGGTTGTTTTGCGGTAACCCAAACCACCCTTTTTCTGCCAAGAAAGGGGCACTGCCTCTGTTGGAAGCCTGTAGGAGAGTCAACCTTTGACACAGGTTGCAGGATCGCTCTGCACTACTTAACATTTTTGAAAAATATTCCATCCAGTTCTGGGTGTTTTTGAGGGTGCATTTCTGGCAGCCTATACAGTCACCAGAGGACCATGAGGAAGGATGGGTCTCAGATCCACTGCACTTGATGCCAGCACAGAAATATGCACACCAAACATAAGTGAGAAGGTACAGGGGAGTCCTGGTTCCTGTTTGGTTGCCTCAGCTCAGCTATTTTGTTCCCCAAATGGCACCATGTAAAGTGCCACATCTTGTTTGATCCTTAGAATCCCTGGATATCTTCTGCACTGGACAACTCTCAAATTGAATCAGCATACCATGATGAACAAAATAATGGGGCTTTTTAGACCGCCCCAAAAGGGGCGGTCCATTGTTGCCCCTTTCAGCGGCGGGATGACGCCAAGGCTGCCGCACGGGCAGCCTCGAGGCCTCATCCCGCCGCTTTTGGAGGCCGCGGGGAACCGGCAAACTGCCAGTTCCCCGCGGCCTCCAAGCGGGGTGCAGCGGGCGCTCTGGGCGCCTGCTGCACCCCGCTTCCCTCGGCGGGGCTGAAGGGAGGAAGGGGCTGCCGCCACGGCCCCTTTCTCCCTGGGTCTTTGCCGCGGCCATTTAAAGGCCGTGGCAAAGATCCGCCACAAGAAAAGAGCTCTGAGATGGAGCTCTTTTTTTGCGCCGCGGGAAGGGCGTGATTGGCGCCCTCCCGCGGTGCAAAAGCGTCATAACGTGCGCAGCGCATCAAAACGCTGCGCACGTGATGACGCCTTTGCGGCGCCACCGTATGGACACCGCCATCTTTAAATGGCGGCGTCCATGCGCTTTAGGCCTAGGGAGGGTGTAAACGCTACGCCCTCCCTAACCCTAAAGATGGGCTTTTTAGCCCTTAAAACGCCCCTTTTTTCCCATGTAAAAAGGGCCAATGTAAATATTTATAGATCTCTCTCCTTGAGTAAACCAGACAGCTCCACCACTTTTCTTTTTCTTGAACAAATAATTCGCTACACAAAAGAAACAAGTAAACTTGTACTTTTAGCTATATAAAGGAAGAAAATTACCCATGAGTACACAAGAGCTGGTGTGGTGCAATGGTTTGAGCATTGGACTACAACTCTGGTGATCAGGGTCCTCCGCTCAGCCATTATTTTAAATTAATTTTTAAAAGGTCTACTCTTCACCCTGATTGCAGGGTGGTATGCAGTAACAGTATGAAAATATTTTTTAAAATATATTAAATATTTCTAGCAGGATATAATAAATATTTACTATACTCTGTATTCTTGATTCAGTACTACACATATATTCAATTTTCAGAATATTTTGATAGCTTAGTACATAAAAACATGGAATTTTGTGGGTCAGAGGAGTGCACCCACTTTCACATGCTGTCCTGTATTCACCATGACCACAATTCATAATTATCCTACCATAAATATATCAAATAAAATGAATGAGAAATGTTTCATATGCACTACTTTGAGCAATGCATTTGCTAAATTGCTTAAGTCACTTTTTCATAATGCTTTTGGCAAAATTAATTGTACTGTTTAAAGTTTGCCAGAAGAAATTGATATAGATTAAACATTCCAGTTAATATTTCTCCATTGGCCTGAATAGATGAGAGAATCTTGCACATATTGCAAAAGTCAGTCTGCAGCTCTAGGCGATTAATGTGTTTTTGTAGGATCTAGTTCCTCACAGAAATGCCATGAAAGTATTCCCAAAAGAAGACATTATCACAGTCTTGCTATTATTAAACTCTTTTCCAAAACAGTAGCTCACACTACACATTAAAAATAGCAAACAATGTAAATAAATGCATATATAATAAATAGAATTTTTGATCAAGAATCCATTTGTGAACAGAAATATTATTCTGAAGTCCACTGCAATTGGTAGATGTACAGCCTGTCTGGGCACTTTTTCTATTGAGACTCAAGTGTCTATGGAGGCTTTGAACACCTTTTACTAGTTTCATCAAATTCATCAACTGCAGCTTTTATTGAATACTGACAGTCTGGTTACAGTCAAACATACACTAGTAACCTCAAGGTTCAATTATTATAATTGAATGAACTACATATATGGCAGTTTTAAGACTGTTAACTTTACCATTTGCTTGCTTAGTTTTAATCATACTTAACTGAATTTTTATGTATATTAACCTGAAATCCTCTCTGGAATAAAAGTGTGGTATGTTTATTTTTAAAATACAATACAACCTGAAGCTGGTACCCACGTTTTCACTTGAAGACCTAGAAATACCTAAAGAGGTGTTCTCTCCAGAAATCTCTAGGTCCTCTGATGTGATTCCATGGTCCATGTCCATCAGAAGTCATTAATTCCAATAGTTTTCACTATTATCCATGGTTTCGTGTTTCTATGGGTAAGTCCAGGAACATAACCCGACAGAACGGTGGTCATACTGTAGAATGAATTAAATTTGGCAAGCTGCAGCTTGTTGATTTCACCAAAAACTTGCATATTAACAGCATATTTTTCTCTGTTCTCTTTAATGCTGTTGTTTTGTGTGAGTTTGTGTATTAATTCTACATGTTTACATTATAGGTTTGGAAAAATGACACATACCTAGATATGCAAAAAAGTAAGTAACTGCTTATGTATTGCCAATTGATTTTATCCATACTGCTTCTAACACTCATTGCATGGTCATCAATCAACGTTTTGTTAATCAGCATCCAGGAAAGGTGAAACAAATGAAAGAACACTCTCTTAGATCAGTTGAACTTTTGGTCCTCTATTTGTTTTAGACTTCAGCTCCCAAAAGCCCCAGCCAACTTGATCAAAAGCCAACAATTATGGTAACAAGTCCAAATCATGGAGGACCAAAGCCTGAGAACCATTGTCTTAAATGATTCTGACATTTCTGTTTTTCAAATGAAATATATGCAGCCTGATCTGCAAATAATGTATTTTGCTACTGAAGTTTAAAAAAATCCCAGGAACCTGTACATAACAGTCAAATATTACAAAGCAATGAAAGCAAAATTTTGGTGGCACAGAATGGAACATATTTCTTTGTGAATGTGCAATATGATTGTTACTATTGACTGTTGGGATATGGATTCATACAGGTGTATGTTTAGTCTTTAATCATATGAAGAAAGAAAATACTACTTCATATCTCACAGGTAGCCAGACACATAAGGGTCTGTAACACTTGACTGCATTTGTATTTTCCATAGACATGAGGCATTAAGCTGATGAACAATTGTGTTTCAAAGTATTTACACACATTTCCTTGTGTTTTGGCATGATGAAGACTGAACAAAGTAAGATTATACTTTTGAGGAAGGTGAAGGAGAAAGCTATTACTCCAGTTATTTGTCAAAAGGCTTTGGTGTTAAGTTCAAAGAAACCTATATGCATTATTGTTTCCTTTCAATAATAGAAATGAACAACTGGAACAGAGAATAAGCAGATTTTATGAGCCCAATAGGCAAAAATATACAGAAAATTAATGGAGCAGAGATTTATGTTTCCATAGAGATAAATACAACACAAATTCAGCAAAACCACTACTACAAATGCACAACTCATCTGGGTCATTATTTCACAATGAGTCTTTACATATTATTATAGCTAAAAATACTGGACATTAATAGTGGGGAATATTTCTTACAATTTCTGCATCAACAATTTAAATGTATACAATTCAATGCCACCCAGAAAATGAAATTCAGAGCTCTCTGATAAGCCTTCTTCTGGGCTGAATCCAGCAGAATATATCAGCTACTGCTCATTCCTGCTAAAATGCATGTGGGTGGTTACACTACAGCAGTGTCTCTAGTCCTCCCTTCTGTTAAATGCCTCCAGTCATTTTTCTTACGCCCACATATGCTCTCTAGCTTCTCACATGGAAAATTAATGAAACCATTCTAACTCTAGATGAGTAACAGGGATAGGTCCTCTTTCTGTTTGTATGTGCTGCATAAAATCTTCAGTGTTGAAAATGCCATGCTTCCTACATGCAAAACCAGGACTCATTGGTCAACTTGTCATTTCTAACTTATGGCAAGGGTCACTTTATTTCAAACAATTCATAATTGTTTCATGACCCAGAATAGGTGACACAGGGCTAAAGCCAACATAAACCCAACTTGGAATAAATGACTTTTAGGTTAGCTGTCACTTACATTTTATTTACTTCAATGTTCCTACACTTTGTTGATGTATGCCTTCAAGTTATTTCCAACTTTTTGCAACCCTAATGTAAACCAATCAAGGGGTTTTCTTTGCCAGATTTGTTCAGAGGGGGGCTGACTTTGTCGTCCTCTGAGACTGTGAGTGTGATGTACCCAAGGTCACTTTATCTTAGAGAGGACTAAATTAACTTTCTCTGATCAAAACTGATGTTTTGTTTTTATAAACATGTCACAGAGCAAGCAATTACTAATTCCTCCCAAGGCAAATTAGTTGATAATTTTAAAATACATTCTGATATTGCCAGATGTGCTCCTAGCATACTAAACAAAACCAAACAATATTATTTTCAGATAGAATTACCTCATGAGCATAAGGGACATGAAAAAGGAAATAGGGAAAATTAGAATCTATTTCCTATTATTATGGTTACTACTACTATATTTTTTACTCAACCTTCTTCCAAGAAGGTTGAGTAAAAGATAGCTATATTCTTTCAATATAGCATATGAAGTTATCATCCTTTTCCAGATGTTTATACTCGCTATTACCATGCGAAGTAGATTAGGCTAAAAGATAATGACAGGCTCAAAATTGCCTAGGCAGCTTCATAGCTGAGAAAGTATTTGAACCTAGATCTCATGAGTCCCAGCCTGACAATTTAACCAGCCAGTGTGAAGTCAAAGGATTTCATGACTGACATCCATAGTTTTTTTGCAGGGATCTTGGGCTATGTGGCTATGTTCTAGAAGAGTTTCTTTCTAAAGTTTCACCAGCATCTGTGGCTGGCATCTTCAGAGAAGGCTGGCATGAAAATGAGTGGTGTGTGTGTGTGTGTATGTGTGTGTGTGTGTGTGTGTGTGTATATATATATATATAAAATAGACACACACACTGTGTGACCCTGGATTGGAAGAAGTTATTTCCATGTTAATCTGTGTATTGTTTTGTTGTTGAATGGCAAGGCCTTAGGATGGGAGGATATGCAAAGAGGATTTGTGCCTGCTTAATTAGAGATCCATTGTCTGCTGGGAAAATCCCTGACCCTGGGTGCATTTTCTGGGTCTTGATTTTAGTTCTTTTCAGGACTAGTAGACAAACTTTGTTCACTTTAAGGGTTTCTTCTTTCATGTTGAAGTTGTCCAGGTGTCTGTGAATTTCAATGGCTTCCCTATGCATTCTGACATGATAGTTGTTGGCATGGTCCAGGATTTCAGTGTTTTCAAACAGCATTTTATGCCCAGGATATATTATAACGTGTTCTGATCCTGCTGATTTTTCTGGCTGACCCAGTCTGCAGTGTCTCTCATGTAACTTCATTCTTGTTTGCACACTGCATTTGGTGGTCCCTATGTATATTTGTCTGCAGCTGCATGGTATGCAGTAAACTCCTGTGGCTGTGAGCGTGTGTCTCTTGTCCTTCGCTGAGCACAGCATTTGCTGTATTTTCTTGATCAGTTTGTAAACCATTTGGAGGTTGTGTTTCCTCACCAGTTTCCCTATTCTGTCTGTGACTCTTTTGATATGTGATTAAAAAAAACCCTTCCCTTTGGATGAAGAAGGATACAAAAATAGGACTGTTTACACGTTGCCGTGATCATGAGGAAACAAACTGAAACTGCACAGTGACCTGTATGCTCCCCATCACATCTAACAAGGCATCTAGTGTCAAAAACTCATCACCAGTTTTCTGTATGAAAAGCCACAATAACCTTCCCAAATATGGTTCCTTTCAGCAACTTCCAATATCTCCTTTAATCATGCTGGCTGGGAATGATGAGAGCTGCTGTCCAGCACACATCTCAAAAGAAAGCCAATTGGGGAAGTCACAGGGCATGTCTGCAGTAGAGGGAGATTCTATGGAAAGGGAGAAAGTGAAAAGCAAAAATAATTACGATCACAATACTGGTGTTATTTTTAGAGAAGGATCACATCCTGTCCAAAAGGAACATAGGCTGGAAAAGGTGATCCACAATAACCGAAAAGGCAAGTCCTTTTTACAATGTTCACTAACCTAGAAAGTTCACACTGACATATTGGATCGTGTCAGCCTTCAGCTTCCATTATTTTTGACAGGCATATTTTTGTGTATTATATTTGGAGCAAAAATGATGGATGACCTTATAAAAACTATAATATGGCTAAAAGCATTTGATTTGCTTTTATTATTTATAGAAGATAATGAGTACAGAACCATTATGTCAAAAATACCATTACAGCAATACAAGATAATACCACCAAAAATGGTCTCTACTCTCAAAATGTCATTTTCCCTTAACTTTTAAAATCTAGTGGGATGAATTGTTTAGAGGGGTTATTTGGGATGTATAAATGCTTTGTTTCCTTTCCTGTTATTGTTATTCCTTCATAAACACAATATTACTTTTTAAATTAATTACATTGATAGCTTGCCTATAGAAAAGAAATGTATGTACAGAAAACTTGTGATTTAATTTAATTTGAAAGATAATGATATCTGCAAGATCACACAACCTTCATGAATAAATGGGAATTTATGGCCCCAAACAGAAGGGCCAAAATAAAGCTGCTTCAGGTCAATTTGGAGGTATGTTGTTTAAATGATGCAAGCACCCCAAGAGTCTGGAAGCCGTGCCAAAGCCATGCTCCAGTCCTTAAACTGGAGCATGGCTTTGGCATGGCTTTCAGACTCTTAGGACACCTAAACATCATTTAAACAACATATCTCCAAAGTGACCTGAAGCAGCTTTATTTTGGCCTGTCTGTATGAGCCCTATACTTCCCTGATAGTCCAACACACACAAAACCAGGGGTGGAAACTGACCCTCTGGGCATTGTTGGACTGCAAATCCTGTATTCCTCAACACTGACTAGGGCTGACGAGAGTTGCAGTCCAACAGCATTTTACCAAAAGTATACCCATGCTATGCACCAGTCCATACTGGCTCTCCTTCATCTACCCCCCCCCCCCCAATGACTCCAGTATTAGGCTAATAGGGAGCCTAGGTACATTGGGAGCCTAGGTACATCAGAGCCCTCCCCACCAAGACCAGAATGGTGCTGCCATTGATAGGGAAAGAGGGAGGCTTGGAAGCCAGGTACATTAGAGCCCTCTCCACTGAGACCAGGAAGCTGCTGCTATTGATGGGGAAAAGTGGGAGGCTTCAACACCACAGCCCAGGAACATCAGGGCCCTCACCTCAGCAAGAAGACCAGGAGGCCACTGATGTCATCTCCAGCGATAAAGCAGTAGGCATGGGGGGGGGGACATCTAGGATTGTAAAAGCAAAAGGGAAAAGAAAACGGAGGGAGGGAAGAATGGAACAACAGGCAGGTTAACAGGCATAAAATAATATAGGAACAGCTACTGGGCTGCAGCAGTAGTGATGGGTGACACTGAAGCCAACTCACTCAGAGAGAAAGGTAGTGTCACCATAGCTGACATTTGTTGGCACTGAGCAGAAGGAGGCAAAAGGTGTCCCTCCTTGCAAGACCATTTCACCAAGAAAACCCTTTAGATGTGATAGCTCAAAAATCAATAACTAGAGAAGGGGAGGCCAGATAGTAAGCATGTCCAATAAAACAAGCATTGTTAGAAGCAACACTACATATGTAATTGGAACATGGAATGTGAGAAGCATCAGCCAGGAAAAACAAACAAACAGCTTCATTTATATACCGCTTCATACCCTTAAGGAGTGTCTTAAGGGGTTTACAACTGTAAGCTATTTGCCCCCCAACAATCTGGGTACTCATTTTAGCGACCTCAGAAGGATGCAAGCCTGAGTCGAGCTTCAGCCCTTATACTGGTCTTGAACTCGCAACCTTATGGTTTTGAGTGAGTGGCTGCAGTACAGGCATTTAACCATTGCGCCACCAGGGCTGATTACTAGATGTAGTAAAGAAGGAAATGGAACACATGAATATAGCAATACTAGGTGTGAGTGAGTTAAGTAGACAGGAATGGGTCACTTTGACTCAGATAACTATATGGTAATCTATTCAGGAAATGAAAAACAAGAAGAAATGGGGTGGCTTTCATATTAAGGAAAAATATAGCTATAGCAATCAAAGGATACAACTCAAAATCAGACCATATAATATCAATAAGGTTTCAGGGTAAACCTAAAAACATCACAATAATCCAGGTATATGCGCCAACCACAGGTGCAGATGAAGAGGAAATTGAGGGTATCTATGATGCAGTCCAGGAAGAAATTGACAACATAACATCACAAGATTTCAAACTAATCATTGGAGACTTGAATGGTAAAGTTGGCAACAAAGAAGAATTAAAAACAGTAGGAAGATTTGGGTCAGAAACAAGAAATAAAGCAGGAGAGCATCTGACAGAATTCTGTGAGGCCAATAATCTATTCATTGTAAATACCTGCTTCATACAACCAGATAAGAGACTATACACCTGGGCATTACCAGATGATAAACACAAAAAACAGATGGACTGCATAATTGGAAGTAAAAGATGGAGAAGCTCCATCCTTATGGCTAAAATTAGGCCAGGAGCTGATTGTGGCACAGACCACAAAAGGCTCATAACAAAAATCAGAGTTAAGCTGAAGAAGAAAGCAAAAACTATCATTATTCCAAAATATGATCTGCATAACATTTCAGAAGAATTCGGTGACAATGTAAGAAACAGATTCGAACTATCGAGTATAATCAACCGGGATTCTGAAGAACTGTGTACAGAAGTCAAGGACATAATTAAGGATGAATGCAAGAAAACACTAACAGCGGCCAAAAAGAAAGATAAGAAACAATGGATGACAAATGAAACACTTCATGCAAGAAAGGGAAAGGCAAAGGGAGATAGGAAGAATGAGAGACCTCTAGCAAAAAAATCCAAGAAATTAAAGTCAAGTCCAAACCAAGGGCAGGGATGCTCTATGGAGAAAAAAAGAACATAAAACAGGAACAAGAAGATGTTGGAAGCAATACACAGAAGAGTTATACAAAAGAGAGGAGGAATTAATGGCATTTGGAAGGACAAATCATATGAAGACAAGCCCCAAATTCTAAGAAGAGAAGTGGAATCTGTAATAAAGGAAATGGGAAAAAATAAATCTCCAGGAGCAGAAAACAGCTGATTGAACTGCTAAAATGCCAACAGATAGATGCAACTTTAGTGCTAACTGAAATATGCCAACAAATATGGAAAACAAAGAGGTGGCTAATCTCACATGTAAGCAGAATAATGCTCAAAATTCTGCAGCAGAGACTCCAACTATACATGGAGAGAGAAATTCCAGAGGTGCAAGCACAGTTCAGAAAAGGATCACACTGCAAACCTACAATGGCTATATGGAGCACACCAAAGAATTCCAAAAAATAATCAGCATGTGTTTCATAGACTACAGCAGAGCATTTGATTGTATAGATCATGAAAAGCTAGGGAACACACTCGAAGACATGGGGGTGCTATTACATCTGATAGTCCTGATCAGGAATCTGTACCAAGGACAAGAGGCCACCGTCAGAACAGAATTCGGAGAAACAAAGTGGTTCCCAATAGGCAAAGAGGTCAGGCAAGGCTGCATCCTATCACCCTACATGCTTAGCCTATATGTTGAAAACATCATAAGAAAAGCAAAATTAGAACCAGGAAAAGGAATTAAGATAGGAGGAAGCAACATTAACATCCTAAGGTATGCTGACGACGCCATAATATTAGCAGAAGATATGAAGGAACTGGAGCAGTTAATAAGGAAGATCAAAGATTGAAATGCAAAGGCAGGCCTGATGCAGAACATAAAGAAAACAAAAATAATGACCACAGAAAAAATACACAAATTTAATCTGGACAATGAGGAAATTGAAATAGCTAAAGAATTCCCATACTGACCAGAATGGAGACTGCAGTCAAGAAATAAGAAGAAGACTAGGAATGGGAAGAGCAGCTATGAAAGAACTGGAAAAGATAACTGAAGAGCAAAGACATACAACTGAGCACTAAAGTCAGAATTGTTCAGGCCATTATATTCCCAATTACCATGTATGGATAGTGAAGTAATCAGACAGAAAAAAAAATGAACTCATCCAAAATGTGGTGTACTTTGGCCACATAATAAGAAGACACAGATCACTAGAAAAAAACAATAATGCTAGGAAAGGTAGAGGGTAGAAGAGAGGAAGACCACAAACAAGATGGACAGACTCAACCAGGGGCAACCAGGGGCAAGGGCTTGCAGGATCTGGGCAAGGCAGTTGAGGATAGGGATTCTTGGCGATGTCTCATCCACCGGGACACCATGAGTTGGAGCTGACTCAAGGGCAGCTAACAACAACAAAATGTAGTACAGAATTTCATTTATTCAACCCGCAATCTTGGTTTCATCTTTGATTCCTCTCTGTCATTTATTCCCCAGATTCAGGCCACCGCAAGGACCTGTAGATTCTCTTCCTACAACATTGCTAAAATCTGTCCATTCCTCTCAGCCTCCACTGCCAAGACTCTGGTCCATGCCCTTGTGGTTTCACGACTAGATTATTGTAACCTTCTTCTGACAGGGCTTCCTCTCTCTCATCTCTATCCTTTAATCTCTGTCCAGGACTCATCTGGACACATTATTACATCTGCTCACCACTTTAACCATGTTTCTCCTCTTTTATCCTCCCTTCATTGGCTCCCCTTCCCCTCCCACATCCAGCACAAGCTTTTGTTATTGACTTTCAAAGCCCTCCACGGTCTGGCCCCTCCTTACTTATTTGAACTTCTTTCTCCTCACACTCCTTCTCGTACCCTCTGTTCTGGTAGTCAAGGTCTCCTGTCCCAGCCAAGGATTTCCACTGCCCTATCCCTGATTCTTCCCTTCTCACTTGCTGCCCCTCACTCCTGGAACCTTCTTCCCCCACATGTGCGCCTCATCACTTCTCTAACCAGATTCAAAATTAAGTTAAAGACTATATTGTTTAGGGAAGCGTTCCCGGGATTGTGCCATCTGCCCCAGGGTGCCTCGTTTTAACTATGTATTAAGAAGCCGTGCCCTCCCTCCAGTCTATCTGCCTTGGTCCTGGCCCCAGAGGGAGAGAAGAACCACTGGACCTCATCCCCTTCCCACCACCTTTCCCTTCTCTTTTTGTGTTGTGTCTTTTAGATTGTAAACCTGAGGGCAGGGATCCGTCTAATTATATGACTGTATGTACAGCACTGTGTAAATTTAAAACACTATATAAATAAAATAAAATTAATTAAAATTATTTCTACTCGCTAGAAATAAGCCTTGATTATCTCCCATTTATATATTTTATGTTATACTCTTTATAGATTTTATTTATACTCTTCAATAATTATAGAAACACGTAGGTGCTGAAATATTGTTAAGAAAACCACATACAACATCCATTTCATCACTGAAGCCGCTCCCTATATGAAGGTTATAGGGTTGACAGAAATGTGAGCTGTTTCAAGTATAAAAGACAAAATTAACCATGTGCATTAGCATTAATTGATTCAAGAGCCTCCTGTCAAATACAAGGCATCTATTCCATTTCCTGAACTGTAGGCTATCCACTCCAGTTATTACTTGGTGAGACGTATACTGTATCTCTCTTATGATGACATTTACAGAGCATTTTTTAGCTTAACAAATATATTTATAGATACTAAAGGACTTTCCAAAGACATATGTTATCCATTTCAAAACCTATGTAAAAGGAACAATGACAACTGCTTTTACAGAATAAAGGTAAAGCTCAGACTCTGATACCTTCTCTTGTACCTACCTACTGGTGATTTAAGATCAGTCCAACCTACCTAAGATTTAAAGCTTGATACACTGATACTTGGAAATCAGTTTTTCCAGTATCAGCTTACTGGGCTTTAAGATGAGCTAGACAACCTCTACTTATGATGGCCTGAAAGAGCCTGGCTCTCTTAGGCCATCTCCATAAGTGAGGTGTCCAACAACTCCGCTGCTGTTACTTTATTGGATGAGTTTCAATCTGTGAGTACCAAGGATGTTGACAAGGTCCTTGGTTGTATGAGGAAGATGACCTGCCCTCTCGATCCTTGTCCATCTTGGCTGGTTGTCCAAGGTGGGCACGCACTGAGGGTGTTCCTTCGGGATACAATCAGTCCCTCAGGGAGGGTTCTTTACCATCCTGCCTGAAGGAGGCAGCTGTTAGGCCCCTCTTGAAGAAACCTTTCCTGGTTCCCCTGGAAAGGAACAACTATAGACCAGTATCCCTGCTCCCATTTTTGAGCAAGGTGATCGAGAGAGCAGTCGCCTCCCAACTTCCAACTTGGATGATACCGATTATCTCGATCCATTTCAAACCGGCTTCAGGATAGGGCATGGCATTGAGACCGCCATGGTCACTCTGACCGATGACCTCCACCTGAGTATTGACAGGGGTAATGTGACCCTGCTGGTGCTCTTGGATCTCTCAGCAGCCTTTGATACCGTAGACCATTCCATCCTTTTGGATCGGCTGAGGGAATTGGGGATCAGTGGCACCACACTTTGGTGGTTCCGGGCCTTTCTCTTTGGCAGATCCCAAAGGGTGAGGCTCAGGGACAGTTGCTCCTCAAAGATTGAGCTTAATCCTTCAGACAGAATGGAATGATACCTTCCCTGAGACACGCATTGACTACAAGGAATGTCTTCAATGCGACCCCTCCCTGGGCGACAAGCCAAGATGGACACGGATCGAGAGAGCAAGTCCTCTCCCTCACACTTTCAAGGAGCTTGTTCACGTCATCAGTACTCACAGATTGAAACTCATCCAGTAAAATGACAGCAGCGGAGTTGTTGGATACTTCATTTGCAGATACTTGTGAAACGTTGGCATCCAAGTCGGCCCTTATCTGAGAGATTTTATCTGCAAAGTAGATGTTAAACGCATCACAGCAGGCCGTCATAGGGTCGAGTAGGGGATTTGGCGCAGGGGGGACCTGCATCAGCTTCCCCACCACCTTAAACAGCTCTGCTGGGTGAGACTCTGCAGACGCAATGTGTGCAGAGCAGAAGGATCTCCGCGCTGCACACAGTGCCTCCCAATAGGCGCCTATGGCGAGTTCTGTCAGATGAGAGCCAAGTCTTCCACCACTTGCGCTCTAGTCATTGTCCAGACTTTGTGGTTCATGCACTATCCCATGCCTCTCCTCTTTCAGTAAACACATCAGTTCCACATGAATTGAACCACTGGTTTTTTTTTCTTATGCTTCAACTCCATATTAAGTATTCATTTATGAAAGAAATTTCCTATCTCACAAGGTTTCTGATTTTATTCCTGTTGCTAAACAATAACCAAATACTTCTGTGGGAAAAGTAGTCTTAAATTTAGTTCAATTAACACAGTATTATACTTTTTTCTTTCTTTCTCACCTTTCTGCTTTCATTTAGAATAGAACATGACTGATCTGGCAACAGGTAAAATGGCTTCATCATGAAGTCAATGGACATCAAGTAACTCACTCTTAGTGAAGACATTTTTCAATTCTAGCTACACTGTACCTCCAGGATTACTGCACATATTTTGAAGACCGAATGTTTTGTGTGCTTGGTAGGAAGGCTAAATTAGACTATGGTAAAAAAAATTAGTGTGGAGCTAAGGAATGACTAATTTTTCTCACCTCAGCACCACAGGACTGGCACCTTCCCACCTCAATTCCATGCAATGATGGCACTGTCAATCGTTTTCTTGTAAATTCTTCACCTGAAGGAAGCCATTAAAATGTTGGCTTTAGTTGTAGCTATATTGTACAGAATGAGCTCTTAGCCACCTTATTTATGTTTCTATCTAACTAATTCCAAAGCCAATCAGTTTAGCATACACCTGTTATCAACCTGCTTTAGGAGCTCCACAGGATCCATGTACCAGCCTCATAACATAGATCTCTGTCATTTTAAATCTTAGTTTGCACTTATGAAATTAAGGTAAAGGTCTATCTGCATGGATATAATTTTCCTCTGTAGTATCACTGCCCTTATTACTATTCCTCCTGTCGCACCTGGCACTCCACACACAAATGAAAAGAGGAATTTCTTCCTGGTAGTCAGCAGTCAAGTGTTTAAGACCTTTGATATCATGAGGGAAAAAGCATACTGTTTTTAGAATTGAAAAAAATAAGGATGAGGTTACACACTAGACCCATTTTGGTGTAGTGGTTTGAATGTCGGACTAGGACATTGGGAGATCAGGGTTCAAATCCCCACTTGACCATGTAAACCCACTGGGTAACCTTGGGCAAGTCACACAGTCTCAGCCTCAGAGGATGGGAAACAAATTCTGCCAAGGAAACCCCATGACTGATTTGCTTGACAGTCAAAAATGACTTGAAGGCACACAACAACAATAACAACAGCAACAAAAACCACAACATAACTGCAGATGGTGATCACTTCCTCAGAGGAGACCAATACTTTTCTAAAACTGCATATGCATGCACTACCTAAAACCAAGTATTTCTTTTCTTCAAAACATTAGCCATATGCAAATTTGTTCAACCTGGATTAATTTGATAAATCAACTAAGGTTTCTTAAATCAAGTGAGAGCTCTGATTAGAATGTATTTAAGTAGTTCAAGCAAAGCTGACAATTCTGTATCAGTATGTAGAGAGATGTTGCACCTTTGAGACTAACTAAAGAAAGAAGATGGCAGCTGTCATAGACTGAAGTCTACTTCCTCAGATGCATATGGTCTGCATATGCATCTGAGCAAGTAGACTTAAGTCTACAAAAGCTCATGCTGCCAATTTCTTTCTTTGGTTAGTCTCAAAGGTGCTACAATATCTCTCTACATCCTGATTCTACAGACTAACATAGCTATATCTTTGAATTCAGTTCAAGAACATTATACAGCCTTCCAAAAACAGCTTCTATCGTCTATTATTATATGACAGCCATTTTGTTAAAACAAAAGTCTCCAATATTGCCAATAATGAAATACTGTTTTCTTTAGAACATTAATGCTTGATTTCTTGTAACAACTGCATGAATAGAAACAAAGATTTGAGAAGCTAAGGCATGTTACTCAGAAGAGGAAGGTTCTGCAGTTAAGTCAATACCATAAGGAAAGCAGTACCATAAATACAGTCCTGAACTCAGTCATTTTATATGCCTCAGAGAATTTCTTGCAACTGTCTTTTGCTGTTTTCTTCAAAATAAGGTCTTTTTTTAAAAAAAAAAAATAGAGCTTTCTGCAAATAATTGATTTCCTGAATGCATCTTCTTTCCCAATCATTGTCTAACCTTTGAAGAATGATTTCTATATGCCCTTGTTACAAAAAACAAAACAAACAACTATTTGTTGAGGAGGAGGAAGGTGCCTATTCCTTCCTAGGTTAACTCTGAAGCTTAGACTCAATATATGTTATAAAGTTATAACACAATTCCAGAAATACATATACTTATCTCTCAGATAAGGGCCGACTTGGATGCCAACGTTTCACAAGTATCTGCAAATGAAGTATCCAACAACTCCGCTGCTGTCATTTTACTGGATGAGTTTCAATCTGTGAGTACTGATGATGTGAACAAGCTCCTTGAAACAGCAAGGGTTGGAGAAGACAAGGGCTTGTTACTTTTCAATGAAAGGTAACAATCCAGACCAGATAAGACCCTAAAGAGGCACTAGTTGGTATGGCAACTCTATAGGAAAACAGATGGTGAAGAGGTTGGGTGAAGTGAGCTTAAAATCCTCACCAGCAAGACTGAGATTGTACTGACAGCAGATTCAAGCAGATGCTTTGAGAATAACATTCATCTGCTTTAAGAACAACAAATTAATGACACATTATTGCTTTACGATTTAGTTATTATGTGACATATCTCATAGGTTCTGAAATCTTGTAAGATGTTAGCCTTTCATTTTCTTAGTTTTAGTACTGGTTATATTTAGTGATATCAACAATTTTTGTGACGTGATTACTTTAAAGATAATTTCCTAATACTAATAATCTAATCTGGACAACATTCATGGCACACAATGATTTTTTAAAAATTATTGCGCCTTACTTGCATAACCATATGCCTCACCTGAATGGATACAATCTCCCTCATAGTTTTCAGGATATCTCAGTGGTAAATTTCCTTTCTTCATCAGAGTATCAGATGCAGCTGTCAAAGCAGGCATGATTAGTTTGTCATCTTATTAACACTTGGTTGTAAGTCTGCAGCAAGTGTATATATTTTGTCCATGAGACTGCAGTGACTACTGTTATCCAACCTGAGTAAAGCATAGGTCTCAATCCTGGCAGAATGGCACTTCTTGTATTTTCATTACTTCCCTTAATAAATGCATAAAGTCTTGAAGTGCAGACCTGTTGAAGAATAAATGATGCCATACAGCTGCATGTTTCAGTTGCTTTGGGATGAGCTGCTTGTGGTCACACTGGCACAACACAGCATGTAGCTGTGTTCTGCTAGTGTTAAGAATGAAAAATCATGGTACTTTTTGTGATATCTGTTCATTTGCAAAAGTAAACACTGAGCATTTGAGAGGCACTGCAAAAGCAGGCAACATCCCAATATCCACTGCAAACCTCTTCCTCCCACTGAATTCTCCACTCTTTTTTCCTAACTATAGTGCATCTCAATTGCTTTCTCTCTATCAGATATAACTACACTGGTTTTAACCCTAAACCACTTTACATAGCACGAGCTAACAACGTTACTGAAATAATGAGGCGGGGGCCTGGTTTGTATTTAATATATTACTTGTATATATTTAATTCCTAAAGTAATATCAATAGGTCATTAGTAAGCAATCAAGTAATAAACAGCATGAACTCTGAGAAGAGATAAAATACAATGTAGTAAGCACTCTCAAAAGAAAGCCAACATGGCATAGTGGTTTGAGCACTGGACTAGGATTCTGGAGACCAGGATTCAAATCCCAGCTCAGACATGAAACCCACCTTGGGCAAGTCACACTCTCTCAGCCTCAGAGGATGGTAATGGCAACCCCCTCTGGAGAAACCTGCCAAGAAAATCTCATTATAGGTTTGCCTTAGGGTCACCATGAATCGGAAACAACTTGAAGGCACACAACAATAACAACAAGCAATTAAGCGGACAAAAAATGGTTAGTGCCTGAGAGAGGTTGTGTGTGTTGTGTGTTGTTTTGCCTTCAAGGCAGGATTTTCTTGGCAAGTGTCTTCAGAGGGGGCTTGCCATAACAATTCTTGAGGCTGACAGACTGTGACTTGCCCAAGGTCACCCAGTGGGTTTTCATGGCTGCATGGGGATTCAAACCTTGCTCTCTAGGTCACAGACCAATGCTCAAATCACTACAAAACCGCCCCTATACTTAAGGGCCACTTTCTCAAAGAGAAGACCTATGGAGAAAGAAAATGTTTTTGAAGAAAACTGAAGGAGCAGCCTCATTTACAAGTTCTGGGATTAAGTGCCATGCAAAAAAACAGTGAAGGATATAAGGGCAGGTCATCAAAAATGCCACGAGCTCTTCAAATGATGCAAATCGCACAGATGGGCAGTGAACATATAAAGATTCTGGATCTGTTTTACCAACACATCTTTTAAAAATTATAAATGAATATACCAGTTCATGTAAAGGTGACCATTTTTCATGGTTAGAAACATTTTTCTAACTCACTGAAAAACCCACTTCCTGAAATGGATTTTAAATATTGTACTGAAATGCTTGATGACTGAAATGCCTCTTGTTCCTGTAGAATGATTCTCTATGTAGAGTGAAGTGTCTTGTAAATCAGCTTTCATTAACTGGGACAGTAGTATGTCATCATAAACTATTACAAATTGGATTTGTACACATTGTACCATTACAGTTGGGAGTTTAACTGACTAAACATTATTTCCTTTCACTCTGATATGGGACTGTAATTATTACTCTTATTAAACTTTATTGTAATGAAGTCATTATGATTTTCATGGTGAGTACAGAAAGAGAGAATAAAGTTGAAAGTTAGACAGCAAAGAATAACAAATTGCTGTTCCACAGTTCAATGCAATAATTAGAGAATTTTACTGCATTATAATTTGCAAGGCTGACACAGGATCTCAATGAGTAATAGCTTTCTAAACAAGATACGGTTTTAAAAATATTTTCTAGAATCCTCTGTCATGTCTAAAGTGGGTTAACTACCAATCTTCTAAACTTCAGATATTCTGGCAACATCTGGATATGACGGTTGCTTAGGTACATGTCATACTGGTGCCAGGCCTAACCATGGTGAGATAGCTTCTGCAACTTCTGTACATGTGGATAACTCCAATTTTAGCACTCCTCCGTTGCCAAAAAGGAAACAAAGTGATGAGCCTGGGCTTAAATGCACTATCAGAGGCCATAACTGTCAATAGCTGGTAGTGGTTTTCAAACTTTGGTCCTCCAGGTGTTTAGGATTTTAAATTCCAAAAACCCTAGGCAGATTGGCAAACATTCAGAGATTCTGGGAACTGAAGTCTAAAACACCTGGAGGACCACTGGCTGAGAATCACAGATTTAGTCTTATTAAAACTGTGGTCACTACTAGACTTAGATAAGCTGCTACATGATTTTATCCTTGAAGTACAAATAAATGCATCTTTTCATAAACCATATTATACCTTAGACCAGGGTAGAGAACACGTGATAGCAAATGTGTTTTATGTTAGATTAGGATTCAAATCTTTGTTCATCCATGACATTGGGCATGTGACATTAGGCAAGTCACATACTCTCAGCCTCATAAAAAGGCAACAGAAAACCTTTGGATAAATCTTGCCAAGAAAACCATGTGATATGATCACCTTAGGGTTACCACAGATCAGAAATACAAAACAACCAAGAGATCATGCAACCTATCAGATGTTGTTGGACCTCAACTCCTGACAGCCTTAGAGAGCATAGTGAGTAAACGATTATAATGGGAACTGTAGTTCAACAATATCTGGAGGACCACAGGTTCCACACCTTTGCCCAACAGGAGTGGAAATAATATGGCCTCCAGATCTTGTTGGACTACAAGCTTCATCAGCTTTGGCTAGCATAGCCAATGGTGAAGAATAGTGGATACCACAACGACAACATCTGGAGGGCCACACAAATATCTGCCATGTTTGAACTACACACACATGCACATATATAAAAATGCAGTTGCCCTCTTCCCTAGTAGGGTGGGTTGGGATGTGTGACTTTTACCAAATTTTGAAGCCTTTTCAATGCCAAAGATTCTGAACTAAATAGTTCTGGCTAAAGTAGACCCATTAAAATAAGTGAAATTTACATATGTGGTGGCGAAGATGTTCCATTCCTTTCACTGTGTCTGGTCAATTTGGAAATAAAATTGGATTCAGCCTTTAAATGTTACGAGATTGTTTCCAACACCAATTTCTAACAACAAATCAATTGACCTTAAGATATATTAACCAGCACTCTACATATCACAAGGAATTGGGAGATAACAAGAGCAGTGAAAATCATAGAATCATTGAGTTGGAAGAGACCACAAGAGCCATCCAGTTCAATCCCCTGCCATGCAGGAATTCACAATCAAGGCATTCCCAACAGATGGTCATCCAGCCTCTGCTTAAAGACCTCCAAAAAAGGAGGCTCCTCCACACTCAGAGGGAGTGTGTTCCACTCTGAAACAGCTCTGTCAGGAAGTTCCTCCTAATGTTGAAGTGGAATCTCTTTTCCTGTAGCTTGTATCCATTGTTCCATGTTTTAGTCTCTGGAGCAGCAGAAAACAAGCTTGCTCCATCCTCAATGTGACACCCCTTCAAATACCTACAGGGCTATCATATCACCTCTTAACCATCTCTTTTCCAGGTAAACACACCCAGCTTCCTAAGTATTTCCCCATAAGGCATGGCTTCCAAGCCCCTCAACATTTTGGTGGCCCTCCTTTGGACACACACTAGCTCGTCAATATCTTTTTTTTTTTAACTGTGGTGCTCAGAACTGGACACAGTGTTCCAAATGAAGCCTGACCAAAGCAGAATAGAGTGGCACTATAACTTCCCTTGATCTACACTATACTTCTATTGATGAAGCCTAGAATTGCATTGACCATTTTAGCTGCCACATCACACTGTTGACTCATGCTCAATTTGTGGCCTACTAGAACTCCTAAATCCCTTTCACATGTAGTCTCCTTTAGCCAGGTATCCCCCATCCTATACCTAAGCATTTCATTTTTTCCCTTACATTTGCCCATGTTGAAGTTCATTTTGTTGGTTTTGACCCAGCTTTCAAATCTATAAAGGTCATTTTGAATTTTGATCCTGTCCTCTGGGATATTAGCTGCTCCTCCTAATTTGGTGTCATCTGCAAATCTGATAAGCATGCCCTCTATTCCTTCATCCAAGTTATTGATAAAGATGCTGAAGGGCCCATCGTACTGGGCCCAAGACAGAACCCTGTGGCATCTCACTAGTCACTTCTCTCCATGACGAAGTGGAACCATTTTGAGCACTCTTTGGGTTCAGTGAGTCAACCAATTATAAATCCACCTAACGTGCACTTCTAGGGGATAAAATAATCATTTGAAAATTCCAATCCTGACATTGTCAACAAAAGTTGAAGCAGAAATAGATTTTCTCCAACTCTCATTTCCCACTACAGCCCATGACTGTGGCCATTTAATGTCCCCTACATCCTGCTGAAGCAAGAAAATAAAATTCATTGTGAATGGACAGGAACACATATGTTCATTCTTTCCTCTTACAAAAGCACAATGAATCTCATCTCACTGAGCTTGTAGTACAGTACATGCACAACTGTTACAGGGTATACCAGAAGTCCAGGGTGATGTGGGAAGAAAGTGGTATTACAATTGAGATGGATATTTTGTGAAATAAATAGAAAATGGTACTGTAGTTTAGAACTTCACCCTGAAATTCAAATCAATTGCTGCACCCACAATCCACAAATTGACACCACTTTAATTGCCATGGCTCCATCCATGGAATTCTGGGGACTGTAGTTTGTTGGGGGCACCAGAGCACTCTGACAGGGAAGGCTAAATGTCTCACAAAACTACAAAGTCCAGAATTTAACAGTATTGAGACATGGCAGTTAAAGTGGTGTCAAACTAGATTATTTCTACAGTATGGATGCAACCTCTCACAAAGAATTAAAATAATGTAAATAATGCACATAATGCAAGTACTTTCCTTCAATGCCACCTCTGTTGTACAAGGTTTTCTTGCCTATATATACATCGTGTAAAGCAACTGTTTGTATTTGAATAACTCATCAAAGAGTACTTCTTTCCAGTACAGAAATCTTGACGATCACAACATGCTGTAAAATTACATATATACACATCCACCCTAAAAGAAGTATTCATGCCACTAAGGAATTAAACGTGTTCATGAAATGATTCAATATTCTGAAAGGGTAAGGTGCTTAAATTTTTAGAGCAATTATCCACTTCTATCTAAACCATCTTACTGTTTTCAGGAATAATATTCATGTTCTAAAACCTATATCTACATAACCATTAGTAGCAAATTAGGAAGTTTTCAAAATATTCCAAAACTATTATCTGGCACCATCAAAACCTGTGGTAAAATGTAAAACACCACTGCTTGGATTTCAAAACAAGTCTGTACACATCTTTTTTGTTCAGATGCTCACTCTGATCCCTGTTTGGGGTTAGGTTTTTTTGTTTTTTGGTTGATCTTTAGTTTTTTGCCCTGCTGACACTACTTCAGCACAAAGTAAATCTGTTGTTGCTGCTGATGTTTGGAGCCTTTATGTAGTATTTAAGAGAAAATACAAACCCTGTTACACATCTTCTTAAAAGAACAAAACAGGTTTTTTGGATCTTGGTCCTACATTGATAATGAAGCACAATATAAGAAAGGCTACTTTTCCTTTAGCGATTCTGATTATTGAGACCATTGATTCGATCTGCATTTCATGCCATCACTGACAGATAGCTTTAGTTTAAATATTAAGGTCACCACACAGCTGATGGTTCTATGTATACCCAAGATACAGCTGTGCTCAGCCAGCTTGGTTCCTAAATGCCTGCTACGTCAAACCTCCCTGCTGAACACACAAGCTGCTATTTATGTTAAGGGTCAGCTGGATTCAGCATAGAGAGGGAACAAATTGGCAGCAACAAGGAAAAAATCAGCTGCATAATAATCTGGTGATTCTGTAGACTATGGGGCTGTGCACACTGGTCATTAAGGCCGCCCTGGGATGGAGTCAGAGTATGGCATCAGCTGCGCCAGATTGGGGCACCTGGCACATGCCCCAACTCCACTTCCAGGGCAGAGTGATGCCAAGTGCTGCTCCACACCGCGTGCAGCATCACAGTGCTCCTTTGGCGCTGCGTGCACATGATGCAGCACAAAAATAACACCTTAAAGTTGTGGCGCTGTGGCTATCGCTTTTCAGGGCACAAAAAGGAGCTGCTTTTTGCAGCTGCTTTTAGTGTTGTGGTGAGGAGAAATCAGGGCCAAAGCCTACAGTTGCCACAGCCCACATCTAGCACAGCTGCACAACCTCTAAGTTTCCAAAGAAGTCTGCACAATTGTAGAAGGCGTAACAGACAGCTACTATGGTGTAGTGGTCTGAGCACTGAAGTACGACTTTGGAGTCCAGGGTTTAAATCCTGAATCAGCTATGGAAACCCACTAGATGATTTTGCACAAGTCACACTCTCTCCTCTACAGAGGAAGGCACAGACAAACTCACTCTGAATAAATCTTGCCAAGAAAATCTCATGATAGGTTCACCTTAGACAGGGCTCGCTCATCCATGTAGACAAACTAAGCAGCCGCTTAGGGCGGCAAAATTTAGGGGCGTAATTAAACAATGTCATATTTAGCTTTAACAAATGAAACAGCGGAAATCAAGAGTGAAAAATAATTATGAGGGGCAACAGAGGGTGCTAAAATATTTCTCGGCTAGGGTGGCAAAATACCTAGAGCTAGCCCTGACCTTAGGGTTGCCATTAGGTGGAAAGAACAAAGAAGCCTTAGTGTATTTTTAATGAATCAGAAACACGTGTTTTTTATATAACAAAGAATATTAATGCTTTTTAAAGAAAGTCAATAATGTCACAGTAATGTTCAATCTTCCTGGGTATTTCCTCTCTGAAATGAGGACAGCAGTTCCTGACCAAGCAAAAAAACAAACAAAAAACAAAACCTACATAGGAAGATTGTAAAGAGAAACAGCCCGGAGTTTCTCAATCCATCAACAGTGGGTTGAATAGAGATAGTGGCTTCCTGGCTCACTACAAACATTATAACACTAGCTAGCTCCCAAAATTCATGAGGGCTCTCTTGGCCAGTTTATCACATCTCCTTTCTTGTTCCCAGCCTACATGCACCATATTCCAAAACTCCCTCCACCATTCATATGGTCTTCTACTCACCCTGGCCCTAGTCAACATTTTTCCTCCTTTGACTCTCAACTACCATAGTTAAAACTGAACTTGTCACTTCATCACCATATCCACATTTTGCATTTCTATGGCTGTTCATATAGTCTGATTATAAAGGTCCCTTCTGGGCACCAGTTCACTCCATGCATCTGAGGAAGTAGACCAAGTATACAAAAACTTATGCTACAACATCTTCCACACAAGTAGTCTCAAAGGTGGTACAGGATTCCTTGGTATACTCATATTCCAGACTAACATGACTATGTCTTTGAGTTTTGTCATATATGCTACTGGACTTCTTTGTTTCTTGTATTTGCTTTAAGTATGAATAATCAGGAACATTCATCCACTCTGCTGCCTTGACCAAAATGATGCAAACAGCTACAGGATGATGGATCAGATTGATGTACCGCCTGATGATATCATAAGAACACTGAATATTAATGCACCATAAATTTTCCTATAGCTCTTCTTTTGTACTATTTCAAAGCAACAGGCATCTGGGAACAGAATATTCTCTGTGAGAAATCAGGCCCTTTCCCTGAATATTTTTTGGGGATTTTTCTTTATGTTAAGAAAACCTATCACATGCACACAAAACACATATGTCTATCTAGTCACTCAAAAACACACCCACAAAAGACAGGGTTTTCCCCAACTGCCAATGTCTACCCTTTCCCCTGCACTGCAGCATACCCATTCTATAGATTCTCCTAGCACTGGTGTAGCATTTTGGGCTGGAAGAGGAGCAACCATGGGGAGGAGGTAATGGCGATGAATGTCTGCTTCAGCCAGGCCAGTTTGCACATGTCTACAACTGGATTCAATCCCACAGGGTTGCAAGCACTGCATGATACAGTTAAAAAAAAAAGATTCAAAAATCTGGCAACCTACTGGATGAGGCATCAGATTGGTGTACTGCCTGGTGATAGCTCAAGAACACTGAATATGAATGCATCATGAATCTTGCTATAGCTCTTCAACCTAGCTAACCATAGGTAATTGTTGTTGATATGTGCCTTCAAGTCATTTCTGACTTATGCCAACCCTAATGTGAACCTGTCACAGGATATTCTTGGCAAGACTTCCGAAGAGGTTTGCCATTGCCTTCCTACAACTAACAAATAAGAAACATTTTAAAGGTGTATTTTTAAATATTGGAATAGCAATTAAAGAATACCAAAAACACCTCCTGAAGTATAGCTATATTTATTCATTTATTTGCCCTTAGGTGGTTTATAAATAGTGAAAGTAAAAAGAAAAACAAATCAATTACCAGAATGTTAGAGTGTCTAAAGCCAGGAAACATATAAATGACAAAAGTAAAAATAAAAACCAAGAATTGAATATCTGCCCAAAGAGGAAAGTCTTAGTCTGGTGTTTAAAGCTTATTAATGATGCTAAAGGAGTGATTCTACAGTTAAGGGGCTGCTGCCGAGAAAGCTCCTTTTTTGGTAGTCACCGTACATCATTATGGGCATCCAGAACCAAAAAAGACCTTAAGAATCATCCAGAAACACATGGAAGTACTGGTAGCTCTTGTTCTGGTAGACTGGTCCTAAACCATTTGAGGTTTTTGAATCAGGGTCAAATCTTCCAGTGACTATGTACTTCATATGTTCATATTAAGTCAATATTGATTCCCTTACCATAAACATCACCAGTAATTTCACACATAAATGTGAACAATGAGGTTCTGACAACTGATAGACATACACACAAGATGCCCTGCCTGATAAACTGATTCAAATGACCAGACTAATGTTATATTCATACTTAATATAAATATGGTTTCCTAATAAAACAAATTTATTCCAGGTAATATACAGCTTCAGTTCATTTTTCCATTATAAAATCCAGCAAATCCTCAGTATATTTTGCAGAGGCCAACTTCTGATTGTGAAAAACCAAAGTTTTAAAAATAAAAACAGCTGTCTTCCACGCAAGCGTAGAAAGGGGAAAGATATACAATTCTGGGTACAGTTCTTAAACCAGTTCTATTATCTAGATGTGGAAAACCAAAAGATGGTGATTTATACTGCTCCAAACAGAAACCATCAATACAGAATCTATTATAACAAACATAAGGATTCAAAGAACTATTGAAAATGGAAAATTTGAAGAGTGAAAGGCAATGTTCAAAGGTACATAGCCATCAGTAGCCCAGTAGTGAAAACTGCTTACATTATATTGGTGCATAGAAGCCAAAAAGCTTGGCAAACATTTGACAATTGCAGTCACTGAATCTTACAGACAACTTGCTTTTCTGGAACAGAGCAAGGGGCTTCTAGTCAAACATTCTGTTTTTAACAACAGCCAACCAACTATCTTTGGAAATTCTCAAGAAAGACATAAAGCTGATAATAATCTCACATTATTTGCACACAGCATTTAGCACTCTGAACATGGAAGTTTCATCTAACTATCATGGCTGATAGCCATAAATAAAACTGGTATTGGATTTGTCTCTTACAAGCTATCAAAACAGTATCACCTCCAACTGTAATGATGAATATTACTTTAAATTCACAATACACCTTCCAATTAGATATTCAAAAGCAGTATTTCCTGCTGTAAATTCTATTGGTTTGTTGTCCGTAGCCATCAGTTACAAATAAAGCTAAAGAAGAAGAGAGTGCAGGCTAATCTAACTAGATCCTGAGTCATTCACTTTGTTATGATCTTTTAAAAAAAATCTACAAAAATAATATTCAATAGCACACACAGATGAAAAGATAATGAAAAATAGGAAGCATTCTATGTGTAGTACTTAGCAGGACAGCATCTTTAAAAACCTTTGTTTAATTTCCATGCATATTATAAAAATACATCTAGAAAGGTAACAGCGCTAGTCAGAGGCAGCAAAAACAGCAGTGCAATTCTGTACAAGTCTTGTAAAGAGAACCATTGAGTTTAATGGGCTTTACCTTTATATAACTATCTAAATGTTTGGCTAAGACTGTGCTGAACACAGTGGGTCTTACTTCTAAACAGCTATTATCATCAAGGACTGCAGTTTTAGTCTTTTCTTTGCAAGTCATTAGGGCACAGGCTTTCAGGGAAAACACATAAACATGGCTGAAAGGCACACGGCCAAGTCACGAGATTTAAAATGTTGCACAGAGGCATTCCTTTTGAATTATAATCTCGGGTACATTTTATGAGCATAGTTGATTTGGTGTCAACATTTTCTTCATTTTCAAAAAATACATCTCCTCATTATCCACAGGGTTCCCATTTGTCTCCTGTCCAGATTGCTGATCAGGTTCACACTTTCCTAGCTTGAGTAATTCTGCAGCATCAGGTGTTTCCAGATCATTCAGAGTTCATTGTGCAAATATTTTTCAGAGCCTCAAGCAAAGATAATCTAACAGCAAAATTAGGTAACTGACCATTTATTCAGATACAGGGGAAAACACAGTATCTCTTGGTGTTGCAAGAATTGGCTTTCTTCAGCTTTACTGAACATAGGCTGTCTGCCTTCAAGTCATGTGTGACTTATGGTGACCCTATGGCAAAATTAGCATGGGGTTTTCTTAGCAAGATTTGTTCAGAGGAGGTTTGCCACTGCCTTCCCTTGAGGCTGAGAGCATGCGACTTGCCCAAGGTCACCCAGTGGGTTTCCTGGCCCAGCTGGGAATCGAACCCTGGTCTCCAGTTGTAGTCCAACACTCAAAGCACTACGCCTCACTTTACTATTATAAATTTAAATTTAAATCAGTATTTACTTTCAGGACTCCAGATGTGCTGAAGATAATAAACTCACCAATGGGGAAAGGAATCCAATGGGACCTAATTAAAGAGCCACCCTTTATTTGCTACTCAGATTTAAAAACAACTGTATTTATTATTTTAAAATGGTATGCAGACAAATCTCATAATGTTGTTACCTATCACTTTGTCAACTCATCTGTATGAGACCAGAATCCTAGAGTTGAAGGAGACCCCGAGGGCCATCCAGTCCAACCTCTGTCATGTAGGAATGCACAGTCAAAACACTCCCGCACAGCATTTAGGGAGTTCTTCCTTCATTTCCAAAGAATCACATGCAATCTGCCCACGGATCGTCGTGTGCGATGCTGCACTCTGGTGCTGTACGTGACATTTACCAAGGGTAGGGTGTACCCATCCTGGGAAGCTGCAATCAATGGGAACTCCTCAGTGCATGTACTCCCTGGCAAACGTGCAACAGGGTCAGGTGACAACCTGATCCTTTCCCCATCCCTCTGCCATATATATATATATATATATATATACACACACACACATATGGAAGTTCTTTAGGGCATGGAGTAAATTGGGACCCTGAGGGCATGTCTTTGCCCTAGATGGCATCCCACCAGGAAGCAATTGAAGGGGCATTTGTTGCACCCCAACATCATCATCCTCATCCTCATCATCATTATATTATTATTATTATTATTAACCTTGCATAGTGTCGTGGTTAGAGCCCTAGAATATGACTAGGGCTCAAATCCCCACTCAGCCTTGGAAAACTACCAAATGACTCTGGGCAAGCTACCCTCTTTGCAAAAGCAAACCCTCTCTCAAGAAACTTGCCAAGAAAACCCGGTGATGGAGTCGCCCTACAAGAGACCCAGCTCAACCATGGAACTGCACTGGGTGACCCTGGGCAGGTCACACTCTCTCAGCCTCAGAGGAAGGTAATGGCAAACCTCCTCTCAGGACAAATTTGGCCAAGAAAGCCCCATTACAGGGTAGTCAAAGGTTGGAACCGAGTTGAAGGCACACAACAACAACTAGGAGCAACCCAGTTAATGCAGCTGCTCAGCACACACCTGAGGTGGCAGAGTCTGTGTGTGTTTTGTGTCTGTGTACAGTATATGTATGTATGTTTTTCTGTATGTATGTTTCTGTGTGTTTTTCTGTTTGCGTGTGTGTGTATATATATATTTGTGTGTGTGTGTATATGGGTATAAGTATGTGTGTATATATATGCGTGTGTGTTTTGTGTGTGTTTTCTGTTTGTGGGTATATCTATATAAATTCGTGTGTATATGTGTGTTTACTTGCCTTGAACCCCATAGTGGGAGAAAGGTGGGATATACAAATCCTTGAAATAAATAAATACATATTAATAAATAAATAAAATATGTGTTTGTGTGTGCATATACTGTGTGTGTGTGTGTGTTGTGTCTGTGTGTACATCTGTGTGTGTGTTTGTGTATGTAAAGTGTTTGTGTATATATGAATGTTTTGTATGTCAGTGTCTGTGTATATGTCTGTGTTTTGTGTATGTGCATGTGCACGTGTGGTATATATGTATATGTGTGTTTTGCATGTAAGTGTCTGTGTGTATATGTACGTGTGTATAAATGTATGTGTGTGTATATATATGTGTGTATATATGTATGTTTTGTATGTCAGTGTCTGTGTATATGTGTCTGTGCTGTGTGTAGTGTATATGTATGTGTGTGTTTTGCATGTAAGTGTCTGTGTATAAATGTATGTGTGTACATATGTATGTGTATATATATGTGTGTGTGTACATATGTATGTGTGTATATGTGTGTGTATGTGTATATGTTTTGTATGTATATATGTGTGTGTAGAAATGTATGTGTATATATGTGTGTGTATGTATGTTTTGTATGTAAGTGTGTATATATGTACTTGTGCACTTATGTATGTGTGTGTATATGTGTGTGTGTGTATGTTTGGTGTGTATGAGTCTGTGTATATATGTACATGTGTAGAAATGTATGTGTGCATGCGTGTGTGTATGTTTGTATGTAAGTGTCTGTGTACATGTGTACATATGTGTGTGTGCATATGTGTATATATATATATGTGTGTGTGTATGTTTTGTATGTATGTCTGTGTATACAACTGTGCGTATGTATATGTGTGTATATAAGTATGTTTTGTATGTATGTGTCTGTGTATATGTTTATGTATATGTGTATGTGTGTGTGGTATATACGTATGTGTGTGTTTTGCATGTAAGTGTCTGTGTATATATATGTGTGTGTGTACATATATGTGTGTGTGTATATGTATGTGTATGTTCTGTACGTATGAGTTGGTGTTTATATATATATATGTGTGTGTGTGTGTGTAGAAATGTATGTGTATAGGTATGTGTGTGTGCATAAGTATGCATTGTATGTGTCTGTGTACATATGTATGTGGGTATATATGTGTGTATGTATGTATGTGTACATATGTGTGTGTATATGTATGTATGTTTTGTATGTATGGGTTTGTATATATGTTTGGGCATATGTGTATGTGTGTGTATATCTGTGTGTATGTGTGTATGTGTGTTTGTGCACGTGTGTGTATGTATGTTTTGCATGTATGTCTGTGTATATAAAAGTATGTGTACATGTGTGTGTGTTTGCGTATATGTTTGTGTGTGTGTGTGTTGTCCCAGGCCCTGCTCCCCCTTACCAGTCGGTGTGGGGCTCATCGATGACCAGCAGGAGCTTGAACTTTTTAGCCGAGGGCGAAGAGGAGGCAGCCCCGGGCCCTGCGTCCACCAGCCCCGCCGAGGCCGCCGTCTGCTTCACCGCGTTCGACAGCGAGCTGAAGAAGCTGCTCCCCACCGACTGAGGCTGCGGAGGCTGAGGCTGAGGCTGCGGCGAGGCCGGGGAGGGCGAGGCCGGCTGGGGCTGGGGCTGGGGCTGGGGCGGCTGGGGCTGGGGCTCCGGGCGCTGGAGGTCGGTCATGTAGCCATTGGGCAGGTTGGCGATGAAGCTGCTGTCCGAGAGACGGCGCCGCAGAAAGTTCATCATTGGGCCTCCAAGGGCTCTCTGTCTCCCCGATAGATAGAAGGAAGGAAGGAAAGAAGGAAAGAAGGGGCTGAGGATGGAGGGAAGGAAGGAAGGAAAGAAGGAGGATGCTGCTGTCTCTCTAGGAGGCAGAGAGAGAAAGAGAAGAGGCAGGAGGAGGAGGAGGAGGAGAAGGAAGAAGGAGGCGCCCGACTTGCCCAAAGACCGCCTTCCTCTGCCTGGGAAGGGAAGGGGAACCCTAAAGGCATCCACACTGGAGAGGGATAACCCGGTTTGGCAGCGCTTGGACTCTTGGTTCGACTCCCTGCTATGGAATTCTGGGAGTCGGAGTTTGTTGTGGGGCCCAGAGCGGAGCGCTCCGCTCTGGGCCCCACAACAAACTCCGACTCCCAGAATTCCATAGCAGGGAGTCGAACCAAGAGTCCAAGCGCTGCCAAACCGGGTTCTATCCCTCCATTATCCGACATAAACTAGACTGGCTGATGGTCATATAATCTGGAGGGTCCAAGAAAAGCCTTGAAATTACAATGGATTGCAAGCGCATTGAAGTTTTTTATTGCAATAACAGTAAAGGAATCAATGACCGTCATTGCGACATAAAGTATAAACAGTTCAGTCCTCTGGAAATTGAAAGAAATCACAGAAAATTGAAAGCAGTCGCAAAAAATGTAAAGAAATCACAGCAGCCGCGACGATGAATAATCCTTTGGATAACCAAAGGACAGAGAATAGCCCTTGGTATATACCCCACTCACTTCCATGCCATCACTCTCTGAAGATGCCAGCCACAGATGCTGGCAAAACGTCAGGAATAAACTCTCCTAGCACGTGGCCACATAGCCTTGAAACCCCACAGAAAACTACAGATGCCAGCCATGAAAGCCTTTGACTTGACACTCCTAGAAATATAAATGCAGGCTTCTGAGCCAGGCTCAAGATGGAGAACATTTTGGAACAACTCCCGGACAGAGGGTCACAATGGAGGATATGTCCTGGAAAAGAAGGATGCCCGGTCACCCTGGTCATGCTCCAAATGGAGGACATTGTGGAATTCCTCCTGGACAGAAGACTGAAATGGAGGACATGTCCTGGAAAAGGAAGACTTCGGCCATTTTGTGGGAAGCTTCTTCTTCACCAGTCAGGAAGAAGAGAGCCTCAGGGACTGTCCCCCTGTTACTCTTTCATGCCCCTCAGTCATCATGGGTGTTTTTTTTTAAAGGTTCACAGCATTTATTTTTTATTTAACTATGTTGTTGTTGTGTGGCTTTAAGTTGCTTCTGACTTACGGCAACCCTATCGTGGGTTTCACAAGAACGCTAGAACCAAATGTGCTTTGGAGGGCATGGAAGAAAAGTGTCTTCTTGAAAAGATTCAGGGGCAGCCACGTTGGCCACAGCAAATGGATGTACGATTTTCTTGTAAAGTGTTACAGTTGACCCTCCATATCCAGGAATTCTGCATCTATGGGTTCAACTATCCACAACATGAAAATTAAATTTAAAAAAAAATCCCAAAAGCAAACCTTGGGCCTGAACAGACAGGCCAAAATAAAGCTGCTTGGGGTCACTTTGGAGGTATGCTATTTAAATGACACTCACATCTTAAGAGGCCAGAAGCTGCGCCAAAGCTGTGCTCTGGTCCTTAGGACTGGAGCATGGCTTTGGTGCAGCTTTCAGCCTCTTAGGATGCATGCAGCATTTAAACAGCGTACCTCCAAAGTGACCTGAAGCAGCTTTATTTTGGCCTGTCTGTTCAGGCCCCTTGATTCTTCCAATTTTATATCAGGGGCATCATTTTGCTGCACCATTGAATAGAATGGCACTGGAGCATCCATGGATGTTGGTGTCCATGGTGAGGTCCTGGAACCAAACCCCAGAAGAGACTGTATTTTGTACTGTACTGTCTATTGTATTTGCTCTCCCGGTCCACTGGCTTTCCCTTAGGTAACCGTCATGTACTAAGCCCCCTCCCTTTGTAATGCTACTGATGCAAATATGATTCTATAATTCTTGTGCTAATTGTCTTGAAATATAAGACATAGTGGCTGGATTGTTTACATGCTTTACCCATGTCATATATCGCATATCTTTCAGCCTTCAAATAAACCCTCACAAGGCGAAGTACCCAAAAACAACATCATCAAAATGAAGCAAGAAAGAATTTATACATAATTCAAGTAACTGCATACAATATAATAAGGAAGAGAGCAATATGGTTTTATCATAGATAATCGCTGGAACAATCTAATACCTTGTCCAAGATAAATTTATGCCCAACTCTTTGAGACCATTAGAGCAAATATAGCAAAGCTTCATTAAATATTTAGCCCCATCAAGGTACCAGATGGGTTATTTTGTTATCATCACCTTCTCATCAGAAGTTTTCTTCTGCAATTTTTCTGCAAGAAAAGAATATAAAGGACAATATTGCATGCAGAGTGAAAACTGATACATGACTCTATACCAAAACACATCATTCTATAAACCATGATAGGGTAAGTATATATAATCCAGACCCATTTAATGTGGTAAACATTTATATATCACAAAGCTTCTTTCTATTACTATTATCTTCGGATTCCCGAATCCTATTATCCACCATACAACACTCTGATCAGAACTGAGCGCTTGGGAAAAGGAATACCTCTAAGATTGAAAGCTGCAGTGTCAAGACATAATTCGCAGCTACATTCCACCTGAGGGGCAGGGAGTGGGAGAGCCTTGTCTCCATAGCCAAGATGACTGGGCACTTGGCTGCTAGAAAAAACGTAACAAAATTGTGAGACAAGCAAGACTATTTAAAGGAGGAAGGAGTATTAAGGGGCACCTGAAGGGCACAATTTACACTTATATTTTCAAAACATTCTCCAATCTTCTTTTGCAAAAAACAAACAAAAACAAAAACAAAAAACCCCCTGCTTACCATAAGAATAATGGCAAAATATTTATAAAAATAATTGATCTCTAACTTTGGGGACAATTTGTTCCCAAAAATGCACTCTAGCTTAAGCTTCTTTCTGTGTACCTTCCAAGTCATTTCCAACTTACTATAATCCTGAACTGAACCTATCACAGGGTTTTCTTGGAAAGATTGCTGATAAGTCTCCATGGCTGAACAAGGATTTGAACCCTGGTCTCCAGAGTTGTGGTCCAACCTTCAAAGCATTACACCACATTGGCTTCTTCTCTTGTTTACCATGTGATAAGTGTCACAGTGAAACTCACCCACTCAACTTCTTTTCTCAGATGGCAGCACAAGGGGTATTTTTTGATCCCGCCACTGCCGCCAATGATGTGAAGGTGATGGCCACTATCCCACCACTTCTTCACTGCAAGACTTGAACTCGAGACTCTCTTAAGTGTCTCTTACACTATAAATCTCTTTAGATGACAGCCCTCTGAGTTTCAAAATTTCCCCCCAGCTTGGTACTAACTATTCTTTGACAGCCACACACCCATTATCTAATGTGTCCCAAACCTAAAAGTCATTTCTCAATGTTGGTAGCATTTTTAATGTGTTTCTAAAATCACTTCAGACAGCCGTTTGTTGAAACAAAGTAAGAAATTTATTTACAAGTCAGGCTGAATACAATCTCTTGATGTTGTTCACAATGGATACAGTGTATAAACACTTTTATTAGTTACATAGCTTAACAGTTTCTTTAGCTTGTTTCTTTATAGCTTTATACATGTTTCCTTACAAAGTTCTCATAGAACCTTTATTAAACTTTTGTATCTTATAACCCTTCTGGATACCTGTGACTCAACTACTCACCAAACACTATGTCTCCTGCAGGACACTATCGCAATGTAAGTAAGGACATTCTTCGTCTGTTTCTCACTATCCCCCAAAGCAGCCTAACCTAGCCTTAATGGTTCTTCACCCCTCAAGGCACAGTAAACATCAATCCCTTCCAAACCTGCTCCTTCTTCTTATATACTCACCCCAGGAGCAGCCACCACCTTCTTCTGGCTTCACTCCCATCGGTTAGTGCCAAGGCTCTAATCTGCCTCTTGTCTCCACAATAAGTTATTATTATATATAACTGGCTGCCTTTCAGTTTTTTAGATTATTATATTTGATCATTTGTTGTGTTTTATGATTATATTACACCTTATATTTCAGATATTGCCCTGGTATCCTTGAGGAAGAAGGGCAATTTGTAGATCCTGTGAATAAATAAAGAATAGATAAGAAAGAAAAGCAAACGTTGGTGTTATTACAAAGACCACCAGGTCAAATGTTCCCAAATACTTTGTGGAATTTGTTGTGAATGCTAAACAGTGGTGAAATATTTCCCTTCTGTCGGCTATCAAAGTCAATTGCCTAGTTTAATCATGATGGAGTAGTAGCCAATCCTGTAAACAAGCAGCTCTGTACGTGATTACAACCACTGCAAGAGAATTATTAAAGCAGTCACCATGTGGTAAACATCTTGTGAAACCATCCCAAAAACCAGCAAGATAACTTAGTTATGGATTCTGTATGGTAGTGTATGTATGTATATCATTTACAATGTATCCTACCTTGGTCACTTGTCACCACCACCTGTAGTATCAACAACATGTTACCAGCGATTGCTAAGAATTTGGCATTCCAGCCCTGCTTTGTTGCCTTGTTTTTGTATAGTGAAGAAATGCAACCTCTTCTACAGAATAAGCTGTCTCAGGGTGAACAAATTCAGTATTGGCCCACGGCATTTTGTAAAGAGCAGCAAACATCACCCCTTTCCCCAGAGTCATGTCATGAAGCTTAATTAGTTTTTAGGCATCTGTTTACTGCATCTCAGCCCACCAGGGTACCTAAGGCAAGCTATAATGGATAAAAACATATTGAAAGTAAGTAAGTGACTAAAATACAGTTTAAAACAAATGTAAAAATCTTCTTTAAAAATAATTATAGGACCCTAAACAAATTAAAAAAAACAAAACAGTTACAGCCAGAGCAGCCATTCCTAATTTGAAATAATGTAGTTTAGCTGTCTGCAAGAAACTCAGAAGGAATGGAGCCAACCTGACCACATATAGGAAAGAATTCTGCAGTCACGGTGTTACTACAGAAAGAGTACTGCTCCAGTACCTAGCAAAGTAGTTTTACCAGGATGTTGGGACATGCAACACGTCCTCCTCTGAGGAACTTAAATTTCAGACAGTCTCATGTGTGAGGAGATAACAACAACAACCCCACTTTTCAGCCCTAAAGGCTATCAGAGCGGCTTACAATTATTATTTTTAATTAGACAATTCCCTGCCCTCAGGCTTACTATGGTATGCCAAATCAAGCCCTAGGGGTTTCTTTGTTATTTAAAGCAGTTAAACCCACAAGCAATTCTGTCCACCTTCCTGGCAGTAACAGTACAACATTAATAAATGTATTTTCATATTAAAAATCATTTTCTTGAGACACATGCCTTATCCTGCCTCTTGAGAGGGCTGGTCCTGTGTAGCTTAGGCTGTCTTGACTCATGCTGTCAAGAGAAATGGGGGGTGGAGTTTAGCTATAAATCAGAGACAGATGAATAGCCCAAAATATATGGTTACAGTTCTTCAAAGAAGATTATTTTTATTTTGTTATCCTAACTTGTATCAGATTTGCTGATAGTGCTGATTTATTTCACCAGCAACAAGGTTCCACGTGACAGGGTGGGAAACAAGCAAAGATGGAGAGTGAATCAACTAGCTACCACACTGTTAGCAATCTGTCAGAACCTCACAGAAAACAAAGGAAAGAAGGGCCTTTATCCACTTACAAAGTGTGTCAGAATGCACTCAAAAAGGATCTACCATATATACTCAACTATATGTTGACCTCATGTATAAGTTGAGGTCAGGTTTTGGGCCCAAAATTATGAATTTTGTCATGACCCATGGATAGGTTGAGGGTAAAAGATGAAGGCTCCTTCAGTGTTTGTATGTGTGCTTATGGTAAAGAGAGACTCTCATTGAGGCTTTTTGCTTCATCGTTTCTGCTTTCATTTCAGCCAGACTCACAGTGGAAGAGGACTCTTAAAGAAACAGCAATATCAATCAATCACCCAGGACTCTTTCTGCTTGGCTTCAGACTCCTCTCCGCATGCACGGGGAAATCTGGAAGAGCTGCTATCACATTTCCATAAATAAGTTGACCTGGGATTTTGGGGTCAATTTTTGGACATAAACTTTTAGACTTATAGACAAGTTTATACAGTAAACATCAGTAGTCCAAATATCTATATGAAAGCTGATTGAACAGAAAGCCAAGGAAAGAGAAGATTCTGCTGATAAGTGTTCCAAGAAGTACTGTAAATAAAGTTGATATGGTGTAGAAAATATACAACAAGGACATTTATACTCACTGAGTGTTCTCATTTCTGTCATTCCAATAATAAAAATAATATTCACTACCATCTTATCATTGGTCCAGAACACACTGCAGAAAGAATCCAGTTAGAGACTGCTTTAATTGCCCTGGTTTATTGCTAGGGAATCCTGGGAATTGTAGTTTATTGTAGGACCAGAGCTCTCTGACACAGAAGGCTAAATTTCTCATAAAACTGCAATTCCCTACCATTCAGCCAGGGCAGTTAAAGTGGTGTCAAACTGGATTATTTCTGCAGTGTGTTTTGGATCATATTCTTACTTAATGAAGCTTATATAGTGTTTCACCCTCTCACACATACACACACACATTTAATCTGATGTCGCATGTAAGTGAACTCAAACTTTGTGTGGAGAGAAACTGTAGAAAGTATTTCAGCCAATTTGTCCAGGTTGCAGGGTGAAAAAAAAATCTGTGACAGCTTTTTGAGGAGGTAACTCACCAGTAGCAGTAGCATAGCTTCTTTCTTTTTTCCCCCTAGGGTTTTCATTATTGTTTTTGCTGTTACTGTAGTATCAGAAGCCTTCACACCACATTGTATCCTCCACAACGTCCCAGATCTAGTATTGTCCTTGGATAATGGGGGTGTACCCTGCACAAAAATCAGGGAGAGTATTCAGAGAAGAAACCCGGAAAAAAACTGCTTTCTTTTCCAGTGGTGTGTTAAAATAAAATCTCAGACAGTTTGTCAGAAAAATTTCTCCTGGTATATTTCAGCTAAATTTTCATCTTTACAGTAATACTGTGAGGTAAAAAAGCTAAAGAATAAGCTTTGGAGCAGACTGTATGCTCTGAAACCTTGCCCTAGTCTAGACAACAAGCTACCAAGAAATTTAATTATGTGTTGTAATAATAACAGTACATTGTTTTCTATTATTCTTTTCTATTCTTTTTTTATTAATCTTCATTTAACAAAACACATAACACATTTTCTAGAGAGCTGAAGAAACTGAAATTTCATTGCTGTCGTCTCCTGTTGCCTAACAGATGGAGATCTTGTAAAGCTCTCATTGTGCACAAGGCAGTCCCTGCAGCAAGGGTGCTGTCCATGGTGCTACACAGTTGAAAATAATGTGTCTTCACTCATTCCAAAGTTAAAGTGCTAGGAAGTGGTGTTTAATAGGGGGAAATCCAAGTCATGTGGCAGTGGAGAGGGGACGTCCTCATGTCCTCAAATCCAGTCAGTGCTTGGTCTTTACAATTCCGTGTGGTCCGGAGATACCCTTAGACACATTGCAAGACTAACAACAACAACATCAATCCCTACTAGTTGCATTGTTTTCTTCTGTGTGCTAGGCAGACATTAGTTTGCTTTCCTGTTGCCTAAAAATAAAAGTTGATCTGAAGATTCTGAATAGTTGTACATTAATCTTTTCAAAAATTTGCATTTCCTAGGAGACTTTTGGATCAGAGGGTATTTACTATTCATTCAACAATCTAAATAGTGTTTTCTTTTTCCCCTCTCCTTCATTCCTTTTTAATAAAATCAACACAACCTATTAGGGTAATATATCTTTTTCCTGCTTCTTTGTGAACATAATTTATACTCATTTTCTGGTATACCTGAATCTAAACAATCAGACCTTAAAAACTGTGATATGTCTGGGAATATATTTTCTTGTCATTTGTCTCTGACTTTCAGTATGAAAGTTACTAATCTGTCTCTAGAGGGATACCATGCTCATGTATTTCTCTTTTGTCTATTGTATCCTATATATTTTGTGGCTAACTAGTATGTTTTAAATTTAATCAAGACAACTGAAAAATGACAAGAAAGCAGATTACAGTGTAAATACTTCTATCAGCCATCTTTAATAATTTAGAATTATAATACCTCACTTCAGCTCACTTAAATCATTCTCTTTTAAACCAAAGCTTAGGGGTGAAGGTGGATTTTAATGTAGTCAAAACTGTGGCATCCACACAAACACATACAAAATGGCGTAGCATTTGAGGAGGTAGGCTCGTCTACAAATAGTCATGCTACCAACTTCTTTCCTTCAATTTATCACATGGCTTAGTCTCAAAGGTGTTACAAGGTCCCTGTGCATACAAACAAGAAGAAGGTATCAGCAGGCCCCAAAGGTTTGCAGAAGTACAACTGATCTGCAGGGACAATCAGTAAATAGATAAGAATAACCCAATAATGATTAACCACGCTTGGTAGGTAGTGAATGTTCACTGTTTGTGGGAGGAAGCAAAAAAAGAAAAAAGAAAAAAGTAAGTGAGACATAGAATGGAGTGTGGAAATGATTGATTGATGCCCTAAATAAGAGCACTTCACAGTGCAACATGGAAGAAAGGATAGGGAAAAAATTAGTAGCACAGTAATCTCCAGAGATTCATCTACAGTGGTGCCCATGGTGCACATACTGCCCAAGCCATGAGCCCGCACCACATTATTTGCAATGGGGTATGAGCATACATATGCAGGGGGATCTGGAATGGATTCCCCGTGTAAGGGAAGTAGCCATGGCAAAAGATAATGTACTGATTGTGAAAAATGAATATATACCAAAATTAAGCTAATCCATGGAACTGAAACTTATTCAAGGAAGTAATTATGTTTTTTTGGATTAATGGATTCATAATAATGATTTGACAACAAATTTAGGTGAACACCAGTGGTCCTAATTAATTAATGCATTGGTTAGTACAAAATAATCATGGATGTCATGTGCTGTAAAATTCTGATAAGCCACAATATGGTTGCAAGTAAACAAAGAAGTCAAAAGGACAGCAGCAGCTGAACCATAAAATTGAATTACTTACTGATACTGGTTTTATTTGTGTTTTTCCAAGACATTAAAACAAGTGAAAGGATATTATTCTGGAATATGCTTTTATTTTAGCTACTCATCACTGGTGAATGTTAACACCTACATTTTTGGGAAAATGTGGATAGGAAATGTCAAATGAAACCCAAAATCCCAAATAAGATGGAAGCAAGAGTAGGAAAAAAATAAGAAAGAAATGTGGCAGCACCTTTAAGCCTAAGTGGTTTTTTTATCTTAGCATGAGCCTACATGCATTCTGCAGATGAAGCACCAAGTAGTATTGAGGCCTCAGGTGTAAAGCATATTTATACACAGTTGTGGCAATGAGAGGAAAAAGACCCCTGCATTTAATCCACACATACATGCTTGTAAGTGATAATGCAAAAACAGGCAAAATTATTGGAATCTACACATCCACAGTTGGTGGAAGCAAAATTCTTTTCCTGGCAACTATTGATGGAGCAACCGTACATTTAGTTCCTTATCCATGAGGGGATACATGCACAAAAGTCTATTCTGCTTATATATGTTCTGGCTGAATCATGTTGCTTCACAAATTTATTAATATTTCACAACTCATGAGTGCATCTTACCATCTGTTGATATTTATTAGGAGCCTTTAGAAACTGAGTTTAACTTAGCAGAGCCAAGAGTCACTGAATGAAAAGTGAGAAATTGGCTGTACCAAGCAGTCCTTTTGCCCTTTTGGGGATTGTGGAAAAGTCTTACTTTCTACCCACATCAATATTCTTGATATAACAGGGCTGGGATATGTGAGGTTCCCTCAGATCCAGAAGGTGTCCTAATGTAATTTTAAACAGGAAAATTAGATTATTTTCATATCAATGTTAACAGATGCACTGTTATTTCAAGAGTTTTGAAGATTAAGCAGGAAAGAAAATTTGTGGAGCAGCAGCATTTCTCAAAGTATCAAAAATAGTTTAGGTCCAAATAGACCATTTACTTTTGCTATGCTTTATTTATGTCTTCTATTAGAATCACAGAACCACAGAATCATAGAGTTGGAAGAGACCACAAGGGCCATCCAGTCCAACCCCCTGCCATGCAGGAACTCCCAGTCAAAGCATCCCCGACAGATGGCCATCCAGCCTCTGCTTAAAGACCTCCAAGGAAGGAGACTCCACCACACTCCGAGGGAGTGGGTTCCACTGTCGAACAGCCCTTACTGTCAGGAAGTTCCTCTTAATGTTGAGGTGGAATCTTTTTTCCTGCAGTTTGCATCCATTGTTTCGAGTCCTGTTCTCTGGAGCAGCAGAAAACAAGCTTGCTCTCTCCTCAATGTGACATCCCTTCAAATATTTAAACAGGGCTATCACATCACCTCTTAACCTTCTCTTCTCCAGGCTAAACATCCCCAGCTCCCTAAATCGTTTCTCATGGGGCATGGCTTCCAGACCCTTCATCATCTTAGTTGCCCTCCTTTGGACATGCTCCAGTTTCTCCACATCCTTTTTGAATTGTGGTGCCCAGAACTGGACACAGTATTCCAGGTTGGGCCTGACCAAGGCAGAGTAGAGTGGCACTTGGGAAATGGAAAAGCTGAATAAGCACGGTAGATATATTACTTAAGGCAAAGAGCTATTGCAATAATTAGATTCTCATAGGCACAGAAACAAAGAATTAAGGACATATTAAAATAAATGTGTCACTCATGGTTTTCCAACAGAGCTCCATATCAATTTAAGTGATAACAGCACATTTAACTTAAAATTGGCAGCATCACAAAGCTTTGCCTTTTGTGATTATATGGGATGGGATAAAATATTTTCTATTATTTGTTGTTGTTTTCCTCATCACTTAATAGAATTCCCCCATTTCTACCATATCATTTTTTAGAGAACACATAATGCTATCCCAGCCATTTTCTTATATAGATGGTGTAACCAACACTAACCTTCTCCTTTCAGACACTGTAACCTCCTCTTCAAGAACCAAAGGAACATACTTCTGTTGAGAACTCCAGGAAAATGAAATTAATTAGATTTTTTTTTCAGTTGTTCATCACATTAATTGACAAATTAAGAATTCATTTCTATGCTCTTACTCAAAAGAACCTGGCAGCACCCATTTCTGCACCAGATGCAGCAACTGGGAGCTTCTGAGTAAGAGTGACAGCTATTCTCAGTGGCCAGTCACTTTGTTTCCACATCAGACATGGCAATGGGGGACTTCTGAGTAAAACTCATGGCACAGTAAGGTAAGGTGAGCAGCTGAGATTTGCTACAGAGTTTCCAGGAAAGACTGCAGCAAACCAGAGGTTAAAGAGTGCCAGGGTAACAGCTGTTTATCATGGGAAACCATGCAGCAAACCAGGGATCAGAATACCCCAGAATAACAGCTGTTTACCCTGGGATTGGGTTGGATCCACTGGATCTGCATCTGGACTACCAGGATCATGCCAATTCTCCCCCCAGGATTTTGTCCTGCATCATTTGAACTGGATGACAAGAAGGCAGGGGGGAACATGGGCCTTTTGGCTCAAGTGGATAACCGTGCCCGCCCAAAACCAGCAAAACAGTCATGCATATATCTCCCTAGTCACTGTCAAAAGTAGGAAACCTGTAACAGAAAGGAGAGGGGCTTAGGGTTGGAAAGATCAAAGGAGATGCTTTCTAAAGGAGAATCTGGGAACATTCTTGCTGGAAAATATCTCTTGACTTTTTAAACACCCCCCCCCCCCGCCAACTTCTGGCAGGCAAATAAAAAATAGGAATAGGAAAATCCTGTAATGGTGATCTGATCTACTCCCCTGAATTACAGCTTTCAGGATGCCTTGGAATGTCACAATGATTAAAGTAGTATGAAACTGATATAAATGTGTTGTGTAGATGGTCTCATAATGAAATTGTGCATATTAAGTTACTGGGAAGCAGAGGAGGGTAAGGCTTGGGGTGGAGTGCAGTGTGGTGGGCGGTTGGAGTGGGAGTGGATTGGAAGTGTCTCTTGCCTGTGCTGTTTGGAGGAAAGCAATTGTATGATTTTAACTTGGTAAAAACTATACATTAGTATGCATGAGAAAAACAGGGTTTAAAAATGTACTTGAGTTCTGTCTCTTTGTGTTGTGATGCCACCTGAATCAACTAGTGGTTCTATCATCAGATTTTTTTTTTTTTTGTTCTGCAGTAATTTTTTGTTCTGCAGTAAGTGTTGAGCTTAATTTCCTTGAATTTAATTTCACTGACTCACATAAGGCAACAGATGGAGCTTTTACAATTCATCCTGAAAGATATTCTTTCTGTGTTTTATGAGAAATGCAAAATACTTCAAATACATAATCTCTACTGAATTTCTCTCCATGATGTGTGGCTTTCTGTTGTTAATGATAAGGCTAAAAGTACAATAAAATAATAAAGAATTACAATTTTGTATGTGTCTCCTAGAAGTTATGCTACATGATCTGGGACATACTCCCAAGATGCTGGCTGTAGGCAGCTAAACCTCACAAAGCATAAGGGGATTTACCTCTGAGCAAACATGCATAGGATTGTCCTAAGAAAAACAAAACTATTCTATTCTTACACCTCTCTTTTCTGTGTGTATTGCTGTTCTCCAGAATTGTTTCAATAATAAAGTAGTCAGGTAACAAGTGCTAGACCATATGGATTAAAAGTGTATACAAAGGAGGTTATAAGATTAACCCAGGGCCCATTCAGACTACGTTATAAACCGGTTAGCAAACCGGTTTAAAATCAAGAAGTTCACACTGAAACTGGATTTAACACTACTGAATCCGGATTTTGCACACCCGTAGCGGGGTAAATCCCCCATAACCCAGGTTTTCCCAAAGCGGGTTTTTTACCGTTTCTTTTGGGAAAACCCGGTTTGCGGGGAATGTGAACTTGGCTCCGATCACGATCGGGTCAAGTTCAGGGGAGGGGAAAAGACCAGGGGGAGGAACATCCCTCCTCTCCAGGCAAAATCGGGCACTCCAGCATTTTTAAAATATTTTTTTAACTGTATTTTTAAGTAATTATTTATTTTATTATTTTATTTATTTTAGAGTTATTTTATTTTTTATTTATTTATTGTATTTTATTGTATTTTATTTATTAGTAATTTAATTGCATTCAATTGTATTATATTTTAGTATTTTTTAAATATTTTTTAATTTCTTATTTTTTTATTATTATTTTTTTCAGTTTGACAGCTTATGCGCATTCTACGAGGCTCTGTTCCCATCGAAGTTTATGAATGGGGAAAAAGGGAAACTCCTGTCCATATATGGATTGTGGTTCCCTTTCATGGGGCCCTTTAAAAATTGAAAGGGAGCCCCAATCCATATATGGACAGGAGTTTCCCTTTTTCCCCATTCATAAAATTCGATGGGAACGGAGCCTCGTAGTATGCGCATAAGCTGTCAAACTAAAAAAAAAATTAAAAAAATATATAAGAAATTAAAAAAACATTTTAAAAAATACTAAAATAAAATACAGTGACTCAGGTCAAGTTCAGGGGAGGGGGAAAAGCCAGGGGGGGGGACATGCCTCCTCTCCTGGCAAAATTGGGCACTCCTGATTTTTTTTAATATTTTTAATGTATTTTTTATTATTATATTATATTATAATATATTTATATATTATATTATATTATATTGTATTATTTTATTTTATTTTATAGTTATTTCATTTATTATTTATTTCATTGTATTTTATTGTATTTCAGTGTATTTTATTGCATTTCATTTCTTAGTAATTTATTGGATTTTTTTGTATTTTTTTGGTATTTTTTAAAATATATTTTTTTCTTTTTTTCCCCCATTGACAGCTGTAATTCGCTTTGGCTGTTCCGTTTTTATGAATGGGGCAGAGGGGAAACCCCTGTCCATATATGGACAGGGGTTCCCTTTCAGGGCCCCATTCATTCTTTAAACTGGAAGGGAATGAATGGGGCCCTTTTAAAGGGAACCCCAGTCCATATATGGACAGGGGTTCCCCCTCTGCCCCATTCATAAAAACGGAACAGCCAAAGCGAATTACAGCTGTCAATGGGGGAAAAAAAGAAAAAAATATATTTTAAAAAATACCAAAAAAATACAAAAAAAATCCAATAAATTACTAAGAAATGAAATGCAATAAAATACACTGAAATACAATAAAATACAATGAAATAAATAATAAATGAAATAACTATAAAATAAAATAATACAATGAAATATAATATAATATAATATATAAATATATTATAATATAATATATAAATATAATATAATATAATATATAAATATTATATTATATTATAAATATAATATAATAAAATATTTAATAAAATATTTTATTTAATAAAATAAAATAATACAATATAATATAATATAATATATAAATATAATATAATATAATATATAAATATTATATTATATTATAAATATAATATAATAAAATATTTAATAAAATATTTTATTTTATAAAATATATATTAAATTTAAAAATAAAAAAAAATATTGAAACATATAGTAAATAATAATTTAAAAAGTACTGGGAGGAGGAGGAGGAGGAGGAGAGGAAAGGATCGCCTCAATCCGCACCGCTCCCAGCCAAATGCTTCATGCGCATAAGCTGTCAAATATTTAAAAATATTAAAAAAAAAACACAAGCATCTCGCGCGGCCAATGGCCGCATCAGACGTCACCATGACATCATTTGATTGACAACCAAGAGGCTCCATCTTTAATCGGTACTTTTGCATGTATGAACTTCGTTGGGGTAAAATGCACCGGGAAGCCTCAATGGGGGCAAAAGATAGTATGAACTCCTCTCTGGATAGAATCGGTTTGCCACGATCGATCTCATCTGGATCAAACCAGGGCAAATGGGCTAGTCTGGATGGGGCCCCAGTTTTCCCCAGGAGGATTTCAGTTCATTCCACGCATTTGAGGAAGTATACCTAATCTGCAAAAGCTTGTCTGTTCCTAACGTTTAGTGTTCAGTATTTAAAGTTATACTGCCTCTGGACTTTCAGGCTGCCCTAAGTTTTCATAGTTAATAAATATTGCTAAACCTAATAAGCATTACTTTATTCCTTCAGAAAAGAGTTTCTAAGCCAAAAGTAGGCAATGTGTGGCCCTCCAAATTTTCTGGTACTGCAGTTCCCATCCGCCTTAGCAGTGGTGAGAACCACAGTCCACCAACATACGAAAAACAAATTGACCACCTCTGGCCTAAATTAATGGTCCTTTTGTGACAATATATAAATTGTCTGAAGTTGCAGGTGGTCAATTGCCTTTCATGCTAGATAGAAAGAGGCAATCTTGTCAATAGACATCAGCTTCCACCAGCTTCTCACAGCATAGTCAATAGTTAGAGTTTATAGTATCATAGTTGAAAGGGGCCCCATGGGTCATTGGGTTCAACCTCCTACTCAGTGCAGGATCTCCAGCTAGAGCATCTCCAGAAGGTAGCTGAGCAGCCTCTTTCTGAAGATGTTCAGAAAAGGAGATCCCACTACTTCTCAAGGCAATTGGTTCCATTGCCAAACCACTTTGATTCTCAAGATGTTCCTTCGAATGTTGAGTTGAAATCTACCTTCCTGTAACTTAAAACCATTAAACCTAGTTCGACCCTTTGAGAACAATCCTGCACCCTTCTCTTTGTAGCACCCCTTGATGTATTTGAAGAGTGTAATCAGTCTTTTTATCAAGCTGAATAAGCCCAGCCCCTTCAAACTGTTCTCGTGTTTTGTTATCCGTACCTCTTATCGTTCTGGTTGCCCACCTCTGACCCCGTTCCATCTTTTCTATATCCTTGTTGAGACAAGGCACCCAGATCTGCAGTACTCCACATAAGGCCTGACCAGCCGAGAATATATTGCGACTATTATTTCCCTTGACTTAAAAACTATGGTTCTACTAATACAGGCCTAGCTTTGCCTTCCTTGCTGTAGCATCACCATTCTGGCTTGTGCTCATTTTATGATCGACAATAATCTCATGGTCATTTTCCCATGTAGTACTGCTAAGACAGGTATTGTCGCCCTATCCTATAAGCATGCATTTAGTTTTTGTGGCCTATATGTATAATTTTGCATTTGTTTCTGATGAGTTTAATTTTATTAATTTCAGCCATGTTTTCTAGGGTTATGAGATGTTGTAATCAGGAAAAGTCTCGAGGGCTATAGGTTGTTCATTTCTGCAAAGAGGTGATTAATATTTAAAAAATCAACCTTAAATGCATGGATATGGTATATACATAAACTGTTCAATTCATAGTTGCTCATTTTATATTTCATACAGTAGTTTTTACCATAATTCCCCCCTCTCTATTAGATGCAGTCCTCTATACTGAACAGAATAATAATAATAATAATAATTATTATTATTATTATTTTTATTTATTTATTTATATCCCGCCCCTTTGAGGTCAGTCAGGGTGGCTAACAACATTAAAATACAGTACAGATACACAAAATCTAGTTCTCTCCCCTCCATAAAAAGTTATTAAATCAGATACAAATTAAAAACAGGAATTAAAATTAAAACAACAATTAAAATACAACAATAATATTACACCAGAAATTTTGGACTAACGCAACAGTCCTCATTAAGTCTTCTAGAAGGAACTTGGGGACCTTCCTCAAAGAGGAGTTCCTGAGGCTGGGTTTATCGATCCCGAAAAAAGGCCTGCCGGAAGAGATCTGTCATGACAGCCTTTTTAAAGCTGTCTAGAGATGTCAATTGATGAATCTCATCCGGCAGGTTGTTCCACAACCTGGGGGTGACAACTGAAAAGGCCCTCTGGGAGGTGGGGCGGAGTGTTATCAGTACACTGATGACACTCAGATATATTTCTCCATGTCTCGGTCCTCAGCTTTGACTTCTGATGGTGTCTCTCCTCTCAGTGACTGTCTTAAGGCAGTAAAGGACTGGATGAGGGATAACAAATTGAAGCTGAATCCAGACAAAACAGAGGTACCTATGATATTGTCTCTGAATGGGGTATGGGGATACAATCTCCAGTCCTGGAAGGGGTCACAATCTCCTCAAAGGACTCTGTTCGCAGTCTGGGGGTGCTCCTAGATCCGCCGCCTGACATGACAAATCCAGTGAACGTGACAGTAAAGAGTGCCTGTTATCAGCTTCAGCTGATACACCAGTTGCACCCTTTTCTGGAAGTCAGGGACCTTGAGACCGTAGTACATGCACCAGTAACCTCACGCCTCGATTTCTGAAGTGCACTCTACATGGGGCTACCCTTGTGCTTGGTCCGGAAATCTCAATTAGTTCAGAACATGGCAGCCAGATTGGTCTCTGGTACATCCAGAAGAGACCGTATAACACCGATCTTAAGATCACTCCACTGGCTGCCCATTAGTTTCCGGGCCCAGTACAAGGTGTTGGTTATCACCTTTAAAGCCCTAAATGGCTTGGGTCCAACCTATCTTCAGGACTGCCTCCTTCCATATAATTCTCCCTGCACACTTAGATCTTCTGGGAGGAATTTGTTACAGCGTTATAAAACAAGGCGACCTCCCAGAGGACCTTCTCAGCTGTCGCTCCCAGATTGTGGAATGTCCTGGTGGACAAGGTCCATCATATTACCACCCTAAACAGCTTTTAAAAAGCTGTAAATATGGATCTCTTCTGGAAGGCCTTTCCTGAATAGTTGTCTGGCCATGAGAATGAAAATCTAACTGTTGTACTCCAACCTCACCTTAGTCACGATCTATTGTTTATTTATTAATTTTTAAGTATGTTTTGGCTTTTACACTGTTTAATAGTATTTGTAGGGGGTGAGGGATTTGGATTGTATGTTTTTTAATCTTTGTAAGCCACCCCAATTGCATCTTGTAGAGGGGTGGGATATAAATAAATCTTATATTTATTATTATATTTTATTCAAATGACAGTTTGCACTAATTTTGCCTTTATTTTCTTCTGGATCATATCCTCATGCACTTTAATTCTGCATTACTTAATAATTCAAGTAATTTTCTCTGAATATAAAATACAGTTGGCTTGGGTGCTGATCCTTTGAGAAAGAAACTTAGCTTTGCTGAACAATACATCCTAGCCAATATAATGAATATTATCAGAGAAATATTACTTCTCAAAGGAAAAAAAATAAAGGCATGCTTGGAAGCAATATTTAAAAGGTGTTCTATATGCATTACCTGCCTCTTATGTAATTTCAGTTAGGTAAATACCAATTAGATAATTCTACTTATTCACCACCAGATTAAGAACTGGCACTATACTCAATTATACTTTCAGAAATAGTATCATAAATCAGCAGGTGAAATGGTTCTAATTTTGGAACTCTGTGCTTTTTACCATAGGTAAAATATTCCAGCAATTCCCACTTTTGAAAAGCCTGGTGTGTGTTGCCTGATGACTCTGTGTGGTATTGAAGATTACAGACTTTAATAGATTAATCTGTTTTTTTTAAAAAAAACAACAAAGTAACCCCAGGATTCATACCCTTAGGGTCATTTAGCATGCACTCCAGGTATGATGGGGGCCTAGGTTTCACAGTCTTAGAACTATGGTAAAGGTGGAGATAAACAAATAGACTTTTTGATTATAAAAATGATCAAGGTAACATAGAAACCTATCATCCACCATAACTTCACCATGAGAAGAGCCACAATAATAAACAAAACAAGCACTTGACAGAACCATAAGCATGTGGATTCAGTGTACAAAGTAAATCAGCTCCAAGTAGTTCTAGCTAGAAATTATATCAATCCACAAAGGAGAAGGAGTTGCTGTTGCCATTCAAGCCTATCTCGTAAAGAAATACATGCAGCATATTATAAGGTGCTGCTCATAAAACTGTCCTTTACAGCATGCTCTTCAAAGTTTTCCTTGTGAAACACTTTCCAAGGTCAGAAGTGTTTTACCAAAAGGTAGCCCCACTTGCTGAGAGCAAGGTCAAAGCTATAATTTGTGCCCCATAATTGCCATTCTCCATTGTTCACTTGGATAAAAGACTTCAAGCTTTCAGAGGCCTGCAGTATTGAGAGACAGAACTACAGTTTTGTAAATATGGGCATGTTAATAATAGCCATAATAAAAGGGTTGTCAAAAAGGACAAAAAGGGACAAGATCTCTTTCTGTGAGGAAATCATAGACAGCGAGTGAAAGGCAGGCCTAGCTCCTCAGGCCTAGCCTAAAGTAAGAAGTTGAGCCCTCCCTCCAATTCATCTGCCATGGTCCAGGCCTCAGAGGGAGAAAAGAACTGCTGGACTTATTCCCCTTCTCCCCTGCTATTCCCTTCTCTTTTTCGGTCATGTCTTTTTAGATTGTAAGCCTGAGGGCAGGGAAATGGCTAATTAACTATCTGTAAGCCTTTCTGGTTGAAGAGTGGGGTATAAATACAATAAATAAATAAATAAATAAATAGAAATTTTGCCATCAGCTGTACTGTAGTGCCCATGCCACAGTACAATCAATGGGACATGTTAGCAATAACTAAAGTAAGTTTCATGGGTTTGAATGGTTCTTTCTCTATACATGACAATGTCTGGATCCCACCTACCAACAATGTTTTTGTAACTTAAAACAAAGGCATTGTGAATGATCTACAAATCACTGCAGACTTGCCCTTTCACAGTTTTTCATTCCCTACAAAAAGAATATCACATGTCATGAAAGCAAACATGTATCTTCTTTAATTCCTCCAGTGGACAATTCTATTTGTTAGCTCAGTCCTGTGAAATGCACTGTTGCTCAATATTATTCTAAAGAGCCCCAACTTCCTTGTGTGAATATAAGAACATATAAGGATATATGGACTGGGGATAATGTCACTTTGACAAATGGGAAAGCAAAGAGCTATTAATCTGTCTAACTTTGTCCAATCTGACAAAGTGACAATATTCCCAGTTCTCTGAAAGAAATATTTAGGACCTGTACCAGCAGCTGGATGATGAGGCATGAGAAAAAAATAGGTCTGGACCACCCAAAAATCATCATTCAGCTAGTGGTTGATCAGGGCAGAAACTTGTTCTAGAAAAACAATAACATACAAGGGATGCATTTCTAACATTCCTCTTGTTATTAGATCATGTATAAATATTTGAACAAATAGAATAATGGATTTGTTTGGGTTTTTTTTTAAAGCAACATTTTTTAGCAAACCTTATATTCATGACAGTTGTAATGAACATGCACTGTTTATAATCATGCTTTCATCAGCTTGCATGGCTTTCGGTCCTTATCAAGTCTCTCTGATTCTAGCAACAACCTTCTCTTAGAAGACAGAAGAGAGAAATGAAACTGCTGACTGAATTCCATTGATCACAGAAATGAACCCATGAAGGAGATCACCAGCTGAAACTGAATAGCTAAAGAGAATTGCTTATGATTAACTTCAAGGATGCCTGGTTTGTCATTGTTAAGAGCACACCCAAAGAATATTTAAAGAGCACAATAATGAGTAATTAACAGATGGCCAAGAATATACAGTATCTGCATTCAGAAAAATAGATAATTACTCATGATACACTTGCTTCTGTGAAAACTTGAACAGCACATCATATTAATCCTTTTCTTTCATGCTACCATTGAATTCAGAAAATAATATTTATAGATGGGAATGATTAGAATTCCATTATTCTTATAGACAGAGATATAGATGGACAGATAAATGCATTCATCAATGGGTTTCATGCCACAATGATATGAAATGACATCTAGAGCCAGCGTGGCAAAGTGGTTTGAGCTGACTCTGTAGAGAATGGTTCGAATCCCTGCTTGGCCATGGAAACCCACAGGGCAACTTTGGGCAAGTCACATGCTCTTAGCCTTCAGAAAACTGTGATAGGATTCCTGTAGGGTTGCCATAAGTTGGGAATGACTTGAAGACACACAACAACAGTGAAGAAAAAAATAGCTGAGAATATACGTCTCCAACATTCTAAATATTGCTGCCCTGATCAAGCATACCAAATTAAGCATTTCCTCAAGATAATAATAGAATAATAGAATACTGCTTATTGTGGTTATTTGTATATGAAAGTCCCAAGAAAACTCTTATTCAGAATAACATGGTACATCCTGCCTGTCTACTATGGAAAAAATTTTTTAAACATCATTATTGGAAACTAGATGATCTATACCAGTGAGGCAGTTCTCTTTACCTCCTTCCAACAAGAACTGTTGAGTAGTAACATGTCTGCAGATTGGCACATGACCGCAAATGAAAAGAATGGGATACACAAGCATCTTGCAGCTATGAGTTCTGTGTTGATCTTCCATCTGAAGGGGAATCTGCACAGATAAGAGCCATATGCTTCAGACTATGCGCTCTGGTTGCACACTGCTGAAACAATGGGTAGTAAGCATGGCTTTGAACAAATAATATGACATATTTTCTTGTTTTCACAAACAATGCCCATATTAATTAGTGATATATGTCTTATGTATGTTATTTTACAAGCTCCTTATGATACTCTTGGATACAGCAAACATATTACTTTCATTTTAATAAAGGAGTGATCTTGAAAGCTAAGTGGAATCAGTCCTGGTTAGCACTTGGATGAGAGACCACCAATGAAAACTGTAGGCTATATTTCAGATGAAGGAACTGGCAAAACTACCTCTGAATATTCCTTTCCTAACAAAAACCTATGAAATTAATGTGGTTACCATAAACTGACAGGCAGCTTAAAGGCTCATAGGCACACAAAGGAATTAAAGTTAAAGCTAGACAATGAACTTATAGCTGAGCTAATATCTGAACTAGAAACATCTAGTTAATAGATTATACTATTAACTTGATATCCTACACAGAATTACTAAGGAGTATACCCAAGAATTTCACAGGACTTCAAAGTAAACATATCTATGACTTGTGCTATAAAGTTACCACCCTTCTTGCATATTTCTGACTTATTTTATATTGATTTTAACAAGGCCAATTTCATAATGCTTTAAAATTGCCCAGTCTAGCCATAGGAGGTAAATCATTTATCATGCAAAATATATTGAACCAACTAATTATCTTTTAATATATGTTTTACAGTAAAACAAGCAATAGGGAAATTTTAATGAAAGACTAACAGGCTTTTGCGATATGAGTTATGCTCTAGCTAAAGCATTAACATCACTGAAAATCAAACTGAAATAAGATGGCAAAATTGCCTGTTCCTAGAGCAGCAGGAAATGATGTTAATAAACATATTCTGTATTTCCAAACTGTTGCTATAAAAAAACCCCAAGAACTACCTGTACCAAACCTAGTTATTTTGAGTGGTTTGAATTGAGAATGTTCCTTCTGTGAGCAGAAACAATTTAGAATGAGAGGAAGATCCTGTTATTTAAAAGTGGGGCAATTTTGATTACATAGTTGGTGTTTTTACTGGCAAAATTATGGCGCTGAATTTGCATCTGTTGAACAAACTGAATACTCTAAGAATGGTAATTAGAAAAAGAAACTTACACTTTATTGTTTGTGGAAGATCATGTAAAATAGACTGCAAGAAAAAAAAAAAATCAAAATTTAGTTTTCAAATGCCCCTACAGATGGCTTTTCATGAATGCAGGTGTGCTGGCAGCCATTATGCAGCCCAAGAGCAGACAGGAACAATAAGAAGAAGGACAGAATAAAAGTGAAGCCTAAGAACTGGAGTGTGCATATCAGCAATTACTTGGACTGACATCCTGTTTGCCAATTGTATAGTATAAAATTATGCTGGTCTAGCTCCTGTGGAGTTACAGGATTATACCACCATACATCTGGTCACACAATGGGCTGTATCTCTTTGCATTCTCCTGTAGCACAACAACCAGTTGACTCCCCTAAGGACCATGGTCATAGCATCAGTTAGGCAGCACAATTGCTTGCACAAGAGTTTATGTCAGTGGAACGGGAGTTGTGCAACTCTCAGAAGTGCAACCATGTCCATAAAAGTATTTACACCAGTGTAAATTGACAACAGGATCCTGGCCCTTAAAAATAAGAGGGTTGTTTCTATCTTTCTCTCTGTTGCACCCTCCTGCCTTCAGATTACTTCTTCCAAATGCTGGTGTTCAATTTCCAACCATTTTCATGTGTTGCCATTTTCCACGGTGCCCCCTTGTTACACTCCCCATACAACTCTGGCGTAATTTTTCAGAGGGCAGAAAAAGAAGACGGAATTAGCAAAATTTCCCTTCTTTCTTCTTCTGATAGAGAAGTTGATGTGTCTCATGAGTGGAATTCCATTCACAGAAATTCTGGATCCAATGCATGCCTGATGAATGAATTTACAGTATAATCCTATATAGGTCTACTCTGATTTAGGTCCAATTGAATTCAATGAGGGTTCTTTCCATGCTAATGTGTACATAGTTGCAGGTTTACAAATTATCTGAACTGGGATAATTTTAGTTCTGCCTATATTCTGTCGAAATTAGTGGGACTTCATTAGCCATAACTAACTCAAGTCTTATTGAATTCATCTGTATGCAGGTAATTAAGCTTCATTACACTGAGTTCATCATATGCCAGTAACATATCTCCCACTGCAAATGAGAATATAATGAGAAACTCCAATTGTAGCACACTGAGATGCACCTGGTATACTGCTGCACTAAATGAATCTCTCATAATTTTGCAATACAATAAACCTTTTTCACAGGAAGTACACCAAAATATAAAAGAGATCTAGTAAGGACCCCTCCAAAGTATAGAAAACATTAAAAAGGTACCACATCAAAGAAATACTTCAAAATTGGCAGTTTATCCACAAACATGAAAATAAAACTTCATGTCTGAAAACAAAATAGAAGAAACTTTATACAGGTAAACAAAAACCCACCAGGTAATGGCTATGCTATATTGAAAAGTAACAACGAGATCTAGCCCTAATCAACAGAATTGTTTCAGTGTAATTTTGGGGGGCAGCACACACAAAACGCAACCAGGAAGGCCTCCTGTGGGATGTGTGGTCTCCCGAATGCACGTTGCTCCTGACTAAACTGATGACTACTCCCTGGGAACTACACACTGTTTTTTTTTAGTGGGTATAGCAACCACATGATGCAGAAGAAGTCAAATCCAACTGTTTCACTATATGGAGCTAGGGATTGTAATGAAGAATTATGCCCTGTAAAATCTGTTACCAAATGGAATCATTTATACAGCCTTTGTTTGGCAACTGTTCCATACAAACATTGTTCCTAATCTCAATTAAAATATTGTTAGGACTGCTAGAAAGTGTATAGCAGATTCTATCCAGTATCTAGCAAGTATCTACATAAAACAAAAGTGCTGGAAGTGCTGTCTTAATAACAGCAGCAGTGATAGGGTTAAGTAGTTTTCAGGGAGCCAATGTCTCCCCAAATATTATGCAAAAGTTTGTGTTTATTTAGTTCAGTGGGACTGGCAATTTTCTAATATATATTAAGCTTCTGTATACACTTGTCCCTCCACATTTGCTGGGGCTAGGGGGCCAGGACCCCCGTGAATGTGGGAAAACCACAAATAACAAAAACACTATGTTTTTACCTGAGAGAACACCTCTGTGGTCAACATTTGCCAGACATTGACAATATAATTGCACTTGATGAGCTACAAGTGCTTAGCTGAGTGTTCTCTCTAGGAATCACTAGGTGCTTCAGTGCAACTTTTGGTTAAAGTTGAACATAGAACTATATTGAAGGAACTTGATATTCCTAGAGAGAACATATTAATAAAATCTGTGAATAATTAAATCCTCAAAAGTCAAAGCCAAGTGTATTTGGAATTTAATTCTAATGGCAAAAAAAGTAAAAATAAAAGGTAACCTAAGATTTTTATCTTGAAGCAACTGTGGAACTGTAAAATGAGGATGCTGAGGGGATGTTAACCATTTATTTTGTTGTTGTTGTTGTTGTTGTTGTTATCCCACCTTTTCCCAGTACAAGACTTAAGACAGTTTGCGACAGATTACCTATGAGCACCACTCATTTTCAACCAAAATTACCCCTAATTTTTGTACCTCATAATTGGATGATACTGAATCAGACTCTACCCTCCCTAAGTATGCCTTAAATAATGGCAAGAGAGTGTCACACTGATCCCAGCTATTAGCAAACATCATCTATCAGGAATATCTCCAAGAACAATAATCTATTTTCATATTAAACATGCCATGAATCATTCATATGTTACAATGAACTTTAAAGTGCCACATTTCAACATACAGGAAATAAAAGTGAACTGAAACCTGCATTGCACTGGATATTTGTTTCCTTCTCTTACATTATGGACATGACAAATTCACAATGTGTGACCTTGACAGATGATTCACTTTTTCCTAGCCTCGGGTAATTTAAATCCTGTAAATAAGAGCACGGCTGGAAAAGCAGCGCCTCTGCTCCAAATTATGTTGATTGTAACATCTGCCACCTCCTTCTCAATACCACATAAACAGAAAAATTGTATATGTTGGGATTTTTAGACACATAACAGGATATGTTTATCACCCAAAAGCCATCAATTTCAAGGCAAATCCTTATTTTCCTTACCCCATATCTTCTTTAATCCATGTTAAAACACCTTCAGTCAGTTCTTCAACACACTGTTTTGGAGGAACAACACAGCTAATCAAGTACTGAAGTTAGATAATCAGAGTACCGTCTTGCTACTGTTCACTTAACCAGTGTACAATCAGAGGCATCATGAAGGTGTGTGGAGGGTTTGGACTGTGCCAGCTGAAACCCCTGAGGGAGATATATACCTGGTGGGCTGGTATACCTGGTGAGACTGGTGTGGTTGCTGGGTGAGCAAGAAAGGGTGTTTTCTCTCTTTCTCACTCATCTAACAGCCACAGCAAACCCTAAACTGGACCTCTGAAGGCCAACCACTGCCCTCAAAGCAGTGGCTTCTGCTGGGGTGGGGTTTGCCTTCTGTTCAGAGTTTGGAATGGTTGCTGGTAAAGCAGCTGCACCAGACCACAAACAGGACATCTGGAGGCTACAGTACTGTCCCCCTAAGCAGCAGCCTTGCTGTGGGGCACAATAGCTTCTGTAGCATGGTGCAGCAGCTACGCCAGACCCTAAACAGGACTTCCACAGTTGATGGCATCCCACACACACCCCAACACTTGTCTGGCCGTGATGAGCAGCCAGCTTGGGGTGGGGGCAGATGAGTAAGGCAGTGGAGGGAGGGGAGGGCAGGGCAGGACAGGACAGGACAGTCCACCACCATCCTTGCAGCCCTTTCCAGGCACTTGTACTGGGGGACACCAAAAGGAGGAATGCCACTGAGTACAATATTGCTACGGTTCATTATACCGATGTATTTAGTCTGCTTAAATGTCATTTCATAAACTCTTTCTGTAAGGACCTAGAAAGATTTGTAAGAGAAAGACAGCCTAATCAGCTATTTGTGTCATTTCTGCTAGGGATCGTTAGCCTGGTGGTTCTAGCTGCCTTGAGAAGTATTTGTGCTGAAGATTGCCCATAACTCCTCTTCCACCTGGCCTTGCCTTGTTCCACAAATAAATTTCTGGGCCCTCAGGACACAAAGGAAGACACTTGTGGCGGGGCTCATATCAGTGCACTTAGCAGGGTCACAATCATGAGCAATCAGTGATGCTCTCTTCTGTGTGCACCTTGTTTTGAATGCTTATCAAAATACAAGACCAGCAAAGGCTCCCCAATATTAGGACCAGGCTCACTCTGAGATCCCAAAGATGTCTTCCTACTCAAAATGAGTGGCTGGAACTGGAGATGACAGAGGAGTGGGGTGAGGATTTTTCCACCTGCTCCATTCATTGTTCAGTTGCCAAGGCAAAGACTGGAGCTAACTCTCCCAGGATGTATTACTACAAAAGTCCTGACCAATGCAGAGGCTTCACATTGTCTCCACCCTTGGGGCTCACAGCAAGCAAGTTTAGCTTGCAGTAGCTCATAAGTTAGATATCCGCCATAGAAACTGTCAGGTCTGGATTTTTAAACCCCAGAGTCTCTGTTAGCCATGACCTATATAAGGGCAGCTTTCTCTTGAGCAGTTGAATCTCCTAGACCTCAGAGGAGTTTGTTTTCAACATTAGCATGATAGCTAGAGAATATTCTACTGTGAAAGACTTTTAAACAGCATCCCTTTGTATGTTTTAATACTAAATCCGTTTCCCTCTGCTAAAGCTTTCTGGTTTAGATGGTATATATTTATTCTGCCCACTCTGGTTTTATTACTCTACCTCCCTGTTTTATTTAACCAGCATTTTAACATTGATTATAGCTACATTATGTATCTACTCAAGCATTCAGGTGGAAAAGTTCACTCAAGCAGCTAACTTTCAAAGCATCCATTGTCAAGTAAAGTATCTGATTTTTGTACATCTATTCTTTGGAGAAGAAAAAACAATGAAAATATAAACTTTTTTTGGAGACTGCTTATTAGAACTTGTTGACATGGTATATATACCACAGATAATGACAGTTTGCTAAGAACACAGATATACTGCTGAGAACTTAAAGTTGCATAGCCATAGCAACTAAAAGTCAAATCTAGAAGATAAACACATGCATTTCTAGTAAGATGTCTAGTAGAACAATACATGCTTCTTTTATTATATATTTTATCAGGCATATAACATTGTAAGACAACAGTTTCCAAAGTGTTTCCCATGTTTTTAAAAAACAAAAGTTACACACTCCAAAGTCTATCTTTAAAACAAGACAAGACCAAAAAAGCATATAAACTTATCACAGAGAATATATGTAGAGAGATTTTATAGCATCTTTGAGACTAAGGGGCAAGTTTGATGTGGCCTTTTTCAGCATCGGATTGGGACTAATAGCAACCGCACACTGCAGGCCCAACCTGGGCCTTTGTCAGCTCTAAAAAAACCTAGCAAAATGCCGCTCCTTTTTAGAGCAGCAAAAAGCTGCCCTTGCTATGGCGGCTTTTCCAAGTTTCTTTGGCACAGCATATCTCAACGCTGCACCAAAAAAATGGTGTGACATTGCCCGCTGTGCAGTCAGGCAATATGATGCCAGCATTGGGGTGGAGTTGGGATATGCGGTTGCCACACACCCCACTCCATTCCGATGCTGGCATTTCTTGCCAGTCTGTTTAGCCCCTAACTGAAAGAAAAAAGTTGGCAGCAGGAGCTTTCCTAGACTAAAGTCTAATTCTTTAGATGCAGATGCAGACCATATTTATCTGAGGAAGTAGACTCCAGTCTACAAAAGGTCATGCTGCCAACTTCTTTCTTTCAGTTAGTCTCAAAGGTGCTACAAGAGCTCTCTACATACTCTACAGACTAATACAGCTATATCTTTGAATTCTACCACAAAGAATACATATAATAATTTTGGGGTTTGCAGGGAATCTGCAGCAATGTTAACTGCCTTTTTCTTATCACTGAGATAAGGAGAATGCACACATATATGTAATGGAAAGAGAATCTGCCATCTTCTGTGTGGAACAGACTCTGTTGCACTCTGCTGGTGGTTTCTATAAAAGAAGCTGGATGGCCATCTGTCAAGCATCCTTCAGCTCTAGATGTCTGCATTGGCAGGGACTGGACTTGAGGACCTTTTGGATCTTTTCCAACCCTGCAGTTCTAAGATAATATGATTTGAAAACCAGAGAAATAAGATACTTTTAAGGGGGAAAAATAAAGAACTCAAAAGAAAAGCAATGTCTTCCTGCTTGACTCATCCCAGACACTTTTAAAGAAAACTATTTTAAAGAAAATTACATATTTTTGATATGAAGATTAAGATGATATGAAGAATATCCCATCTACTCCCCCCCCCCCAAAAAAAACAAAGGCTAAACTAGACTGGATTAAAAAGTCCCAGCTGCCTGGATGAGGGCTGGTGCTGGGTTTAGCTGGAATGAACAGGCAGCCTGTGAGTATTTGTTTCTGCATTATACAACTAATAGGGCAGTTTTATAATGCACAGCTGTGTTTATACAGGTTTTTTTAAAAGATCTTCATATAATGTTGGACATCTCATCTTTCTGATTTCAAACAACTGTAAGGCATGCAAGTTTGGCACCATTATTGTTCCCTCTCTAAAAGAATGAAATAAGGCACCCTTTGGAATAGCTTTTCCTGCTGTCTTATTGGATAATGTCTTTCATAGTGTTAATTGTTGCTCTAATTTTTATTTTTTAGTTCAAATATGTACATGTTAACTTGGTTAATATGCTAGCTCTGGTATGTTTTTCACCTTTTCATATGTAAAACAAATTAACCGAACAGTATCTATATACTGTATTTATAGATTAGTTGAAGAAAAGTGCATTTACAGGAAGCATAATTGTACTATGTACCAAGTTTCCTTCCAAGTTTATGTCTGCAGGAAATGTTTAAAGTAATTTGAAGGGATAATGAGAATTTAATTTTAAGTGTGCTGTGCTTTAATAATTTTCACTGTAATGTTAAAATAACTGTATTGACTTAACTGTGCTACATACTAGAACCTGGCTTATTAGTAAAGTGCCTCAATAATTATGAGTTTGCAAAACAGAAGACTACAGAAACTTGATATCACATTAAATATTAAACAATCTGTTTTCATTGCTTTGCCCCCATTGCTTTTGCACAAAGTCACCCAACAGAGCTATTCTACTGACAGATGAGAGGGGGGCCTTCAAACACTATGACCAACCTGTGTTACATTTTGTAAATAAAATAGATTCTGTGTAGTTTGACCTTCTGGGGTGCAGTAGGACAATAGATTGGTTTTGGATTCTGGTATGTTAAACATTCAGTGGGTTTGGAAATCTGGGGTTAATTTGATTGATTTGGATTTGCTTCTAAATTGTTCTCAATAAATTGCTGTAATTGTATACAATTTCCTGGTGGTGATATTGTATTGTTATAAATATCCATTTCATTCGATTGATTCTCCTGAAATCAAACTGTTTTGACACACAGATTTTCACTGTGGATGACCTGTGTACCTTTATTACAAATAAGTGAGTGGAAATGAAAACAATATGAATAAAACATGATAGACCATGCACATTACATAAATTTGAACCCTTTCGCTTTTGGTGTTTTTCCATTGAATGTGTCATTACTTCCAATTTAAAATCAATTTTATTCCAACAGGAATAAGATTAACTGCATAATGTCAACTGGAACTTCATCAAACAGCAATCGAAGTGATACCATATGCAAAGTCTGTGGAGCTCAGCTGTAAAAATGAAGGGGGGGGGAGAGAAAAGAAGGGAATGGTTAGATATGCTGCACAAACATTTGGACTGACAGCTATTATTTAGGAGACAGGCAATCTGTGATGTCATGTGATCCTAATCTATGTTACAAAACCCCTCCAAGCAATCTGTTTACTGGCAAGCTGAAACTGAATGTGCATATCATAAACATGTAAATGCACCCAAGTTGGTTATTACCCCAATAAGCTAGGCCTTTAAGGTGAATAAGTGGGGGAGTCTCTCTTAGGGCGTCAGGATGTTGTAATTTGGGATTTCCTGTCATGTGTCAATATGTTTGGCTGGGAATTATATTGTAATATAAAAGAATAATATAATATAAAAGTTGTAAGGAGAATGATTGGAGGTGTAATTCGAAGGAAATGTTCTTATGTTGTTAACTACCTTTGAATTGATCTCGACTCATGGCAACCCTATGGATGAGACATCTCCAGGACCCTCTGTCCTCCACTGCTCTGCTTCATTCCTGCAACCCGATACCCATGATCTCTTTAATAGTGTCCATCCATTTGACAAGTGGCCTTCCTCTCTTTCTATTTCCCTCCACCTTTCCCAGCATTATTGTCTTTTCCAATGAATCCTCCCTTCTCATGATGTGTCTGACAATAGCCTCAGTTTGGTCATCTTGGCTTCCAGGGAGGTTTCCAGCTTGATCTGTTCTAGGACCCATTTGTTTGTCCTTTTGGCTGTCCATGGGATCCTCAGCACTCTTCTCCAGCACCACATTTCAGATGAATGGATTTTCTTCCTATCCTCTTTCTTAACTGTCCAGCTCTCACATCTATACATGCTAACAGGGAATACAATGGCTTGTTTGAATCTAACTTTTGTGCTCAGTTGTATATTTTTGCATTTTAGAATCTTTTCTAGTTCTTTCATAGCCTCCCTATTCTTAATCTTCTTCTGATTTCCGGACTGCAGTCCCCATTTCTATCAATGTTTGATTCCAGGTATGGGAATTCTTTTACTATGTATATTTCTTCATTGTCTAGGTTGAACTTGTGAAGGTCCTCGGTGGTCATTATTTTTGTTTTCTTTATATTCAACATTAAGCCTACCTTTTCACTTTCTTCTTTGATCTTCCTTAGTAGGTGTTTCAGGTCTATGATATTTTCTGCTAGCATTATGGTGTCATCTGCATATTTTAGATTGTTGATATTCCTTCCTCCTATTTTCACTCCTCCTCCTTCTGTAGCCAAGCCTTCTTTCCTTACAATATGTTCTGCATACAGGACTGGAAATCAGAAAAAATACCAACAACAGAAGAAAGCTCCACAAAAAACAACAGAATAATGGATACAAAAAGTTATTGAGTTAAGGGAACTGGATAAAATTATAGTCTGGAACAATTTTAAAAATCCACAAACTATTGGGGGAAAGAATGGAAACCCATAGTAAAATATTTAAATGAAGTTTGGGGTATAATAGAATCTCTATTATGATTGTAAAAGTATAGGCAAGGTCAAAGAAAGATAAATACTAACAGAAGGATATTATAAAGCTGATAAGAAGAGTTGTATCTTATTTTTAAGTTCTGAGTTTGACATATTTCATAAAATAATTGAGACAAGTAGTTAAAGACTAAATATAAGCTTTATTTTATACTCAGGTGGAAAATGTGTCAAAAGTAGGTATAAAAACTGGGAAACAATGTAATGTACAGAATGTGTATGGACTATTTTTGTACTATTCTTTAAAAACTTATGTATTTGCATTTGAACAACCAATAAATATTGTTTAAAAAATATGTTCTGCATACAAGTTGAACAGATAAGGTGAAAGGATACAGTCTTATTTGACCCTTTTGCCAATGGGGAGGTTGGATGGCCATCTGTCGGGGATGCTTTGATTGGGAGTTCCTGCATGACAGGGGGTTGGACTGGATGGCCCTTGTCTCTTCCAACTCTATGATTCTATGATTCATTGTGTTTTTCTATGTTCTGTTCTGACAGTAGCTTCTTGTCCTGAAGGTTAGAGAAGAGATGAGGTGTATATGTGGGGGAAGAAGGTTCCAGGAGTGAGGGGTAGCAAGCGAGAAGGGACGAATCCGAGACAGGGCAGTGGAAATCCTAGGCTGAGACAGGAGACCTTGACTAACAGAGCAGAGGGTATGAGAAGGAGTGTGAGGAGAAAGAAGTTCAGACAAGTAAGAAGGGGCCAGTCCGTGGAGGGCTTTGAAAGTCAACAGCAAAAGCTTGTACTGTATGCGGAAGGGGAAGGGAAGCCAGTGAAGGGAGGATAATAGTGGAGAAACATGGTCAAAGTGGTGAGCAGATGTGATAATACGTGCAGCTGAGTTCTGGACAGAGATTAAAGGATAGAGGTGAGAGAGAGGAAGCCCTATCAGAAGAAGATTACAATAATCTAGTCGCGAGACCATCAGGTCATGGACCAGAGTCTTGGCGGTGGAGGCTGAGAGGACTGGATGGATTTTAGCAATGTTGTAGAGAGAGAATCTACAGGTCTTGGCAGTGGCCTGAATCTGGGGAATAAACGACAAAGAGGAATCAAAGATAAAACCAAGACTGCGGGCTTGCTGAACTGGTTGAATAGAAGTGCCGTCAACAGAAACAGAAAAGGGGTATTGAAGGGTGGGCTCAGGAGGAAAGACGAGAAGCTTTGTCTTAGACACGTTGAGCTTCAAGCTCCGATGCTGCATCCACTGAGAGATGGCAGCCAGACAAGATGAAACTTGCTGTTCAAGCCCTGGTGAAAGGTCAGGGGTGGAAAGATACAGCTGAGTGTCGTCAGCATACAGATGATAGGAGAAACCAAAAGAAGTGATGAGTTTACCAAGGGACAATGTGTATAGAGAGAACAAAAGGGGACCCAGGACAGAGCCCTGAGGAACTCCAACAGATAAGGGAACAGATGAGGAAGTCTGACCACCTGTGACCACTGCAAAGGATCTGTCTGACAGGTAGGATTTAAACCAGTTGAGTCGGAGAACCCAAGGTCAGAAAGTAAGTCAAGCAAGAGACAGTGGTCCAGGGTGTCGAAGGCCGCAGACAAGTCAAGGAGAATGAGAATAGAGTAGAGGCCATTCATCTTGGCCTGCAAGAGATCATTTGAGATCTTGGTGAGGGCCATCTCTGTGGAGTGCCGTGGACGGAAACCAGACTGAAACGGGTCCAGGATGGAGTTGGCTTCGAGAAACTCAAGACAGTGAGAATAAACAACCTGTTCCAGAACCTTAGAGAGAAAAGGAAGAAGGGAGATTGGACGATAGCTAGACAAAGAAGAGGGGGTGAGAGAGGGTTTCTTCAGAATTGGGGAAATGAGAGCATGTTTGAAGTCCGAAGGGAAGGAACCCGAAGAGAGAGAGAGAGATTAAAGATATGGAGAAGCGAGGGCAGAAAAGAAGGAGTTATAGAGATTAGAAGATGGGAGGGGATAGGAACAAAAGAACAAGTGGTATAATTATAATTTATTATGATTGTAATTATACAATAGTGAATTATAGTAAAAATATAATAAAATATATTAAATTTTAGCAAAAATAACTATACTATTTATAGATTGCATTGTCATCATTCTTGCACATGAGAAGGATTCCACAACCTGACTATACAGATAAAGAAAGAAAACGTGACAGGTGATGATAGCGGGAAAAAAAACTGAAAGTAGAGCTTGGAGGGTTTCTTTCTGTTGTTTTTTTTTCTTTTCTACAGAACATGGACACCTTTGTTTGATTGGATTACAGTTCCTCATGCTCTTAATGGCAGTGATTGCAAAGAGATTAAAAACAGCATGGAGAGTATTTGTTTGTTTTCCTGCAGTGCATGGAAAATTAATTCCAACCAATAAATATTTTACCTTCTTCTAGACACTAAGGGGTTTTTTTTTTGTATGTCAGTGACATGCTCTGAGCAACTGTGGTTAATGTTTAATGTTTTATTCTTAAAGACTTCATAGAATCACAGAATCATAGAATCTTAGGGCTAGAACAGGATGCAGGACCCATGCAGGGCCCAACTCCCTGCCATGCACAAAAACACAATTTCAGCATTCCTGAAACATGGCCATTCAACCCCTGTTTAAAGCCCTACACAGAAGTAGAGTCTCCTACCCTCTGAAGGAGTCTATTCCATTGTCAAACAGTTCTTATAATAAAGACCTTTTTCTTAATGTTTAGATGGAATTTCTTGCAATTTGAATCCTGTGGTTTGTCTTCTAGCCTCTGGAGCAGCAGAAACAAGCTCAGCACATCTCCTACACCACCAACAGCCATTCTACTTCACAGGTTTTGGCCCTGAAATGCCAGGGCCTGGGATGATCCTCACCCATATCCTACAATATTTCATAGATGAAAACCAGGGTAGGTAATAATAATAATAATAATACGATTTATTTATACCCCGCCCAATCAATTGGGAATCCGAGCGGCTAACAATAGTGGGAATAATACAAGCATTAACAATAAACACGAAATAATAAGCAAATATAACATAGCAATACATAATAATATAAAAACAATTCAATAACAACAAAACACTACAATAACAGCAATAAGCATAACACAAAATTTACATTCAATCAATAATTATCCCCCAAAAATCCCCAATTCCAACTCCCCATTCAAAAATTAACAAAGCAGATACCAATGAAGTAATAAAACAAATACAGCATAGCATGTTGCAAATTACCGATTAAAATTACAATTAAGAGATAACATTTTAACACACTGGTGTGGTCAAGCAGCATCATAATGTGGTCAAGATGGTGAAGGTTATAAATGAGGAATAAAACACTTGAAAGGAAGGATTGCAGCAGCTTGCTTTTGGCTTAGCCTCCTGGGAAGGGCAAAAATCTTCCCCTTTCTCTCCTTTACCTCCTGTTGAATTAATTTGAGTGCAACCTACCTTTGCACTTTGAACTCAGCTTATAGCAATGGAAGGAAGCTGGAGAAAGAGGAACGAGAAGAGAGACAAGCTGGGCCATTTAAAAAGCAGCTGAAAAGTGGGCAAAAGAGAATTAATTGGGACTGTCCCTGCCAAATTAGAACAGTTGGACAGTATCCTCACAAATTTTAAGAGATCATGCCTATATGGGAGAGGGGCACATTCATGAGGTTGCCCTTCCAAGGTTTGCAAAGGAAGTGGTTTGGTCACTTATAACCTTGGTTTTGGATGTGGTTGCACTAAAAGTCTGTCTTCTTATATCTGTGTTTCCTGTTAATAACTCCTGAACATAGCAATGTCATTACTGCTTGTTTATTAGACAGACACATTATTTGTTTAGCTGCTTGCATTCTTCTGAACAGATACATGAAAAGACAGAATAGCCCATGGGTGTATGCCATGGAACAAACTCAAGTCTCATCACAGAATTAAGGAGGTGAACTCTTTCAGCATGAATTCCAACAGACAGGAATTACAGAATTCAAGAACATGACTGGCTTCTGGGCTGCTTTTAAGCCTCAGACACTGAAACGATGACATGGAAATGAGAATTTTCCTGTAGATTAAAGGCAGATTCAAGGTAGATTGAAGGCAGTAATTTCCTAATGAGATGTGTATGCTCAACCATGGGTGCAGAAAAAAAGAGGGTGCAGTCTTTCTCCTCACTGCTCACTCCCTCAAAGAGGTATCAGAAAAGATAAGAGTGGGTTGATGGGCTGTGAGGAACATGAGTTGTCCAGGGGATGCTCGCAACATTTACTTATTTATTTAATATGGTTTTTATACCCTGCTCTTCAGCCCTAAAGGCTGTCAGAGCAGCTTACAATTATTATTTTTAAATAGACGGTTCCCTGCCCTCAGGCTTACAATCTAAAAGGTCGTGGCTAAAAGGAGAAGGGAAAAGTGGCAGGAAAGTGGATGAGGTCCAGTGGATCTTCTCTCCCTCTGAGGCCTGGACCAAGGCAGATGGACTGGAGGGAGGGCTCTTTTTCTTCAGGAAAGGCCTGATGGTGTTGGACCTGCCTTTTCACTCCCTCCAAGCCGGATGCCTCAAGTCAAGCTAATCTTCTCTCTTCCCTTGAGATTTCCTTTAATTATTTATTTATTTATTTATATGCCACCCAATCACGGGGAATCCGGGCCGCTTACAACAGAGGGAAATACAAAGCAATGACAACACAAATAAAATAAAAAACAATTGTAACATAGCAATATATTAAACAATAAAAATAAAATAACAATTAACAATTTCAGTAAATAACAAAAAATACATAGCAAATCAACAGCAGCAAAAATACATAACAATTAACAATGAAAAATGTATAACAATTAACATAGCAAACCAGTAAAATACAAGATTACTCTCCTTCTCAACCCCCCTCATCCCAATCCTAAAATAAACAATATTCAACAATGCACACACTAAAAAAGAACATTACAATCTGAACTCACAAAAAGTGTGCGGGGGGGGGGGGGAGGGAGGGAGACAATCAAAACAAGCAACCTTCACCTGAGCCCTCCATTGCCTTTTGGGGCTCTGGGATGATGTTGGGTGGGACAAAGGAGGGTGGGGGTGGGGGTGAGGGTGAGGCAATGTTAGCTGTCATTTCTTTTTGAAAATGAAATTGTCCTCAAATAAGTACTCCGCTAGTCTGTTGCAGCAGAAGGAAAAAAGGAAAGGAAGCAATAGCATCTGTCTATGGAGGTGGTGGGCCCTCCTTTTCTGGGTATCTTCAAAAAGAGGTGGGACAGCTACTTGCTGGAGTTCTTCTAGCTAGAGATACTGCACTGAGCAGAGAGTTGGACCAGATGAACCATAGGACCCTTTCCAACTCTATGATTCTATGACAAGAAGCAAAAGTAAACCATGACAAAAACCGGTAAAAATCCTAAATATAACTGTTCAGCAAAAGGCAAAGAGAAATACAGTGGGACCTTGTTACCCCCTGGGGTTTGGTTCCAGGACCCCCAGTGGATAACGAAACCTGTGGACACTCAAGTCCCATTAAATATAATGGCAGAGCAAAATGGTGTCCATTATATAAATTGGAAAATTGAGGTTTGCTATTTGGAATTTATATTTTTTATATATTTTCAATCCATGGATGCTTGAATCCATGGATAAAAAAAATCTGTGGATAAGGAGGGCCAGCTGTACAATGCAGTGAAACAGAAAATGACAACAAAAGTTAGAACAAGAGACCTCATCTGCAAGTTCTAAGAAATCAAAGAAAATTTAAACCAAAAGCGGGGATCTTGTATGGCCAGCAGGAGAATACACTACATGATCAAGAGGAAATAAAAAGGAGATTGAAACAAAAAACTGAAGAACTATACACACAAGAGATGAAAAGATGATAGAGCCGTTAAAGGAAGAACTATTTAAAGATGAACCTACGATTTAGGAAGATGAAGTGGAAGTTGTATGCAAAGCACTTGGGAGAAATAAATCACCAGGAACAGATGACATACCAATAAAGCTTTCCCCAAGTTACAGAGACAGAATCCACTTAAATTCTAACTAAAATTTGCCAACAAATTTGGAAAACAAAACAATGGAAACGATGGAATTGAAATTTGATATGCATTCCAGTCCCCAGGAAACTGGGGGACACTAGGGACTGCAATCACCATTGGATCATTGGAATAATCTCCCTTGCAAGTAGAGTGATGGTCAGAATTTTACAATAATCACCATATATGGAAAGAGAAAAGCCAGATATCCTAGCTGAGTTCAGGAAAAGAAGACACACTAAGGCTCATATTGCAAACATACATTGGATAGGTTCCCGCCCCTTTTCAAAATATATATTAATGTCATTTAAATGTATTAATCCATTACTCCCCCACCCCCATACTGAAATATTTATTTATTTATTTATTTTTATTGTTATGATTATATCCGATAAAAGAGAATTTTCACTTCTTTTCTGGTCATTAGTATGTATTTCTTTTCTGGTCATTAATATTATTCATTTCATTTCATGATTATTACTGAAAATAATTTTATCTGGAGGGTTTTTGAAAAAAATGATCCTCACCTGGTATCAAGTATGCTAGGTACACCACCGTAACTAGGCCATAGTGAGTACAAGAGGTAGTCCAACCAGTTAGGAAAAAACTGTGATTGATTCCAAATAGCAGTGCTTAGTAATTTCTGTTTCACCCAGTGACCTTTAACTGAGGGAGTGTCTCAGGGTTTCATCTAATCCCACATGATCTTCAACATCTACATAATACTACAGGGAGAAACTATTCAAAGTTTTGAACTCTGTTGCCACTAAAGTGCTGATGACAGACAGGTCTATTCAGGTTTCCAGGAAGATACTGAATTCCAACAGACAGGTGCCTGTATATGATGTTGGGTTGGGTGGATGAGGGAAAACAAGCTGAAGCCTAATTCAGATGAGACAGGTTTTTGTGGGATGAGAAGCCATTCAATCTGAATAGAGGTATGAAACAGATCCTGGATCCTGTTTTACCTCAAGGACCAGTTATGCAGCTTGCAAATGCTTCTCGTTGATCACTTTCTGCAGCAGCTCAGGTAGCAGAGGTGATAAGGACTGCTTTCTGCCTTTTAAGACTTGTATATACACACTGGCACCATCAAGGGGGGCTGAACTTGGTATCAGTTACATAAACACTCATTACTATAGTGTGTTTTTCATGGGGCTGCTTTTGAAGATGATTCAGAAACTTCAGCTACTGCAAAATTCAACTGTTTAGATAGTAATGGAGGTCAAAAGGGTCCCTACATGGCTTGGAACTGGATTTAGTACTGTTGTAACTCATAAATCCCAACCTTATGCTCAGATATGATACAGAGGCTGCCATTAAACAGTTGATGAGCCAAGAAATAGTCTCAGTGATGGCCCCAAAAGTTTTAAAACTCCCTTCCAATTGATTTATAGGTTTATTATATTATTTATTATAATAAAGGCGTTTAGGAAAGCAGTGAAAGCTTATCATACAGTTCACTGGGTCTGGAGGTGGAGAAATAGTAAGGATGAAGAACTGAGGCAAATATAAATGGTTGGCATGCTCTTAAATATCCTACTTTAACAAGATTAAGATTCCAGAATCTATGACCTATGGTCAGAAGGATGCCAAGTTTCAGTTATCAGAAAGGCATACTGTAAAGAATGCCACTGAATGGAGCCAAGAATTCAGGAGTTATCTGTTGTCTAGCTGTTCACTGTCAGGAACAAGGGAAACACACAGAGAATCAAAGAACGGTATAGTGCTCAGCAATGAGTTAGTGTTCTTATTTGCTTTTTATAGGCAATGATGTCCAGCCATGCCCAGATCTCTGGCTGTATTTAGTGACATGTCCTACAACTGTGCTGTTCTGGAGGCCTTGACTGCAGCCTCATACTGTGTCTGAAGATAAGATTTGCAGCCAGATTCTTGAACCTCTGTCCTTTCTTAGGACTGGGGCTTCTCCTCATTCTTCTCCTGTTCAGATCCTGAATTGGCCTGTTGAACAAAAGGTTGGTTTGGCCAGTCTTTTGGCATTGCAGAGTCTCTTCCACTGATAAGTCTGCTTCTTTGTCTTTTTCAGATGAGCTCTCAGGGGAGGGACGTGACATTAAACAGGATGGTGAATCTGCAGTCCAGAGGTCCACATATAGCCCACCAAAGCCTTTTGTCTGGCAGTATACTCCCTGGCATTAAGATTATATTTGCCGTCTCCCCACATATATCCACACATCTTTTTCCATCTAAAACTGGCAGTTTTGAAAGACTGGAAGTTTCCAAACTTATCCAGGTCACTTCCAGTTTTGGGATAATGGCCAGGTGCAGTCTGCAGGTGTCCAGGGCTGTATGGAAATAACCAGACACAGTCCCTGCACTGCCCTGAATTTGCTCACTCCTGACTTAAAAATGAAAGCATAGAGTTGGAAATTTCTGATCTCCCTTTTTTGCAGTTCTTATATTTACCAGAGCTTTCAGCCCAGAAAGATTTCCACGTCATTTCTTTTGGGTCTTACTGTTCCTGGCTGAGTTCAAATAGTCTCTTTCTCTCTCTCTTTGATTTTCAGTGTCAGTTTGGTTAGAAACTAATGGAGAAGTGATAGCAGCAAAGTCCTGCGTGGAAAGGTAAGGGAATCTCTGAGGGCTCATTGGGCTGCTTATTAATGCACAGACATTGCTGTGGTTTGTACCCCTGACATTCCTCAATACGACATTGGCATAAGAACAAGCCTAAGCATTACTCAGCATCAGGATGCAGTCCAACTGCTAGCTTAACTGTCTGTGCCAAGCCAGCTGGGCTGAAAGCATTTTGGTAACTGGAGGCTTTACAATGCTGGGATTTCTGTTTGTCATGAGTCCTGGAAGAAGCAAGTGGGACTTCAGCCCCCCACTAAGACTAGGATGAAGGGGGCAAGGAGGCACGCACACACCAAAGTGATCTGGCAAAATCAGACCAACATAGCTGAGCTTCCTCTGAGTGGTGTCACCTGGGTTGGCATCCCTTTGTGCCATGGCCATTCATGATGTCACCCCTCATTGACCTCCCATACCACACCATACAGAATCCTTAGAAATGTTTTTGTACTAATCTTACTCATAAATCGTAACTTCCATATATCACTGAATGCAATGGCAATAGTTGTGACATAAACAAATAGAAAAATCAAAATTATATTTTTAAATTACAATATCATATGTACAGCATAAATTTATAAGTTTCATGTGGTAAAAGTGAAAATTGGGTAAGATGTGGTTATTTTTAAAGAAAAATTTTAAAAGATTTTTTAAAAAAACAACATAGAAATTTAAATTTCTCCTTTCTCCTCCCACTGAACCGCATCCCACTCATACCATCTCTTCTGCTCAACTCCAGCATTTTAAAGCAATGCAAGCAAATGCATCCTGTTTCTGCCATAAGACAGATGTTTGAGGAGCAGTATTGTCACAGACACACCCTTAAAGTGTCATCAGTGTAGTCTGCACTTCCCACACACTTCTAGTGATCCCTGTGGCGTTATCTGTCACAAATTCCACTTCAGGAATTACACAGGCCTGAAAAACTGGTGGTCATAATTTTTTAAAATGTCTGCTGGTTTTATAGGAATTTGGCACTCTAAATCCACAAATGACCTCAGATTTGCTCCCTCACATAAAGTTTTTTCACAACATACTTTGACATCTCTATGTTGTAACATGTGATTGAATGAAATGATCTTGCAAAGAATGATCCTGCAAAGAGTCAGGAAGGGTTGTATGTCTTCTAACAGACTTTCCAGAATCTTTAATTCACTTATATGTAAAATGCAAAAATCCATTCAAAAGCACTAAAAGAAATTGCACTCGGACATCAGCATCCACACTTAATCAAATCCGAGCAACAACTGAATTGATAAAAAATATTGAATTCATGAAAGAACAGTGTGACATTTTTTCTGTGTTTTTTGAATTCAGCACCCAAAAATACATTTTAAAAACTATAATATTGGGGGAGGGGGGAGGGATCATTGCAGGCCTGTGTTATCTGTCAGAAGAGTACTAAATGGTCAAGCAGTCAGAAATATGAAGGCAGTTATTGTTGAGCCTTCCCAGGAATAATAGAGGCTGCCTGAAATCTTGTGCACACTTATTGGGAGTAAGCAATGCTGAACACATGGAGGGGACTTCTCAGTATATATTGTCCCTGAAAAAGTCTTCATATTTAAAGCTATTTCAGTGATGAAGGAGGGGAGAAATGATTTTCTCCTCCCTTGCAAATGCCTGCAAGTAAGCAAATTTAACCTGCCTCCCAATGTTGAACTCCCACCACCTTAAAAACAGTACCTGGGGTCCCTGCTGTTTAGCAATTCTCCTTCCCTAGCTATTCTTTTATGAGTATTTGTACTCCATCTCAAGGCATTAGACAGTGCGGGATTGTGTTGTTTGTGTGTTTTTACTTTTTTTATACTGCCGTAAGAATTTTATGGAAATGTCCATGAAATATTATAAATGCATTACTTGTCTTGCTCAGCACAATATAGGCAATATTTCCTTTCATAACTCATCTTTATCATCTAGACAAAGAGATTTGGAAAGCAAAACATTCTGATCATTTCTTTATAGAGAATGTCTCCTTGCAGAATAATCACAACAATTTCTTAGTTCATGTTTTATTTTGTTTTTACAGCTACTATAAATCTATCAGAAGCTTTTATAAGTATTCTAATTGTTATGGATTACCAATATGCAGGAAGAAAAATCATTCCAGATAACAGCTCAAAGTTAATTGAAGTTTGGATTATTTTGCCCTTGGTTTTTCCCTTTCGTTTTTTTTTTTAATTAATAATTTTTATTGGTTTTTTACAAAATAAAAAAAAAGGAATTATACATACAGAGTTTTAACAGTCCAATCATTTCGTGTACCTGTTTCCACATTTACTCTTTACTTCCTTTATTAAACTTCCCAATTGTTAAGAAATATATATATTTTCTTCTCTGTTACTTATTGTTTATAATGTTTCCTCTCCTTATGATTTAACCGAAATTAAATTGTTTTTAAACCTTTAAATAAAACAATCCGACATTTTCTAACTTCTGTCTGGCAGTCTCCTTATCCTTCCATTATTTAATTAACCATTATTTACAAGAATACAAAAAATAGTATGCTATGTTTGTCATATAGTTGTTTCCTTTATCGTTTTAGCTCTATTATTCATATATTAATACCAAAGATGCACCTTTAGTTTCTCGAATATAATTTATAAAAGGTTCCCAGGTCTTAAGAAATTGTTCTCTTGGTTTATCTTTTAATCATATCGTAAGTTCTTCCATTTCCATAAGTTCAAATATCTTGCTCGTCCATTGTTCTAACGTAGGAATTTCATCACTCTTCCATCTACTAGCATACAAAATTATGGCTGCACTCACCATATAAAATAACAATTTACCATAATTCTTTTCTACATCTCTTTGTTCAATCATATTCAATAAATATAGTTTAGGGTCTTTCGGTATGTTAATTTTTAAGATCTGACAAATCTTGCTATGCAGTTCTGTCCAGAATTCCTTTGCTTTTTTACATGTCCACCAACAGTGGTAGTATGTTCCTACTTCATTAAGACATTTCCAGCATATATTGTTACATTTTTTATCCATTTTCGCAATTATGTAGGGGGTTAAAAATGCCATCTATATTGCATTTTAATCATATTTTCCTTTAAACCATAGTTAGGGGTATATTTGAATCTTCTTTTCCAATTTTTTTCCCATTGTTCTAACGGGATGGTTTGTCCCATATCTCTGGCCCATTCTATCATGCATTTTTTCACTGTTTCAGATTCTAAGTCGTATCTTAATAACAGTTTATATAGCCGGGCAGTTTCCTTATTTCCTTCTTCCTTTATTATTGTATCAAATTCTGCACAACCTTTATCTATGCCTTGCGTTTTCTGGTCTATTAAAAATCTTTCTTTTAGGCGTCTGTAAAGAAACCAGTTACAATTGTAGTCTTCTTCAATTAATTCCATTTCTGTTTTCATTCTTCTTTGCCCGTTCTCAATCCTTGTAATGTCTTCATATGTTGGCCATTTCGTACATTTCATCTTTTCATTTTTAAAGAATGCTTCGTTAATCGATACCCATAGTGGTATTTTTGTCGTCCAGTTATTTTTATATTTAGTCCAAACATTTAGTAGGGATTTTCTTATAAAATGATTATTAAATTCCTTATTAATTTTGACTTTATCGTAAAGGAGATAGCCATGCAAACCATATATTAATCCTGCACCTTCCAGGTTCAAAATCTTTAATTTTTTTAATCTTATCCAATCGTTAATCCAGGTTAAGGCCGAAGCCTGATAATATAGTTTAAGGTTAGGTAATGAAAGTCCTCCTCTTTCAGTTGTATCGGTTAATAGTTTCATCTTAATCCTTGGTTTCTTCTTGTTCCAAATGAATTTAGTTACATCTTTGCTCCATTTCTTAAAAGGTATCTCATTTGTAATAATGGGAAGATTCTGAAATAAAAACATCATTTTAGGTAAGATCATCATTTTCACCACTGAAATTCTTCCCATCCATGATAAGTTTAAATTTTGCCATTTGTTCATATCCTTTCTAATTTCAGTCCAAATTTTTTCATAATTGTTTTTGAACAAATTGGTATTTTTTGTAGTTACCTCTATACCCAGATATTTGACTTTCTTATTTAATTGAAATTCTGTTTTTTCAGCTATCTGTTGGTCTTCTTTCTCTCGTAGGTTCATCGATAATAATTGAGTTTTGTTTCTATTCACTGTATATCCAGCTGCTTCTCCGTACTCCGACAATATTTTCATTAGTAAGTCTATGTCCTCTAATGGTTCACTCATTGATATCACCAGGTCATCTGCATAGGCATTTACCTTGTACTCCCATCCTTTAATTTTGACTCCTCTTAAATTTTTTTCCTTCCTGATTCTTTCTAGTAAAACCTCACAAGATACCAAGAATAGTAAGGGAGATAAAGGGCAACCTTGCCGAACACCTGAGTGGATTTTAAAAGTGTCTGATCGGAGACCATTTACTATTACTTGTGCCTCTTGAGTATTATATATTTTGTTTATCCAAGATATAAAATTTGGACCCACATCCATCTCTTCTAATGTCCTTTTCATAAAAGTCCAGTCAACTTTGTCGAATGCCTTCTCTGCGTCAAGAAATATCAATAATAATTGTTTGTCTATATTCTTTTCATGATATTCTACCAAGTTTAATATTGTCCTTATATTGTCCTTGATTAATCTCTTAGGTAGAAAACCTTTCTGATCGTCGTGTATGTAATACTTAAGAATTTCCTTAAATCTTTCCGCCATTATTGAGGTGAATAATTTATAGTCAACGTTTAGCAGTGATATGGGTCTATAGTTTCTTACATCAGTCAAATCTTTATTCTCCTTGGGAATGACCGTTATATTTGATGATCTCCAGGAGGGGGGTATATCACCCTCTAAAATGTTATTCATTGTTTTTTGTAACGGCTCCAGTATCTGTGTAAGAAACGTTTTATAGAACTCGTAGGGTAAACCATCTGGTCCAGGAGACTTTCCATTCTTCCCTCTTTTTATAGCTGTAAGTATCTCTTCTTTTGTTATCTGTCTGTTTATTTTCTCTTTTTGATTTTCTGTAAATCTCTTGATTTTGTTATTTTGTAGATATGAATTTACTTTTTCCTTGTTAACCATTATACCTTTATAGAGTTTTGAGTAATAATCTTGAAAGGCTTTTTTAATTCCATCCATATCTGAGATATATTGGTCTCCTAATTTAATTTTCGTTACTGTTCTTTTGGTTCTTTCCTTTCTTAATAGATATGCAAGCGGTTTTTCCCTTTCGTGAGCAGATGACACACTATCTACTGACTAGAAGAATAAGTTGCAACTGAATGTTTACATAGCTACATAATGAGTTACTGTTAAATAAACAAAGATATTTTTTTTAAAAAATAGAAACACACACACAAATCAACCTCTTTCCTTCCCCCTGCATTTCATCTCAGTGTTTTCTTGATTTTGTCTCATTTTTTCAGGCTGTATGGAATAATTTCAAATGTGTATTAAGATTTGGGCAGATGCAACTGGTCTGGGAACCTCTGGCTGATTTCCCTGCCCCCTCCCCTCCCCTCTCTTCATGCTGTACAGATTTCCATGTTCCCTCCCCAACTCTCTTCATGCTGTACATCATTCAGCACTTTGCTGAATAATGTAAGTTAAGTGATGGAGAGGTAAGTGGAGAACCTCTGAAAATTAAGGAAAAGCCTCTGTAGTTGCAGCATAATCTTGGATTATGGTTATGTGGATTTGTTTTACCTGAAATCTAACTGATATTATTTGGTTAGACTTTGCATTGACTGACTTTGCTATGCTACATTTCTTCTTAGATGTTCATTTCCTGTCCATTTTAGCTTGATCACCCCAAGTATTTAAGGTTACATGTTCCATTTCTTGTTTTGCTATGTCTCGCTTCCCCTGATTCATGCTTCTCACATTCCATGTTCCTATAATACATGTTGTGCAGCTTTGGACTTTCTTTTCCCTTCTCAGCATGTCAACAACTGAACTTCCTTTCGACTTGAGTCCAGTTGCATCTTTAGCCATAAAGCCGCTTATAGTTGTTTTATGCTGTACTCCAGTAGCTTGCTGAGTAACTTTTGACCAGAGAGTATTATCTTCTGGCACTGTCTCTTGTTTCATTTTGGATTGTCCCATGATAGGGTTTTCAAGGTAAAAGTAATTCAAAAGAGGTTTAATGTGTCTCCTTCTGTGCCTTACTAACAAGTGTTAGCTATGGTGCCAATGCCATTGGCGCTGAGAGATGTTCTACCAAGGTCACCCCCACTAGTGCTGCTGCCCAATAGTGTTGCAAGTTATGCTCAATAAATAGGAATGTTAGACTTGATGTATAAAGCAAGAAGCTGTCTGCTGCCAGAGTTTTGACACATTGGATCAGTAGGGCTGCTAGGCTAGACACCTGTCCATTTTGGGGAAAAGTCAAATACAAACTGGAATTCTTTTTAGTTGAATATTTCAGGATCAGAAGTGTAATAAAATGATGATAATAGGCCTTATGTTTTGGACATAATACCATATATACCCATGTATAAGTCTCCAGATTTTAGTCAAAAATTGACTCCCAATGGGTCCACAGATCAATGTAAGTGCTATACCTTCTTTGTTGTTGTTGTTGTTTGTTTTGTTGTTGTTGTTGTTGTTGTTGTTAGGAACTATCTCCTTCGCTGAGTAGCGTGGCAAAAGGCAAGAGCTTAGTCCATCCTGGGAGAACATAAAAGGAGCAACCGCAACCACACACAGACACACACCTTCTGCCGTGGCTCTGCTTCTGGCCTTTTTGAATGCCTGGGCAGGAAAATGGCAGTGGTGGCAGTTCTTTGGCATTTTCCTCAAAGGAGTGCCAAGAGTAACCAGGCTTTGAAGGATTTGAACAAGACATTTGTGTATGTTTGTCAGTGTTTCTGGCTTAAAATCAGACAAAGTTATCATATTTAAATTAAAGGCTGTAATCAGTGCTAACATAATCTCCATTTTCTTTGCTTTGCCTTCTCATCCATTTTTGACATATGTTTGTTTTATTAATCATGCCTCTGCCCAGTTGCCTGCCCACACATAGTACTGACACCATAGTTCCCTCCTCATCCATGCAGCCTTTAGGGTGAGCAGAAATAATTATGCCTGCCAAAATTTTGTAACATCTTTGGTATCATTTTTATTTCCTTCATCCTTTACATCTTTTGTCACATGGTCCCAGATTTAACCCTCTATTTATCCATGGCTCATATCAAAACCCACAATTTTGGCCTCCAAACCTGCCCTCAACTTAACGTAAGGTTGTTTTATAGCAGAGTAGATACACTGCAGAAATAACACCACTTTAACTGCCATGGCTTAATGCTATGGAATTCCAGGAGTTGTAGTTTCTTGTGGCACCACGGCTCTGACAAAGAAGGCTAAATGTCTCACAAAACAACAAACCCCAGAATCCCATAGGAGTGAATTGTGGCAGTTAAAGTAGTGTCAAACTGGATTATTTCACAGTGCGGAAGTAGCCAATGTGCATTCTCTGTTTTTGGACAGAATGTGTATTCTCACAAGATTCCTTGTGAGTTGCTTGCCTGAATCATTCAGAAACTCTTTTTGGAATTCACACTTTTTTCTTCACCTTTATTAAATGAGGCCTTTCATAGTGAAAGTGATGTTGCAGCTGGGGAAAGTGTTAAGAGACTCCAGTTCCCTTCAAGCACAAGCCCCCTCTTCTGATTATGCTGGTAAAACAAACAAGTATGGCCTGGCATTATTATGAAGCCCTGGAAGGCATCTGTTGTCACAGCTGATGCCTGTGCATTGAATAACCCCTCAGGCCTTCCTCAAATGTACTGTGACACATTTCAGAATGCATGTAGCTCCAACGCAACTATGGCCTTTGAGGAATTGTGGACCTACTAAAATAAAAAGCTAATTTAGGGAGAATGCCAAACATGTACACTTCAGTCAAAACACAGCAAATAAAAGAGCAACATAATAAATGCATCACACTTGGAAATGAATTATGATGATTCACTGGCAATAAAGAGGGCTAGAGGTATTTTCTTTTTAGCCAAAAGTGATTACCTATAGATTCCCATTTAGATATTGTTACAACAAACAGTAAATGGCTTAAGATTAGGCTTTTGGAAAGAGGAGAAGTCACTTATTATACCTAGGGAAATTTAGTATCTCTCTAGATGTGCCAGCAAAGTTGGACTTCTGCAGCATCCAAACTCAGTATCATCCAAGACAGGCGCACTTGGCTCTGCTCTGTGCTTGGCATTGCTTGGCTCTGCTGGGTGCCATAGATCCCTTGCAGCACCAATGGTAGGCCTTCCTGGAGCAGCCTGGCTGGCTGGGCAACCTCCTGGGCAGCCTTGAGGCCAGGACCGGGCTCCAGAGGCATCACTTGGCCACAGGTTCAGTTACTTTCCTAGGACTCTACCTAATGTTCGGATACGGTACTTTCCTGCTCTGTAATCTCATTGGCTTTGTCTATCTGGCTTATGCCTCCATCAGAGCCATTGAGAGATCCACCAAAGAGGATGACATAACATGGCTGATCTATTGGGTGGTCTATGGCCTCTTCAGCATGGCAGAATTCTTCTCCGACACCTTCCTCTACTGATTCCCCTTCTACTATGCTGGGAAGAGTCTCTTCCTGGTCTGGTGTATGGTCCCCGTCTCCTGGAATGGCTCCCAGGTCATTAACCACCACGTCATCCATCCATGGGAGATTGTGGACAACGTCCTCAATGACCTTGGGGGACAAGTCACTGCGGCGTCCAAAGAAGTCTCCAAAGAAGCCATCAAACAAACCCTCCTGACAACAGAAGATTGAAGCACTGATAATTTATTTTTAAAAAAACCAAAAACACCAGATGAAATAAAGGGTGCCCAAATTCTTTGATTAAAAAAACCCAAACCCTCTGTATCATCCAGCATATTTGTGCTATAGTATTACACTAGCTTTCACCTAGACAAGAATACAAATGACTCAAATGGACCATTATAACAGAATTAAAAATAATGACCATCTTGTAACTATTTTCCTGCTTTGTAAGGACAGCTGAAAAGAGTTTGAAGATTTTATTTCTATTACACATATCCTCTCATATCTGTTCTACTTTATGCATTATTCATTCAGCTGGGGATCCAAAACATTTTATTCTTACCAAGCTTATGTAACTTCATGACTCAGAAAAACGTGCAAAAAAATGTCTGAAGTTTATTTAATTTAAAGCATGAACAAATAAAAATGCCAAAGGCTCCTTTTTGGTGACAGTCATGAAGAGGGCACATTATTTCTCTGAAAGTTCCGCATACACACTGTCTCAGTTATTATGGAACAGATCATAATTTTTTGTTCCTCTCTTTGTTGTCAAGCTATTTACCACATCATTGCACATTTAAACTAACTTTATATGGGGAAGGAGCATAACTTTGCTAAGTCTATGTTTTCTGTAACTGGCTGATTAGGTTTTAAAACCTATGGCTTCAAAGTGAAAGGAGCATTAATATTAATAATAATAATAGTTATTATTATTATTATTATTATTATTTCTAGCCCACCCCTCTGAACAAGCAATTGGGGCGGGTTACAACAAGGTTAAAAAACAATACAAGTTAAAATATCTCACCCCATTCCCCAGCTCCCCCCCCCTTAAAATAGGATTAAATCAGAGCAGAGTTAAAATAGCTAATTTTAACAATTAAAAATAAGCTAAAACAGCAATGAAAAGTTCCGACCCGGTAATCTTAGCTATATAGGGTGGAAATGCTGGAGAGAAAGTGGAAATGCACAAGACCAGCATTTCGGAGTCAGGAGGTGTTAAACATCTTCTGGATAGGCCTGCCAGAAGAGATGCGTCTTTAGGGCTTTTTAAAAGCCTTCAAGGGATGGAATAAGATGCATCTTGTCCGGCAGGTCATTCCACAGCTTGGGAGCGACAGCTGAAAAGGCCCTCTGGGAGGTCTGGACCAGCCTGGTCTTCATGGGCTGTAGCAGATTCCTCCCAGAGGACCGGAGTGTGCTGGGGGGTTCATATGGGAAGAGGCGGTCCGTAAGATAGGATGGTGACCAGACTTGCTCTCTCGATCCAGGTCCATCTTGGCTGGTCATCCAGGGAGGGGACGCACTGAGGACATTCCTTCGGGAGGTGATCAAGGAAAGCATTGTTCCATCTTGTCTGAAGGAGGTCAAGCCTCTCCTGAAGAAGCCTTCCTTTGATCCCCTGGACAGAAACAACTATAGACCAGTATCCTTGCTACCTTTTCTTAGCAAGGTGATCAAGAGAGTGGTCGCCTTTCAACTCCACGCTGTTTTGGATGAAGCTGACTACCTCGGCCCATTCCAAACTGGCTTCAGGGCGGGATATGGAGTGGAGACTGCCATGGTTGCTCTGACTGACAACCTCTGCCTGAGCATCGACAGGGGTAATGTGACCTTGCTGGTGCTCTTGGATCTCTCGGTGGCATTCGACACTATCGATCACTCCATCCTTTTGGATTTTCTTTCTCTCTGGCAGATCCCAAAAGGTGAGACTTGGGGACAGCTGCTCCTGCAAAATCGAGCTTAGTTGTGGCATCCCTCAGGGCGCCATTCTGTCCCCGATGTTATTTAATATCTATATGAAGCCGCTTGGAGTGATCATTCGGAGGCACAGAGCTCAGTGTCATCAGTACGCTGATGACGTTCAGATATACTTCTCCGTGACCAGATCGTCTGCTCAGACCTCAGATGGCATCTCCCCTCTTAATGACTGCCTTGCGGCGGTAATGGGTTGGATGAGGGAAAACTGATTACAGCTCAATCCAGACAAAATGGAGGTACTCACAGTTACTGGCCCAAAACCAGTCTTGGGATTACAACTTCCGGTCCTGGACAGAATCACACTTTCCCCACAGGACTCGGTTCGCAGTCTGAGGGCACTCCTTGACCCGTCGCTTCACATGACTAGTCAGGTGAATGTGACAGTCAGGAGTGCCTGTTGTCAGCTTTGGCTGATACGCCAGCTGCGCCCTTTTCTGGAGATAAAGGTCTTGGAAACTGTGGTGCACGCACTGGTAACCTCACGTCTGGACTTCTGTAACATGCTCTACATGGGGCTACCCTTGTGCTTAACCCGGAAACTGCAACTGGTCCAAAACATGGCAGCCAGGCTTGTCACCGGTACATCTAGGAGAGAGCACATTACATCAGTGCTTAAATCCCTCCACTGGCTGCCAATTAGTTTGCGGGCACAGTGCAAGGTGTTGGTTTTAACTTTTAAAGCCCTACATCTTCATCTCCTTGAACAGAGCTTTCTTCTCCCACTGGCTACTTGTCCCTCAGCATTGTTTGACGGTAAGAGGGTGCAACTACAGAACCTGGAACTCTACATTTTTCTGGAAGCAAGAGGCTGACTAAAATGCTCCTATGTCTGGGAATGCATCAACACTGTAGAAATAATGCAGTTTGACACCACTTTAATGGTCATGGCTCCATCCTACAGAAGCCTGGGACTTGTAGTTTTGTGAGACACCAGTACTCTTTGGCAAAGGAGGCTAAAGACATTGTAAAACTACAAATCCCAGGATCCTATAGGATGGCACTACAGCACTTAAAGTTGTGTCAAACTGCACTATTTTTACAGCGTAGATGCACCCTGAGTTAAATTATGCAAATTGTTAGTTTAGGATTCAGGACTAGCTTAATTTGTGAAAAAGAACAGTAGTAATCTGTTCTACTGATCTGCAACCCTTCCCCTAAGCATTTTTGAGTTAGGAGTAAAAAATGTTTTACAATTTATTGTAGGACAATATAGTTGTTATGTGCCTTCAGTTCAACTCCAGTTTATGGCAATACAGTACTGCCATACTGTTTTCTTGTCCAGATTTCTTTAGAGGGGGTTTGCCATTGCCTTCCTCTGAAGCTGAGAGAATGTGACTTGCCCATGGTCACCCAGTGGGTTTCCATGGTTGAACAGGATCTGAACATTTCCCAGAGTCCTATTCCTACACTCTAATTATTGCATTACACTGGCTGTCACTTATGATAACATTAGATGCTGCTATATAATGTTACATATAAAAATGGATTGATTTTCAGGGTTGTTTTCTAAATTATACCCATTATTTGTTGTTCTGGAAAACAGGGTGCGATGACAATCACCAATACCACCCTTTCAAAACCTGAGTGGAAGCTCAACCAGTTTTTAAACATTATGTTCACTGTTCAGAATAAACTCTAAAGTTTTTTTTTTCTTTTTCATGACATGGTCCCTAGCAGGAGTAGGGAACTTGTAGTTCTCCAGATGTTCTTGAATCCCATCTCCTATCAGCTGTGGCCAGCACAACCAGTGGTGAACGTTAATGAGAGCTCGAGTCCAACATTTTGAAAACTACAGGTTTCCCACCAAATTGCTCTTGAGGTTTATTTTGGTAACTGAGGCAATACCTTGAATGCCTTTTTTAGGGTTCTCGGCTTGTTAGGCTTTGAAGATGTCCACTGAAATGAATTTCTTGCATGCTGAAGAACTTTCTGTTATTCACCCAGTCATGCCACAGCTGTAAACTGTTCTTTGCAGATATTCCTTTACCATTGATTCTAAATACTGTGTTCCTTTTTTGTCACTTTTTTCTGCGGATCATTGCCTTCTCTCAGCTTTCCTTTGCCAATACTTTCTGCTGATTAGCAGAATCAAGAGTGCCAAGGGAACAGTCGAAAAGAAAGACCACTTTTGTAAGAGTGCTGCTTCCTACAAAACATTTCCTAAGGCAGCTATTTGATAGTATGAATGATTTTCTAGATTATAACTATGCAAGTTCAGAACATATGCCATCTGCAGCACTATTATAGCTGTTGGAATAAATGTTAACAAATGTCTTCATAAATTTATATTAACACATTTCAGTATCAGTGTGAAGGATCAAGTCCACAGTAAACATATGTATATTTACTTTCTATAATCCAGCAGCTCTCTCAGGCTGCAGCTAAATTGCAGAATTAATGCAGTTTGACACTGCTTTAACTGCAATGGCTCAATACCATAGAAGCCTGGAATTTGTAGTTTTGTGAGATATTTGGCCTTTTTATGTTAAGAGAGTTCTGGTGCCACAACAAACTACAAATCCCAGGAGCCCATAGGATGGAGCCATAATAGTTAAAGTGCTACCATACTGCATTAATTCTACAGTGTGGCAGCAGTCTCAGTTTCACTATGCTCTGGTTGGGATCTAAGAGCTACACTTTAAATTATACAGTGACTTCTCTGTTTCTGCAGTAAGCATCCCTCTAAATGATCTCCCCTCCCCCCATTAAATGGTTAAACTGTTTATTTTCTTCCAGATTATTTAGTAGTGATGTGATAGGCCTGATGTATTTTACAGTTCTCATCTTGAGTGTACCCAGTATCTTCTTATTTCAGAAGCTAGGCAGAGGTGGGCTTGGTTGCTATTTGGATGGGAAACCATGAGACATATCAACTTTTCAATGCAAAGAAGAAGCACTGAGAAACTAAGATCCATCTCTTGTGTGGAATTTAGGTATGAGGGTTGCCAGCAAAACAAACCAAAAAACGAAAACTCCAAACTTGGTCTCAGAAGAGAAGTCACCTTTACAAACCAACTTCCAAGCCAGAGACAAATTCCTGGCTTTCTCTTACTGATTCCCATGAGCCCTCACCATCCTCCACTCTGCCAAGGTCTTTGTCATGACATCAAAACACACTGTTCCTCCCTTACCTCTCAAGGGGCAGCAAGTCCAACAGCACTTGGCAAAACACACAGTCTGCAAGTCTGTTAATATGCTGTTCTGCAACAAAGAGGATGGGATGGATGCAAAAGAAAGTTGTCTTACCTTCTCCCTTTCTGCTGCACACTAGTGCAGAGGGGAAAAGGCACTTTAGATAGAAGAGGAATTTACTGCAGCCCTTAAATTGGACTGGGGGAAAAAATCCAATGATTCCCCCCCCCCCCCCCCCACAGAAGATCTTGGATACTTTCCAGACTTTGGGGAAATTGGAGGAAGATTACAAATTGACCTCTTCTGAGTGATGCAAATTTAATCCTATCTACTAAAGCTTTTGACAAGGGCCATGTCTGCATGGGCCAAATAACCTCCCCTCATCCTCATGGTGGTCAGTTCAGATGTTGCAGGGCCCAATCCTGATTCTGGTGTAAAGTGTCCTGATGACATAAAGCCTGTTCAGTACCAAATCCACATTATACCACCTTTAAGATGGATATTAAAAACTCACCATTTGCTCTGGATCTTCCCAGAAAATCTGGAACCCTCCTAAGTGATGCTGGGTGGTTCTTCACATGTACTGCCTCCTGTACCACTCAACACTGGTGAAAGTCTCTCCCTCTGAGGACATAATAAGGCACCCAGCCATGTGATTGATTCTGGGTTTTGCCCTCAATAGTGGTGGTGCCAAGCAGCACAGTTGTACGCATGTGTGGACAGCTGTGCACCATTGCTCCAAAATACTCAGATAAAGGGGTTAATTTGGGTCAGCTCTGGAAGCTTTGGAGACAGAATACTCCAGATGCTCCTGAAGTATTCTGGCCCATATGAACATTATGATCAATTTCCTCCTGGGCTTCAGCATAGAATCTTTCAGTTTCTCCTTTTGCTTCTGTACAGTAGTTACAGCATAAACTTGGATTAAGGTTCTATTGATGGATTTTACCTGAAGACTTATTGATATTATTTGGTCAGACTTTTCACTATATCCTTTGACTGTTTTTTCTACATTTCTCCTATTAATGCCTCCCTACTTCTTTCATTTCCTGAGTAAAACAATGCATAATTATCTGACTCAAAATATCCCATTCATATCCACTTTAACTTACTCTTTTATATTGCAACTTTTATACTGCAATGTTTATAAGTTCCTTTCCTTGTTTTACTGTGTCTAGCTTCCCCTGCTTCTCAGATTTCACATTCTTGTGTGTGGTACAACTTCAGATCTTCCTTTAACCCCTGAGCATATCAACAGTTGAACATACTTTTGGCTTGAGTCCAGTTGCATGATTGACCATAGTACTACTTGTAGTTGTCCTCTGCTATACCCCATTGACTGCCATCTGACCTGGGAGTGTCATCTTCTAGTAATATTTCTTGTTTAATTTGTATTGTCTCATGATACAGTTTCTGTGGTAAAAGAAATTCAAAATGAATTTACTGGGTTTCTTTCTGCTCAGTATTAACAAGTGTTAGCTATGGTACCATTGCCATCATCTCTGAGATCCTCAGCCAATGTCATTGCTCCCTCCCCCTGCTGCTGCTCAATAGCTGTTGGCACATTTTTTCTGGCTCCTCATCAAAAGTCTGTCTGATGTGGTAGACCCTACCCGCAGCCAGCAGTATAGCCTCCTAGCCTCATAGGAGCAACCAATCCCACCACCACAGAAAAGTAGTGGTAGATATTTAGTAACAAGTCCTGGATTAAATCTGGTTTATGATCCTGACTCCTTTTGCCTGATTAAATTACAGTTCTATGGATTCCAATTAAGCTATTCCTGCCTGGTTTGTTTACTCACTTGCATGCAGTTGGAGCAAGGCAGCAGCTATGGGGCTGTTTGCATGGATGTGTTTCTGGCTTCGACTGTGATTGAATAAGTTAGAATTTTTTGTTTACTGTTATGTGTGAAAGCAGCCTCCAACAGATGGTGGCTCCCCAGAATTTCAGACAGAAAATTTTCTCAGACCGACCTAGATATGACAGAAGGTAAACATTTGACCTTTTGCATGCAAAGCATGTACTATACCGTTGTGTAATGGCTGTTCTTGCCTTAAACATACACAATCTACCGCCTGATTCCAAGTCTTGAAATTTTATATTTCCTCTTTGACACCAGTGCTCTTTCCCTTTGCCCACAGTGCCTTCATGGGTTCCTTGTGTTTGCTGGATAAAAGGAATGCAGACAAACAAATTAGAATTCAACACTGCCTTTTCTCAGCAACAAAAATTTCCAGGTGGAACAATGACCTCTTTGACTTGCACAGCTAACTGCTGAGTGCCACCAGCTAGGTGGCCTAACTTGAGACTTTTGTAGTTTGTAACTCAGGCATACATATTTAAGCCTATGCAAAGAATGGGATTTTAACTCCAGTCACTATCAAAAACTACACATTGGCATACTGCAAGGGGAAGGACTTGATAATTATAGATATTAATTAAGATAAACTGCTGTCTAAATAAATGTGAATAAAAATGAGAGAATAATGTAGCACGATTAACACTTGCCATTTTGTCCAAAAGCACATAAGTGTTATAGCAGCCAATCTTGTTAGATCTCAAGGTCACAACAGTACACTTAACCAGTTGAGAGTGCAAAATCCTCAGAGTCTTAAGCAATAACAGCCTAAGACCTTAAATATAAAGCCTTAAACCTCAAACATAAGAGTCATGCACACAGCATTTCTTGGGGTTTTGCTAACATATTCTGAGCACTCAGCTATATCTGTGTTTCAATTAAAACAATTGTCAGATAGGCATTTCCAATTATTTGCTCAATGCCATAGATTAGAAGAATACTGTGGTAACTGATGCCTCAACTGTATAGTCCCCTCCTGCTAGAGCCCCAATGAGTGCCAACTCTGGTTTCATTCTGGCACCAAGTTGAAAGAGTTTTAAATTATTATTAAAAGCCTTTGGGACCTACTGATTTCATCCAGATCTGCACAGATCTACATGGTTTCAAACTCTTAGAATCATAGAATCATAGAATTGGAAGAGACCACAAGGGTCATCCAGTCCAACCCCCTGCCATGCAGGAACTCCCAATCAAAGCATACCCAACAGATGGCCATCCAGCCTCTGCTTAAAAACCTCCAAGGAAGGCGACTCCACCACTCTCTGAGGGAATGTGTTCCACTGTTGAACAGCCCTTACTGTCAGGAAGTTCTTCCTAATGTTGAGGTGGAATCTTTTTTCCTGCAGTTTGCATCCATTGTTCCGAGTCCTGTTCTCTGGAGCAGCAGAAAAAAAGCTTGCTCCCTCCTCAATGTGACATCCCTTCAAATATTTAAACAGGACTATCATATCACCTCTTAACCTTCTCTTCTCTAGGCTACTATTGTTACTATGTGCATTCAAGTTGTTTTTGACTTATGGTGACCCTATCACAGGATTTTCTGTGGTTGAGAGTGTGTGATTCACCTAAGGTCACTTGACTGAGCAAGGAATCGAACTCTGGACTCCAGAGTTGTAGTCCAATGCTCAAAGCACTGCACCACACTGGCTCTCTGTTTACTGTTTAAAATTTAAAATTGCTTTAAATTGCTTAAATTGATACTATTTTTATGTCAGTCAGTGTTCCTCTCATATAGTGTGGAATATAAATATTTTAATAAAAAACTAAAATCTTGCCATTGTTGTTACAGAGGCAATAAATGCAAGCCCAAGTATTGTCAAATACAATGCATAAGAGAGAAGCAAAGAGAAAGAGAGAGAATGAGAGAGGGGTATTGGGTACACACCGGCAGGTTTAATTTTTTGTTTTATATGTTTTGAATCTCAGGCTGTCATCCTTTCCTCCTCTTCCACTCTTTGGAAATAATCTGCATCTGCTCTTAGTGTATAAAGCTCTACTGAAAAAGAAAAACAGAAGCAGGCCAAGCAGTTCAGCATCAGCTTGCTGGGCAAACCCCCCTGCCATGGGTAAAATAGACCATTCTAGTGCTTAGGCTGAGGTATCTAAAGAACAGATACCTTAGTTAAGCTCCTAACACTTAGTGGGTCAGACTGTCAAATGTAACTCAGGCCTAGAGCCTACGGATATAGAAAAGCTGAGGTTCAATCCTGGCAGCATTAAAAAATATTTCAGCAGATCCAGCTTAAGATGCTTTACGAGGTGCGGCAGGTTAGCAAACACCTTGTGGCATATGCAGCTCCAGCAATAGTTACGTGCTGTCCTTCTCTTCCTCCTCTAATCCTGCCATCAGAGTGCCCTTCCTTCTTCAGAGTGTAAGTGATGTGTGGTAAATGGGTGGCATGGTCTGAAAAAGCAGCATCAGTATACTGCTTAAAATTCAACAATAATCTGTCAAGATTTAACAATAAAATGAAAACACTATACGTGCTCACCCACAAAGCTATGATGCCCCACTTGGAACTATCTTCTGTTTGCATAGGAAGAGGCTGCCTTGCTGTAGCTAGTCAAGATGGCCTATTCAAAATGGTATACCAAGTAAGTCTAGACACTTTGCTGCAGCAACACAGTTTAATTGCATAGTGGCAGTAGCATTCCTCAGCAAGTCCCCCTGGGTTTTTCTTGGGTAGGGGATAGGAGGATAGCAACAGTAGTGAGTGACTTGTCGGTTGCTGTCATCTCTACCAGTAGCAGACATCAGCCCACTGTTGGAGACTGTAGGACAGAGTACATGTTGTCCTTCTAGGAGTTTAGAAATGTGTGCTTGTGGTAATTTCCTGTCTATGTGTTTTACAAACATCCCTCTCTTCCTGGAGCACATGCACTTCTTTTGTTTCTGAGAAATTCTGTTCTCTACACACCATGCTGGCTTTAGGTTGCAGATTGTGTTACTCTTGTGAGGAGATCAGACCTGCTTTGACCTAGCATGTAATAATTCTATCTACCTCAAGAAGCTGAACCTGTGTGTATGAATTCTGCACAAGATTGTAAGTAAACTTCATATGTCTTTTCAAAGAAAGACTGTGTTTGATTATTTTACTAAGCTAGATACATGTATGTGGTGGTGGATGCTGGTTTCAATGCTGTTTTAAACTCTGCTAAAGAGATTCACCAAATCTCAATTGTTTTTAACTGAACCCATCACTCACCCTGTTCCCCTGCCATTCATTGTCCAAGATGAAAGGCTCAGCTTTCCTTATGGCAGGACTAGGAAAACACTGTTATGCAGAGCAGATGGTAATAGCTGAAATCAACAGTGATGCACAGCAGAGTCGTATGTTCATATTCTAGTGCATATGACTCTCTGGAAAAGGCAGCTTCTTCCATCTCCAAGAAGAGCATCTGAAATAACTCAAGCAACAGAATTACCTCTGAGTCCAGCAGATCAACAGGGATCAGCTAACAGTGGATTTTGTAAGATCTGTCATTTGTCTTTCAGATTTTAACACCCTATGATATTAATCATAGACATTGATCAGAATGGGGACTGCAGTCAAAAATCATAGGAACACTAAGAATGGAGCTATGAAAGAACTGGAAAACATCCTATGGAGTAAAGATATACAGTACAACTAAGCATGAAAAGTAGAATCATACAAGCCATTGAATACCATGTTGTTATTGTTGTTGTTATTGTTGTTGTTACTATTGTTTATTTATATAACATCATATGTTTTGCATGGCACTTTAGATAATCATCAATACAAAACATGGCCATCTATCGATACAAGGACAGTTAAGAAAGTGGTTAGGAAGAAAATCAATTCATTTGAGATGTGGTGCTGGAGAAGAGTGCTGACAAACAAATGGATCCTAGAACAAATCAAGACTGAGCTCTCACTGGAAGCCAGGATGATTAAACTGAAGCTGTCTTACTTTGGCCATGTAATGAGAAGGCACAATTCATTGGAAAAGAAACTAACACTAGGTGGAGGTGTGTAGAAAGAGAGGAAGGCAGCATGCTAGAGGTATGAACTCTATTAAGGAGGTCATGGGTATGAATTTACAGGAACTAAGCAAAGTATTGGAGGATAGGAAGTCTTGAAGATGTCTCATCCACAGGGTTGCCATGAGTTGAGATCAACTCTAAGGTGATTAACAACAACAATAAATAATATTAAAGTCAACAATAATATTACCAAATAGATAAATCAGAACTACCCAGTTCTTTCATATGTTGTTATACTATGATGGTTTCCCTGCCAGTGAGATGGTGGATCTACTATAGAATTTACTACAAACTCTACTACTTTCCAAGGTGTTGAGCCTTACCCCCAAAATACACTCAGCACCCTGGCCAGCTCCTCTAAATACAGGATGGACTTGCTGCCTTCACTGATTTGGGAATTACCTGCTGCCTCTGCTGTTATGTGAACACTGAACCACAATTTATTTGTGTCCAGCAAGCATGTTTTGTTTGAACTGTATCATCAGGAAAGCACCAGATCCAGCCTCATTCTTAAGTGTCTGCCATGTTTGTTTGTATGTTTGTTAGATTTATATTCTGCTTTTCTCCCAATATTAGTTTTAGTAGTATTTATTTTGTTTATAGCAGGGTGGGGAAAGTGTAACCCATGGGTCACATATGGCCCTCCAGTGCTGTTTTTGTGGTGCTTTCAGAGTGTTTTCAGAGTGCTTACTGGGGCACTAGATCTCACAAAAGTGGAGTGAAAAGCCTACAGGGTATTTTTACTCATTTTAAATTCATATGCTTGCATGCCATATTGCCATGTCTTTCAACACAAATCAAGCAACCAACAGATTAAATCAAGGAATATAAAAAGGGTAAAGGACACAAAAATAATTAACTGTCCAGTTTTTTTTCAAGGCAGGTAAAGCTATACGTTGGGTCTATACCATGCCCAGATGAATTTGTGCTTAAGTGTTTGTGTAACTATATATAATCTAAACATTAAAGTCACAATATTTTTGGATGCTTATTGGGCACTAATGACTGTATGTTCACCTGTTTTATTTTTACTTATTGGAAGTAAAGCATTAAATTAAATTAAAGTTGTTTTAATGCTAAAGAAGTCTTCCATACTTTAAAATGCTGGCAGGAACTTTTCTTTCTAACTATAGATGCCAAACATAGATGCATTTCCAGACATTTTAGTGGAACGATACAAATATAAGGTCACTTCCAGCTTCTAAAGCTTAATGGATAGCTCGAGGCTCAGAGATAAAGTATAGTAATGAACCAATTTGCTGCAAAACTCATTTAGGTTGTGTCACAGGGTAAAATTTTACTTAAAAGGTTAAAGATGCTGTTGCAAGATTTAATTACCCAGCCTCTGAATAAGTCACACAGCCTGGCGTATCTTATTTCATGTGATTTCAAATTTAAACACAGTTGGATCGAAGAGGCAATAGTGAAATCAAGAACACTTCTTCAGCATGGTGTTTGCTTAGGATCAGGGTCTTTTTAAAAACAATCATACCATGTACAAAACTTTTATACCCTCCTACATTTCATAGATGAAAACAGTGACACATGTGACCAAGCACCCTAGTGAAGATTAAAAAAAGTTATTAATGACAAAATATACACAAGCTAGGAGATACTGCAGCAGTTTACATTTATCTGAGTCTACTGGAAAGGGTAAGCTTCTCCCCCCCTCCTCTCTGCTATGTTTATTTAGTTAAGTGCAAAGTATTTTTTGCATTTTGAACTCATTTTGGAGCAAATGAAGTAAGCTAAGGAAAAAGGGGAAAATGGGAGGAGGAGAGCAAAACTGGAACATTTTAAAAGCAGCTCAAAAAGTGGGGTGACAGATGATTAAGTGGAACTGTTCCTCCCTGTGGGTACAACAGGCAGATTAGAACCTTGGCACTAGCCATTGGGAGCGAAGCCAGGAGAAGGTGGGGGCTGCTCCCAGGAGTGAGTATATAAGAGGGAGGAGAAAGTTTTAAATGGTTGTGGATGTTTTGTATGCCCTGAGGGGTGAAGAACCATTGAGGCTAGGTTAGGCTGCTGTGAGGGCAGTTAGAAAGGCTTTAGGTACCCAAGAAAGGGATGAAGTGTCCTGAATTATATTATTCATTCCTCAGAAATACAACCTACAATACCTGGTATTTGTTGTTTATCTCCCATCCAAGTACTAACCAAGGCTCACCCAGTTTATCTTCTAGGATCAGACAGGATATTTTGCCTTTAGAGTATTTAAGCCTCAGTACTCTACCACGGAATTCTTTGTTGTTTTCTTGGAGCAATAAATGTTTATTTCCTTAATGGTTGGCAGGGTTGAAATAATATCAGGTCCTTGCATGTGAAAATAATTGGTTTGCTTCAGTTGTTGGCCCACTGCCTATACACAAACCTTGATTTGTGAAAAATGCAATTAAATGGAATGTTTAACAAAACAAACATGACCTGGAGAACCAGCAGTGGAAAGCAGGAATTACCAATATGCTGCAGCAGAACAGATTTTGTTTGACTATTAGGTGGGAAATCCTGGCTAAAATACAAACATGGCAATCAAATGAATTGCATAGATGAGCTATGAAGGGTAAGATTAGAAACAGGTGACTGAGGAACCTGGCTTCCTGACAAAAGACATTTGGCTGGAGCATCCCTCTTTAGTTTTTTTACACTAACTGTATGATGCTTTGCTTGTTAGAAGTAATTACTACTTAATCCAGAGGAATTTATTCCCAGATAAATTTGATTTAGGACTGTAGTCTAAGATAATGCATGAATATGCTGAAAGAGACACAAACATATTGGAAATTTATTGTATGGTATGTCTGTGCATGTGTATGAAAGAACTAGACAATTACATATATTTTGGTTCTGCACATTCTGCCAGCACCACTGACACCTATTGTTCCAGGGATTAAGATCACAGTTATTAAAAATGGGGAAGGGGGGGATGCTCTGAAGAAGGTGAGTGCTATGCATGAAAGCTCATGCTACAATAAACCAGTTAGTCTCAAAGGTGCTCACGATTTCTTCTCCTCCACTCTATTTTATGCAGAAACAGGCTAACTTGGATATCTGTTTGAAAAGCAGTATAATTATTATGGCGCTTGAGAGAGCATTTCATGCATTTCTGTTTTCTCTCTCTCTCTCTCTCTCTCTCTCTCACACACACACACACACACACACAGAGTACTGCCTTTACTGCACAAGGAGACACTCTAACGGCTTGTCTATGGTGGCCAGAATACTCCAGGCTGCTCATGCACTATTCTGGCCCAGAGTTTCCTGAACTCCTCCCATTACCTTCACACTGCAGAGCAATGCCACACAGCTGTCTACAAATGTCCTCCTGTGCTGCTGGCATGTGTTGTTCTCTCTGAGCTCAGAAATGAAGCACCTTAATTGTGACATCAGAGAGAGTGGCTCATGCCAGCAGCAGTTGTGGCAAGCAGCTTAGCAGTACATGTGCGTAAACAGCCACTGGCATTTCTCTGGAGTTAAAAGGCAAGTTTTGTAAATCAAATTTAGGCATGCAAAGGCCAGATGCACTGCAAAACTGACCTTTCCTCATAAAGACAGTGTACACTCAAACTAGGGCATTGGTCTGCAACAAGGGCAGGGAAACTGGTCTAATTGGTCATGGAAACATGGCTTGAGTTTTAGATATGCTAGGCCAACAACTCAGTTTTCTGAATTTTATTTGTTCTGTTGTCATAAACCTTCTCTTATTTGCTGAAGCCTCTCACAAGGTAGGACAAATGATTTCTATACACAAAGCAAAAAAGACTCCATAAATATCTTCACATATGGTCTAAGATTTAGCCTCATTTCTCCCTTTAGTTAATGGGATTGCAGATTGGGTGGAATGCTCTGTATTCAGTAGAGCATTAGATACTGGGTGCTTCTGTGTAATAGGGTACAGAAAATTATGGTGATGTAAAGTTGGGCTTTTGTTGCATTATAAATGGATTCTAGAAGAGATTAAGCCCAAGCTCTCTCTGGGAGCCAGGATGATTAAATTGAGGTTGTCATACTTTGGCCAAATCATTAGAAGAAGGCATGAATCAGTGGAAAAGGCAATGATGCTAGGAAAAGTAAAGAGCAGTAGAAAGAGAGAAAGACCACATACCAGATGGTTGGATTCAATCAGAGAAGCAAGGGGCATAAGCCTGCAGGACCTGAGCAGAGCAGTGGAAGACAGGGGGTCTTGGAGATGTCTCATACACAGCGTTGCCATGCATCAAGGTCAAATTTTAAATTTGCTTTGAACCTTTCATTGCCACACAAACCACGCTTGTGTTTTCTCTGATGTACACCCGGCTCACATCGTTAAAATGCAAATTCAGACAAATAATAATCACAACAATTAACCTAAGCTTTCACTTTAAAGTATTCCTTTTAATCATGCTTTTTGGTCAACAGCTTCTATTCCCTAAGTGCTGATTGTTAAGTAGTATTGGATTTTCACAAGGCAAATTCCTATTGGGAGAAAATGTGCATTGCTTTCGACTTTGTGTTGCCTCACTCATTGTTCTTTAACTAACTGAGTTAATTGAGTTCAACTAATTGAGTTGATTTTCCATGTGGAGTTTCTACCTGACCTAATGGTTTGTAGGAAGCCCCTTGAACTCTCCTTATAGAATATCTGCTTCCTAATTCTTCTTTACTATACACATGGAAAACTGGTTCCATGTACAGTAGTTTGGGGCAGCTGGACAATATAGGCCAGAGGTTCATTTTGTGAATAAGTAGCCACGCTGGTTGAGAAATTCTGGGAGTTGTAGTCAAAAGATAACTTTGCCGTGCTCAGGATGAACCTATTCTAGTCATTAGCATCAAAACTAGATAGTTAATTCAATTGCTAGTACACAGTCCAATGCATATTTGCTGAGAAGCAAGTCCCACTGTGTTCAGTGGAACTCACCCACCAGTATGTTTAGGGTTATACAATGGGCTCTTGGTATCTGCTAATGTTTCGTTCCAGGTTCCCCTGTGGATACCGAAATCCGTAGATGCTCAAGTCCCAGTATATAAAATAGGGTAGTAGAATGGTGTCCCTTATATAAAATGGAAAAATTACAGTTTGCTTTTTGGAGTATATTTTTTAAAAATATTTTCAAGCCATGAATGATTGAACCTGTGATGGATACAGAGGTCTGACTTTACCTTCTCTATCTGAGTTTCACCTACCAAATTTCAAGTGCAGAATACAGCCTATCTGTAATTGGCCAGTTATTCCACTTGATGCAGAGAACCTATTTTTTCCTTGGCTAAACAAACATTTCAACCAGCAAGATGTACACACTCCCATGCATAACAGATTGTGCATGCTGGTTGAATCACAGTAAACATTGCATTTGAGACTGCCTTGATGGTACACCATTGTGGGAAGAGGCACAAGATACAGACACTGTTGGGATATGATTACCTAAAATATCCTGTTCTGCTTCATGGACCCATTTGGTCTTTGTCCTTTCAGTAGTACCACATGTTCACAGTTGATCAGAATAGAGCATTTAGTGTTGTGGCAACAAGATGTGGAATACTCTTCCTTCTAAAACCTAACACCCTCAAACCATTTATTTCTTTAAACATAAGTTGGAAACTTAACCGCAGCTATTTTAGCAAGCCTGCCCTATGTAGTCCAACCTGTTTCATGGACAACACTCTCCATAAATTGTATTCTACTTCTGTGTATTGGGTGTACTGGGTGTTTTATTAGTGTTGTTCACTGCTTTTGAATCTTCTTATCTAGGTTGTAAACATTTTGTAGATTTACATTTATAAACAAATGTGGCATAGCTTCATTCTTCCAGCAGCTGAGACAAAGCTGAGGTTGTTGATGATAAAAAAATCACTTTTGTAGCCACCACCATCATCATCTTTTGTATATCTGGATGTTCTAATAAACTTTAATGGGAAGTTTTAATAAGCACAGAAAAAATATGCACCTTACTACATTCTGTCAGGATTGGATTAATCCTGTCATGATTTTGCTTCTGACTGTTATGCTTCTGACTGTTGAGATTAAGAGCTATTAAAAGTTATTTTATAGACTAGACAACAAAGATAATGAAGAGCTGACAACTGTCCTATTTACCTCTACTGAGGGCAGCACAACAGGGGAATATACAAAGGGATAGTCCAGAGACCAGTCCAAAGGTCACACAATACCAGTCAGTCAGTCAGTCACAGCAAAGGGCAGAGGCAAGAGCATAGTCAAAAGGCAAATCCAGAGGTCAGATAACCAGAGTCATGAATCAAAGAACACAGGAACAACAAGACTGAAAGACTGGTTGTTGGCTGCAAAGAACCTCTGCATCTGGAGGTCTTTTAAAAGGCCTCTGCTTCTCTCAGCTGAAACCTATTAGCTCTCCCCTTGGCTTCTACCGTGGAAGAATGCCTAAAAGACTCCTTGACCTGCGCTTCTCTCTACACGTCCTAGCACCTGCAGTCTAGAGTCCATAGAGTCTTTTTCTCCCTCTGCAGTTTTCTCAGCCTGCTCTGGGACTGCTGATCCAGGCAACCCCAGATCTGCCCCTGTCTCATCCTCCTCCATGTCTTCAGATTCTGAGGGCCTGGACAGATTGGCATTTTGTGCCAGCCTGGGCCCGAACTAGGGCTGCGGTATGGTGGAACATTCACATGCTCCCAAACCCTACTGCGTGCCACAAGCGCCATCTTGGCATACCCCCATTTACACAGGGTGCACCATGATGATGTCCACCGTACGCAGCAACCAAATGGTGCGGCACACGAGGGGCGTAATCATGGAATGCGAGTCTGCAAATGGCACCGCTTCTGCAGCATAAAAAGAAGCCCCTTTGTGGTTGCTGTGGCCTGCTTCCGGGGCAGAAAGGGGCAGCGTCTCGCTGCCCCTTTCTGCCAATCTGTCCAACCCCTGAGTCCTCTGAGTGTGCCTCTAAGTCAGGCCCAGGGCAGTCCATGACAACAATTGAGTTTAGGGTTATGGAATGTGTAGCTAAGGGAATGTATTAGAAATTAAGAGGGCAGTGAATTCTGGGCTTTATACCGATTGTAAGTGGGGCAGTTATATAAGGAAAAATAATATGCTTTTGGATTTGTTTATTTGATTATGTTCAGCTATGCTATGCAATGTCTGAGTATATAGTTATAAGTTTCAAAGTTTGTTTCACTGTTTGGTTGTGTTGTTTATGAGAATGTTCAGAAATAATATAAGCTCTTGTTCGATTGACTGTTAATAAAGATTTGTGTCATTAGGTATTAAAGTAAGATTAGAAAAGCCTGTGCAGAAAATTAAAGAAAACAATGGCATGTTAAGATTTATAAATTATTATAAATTGATTAAAATAAAGCTAATAGAAGAGATAACAGAAATGTAACTGAGATGCTTTTATAGTGTTAGATGGGGTTTATGAATGAATAAGAAATATATGAGATATACAGGTTATTTGTGCTTGGAGAAAAACTGTAAATCTATTAAACCATTTGTGTGAAACCAACTGCAGAGAGAGGTGTTGTGGTGACTGAGATGATAGCAACCTGGGAAAGGAATGCTGTAAAATGTTTGAAGGTCACTAATTGTTAACTATGATAATTAACTCTAGGAGGCCCAGATTCTCTGTGAACAGAGAGATAACATTTGAAAAGGATTATTGTTTTGAGAACAATGTGCATATTGCAAAGTTGTTTTGAAAAAAATATTTGCCTGCTAAATTTAAGGGGGAGGGGTGAAGACCAAGGAAATTATTGCACTGCTTTTTTCCCAATCTAGGCATGGGCTGAGACTTGGCTAGGGCCATGTGTTATCGCACAGCTCCATACCCAGATTGTTACCATCCCATACCTGATTGGAACGTCTGCCATTATTTACTAAGAATGGAAAAGAAGCGTTTTTAGCCAAGTATGGGAGAAGTCCCGATCTAGCATGAGATGGTAACGATTTGGGCATGGAGCTGTGTCATAAGACACAGTCCCAGCCTGGTCTCAGCCTCTGCCCAGATCGGGAAAAGACAGCCAGTGCAATAATCTCCCAAAATTCCAACTGTCTTTTGATTTGGGGGGAAGGCAGGTGGAGTTAAAATTTACTGTTGTTTTAATTTTGATGTATGGATGCTGTCTCGCTAGATGGACCTTGTCCCTAACCTTTCAATAAAAGCTTTCTGCTAAGCCTCGGAAGCAAATGTATTGTGCTGTCACTAGTTCTTGACACATTCAGGAAAAATGCATTGCTAGTCCAGGAAATTAATCAACAAAACCAAATCTTCCATCTCTTGATTTTATTTGTGTTTCCTTTTGAATTCACTTTGACCGGAATTATTGCAGGTACTGCTTTGTCCATCCTGGTTGTATGTACAGAAGGAAAGATCACCAACCATTTGCTATTCCTAGTTGCTTGTTTTTATTTTTAGTGGTGATCAGTTATCTGAAGAAACAGTAACACTTTTGGCATTTGTCCTGTATTGTATTTTATTATACTAACAAAACAAAAAAACCTCACAGGACTTTCTCAAACAAGGCTTGAAGAAAGGTATGAAAGCAGGATAGTAGCATCTGTGACTGTACCTTATCACATGACATTGTGTCTGTCCAGTAGCTGGTCTATGGTCCATCAATTGCTGGAGCACTACTTTCAGTAATGGGCAAAACCTATCAATGCCTCCCAATCGTGCTGCTTTTCCACTGTTGATAATTATGTGGTAAGTTCCTTGCCAGCAGTTCCAATATTCAGGTAGTCATGTGGTGCATCCAGGTGTGATTATGCTCCTCTTCCCTTCCTCCTCAGTATTTCCAGGTGGGCTGTTTTTTTCTTTCTTTCTTTCTTCCCTTTACTTTTTTACTGAATAGATTGCTGTGACTGCACAATTGCACTGAAAATAAAAATTAATAACAGACTAAAAGGCATACTGGGAAGGGGAAAAGGTAGAGAGTTGGGGCTATGGAGGCTGGCATGGGACAGAAGCAGCACCATGATGATTTGGAAGAGCTTTGCAATAATGATTGTCTCCAACCTGGTATGTTTTCATTTCCTAGACTAATGCAGCCTTATGAAACTGGTGTGATAAAGTCCACAGTGTCTCACAAACCAGCCAGAGCAAACAAAAAAACAAAAGAAAACCCCTGTGGCATCAGGCATTTGCTTTTCTTATTAACACTTACTACTCATATTAGGAAGAGAAACCATATGAATATAAGTTTTCCCTCCTAATGATCAGTCCTTTCTTTAATTAGCATTTTACATGAAAACGTCTGGTTTTAAAAGTAGCACATGAACTTAGGTCTAATTTGCATTTAAGAAAAAGACAATGAATACTTTACAGCCCGCTCCGATCGTTTTGACAGAGGAGCGGGCTATAAATAAAATATTATTATGATTATTACTTTTTTAAAAAGAAAAACTGCTCGATTATCTTCAAGGGGAAAATATTATTGTTATTGTTGCTGAAGGCTGAACCAGTAACAGATGTTTACCTATAATTTGGAACTGAAAGCAAGTACAGTATATAAGTAAAATACAAACTGATGCAAAATCAATCAGATAATAAATTTGCAACATAAATAGTTGTCAAGATCTTAAAGTTAGACCTATGAAATCATAATTCTTTAAAATTATATGTCCTGTTAAGACCACTCTGCAGTTCTGCCCTCTGAGTAGCTGGGAACTCCTGTGTTGCAGGTATTCATCAACAGGTAGGAGTTCCTTAGAATCAGGTCATTGAAGACTAATGGTGTTTTTTTAAGACAAGGTTTATTTACACATACACTCATTCCTCCGCATTCACTGGGGTTAGGGGCACAGGACCTCTGTGAATGTGGAAAAACCGAAAACAACAAAAATTCTATGTTTTTATCTAAGAGAACACCTCTTTAGGAATCTCTAAGTCCTCCAGTGCAACTTTGCGCTCAACATCTTGACCATAGAATTGCACTGGAGGAACTATAATTGCCTAGTGGAGTGTTCTCTTAGGAATCTCTAGGTCCTTCAGTGCGGTTTTTGGTTAAAATTGACCATAGAGATGTACTGGAGGACCTAGATATTCTTAGGGGGAACATATTAATAAAATCTGGAATAATGAAATCCGGAAAAGTCAAAGCCATATATACAGGTGGACCATAAGGCATGGGTTGACAATGCAAACATCCCATCTGAGAAATCTGTTTCTTATCAGGATCTTAGGAAAATCCAGAGTGCCATAGAATTTCAGTGAGAAAATTAGCTCTATTTCCTTTTCAGATCCAATTCTAACATTAACTGCTTAACAAAGGGGTGGGAGAGATTTTTCAGCCTGGCCAGGTGAGAGCCCATGACAATCCTGCAGGTAGAAAAACTGTCTTGTAAAAGACAAAAAATGAACTGTTTGCAAGCAATGAATGACAGAGCCTAGAATAGTAAAAAATGCCTCACCATCTATAACAATAATCAACAAAGCAGTTGGACCTTGCTGATCTATTCACCCTAACATACTGTTGGAAGAAATGGAAGAAAGGGAAGTGAGAACAAGTCAGCAGGAGCTGATGGGCTTTCATCCCATTCCCCTCACCAAGCTGTGAGTCATGGAAGAGATTTTGCTATTGCTACAACTTCTACCAGGTACTTCTAGAAAGGAGGGGGAAGTGCTTAAAATCTCCAGCTTTCTTGTATACGTTTAGCTTCTCCTCAGGGTTTTGAGGGCATATTCCCCTAGGGACAGGGAGGCCTCCAAGCGCATGTTTTCTATCAATCAGGATTGTGACAATAGATAGCGAAGAAAGCTTTGTTTTAAAACACCTGCTGCTACCACTCACCAATAGATCTTTTACTGATGTGACTTTACCTTGTCCTGATTATTTTCAGATCATAGAACAGCCAGAGCCAAAATAAAATGGGCAGGAATAATTTTTATCCAAGCTGGACACATCCCCACCACTTAGACATGGCTCAGTCTCAAACAAAAGCTTTTCTGCCTGCAAAGCAAAGCTGTTTTGTGCAATAATTTTCCTTTCTGAAGCAGGTTATTTAAACATCATGATGACAATGATGATGATTCTATGATTCTGTGATGATGGTGATAGTTATATCTAACCTGTCTTTCTGTCTTGGGGCTCAAATCAGCTTGGGGCTCAAATCACCACCATCATGTCTGGATTAAGGACCTTACTGCACAGGCTGGTTGTGGGCCCGAGTCTGCAAAGAGGTAGATCTTCCTCTACAGTTCCACAGGTAGAGCACAACCAGACAGTAGAAGCAACAACCATGGTAGCTGGAGGGAGGGCTGCTTTCTTTTTGTTGACTCCCTAAGCAGGTCTTCCTGGGACTTCCTATCATTACCGAAAGTGCCTTTAAATAAGCACTCTGATCACTGACTGGAGATAACAGCAGAAATTGGACAAAGAACTTCCACAGCCTTAATCTGGCCCATGTGCTAAATGTGGGATCTCCATTCCTGACTAAAAATATCAACCTCCCTCTAGTCCATCTGCCTTGGTCCTGGCCCCAGAGGAAGAGAAGAACCACCGGACCTCACCCCCTTTCCCATCACCTTCCCCTCTTCCTTTTGTGTTGTCTCTTTTAGACTGTAAGCCTGAGGGCAGGGATCCGTCTAATTTAAGATTGTATGTACAGCACTGTGTAAATTTACAGCGCTATATAAATAAAGGTTAATAATAAATAATAATAACCTTTCCTAGCCCTTTCACTTAGCCTAGAGGACCAAAAACTGTGTCTGAACAAGATCTAGCCAAGCCTTAGTAATGAACTAGGAAGAAGCTGTCTCTTTCTGCAGATAGAGGCAATAAGCTGAAAAATCATTCAGCTCAGCTCCAAACACATAATAGAAATATCCCCATATCTATAAAATGTAAAAATAGTAACCCATTTAAAGCAAGCTAGCATAAATCTCTTCTTTCACACTCCCTTACTAGTCGGCATCAATACTGCACAGACATAAGATATGATATGCTGAATACTCAAGACATTGCTAATTACAGTTTAATAATTAGTGGTTAAGAAGAGTTTCCAATACAGCAAAACATTCATATATGGCACAATTTTTCTCTTCCATGTGACATCTGCAGTTAATCTGTGAGAGGAAATAGATGGTCAATGCAGTGAAGGACAGTCAAAGAGTGATATGTCAGCTAATCACCTTTGACATGCAAGAGAAACAGACCAATTTGTACTGGAGAGCAAGTGAAACTGAACTACTTGTCAATTATATTGGTATCAAGAAGATATTCCAAGGGGATGTCTGACTTGTTGGCTTATTAAAAAGTGAGTAGTGTAGAAGATGAAACTGGAAACTGAAATGCTATTATTCCAAAACCAATCAAGTTCAGTCTCATGACAGAAACAATATCTTGAAAGTACAAGAGTATAAAGACTGAGGAATTTCTTCATACAAGGCACACACCTAAAATAAATAAAATAAGACCTCTGTCTAGAGCAGCCAGCAATATTGTCATGCCATGCATGAAGATAAGGTTTGCTTTTGAACATATATTGGAAGGGCAGCTTCACCTTTCTGATACTGTCATGCTTGCTTTGTACGACTGAAGAGTGACACTGTGCACTGTAGGTGGGACAGATGCACTGAGCTGCCTGTGCTGAAAAAGTGCCTAGCCCAAGAGATCTTACTGGTGGGAGTTCTTACATGTCTCTAAGGATGCCTGGGAATGAGAAAAATCCCACTGAAGCCTACTAGGTTTTAGATCAGTTGACCTTTCATATCCATGGATATTTTTATCCATGGATTCAACCATCCACGGCTTGAAAATATATAAACAAAACAAAACAAAAACAAACAAACAAACAAAAAAAAAAACCCAAAAGAAAACCTTGATTTTGCCATTTTATACAAGGGATACCATTTTACTATGCCATTGTATATAATGGGATTTGAGCAACCATGAATTTTGGTATTCACGGTGGTCCTGGCATCAAACCCCGACAGATACCAAGGACCCACTGTATTTAGTTGTGATGGAATGGGAACCTAATTTCAGGTTGTAATGTGGAATACTGTTTTCAGATCAGATGCAAATCATGCATCCAAGTTGTGAGGAGGTCTACATGTGCAGAAAAACAATAGTGTACTGGAAGTTAAATACACACAAGAGGTTGCTTAGGCTGCTATTTAGATGAGGTGTAGTGGGTTGAGTGTTGGGCTATGACTCCAGACTGGTGTTATAATCCCAGCTTGACCATGGAAACCACCAGGTGTTCTTGGGCACATCACACTGTCTCAGCCTCAGAGGAAGGCACAGGCAAACTCTACTGAACAAATCTTGCCAAGAAAACTTGGTGATTGGTTTGCCTTATGGCCACCATAAATTAAAAACAATTGAAAGAAATAAGATAATAATAATAATAATAATAATAATGGTTTATTTATAATCCGCTCCTCTGTAAAAACACTCGGAGCGGAATACAGCATATTAAAAGACATGAGTTAAAACAAAGTTAAAATCAAAACAGTCTCATAACCCACATTCCAACTTTCCACCCATTAAAATAAATTAAATCAGCAATAATTTAAAAACTGTAGGATCTAAAAACAGTATAGGTATATCCAGACCTCTTCTTATGCAGCCACATCATAAATTGAGGGTCGGAGACGTGGGAGTAGGCGAAGTCAAAGGTTTCAAGGGAAGGCCTGCTGAAAGAGATGCGTCTTTAAGGCTGTTTTAAAGCAGTCTAAAGATGTCATGAGACGCATCTCGTCCGGAAGACCGTTCCAGAGCTTGGGAGCGGTGGCAGAAAAAGCACTCTGGGAGGTCTGCGTCAGCCTGGTCTTGATAGGCTTTAGCAGATTTCTCCCAGGGGATTGAAGTGTGCGGGGAGGATCGTACGGGGAGAGGCGGTCCCTGAGATAAGATGGACCCAAGCCACGTAGGGCTTTAAAGGTTAAAACCAGCACCTTATACTGTGCCCAGAAACTAATAGGCAGCCAGTGAAGAGTTTTGAGCACTGGAGTTATATGCTTTCTTCTGGAAGCTCCAGAGACTAATCTGGCTACCATGTTTTGTACCAATTGAAGTTTCCAGGTTAAGCCTAAGGGCAGCCCCATGTAGAGTGCAGTGCAGTAATCAAGATGTGAGGTAACCAAAGCATGTACCACAGTTTCAAGATCCCTCATCTCCAGGAAAGGGTGCAGTTGGCGTATCAGCCGAAGCTGATAACAGGCACTCCTGACTGTCGCATTCACCTGACTAGTCATGTGAAGCGACGAGTCTAGGAGCACCCCCAGACTGTGAACAGGTTCCTTCAAGGAGAGTGTAACTCCGTCTAGGACTGGGAGTTGTATTCCCAAACCTGGTTTTGGGCCGGTGACTGTCAGTACCTCCGTTTTGCCTGGATTCAGTCTCAATCTGTTTTCCCTCATCCAATCCATTACCGCTGCCAGGCAGTCATTGAGAGAGGAGACGCCATCTGAGGTCTGCGCAGATGATCTGGTCATGGAGAAATATATCTGATATATATATCTGAGTGTCATCAGAGTGATGACACTGAGCTCCATAAGAAAGAAATAATAATACCTACACATTTAACACACATACACATGGAAGTTCTCTACCAGCCTGCACCACAGGAAGAGCACTATCACCCCCACGTCACCATAGGCAAATCTGTACTTAAGTCTGTTCAGCAGTTCACCTACCTACGTACAATCCTAAACATACACTGGATTGACTATGTGACGAATGTTGCTGTCCTGGAGCAAGCAGAGATCACCAGCATTGAGGCCATGCTATTGAAAACGCAGCTGCGCTGGGCAGGGCATGTTTCTAGGATGGAGGACCACCGCCTCCCCAAAATAGTACGCTACGGTGAACTCGCCATGGGTCAGCATAAGAGGGGTGCCCCAAAGAAGAGATACAAGGACTCCCTTAAACAACATTGATCATCAATAATGGTCTGCCCTGGCCTCACATCGGGAGGCATGGAGACACACTATTCACAATGCTGCAGCCTCATTCCAGAACTCACGCCGAATGAGTCTTGAAAAGAAACGACAACGCAGAAAAACCACAACTTGGTAAGATCACCCAAGGAGATTTTCTGCTGTGCTTTCTGAGGCTTTCTAGATTGGCAGGAAAGGGAGACATGAAGTTGCCTTTTCCTTAAAGCTTAGCAGCTACACTGCAAGCCCCAGGTGTGTAATAAAAAGGCATAGGGCAGCTACACTGAGGAGGTGTGGGGACAACTTATCTGAAGTCTTATCTGTTGCTCAGCAACTACATTGGAAGCTGTCAGGATGCTGGAAATGCAGGTGGAGCAGCTGCACGGGTGGCAATGAACGGGGCTTTTGGCCACACTGAACCTTTAATTTTTTATTTTTTATTTTGTTGACGGCTGCGAACTGCGCAGTTGCACCGCTACATCATACAGGCAATTGTATTGTCAGCTGCGAACTGTGCAGTTATGAAGATCTGTCAAATTACCATTGTGGTTTTGCTTCCCTTTTCTAAGTGTGCAGTTGCATCGGTGAACCATGAATGAACCCCTTTATTTTATAATAGTAGTTGTTGTTGTTATTATTATTATTATTATTATTATTATTATTTATATCCCACCCCTTTGAGATCAATTGAGGTGGCTTACACATTAAAATACTATTATATCAATAAAACAAACTGCATCCCTCCCCCCCTTAAAAATATATTAAATCTGTTACAATTTAAGTTTATGAATAAACGTCTTTATTTTATGAATGAATTGACATTTTATGCACAGTTGCATAACAGTTACAGCATCCCAGAATCCCTACTGCACATGTCTAGGGTTCGGATTAGGGCTGGAGCTAGGGTTTGGGAGCTTTAAAAAACTGCACAGTTGCACTGCAGCATTTAGAGGCAGCTGTGCTGTTACACCCTTTTTAAAAAGAAACTGAGAAAAGCAGGTCCTTTTTAAAGCTGCTTTTCCCCCACTAAAATGCAAAAGAAGTGCGTTCATGCCAAACTTTCAGTGTGGGTCATCTAAAGGCTACACTTTCATGCAGGCATGAACACACCCCTTTTTGCCAGTCTAGATCAGCCCTCTGTAACCAGACTTGTTTATCTCGGATCTGCCTTTTTAGTCATCAACCCACTTACAGTAAGCGTGGGGTGAGTCCTTCCTGAATCTTCATAAGCAAAGAAAAGCCAGAGAGAGACATTTTAAACAGACAACTGCACAATTAAATAAAACTAATTGCTCAAGAAACATGGTATTAATAATGTCATATTCAAAACATTTGTTGACTGTTTGCCTTGACTGTTTGCCACCATCCATTTATTTCTAATTTAAATCAAAGCAATCTGATTGCTCCCCTTCCCCCAAAGAGCTTAGAGTGACTTTTTGTTAACCTCACAACAACCTTGTAAATTGGCAAGATGCACTCATTTGAAAGCAAGCAAACTTCCAACCAACAGTGTGGTCAGTCATTCCCCAGTACTGCCAAAAACTAATGTAAGTGAAAAGGTAATCTCACAAGATTAAGTCTTTTATCATGTAAACAAAGATATTAATTCTGATAAGGTTGGGGAGGAGAATGGAAACAAGGAGTAATTCACACCAAATTTAATGCTTTTGAGAACTCAGTAGCTCCCTATTTACAAACTTTCAGACTCAACTGTTTCCAGGTTCTTCTGTTTTGACAAATATATTATCATTTGTGACCCCTTTGCAACTCTCATTCTTTTCACCTTCCTTTTTTCAATTAAAAAAAACCTCTAATAATTCTCCAGAGAAGAACTAATACTCCAGAATCATCATCATCACCATTATCATCATAGGACTCAACAGTAACACTAGCAGCTGTACCTTTTTAAAATATGCATAAAGAAGCATCTCACACCTCCTTACACAGTTTCACGCCTTCAACTGTTCCTATTTAGTAATATCAAGTACATTTCTATACTGCTTATCAGTGAACTACCACTCCGTAAGTGATTGACAATGTGTAAGCCCCAACAAACTGGGTACTATAGTTTTTTTTGGGGGGGGGGGAGGCTATGTGGCCGTGTTCTGAAAGAGTTTATTCCTGATGTTTCACCTTCACCTATGGCTGGCTTCTTCAGAGAATGGTAGTATGGAGGTGTGGTATTCATTTTATTGACCTATAAAAGGCTGAGTGGACCTTAGAGACCTCTTGGATTGAATTTACAACCTTGTGGCTGCAGTACAGGCATTTAACCACTGTGCCACGAGGCACAGTCATGATTAATAATCCTCTACCATCCCACTTTTTTAGTTGCTTTTAAAATATTCCAGTTTCTCTCTTCTTCCACTCTCCCCCTTGGACCACAGCTTACTTCAGTTTCTGCAAATTGACTTTAAAGTATAAAAGTAGTTTGCACTCAATTAATTAACTAAACCAGTAGGTTTAGACAAAAGCAAACTGCTGCAGCCTCTTCTAGCTTATGTGTTCTTTCTCATTTATAACTTTAGCTATCTTGACAACACTCTGATGTTGCTTGGCCACACATGTCTCAGTTTCCATCTGTGAAATATGGGAAGGTATGCAGTTGACCATTCTCTGCTCTCTGGAGAACATATTGACATGACAGTCAGGTGTAATTCTGCCCTATCCTACAAGCCTAAATAGCTATTGACTGAACCAGAGAGGTTGCCAGAAACTTCCAGCCATCTCTCTTGATAACATAACTTGACTGTAATTTTTCTGGCTCCCACTAGATACTTCCACCCCACTAAAGATCCAGTTTAAGTAAGCTTTTTTTACCCACTAGCGTTAAACAGGATCTCAGGCACAATCCTTTTTATCTGCAGTAAAAAATAAAATAAAATCATAGTATAGCCTTTGAGAAGCTACTCTGGATGGCACGATAGTCAAAATAACCATATTTTGTTATAAGCAGTTCTAGCATGACCAAATGCCTAGTTCATTAGCAAGTGACATTTTCAGCTGTGTTTGCAAATGAATTTATGATGAGGCCAAGATGCTAGAAAGCTTAAGCCTATAGCAGTTGCCTGAGTTATGACCAATTTCTTTTATAAAAGTGAGTATAGCTTATTTCTCCTCCATTTTGACTGCACTGAAGCAATGTTCTCAGGCCTGCTCTGCTTGGAGGTTGTGTCTATTCACCCCCTATGTATCTAAGCAAGCAAGCAAACTAAGACTTGTTGTTGTTGTTGTTGTTGTTGTTTTATCCTCTATGTATGGTTGCGAGAGCTGGACTGTAAAGAAAGCTGATAGGAAGAAAATCAACTCATTTGAGATGTGGTGCTATAGAAGAGTTCCTCAGATACCACAGACTGCTATACAAGCAAATAAATGGGTCCTTTATCACAGGACATTTCCTGTTTAACTCTCATTTAATTCTCGTTTAAATCCTGTTTGCCCCCTACTGTGATAAAGCAGCTAGAGCAAATCGGGCCCAAACTCTCCCTAAAAACAGAGGACTAAACTGAGGTTGTATTTTAGTCATACCATGAGAAAAAAGGTCTCACTAGAAAAGACAATAATGCTTGGAAAATTTGAGGGCAATAGGAAAAGAGAAAGAATTTTAGATAGATTTAATCAGAGCATGGCCCTGAGTCTTCAGGACCTTAGCATGGAGGCTGAGTATAGGGTGACTTGGAGGTCTCTCATTCATAGGGTCACTTTAGATTTAAGTTGAGTTGAAAGCAGGTAACAATAGTGTATTCCGTGTTTTCTCCTAAATCCAGCACCTGACTGTGTGATTATTTGCTACTGAAATCTGTTTTCTGTTTTGGCTTGAGATTCATGAGAACACAAGTTGCAAGGACATACTACTGTAAAACATCAAGGGCACCATGTAAACCATGAGTTCTCCCCCAGGTTCCAATTGATAGGTAATAGCACTACCCTCCAGGATTATTGTTTAATCCTGGTTAAATGGCCTAAATTAGGATAAAAGAGGGAGCAGGCAATGTTAACATCTGCCTTCATTCATAATGGAGATTTTTCAAATATGTAGCAACTGTATCCACAGCTCTTGAGCAAGCATTTTTCCCCTCTTTTTTTATCTCAGTATACATTTTTAGAAATCACTTTTTGAAATGCTGAGGCTCACTGGGGAATTAGAGTTGTGCGAAAATGTATGAAATAACAACCACAACAAGATGAGTTTGACAAGAAAAAAAATCCCACAAAGTATTTGGACATCAAAGCTGTGCAAATTCATTTCCTTCTTCAAGAAAAATCTCTTCACAGGATCAAGTAGACACATGAAATTTGACAGTGTTATGTTTCTCTAGTTTGCAATCCTGAGGTTCAAATCAAAGTTTGATCTGGGTCAAAAGAAACAAAAGTGGAGCAGCCATAGCTCGTCAGAAAATCCCTCATAGCTCATAAGAAAACATTTAGAAGAGGCCCCATAACATTTTAGAATAACCTATAACTGGTGTCAAAATCTGAAAAACCAAAGTATGAAAAAATCTGGATAAACTGAAATCTTTATCAAGAACTACAAAGAAAGGTTTCCTCAAGAATAAAACAATGATGGGATAAGTTTTTTCCCCCCATGTCAGCTCCTAGATTGTAGGATATCCATGCTGAAATAATTTCTGTATCTAAAGAACATGGATTCCACTTAGAAGATGAAACCATAAAGTAGAAGTGATCTGTTTGAACTCTCTTTCCTCCGGATCATTCTCTGTATCAGGAGACATTCTCTGCTCACACCCCATTTTCAACTCTACCACAGTCTTCCATGGGGCAATGCTAGTAGGAAGCTATGGAAAACTTCACTGGACTGACTTCCTTTTGTGTCAGCAAAAGGAGAGATTTACTGCATCCAGCACAACCTTCCAAGGAGTGCAGGACTGCTGCCTTCTCTTAATTCATATATAGACTCTCATGGAGTAATGATAAAGTGATGTATAAGATACATGCATATATTGTGAGAAATAGAAAGTAGACTGTGCTTTTATGAAATAGTTTTAGAGTCCATTTTGTGCCTTGCTCCAATGAGATACAAGTATTCTGCTGATAGTTCTGTTTCATTGTGGTGTGTTTGTTTTTTCAATGCACCATATCCCCATTCATGTTGTGATGCCCAGGAAAGTCTGTGAGACTTCTTCCCACCTAGTATTTGACTACTACTACTCTTCAGAGACAGTGAATCTAAGCAAGAGCCTCCCAAATGATGCAAACCAAATAATGGGCATTTCTTTGTCAGTATAGTTCCAGCAAAGCCAGTGTAGGAATAAAATGAGAACACTTGGCAGACAAAATCCTGCCATTGGGCTAAACCCTGGTTAAATGTTATATCCCTTGCTTAGGTCAACCTTGGGCCAAACCATTCCAACCTACAAGCCATCCTTTAAAGAAGATTGTTGTTGCTGTGTGTGCCTTCAAATTGTTTCTGACAATTAGGACAACCCTGAGGCAAACCTGTCACACAGATGTCTGAGGCTGAGAGTGTGTGCATCCAAGGTCGTCCAGTGGGTTTCCATGGCTGAGCAGAGAACTGAACCATGATCTCCAGAGTTGTTGTCTAATGCCTAAAACCATCACACCATGCATTGTACAGCAATCTGCATCACATACTGATGTGCATCATGTGCTCTTGCGGATGTCCCATTATATCACAATTCAGTAAAGGGATTTCTTGGTGCCTCTGATGCATAACTAGATGCAATTGAGCAAATAAAACAAATTGCCCCCTCCCCCCCGAAAATATTGAACCTGTTTTAAGAAAGTCAAAACTATTCCCTTCGGAAGTTAAATAATTCTTCCTTAGAATGCAGAATGAGAGGGGTTTAAAAAATTTTATGTATTTTACTTGGATAAAGCTCAAGACAGAGATGCCACTTGAATTGCAGTATCCCAGGCCTAAGTAAGTGGAAGGAGGAATTTGTCAGAATTCCATTTTTTAAAAAATGAAACCACATGGATTTTTTTTTCAAGTGAGGAACTCTATTAAGATGAAGGAACTCACACTAGGGTATTTCTATATGGGCATGCTAGATGACTCAACATTTCATAGTATTTTTAATTATTACCTAGTTTTGAATAGAGTTTCCTTCTCTTAGATGGTTTACCTTACAGGGTAAGACGAGCACCATCTGACCAGGTTTGCGATTGGAGTTTTCCTTCTCCTAGGATGGTTGCCATAAGGCTAAAGAGCCCATCCTGCCCTTTGACGCTCTTAGTCAGACCCTTCGGTTGTGACCTGTCTGGCATGGGAGGCCCTACAGGTGGCTATTTTGCCACTGCCAGCATAGCTCACAACTCCATTAGGGTATGCAACCCTCTCCCCATGACAAGCGGGGTGTCAATGGAATACCAAGTTTCAAGTCAAAGTTTCTAATGAGGTGAGGGAAGTTATTAGGATCAAAAAATGGAAACAGCCATAAAAACGGTAAAGGTAACCTCAACACATGACAGTGTATATCACAGTTTCCTGGTGTCAGTGCAGCTCAACAAAACATGCACAAGTTTTTACCTTTTGTATTCCCTTTTAAATCTGTCTCAATAACCTATATCTTTTTGCTCCAGTCATTTTGGCTCAAAAGTTCTCATCTGTTTTTCTGTCAGCTGAAGTTGGCTCTTCATAATCCAGTATCGCCTACAGGCGTCTTGAAAGCATGGCAGCAATGTTACTTTAACAGGATAAAAGAACCATTCCCTTTCATTTCCCCCATACTAATATTCTCAGTTCAAAGAGGAATACAAAAGGAGGTTTGAAAGGTTTATATTTTATATAATTTGAGCGGGGGAGGGAATGCACACAGGGAATGCATAATTTATAACAGTCTCTTTTCAACGGATGATACTGACAGAGACACTGTTCAGGGCTAAACATGGTTTATCCCTACTGGACCACCTTTTATTGGTACAATACAATCTTTTGAACATCAGAGAAGTCCTAGGAAAATAGCAACAAGCTGCAATTTTATTTTATTTCTAAATACTATACATGATTAAGAGTTGAAAGCTTTCGGTTGAAGGCTTTCAACTGGCTTCACTAAACAACTTGTTATTTAACTACAACCATTCTGGAACTAGTGGCTAGACAGAAGGTGCATCTGTGTGAACAGTGGGTTCCTTAACCAGTGTGTATATATGTGCTGCTGATGCTTTATGAGCTAATTAAACATGGACTATTCTCAATACATGATGCCATTGTTTTAAAAGGCTTGCCAGAATCCTATTGGGGCCTTCATAAGCAGACCATGTCTGCAGGAATAGAACTGTGCAATTGTAGTACATCCATATCCAGTAGAGGGCTGCTGTTTCATTACAGTGTATAGCCCAATGCACACTGCAAACCAATGACCATCACACACTGATGTGCGTCAGGTGCTCTTGCTAACATCCTGTTATGCATTTTCGCAATTCAGTAAAGGGGCTTCTTGGCCCTTCTGATACATAGCTAGGTATACATAAAGTTACATAAAGTAATAGGTCATGTAGGATTACAGAGAACAACTGTTCCAGCCTGCTTCATAGCCTTATTTAATGATAAAAAGATTACTGTATATTATTTTATACACATACAGACACCGACCCAGGTGCATGATATGATAATATGGTACGTCATTCATCTCCTTCTGTTTTAATTTATTTGCAATCAAGTAAAAAATGTTGCCAACTTCCTATTGTTTAGTCTCAACTACAGCAGGCCCATTGAATCAACTGTTGAATGGTGAGTTAACATGTAGGTAAATCTCATTGATTGACTGTGTCTACACTAGTTAGGATTTTAAAAAGAATTTATGCCACTCTGTTCAGAAAGCATCGTGCATGTAATGGCATTCATCCTTCTGTACAGTAAGACAGGATGATTCCCACACTGAAGGAGTAAAGCATAGTGTTGCTACACTACAACCTCCTCAAGAGATCTGCCAGGGTCTGAGCAGTCTGGCAGAACCCACAGCTAGTGCTGGACACAGCAGTGCTGGTGGCGCCCATGTCAGTGGGACAGTAAATCTGCTGCAGGGTGTCACTAGAGTGTGCAGACTGCACCAGGTGACACCCTAGTGTGTGCAACACTATTGCTCCCAAAATATCTGCTTTTTGGCAGAAACAGGTTGTGGCATTTGCTGGCATCCCTTTAAAAAAGGTGTGAGTGGAGCAAGACTCAGTAGGAAGAGAAAGGAGAGGCCCCAGTCTTTAAATTTAAAATTTGTAAAATATTTTTTTATTTTTATTTTTTCAAAACATCACATTGGAAAAGATAAGCTGATGAGATTTTTACAAAATCAACACAGTAAAAATTTGCAGAGGACTGGGAGAAGATATTGAAATATTTGAATCAGGAGTGGGACAATATAATAATAACAGTCTTAAAGGTTTAAATAAAGTGTAATTGTTCATCTGCTTGCCAATTAACTCAAAAACTAGGAAATATATAGTATTTTGTTTACAAGTACTTCAGGATATAGTATATTAATAGAAACAGCATAGAAGAACAGTGTATAGTAAAAACACACACACACACACACTCACAAAAGCAAAAACTGAGATAACAGCCAGATGAGGAAGTACCCTTTCCCCCCGAAAATAGGACATCCTCTGAAAATAAGACCTAGTAGAGGTTTTGCTGAATTGCTAAATATAAGGCCTCCCCCGAAAGTAAGACCTAGCAAAGTTTTTGTATATAAATATATACACAGTATATAATAAATGTTCAATTTTTTCTTGTTCAACAATAAATGTGAATTCTTCTTAATGGAAAAATAAGACATCCCCTGAAAAATAAAACTTAGCGCATCTTTGGGAGCAAAAATTTTTTGCAGTGGGCACAGGTGGTCAGACTTCCTCCTCTGTTCCCTTATCTGTTGGAGTCTCCCAGGGCTCTGTCCTGGGTCCCCTTTTGTTCTCTCGATACACATTGTCCCTTGGTAAACTCATCAGTTCTTTTGGTTTCTCCTATCATCTGTATGCCGATGACACTCAGCTGTATTTCTCCACCCCTGACCTTTCGCCGGGGCTTGAACAGCAAGTCTTCTCTTCTTTGGCTGCCATCTCTCAGTGGATGTGGCATCGGCGCTTGAAGCTCAACATGTCTAAGACAGAGCTTCTCATCTTCCCACCTAAGCCCACCCTTCAATACTCCTTTTCTGTTTCTGTTGACGGCACTTCTATTCATCCGGTTCAGCAAGCCCGCAGTCTTGGTTTCATCTTTGATTCCTCTCTGTCATTATCCCCCAGATTCAGGCCACCGCCAAGACCTGTAGATTCTCTCTTTACAACATTGCTAAAATCCATCCATTCCTCTCAGCCTCCACTGCCAAGACTCTGGTCCATGCCCTGGTGGTATCATGACTAGATTATTGTAACCTTCTTCTGACAGGGCTTCCTGTCTCTCACCTCCATCCTTTAATCTCTGTCCAGAACTCAGCTGCACGTATTATCACATCCGCTTGCCACTTTGACCATGTTTCTTCCCTCTTCTCCTCCCTTCATTGGCTCCCCTTCCCCTTCCGCATCCAGTACAAGCTTTTGTTGTTGACTTTCAAAGCCCTCCACAGACTGGCATCTCCTTACTTGTCTGTACTTCTTTCTCCTCACACTCCTTCTCATACCCTCCGTTCTAGTAGTCAAGGTCTCCTGTCCCAGCCGAGGATTTCCACTGCCCAGTCCCGGATTCGTCCCTTCTCAATTGCCGCCCCTCACTCCTGGAACCAGATTCAAAATTAAGTTAAAGACTATATTGTTTAGGGAAGCGTTCCCAGGATTGTGCCATCTGCCCCAGGATGCCTCCTTATAACTATGTATTAAGAAGCCGTGCCCTCCTTCCAGTCCATCTGCCTTGGTCCTGGCCCTAGAGGGAGAAGAACCATCCCCTTCCCACCACCTTCCCCTCTTCCTTTTGTGTTCTCTCTTTTAGACTATAAGCTTGAGGGCAGGGATCCATCTAATTTACGATTGTATGTACAGCACTGTGTAAATTTACAGCGCTATATAAATAAAATTAATAATAATAATAATAATAATAATAATAATTGTAAGACACAGTCTTATTTTGGGGGAAACATGGTAATGACTGATGTTTTGGCTATTAGGACAGAAATTATATAAGTATGATTGTTTTTGGTGGATTTAATATATGTCTAGGAATCTGAATGTGGGAAATGTATTGTTAATGTAAATGTCATGTATGACGTGATTGTTCATTATGATGAAAATACATGTTTTTTTAAAAATATATATGACTTTCGTGGCTTTGCTTTGAGAGGAAGCTACCTTTTGAAGGGCTTGGTAAAGCAAAGAAATGTAGTCCATCTCTTCTGGCCTTCCAACGGAAGACTCCAATTTATTCATTAAATCAGAACTGAACATAGTGATTTACAGTTGTACTTGTTTTACAAGCTCTGGGAGGTCAAACAGACCTCTTTATGTTTTAAATAAATTGGCCTAGAATTTTTAAAATCAAATACTGAAATGTATAGCCCTTTTAAAAACAGGACATATTTGCACATATCTTATATTTACTTTGATATGAAAACCTAGAATAAATAGTGAAGGTTATGAATAAACAAATTGCACATTAGCCAGCTATCTCACTTGAATATTCTATTAGTTCAAGGTTGGTGCTTTTTTTCCTTTCCTTTTTTTTAAAGAGAACATTAATATTTCCAGACACTGCCTTTTTTATGTGATGATAATATGCTTTGAAATCTATTAAATGAAATTTGTTTCAGCTAACTAGTTCTATTGAAATCTTTCAAAATTAGGTGTTGATGTCAGTACAGAATGGGGCACAAGCGTACATAGTCCTCTGAATGCAAAATTGTTTCTAATTTTTAGAACACAGTGGTAACGTAGGCATCTCCAGCTGTGCCCTGAATCACAAAAGCTCACCCTTAGAAAATAAATAACAAAGGCTAAATAGAAGGATCACTATAGAGGGCCTTGTACAGGGACTCCAAGTGTACAAATGAAACAGACAGCTGTTTCTGGGTTTTGGAGATAAGCTTGAACAAAAGATTTTGCTCATTACAATAGAGATGAACACTGGAACCTTTCCATCTTGGTTTGTCTCAAACATGGCAGACCCAACCATTAGCTTTTTCTGCAATACCCTTGAGATAAAAATGTGAATGCTTTTGGGAAAAATAATGCAGAGCTGCTGAGATAAAGTAAATTCAACCATAGGCTTATGTTAGTGCTACTCAAAGTGGTGCTCCATGGTCCAGTGCTGGTCTGTGACAAATTTACAGAAAATTTGCAGCAAACAGGCATAATTATGGTACCAATCCTTAGTATAGGGGGGTGGGGGTGGGAATTGGCTGTCTCTCACATTGAAAGGCCTGAGAAGTACCTTGGCATACAATGAGTGTAATACCTTTTATATACCAAGAAGTGCATTTGAAGTTCCTGGTCATGTTCTGAAGATACACAATACTGAAGCTAAGCAGATCAGTGGTTGGGTATTGCCTGAAGGGCAGACCTCTTGGGAACCCACTATGGGCTAAAAAAAAAAAAAGGAATCTTCCTTTCCTTGATAGAAAAACACAGGAAGAAAAGGATAAGAAAAATACAATAACTTAAAAAATGTCCAATTATGACACTGTAAATGTGTCGAGCACTATCAACATGCAACCAGAATGACAGCAATGGGGATTCGCCTACAAGTCATTTTGCTTGTTCTGTCAACTTGAGTATGACTGCTATAGAGTAAATAGTTGTGGTGGACTGCAGACAAGGCAAGAGTGAAGTGTTTAACGCCCACTAATGACACATAACTGCATCATTACTGTTATTTAATGAAATCTCCTATTTTTATTGCTGCCATCAAATTCATGTTCCTATCAGAAAAGAACTTTGTAGAGGTAGAAGTACAGCTCAATTGCTTTGGAAATGCATTTTGTTTTATTAAAACAAAAAATATTAATATTAAAACAGTATTAAAGCCTCAGGTTATAAATCATATTTATACAGTTGTGCGAGTGGGATAGGATGCAATAGGATCCAGAAAGATGCAAATCATGTTCCCTCACCCTCCATTTTCAAAGGGCTGTGTGAGATGTTGACCACCACCAATTGACCACCTTAAAGATCTGAGACACTTGCATCACCTCACACAGCCTTCAGAGAAAGGGGAATTATTTTCCTCTTTCTGGAGCCTATTGCATTCTATCCCATACCCACATCTCTATACATATGCTTTATAAAATGATGCTTTAATATCATGCTCTACTGCATTTGAAGAAATGGACTGATATCCATGAAAGCTCATGCTAAAATAAAAATCAGTTTTAAAAGTGCTATTCCTTTTTACTCTTCCTCCTTTTTATGCTACAAGAGACTAAGACAGCTATTTCTATGAAAACTTAACAGAAGCTCCTTGTTAATGGCTGTCCATCTGTATTCCTGACAGGTTTTATGATCTCAAAATGACATGTAAAGAATTGTAGCTTGGCTTTTTCCTTGAGGAGTCTTGTACGTCCTTCATTGAGCTGGGCAATTCCTACCGTTCAGAAGTGTATGGCTAAGTTGTTCCCAAAGTGTCCACATCTCAGCATGCACTCCTGCCCTTCAAATGCCAGAGAGGATCAGCTACAGTAAGCGTTGGCTCCCAGAGATGCTGGTTCACATAGCAGACATAACAAATATAGCAGGAAAGAAGCAGTTGTCAACAGCGATTAGTTCTGTCAAGTATTTGTTGGGAAACGTGAGGGATGGTATTGGATATCACAAGCAAAGTAATGAAATCAGCAAGTCAGAAGCTGAACAACAACCAGATTCTCCCCACACCTCTCCTGGTCTAGAAGAGAAAGAAATAATTTAGTCTTCTTTGTAACACAGAACAAGTAGTTTTACTTATAGATTACTTGTGGATAATCAAATAACAGTCTAATGGATTAGAGAGAGAAGAGGAAGAAAAATGGCAGGGAGTTAGAGTGATGAATGAAGACAGAAGGCATGGTAAACAAAATCAGCAAACCTGCAAACTAGCAATCAGTAAGCATCAGTATGCAAAAGTTGTTAACTCTAACAAGTACCATACCTCCAGGGAACTACAAGGCAGATTTGAAAAGGAATGAATTAAGTTGGTATGAGTCATTGTTAATGCTCAAATTTACACAAATATATCCTATAGGGTGGCCTTGAGTGGCAGATGTTGAGCATTGACAAGTAGTTGTTCTGTGGGAGAATTGTGTGGCACGTTTTCCATCCTTTGCCTCATAAATGAACATGCAGCCTTCAGACACACTGAAGGCTAATGTTGTATTGGCAGGGTTAAGAAAAATGTATCTACCAGCCCACTGGGCTTTTGTGAATGGAATGAAAAGGGGAGCCATCTTGTTTTTCACTCTGAGAAAACTTGGGCTGACCCTAATGTTGCTACTTTGCAAAACAATAATAAGGGATAGTTGAAATTCATAATATGCAGGGTTACTCAGGAAGTAGCTGTTAACAAGTTTGGGTTGTTGTTGTTCTTTGTGCCTTCAAGTTGTTTCCAACTTATGGCAACTCTAAGGCAAATATATCAAGATGTTTTCTTGGCCAGATTTGTTCAGGGGAGTTTTGCCGTGGCCATCCCCTGAGGCTGAGAGAGTATGACTTGCCCAAGGTCACCCAGTGAGTTTCATGGACAAGCAGAGAATCGAACCCAGATCTCCAGAGTCATAGTCCAACATGCAATTTCAGTTAGCTTAGCCAAATGTTTCTCTGTAAAATTAACACATTGTCTGCTTTCATAAATTACATGATGCACACATTTCTACCTTTATTAAAGGCCCACTCTCTGAAATATTCGATATTAATTTTAATTTTTAAATTCCATTTGTATGTCACTTTTCTAACAGAGTGGGCCTCAAGGTGGCATACAGAAAAGAGTCAATTAAAAAATCTGAACTATAATTTTTTAAAAAATTAAAGGGTGTTCCAGAGGGTGGGAACAGCCTGTGTTGGTAGCCGGACCAAGAGAAAACCTGTATGTACGAGGGGTATCATAAAGTTTTAAATATCACCTTTAAAAATTTTGATGGAAGGTTTGTTTTGATTTGTAGTTGTTAATTTATTTCTACATAGTCATCATCCAGATTGATACACTTTCTCAGCGTTTCTTGACCCTCCAAATACCGTTATTGTAGAAGTCTGCAGATTGCACCTTATGAGGATTTTACACTTTAGTCACTTCTGGAGCAGCTTGTCACAAAAATAAAGGATGAAATGAGCTGATTTTCTCAATATCATGCACTTAGGGACCAATTGTGACACTGACAAAATTTCACCAATATACCATAATAACTTCCGGGTGATAATTATTATTTTACGATACTCCCTCATAAGGCGCAATCTGCAAACTTCTACAATATCAGGTATCTGGAGGGTCAAGAAATGCTGGGGAAAATGTGCAAATCTGGATGGTGACTACAAAGAAATAAGTTAACAACTACAAATCAAAACAAACTTTCTATCAAATTTTTTTAAAGGTAATAATTAAAACTTTAGGATACCCCCTTGTATGTATATATTGGCATCTTGTTTAGCCTATATAAAAAGGAAAACTTTTCAACCCTCAAAAAAATGTAATAAGGGGCACCTGGCAATCCTAGCTGGCCTTTGTCTTAAGGGTTCATTTGATGTCACTTACGGCTTCTATAATTCTCACTAAAGTGTTTTGATGCAGAGGGAATTTGTGAAAAACACGTTGGTTTCTTTTCTTGTAAGAAGTTGTTAATGTAAAAAGAATGAAACGTTTTTGATGCTGATTTACTAGCTCTGCTACATAAAAAAACTATATACTGTGAGACTTGTCAAAAAAAATCTTTCACGTTATGGTAGATTGATGTTTAATAATATGTTGCACATTCTGAGGTATTAAAGAGGTATTAATGTGTGTTGTTATTCTTGGATGCATAGAAGGACCCCTCTCTTCCCACAAACACTAAATGAGCCTTGAAGAAAAGTATTTCCATCTCTATAAAAGCAGGAAGATCGAGGTATGGTGATGATCTTGGTCAAAAAAGCCCCTGGGAGCCATGTTCTTACAATCTCTATATATCTGTAACTAAACTCATTTTACAAGATTAGATTAATTGTCAACAAAGATGTCTCGCTTGCTCTCTGGAGGTAAGCAAAAATATTTGATTAATGCTGGGAAAAGCCTTGAGGCAGGAAATTCCAACTTTTGCCATTTTTAAAAGGTATACCTTTTAAAAACCAGATCCTGTTATACCTAAAAATTTGTTCCAGAGGCAGATGAAAGATGATGCACAAGGGTATGGCAAGGGACAAAATGAGGACATTGCTCCCTTTAAGAATTCTTCCCTATATGGTTTTCCTCCAAATTTCTAGCATGACAGAGAAAGTGACACTGAAAATTGTTCACATCTAGCTCTCTTATATTTGTTTTGTCTGCATTCCCTTGGTTACTTTTGTCATTGTTATTATGTGCCTTAAGTCATTTCTGACTTATGGTGACCCTAAGGCATTAGGTTTGATTGGCAGGTCTATTCAGAGGAAGGATTTGCCAATGCCATCCTCCTGCCCCTTTTCTTTGGAAGCCTATGCTTTATTTCTAAATGCCAAATTGAAGATTTAAATAAATGCAATGCTAGACATTTGAGGATGGAAGGAAAATTTCATTGGAGAGGGGTAAAATTCTTATTTGGGGGGCAATTCTCTCATTTTGCCCCCCCCCCAATACCTACACTCCTGATGAAGCAAAGTTTTAGAGCCTCTTGTAATATATGTGGATTCCATTCAAATTTTGAAAAAGAACAATTTGAAACATTAACAGTAAGGGTGCAGCAGTGCATGAAATTACAGGAACCAAATTGTAGCAATGTAAAACCCCTATTAAAAAGCAAAGGAGATCTGGCAAGTCAAGCTATTCAGGCTGAAAAACTCAAATCCAGCAGCATAGCTGTTACAGGCAGCTGGACTCACAAATGCTATCTTAGCACCTTGAGTGAAGCAAGAAACCATTTCTGAGCTGAAGGAAACAATTTTGCCCTCGTTCTCCTTCAAAATCATAATGTAAGCTTTCAGTCAGTGGCAACATTGTCCAGCTGCAGTTAGATATATGACTGTAAAGGGGATTCAGCTAAGCAGCTAGTTAGATAGACAAATGTAGTATCACAGAGCTTGCAGTCATAAAATTTTGCAAAGGCTGTAATGTTAGTAGCCTGCAAAACAGCGTCATAATCCTTTAATGGCTTTTGTATGGTTTCATAGAAAATGAAGAGTGACACTAATTTTAAGCTCCCTGGCACTTCATGTATGAAGGGTTGCTTATGTAATGGTGTGTGTGAAATTTTCATGAGGTGCTTATTTTGATTGCATCCAGAAAGTGCCTAGGAATCACTTGAGGACAAACCAGTTAATTTTTTAAAAAAGGTACTACCTTCCTGGCATAACTTATTTTCTGTTGTAGAAATATTCTTATCAGAGATCTCAGCTTGGAAAAGTTACATTGAGAACACTCAGAATCTCTTGGCTTTGAGAGCATTTGAGAATTTTGGTCCAAAAAACACAACTTTTCCAAGTTTTGTGCTAGATGTGTGAGAACTGAATGTGGTAAAGTAAACATATTCAAATGTTCCCTTATTGTCGTTTATGCAAAACATACATCTCAGGTCTTTGTCCTGGAACAGAAACAGCATCTTGAGTTTATTACAATGCCATGCTTTAAAGGGTTTTATGGCTTCATCTAGACAATCCTTGTAAAAAGAGTTGATAATCAAATTGACTCAGAGATTGGAAAATGAATTATATAAATTATAAATTAGTTGTGGTGAGGGAATACCACAAATGCAGTGGGATCCTTTGGCTATCTATCACTTAAAACCAATGGTTAATTACAAGTACAGCAAGCCTGTTGAATCAATGGAACTTATATAAGTTAACTGATTTAGCAAATTTCCATTGGTTCTATATTAGTATTCTAGTTAAAACTTGAAATAATTACTGAAGAAGATTAATGAGGAAAGCGAAAAGATTGGATTAATGCTGAACGTTAAGAAAGCAAATACAACCATCATGGAAGAATTCATGCTGGATAATGAGAAAACTGAAATAGTCAAAGAGTAAAAAAAAAAAAAAAATACTGACCAGAACAGAGACTGTAGTCAAGACTAATATTTGGAAAGGCAACCATGAAAAAACTGGACAAGATGCTAAAGATATTATGCTGAGCACTAAAGAGAGTCCAAGTCAATGCATTCCCCATCATAATGTATGAATGTGAGGAAAGTGAAGAAAGCTGACAGAAAGAAAATGAACTCATTTGAGATGTTCTGATGGAGAAAAGTATTGAGGATACCATGGATGGCGAAGAGGACAAACAAATGACTTCTAGAACAGATGAAGCCTGAACTTTCCCTGGGAGCCAGGATGATATAAAAGGTAACTTTTCTAGCTGCTGAGCTGGCTTTCTTCAGATTCATAGCTTTGCTTTGAGAGGAAGCTACCTTCTGAAGCACTCAGTAAAGCAAAGAAATCTAGGTTGCATTCCCACTACATTTAAATCCGGTTCGTAATCCAGGTTAAACAGGCATGGTTCCCACTGAATCCGATTTTAGAAATCGATTCAGAAAAGGGAGCCATGCTTTTTGCCCATTTTTGCCCATTTAACCCACATTAAAAAGATGTTGGGAAAATGGGGTGTTTTGGGGGCTGAATTGATTTATTTAGAAATGAATCGATTCAGCCCAAATGGGAACCAGGCAGATTTGAATCAGAATCGAATCTGCCCTGGTTCCCATTGGCAGCCTGGCCCAGGGGGGCAGCTGGCATGCCCTGGACTCTCCTGTCCCCAAAATCCCTAGCCCAGCCTCCGTCCTTACCAGCTTCTTTGGCCACTGACCAGCTTCCCTGGGCTTTTAAAAAAAATTCCCATGGCCAGGGAGGCCGGAAGGAGGTCGCAGAGAAGCCGGAAGCCTTGTAACCTCCTTCCCAGCTTTCCCCTGGCTTCTCTGTGATCTCCTTCTGGCTTCCCCAGCCATGGGAAATTTTTTAAAAAGGCTGCAGGGAAGTCACTCTGCAGCTCAAAGAAGATGGTAAGGAGGCTGAGCTGGGATTTTAGGACCAGGAGAGGCCAGAGACAGGACGGGCCATCAAGCTGCCTCCTCCCCGTGCCATTGAACATACAGTATTTCCATGATACAGTCTATGTGCATTGCTTTATCTACTTCATCAGATCCCTGTTCAATGCTGGCATAATTTCATGACTTTAAAAGTTGCACATCTTCTAACTAATAACTTACTGTCAGGAGCAAATCTTAGGACTAACTCATGAATTTCATCCAGTGTCTTATTTCTTCCAGCTCCCTGAGGAAAGAAATTTGCTTAATCCATCTCTTCTGAGAAAAATCTCTAATCTGAGAAAAGATAGACCAACTCTGTCATGAGCCCTTAACTGTGGAATAAAGCCTCATAGAGTTGTAAGTGAACAGTAAGGAGTTTCACTACCAAAGTTGGATACAAGAGGGGATTTTTTTCTTGTTTTCAAGTTCCACAACTAAGGAGTGAAACAGAATGCCCTGATGGAATGGCCTGCCACCACCTGTTGAGCGCCGGATCAGGGCCGTGGCAACACACCGTGCCCCCGATCTGGCATTTTTCCAGGCCAAAAAGAAGCCGCAAAATGCCACTTCTTTTTGGCCTGGAAAAAGGGCACCCTTGTTGCTGCCACACAGCTTTCCCCCATTTCTTTGGTGCAGTGTATCTAAACAGTGCACTGAAGAAATGTTGTGATGCCACCTGCCATCTGGTTAGGTGGGTGGTGTGACACCACTTTGGGGATAGAGTCAGGGTGTGTGGTTTGCAGTCACACACCCCTCCATCTCGACACTGGCCCTTTTGGCTGGTCTGTACAACCTCTAAGTGATTTAAGATCGCAAACTCTCCTTAAATCATTTTTCACATTTTATTCTATGAAAAGATTAGCTGAATGTTCTTTGTCCCAGCTTGCTTACCGTAACTATGGAACATGTCTTCTCTGGATAGTTTGGAAAGAGTGGAAAAAAACCTTTTGTGTTAATGTGGATTTCCCAGTAAGTAAAAAACCAACACACACACACACACAGTAAACCTAATCAATGAGTTTTGCTCTCTCATGAAATTTCCAAATCTGGACAAATATTTCCTTTATTTAGCCCTTCGTAGAAATTGTCCCGGAATCATCCTAATACAAGAAAACATTTTGTAGGCCCATCTTCCAAGAAACTATGGTGCAAAACAGACGGGCAGATGGGGGTAGCTTCCAACCACTCCAGGGCATGTTGTTTACACAACGCACACCCCTGGAGTGCCTGAAAGATGTCCTGGAGCTGCGTTGAGGCAGCTTAAGTCGGCCCAAAACTGGTCCCAGAAGGAGCGGATCTTTTCTGCTCCTATTTGGGGCTTCGGGAAGAAATGCCCTTGGGCCATGGCATGTGTTCACCACAGCCCAGGGTGATCAGGCTCAGAGCAGCTTATAGACACTCCTTCCAACCTGTCTGCTTTGCTCCTATTTTTTGAAACAGTATGCCAGCCTGCTTTTGATGGTATCATTTTAAAAAACCAGTGCCTCTTTGTGCAACCATATGTAATTGCATTTGTCCCCTAGTATGCTCTCTTCTGGCTAATGCTTTTTACTTCAGACTTGTGCAGGAAATTAATCAAGTTAGATGCTACCAGACCTCCCTGGCTTATTAAAAGTCAGGGTAGCAGAATACATTTCAGCATTACAATCTAATTTAGCAGCTTTCCAATGCAATCCTAGAATCCTCCAAAAAGATATACTCAACTTGGTTTAATGCATGGACAAACAGAACAGCTTGTAAATTTAATAATGCTGAGCTTCAAATATCATTGAGATGCTACTAAGGTTTGTTTTTAAATGACCTTCAACAAGTTATTATTAAGACTGTATCTATAATGAAAACCTTAGGTCAATGAAAATAAAAAGTAAGAAGATGATGCCACCCTCTGCTCAGAAAACAAGAGGGTTGGCATTGGAATATTTGGATTTAAGTCTACTTTGACTACAATCTTAGGCTTGCTTCTTTGGAAATGAATTCTGTTGGAATAGAAATGTTCAGCAGAAAGCAGACAAACATCAAGGAGCTGAACCCAGAACTGTGTACTGCAGGATTGATGAGAAAGAAAAAGCAAGATATCCCTGCTCCTTCTGCAGATGTGCTATCCATTACCAGTCTTCAGTACAGGCTGCTTGTTCCAGTATTGGAACAACTGGTTTCAACTTTGGCAGCCCTTGCAAGCTGGTTGAAACTGAAAACTCAGGGTGTGTGGCTTTTACCTGCACCAGAACTCATAATAACAAGGTGTGATATTCCAGGAAAAAAGCATACCATACACTCCATTCCTAGTATGGTATCCTCCATCTGTGTTGGAGTAAAACTGCCATCAGCCCCAGCCAGCACAGACAAATGGACCAGGGATAGTAAGACATCTAGAGAGCACCATGTTGGAGAAATCTGGTTTAAAGATTACATAGATCTAAAATACACTCTTTTAGGAAATACTGGAGAGGAGTGGGAAAGGGATTTGAACGGTATATACTGATATGGGAATATAAAGTTGACAGAGAGACGGTGAAAGGAGTGAAGCACTAGCCGTTAAACTATTCATTAGAAATATGAACCTCTGTTTTAGACAGAAGATGAATTTTATGCCAGAGAACATCTGTATAGCACTGGCCAGTTGGAATAATCTAAGAGGAAAAGTATGTCATTTCCTTGGGCCACCACCAGCTGTAGCTGGACTTATCAATCAAGAAACTGGCTGGCTCTTTGACCCATACATTTAGCCAACCCAATCTATAGTTGTAATCAATAAAGCTGTAACCATGTTTTCTTCAGTTATGTTGTTTGCATGGTTCTTGGCATGGGACAACATCACTCTTGCACAGGCTATCTAGACTTAGTCATTCTCTTTCCCATATGCTATTTTACCATCTTTGCCTTATGAAGAAGCTTGTGAAGCTTTGAATGCTAGTATGATGTATTTGGTGCCTTTGGGAGGGGTTACCACAAAATGGATTTTGTATTTTGTTGGGTTTTTGTTTTGTGGTAAACATAGGTACTTGTACCATGATATTAATAAAGATGTTTACAAATGCATGACTGATAAATAACTGCAATGAATCAGGTGGGAGGAAATAATAAGAAACAAATTATTTTTACATGATGTTACAAGCTCTGTATCTCTAGTTACTGAAATTTTAGAATTCAGTTCTAGAGAAATGGAAATGGGCTCATGATGTAATCTTTACTTTGCAGCCTTACAATTTCAGAAGTACACTTAAAACTGAGCAAGTAATCATGAACACAGTTTAGGAACAGTACACTGAAGAGACTGACTGAAGCTGCCTGTGTTTATATGGGGAATATCTTGGAAGTTCAATTTCTAAACACATTTACTAAAGAGTCAGATCTGTTAAATTCAACAGAAGTTACTAATACTTCCAAATAGTTAATAGCTTAACCACTGCATATCTCAATGGGATTGGTTAGTTGCGACTACATTTTTTGTATTTCAGTTACTACTAATTAACCACTGTATTGAACCCAAAGGCTTATGGATACAATCAGCAGACTATTCAAATCAGTGATTTTTGCCATTCAGTTTAATAGTATACAGCACCATAGATTGTAACAATACTCTCCTCACCCAGAGGGGCAGAATATAAATAAACATTATTATTATTATTATTATTATTATTATTATTACTCTGCTTTATGTTATGAGAAACAAAATCCTGTAAAGAGCCATTAACAAGATCTGTTAGCAATGTGCTATATTTTCAAAGTAATAGGACAGGAGGTGTGCCAAATGTTCTAGTGATAACTGCAAGGAACTAAATTGCACCTCAGCTTCTGATTGAGTGGGCAGAAGGGAGAAAACCAACTGAAACTGTACAAGAAGACCCTTCTAGCAGAATGTAAATTATTTCATTCAGTCATTCAGCATTTATTATGCCTCTTTGCCACCAGCTCCCACTAGGCAATGCACAATTGATTCTATGAGCTTCATTTGCCAATGTAACCAAAAATGTGGACGCAAATACCTGATATACAAGTTTATAAAGCTCCAGTTAATTTCTCTGCATATTTTCTGATGTCTGCTGAAGGCTTAGTGACATGGCCATGCTGATATGAAACAGATGAAGGAAAGCCCTACACAGATCATAACCATTGTGTTTAGGGTGACGTATCAGAAGCTGTATTCCCTAAAAGCACTTATCCATTTCCCAAAGGAGCAAGTGTCATATGATTTTTAAACCCTTTCTCCATGGCTGTCATAAAGACATTGCCAATATCTTTCCTTAAGAAAGAACAACAAAAGCTGTGTCAAACATTTTTTTAAATAACGAAATAATGCTGGCAGTCTTTCAAGTTCCTTTTCACACCATAAGCAACTGTTTCAGAAAGTCCTCCTTAAAAGGTCTTTTTAAAATATATATATATATATATATATATATAGTTAAAGAAAAACAACATATCTCTAAAGAAAAAATAACATTTGGTCAAAGTTGCATTGATTCTTGTTGCTTAGATACTTTACATTTTATTTGACAAGAGGGACAAATGATTGCTGTTAATCGCATTACATAATTGACATAGTTTCCTGCACTTTCAGAAAATAAATAATAGTATCAGTAAGAAAGGCAAATCTCAGGGAAATAGATTCTGTAAAGAGTTATCCCAAATCCTAGGAAATCAGAATTCATAAACACAGATAACATAATAAAATATGGACTACGACTCTCTGAATCCCACAGCCAGATTCTGAAGGTGGCATGTTAAGTAAATACAATACTAGCTTTGCCCTTTTTGTGTGCCAAATAAATCTTCTGTGATGGTTTTATGAATGTTTGAGATTATCCCTCTTAAGATAATCATTTATTCATACAGTCTCATATGTTGTTCAAATTCTGTAAATATCTAGTGCAAATGCAGTGATTTGAAAAATGTGAAACCAGGGTGGCTTTAATAATAATAATAATAATAATAATCTTCTTCTTCTTCTTCTTCTTCTTCTTCTTCTGTTATTGGCTAATCCTAACAGGTTTCCCATTTATAAAGAGATCTCTGATTCTATACACCTGTGCTTGTTTCCATCTGGAAAATGTTTATATTTGTCCTTATATTTGACATCTGGATATTGCCATACTAAATTAATAAATACATTTACAAGGGACATGCTAGCCATTGTTCCACCATCGCCTCCACTCTTATTGCAGGAATTTTACCATGAGTCCATCCAGTGTCATATTCCACCTGTAATCCTCCCATGTTTTCTCGCATTTCCATTTTCTGTACAAAGGAAATCCATTGTGGAAGGAAAGAGAATTGTCGCTTTTGACTGGTAGCACATGTAGCTGCTCCCAGTTCTTTTATGATGATGGTCCCTGGTATTGCTTCCATCCACCCACTCATTGAATACTGTGGTTTATATTATTAAAAACCAAAGCCTTCTCTCTGAGGTCTTTTTCATACTACATAATTATGGCAATTTGCCACCATTTTAAAGGCCTTGGCTCCATGTTATAAAATTCTGGAGTTTAGTGAAACAATAGACCTCACCAGCAGAGAATACTTCATGAAAGTGCAAATCCCGGGATCCAATAGGATAGAGACTACTTAAAGTGCTATTAAAGTGTTACAATTCTCCAGTGGAAAAGAGATCTGCAACAGAGCATGGAACAGTTTTTGTCTATAAATTAATTCCCGAAACAGCATGCCACTAGAAACGCGATAGGTAGGATGCTGGAAGTTGCAGTTGAAAAAAGTAATGAAAAAAGAAATATCTGTTTTGAGAAAGATGGGCAGGCCTACAATCAGTTTTACTAGGCCACAATCATTACCGGTAGATACACACACCACCATCCTTTTGTATTAAGGAAAGAGCTCCAAAAATGGCCTTTGCCCATGATAGGCAAGTAATACTTTTTCTCCAGGCAGCACACAACACAGCCACAGACTTGCCTCTGTCTGCTTCACAGTGCTACTGGAACACATACAACATCCTAAAACTACCACAGACAATGCTGGAAGGCTACCATGCCTGCTGTTCTTTCAGTTTTCCCTTCAGCAGAGACTGGCTGACAAAACAGAAGACTATATTAAGCAGGTACCAATTAGATGACTATGTGTGCACAAATCTAATTTATTATTTCAAACAGACTTCTTTGTAAAGTACAGAAAATGTTCTTGGTGAATTGTGGTTCCCTCACTCCTGCTGAAACTGTTTGATTTTTGTTTTCTTGACAAACTTTAATTAAATCCCCTGCCACCCCATGAACTGCATTTTATAGCGGATGCTGCAATATAAATAGCTGCAGTCCCAACCATATATATATGTGTGTGTGTGAAAATAGCATTCAATCACAGATTCAGTCACAATGAAGAGGATAATACCAATATCCACTAAAAATACTAGAAACAGAATGTTCTTAATTACCACTTTGTATGCAACTCAGTTTCATGTTTAATGACTGAAGAAGATAGAAGCATTTTGCTTATATATTTTTAGTCCTGTTTGTTAATCTCTTCAATAAATCTCTCTCTTGCTCTGTGTGTGTGTTGTGGAAAGAGAGAGAGAGATTAACTGCATCTTTCTGGAATCCAGGACAAACTTAGAAAAAGGGCCATTGATTTGTTTTAAACACACATATGATTAAAAAACAAATCAATAGCAATATATATATATATATATATGACAGAGGGATGCCAAGTTAATCTATATGTTGCTCCTGCAAAACTAAATACTCACTGTATGTCTATTGAAATTGGAACATAAACTCTGTAATTTAAAACTTTCTAAAAAATAAAAATTAAATCTCACCCTCCCCCACCAACAACAACATAATCTGGTATTGCTTAAAGGCATAGGAAGGGGAATAAATTTAATACCAACATAGCAGACCAGTAAACAGAATGAGAAGCTTTTGATTTTGCCACCAAATGCTCTTATGCAGTTTTAATATCTAGCAGTCAATAGAATAATTCTTTTTCTGATGCACAAAAGAGGTTGATTTATCTGCTGTAAAGAGGCTGTGTGAAATTGAGACATTAGTTTTATTTTTAAAACATTTGTGGGTCTTATAAATGATCTTATATTATGCAATGTGTGGATTTTTAATTAAAAAAAAGAATATGGCTAATGTTTTAAAATTTTTAAAAACATTTTGTTTTTAAATTTACTTTCTTTGGAAGCCACTTTGGGTCCTACTCTGAGAGAAAGGCTGGATAAAAAATAAATAGCTAAATAAATATGTGAAGTAAGTATCTTCTAGCAAAACCATGTAGATATGAAAATCATGAGATGTGCTCATAATATTATAGACTGCTGGGACTCAGGCACGCTTATTTACCCTTTTAATTCTCCACAAAGATTAGTTTATGGAAAGATTAGACTGAAAGAACAAAAACAAAACATAAAACCCTGCCTTTTAAAGCATCTTTCTTTTCAAGCCCAGGAAACAATTTCCATTTGTTGTTAAAATTTATTAATGGGAAGAGCCAGAAAGAGCCTGAGATAGACAGGGTTAGCAATAAGAGACTGTGTGTGTCATGAGTGTTTAACAGCACAAAAAGACAGAGAAGGAATTCTTCCTGCTACTGCATTAGCCAAGGGCCTTCAATTGAAACAATGAAGCAAAACCTGGAAATGTTACTTTTTTTGGATTACAACTTCCAGAAACTTACAGCTAAAGTATCCTGGGCACTGTTGTCCAAAGGGTACTCTTTCCAAGATGTGTACTAACATAGGTGTGACAATCCCGTGCTCCCTTTGGTGTTTTTGGATTGCAATTTCCAGCGTTCCCTGCTATAGTAGATAAGGCTGATGGGAGTTGTGGTCCCACAATGTCTTGAGGGCCACATCCAGAATCCACAAAACAGTGATATTATTGGGCCAGCCAAAATGCACAAAATACATGTTACAACTTTCTGAAGCTTCACTGGCTTTTTCATTATGCAAAGGTGTTAGAAGATGTTAGAAATCATGCAGGAGGGGGGAAATTGACAATATTAGTCAATGACCTGCATTTTGTCAAGATGTTGCTGGTGGGTTCTGAGTCAAAATGGCATAGACGGATATCTATGTAGGCAGGGCAATCCTCTTTCTGGTGTCACCAGCACTAAAATCCTCTGAATTTTGGTGTGTGTGCATTCTCCCTATGGCCCCAAACGGACTCTGTACTCTGAACAGCCGTGATCTCTGAGGTGAGTGGTCATGTCCACTCTACCCAATAAGCACATCAAACAGAAGGGTTTGGGAGCTGCAAATGAGAAACTTTAACATCTGGAAGATAGGTGATTTAGGCAGGATGCGCTGCCGGATAAGCCCGATAAGGCTGATTTACAACTTCATTCTCACCCCAGACAATGCCAGACCAAGCAATCCTTAACAATGTACATTTGATTTCCTTTGATGTAGGACAAACACTTCAGGCTAGTTTTGGCCTATAAAACATCTCCAAAATCCTTTGTTAGCAGGCTAGCTGGAAGGCATGGGGACACTCTGTGAATTCTGATTTGTTCCAATACATCTGTTCTCCTCTCCTCTCAGCAGAACATCTGTGTCCCACATCATCACCATCACAGTTGGTCCCGGAGTCAAGCCTCATCTTCTGTAAGTATCGCCCTTAGTTCAGCCTCCAACTATTCCAAAGCTAATTCCTGATTTCCTTTATCCTCGTTGGGTATGTGTGAATGAACATGGATTGTTGTGTGATTTTCCCCCCTTAATAAAAGAATTCTGCCTCTGTGAAATTCCTTTGATCTCTTTTCTCTCGGTATACAAGTGGGAAACAATTCCACAAGAGGACAACCTAGTAATTAGCTGAGATAATTAAAAATTCTCCTAGGGAGATCCAAGTGGTACTGGGAGACAAAGCATTTGAAAGCCCAGGAAATAAAATTTAAATTCGATTAGCTTGTGTGGTGTAGTCGTTTGAGCATTGGACGGTGACTCTGGAGACCAGGGTTTGAATCCCGGTTCATCCATAAAACCCACTGGGTGACTTTTGGCAAGTCACACTCTTTCAGAGGATGGCAATGAAGAAACCTGCCAAGAAAATCCTGAGAAAGGGTCATGATAAGTCTGAAATGGCTTGAAGGCACACAACAATAAAACAACACAATAGGGTTGCTGTTTTAGGTGCTGTTAGGTAACACATGCCAAATGCAGTCTCACTGGACTCTTTCAGACGTGGGAAATTGGAAGTATAATGCAAGGGCAATCCAAACACAATCCTGGGGTTTCACGTTATTGCGAATTAATTCTTCTCACGCAATTTCGGGCAAAAGGGAAGCCACTCCGAATGCAATCATGGGTTTTGCGTTATTGCGCATTAAAGGTTCTCACGCAATTTCGGGCAAGGAGGGGTTATTTCTGGGTAATGGGAAGTAATTCCGAACGCCTTCCGAATGCAATGGGGAGTCACGTAAATTCGCTAAACTAGCGAATTTACGTGAATCCGAATGGGCTCCATTCGGATTTGGGAGAAATTCCTCCCATTTGAAAGAGTCCACTGTAATGTTTGAAAAGTTTCACCTTTGATGGAAGTAGAAAGCTCAAATAGTAAAGTCCCAGGCTATTGGCTCCCCCTTTAGGATTCCCCTGTGGTGGCTAAAATGTGGTATCTTCACATCCAGGAAACATATCAAAGAGTAGCCGTGTTGGCTATATAGCAAAGTACAACAACATATATAGTAACAGCCACATGTTCCCCATCCCTGTTTTATAATATAACCCAGAATAACAATATAAAAATTAAGATTCTGTTAAGTAGAATTGCTAACAGAAGTTTGAAGAACCTGCTTTTTATATGCCTGTTTATAAGTTTGAAGAACCTGTTTTTATACTTTTTATAACAATATAAAAATTAAGATTCAGTTAAGTAATATCGCTATCAGAGGTTTGAAGAACCTGCTTCAACCTGCACACTCAAAAAGACAAAAAAAGCCTGGTGAGGGGTGGTGTTGGCAAAATCTACCAAAAGATGCACAAGAAAACTCCAGATTCCTGCTTTATGTTTGAGGTGAGCAATGTGTAGCTCTCCATATTCTGTTCAAATGCAACTCCCATTAGTAATAGCTAGTATATCAATAAAGAGTTGTAGCCCAATTATATCTTTGTTGTTGTGTGCCTTCAAGTCACTTCTGACTTATGGTGACCCTAAGGTGAACCTGTCATGGGGTTTTCTTGGCTAGATTTGTTCAGAGGAGGTTTTCCGTTGCTTTCCCCCTGAGGCTGAGAGCATGTGACTTGCCCAAGGTCACCCAAATCTAGCTACCATCAATATCTGACCCACTCTGTTTTACACTATGGAATCATGAATAAGAAAATTGTGGACCCTTGGTCACTTAACGTTTCTTCTTGTGACCTTGTAACACCTCTGAACTGTGAAGATAGGGTGAGACTTTCCATTAAAAAAGTACAGTACAGTATGGTTTAACAATTCAATTCTGAAGCTGGTAAAAAGAAGGCAAGTTACCTAAATACCCTAAAGGCACCATGTCCAGTCTGATCTTGGAAGCAAAGTAGTGTTAGGTCTAGTTAACACTTGGATTGGAGACTGCCAACGAATACCAGGTGCTGCAGGTTATATTTCAGAGGATTGCAATGGCAAGCAATCTCTGAGGATCTGAGATGTAAAGTAAGGATGAGGATATTTCTTTGAGACAACATAGCTGGATAGGAGAACATCAGATAACCTTCCAAGGACCCCCTAAAACTACATTATGGAAATTTTAAAGCATCCCAAGAGCAGGGTGCCATGACACGTTCCTCAAATATGTGAAGAAAAAATGTAAGGATACTGGGGACAGGTGGACCCCTTTCCTCTGAATAGGTGGTATGTGGTCTCTCCAACATTGTACTTCCAAAAGTTAAAAAATTTCTGGAGTTAGTTAAGTGGCCACTTGCCTTATGTTTCTTCTTTCCAGGGCTTTTATCTACATTCCTCTCTGATCTTTGCTAGATCTCGGACCAGGGATTCAGGTAGCTATAAGATCTTTTCAATAATTAGGACTTAAGTCACTTTCACAATTATACTATTTTGATTCCATCTTAATTGCCATGCCAGCATCATGTAAAATCCTGGTGAGGCACTAGAGTGCTTTGTCAGAGAAATCAAAATACCTTCTGATGCTACAAATCCCAAGATTCTGCAGCTGTGTCAGTTAAAGTGGTACACAAGTGCTATAATTATGTAATGTGAAAGGGACCATGGGTTATTTTCTGAATTTGGCAGCTATACATAGCAAAGACTGATAACAATGGAATACATCCCATCCATATCATAAGGAATGTTTTTTCACTGTAGGTAACAAGGCACAGTCTGTACAGAAATATCTGCAGCTGCTTTTAAGAGGGTTTTTAAAAACCCTCTCTCTTAAAAATTCACTGGCCTTGATATGAAAACTATGTTAATTGTTAATTGGATTTTTAAAAACTGCATTTTATCCACAGCTGGTTTTATTTAAAATTGTTTGCATTTAATATGATTTTACTAAAATGTTTGACTTATTTTTATGTTGCATCCTGCCTTGGAAGGCTTACATTCCCAGAAGGCAGATAAGAAATGGATTAAATAAAACAAACGAATAAAAAGGCATTGGCTTGGAGAAGTTCTCCTGGGAGCTGCGAAGCCTAGCAAACCAATTTATGAGAAAGACAGGCCAGTGGAAAGGACACATTTGCTTCTACGAACATCATACTAAAATTATCTAATGGAAACCTAAAGGAAATAGAAATGGACCCAGCTAGGTAGAAAGATGAACAGGTGTGAGCTAGCCAACAGCAGATGCCTCCAGCTGAAGGCATCTGGAATACATCTTCATGGAAATATGGACACCTGTAGTTTTTGAGGCTCACTAATTCTGACTTCCTGCAGGATTCCACTGCTATTTGTTTCCTAAATGATGATAAGCTTGGAAGTCCTATTCTTCCAACTGGGGATCCAACATAACAGATTAAGCAAACAAGCTTCAGAAATATTACTGTAAAGCCTCTCTGGTCTTAATGCCAGAGATTTCCAGAAAGGTTGCTTCTTCAGAGATTTTGCTTACAAAGCTGCTTGATGAGTCACAGGAAACAGAATATTAGGACAACATTTAAAAATCTCCCTCGGCCATGTTTTTGTTGGAGCCTCTCCTATCCAAAATGCTTGGGATCAGAAGTGTTGTAGATTTTGGAACATTTGCATATATATAATGAGATATCTTGAAGAGTCTAAACATGAAATTCGTTTAAGTTTCATATACACCTTATACACATGGAGTGAAGGTAATTTTATATATATAGTAATATTTTAAATAGTTTTTTGTAGGGCTTTCGGGCTATGTGGCCATGTTCTAGAAGAGTTCCTTTCTGGCGTTTCACTAGCATCTGTGGGTGACATCTTCAGAGCTTCTCTGAAGATGTCAGCCACAGATGCTGAGTGAAACATCAGAAAGGAACTCTTCTAGAACATGGCCACATAGCCTGAAAGCCCTACAAAAAACAAGGGATGCCGGCCATGAAAGCCTTCGATTCCACAATATTTTTTTAAGCTTGAATATTTTAATATGCTTGAAACAAAGTTTGTGGCCATTGTATCATCAGAAAGCAAAGATGTCACTATCTCAGCCACCAATGTGGACAATTTTTGATTTTGAAGTATTTCAAATTTCGGAATTCCGGATAAATGAGACTCAACCTGTATCAGAGGTCTAACAAGAAAAGAACATCAGACGTGATCTGACTTTTCTGCTATTTTGTTGATTGGTTACAAATGACCAACAGACAATAATAATAACAGCATCGACTAGTACTATGCTACTAGTGGGGATGCAAGAGAGGGCCTTCTCAGTGGCAGCTCCAGGATTATGACACCCTCCGCTGTCCTTCTGCTGGCTGGATCGTTCTGTCTCAGAAGATGGCAACACCCCTCTGAAGAGACTTGCCAAGAAAGCCCCATGATAGGTTTGCTTTATGATCATTATAAATATATTTTTACTTTTACTCCAAGTCTTTGTGTGCCTCCAGGCCTCCAAGTCTTTGTCTCTGTGCTTGGAGGCACACTTTGTCTTTGTGTGCTTGGAGGCACACAAAGACTTGGAGGCACACAAGAACAAAAATTTTCTGTTGTTGTTGTTGTTGTTGTTGTTATTATTATTTATTCCAGTCTACTGGGCTGTGTTAGCCCTATTCATTTCAATTGGAAGAAGTTTTGTAAAAGCACTGGGATTATTGTCCTGATGTCTGACTTTCAGTGTTTACACTCAGAAAGAAGTCCAATGGTGTAATTATGTTTAGGATTGCAGCCTAAAATTCTTGGTACAAAATTCTTTAACAAAATAAATATGTCACCATAAAAGATCATTTCAATAAATATGTCACCATAAAAGATCGTGTAGTGGGTGCTTATTCTCCATCTATCTCCTTTTGTTTACTTCTTTGTTCGTTGGATTAGAAACACCAGTATGGTTCTTTAAATTCATTTTGTATAATTTTACCTTCTGGGATTGACCCATCCCCTTCCAGGCACTGAAAAAATAATCAAGCAGTAGGCAGGAGGTTCTCCAGAGTGCCACAGCTCCAGGCAGATGAGAGGGAAGCAAATTGATTACATGACTTGCCTAAATTCTCTCCAAAATGAAATTCAGGGAGAGCTGGGAACCGAATGCAGTACACATCCTGCTTCTTCAGCGAACCATTTCAGTGAATTGCACCTCCTTAATTTCTCTGTGAATTTCTGCTATGCTTTAAAATTGCATCAGAGTACAATATTAGAATGAATAGGCTGCCAGCGTGAGTGCTTGAGGGGGACAATTGGAAGCCATCTTCCCAGCCTTTACAACCAAATTGTGAATTTAACACAGCTCCTAGAATTCCAGCTGCTGTCATTGGCTGGATGAATAACTACCTACTGGAGTAAGCTGGGATGCCAGTAACAGAATTTCATCATTGGAATGGTGTTACTGATGGGCTTCAGCTAATGTTCTCCATTTTAGGACAAACACAACAGACACACAATGCATCCCAGTGGAGGAATTTGGCTTAGAAATAAATTCTGTTTCTGGAAATGGATTGTAACCCCCCCTGAGGTGATGAAAAGGTTAACAGGCACAACTAATTAACAACTACTTGACAGAGACAAAGGCTCCATCTGTCACTTACTGCACTCATTATACTATTCCAGATTAAATCATTGACATTAAATTCTTCCTGCAACAAGGGTGATGATCGAAATTATTGCTGGTAGCTTTCTGTTATGTGCAGAACATTCATTTTTCTCACTGCTGTGTGAAAAATTTAGTTCTCAAGGAGGAAGAAACATGCTTTCTTTGGGTTTACTGAGCAGGATTTATTCAAGTGTGTGTATACGCCACATATCACAATGTATTTTTCATTTCACTGCCACCGATGAGGAACAACTAATTTGATCTTGGAAGCAGCAGCAGGAGATGGGGAACTAACCCCTTCTGAGTGCCATCTTTTCTCCTGATCAATCCCCACTGCTGGTTGCTATCAGCCCCACAGTGGTCCTTCTCAGTCCAATCTTACACAGATGTTCTTCAAAGGCCTCAACTTGGTAAAACATTGTGTGTGTCATCCATGCTATACGACCTTAACAGTGGAGTTGTTTACACTGATGGTAAACCCCATTCTCACTCCATATAAGGTGACCAGTTGTCATAACCTCAAAGGAAGGCAAGGCACTATAATATGTGGAATATTCCAAAAAATGTAGGACATTAGAATCATAGAATCATAGAGTTGGAAGAGACCACAAGGGCCATCCAGTCCAACCCCCTGCCATGCAGGAACTCCCAATCAAAGCATACCCAACAGATGGCCATCCAGCCTCTGCTTAAAAACCTCCAAGGAAGGCAACTCCACCATTCTCTGAGGGAGTGTGTTCCACTGTCGAACAGCCCTTACTGTCAGGAAGTTCCTCCTAATGCTGAGGTGGAATCTCTTTTCCTGGAGCTTGCATCCATTGTTCCGAGTCCTGTTCTCTGGAGCAGCAGAAAACAAGCTTGCTCCCTCCTCAATGTGACATCCCTTCAAATATTTAAACAGGGCTATCATATCACCTCAACCTTCTCTTCTCCAGGCTAAACATTTCCAGCTCCCTAAGTCGTTCCTCATAGGGCATGGTTTCCAGACCCTTCACCATTTTAGTTGCCCTCCTTTGGACCCACTCCAGTTTCTCCACATCTTTTTTGAATTGTGGTGCCCAGAACTGGACACACTATTCCAGGTGGGGCCTGACCAAAGCAGAATAGAGTGGCACTATTACTTCCCTTGATCTAGACACTATACTTCTATTGATGCAGCCTAAAATTGCATTGGCCTTTTTAGCTGCTGCATCGCACTGTTGACTCATGTTCAACTTGTGGTCTACTTGGACTCCTAGATCCCTTTCACACGTAGTTTCATTCAGCCAGGTGTCTCCTATCCTATATCTGTGCATTTCATTTTTCCTCCCTAAGTGCAGAACCTTACATTTCTCTGTGTTGAATTTCATTTTGTTAGCTTTGGCCCAGCTTTCTAGTCTATTCAAGTCATTTTGAATTTTGATCCTGTCCTCTGGGGTATTAGCTACTCCTCCTAATTTGGTGTCATCTGCAAATTTGATAACTAGGCTCTCAATACTGTCATCCAAGTCATTAATAAAGATATTGAATAGCACTGGGCCCAGGACAGAACCCTGTGGGACCCCACTGGTCACTTCTCTCCAGGATGAAAAGGAGCCATTGTTGAGCACCCTTTGGGTGCGGCCGGTCAACCAATTACAAATCCATGTAACGGTTACCTTGTCTAGTCCACATTTTACAAGCTTGTTTGCAAGAATGTCATGGGGAACCTTGTCAAAGGCCTTACTGAAACCAAGATATACTATATCCACAGCATTCCCTTCATCTACCAAGCTGGTAATTTTATCAGAAAAAGAGATCAGATTTGTCTGACATGACTTGTTTCTCTGAAACCCATGTTGGCTTTTTGTGATTATGGAATTATCTTCTAGATATTCACAGACTCTCTGTTTAATAATCTGCTCCAGAATCTTTCCTGGTATTGATGTCAGACTAACCGGACAATAATTGTTGGGATCCTCTTTTTTCCCCTTTTTGAAGATTGGGACAACATATGTCCTCCTCCAGTCTGCTGGGACTTCTCCTGTTCTCCAGGAGTTCTCAAAGATTATTGCCAATGGTTCCAATATTATGTTTGCCAGTTCTTTTAATACCCTTGGATGTAGTTCATCTGGTCCTGGAGACTTGTATTCATTTAGGTTAACCAGGTATTCCTGTACTATCTCTTTACTTATTCTGTGCTGAAATTTAATTTTTACAAAATTAAAAACTACAAGAACTCATTTATAAGGTAAATTTATGCCTCACAGTGGTAGAATTCAAAGATATAGCCATATCAGTCTGTAGAATCAGTATGTAGAGAGATCTTGTAGCACCTTTGAGACAAACTGAAAGAAAAAAGTTGGCAGCATGAGAATTCCTAGATTTAAGTCTACTTCCTCAAATGCATTCTTTCTTTCAGTTAGTCTCAAAGGTGCTACAAGATCTCTCTACATACTCATGCCTTACCAGTTATGCTCAAAATGGAGGACTCTTTGGAATTCCACCTAGACAGAAGTTTGAAATGGAGGACATGTCCTAGGAAAGGGGGACATCTGGTCACCCTACCTAATAACTGCAGCGCAGTTTCCTGGCCCATAGTGATTCCAATAATGCAATGCTCACTGTGGCAAGATTGGAGCAACCAAGAAAGGAGAGGTCCTACAACAATCATGTGTCCTGTAGTGCGGAGTATTCCCAGCTACATGGCTGTGTCTTCATTACCAATCCAGAATTCCCAGGGTATTTATTTGCAGGGTAAAAGGAAGTTCTTTCCCGCCCCCAGATTTTCAGAGAAAAGCCCCACATTGCCTGCAAATCCTGAGGTACATTGTGTACCCAGGTAGCAGCTGCTATGGGGTGAGTACAGGGTTTCCTGCTGGTGTAGGCAAGTCCAAAATTATGATCAGATCAATAGCAGAAGAGTACTGGAGGTTAGAACTGCTGCGCAGTGATTTGGAACACAGATTACTGTAATTATACCTGCAATTTCCTGACAGTTTTCTTTTTTTCTCTTATTGTCAGCTGTCCTTGACGAATAATTATTAGTGTAAATAACAGGCTTGTATGGATTTCATCATTTTCCTTATTCCTATGAAGAGATTATAGGTATTTCTTGGGCGGGAAGGGTAGCCATGTTAGCCTGTTGCAGAAAAAAAAAAAGTGCCACAAATATCTTAACAGGATCAGACAGAATCTGGTCCCTTTGGGGTGTGTAGCCCTTCTGTTTTCCTCCTCACCCACATTTCCTTATACCAGTGGTGGCTGGTGGCTGCCTCTCAGGTGGGTGGTGAATCTGCTCTATAAAACAGCTATCCAAGAGACTGAACTAACGTGAGGGATATGATCCAGCACCTAGGATAGTTCCTTTAAAATTTAGACTATGATCCAGAGCAGAGTCACACACCCATGGGCATGGTAGGCACAGAATGCCACTCATATATTTTCAGTCTTTCTCTCTTTTCATGTAATACCTATCTTGCTTGCTCCTGTGCCAAACAGTAGCCAGGCCAACAGAAACCAGAAGAAGAAGGGTTTTAATTGCTTGGAGATAAACACCAGCACCTGCTCATTTCTTCTTCTGTGGAAATGGCCAATCTGTACTCAGTTACTGTTAAAAACAGAAGCTGGGGGGGGGGGGGGGTTTGACAGCATTATTTTTTAAATGACAGCACAAAAAAAGATTATAATGCTTTAAAACTACTTGGGAGAGTAGGTAGAGACTGAAGATCTGAAACCCTCCCTCCCCATTCCATTCTAAAAAAGGACTGCTTTCCACAACTAACAGTTTGTCCATATACTTCTCAAGCTCTGCTTGTCAGTTCTTTTCCATACACAAACAACATTTCCTTCTGCACCGTTCTTCTTTGCGCCTAGTCTAACCAAACCTTGCATGCATTGCTTTCTGAATCTCAGCTTCATACCAAAAATACAACACCAGTCTATTCTTTCTTTAGCTTACACAATGGAAAACAACAGGGATGGGAAATGCGTGGCTCTCCAAATGTGGCTTTAGGTAGCTCCTTCCCACTAAAAATGCCAGCTAATATTTATTTTAAAAGCATGTATCCCACTCTATATATGAACTTTTATAAAGTGAAGTAAAAGTTTCACCCAGAGCATTTGGGAGGAATAAATCACCAGGAACAGATGGCAAACTAATAGAACCGCTTTAATTTACAGTGACAGAATCAACTCTTGTTCAAACTGAAATCTGTCAACAAGTATAGAAAACAAAGCAATGGCCCAGAGCTTGGAAATCCACAATATAAATTTCTATCCCCACTCCCCAAAAAAGACACATAGGTTGCAGTAATCATTAATTTCCTTTGCAAGCAAAGTCATGCTCAAATTTCTATAGCAAAGATTTCTACCAAATATGGGGTGAGGGATGCTATATGTCCAAGCCAGGTTCAGGAAAGGAAAGGGCTCTAGGGTTCACATTGCAAACACACATTGTATAGTGGAGTGCACCAAAAAAAAAAAATCCAAAAGAAAACCAGCCCTGAGTTGTATAGCTCACAAAATTCTTAAAGAAACCACTGTGCCACAACATTTGATTGTCCTGTTACATAACCTGTGCTCAGGATATTAGAAGAGAATATAGAGAAACAGAATGGTTTCCAATCAGAAAGTCGGTAAGGCAAACCTGCATCCTTTCACCTTACAATCTCTATTCCAATAATATTTTATGCAGAACAGGATTAGACACAGAGGAAGAAGGTGTGATAATTGAGGTAGGAACATCAGCAATTTAAGATATGCCAATGACAAGGATGCATTCTATCACCCTATCTACTTAACTTATACACTGAATGTATCATACATAGACCAGGATTAGACTCAGAGGAAAGAGGCATGAGAATTGGAGGAAGGAACACCAACAATTTAAGATATGCAGATGACAACATACTACTAGCAGAAAAACAGCAAAGACCTAAAACAATTACTGAAGAAATTCAAAGAAGAAAGTACTACGGCAGGTTTATTCCTGAACATTATGAAAAATAAATAATGATCACAGATTATTTAGATGACTTTAGATTTAGAAATTGGATAACTAAGGGCCAGTACAGATGGCCCAAAAGGGACAGGTCTGTGCTGCCCCTTTTTGCGTTGGATTGGGGCCAGGATGGCCTCATCGGCAGCCCTGAGGCCCCAATCCGGTGTTTTTCCAGGCCACAGAGAAGCGGGACAATGCCGCTCATCTGTGGCATGGAAAAGGGGTGTCCATGAGGCTTCATGCACCCAGACACCCTGGGAGCCATGAGGAAAAAGGGAGGCCCCTTTCTCCTCAGAATCGTTCCCATGCCCGTGTGGTTGCTGTGGGAACGATCCACTCCCAAAAAGGAGCTCCATTTTGGAATTCCTTTCTGCACCGCAGCCAGGCCACCGTAAGCAGCCTGGGGCAGCATGTAGACATCACACGCATGCCGCACAGTTTGGGTGCGACATGTGTGTGATGTCACCGATGTGTGCGACATGGGGACAGGGCCATGCAATCATGGCGGCCCCCACATGTATTAGGGTTAGGGAGCATGTGGCTGGTGCATGCTCCCTAATCCTAGAATCACCACCGCCATGCCCCTTTTTGCCCGTCTGTCTTGGGCCTAAGTTAGATGGTGAAGAAACTGAAAAAGGTTTTCCCATACTTTGGCTCAATCATTGATCAGTACAGAGACTGGAGTCAAGAAATCTGAAGAAGATTAGATCTTTGAAGAGCAGCTTTAAAAGAACTAAACAAGAGCCTCAAGTATAAAGATATCTCACTGAATAGTAAAGTGAAGGTTGTCCATGGCATTGTATTACCCAGCACTATGGATGGTTGTGAGAGCTAGACAGTGAAGAAAGTTGACAGTGAAGAAAGTTTTGAGATGTGGTGTTTTGAGATGTGGTGCTGGAAAAGATTTCTGCAGATACCTTGGTCTGCTAAAAAGGCCAATAAATGGGTGCTAGAGAAAATCAAGCCTGAACTCTCCCTAGAACCTTTCTAAACTGAGACTGTCATATCTTGGCCATATCATGAGAAGGCATGACTTGCTAGAAAAGAGAATATTGCTTGGTAAGGCAGAAAGCAATAGGTAAAGAAGAAGACGGTATTACAGGTGGACCAGCTCAATCAAGCAAGCTATATCCCTGAGTCTGGAAGACCTGAGCAGAGCCACTGAGGACAGGGTGTTTTGGAGATGTCTCATTCATGGAGTTGCCATAAGCTGAGGTTGACTTAAGGGCAGTTAACACAGACATACATATCTGAAGACGTCAAGGTAGCTTGCAATACCAGTAAAATAAATATAAAACAGTAAAAAAAAATGTTAAAAGATAAATATATTATATATTAAATCATTTGTCAGTTTAAAATCATACAGACAGAGTTGGAACAGACCAAATCAGTAATAACAATTTAACATAGTGCCAACGAATTCATATGCACCATCTGGATCAACTCAGCTGGGGCTGAAATCTTTAATAAAAACTCAACTTTTGACTTGGTACCAAAATGATGCATTGACATGGGAGGTTAGCGCACGACAGAGGTGTCACCACAGAGGAAGTCCTCTCCTATGTCCCATAATCTATTTCCCTTACAAGTGGGACACAAAGGAGGGCCTTTCCAGTAGACCTCAATTCTAAGGCAGGCATATATAGAGAAAAGGGCTCCTTCAAGTATTAAGTACGCAAACCATTTAGGCTGGGTTTAATGAGAATGAATTGAACCAGTCAAACATCTGGAGAGTCACACATTCTCCATCTCTAGAATACAGGACCTAAGTCTTTTTTGGGGAATGATTTTTTGTGTCAGTGAGTGGGGCATGAGAGGGATTTAATAGCAAATATAAATACATTGGAGGTGATTGAAAACAAGATTTGTCCGGGAAAGCTGCCAACATGTGGCTGATAAAGGAGTCTTTAATAAACACAATAAAATGGAAACAAAATACCAGTAATTGCTGGCCGTCGTCAAATACAAAGTCCGCAAGGCAAAAGGCAAATTCAATGAGTGTTCCAAGGTCGAGGGTTATCACAGACAGAGATTCCAAAGCCGTTCCAAAGGTCGCAGGTAATGAATAGTCTGAAGTCAAGCCGAGAGTCAAGAGCTTTCGCCGGGAAACCAAGATAAGCTTTGACAAAAGTTTGTCTTCCCTGATCTCTTATATAGGCCCCAGCTCCTCCCCTCACAGCTGTTTTAACTTGGCTTTCTCTAACAATCTCCGAGAGCGTCTCAGCCCCTCCCGATCTGCTCTCCTTTGAGTAAAGGAAGGGATTTCTGTCTCTTGCTCCTGTGTCTCTTCCAGGCCTGCAACCTCTGCTGTGGAAAGGCTTTCCTCTGAGGAGACCCCAGGCTGCTGAGGTAGGGGCTGTGCCTCCCTGTGTCCCATAGAACTAGGTCCAGGTTCACCCAAGTCTCCAGGATCTAGCAGCACCATGCTAGGACCTGACCCAGCATACTCTTCCTCAGAATCCTCCATGTCCTCCACCTGGCTGTCCCTGACAATTGCCCATTCTTGAAAGTTATAAGTTCAGCTGATTGCCAAGAATGATAAACAACTTCCATAGTTTAAGAGAAATTATTATAAATAGCTATTGAGACTGGTAAAAGTAACAGTGCACTAAGAGTGAAGAACTCTGAGTTAAAAGATTTGCATATAAATTAGAAAATTGGGCTATTCACTTATTGGCAATTTCATCTCAATCCTCTCTCCTCCTCTTGCCCAGCATATATCTTCTGCAAAACATGTCTGTTATTGCAGGGACTTTATTTCTATACGAAAGCAGTCTGTTTTCATTTCAGCCAGTGCCCTATCAGAACAAATAAGAAAGAGTCAGCTAACATCCTCACAACAACTCCTTAAGAGACCAACCCTGCAGGTCAACAGCTATGTTCTTATTACTACTTCAGTAAAATTTCTTCACTGATCTCTATGTGGTTTGCAAAGCCCTATGTGACGTGCAAACTAACAGAGAAAGCAGCTTTTCCTCCCCATGATATTTTTAGAACTGCCCTAGCAGGCAGAGAAAATCATGTTCATTTTTTTTCTTTGAAGGAACAGTCTCCAGATTGTGGAAGGGAGAGAATGATCTAGAAGCCCAAATATCTACATAATTTCTTTTCTTCTGACCTTTAACTTATTTTCTTATAAAGCAGGAGACAACTGGTCTTCTAACTGATACAGACAGTAGAACCTGGTTTTCAGTAGCATCTTATCACCATGCCAATGCTTCAAAATATTTTTGAGCATTTGACAAAATACTTGTATTAATGATCTAAAATAATATAATGGTGTTTTATATAACCTCTACCTCATTAAGAGTTCTCATAAACAGGCAGCTATGTTGATCTATTTGTATACTGAACAAGTTCTAGCAGTTTTCATCTCTCCTGGGAGCAGATATTTTGTGTAGTTAAGAAGTCTTAATTGCCTGCTCAAGACAAAGCCACCACCTAATAGTCTGGCACAGAGGTAAGTCATAACAGTGTATTGTTCATGGGATATAAATACACTGATTGCTATAAATGCATAATCAAAATTACATGGGGAGAACTAGAATTTCTTGTTAACTACCCTCAAGTCAATCTCTCATGGTGACCCTATGGATGAAACATCTCCAAGACCCTCTGTCCTCCACTGTTCTGCTTAATTCCTGCAACCCTATACCCATAATCTCCTTAACATAGTCCATCCATCTTGCATGTGGTCTTCCTCTCTTCCCAATTCCCTCCACCTTTCCCAGATTATTGTCTTTTCCAAGGAGTCCTTCCTTCTTATGATATGTCTGAAGTATGACAGCCTCAGTTTGGTCATCTTGACTTCCAGGGAGGTTTCCAGCTTGATCTGGACACATTTGTTTGTCCTTTTGGCTGTCCATGGAATCCTCAGAACTCCTCCAGCACTACATCCTATCTTCTTGTAACTGTCCAGTTCTCACATCTGCACATGCTGATGGGGAATTCAGCAGCTTGGATGATTCTAACTTTTGTGTTCAGTTGTATTAGCCACCCTCCCCATTCTTAATTTCCTTCTGATTTCCTGACTGCAGTCCCCATTTCTATCAATGTTTGATCCCAGATATGGGAATTCTTTTACTATTTCTATTCATTGTCTAGGTTGAACTTGTGAAGGTCCTCGGTGGTCATTATTTTTGTTTTCTTTATGTTCAACATTAAGCCTGCCTCTGCACTTTCTTCTTTGATCTTCCTTAGTAGGTGTTCCAGGTTTGTGAGGTTTTTTGCTAGTACTATGGTGTCGATTGTTGATATTCCTTCCTTCTGTTTTTACTTCTTCTTCTGTGTCCAAGCCTGCCTTTCTTATGTTCTGCATAAAATTTGAAGAAATAGGATGAAAGGCTACAGCCTTGTCTGACCCCTTTCAGCTTGAGCTTGCTGCATTGCCCTATAAAAGTTAGATGATGATGATGATGATGATGATGATGATGATGCTTAACTCCTGTAAACTAGCTACAGGCTGAACAAGGCCCTAATTTTTGTGGCTGCTAATCTTTGTGGCTGCTCCAAGCCCCCAACAATCCAAACTGAGGTGAAAATTCCACAAAACAATAATTAGAGTTCCTGGAATAGCAACTTACCCTTGAAAGTCCTACAGTTCAGTTCCCTCAAATCTGTCCAAAATTCCCATAAAACATAGCTATACACCTTATCCCTGTCAATCAGCATGAATATAAATTATCTTACAAATGTAAATGTAACATGTTGTTAACATATTGATCATAACATTTAAAATCATTTTTTTCCAAAATCTCTCTTGTTCCAAAAGAGGTATACATCCAATATTATCTTGTGAGGTGCCTTGGGTCCCTTTTTGGCAGAAAGGTGGCATAGAAATGAAATGAATAAATAAATAAATAAATAAATAAACTAGAAGTAAAACTGTAAATTCAATCCCAGGTTGTATTTTCTGCCACAGTGAAAATACAGTGGTGTGGCTCAAAACAATCAAACATTCAAACATCAAAATTATCAAACAGCAGAGGCAAACATTCCCTCCCCACTCACCACAGTTACTTACCACTGCTCTAAAAAATACTGTTTTTAAAAATTCCCATTCAAGTTCTAATAGTCTTCAGGAATCAGATGATGGGAATTTAAGGCCTTACTGGTTTCATTGGAATACATAATTGGAATACAATCCAGGATATCTAGCTGTCTCGTACTCTAAAAGAAATGAATGGAACATTTTTTATCAACACTCCCCCATAACTTTACAAGTTATTAAAGTTCAATTAATAACTTGAAATGCTTCTAAATAAATTTGATGGCTACAGTTACTTGGTATAGTGTCCTATGATGTTTGTATAAAGAATGACATCTCAGTAATTAAGGTACAAGTGGCTGAACAAATCAATAGGTCAAAAGAAGCAGTCTTGGGAGCTTATCCCATGGCTTACTAAATTGATTTACCCCTATCTGGCTTAAAGCTTAATTTGGGCAGCATCCTGATGTTATCAGAAGGTTCTTGCCACTGAATTTGCCTCCTGAATTTGCCTCCTGGGTGCATCTCCACGTCCAGGAGCACTTTGCATGGCTCTTTTCAGATCCAGGAGTTTTCCGGCTTAAGAAAATGGCCGCTAGAGCACTCTTGGATGCTGTATTCAGGCAGCAAATTCAGCAACAAAAACCTTCTGGTAACATCAGGATGCTGCCCAAATTAAGCTTTAAGCTGGATAAAGGTAAATTGATTTAATAAACCATGGGATAAGCTCCTTGGTTTCATAATACAGTGTACTCTCTCTATTCACTGAGGTTAGGGACGCAGGACCCTGTGAAAGTGGGGAAATTGCAAATTAAACAACGCAACATCTTCCAGGTGTTGGCCATAGAAGTGCACTGCAGGACCAACAAATGCATAGAGAAGTATTCTCTCTCGGAATTTCTAGTTCCTCCAGCATGACTTCTGGCAGACGTAAACCATAGATTCATGCTGGAGGATTTAGAGATTTATAGAGAGAACATATTAATCAATTCTGTAAATAATCAAATCTGCAAAAGTCAAAACCACAAATATGGAAGGCTGACTGTCGTGTTGTGCCTGCTTAAAGTGAGCTAATGAGATACTACTTTCATCACTCAAAATATTCCCCACCTACCAGGAAATATTTCTTGGAAATAACAATTTAAATCATGCATTATCATGGTGTAATTTTTGGAACATTCCCATAAAGTAATGCAGAATTATCCCATACGAAAGATGTGCAGGCTTATAATCAGAGAGAGTACTTTATCACTGTGCCTGAGCTCTGCTCCCTCATTTCTGCTCCAAAAGCCCAAACATGTCCTCTAGGGGTACAATTGAATATTTTGCTATACTCCCAACTTGTTTGGGGGAGACACTTTGTTAACAAATGGAGTGATAATCTCATATCCTCCAACTGCCGCATCTTGACAGGGGTAGTCCTGATTAATCCTCTATCATCCCACCTTTTCAAATGCTTTTAAAATGTCCCAGTTTCTTTTATGCCCTTCCCACTTTCCCCCTTTGTCCTCAGTTTACTTTAGTTGCTGCAAACTGAGTTCAAAGTGGAAAAGTAGTTTGCATTCAGTTAACTCATGGGGGAGCAAAAGAGTTAATCTTGCCCTTCCCAGTAAACTAAGGTAAAAGCAAACAACATCTCCTAGTTTATATGTTCTTCCTCATTAATATCTTTTGGCATTATGCCTGCATTCTGATGTTGCTTGGCCATACATGTCCTGGTTGTAGGGTATACCTTCTTTTCACTTCTGGTTTTGTAAAATAGGTTTCTAGAGACCTAAACTGGGTTGAGAGAAAAATATAGAAGGAGTCAGGGGGTGGATGCCATTGCCTTGATCCAATGATATATGTCCAGTGGAATCCAATGATCCAATGGAAGGCTATGCTAGTGATCCAATAGTGTATGTCTACTGAATTTTCCTGCCACTGTCGGAATCAGTAACCCCATCTTCTCTTTTGCAGTGCCCTACATTCACACACACATACGCACACACGCATATATATATATATATATATATTCTCCAGAGAGATGAGAAACCATCTTGAACTGGTTTTTAGAGTACATAGAGCGCTGCACTAGGAGAAGAGGAAAGTCCCAATTCCACTGGCACTGGATACCATAGCATATCCTTTTGGGTCTTGGCCCACATCATCAGTTCATGGGAGAGGTACAAATGGAAACCACATGATCCATAATTCTCTCTTAGTGACAGTGGTACCCATTTTTCAAATGTTTTAATCCAATGGACTAAAATGTCCATGCACCTTTCACTGTGATCTATTTATTCACTCTCACTCACGTCCTTAAGGCTTCTTTTGAAGGTGCTGTAAGTAGTATTAGGAATCTCACAGATTCCACAGCTGGAAACCCCTGAGGCTTGTATGTTATTTATTGGACAACCCTGCCCCCTCCTTTATTCCCCCCCCCCCCATATAGTTTGCTAAAGCCAGGATCCACAATGGTTTCCACAAGAGAAAATAACTGTGTGCAGAGAGAACTGTTACCTTCTTAACTGCATTATATATTGTTGCTTTAGCTTTCAGATTCAAGAGCTTCGCATTTCACAAGGGACAACTGGCAACTGCAAACTGCAGAGAAAGTCACATTACTCAGTGCTGTCAATTTTACTAACATGTCTTTGCATCTCCAAGGCAATGATAGACACCATCCATCAATCTATGTTATTCTCAGCTCTGACAATAATCAAAGCAACAGGTTTTGAGATTTCTGACTTGGCTCATGTGGGAAGAAGAGCTAACCCAGTTCAAGAGGATAGTTCAAACATTCTCTCATTCAAATTTCATGTGTTTTCAGACTGCTGTATCGCTCTAGCAATCCAAAAGATGTGTTGCAGCAGATGGGAAACACATTCTTGAATTTCCCCCCCCCCCACATATTTTACCTAAAACACATGGTACAGTTAATGCCATATCATAATCTCTTCTTTGCTCTCTGCCTGAAAGACTGCCTGAAATTTGAGATCTTTAGAAGGGGGTCTGCATACCCTCCAACATATCATTGATGAAAACCAAGATACGTATGGTCATGCAACATCAGAATGTGGTCAAGATGGCAAAAGGGAAGAGAAGGCACAAGTTATGAGAGACTGCAGCAGTTTGCTTTTGCCTGAATCAACTGGGAAGGGTAAGATTTTCCTCCTCCGCTGAGTTAATTGCTCCCCTGCTGAGTTAATTGAGTGCAAATTACATTTGTCCTTTGAACTCCATTTGCAGCAATGGAAGTAAGCTGAGCACCAAAGGAGAAATACTTTTATCTGTTTGATCTGCATATATTTAAATTTTTAAATCATTTTGTTTTAAATCACCTTAGGTGCCTAGGGGCATTGAAAGTGATAAATTAATTGTTTAAATAAATAAATCATATATTAGAACAGGTATCAACATGTATTCTTTCCCATTTTATTTGATCTGCATAACATGGATTACATAGAATATCATAGATAATAATCATAAATAATCATAAATAATAAATAAAACGATTGTGATGTACCTCACAACCAATTATTTTATTTATTATTTATTTCAAGGATTTATATCCCACCTTTCTCTCACAATGTGATTCAAGGAGGGGTACAATAACTTAATCAGTATTTTCCCAATTTATATTTTCTGCAGACAGCTCCCTAGTCTATGATATTTGCCACTGAATTTAAAAAATTCATTAAATCTCCCTCTGAAAAAAAAATATTTTTCAGTATGCTTAACATAAATACTACCATGCTACAAATACAGTTGACAAATCCCTACTCAATGCCTGCATTTTAAGCTGAATATTCATTTAGTGTGGGTGTATACACAGACAGAGCTGGGAGGAGGGGAAGAGACAGACTGCATATTCTACACTGCAGAAATAATGCAATTTGACAACAGCCATGACTTAGTTCTACGGAATTCTGAGATTTGTAGTTTTTTTCTGCAGTGCAGATGCAGCCAAAAAGATTGAAGATTAGAGGCATAGAATCATAGCATTGGAAGGGACTGCAAGGACTATCTAGTTCCAATCACTTGCCATGCACAAATACACAAATAAAGCACTTCCAAGATGTGGCAATCAATTTTCTTTTTAAAGACTTACCATGAAGGAAGGTCTACTACTGAGGCAGTCTATTCCATTGTCAGAAAGCTCTTAATGTCAGGAAGATTTAACAATCAGACTCTAGGATTTGTAGTTTTTTATATGACACTAGAGCTCTCTGACAGAGAAGGCTAAATGTCTCACAAAACTACAGTTCTCAGGACTCTTTCACACGGGAGGAATTTCTCCCAAACTTAGAATGGAGCCAATGCGAATTCCTGTAAATTCGCTTGTTTAGCAAATTCACGGGAATCCCCATTGCATTCGGAGTAACGTTCCATTTCCCGAAAATGACCCCCCCTTTGCCCGAAATTGCGTGCGAAGCTTTAATTCGCAATAACATGAAACCCATGATTGTGTTCGAATTGACTTCCTTTTTGCCCGAAATTGCGTGCGAAGCTTTAATTCGCAATATTGTCAAATCCTATGATTGCGTTCAGATTGACCCTAGATTATACTTCCAATTCCCGACGTCTGAAAGAGTCCTCAGAATTCCATAGCATTGAGCCACGTCAGTTAAAGTGGTGTCAAACTGGATTATTTCTGCAGGGTGGATGCAGCCTAAATAGAAACTTTTTTTCTTGCAATTTATATCCATTGCTTTTAATTAGAACAGAAGAAAACAAGCTTGTTCCATCTTTTATATGACATCTCTTCAGATATTTAAATATGGCTATTGTGATATCTCTCCATCTTCTCTTATTCAAGCTAAACACACCCAGCTCCTTAAATTGTTCATAACAGGGTTTGATTTCCAAACCTTTAACCATCTTGGCCACCCTCATCTGAACATTTTCCAGTGTGGCAACATCTTTCTTGAATTGTGATGCCCAGAACTGGGCACAATATTCCCGGGGACACTTGACCAAAGCAGAATAGAGTGGCATTATGACTCCCCTTGGTCTGAATTCTATACTCCTGTTGATACAGCCTACAATTGTGTGCACTTTTTTGCCCACTGCATTGCACAGTTGGCCCCAGTTTAGCCTATGGTCTGCTAAGACCCCAGGTCATTTCCAGTCACTGAAGCCAGCTATCACCCATCCTTTATTTGTGCTTTTTATTTTTCTTACGTATTTGTAGTGCCTTACATTTATCCCAGTTCATTTTTTTAGTATTGACTCAGGTCTCCAATTTATTAAGATCATTTGGAATCATGATCCACCCTCTGGGGTATTAGCTACTCAGTAGATTGGTGTTACCTGCAGATTTGGTAAGTATTTCTTCATCATCATCATCATCGTCATTGTCATCGTCATCGTCATCACTTTGAATAAAACTCAAGCCATTTTGGTTCCTGGAGCTAAGCTGGAAATGGTGCACACACCCCTCCATTCCATGTGGAGAATCTGACTGGACTGACAGTTGATTCTTATTTCAATACTGGCAACAAGGAGGGGTCCCAACACACCTGAGGCAATTGCCTCACTCTACCTAGTCCTGAGTAAATGTTGCCATTGGCTCTACAGGCCAATGGTTACTCCAGCACAGACATCAGAAGGGCTGCCAGGCCCAGAAAAACCCAGAGGAGGGAAGACAAACAACCACCCAAAGGGAAGATATTTTTACCATACATCCAAGGAGTCACAGACAGAATAGGGAAAGTGGTGAGGAAACACAACCTGCAAATGGTTTACAAACCAGGCACACACCACATGAATCCGTTAATTGAACCTTAATGCTGCAGATACAGAGACAGAGCAATTGAAAATATTTTGCGGAGCAAAAATATCTTCCAGACCGGAGTAACCATTCGCAGTGCTAGAAGGTAAAACTGCCTTTGCCTCATCAGAATTCTTCCTAGGGATTTTGTCTGTCTATGAAAAGTGTGGTGAATTTTAAATAGGACTAATTAAGAATGATCACCCAGAATTGGAGGAATTGAAGGAGTCTGTCTTAAATCTATAACTGCCTTTTTAGGGCTATAGTGCTATAAATGAGGAAGGTTGTCTATTAGAGAACTTTGGGTCAGAGACATTGGGTCAGAGAATGCGAAGCAAGACTGGATCCAATTACCACCTTTTCCAACTTCCCTCTGTTGAAAGCAATCCTCTCAAGAGATTTCAGCATACAAGTCAAACTGCAGAGTGACAGGGGGAAAGAGTGCATGCAGATGCAAATGACATTCAGAGCGCCAGAGATGCCTGTAGGACACAGAATATATTTAGCAGAGCACAGCCAGATGGCTAACATATAGAAGTGTGTGTGTGTGTGTGTTTGTGGCTGCTGGCCCAAGGGTTCTTGCAGCCTTAGCCAAACTAAAAATGTTGCCATCATACTCCCTTACTCCCGGATTGTGTGCAGGAGCATAACAATTACATATGAAATTATAAAACATTGCCTGGGATGCTCATGTCATCTCATTTTCATTTTTAATTTCTGACATTATTTAATTGTAGTGGCTTCAGTGTTGGACTAGAGTTCTGGAAAGCCTGGGCAAAGTCAGCTGACCTTCTGTTCATGAATTACAGTGGGCCCTCTGTATCCACTGGGACCTGGTTCCAGGACTCCCTGTGGATATCAAATTCATGAATGCTCAAATTCCATTATATAGAATGGGGTGGTAAAATGGTGTCCCTTACATAAAATAGCAAAATCAAGGTTTGCCTTTTGGATTTTTTTAAATGAATATTTTAAGTCTTGGATGGTTGAATCTTTGGGTGGAGAATCTATGGATACTGAGGGCTGACTGTAAAATTGCATGAGTCTGTCTCATGCCATCACAATTCACTTTTATGGTTGTTGCGCATGTCAGAAGTCTCTTCCACCTTTGCAATGACCAAAAGTCACCCCTCTAACCTACCTGTTAAGCAGCATAGTGTCACAGCATGCCCAACTACAGAAAAAAAGCTGGACACATCCCTACTCATTGCCTCCACTCAGCTGTGGAAACCCACTGGGTCTGAGCATGGGCAAGTCCCACATTCTCTGATTCAGAGGAAGGCAATGGCAAACCTCCTCTGAATAAATCATGCCAAGAAAACCCATACAGAATCATAGAATCATAGAACCCTATAACAGACTCACTATGAGGTGGAGTCAACTGAAGGCATGCAACAACTACAACAACATTATTTAATTCTTTCCCTTATCACAGTCCCTATAGCCCAAAAGGTTTTTGCCCCTTGACTATACCCAGAGAACTATCACCTGATGCAAGTGTGGGCAACTTTTTTTTCTTTGGCCAGAGCCCCATTCTCTTCAGGATAATGTGGGGGGGGGGAGTCAAGTGCTTGCTGCAAGTGAAGACTGAATCCAGTGTAATCCTTGTGAATTATTGGTTTGATTCAGTTGAAATAGGCATAGTCCCCCATCCTTACTTCTTAAGACTGAGGAATTGAGGGTCTTTGCCACTTGTCAGCTGATCTGGATTTTGTCTGGTTTTCCATTATTACTTTATGGTCACCAGAGTGCCTAGTTCATGGTGGTGGTTAAACCAGATAGGCTGGGTTAACCTCAACATTCCACTTAAATATTCGAATCTCAGGTTATGTATATGAGAAGGGAGATGTCTCAGGTTATGCCCTCCTTTATGCTTTTTATTATATGCATTCATAGTTATGCAAACATATACCTTCCCCTTAGGGAGAAACACAAATATGTAAATGTCTGGGTGCTTGTTTTCCTCTCATTACATTACTTATATTAATTACATTAAGTTATATGGCCATTAAGATAATACACTTTCATCAAGACTGAATCTTTATCTCTGCATCTCTGTACAGGCTTTATAATATGCAAAGGGGTCTTATAGCACCTTTGAGACTGAGAAAAAGGTTGGTGGCATACACTTTCTTTCATAGACTTCATAAGTCTGCTTCATCAGATACATGGAGTAAAGTGTCTAGGAACTTTATCACTATCAATGTGCTGGCTGTATGTGTGAATAGCAATTGAAATACAAAATGTATGGGTAGGGTGATGAGGTGACAAGTTCAGTTTTAACAATAGTCATTGGAAGAGACAAAGGAGATTATCGCATTGCTTTTAAGACACCTTATCCCCGACATTTAATTTTAAAACCAGGTGTTACCACACTCACAGGTGGCCAGGCAAATGCAACCCGTATGCAGCCTGGATCCCAGCCATGGTTATCCAAGAGCTTTTCAAACATGGCAAAATCTCATTTTTGAAAAGCTACTGGATAAGCTGGCTTCTGGGCTGCATACAGGTTGCATTCACCCAGCCACTGGTGAGTGCAATAACACCTGGTTTTAAAATTAAGCCTTTATCTGATCAGGTGCTTTAAAAGGAATCCGATAATCTCCACAGGCAGGAGGAAAGATGTTGCCGGTGAGTAGATCATCATATGAATGGTGGAGGGAGCTATTGGAAAGTAGTGTAATGTTGGCTGTACTCCAAAAAGGAGCTGTGATAAACAGGATAAGAGAGCCCTCATGAAGCTAGGGTGTTAAGTAGTGTGTATATGTAGTATTCCAGGAAACCACTGTTTCTGTTCAACCCACTATCACATCTTCTTTCTGGTTCCCAGACAGCATCACACCAGTAACTCTTGAGCCATAAGTTGTCCATCCCTAAAATAGAAAAGGAACTGCCTCTTTATGGCTGCTTCAAAGGTGTAGACTGTGGATCAAGACAGTTACACAGCTGAAGAAGGTGTCCTTACAAATGTGGCTCTCCAAATAATTGTTTATTTTTTTCTGTGGTTATGGTACAATTGGAGGCATACTGTGTAGAATAATTTCATCTGATTTATTGTCATTCAAAAACCTGAAGGAAAAAAATCTTTAAAAATACATATTGATAATGCCATACAGTAAAGGATGAATCTTCTTAAGTGAAGAGGACATGCATTAGTCATGTTATTTGCACTCCTTTTACAGTTTAATTTCCAAAAACTAAAAGACAGGTGTTGACAACATATGGTCGGCAGAACACAGGGAGCTACTATTTTTGCGTGGCTGACATAGTTATATTCGATTCATGAACAGCTTGATTTATATTCCAAAAATGATTAAAGGTGTAATCAATTTCCCTGCATGTAAGATCAATCTGAGAACTCTTATCTGATTTTTTAACTTATGGGGATTGTATTCTCTTGACCTCACAGCTGCAGAGGAAAATATGAAAATGTTTGTAAAGTTCAGAAAGCCAAACAAAACATCCTCCATCTAACTGATAGTTTGAGACTCCTGTGAGATCTAAGTCCACCAGTCTGAGACTGCCCATCATAGCAATAGATTTTAGGCCAGGGGAGACACATTAAACCATTTCTAGAAGTGATTGAGAGGGACAGAATGGTATAGTGCTTTGAGTATTGGACTATGACTCTGGAGAGCAGAGTTTGAATCTCCACTCAACTATGGAACCCATTGGGTGACCTTAGGCAACTCACATTCTCTAAACCTCTGAAGGAGACAAAAGAGATTATCACACAATTTTAAAAAAATGTCTTACCACTGCTGAATTCAATTTGAATTTGGGATACATCCAGATTTCATCGCACACATTTTTGCTGCCACCGCCAAAGGGCAGGTGCATACCAGGTAACATCCAGCCAGAATCTGAGTTCAGCCAGCCAATTTGCAAAGCTGGGAAGCTCCCAGCTTTGAAAAGAGGCTGGTTGAACTTGGATGCTAGCTGGATATTACCCAGGATGCACAGCGGCATTGCCAGCAAAGATGTGTGTGATAATTTTGGGATGTATCCCAAATTCGAAATGAATTCAGCAGCAGTAAATTGTTTTTTTTAAACTCCAAAGACAACCAATAGACAAAGGCAATAATCTCCAAAGACAACCCCCATCCCCCCTCAAACAAATCTTGTAATGAAAACCCCATGATAGGGTTGCCTTAGGGTTACCATATGTCAGAAACAGCACAACAGAAGCTATTAAGGAAATTTATGGCTAGTTGGTTCCACTGTGCATAGATCAACTGACTGAGGTGTTTATTAGTTTAATAATATCACTACCAGGAATGGGCTGCAATAGAGAGAGATGTGGTAAGAAACAAGGCAACTCCACCAGCCCTCTGTGCTGAAAGACTTGCATGCACCTTTTTTGGACATACTTTTAAAGATGGCCCAGAAGCTCCAACAGGTGCATTATACAGCTGCTCATGTGTTTGGGGAGGGTGGAGGAGCCCAGTCAAGTCATGTGTACTTTGCATCAATTTTACTTGGCTGCACTGCTTATCAATTCATTTCTGGCCTCCATTTAAAGTCTGGCCTTTAGGATTCAGGATAAAGTTAGCCTTTTCACCCATATGAATCTGCCCAGACCGTAAAATCGAAGGCAGAGCTCCTGTTTGTAGGGCCAAAGGTAGGTAGACAGAATCTTGTTACCAATAGCCCCACATTTATGGAGCTCTATCCCAGTTTGACTCCCTCTTGTTTTTATTTCAAACAGATTTTTATTGAAGTTAGTTGGATTTGTAACATGCCATTTTGGTTTATAATAATAATAATAATAATAATAATAATTATTTCTATTCCGCCCCTCTGAACAAGCAATCGGGGCGGAGTACAGCAGAGGTTAAAACAATATCAAGTTAAAATACCCCTTCCTTACCCTTACCACCCTCCCTTAAAAAAGAATTAAATCACAATGGAGTTAAAAAACATAATAGATTAAAACAGCAATACACAATAGTAGGGAGTGGACCCAGCTTAGGTTGTATGGAGAAAAATGCAGGAAAAGATTTAAAAAGCCCTTAAAACCTAGGTATGGAGCTGGGGCTATTCACATTCTCTGGAAAGGCTTGCCGGAAGAGATGCGTCTTTAGGGCTCTTTTAAAGCCTTCTAAAGATGTAATGAGACGCATCTCGTCCGGCAGGTCATTCCACAACTTGGGGGCGACAGCCGAAAAAGCCCTCTGGGAGGTCTGTACCAGCTTGGTCTTCATGGGTTGAAGCAGGTTCCTCCCAGAGGACCGGAGTGTGCGGGGGGGTTCTTATGGGAGGAGGCGGTCCCTTAGATAAGATGGGCCCAAGCCATGACGGGCTTTAAAGGTTAAAACCAACACCTTGTACTGTGCCCGGAAACTGATCGGCAGCCAGTGGAGGGCTTTTAGCACAGGAGTGATATGCTCTCTCCTGAATGTTCCAGCCAGAAGCCTGGCTGCCATATTTTGGACCATTTGTAGTTTCCGGGTTAGGCACAAGGGTAGCCCCATGTAGAGTGCATTGCAGTAGTCCAAACGTGAGGTTACCAGCGCGTGTATCACAGTTTCCAGATCCCTCCTCTCCAGGAAAGGGCGCAGCTGGCGTATCAGCCGAAGCTGGTAACAAGCGCTCCTGACCGTCGCATTCACCTGACTTGTCATGTGAAGCGACGGATCAAGGAGTACCCCCAGACTGCGAACAGAGTCCTTCGAGGAGAGTGTGACTCCATCGAGGACTGGAAGTTGTATTCTTACTAGTCTAATCAGGAATTGTTTTGTGCTGCTCTTCTAGGTCCAGGGTGAGCCACCTCCATCCCTTGGTCTGATCCAATATGTCCCTCAGGCTAATATCCAAATGTCTACAAGTTATCAGTTTATTGTCTACAAGGAAAAGCTGTCTCTTGCCCTCAGTGCTCACTGGCTAGGAAGAAAGATGAAGAGAAAGGAAAGGAAAGGGAGGTGGTGGGGAAGGAGAAGAGAAATTATGCATTGTGCAGAAAGCAACACATATATGTGTGTGCATCCTTTTGGCTTTTGCCTGGCTCCCCATCAATCTGCAAACATTTGCAGTTACCCTTAAAGAAATGTGGCCCTTGGCACAAGAATTTTGTTGTTGTATGCCTGCAAGTCATTTCCAACTTATGGTGACCCAAAGGTGAAGTTATCACAGGGTTTTCTTGGCTGTTTTCTTCAGAGGTGGTTTGTCATTGCCATCCTCTGAGGTTGACAGAGTGGGACTTGCTCAAGGTCACCCAACTGGTTTCCATGGCTAAGCCAGACTTCATCAATGGTAACTGGATCCCAAGCTTGACAGCAAGAAAATAAAGATATATCCTATCTAGTACAGGGACTCTGAGTTATATCATAGTAAGGATGGGAAAAGATGCCAGAAAAATGATCTTGCCATTGAAAGTAGGTGATCTGATTAGTGATAATCCCCTGAGAATTTCTAATGCCTTTATTCACTAGGGACCAAAATCTTGGGGAGTTCTTCTCCATGAGGGCCTGGCCTAAATCCAACCAAGACTGTCATGTGACTTCTATTTTTTATTTTTATTTTATTTTTTATTCTGTAAGGCACATTGGCTATCAAAACAACCATGATTATACTTATTAGTGGAGCATGTGGGATTAGTGCTTATCAAAAAGGGCCGGATTTCTTGGACTATTTTATCCAAAGTTTCCAAAGGGTCTTCGTTTGACATTAGACGGTCTCTTAACATAAGCAGCCCAGGAGACTTAAGGAGGCTGTTCACACTTTCGCTTATGTTCCCATTCCACTTGAGCCTTTTGTCCCCCTGGGGGGTCATATTTTCAGAGGATCCCAACATTTTATTTCTAGAGAAAATGGGGGTAAACGGTGACATCAAAAGTAACTGGATAGGCATATGGTCACTCTCAGGCCTAACTAAAACTTTAAAGTTGACAAACCATGAGAGTGCTGCTTGAGAAAGAATAAAATAATCAATCACACTCTGCCCTCTGGGACCTTTATAAGTATATGAATCAGCCTCAGGGTCACTATCATTCCCGTTACATAAGTAAAAGTGAAACCTGAAAATGATAGAGAAGAGAGATTTTCCTGCCTCATTGATCCATTTATCCTTAGAATTCCTAATGGGTGTATGGGGTAAATCTTTAGAAGTTAAACCGAGTTTCTTGGCTATTTTGTTGTTATTATAATCCAGTCTTGCATTCATATCACCTACCACCAATATTATCTGATGAACATATGCATCATACAAAGCTGTAAGAATTAGTTCTAAGTCCAACCATTTAAACTCAGGTTCATATATTGAATTCTGCTGAGGGCAATATATATTAATCAGAAAAAGTTTCACCCCACTAGTCGAGTCAATTCGAAGGGTAAGAATATTTTCACCACCTCCAAAGTCCATCTGAGAAACTGTTGGATTCAGTTCATGGCAATCAAAGTTGCCAAACCGCCATGAGGATGACCTCCATACTTTGATTTAGAGGCAGGGAGGGAAAAAGCAACAAAACCAGGGAGAGAGGGGAAATCCGTTGAGGTGACCCGTGTTTCCTAAATGCAGATAATCTCAAAGTTGGCACAAAAGTCTTTAAAGTTTTTGTCAGCTAACTTGGAGATCCAGTCCGCAACATTCCAAGATAAAACATTTTAAAAAGTATTAACCTTAGATTGGCTATCTATAGGGACCATGGGGTGGGGATCTGAAGGAGGGGGGGAATGTTATCACCCCGTTCTCTAAATCAATCCAACTCAATAATCTGGTTGAGCTTGCCATACTTATCATAAAATACACATCCACCTCCTGGAAGGTTTTCTATTATGTGTAGACTGTTTATCAGGGGGAGTAGCTTGATGGTCAACCTCCAAAGTGAAAGGTTTTTGTTTTGTTTTGTTTTGTTTTGTGGACATTCCAGTGATACTATGTCTGGTTTAATTAGAGGGGCAAACTTTTGTTTGGAAGAGAAACAGAACACTTAATGATTTGAGTTGAGTGTAGTTGGGGGGAGTTCCTCACCTTCTTGATGTTCACTTTCAGCTCTATTTTTCTAAGTTGTTACATCACTCACTGCCTTACTAGGGTCAAGTTCGAGAGGGCGTTGGAATGAAGTAAGAGTGTTGCATAGAGTACATAATGTGAGTAGGATTTCTTGTGGAGATGCAAGAGGGAGGATTGAAAAAGAATTTAGTAAACTTCTTTTTTTCTTCCATAAAAGGAACATGGTCTTTAGAAGCAACCCGCTCATTGGAAACATTTGATTGTTCTCAAAGCTTATCAAGACATCAGTTTTGCATTGTTGGACTGAATGCACCATATAATGAAGAAGAGGAGAAATAGACATGTTCTTAAAGAATCTACTAACTCCCATATCTAAGTCTGAAAATCCATCCTTATGTCTGTAAATAAGAGAGGTGATTGCTCTAGCATTGAAAATCACAACTGCATGGGCACAATGATAGTTGAAAAAAAGATAATCGATATTGAGGATATTATCTGTGTTAATGGATGGAGCTCTTTCCTTCCCAATGAGGTGTACAAAATGTGCTTTATGTTGAAACTGAGATAGCCAACCTCTTGGCTTTGGCAAGTTAGAGAAGACCAACTTTGTATTGTTTAAAACCAAATTCCAAAAGGATGTGGGTTGTTCAATATCTTTGTAAGCAAGATTGCTCTGCTTAGAGCTTTGTATGCAACTTAGGGCATACACGTATTGCCAAGGGTCTAATAATAATAATAATAATAATAATAATAATAATTTATTTATAGCCCGCTCCTCTATGCAGACAATCGGAGCAGGGTACAAAAAGTTAAAAAACACAAAAATACCAATTACCCACTACCAACCTCCCACCCCTTAAAATTACATTAAACCAGTAACAAATTAAAACCACACAGACAGTTAAAAACATATTACATATCATGATGGTAACCCTTCCTTGAGCGGCGTTGACATTAAATTAGGGGTCAAAATATTGGGAACAAGGTTTCGGAGCTGGGGAATTAAGGAGTTTCAGGGAAGGCCTGCTGGAAAAGATGAATCTTTAAAGCTTTTTTGAAGCAGTCTAGAGATGTCATGAGATGCATCTCATCCGCCAGGTCGTTCCAAAGCTTGGGAGTGGTAGTGGAGAAAGCCCTCTGGGAGGTCTGCGACAGCCTGGTCTTCATGGGCTGCAGCAGGTTCCTCCCAGAGGACTGAAGTGTGCAGGGAGGATGGTACGGGGAGAGGCGGTCCCTAAAATAAGATGGACCCAAGCCATGTAGGGCTTTAAAGATCAAAAACAACACCTTGTATTTCCTTTGATGAAGATAGTGGTTCAATGGAAAGATTATCAGGAGAAGGGAACTCAATGTTGTTTGTGGTTATATGGTTGTTGATAACAGAAGATGAAGAATAATTTTCAGTTGATTACCACACCTGTGACATGGATGAGCTTGAGGCTTTTTAATCTTGTGCAACTTGCTCTGAAGGTTACCTCTGTGATTTGATTTTATTTTGCTTTGAGGTTTCTTTTTTAATTTGGTTTTAGTTTATTGTGTGATCACTCCTGGTATGTGTGTATTATTAGATGTATAACTGTTGAGAGCCTGATCATTTCATCTGTTAAGTTCAACCAGAGTAGTCAGCAATGAATAACATTGAGACAAAAAATTCTTAATTGAATTTAGATCTTTGCTCTGTTCAGATAAAAAATTTCCAAAAAGATCTGTTAATAAAATTAGGTGATCTTCTATGCCAACGATGTGCAGTTTAATTTCAAGAGGGATAACAATTGGATTTGATTTATCAAGGGATTCCCCATGCCCTAGGGAGGGGTGTTCTGTTTGTTTGCAGGTATTCACCAATTCCTCATTAGAATGAGAGTAACAATTTGAACCTAGCAAACCTTCAGCTTCCACAATTTTGGTTGCTAGGTCAGTTTTGGGAGCATGGATTTCGCTGGGAGCCAAAGATTCTAACTTTCTCCAAGGAGATTCAATAGACCAATCATGTGGTTTTTGCTCAACAGAAGATAAGCATTCATTTAACTCATTGGGTTCACTAGGAACATCCTTAAGGGGAAAAAAGAAAGTTGAGATTTTTGTTTGAACTGTCTTCCTCCTTCTCGGTGGTCAATCAAACACAGGTGGAGAAGAAATTCCCAATTCTTTACAGGCATTCCTTTTGAGGATCATATTTTCAGCAGGAGATACAGCTAAATGAGGGGAGAGGAGACTCTGGCCACACACCCCAGCAGCTGTAGCTCCGTGGCAGGCTTGGCCTTGATGTTGAGAGGCAGAGAGTCAGTATCTTCAGCTCAGCTTCCCTCAGCCGCTAAGCCAGACTTTGAATCCTGGTCTCCAGAGTCATCATAGTCCAGTGTTCAAATCACCATGCCACGCTGGCTGAACTGGCAGAAGATTAACTATCCTATTTTAGATACTGTTTAAATGTGTTGAGTACCAGTCCTAAAAGAGAGGTGTTTTGAAGGTGACATATACAGTCTTAAATACAGTACTCTAGGATGGAAAACTTCCCAAGGAACTGTACAGTATCACAAAATAGATTCAGCTCAAGCCTATTTCTGATTACTCAGAAAGATATATTTTGCTGAGTTCAGTGAATTTACCCAAGTTAGCATGCACAGAACTATAGGCTCACATAATTAAAATGCAAAGATATGTACTTTCGTCTGTCCTTCATCTAGGCTTGGCACATATGGTGAAGCAGAAAAAAGAAGTGCTACAGAGATATTATCCTATCTTTTTTAGTATCGTCCATCTGTTAACAAGTCTAAACAAAAGGACAAGTTTGTGCATTCCCAGATTTATCATCTTCTAAATCCATCATGTTGGGATGCAAGTGAAACAAAATAGAAACAACCTTGGCAGAAATTGTTCTGAGGTAATTGTTCTGAAGGACAAGCAAAGATTTATCTGTCCTAGCCTTATTCTAAAGGGGCAAATAGCTATTACAAATGAAAGGAGTCAGTATGGCATAATGGTTTGAGTGTTGACTGTGAGATCAAGGTTCAAATCTCTGCTCAGCCATGGAAGTCCACTGGTTGACCTTCAGCACTCTCTCAGGCTTAGATGGAGGCAATGATCAACACTCGAGAATAAATCTTGCCAAGAAAACCCCATGATAGGGTTGCTGTATGAGTGTATGTGTTTGCCTTCAAATCGCCTTTCCAGTTATGCCGACCCTATGAAATTCACAGAGTTTTCCTAGACAAGGAACACTCAAAGGTCATATAAATCAGAAGCAACTTGAAGGCACACAACAACAACAACAATTACAGATGAGGAATCATACAAACACAGTATCATTCAGACCTGAGGCCCTTTCACACGCCACAATTATATCATGAAAATTCCACTTTAACAGCCATAGTTCCATCCTATCGAATCCTGGGATTTGTAGTTTGGTGTGAAGCTATAGAGCTATCTGGGTGAGAATTCTAAATAACTCTCCTTCATTCACAGATTCAAAGATTCCATAGGATGTGGCATGGCAGTTAAAGTGGAATCACAGTGATATAACTTTGGAGTGTAAGCAGGCCCCAGAAATGGACAACTACATTAATGGTAGGGGACAGGTCTTGTCCCTGTGCCCTTGCCCATTTTGATTTAGCTTTATTTTAGACTGGTTTTCAGCCACTTCCACCATTTTGAGGGGTATTGGGAGCACATGAGGACATAGAACCAAAGTGCTGCATTTTTATGGGTGATATTTTGTGATCTCAGGACCATTTTTTGACTGGACTAAGAAAATGAGGTATATCCAAGGGCTTTGGGAGAATTCTGGAAGGCTTGCAGCAGTATGAAAGAATGTGGGGTTACATGTAACCCATAGGCCATCCTTTCCCACTCTTGATCCAGATTAATTCAAGTTGTCATCTTGTACCAGATAAGCTTCAGTACACTACAATGTGCAAGTAGTGCTGAGAGGATGGCTAGCTGTTAATAAATGGGACAGGAGCCCTGGAAACAATACTATGGAAGCTAACACAGTAATGCTCATGTTAATGTGAATGTGAATTTGTTAATATTAATTTATTTTAGTGACTATTATAAAATCTATTAATACACCCATCTTGCTAATTTTTAGCAGAGCGTTGATGTCATGTTCATTTTAAATGAAAAATGAATATAGCAAACTTGCCCAAAATGCCCTCCTCAAAACCCAGAATTGCCTCCACAAAAGCAACAAATTAAACTGACACGGAAAATTAAATGTTATCCTGTTAATGTCATTAACATTAAAGCTATTAAAGGACTTCTAAAAATGTTATTATAATTTTAATGAATTATGATGAACAAATTATTCTTTAATGAATTAATTTCAAGCTCGGGCTGTGACAGTTCATAGAATCATAGAATCATAGAGTTGGAAGAGACCACAAGGGCCATCCAGTCCAACCCCCTGCCATGCAGGAACTCCCAGTCAAAGCATCCCCGACAGATGGCTATCCAGCCTCTGCTTAAAGACCTCCAAGGATGGAGACTCTACCACACTCCGAGGGAGTGTGTTCCACCGTCGAACAGCCCTTACTGTCAGGAAGTTCCTCCTAATGTTGAGGTGGAATCTCTTTTCCTGCAGCTTGCATCCATTGCTCCGCGTTCTGGTCTCTGGAGCAGCAGAAAACAAGCCTGCTCCCTCCTCAATATGACATCCCTTCAAATATTTGAACAGGGCTATCATATCACCTCTTAACCTTCTCTTCTCCAGGCTAAACATCCCCAGCTCTCTAAGTCGTTCCTCATAGGGCATGGTTTCCAGACCCTTCACCATCTTAGTTGCCCTCCTTAGTTGAGACATGGGAGGATGGCTCCAGCTTTCAGACAGCAAGAGTTTAAATTAGGAACAAGAAAAAGACTTGGGAATGAGAGCACAGTGTGGGGAAACTTTACGGTAGTAAACCAGCATATAGTGGTGTCAAGTGCAGCCATGAGCTAGTAGTGAACAGGGCCAAAAGCAAAGATCTTAAGAGTTGGAGGGGACCACATTGACCATGTAGACCAACCCCCTTTCCTGCCATGCAGGAATATACAACTAAAGCACTCCCAATAGATTCATATCCAACCTCTGCCTATCAAAAAAGCAATCTGTTCCACAGTTAAACAGCTCTTACAGTAAAGACATTCTTCCTAATGTTGCTAAAGGCCTTCTTCACTATTGAAATTGTTATCTGAAGAGTAGTCCTAATAGTGGATCTTTTAGACTGGATCTTTTATTTGTTCATTTGCACACCAATACAGAACAGTGGATGCTCACATGTCAATGGGGTAGTTAATTTGTTCTGGCTTCTAATTTGAACTTCAAAGGAACTATTAAGTGTCAAATCTATTTGGGGAATATGATATGTATCTTGGATAGCTCATTTGGACTAAAACTCAAAGAAGATCCATCAGCCCACTGACATATCAGCCACCAATATTCACAGCTGGAGATCCTGTTAGGCTTCCTCACCTTTACAACCATACAGACAATAACTTACTACAAAATGGTGCCAAAGCAACAGTGCATTCCAATATATATCTGCCAAAAATGCATCCTACTGCATTACTGTGCAGGTTTGCTTGGTCCAATTGTCCAGTATGGGGAAAAATTCTAAATATGTTGGTCACCCAAGTCCCTCATGCCTTAGAATTATAGAATCATAGAATTGGAAGAGACCACAAGGGCCATCCAGTCCAACCCCCTGCCATGCAGGAACTCCAAATCAAAGCATCCCCGACAGATGGCCATCCAGCCTCTGCTTAAAAACCTCCAAGGAAGGAGACTCCACTGCACTCCGAGGGAGTGTGTTCCACTGTTGAACAGCCCTTACTGTCAGGAAGTTCCTCCTAATGCCTCTTTTCCTAATCTTTTTTCCTGCAGTTTGCATCCATTGTTCCACGTTCTAGTCTCTGGAGCAGCAGAAAACAAGCTTGCTCCCTCCTCAATATGACATCCCTTCAAATACTGATCTGCTGTGGATTGTTTTGGATTTGATCCAACCAGTCTAAATCCAGCTCAATATCATTTGTCTTCCAATTTGCTGCTATTAGGAAATTTAAATATCTTTTCTAGTTTTTTACATATTGGATGAAATGTTAAGAGATTCTAGCCCTAAAGAGGGGATTATTTCTGCCAAGTTGCAGATAGCTTCAGGAGTTTTCATGTTACATTGCTTTAAATCTCCATTTTCAAGCATGGCATGACTGGAAAAGTGTGTATGGTGGTGGGGCAGGGGGAGGGGGTAAGTAGTGTCTGTATGTGTGTGTTCTGCCTAAGCAAATAAATTAGGCTTTTTCTGGGATTGTTGGTGGGCTGGTGAATAAATCTCTTAATAAACAACAACAACTAGAATAAGAGAGGAAGAAGTAGAATGACTGTTAACTAGAAAAAGTCTGCTTGGGCCCTCAAGCAAATAACCAGTGTACTGTTGTTAGTGAATGTCAAAGAAAATATTTTTATTTTTATTTAACACAAAAATGCATGTGCTTCCCTTGATTCCCTAACTGGCATGTACATTTCTGTGTTAAAGCAGCCTATTAAAATTTCTCCCAAATAGTTGAAATTTTAAACCTAAGAAGAATGAGGGGAAAACACTCTCTCCTGTCCCACAAATGCATCCGAGCATAGAGCTTCCCGAATAGTTAAATTAAATTAAGCCTAAGAAAAATTAGGGGGGAGGAATCTCACATACGCATACACCCTGGGAACAAGAAGCTCCAGGAGAAACAAGTGAGAAAAATATCTCTTGCTTTTCTGAGCTAAGAAGAAGCAAATAACATGCACATAGAGACACTGTGTGAACTGAGTTCCCTTGTCCTTCAAACAAACCTTACATTAACAGGGAATGTGGGGAATGGGGAAAACGGGAATTTACGTGACTTCAAAGAATACCCTGCCCACAAATGGCTTTCAGAACTGGAAATATTAGTGAAACTCTTGGTCATGGATTGGAAACTAGAGCTTTCACTCAACCTATTCCCACAGATATAACCATGGGGTCGGGTAGAGAATGAAGACACTGTCTTCCAATAAAAATTGTGCCCCCAAAGGAAATTTCCCTTGTCATGCTTTTAACATTGCAGAGAGTGAAACACTGAAAATCAATCACACCTAGAACTTTTCTATCTGCTGTGTTGGCATTCCCATGATAATATTGCCTGCTTTTTTTCTTTGGATGCCTAAACTCTATTTCTATTTGTGCAACTGAAGTTTTAAGCAACTGCAATGCTAGAAATTTGTGGGCTAAAGGAAAATTTCTTGGGGTGGGGAGGTTTTCTTATTCCTCATTTTGCATCCCTTATTGTTAACTTCCCTTGAGTTGACCTTAACATATGGCAACCCCGTGGATGAGACATCTCCAAGCCCACCCCTCTGCTTATTTCTTGCAGATTCATGCCTATGACCTCCATAATAAGAGTCCATCCATCTGGCATGCGGTCTTCTTCTTTCTGCTACCCTCTACCTTTCCTAGCATTATTATCTTTTCTAATGATTGGTGCCTTCTCATGATGTGGTCAGAGAACCATCGTCTCAGTTTGATCATCTTGGCTTCTAGGGAGATTTCAGGTCTGATCTATTCAAAGACCCATTTGTTTGTCTTTTTTGATGTCCATGGTATCCCTAACACTCTTTTCCAGCACCACACCCCTACTTGTAGCTATATCCCCGTCCCTTCTCATCACAGTGCAGCATGAACTGTCTCATACTGAAAGAAGGATTTCGAGGCTCTCCCTCTGCCAAAAAAGTTTATTATTTATTTATTTATTTATTTGAATGAACTGGGAAGCATCTGAACACTCTGAGATTGTGTAAATCACTCCAGAAACCATTTGGCTTATTTAATCACCATGGGTAAACTGAGCTTGAAGTGTGCTTCATGGTCTGCTGTGGGCGCTGCAAAATACTGATGCATACATGGAAGCTCAACAGACAGGGAGTGTGATCCAGTCAAAATCTGAAATGCCTGTACATTTTAATTGGAGAGTTGCACATGACTGATCCTATGCACAGAATCTTCAAGATAATGCTATTCCTAGCTGTTTAGGAGTAAGACTCATTGACTACAGCATGCATCGTGTGCAGTCCTGATCTTTATAGGTCAGGCCTGACTTGGGCTGGCTCATGGCTGGGTATCAAAGAAAATTTGCTAAGGAGGACTTGACAGTGAAGAGACAATATAAATGACTGGCCAACAAACTTGGGAGGAGTTGACCTTTTTCTTTGAAGATTTTAGAAAAGAAATTGCAAATGAATCTTCCACAGAAAGCCAGCAATTTTCAGTACTTGCTGCTGCTCAATTAAATAAAGCGATAGTCAAAGGGACAATTACTACTATAGAAGCAGAAGGAAAGCAGCTGTTCCCTGGTGTTAGCCATCTCTTTGGGGGTTTTTTTCCTGCTCATCACACTGAAAGTTCCAGTATTGAAGCTTTACATTCTGCATTACTTTGGCTCCCCCTAACACTAGCCCTAGAGATTTCATGCCAAGTCTTATTTCTTGGAGAAAAACATTAATTCATGTGCTCACACTGAAGGCAACAGTACTAATAACAGCAATAATCCATTTGAGTTAAAATGCAGCCTTAATTTTGATCTCCAGATTTGCCATTTGTTTCTGTATTATTTAGAATTTCTTAATGTTAAATAAGAAAGAGCTCCCCACCACCACCCCAACTTATTCTTAAACATTTCTTACACTTTATTGCTGGAGCATGGCTGGAAGGAAGAGAATACTGAGCATATCATAGTTATTATGCAGTTCCAGAATAACTCATGCCATTGTCACATGCTAGCAAGACTGTTCCTTCTGGCATAGGATGTGCCATACATAATAACTATGCATAATAACTCTGATTTTTTAAAGTCAAAATCAGAATGAGCTGTTGCATAGAGAACAGTGGTGGAACTTTTCACCACCACCACCCACCAACAGGACTCCATGGGCCACTGGATAATGAGTTGCTGCTTAGGTCCAGGCTATATGAGAGATCACATCTCCCTATATAAACCTGCCTGAATTTTAAATTCTCAGGGAAGGATTTCCTCTTGATTCCACCTCCACAAAAAGACTGTCTAATGAGGATATGGTAAAAAGTCTTACCACCTACTCCCAGCCTATGGAATCCCTTCCATGGGAGGCTCCGCTGGCTCCTTCCCTGCTCTCCTTTCATTGTCAGGCAAAGACATTTATATTCAAGCAGGCATTTAATTATTAATTGACTCCATGGAATCTTCTTTATGTGTTTATATAGTGTAGGATGTATGTGTTGTATTTTTAACTTTATTGTAGTTGTTAAGTGCCCTTGAGTTGGCCCTGATTCATGGAGTTCCTGTGTATGAGACAAATCAAATCCCCCTCATGTTCCACTGCTCTGCTTAGGTCCTGTACGTTCATACCAGTGACCTCCCTAACTGATGAGCTCACCAGACCGTCCCTCTCCTCACCAGATTGGGGCTACAGCAACCACACGCTGCAGCCCTGATCTGGCCTTTTTGTGGTGAGCGTAAGTGGCTCCTTTTTGCCCTATGAATGGCCCTCACATATTTAAACGCTGCACCAATGGAGCACTGTGATACCCCCTGCCATGTGGTTGGGCATGCAGCATGATGCCAGCATGGGGGCACTGTGGGAGCAGCCAGAAGGTGTATGCCACGCCCCCATGCCACCCCCCACACCAGCGCATAATGCTGGTCTGTACAGGCTCTGAGTCTATCTATCTAGCATGCAGCTTTTCCTCTCTTTGTACATCCCTCCACCTTTCCTAGCATTATTATCTCTTCTAATAAATCATGTATTCTCATGATGTGGCCCAAATACAATAGCCTCAGTTTGATCATTTTGGCTTCCAATGACATTTTAGGCTTGATCTGTTCAAGACCCATTTGTTTGTCTTTTTTGGCTACCCATGGTATCCTCAGCACTCTTTTCCAGCTCCACATCTTGAATTTATTTTTATCTTATCCACTTTCTTCACTGTCTAACTCTTGCATCCATACATGGCAATGGGGAATACAATGGCTTGGACAGTTCTGTCTTTAGTGCTCTGTTGTATATCTTTGTAGTGCTCTGTTGTATATCTTTGTATATCTTTACTCTTAGGATCTTTTCTACTTTTTTCATGGCTGACCTTCCCATTCCCAGTCTTCTTCTGATTTCTTGACTGCAGTCTTTCTTTGGATCAATATTTGATTCAAGGTACAAGAACTCTTTAAGTATTTTGATTTCTTCATTGCCTAGGTTGAATTCATATATTTCTTCCATGATCATTATTGTTGTTTTCTTTATGTTCAGCAACGTCTGCTTTTGCACTTTTTTCTTTGACTTTCCTTAGGAATTGTTCAAAGTCTGTAATAATAATAATAATAATAATAATAATAATAATAATAATAAACCTGTTAACAATCAATAAAAATGCACACAATAAAAATAAAAATTAAAACAATAAAACAACAGCAACAACCATCGATAAGCAAACAGCAAAACGGGGTCAAATTCATTTCTTTCTCTTCTTTGGTGGTTGGGCGTCTATTCAGGAAAGGCCTGCCGGAAGAGATCCATCTTAACAGCTTTTTAAAAGCTCTCTAAGGTGGTTATATGATGGATCTGATCCAGCAGGCCATTCCATAGTCTGGAAGCGACAGCTGAAAAGATCCTCTGGGCAGTAGTGGTTGTAACAATTTTTTCCCAGAGGACCTGAGTGTGAGGGGTGGATTATACAGAAGGAAGCAGTCCCAATATATTTTGGACCCAAGCTATTTAGGGCTTTAAAGGTAATAATCAAATAATGTTTTCCACTAGTAGTGTGATGTCATCTGCATATTGTAAACTGTTGATGTTCCTTCTTCCTATCCTTCCCCCTCCTTCCTCTGAATCTAAGCCTGTTCTTTGTATGATATTTTCTGCATTCAGGCTGAACAAATAGTGTGATTAGTATGTAGGCTTACCAACTTTGCCAGTTGAGAACCATTCTGTTTCCCCATATTCTGTACTTTCAAATAATTTTACAGGTTTTTAAAAATAATAACATATTTGTGTTTTTATTATCAGATTTTTAGATTTTACCTGTTTTACTATTTTTGTAAACTGCCTTGGATTCCATGCTAGAAGAAAGGAGGGATGAAAATAAAATAAAATAAAATTTAGTATAGTTGGGGCAGTACAGACCACCCAAAAGGGGTGGTCTGTACTCGCCCAAAGAAGCGCCGGGGATGGGGCCAGGGCTGCCTCAACGGCAGCCCCAGAGGCCCCATCCCAGCGCTTCTGCAGGCTGTGGAGAAGCAGCGAACTGCCGCTTCTCCGCAGCCTGAAAGCGGGGTGCAGCAGGCGCCCTGGGCGTCCGCTGCACCCTGCTATCCCCAGCGCTGCCGAGGGAAGAAAGGGGTCCTTGGCGCGGCTGTCTAAAGACTGTGCCAAGGATCAGGCACAAAAAAGGAGCTCCGTTTTGGAGCTCCTTTTAGCACCGTGGAAAGGGCGTGCTTGGTGCCCTTCCATGGCGCAATGTCAGGCGCGTGCAACATTATCTAAACACTGTGCGTGCCATGACACCATCATGGTGCACCCATATGGACACTGCCATTTTAAAATGGCGGCATCCATACGTGCTAGGGTTAGGGAGGGTGCAGATGCTGCGCCCTCCCTAATCCTATTCACGCTGCACAGATGGCTCTTTTGGACCGTCTGTATCAGCCCATAGTTAATCTGCTCTTGAGTTTAGTCTGCACTTTATCCAAGGTGCTGAACTTATTTTGAGGATACAGTTCAGCACTGGTGGTAGCTCTTCCAAAGTTCAGAGTAATACTCAGAGCAGATTCATCACTCTACTGACATGGAAGGCTCCAGCTTCCACTGGATGATGAATGCAAGCCAGTGCATGTGGTGAGAACCATCAGTACAGAGTGCTAGATACCCTCCTACAAACACACACAAAAACATACCTTTCCCCATTCATCCATGCACAAATACTCTGTCACATAGCACACACACACTTCGCACAAACACAAACTATTCAATGTTCCCTGCCCAAGTAAGAGGCCTGTGGCTTCACAAGAGGCAGAGCCATCCTGGATCCCAAGAGGGTTTACTTTATTGCTGCTAACAGAATTTAGATTTTACTGTCCTTTGTCCACATGGCCAACTGAGGTGTGGCCTCTAAGTACATTGAGATCTGTCCAAACCAACTAAACTACAGCAGAGACAATATCCACACAAAATGTAGCACTGTGATTCCAACACAGTAAGTTTTTCTTCTTGTTGTATGATTTTTAACACTTTTTGCCTGATGAATAAGCCAGTGAAGCTTTGAAAGCTCACATTATGTGTTTTGTGCATTTTGGCTGGCCAAAAACAGTATCATACTTTTTTGTAGATTTTAGATTTGTTTTTATTTTGCTGCATTGCCAGCAAGGCTACCCCTGAACATGTTTCCTGGATTTGAAGATATTGAATTTCATTGCAACAGGGGAAACCTAAACTAAAGGGACTGGGACTGGGACTGAAAGTTTTGAAAGCTTGCACTATGCGCTTTTTGCATTTTGGCTGGCCAATAAAGATATCACACTTTTTGAATGGTTATACTGATTTTTTAATAACAGTGTGGTGTGGTGGTTTGAGTGCTGGACTAGGACACTGGGAGACCAGAGTTTAAATCACCGCTCAGCCAGGGAATCCCACAGCATGACCTTGAGCATGTCACATGGTCTCAGCCTCAGAGGAAGGAAAGGGGAAAACATCTCTGAACAAATTTTGCCAAGAAAAGTTTTTTGTGGAGCTTTCGGGCTATGTGGCCATGTTTGGAAGAGTTCCTTTTTGATGTTTCGCCTGCATCTGTGGCTGGCATCTTCAGATGCAGGCGAAACGTCAGAAAGGAACTCTTCCAGAACATGGCCACATAGCCCGAAAGCTCCACAAAAAACTATGGATACCGGCTATGAAAGCCTTCGACTCCACTTTGCCAAGAAAACTCTATGATAGGTTTGCTATAGGGTTACCTTAAGTCAGAAATGACTTGAATGACCAAAATAACAACAAACAATTAAAGAAGAGAACAAGGAAACTAACAACAAGTATCATACTTTTGTGGATTTTGGATTATGTTTTACATATAACTGTGGGGTGAAACAGATGGGCAGGAAAAAGTGGCTTGAAGCTGCCTTTTCTGCCTTGAAACTGCCTTGGCTCCCAAGGTAGCTGGAGTGCTTACGCCATGACCACATGACATGGCTTCAAGCCAGGAAGAAGTGGAAAAAAGCTGCTTTTTCTTGAAATGGCTTTACTCAGTATAAGGGCACTTTTCTGCTGTCTTCAAGGCATGTGTCTTCTAAACACCACACCTTCAAGCCAGCCTGAAAGCACCTCTTTTTGCCTGTTTGTTTAGCCCCTATGATTATGCAGTTATAATGTGGGCGTATACACAGGCACAAACCTTTCCACAGGTTGATCTTATGTGTCCTATCATGTCCACCACAAAAGTACTGTTGTGAGAGCACAAAATGGCTGCAAAATTTGACAAAGGCAGGCAAAGGTTAGTGGGAAGAATTTTGTGTCAGTGGAGTGGGATATATAAAAGCTCTCTGCTTTATTGGCTCCTCATCGACCGTGGGAGGCACGCATGTGATGTGATACAGAGATTTAAAAAAAAGAAAAAGAATAAAGAAAGAAAACAGCAATGTCATCTTTTGATTCAGAGGTAAAAAGAGAATCAAGTCCAACAAAATGAGTAAATCAATAAATAAAAGCCAATACTTTTTAAAAAGGATGAAAGCTACAATAATAAAACAAGGCCATGAGCCTTTTAACCTAAGAATGTAGGCTCCTGAAGATTCTTGAAAGCTCAATTTCTTTTATGTACTAAATATCTGTACTACCTAGAAATGAGTAAATGCTTGGGATAATCATTTCTGTGTCTTGCTAATAGTGGCTGTTCCCTTTTCAGCCTGAAGTACAACTTCACATTAGATTGCTTCTTTCTAAAAATCAAATACATACTGTACCAGTTACGGATTCTGCTTAAATAGGATGAAAAGTGAATAATTTTGATTTTAACACATGTCTCAGTTATTCAGATCACATGCATATATAGCTATTTCATTTTCACTATGTACTTTTTATCCTCCCTTATAGCCAGTAGTGCAAATCAGAGCTCATGAACTGTGTAGTTATCCAATATTGTGTTAGTGATCCTCAGCCCGTAAATTATTCAGAGATGGAAAATGTCAAATGTGTAAAATATCCACAAAACAGATTACTAAAAGGCCCAATAGAGTTAATACCAACTTCTGTTTGTTTATTCACCTATGCCTCATCACTTAGGCTGCATCCACACTGCAGAAACAATTCAATTTGACACCACGGTCACTACCATGGCTCAAAGGTATGGAATTCTGGGAACTGTAGTTCTGTGACATATTTACCCTTCTCTGTCAGAGCACTCTGGTGCCACAACAAACTAGATTTCCCAGAATTCCATACATTTGAGCCATGGCAGTTACAGTGGTATATTTTCATCAAGATAGCTGGAAGTTTAAATCAAGAGAGATGATTCTTAATTGATTTGCTTAGATACAACTTTAGGACAGTTTTAAACAAGACAACAAGGTAATAGTGTCACTCTATAGTGCTTTGGTCAGGCCCCACCTGGAATACTGTGTCCAGTTCTGGGCACCACGATTCAAAAAGGATGTGGAGAAATTGGAGCATGTTCAAAGGAGGGAGACTAAAATGGTGAAGGGTCTAGAAACCATGCCCTATGAGGAACAGCTTAGAGAGGGGGGGATGTTTAGCCTGGAGAAGTTAAGAGGTGATATGATAGCCCTGTTTAAATTCCTGAAGTGATGTCATATTGAGGAGGGAGCAAGCTTGTTTTCTGCTGCTCCAGAAAGCTCCAGAACATCCTGTCAGTAAGGGCTGTTTAACAATGGAACACATTCCCTCGGAGTATAGTGGAGTCTCCTTGGAGGTCTTTAAGAAGAAGCTGGATGGCCATCTGTTGGGGATGCTTTGATCAAGAGTTCCAGGGGTTGGACTGGATGGCCCTTCCAATTCTATGATTCTATGATTCTAACAGAAATGAATCCATAGAAATTAGAGAAAATTAGTTTTGTTCAGAGTTATGTAACAACAATGACCATGTAATTTAAGACCATGTAATTGTATGCATTGTATGCATGGCTTCTGGAACTAGAGACAGAAGATTGCTTGTTTGGGCATAATATCCACATTAGGGAGAAAAATGTGATCCAAAGATATAGAATTTACTCTGTCCAGCAATGTAAAAGAAAACCTGTAAAAGATTATGTATAGATGATATCTAACCCCAAGCAAACTACCAAAAATGGCCCAGAATGTTTCAAATCAATGTTGGAGATGGCAAGACACAAGCTTCTTTTTTCATACATGGTGAACTTGTAGAAAGGCGAAAATTTATGAGTCTAAGATTTATATGTTAATTCAAAAAATTCTAAAGGTAGATTTTGTAATGTTACCAGAAATGTTTTTGTTGGGCATTATAAAGAACTGGATAGTAAATATAGATCACTTCTTCAATATATGACAACAGCAGCAAGTATATTGTTTGCTCAAACTTGAAAATGGACTGAAATATCAATGTTGGAAAAATGGATTGTTAAAGTTGCTGAATTAGTCCAAACAGACAGATTAAGATCGGTTTGAAAGGATGAGCCAACTGAAGACTTATTGAAAGACTGGAAATTGTTGATGAATTTTTGAGCAATAAGAAATCTAACAATGTAATAATCTGTGGTTATAGTTATTAATTTTAGTAGGCTTATTTAGTTGGATCTGTAATTTAAATATTCTTGGGATGTGCAAGAGAATCAGTAAATTTGTATTCCTTCACCCTTTTGTTGATCAAAGGAAGTGTCTACTGCATAAACAGGCCTGAGCATGTTTTCAATTGATCTAGCAATTAATTCAAGTTCGACTGGGGTGACTGGTGGGGATGTAAATCAAAAAAGTGTTTAAATAGGAATGGCCAGATATCATAGTCAAGAAACAGTCCAGGGTCATAAACCACATGGTCATATCTCACAGTAGACACAAGTTGAGAGAGAACCCAAGTTTGCTTCCAGCAAACCAAATGAGGAAAGACCCCTGACTTATAAAGTCCACCAACCCAGCCCCACTCAACTTGCAGGCCATCTTTCAAGCAGGTGTTTCCCACCTGCATGCAAAAAGCCTCTGACTTTGCCTTTGGGGGAGGGACTGGTTTGTGCCAACTGCCAAAGCCTTTGCCTTTCCTGAGGATTTGAAGCTTTTTCTCCTTCCTCCTGCACCTCCCAGCCAACCAAGGTGGCTGTCAGACTGTGCTGGAGAAAGGCATTATGCTGTATGTCTGTTTTGTTTTCTAAACCCAAACTCTCAAAGGGGGGGGGGGGAGGCATGACATTCTGATCCCCTAGTGACCAATGAAATTATTTCAGAAAGCCCATGTGTGTAAGAGTCTCTTCCCTCTCATGCTTCCCAATAATGGCTAAGCCATGAGCCAGTGGCATGGACAATTTCAAAGAGAAATCCATACATTCAAAGCCAGACATTTGGGGCCTGACAGAAGACACAGAGGAAGAAGGTAAGTTAAGCTAAGGAGATAACTGAGGAGGAAAGAGGGGGCAGTGAGTTGCAGATATGATGACAAAGATAATAATAGTGATTGAGGAGTGATTGAAGGGGGATACTGGTGGAAGAGCTTGGGCTATGACTGTGTGTAAAACTAAAGCTTTCCTCATTAGGAAGTTGCTCCATTTTCAAATCATTTTGGTGACCCTTTTATATGTGCTTAGCTGAGGCATCCACATGGCTTCAGCCATCCCCTGTTGTTACTGCAACTTGTTCAGGACACAACAGTATGTAGTATGTTTCTCTCAGCACTATCAGTTTGCCAGGGTATGTTGTTGCGTTTTGTGCCTTCAGTTGTGTGATTGGGCATTTGTGAGGCTTATTGCATGTATTATTAAACTAGTTTACCTCTATCCAGTTTAAGGTTTAATTCAAGGGGCACCCTAATCTTATCACACATTTTTTACCTATGAAATCGTCACCTGAATACATCTCGGGGCCATCCCCGCATGCAGAGCTACTCCTCCTGGCACTTTTTGAATCAGGAAGTTTTCTGATTTAAGAAAATGTCCACTGGAGTGGCTCTGCAAGTGGGGATGGACCTGGGCTGTATTTGGATGGCAATTTCAGTGGTAAAAAGCATGAGATAAAATCAGTGTGCTGCCCGAATTAAACCTTAAACCGGATAGAGGTAAGTCAGTTTAATAATACATGTCATAAGCTCCTGTGACCCACCCAGTTCTGCCTTATACTTTCGTTCTAGGGAAATATTATTTTCTTCTAGTCTTCCCAGTTTGCCTTCTAAGAGATGGATACTTTGTGACTGGCCATATCCAACATTTCAAGGCATTTTACAAGGCATTTTACCCTCTCTTAATACCAAAAAGGAACCCCTTGGCACAAAAAAGGAGCACTGAACTACAGTGAACTGGCTGAGTATTATAGAAATTTCAATCTGACACATTGGGAAGGTATCCATTTGGAAAAGGTTGTCTTAGGTTTTCTTTGCAAGCAAAGTTCTTTTTTAATGTATAACAGCTTTCTTCCCTGTAGAATAAGCATCTCATCTGGGTAGGTGTTGCTTTTTAATTATACAGATATACAAAGGGATGAATTGGAGATGGCCCAGTTTTCCTTCCATATGGTACAGCACAGAAAGTACTAAAATGAATAGTGCCTCTCAAACCTTTTTAAATAGTAAATATGCCAATGAAGTACAGAAAAAAATGTGCTTGATGAGATCATATTATGCTGAATGATAGTTGCTGTCAAAACATCTTACCTCAGGCTTCTGTTTGTGCACATGTCAGAGGATTCTTCATGCATCATATGCATGCCACTAAGTTTATTCAATTATTCATCTTTATCTTAATTTTAGACCACTTTCTTTTTACTGCTAGAATAACTTTCTTTTTATTGCTAGATTGTCTGGGGATTGTATTAGCATACTGCATGACTCACCAGATTTCAGAGGTATTTGTCTGTCTCCCTCTTCCATATATTGCATAATCCTTCTAGTAGAGCAGCTTTTAGTGTGTTTTCCTTCACACAAGCCCATTATGCTGCATTTCGCCCTCGCCCATTTAGCAGCTTCCTTGGAGACAATGACAAATCTCAATTCTTAGGATTTCTTTTTAAAAGCGATGACTTATTAAAAATATGCAGTGCTTCTAATGAAATTACAGAGCAGTTTCTTGACTGCATACCAATTTGCCAGAAACTGTTCTGATTAATCTTCTGTTGACCCACTTTTTTCAGCTGCTTTTAAAAAGTCCCTGTTTCTTTCTCCTCTTCCCACTTTCTCCTTTTATTCTCAGCTTATTTCAATTGCTGCAAACAGAGTTCAGAGTGCAAAAGTGGCTTGCACTCAGTTAACTCAGCAGAGGATTGGGTAACGCCTTGTCCTTGCCCTTCCCTGTAGACTTGGACAAAAGCAAACTGCTATAGCCTCTCCTAGCTTTTGTGTTCTTACTCATTAATAACTTTTTCCATTTTGAACACACCCTGATGTTGCTTGGCCACACGTTTCAGTCTTCATTTGTGAAATCTTGAGGGGGATGCAACAGAGTAAAGGGAGAGAGGAGAAGCTGTGTTGGAAGTCTTGCCAAATAGAAAACCCAGCCATCCTTGTCTAGGAGGGTAGAAGGAGTAGACATTTTGACTTGTGTTTTTTGTTTGTTTTGTTTTGCTTTCTTGTTGGATTTGCCCCTTTTGCTCCCTCCGCTCACTCCCAACACCTTTTTTCTGCTTAACAAGAGGAAATATCAGTAGGCCAACTCCAGGGATAGATTCCCAGTTTTGGGGTACACCCAGGGAAAACAGCGAGCATTATATGCTACAGATTATAAAATCGAGCCCTTTGGAGCAAGCCTGTTCTTTATCATGGGTGTAGTTATTTAGGGGAGGGCAAAAAGAAGGCACTGGTACTCCAAATACGAATTCTGTACCCACAATTAAATTTTTATTCAGTCCTCAAGTTTCTGGAACTGCAGGGAGTGAGATACTAAAAATCATTTACACTTAGAACTCTTCTGTTTGCTGTGTTCTCATTCCTTGATAACTTTGCCTGCTCCATTCTCTTTGGACACTTAAACTGCATTTTTAAATGTTCATTTGAAGTTTTAAATTATTTCAAGTGCTAGAAATTTGAGGATTGAAGAAAAATTTCATTGAAATTCCTATTTCAGGGGCAATGCCTCCATTTTGATCCTCCTCTAGTTATACCCATTTCACATCTCTCTTTCTACCATTCAGAAGCCCAGTGGAACCATGGTGACTTGGGTGTCCTCCTAGTCTTAGGACCAAAGTAGATAAATTGCCTCCTCCCCTCAAATAAACACTAGGCACAGAAAGCCTAATCCTGTTCCAGATCTCATCAGGGTGCTCTAGATTGGTCCTTTATTTGCATTCGAACCAATGCATGCAAATGTGAGATTTTCCTCTGCTGCAGCTACCAAATACAAGGACCAAGGTACCAAATACCAAATACCCAGATTAAAACCACAGTAAGAGGCAAAGATCCTTGCCCCCCCCTTGCCAGTGTCCTATCATGGCCCATCCACCTGCTAATTAAGAATCCATTGACACTACTGTACAAGTAGCCCCTTGTCTATTTTGTCCCATAGCTTACTCCAATACAGGCATTTCTGGACATCTGTTCCTGGATTAATCAAATCTAGGCAATTTTACAGACTCTCATAACCATTATCACCATCACCACTTCCACTCTGCGTATTATCTGTACATCTATTTGAGACTGTTGGTTATTTACCCTTCTCAAGTTCAGTTTTATCCCATTCAGCTAGCCAATTTATCTTCCACGGGCTGATTCGTGCCAAATGTGCTGTCATTCCCAGCCACAGAGGCACATGCCTATCCATCCACACAAGTTAATGCAAAAATTAAAGAAATTGTTTAAAGAATTAATTCCTTCCAAGAGAGCCAAAAAATAGGAGTGGAAAATGATTTGCAAGTTCTACCATTAGTGCAGAGATTTAGCAGTTTGCCTTGGGCTAGTTAATTGACCCTATAAAATGGTATCTGGGGGCCTCCATAGTGTCAGTTTATAAAGAATGGGCAAGGGACTTACCAACCTATGTAAGGCTGCCTCTGCTAACCAGTGTTGTTATGTTGGATGATTGTCTAATTTGTGGCTTTGACTTTTGCAGATTTGATTATTTGCAGTTTTGAGGAATATGTTCTCTCTTGGAGTTTTTAGTTCCTCCAGTGCAACTCTGCTAGAAAGTGAGCATAGAGTTTTGATGGATAACCTGGAAGATCCTAGAAAATGCAGAAGTTTCCAGCTGGCAATTTGCCTGGAGATCTGACCGTCTGCCCTCACCTTTCCCATGGAGGGAAAGCGAAGGACAAATGAAGCCAGATGCATTTAGCCAGCTGGCCAGGACGCATCTAGCTCTCCAAGTGCCAGCTTCCTCATTCTGGGAAGGTGAATGGGAAGCAAAGTTGTGTCTTAGCTGTAGAATTCCTCCAACTTATAAATAAATATAATCCCACCGCTTTCCTATCTAACCTCCAGCCAGCTCTAAGCAAGAAATTGCACAACAGAGATCGTCACTTGATGTTGGAAATGGCCAGTTTGTGCTCTCTCTGCATCCACTTGCAATCTCTCATACACTTAGCTTTCTTTTTTTGTCCCCATAAAACCTGATGGCAGAAGGAATATGGCATCATAGGCAACTTGGCCAATCATCATTCAGATCTCTTAAGGGCCTTTGTACATGTATTGGCTCTGGATGTTGTACGAAATAGACACACTTCTTTTTAAAAGAACAGTGCTGTATAAATCATTTATGTAAACTGTAAAGGAAAAGCCATACTTCCTTTCCCTGCCATAGCATTAAAGAGGAGAAATGGCCAAGGACTATGGTATGGCCCGCATATACAGAACCATGCAATTTCTTGGGATTTTTTTTTTAAACCACATAAATCATATATGATGTTACAAGTTTAAAATTGTTTAAAGAGGTTTGTATTTTCATTGTGATCCACAAACGCAATTATCTGGAGTGTATACTTGCAGCACACATCCCCTCGGGATCATCATCCATGTGGACACTGCTTACTGGTGTAATATGCAATATATAATATGATTCATGCTATTAGCTGTCCCTGCAAGAAATTGTATTTAGTAACACCATCTAGGGCTTCAAAAGTTAATGTAAGAGAACACAGTAATATCAGGAATAGAAGATAGGTGCTCCTCTGACTATTTTCTGGAGCATGATAATTCTTTCAAGGATATATGCTTTGGGGTGCTTGAGAAACCTTTTTCCCAGAAAGATAGAACCCTGCTTAGAAAAGAAATGGATTGGCTATTAAGACTTTAGTCCCTTGTGAATGTGAACTTAGAGTTTATTCACCTATTTAAAACTTGAATTTTTACACATCCTTAAGTTTCCACTCTATTGTGAGATGTTAGATAAGGATGTCCTTGATGTAGATTGAAAACATTGGAATAGTATAGTGGGCCCTCCTTATCGGTTGGTGGGCTTCCAATCCACAAACTTGATCTTGCATGGATTACCATGGCCTATATTATTCAGTGGTGGTGATGTGCATGCAAACATGTTGAAATGTGCACATTCATGTTGCCACCATTGAATAATATGGGACATGATTGTCCACATTTTTGGCATCCAGAGTGGACCCCAGAAGTAAACCCCAGCAAATGAAGAAGGCCCACTGTATAATGATCAGCCTCCTACATTGTAAGCAGTTGATAGACATACACTTTGGAGACACACTTTTTTTTTTTTTAAGAATTCCTGAAGGTTGATTTTAAAATAATGGAAGTATTATTTTCTACCTGTACAAGTTTATTTTGCTTATTATGCATTTTTAAATTGAGATAATTTATATGCAACTAGATGTGATATGTGTAAATATAATTCATTTTACATAGAATCATAGAATCATAGAGTTGGAAGAAACCACAAGGGTCATCCAGTCCAACCCCCTGCCATGCAGGAACTCCCAGTCAAAGCATCCCCAACAGATGGCCATCCAGCCTCTGCTTAAAGACCTCCAAGGATGGAGACTCCACTACACTGCGAGGGAGTGTGTTCCACTGTCGAACAGCTCTTACTGTCAGGAAGTTCCTCCTAATGTTGAGGTGGAATCTCTTTTCCTGCAGCTTGCATCCATTGTTCTGCGTTCTAGTGTCTGCGGCAGCAGAAAACAAGCTTGCTCCCTCTTCAATATGACATCCCTTCAAATATTTGAACAGGGCTATCATATCACCTCTTAACCTTCTCTTCTCAAGGCTAAACATCCCCAGCTCTTTAAGCCGTTCCTTGTTGTCTCTTCCTGTTACCTATGTATTTTCTTCTTATCATTTAAAAGCCCCTGAAGAAGGCCATGAAATTTTTCGAGACTACAAGCCTTATTTATTTATTTATTTATTTATTTATGGTATTTATACCCCACCCTTCAGCCCTAAAGGCTCTCAGAGAGACTTACAATTATTAATTATTTTTATTATTATTTTATTATTTTAATTATTTACTTATCACACAGGAAAACAAATTTGAAACAGAACCAGAGAGTAGTAGCTTTCTCTATGCCTTAGTGCATGAGCTTAGGTTCTCTTTCCTTGAAAAAGTCTATTTGATGTCTTTGACAACTGTACCCGATGGGCAGAGAACTGAAGCATTACGACATCATGTGGTAAGGCATGAAGAAAGCCGCTACTCTCCAGTTCCATTTTGACTTTGTTTTCTTGTGTGATAAGTCTCATTGGGCTATTTTAAAAAATAAAATCATCTCTCTTTTCAACATCCTGACACTTTGTCTCTTTTCTGTATCACAACTCTGCAAATCTTTGTCAGTGACAGAGTATGTCTGCTGGCATACCTGCCATGGTGAAGACATATTTTACATTGTGCCAGTATATAGGGGCTTTCACTTTATAATGTAACCCCTGGGCAGATGAATTTAGAATAGATGAATGCTCTGTTAAACATGTCTTGGCGAAAACTATATTGATTTTTCTGATTTGTGCTGTGAGTGGAAGTTCTTCCATGGAAAGTTATGAGTCAGCTATTCTCCATCATGCTACTCTGCTCAACCATGATGATGGTTGAAGAACCATAAATAATTGTAGGACATCTTTGTGCAGCTAAAATATAAGAACACAGAGCTGTACAGGTATAAAAACAGTGGATCAACTTTACAGAAAGGCAATCAATCAATAATGTTCTATCTGCTTTCATCAGCAAATGAAAAATGTCTTCTAATATATCTTACAGACCATATGTAATTACCTTTTCCTCATCAGTTCAGTAGCTTTTCCAAAAGTAAAGTGTTATATAGGATAAGAAAAAAGGCAGTTTTGCATGCCCATTGGACTGAACCATTTCACTCTCCGCAGGGCACACCTTTGCAGTTCAGCTATTTCATCAGCTACAGATATTTGTATTGTTTGTTTGTATATATCTGTACAAAGCATGTATATACTATACATCAAGGAAACAGAATATTGTTTCAGCTGGGGAGGGGGCTGCAGCCTGAGAGAGAGAAAGAAAATGTAACACACACACCAACAAGCTCACTTGCTGAATGGAAGATGCCACCCACCAATCTGTCCCACCCACCAGCTACCCCACCATGCCACCCGAATCCAGACTCTTTCAGACATAAGCCAGAGTCAAATTGTACTGACTGCTTGTATGGTGATTTCCCCCTTTTATTTGTTAATACACTAAACTGATTTAGAAACTGCCTCTGGAGTTCTCTGGGTTTGGAACTGGTATACAAAGGCTTAGAATCTGGCTTTACATTACCTAAGCCTTCTTGTTGCTTCCTATTGTGCTCAATTAATTTCTCCATTGCATTCAATTTGTGGATGCAGTCTCAGGACCCTTGCAATTTAAATAATATTGGGAGTGCTTTATGTATTCCTGCATGGCAGAGGGCCCGTGTGGTCTCTTCCAGCTCTATGTTTCTAGGATTTTGTCTGGCTCACTCACTTTGTGCAATGAACAATGTCTGTAATAAACCCAGTCATGTCACTGTTTGTATTGCTGTGAACCTGTAGTTGTTATCTTGTCTTTCATTCTGTTTATCGTAAAAGTGCTGGAATTATTTTAAACTTCCCTTGTCGTTGTATACAGTACTTTTTGCGAGCAAATTCTCCACCCATGGCATCAGAAAGAAAATAAGATCCAAAGTAAAATGGATTACTCTGTCATGAAATACATTTTGAAAACCACTTTGCAGCATGACAGACACCAAGTAGGAACATTTAAATGCCTACTGCTTATCAACAGAACAAAGCAAAAAGGAAGGGATGGTACATGTAACATAGAACAATTCTGAGCATGAATAATAATAATAATAATAATAATAATAAATATCTGTTTATAACCCTCCCCTCTGAATGAGCAATCAGGGCAGGGTACAACAATTTAAAAACAAGTTCAATTAAAATGTTACGTCCCAAATCCCTCCTCCCACCCCTTAAAATAAGATTAAACTAGCACAAGGTTAAAACAGCAACAATAAAAACAAAAACAATACAATGTATCCAGTCCAGATTTATGGGGAGCCTCAAGGTGAATCTGATGTGGCTGGGAGGCTGGATAGGTGTCTTGGAGACCAGGGAAGGTTAGCTGCTGCCCAGAAAGGCCTGCCGGAAGAGATGCATCTTGGCAGCTTTTTTAAAGCCGTCCAGGGCCGTAATAAGACGCATCTCATCCAGCAGGTCGTTCCACAGTCTGCGAGCGATGGCAGAGAAGGCCCTGGTGTGGCCTTCTGGTGTGACAGAGGCACAAAAATACCGTCCCTCCTGTATGCCAGCTTCTGCACATCAAAATAAGCCTGGTCTCTACAAAAGGATTTCTTTTTTGCCCTGTTTGTATTCTCAGTCTTTACTGAATCTATACATAACCATACAGATCATAAGTCATAACCATACAAATCATAGCTGAGCTTCCTGGAGTAATAAAATCCAAAATTTTCAATGCACTTTTTTTAAAAAGGTGAATTATTAGATATGTGGTGAAAAAAAGTATGGGGCCTATGGTTACTCAAAAAACTGTCTAATAGAATGGCAAATTACATAGGACAACCAAAATCAGGAACTTTCATAGACAAATGGTTCCCACTCATTGACTTTGTGAACAAAGACAAAAACAAGAGAAGACAACCTTCATCTCATCTGAACCTTGGGTTGGACATTCTGGACTAAATTTACACAAAGATAGCAGTGGATTTTAAAATGACCACTTAACGTTGAACAGAACCTAAGAAGGAGACCCACAACATAATTCAAAGTTGTGAGATGAATTGTTTTATTTTGCTTTATTGTTATGACATGTTTTGTACATAATAGTTTGCTTATAATAATAATTAAAAAGAAAAAAAACTGAAAAAAGGGTGAATTATTTTATTTTCTTCCTGATACTTGCCTAGTGGCAATGCAGCTGCCTTACTATTGAAATATTGATGTCAGCATAGGTCTACTGACTTTAAATATTGAAGAGAACTATTAAGGCCACAGAAGAATAAGCATGAGACCTAATCAGTGGAAGTCTGGAAAAGAGCTACAAGCAGCTAGAGTAGATAATGGCAAACTCTTCTTGTGGTATATTAAAGGGGAGTGTTCTGCATAGCATTCTCTTCTTCCAATCATTTTATGTGACAACTGAACTGCAAAAAACTCAAAAACATTATATCCATCAACAAAAATATAGTGTATGGGAAGTAATAGTAACACTCTCTTCAGCTATAGTTAGCCCTCACCGTGGATCAAGAAGGATATGGACAAGCTGGAAAATGTTCCGAGTAGGGAGACCAAAATGATAAAAGGTCTGGAAAACAAGCCTTCTGACAAATGGCTTAAGGCACCGACTATGTTTAGCTTGGAGAAGAGAAGACTGAGGGGTGCTATGGTAGCCATATTTAAATACATGAAGTCATGTAGAAGGCAATCTTGTTTTCTGCTACCCCTGAGCAAAGAACATGAACCAATGGATTCAAATTACAAAAAAGAGATTCTACCTAAATATTAGAAAGATTTTGCTGATGGAAAAGCTGTTGGAATAGACTGCCTTGGAGGGGGCTGGAGTCTCATTCTTTGGAAGTCTTTCAACAAAGGCTGGGTGATGTTTTTTCAGGATTACTTTAGTTGTGTATTCCTGCATGGCAGGGGGGTTGATTAGAAGGTCCTTTTAGTCTCTTCCAGCTCATTGATTCTGTGATTCTATGAACGTATCACCTAACTAGCAAGAATGAAATAAAGCAGAGTGCTATACTCTGGGCTAGTTGGTTAGTTCATTATCAACATTTGCTGCATTTAGGAAATGAAAGACAGCATTAGGGAAATTTCCAAGGAATCATTTAAGACAGAAGTAGGAATCATGCATTCAAGCACTTCAGAACAGGCAGGTTGTTAATAATTTTGCCAACTTGTTGGTACATTTTTCACGAAACAATGAAAACACCGAATACATTGCATTAAAATAACACCAACCTACCTAAGCAGAAAATAGTCTGACTACTATGAAAATAATTGCAAAATAATTAATGAAATATTATAAAACTGAATAAATAAAAGATCAATTAATACATCAAGAAAAAAGGGGGGCATGTAAGAACCAATTAAGAGAATGCAAAGGTGCCTGCCCTATAGGGTCACCTATCACTTCTTTCTTTCCTCTACTCTGAAAGCTAAATATGTTAGAAGATACAGGAGAACACACATAATTCTGTTTAAAAGAAAATGTAGAAGTATGTATATCTATCACATTGGAAGAGAACCAGAGGGAGGGCCCAATAGGAGGAAGACAGATTTCTTCTCATATTTATTACAATTCAATCATCTTTAAATATAATTTAATTCAAATACAACGTGTACTCAAAAGTCCTCTCCATGTATTCAGATTAACTTACTGGACACCATGAGGAGTGACTTAGGAAGCTTGGGATGTTTAGCCTGGAGAAGAGAAGATTAAAGAGGTGATATGATAGCCCTGTTTAAATATTTCAAGAGATGTCATGTTGAGGATGGAGCAATCTCTGCTCCTCACAGACTAGGACATGGAGCAATGGATGCAAACTACAGGAATGATTCTATGATTCTGTACTTCCAAGTAATCATGCATAGGATAGGTGTCCTACAGCCTTTGTTCTTAGGATGGAATAACGACAATAACTGTTTTAATATGGGGGGGGGGTGCTTGATCATTTCTGATGGATAGCAGTATGATTACTATATTTATACTATTTATTTATTTATTTAGAGTATTTGTATCCTTCTCTTCAGCACAAATGTTCTCTGAGTGCTAATTTGACAGTTCCCTGCTCTTTATATGTATTGCTGCTGTTGTTATATAATAATAATTACTTATTATTATCTACTCATTTATATTGCACCATTTCCTCAATACTGAGATTTCAACAAATAGGGTTGAAAGCAGTTACACAAAGAAAGGTGAAAATATCTAAAATGTTATTATTAAAATCAAACAATACAAAGAATTAAAGCTATTTACACAAATCCATTAAAAAACATTAAAACATCAGCAGAACAATGCAACATTAAACAATAGTAAATTCCATTCTGTCCTAGTTCTGGGAAAGACCTTTCTACCCGCTACCCACTTCCATGTTGTCCTAGAAAGTGTGTGACTCATTCTTTCCTAAGGGCCAGCTTCTTCATTGTACTGGGGATTGTCCCTATCAATCTCTCTATTGTACTTCAGCAAATGCTGGGGAATGGATGCTGTTTAAGTAGGTTAATGCAGTGTGTACACATACACTTCAAACTGCACCCTTCTTTCTAGGGGTCCTTAGGTATTAAATTTCTGGGAGATAAGGAGTTATGTTTCTATTATGTTCCTAGGACAATTTTGTGTGCATTATTAATATACAGGACTATAAAAGAACGATGGTTCTTTTTTGTTCTCAGCCTTAAGTGTTGCTGAATGAGTCTGAGGCCATAAATTCTGTACACAAACACATGGCAGAGAGCAGGTTGGGTTTCAATAGTAAATATAACTGCTGAGAGACTGAACATTGTGCTATAAGTAATGCAACTTTTTGTTAAAAGAGTGCTGTTATGCACACCAGCTTTTAGCAGTTGGACAGGTGGATTTTTATTGTCATGTGGCTGGTTTGCTGAGTTTAATGTATTGCTTTCTTATATATTCTTTACTAGTGTGTGTGCATGCACACCTCTACCCTAAAAGGTGATTAGGGTAGAGGGAGGAATTTTTCTGAGCCAAAAATAAACAATACAAAGAGGGAAAAAATTAACTAAATAAGGAGAAATCAAATAAACAGATGAATGCTTCCAAGGCAGGAAGCTTTGTCTATAAAGTCAATTAGGAAAATATAACTGGAATTGTAACAGCCGAGGGGGGGTGACATAGTCAAAATCGATAGATATGGTTCTGAAATACAATATTCAGTCAAGAATTCTGAATTTTTAATGAATTTCATGTATCCACTGAGTCAGCAAGTGTGATCTCTGAGACCCCTCCTGTTGACAATCCTTCTTCTAGGCTTGAACACCATAGAACCTCCCTTGGCCAGCAGTCACTTCAAATGAATGCATTTTCACTAACCAAGTTGTTTCTCCAAATTTTACAACATTTCAGCACCACAAAATTCATTGTGGTTTAAAATGTTTGTCCTTCTCACACTGCAGAAAACCAGAATGACACCCTGATGATACAGTACATGGTAAAGACATGTTTTTCCTTAAAATGACTGAACTATTTGTTCAACTATGCATAGTCCAAAGACTGGAGCAGCTGGAGACAGTGGCATCCTTACCCAGGGTGTCACTTGGTGTGGGGGGAAGGAATTATGGGTGGTGGTATTTCTGTGGGGTGGGGCCAAAAGGGCACTTCCTCCACCTTGCAGCTATGGTGTGTAGAATGGTGGTGCAGCAGCAAGGTGGGGGCATGCTAGGCCCTGTCAGCAGATGCTCCTCCCAGCCTTTCAAGTCTAACATGGCCATGGCTGCATGGGTCACGGAAGGCAATGCCCCTCTCCACCACCACCCCAGGTGTACTAACCCAGCAGGTGATGACACCTCCCTGTGGGATGTTAGCCGGTGCAGTCCGCACCACCTCCCACCCTAATGATACCACTGGCTCGAGATAGTCTGCCTATTCTTCTTTCGAATAAATTGTTGCTGTTATGTGCTTTCAAGTCATTTCCAATTTTTGGCAACCCTAAGGCGAACTTATCAGGGGGTTTTCTTGGCAAGTTTTATTTAGAGGAGTACCTTCTCCTCCGGCTGGGTGCATGTGACTTGCCCAAAGTCACCCAGTGGGTTTCGTGGCCAAGCTGGGAATGAAACCTGGGTCTCCAGAGCTGTAGCCCAACACTCAAATCACTGTGCCACACTGGCTTTCTTATGTGGGACTATTGCAGGAGTTTAAGAGATTCCTAGTCCTCAGGTTTATTAATCTTCATTACTACCATACAGGGCTGCAGAAAGTCCCAGGATAGTGAAGTACATATTTTTCATACTGAGAGTCCCAGGTTTACTGAGGTTTTTGAGACCCTGCCCCGATTGCTTACCCAGAGGTGCGGGATATAAATAAATATTTATTATTATATTATTATTATTATAACCTCTGACTAACAGTAAAGATAATAGTGAGTTAGTTGGCCCAACAGTACAAGATAACAGAAAGTACCTTCCTCAGTTTTATGCCAAAACATCACTCAGTTGTCCATTTCAGCTTAAACATATGGAAAAGCTGACTATGCTGATACTTGAGAAGACCTCAGAGAACTTTAAGTGTGAGAGAAACTGAATGAATACATGAAAAAAGGGGGAGGTTTTATTATGACCTTAAGATTTGAAGAGTGATATTTCAAGTGGAGGCTTTCTTTGTTTGAAATGTTTTAGAGTTTTTCCACAAAACAGTTCTTTAGTCAACCAACCAAAATCCACAAAATACATGATGCACCCTTTTGAAATGTGACTGGCTTTTTCATCAGGCAAAGGTCTTAAAAATCATACAAGAGAAAAATGTCAATGTTAGTCACAGCCCTGCATTTAGTCAAGATGTTGTTGTTTCTGTTGTTCTGTGCTGAGATGGTGTGGAGGAATTTCTAGGCAGCCAGGCCCTTCTGGCCGTGTGCCACTGGGAACAAAGCATCCCAGAATCCAGGAGATGAAATTTGAATTCTATTAGCAATACAAAAAGTTACTTCAATTGCTGATAGAACATTTGAAATTATTGTTGTGGGTTTAACTTTTAGAATCATAGAATCATAGAGTTGGAAGAGACCACAAGGGCCATCCAGTACAACCTCCTGCCATGCAGGAACTCCTAATCAAAGCATCCCCGACAGATGGCCATCCAGCCTCTGCTTAAAGACCTCTAAGGAAGGAGACTCCACCACCCTCCGAGGGAGTATGTTCCACTGTCGAACAGCCCTTACTGTCAGGAAGTTCCTTCTAATGTTGAGGTGGAATCTCTTTTCCTGGAGCTTGCATCCATTATTCACGATCCTAGTCTCTGGAGCAGCAGAAAACAAGCTTGCTCCCTCTTCAATGTGACATCCCTTCAAATATTTAAACAGGGCTATCATATCACCTCTTAACTTTCTCTTCTCTAGGCTACACATTCCCAGCTTTATGTTTTATATAAACTTAAGGTATAGAAATGTAGTACATATTTCTTTGTTTTAATTTAATTTTTTTTAAAAAGCCTTCACAGAAATAACTGAGTACATACTCAGTTAAGTTTTCCTCCATGAAGTTTTTGGATAAAACTACATAATACATTTATTATGGTTTTTTTAACAGAAGTGCTCCTCCAAGTAGCAAAGCACATCTGTTTATCATAACTTGTGATTTTTCCCAACTACATATCTTGCCTTTATCATGCTTTGTTTTGTGACCAGTCATTGTGCAGTAGATTTGGTGTTCAAATGCAAGTCCAATTGCTGAAACAGATCTCTGAGGAAATCTCAACATGTTAATCAGGGAATACTCATTCCCTTTAGTTTTATACTCAGATATCTTGTACTAAAAGCATTGGTTGTGACTGTGATTGCATCATATGCAATATTAAGAAGAGAACCTAAGTGATCAAAAGTGGCACAAGAGTACACATACTGATACAGAACATTGGCATTAATAATTTTGGAGTAGGACATTATAATTCTCAAATATGCAACAAGAAAAACAAAATGTACAAGCTCTAGTGTGTTGTACCATCGTATAAGACTGTTTTGATTCACAACAAAGGCTTAAAAAGCAACATGAAGTACATTGACAACTGTTCTTCTCAGATGAGTAGTGGCTGTGTTCCAATATTTTGCATTCAGGCACCAATCTGTCAGTGCTTACACTGTGAAATTACCTTGCCCTTTGCTTTTTAATTAGATTCTCCAGCTAGAATGCAACACACAACTTGTCAGAGCAATCCGATGAGCCCGCTACTCCAGCAGACAGCTTACATCCAGAAAACGTCAGCACAACATAGCCATGTGCCTATGTCAATGCAAATGACATAGATCCATCAGTTCACAGGAATGCAGCACTGAACACCATTCTGTGACCTGGTTAATCCCTCCAGATTGGTTAACTACAACTTTCATCAATCATGCTGACCTGGAATAGTGGGAGTTGTAGTCCTGGAGGGTGGGAGCTATCCATGGTGTAGTGATTTCATTGTTTCGCTGTCATTCTGGAGGGCAGAGTTCACTCAGCCATGGAAATTCATTGAGTAACCTTGGGAAAGTCACACTTTTTCTGAGGAAGGCACAGGAAAATCCCTTATGAACAAATTTTGCCTGTGATGGGGTCTCCTTAGGGTTGCCATAAATCAGAAAGGGTTTAGGATACACAGCAACAGTGTTTGGAGGGCACCAGGTTGAGGAGGATTGACATTGAATATGCACAATGCCAATCATCACTGTTCTTACTCATGGCTCAGCTCAGAATGATAGGTAAAGCTATGACAACACATAACATCGCCAATCCCAGAAAGAATCAACAGCACTGAAAACTATAAACAGAGTGTTAAATTATAAATGTCAAAAGCTCTCATCAAAACTGAATCTTATTCCTAGTCCCAACTAGACTTACTGAATCAAAGGGATTTCTCTAAGTACAGTTGGCCCTCCTTATCCACAGATTTTTTTTATCCATTGATTCAAGTATTCACGGCTTGAAAAGATTCCAATAAAGTATATATTTCAAATAGAAATGTTGATTTTCCATTTTATATAAAGGACATCATTTTGCTGTGCCATTATATTTAATGGGACTTGAGCATCCATGGATTTTGTTATCCACAGGGGGTCCTGGAACCAAACCCCAATGGATAACAAGGGACCACTGTAGTGACATACCATTCAGCAGTTAATAGATGGAACTGTCCACAGGATGCAGTTTTTGACTAATAAATGTCAGCTTTTGTTTCCATAAACTGGGTTCTTGAGTTCAGTGCACCATAGTACATTTTCCAAAGCAATTGCTTCTGTATCTGTTTGGGAACTGACTGGCTGAGCACTGTGACATTTGTTAGCTTTTGCTTTGTCTTCAGTCTGTGTGGCTGCATTGACAATGATTCAATGGATCCTGATCTCACAGAGAAGTTAGCCCTTGCAAGAATAGCAATAGCAATAGCAAGTACATTTCTATACCTCCTATCAATACACTTAAGCACTCCATAAGCAGTTTACAAAGTGCAAGCTAACTGCCCCTAAAAAGCTGGGTACTCATTTTAGTGACCTCGGAAGGATGCAACACTGAGTCAAGCTTCAGCACGTAAGCTGGTACTGAACTCGCAACCTTATGATTTGTGAGTGAGTGGCTACAGTACAGGTGTGCCACCAGGGGTCATGCTGAGAAAACAGACAGTTCTCTGCAATTTATTTTCCATATCCAACTAGCTATTTTCCCAATACTGTTGTTCTTCATGACAACAAAACAAGTACCATCAGTATACAGTAAGTATTCATTTTCTTTCAGGAAACTGAAACAAAACTAGGGGCCTTCCCCACCATCACCTCCTTTGGTGTCACTTTTCAATCCACAGTCAAGATGGCAAAAGATATTAATGAGGAAGAACACACAAGCTTGGTGAGACTGCAGCAATATACTTTTGCCTGAGCCTTCTGGAAAGGGCAAGATCCCACAACTTTCTCTCTTCTCCCTCTACTGAGTTAATTTAGTGCGATGTATTTTTGCACTATTAACTCAGTTTGCAGTGATTGAAGTTAAGGGGATGACAAAGGAGGAAAAGTGAGAAAAGAGGGAGAAACTGGGACATTTTAAAAGCTGCTGAAAAAGTAGAATGACAAAGAATTAATTGAGACTGGTCCTGCCAAATTGGGACAGTTGGTGGGCATGCCATGATAAAGTTAGCCTCTAGAGTAGTTCTTAGCTGCCATTGGGCTGTGAAGTCTTGCAAAACAATGTGTTATGAATTGTTTGTATAATCCAGGAATGGGCAAAGTATGGCTCTTTGAATCTTTGATGTCAATTCCCAGAAGCTCGGGCCAGCATAAGCAAAGGTGAAGAATGCAGGGAGCTGCTGTCCAACAATATCTAGAACAGGAGTGGGGAAAGGAGACCTCTTAGTCATAGGAGTTTATCAGACGATGGAAATTGGAAGTATAATCTAATGGCAATCCGAACACAATCATGGGGTTTCAGGTTATTGCGTATTAAAGTATCTCACACAATTTCAGGCAAAAGGGAAGTGATTCTGAATGCAATCATGGGTTTTACATTATTTTATATTAATTTCGGGCAATGGGCAGTCATTTTCAAGTAATGGGAAGTCATTCTGAATGCATTCTGAATGCAATTGGAATTCACATAAATTCGCTAAACTAGCAAATTCACGTGAATTCGAATTGGCTCCAATTGGCTCCATTCAAAATAAAGAGAAATTCCTCCCATCTGATAAACTCCTTAGTCTCCCAAAGTCCCCTAACCACACACTTTATTGTTCTTTTTATGAAATGGGGGGGGGGGCATGGTTTTCCCCTAAAAGCTAAACTAAAACACATCCTTGCAGCAGCAGCAGGAAGACCCTTAAAACCCTTGGAAACCCACACACAATATCTTCTTCTTCAATCATATCCTTTCCAAACTGGTAACTGGATACTACTCACAGATACGTTCTCATAGGGCTCTGTCAGCAGGAGAAGAGGTTGTAAGTGAGGAAGAAAAAAATAGTGTCCAGTCCTTGCATAGTTGCCCATCCCTGGAATACAGGAGTTTATCACACAGGAGGAATTTCTCTCAATTTTGAAAGAAATGTAAGTGAGGCCAGTTCGGAATTGAGTAAATTCGCTAGTTCAGCTAATTTACGTAATTGCGTATTGACACTGCATTGTGTTCAGAACTGCCCAAAATTGCCTCCCAGTGTCCAAAATTGCATGTGATAGTTTCTCACACAATCACGGAAACCCCACAATTGCATTCAGAAGGACTTTCCTTTGCTCGGAAATGTATGTGATCAGCTTTCACGTAATCACGCGAAACCCCATGATTGCATTCAGATTGCCATTGGATTATACTTCCAATTCCCTTCGTGTGATAGACTCCACAGTGTACACAGTTATCACAGTATGATACCACCTTGACTGTTATTATTCCATCCCACAGAATTCTGTGGGATCTGTAGTTTGGTAATTTAGAATGCTCTAGTGCTGTAATTTAGAGGAATACAAACTATCCTTCTGATAGGCACTTCTAAGTACCTCATCAAACTACACACTTTTAAATTTTTATTTATTTATTTAATTTCATTTGTATGCCACCTTTCTCCCAGAACACACCCAAAGGATTTCAGAAAAGAAGTCCCAAGATTTCTTTAGAATGGAGTCAGAATAATTAATTGATATCCAAACATTATAAATTTGTGAAGTAGATATTCTCAAGGCCTCTTACCCAACATCTGCTGCTTTCTGCATGGGAAGGTCCTTGGTCTTCAAGGATGAGGAAGTAGAATGGGGAATAATTGGCACTTTGGCTGAGTCTACACTGCAGAATTAATGTCACTTTAGCTACCATGGCTCAATGCTATGGAATCCTGGGATTTGTAGTTTTGTGAATTATTTATCCTTCTGTTTCAAAGTGCTCTGGTGCCAAAACAATCTACAAATCCCAGGATTCCATAGGATGGCGGTTAAAGTGATGGCTATTTTTGTGAAGCTGTAATTCATGGAGACTGCCTGAGCTAAGCAAAGCAACTTTCCCGGTGCAAAGGAGTGTGGACAGCTCCTGTGGATTTTTGTCATCACACACATGCTAATGTAAGGAAACAGTGTTCAACTGACACCTATGATGAAACACTGTATGTTATTGTATTAATTTCTGTCCCTATTTTTAGCCTTTTGTCAAACACCCTGATCTCATAGCCCATGAATAAAGTTGTTTTAATTTTGAACATGGTGTTAGGGAGTCTCTATTTCTGAAAGACTTTTGAACTCTTGTTGAAAAATAGCCTTTTGAACTCCAGAATCAAACTTAACTTTCCTTCCTTCCTTCCTTCCTTTCTTATTCATATCCCACTTTTTGCCTGAAGTCCTTGGAGTGACATGCAATAAAACAACATGACCAGTTTAAAACAATGTAAATAGTAAAAAAAAAAAAAAAAAGAAAGAAAGAAAGAAAGAAAGAGAAAAGAAAAAAGACCTGAGACAGCTAAAACATATGAAGCAATTTAAGAAGTTAAAAGACAGTTTAAATCCAGCTAAAATACTTCAAAGCAATTTAAATCCATGCACATGTGTGGATCTGTTTAAAACCAGTTAGGCTCCAAAGGTTTTTGTAAACAACCATGTTTTCACTTGATGCTGAAATGACAGCAATGTAGTTGCTAAATGGACTTCTACAGGGAGAGCATTCCGTAATTGGGGTGCCACGGCAGAGATGGCCCTCTCCCATATTCTCCAACAATATTTTGTCCCAACTGATGGAGTGTATAGAAGGGCCCTTCAGTAGATTTCAAACCTTCCACCAGCATATTTTGAGAGAGGTACTCTTTCTGGTATCAAGGTCCCAAGGTGTTTAGAACTTTAGATGTCATCGCAAGCACCTTGAATTTAGACTAGAAGTGTACTGGCAACCAGTGCAATTCTTTTAAAAGCTCACTGAAAGAAAGAAGTTGGCAGCATGAGCTTTTGTAGACTTAAGTCTACTTCCTCAGGTGCATTTGAGGAAATAGACTGAAGTCTACGAAAGCTCATGCTGCAAACTTCCTTCTTTCAGTCTGGGCTGGAACAGACCAGCAAGAAGGGGTAGCTTGAAGATGCCCTCACTGAAGATGGATGGATTGGGGCCATAGCAAACACATGCCACAGCCCCAATCCACCTTGAGCCCAGGCCAAAAAGGAGCACAGAAAAATCCACTCCTTTTTCAGCTGGGAAAGAGGTGCCTTTCCTAGCCCTCCCACAGCCTGAAGCCAGCTTTAAGATGCTCTGGCAGTGTGCGGAGTGTAAACACCACACCACCACAACATCTTGAAGTCACTCACATCTGAGTAGCTGCCTGACTTCCAGGTGGCTTATGAGTGGCTTGTGAGCATGTGGCATATAAACACTGTGTTCCCAAGCTAACCAGACAGTGGCTTTAAAGGGCTGTCTGTTCCAGCCCTTAGTCTCAAAGGTGGTACAAGAGCTCTCTATATGGTTATGTAGAAGTAGGATAAATTTTTCCACATATGGTGGAACTGTAGAGTTGCATTAAATCACAAATGCAGAAAATGTTGAAATAAAAATTGTCAGAGATTCCAGACCCCTATCTATTAGGAATTTTTGGTGAAATCACAAAAATAGAAAAAGAAAATGGAAAGATTATCTGCTATATGTACTAGCAGCTAGATCAGTCTATGCCAAATATTGGAAGAGTCTCAAAATTCCAAATATTAATGTATGGTGGAGGGGATGGAAATTGAGGAGATGGAGAAACTAATGCATCTGATTAGAGGGAAACCCATAAATAGTTTCTTGAAAGTATTAATATTATTTATAGAATATGAACAACATAGGGAAGGGGATACTATAGTACAGGTTTCAACAGCTGATTAAGAACTGTGTGTTAGTTATAAGCTATAAGCTGTCACAGGTGGTAGAATAGATAAGGTAGATTTTATCTAATTGCTTAGCCTTATACAATAAGAGAAAACATAGAAGGTTTAGGTAACAGCTGTGGTAGAATAAAGTTGGAAGTCTTTTATTGTGTTTATTATTGGTACATTTATTATGTGCATGTCACTATATGTTTATTATTAATGAGGAGGCAGAACTCACTGGAAAAACAATGATGCTAAGAAAGGTGGAGGGAAGCAGAAAGAGAGGAAGGCCATATGCTAGATGCAAAGTCATGGGTATGAATTTTCAGGACCTGAGCAGAGAAATGGAGCATAGGGAGTCTTGGAGATGTCTCATCTCCCGGGTTGCCATGGGTCGAGAACAACTCAACGGTTGATAACAACAACAACAACAAAATGTTTGTAGGTATAGGTAATAAATGGATGTTTGCTTTTCTTTTTCTGTGTTAGTATTTAGTATCTTTAACAACAAAGATTCAATGAAATAAATAAATAAAATTGCCATTTGGCCATGAAAACCCACCGCATAACCTTGGGCAAGTCACACTCTCTTAGTCTCAGACAAAGGCAATGACAAACCCTCTCTGAACAAATCTTACTATGAAAATCCTATGAAGGCTATACTTCAACTGTCAAATTGCAAAGTCCAGGTTCTAGGAAGGTTCTAGGAAGCTTTGCCAAGCATGGCAATTGATAATTAAGCCTACTCTTTTAGGCCCTCATCCTTCCCAGCTCAGTCTGAGTACTCTTTTTTGCAATGTGCATACTGGATGCTAGACACATTTGTAGAAAGGCTCCTATGGGGATAATTACAAGGCAGGGACTGCAGGACTCAAGAGAATTGATCCCAATAAAGATTGTTTCACACATTCAGATACCAGGTAATAATGCTGAAGATTCAGTAAATATATTAAAAGTGACCTGCCAGTCAGTCTACTTACTGCCTTACAAGTGGAACAGAGTCAGGAAAGACACAGTGGCAATATCAACACAGGAGGCAAACTGATTTTATGTTACACAGATTTTAGGGACTTAACATTCCTCCCAAAGACTATGGTCCAAAACACGCTGCAGAAATAATGCAGTTTGAGACTGCTTTAAGCACCCTGGCTCAGTGCTAGGGAATCCTGGGTCTCAAACTGAGATTTCTGCAGTGTGTTTTGGACTTATGACGGCTTCTTGCGGTAAGTTAGGCATATTTATAAATCTGAAATTAAATATAACACTATTCTTGGGAGGGGGGTATTGGTTTTATGGGTTATGTTAGACCTAGCTAGTTTTAATACTGTAACTGTAGAAATGAAATTATGAAACAACCTAAAATGGACACCATGCAACCACAGTGTCTTGAAGCCGCCCATATCTTGACAGCAGCCTGACTTCTGGCCCTTATAAGAGTACTGAGCTTTCCAGATTACATGGCATGACACACTGGAGAAGTGAGAGATTGAAAAGTTATGCTTGTGGATCACAGATCCGAGAATTACCCAACCACTGTAGCCTGTGGTCATGCTTACTGGATGAACCTGGAAACTACATCCCAGTCCCAAATTCTAGAAGAACTCCAATGACCTTTCCTTCCACCATAAAGTGATTGTGCCTTGTTTTGTATCAGACTAGCTATCGGTTGACATTTTTTACTAAAGTTGTTTTTTTTTTCTTTCTTTTTTTTTTAGCAGCCTTTTTGTTCAGTTTCTTTTACTAAACCTGTTTTCCCCCTTTGATTAATGTTTTCAATCTAAATCTACAGGTACTTACTGTAGACATTTCCCAAGATTACTGAGGTTGCTATAGGAACAAGAATATATCTCTTAAACCAAGTTGAGTAAACTGTAAAGAACATCTACCAGAATAGCTTTATTGAACAGATGTCTCTGGTTCAGTCTCAACCTGAGGATAGTGGACTTCACACCAGTGAGCCCACAGAAAGTTTAAGAGCTCTGTATCCACAGAGAAGTAGTACTGGGCATTCCTAGTCTGCCAACAAACTACAGAATTAATCCACTTTAACACCACTTTAACTTCCATGGCTCAATGTTGTGGAATCCTGGGAATTCTAGCTTGTTGTGGCACCAGAGCTCTCTGAAAGAGAAGGCTAAATAGCTCAAAAAATTACAGATCCCAGAATTCCGTAGCATTGAGCCATGGCAGTTAAAACGATATCAAACTGCATTAATTCTGCAGTGTAGATGCAGCCTTAGATATCTCTCCACTCCCTGAAGGAAAAGGAGACAGAGCCACCATATGAATAGCAGCATAAAACTAGCTGTGGAAAGGAAGTGTAGATTGGTGGAGGTAGACCATTCAAAATCAATATAAATGTCCCTACAGATGCAATGATATAGATTGTTTAAGGGATGAAAATAAAGCTGTTGTAATCTTTCTTGAAATATCATATTGATATCTTTTAAATGGATGGAACACTTTTGAAGTTGGGGCTACATGGAACAATCAGCTTTTTCTTGCTGAGGTATTTACTTACATTTAAAAAAAACCTGAATATATGAATTTAGGATGGACTCTGTGTTTCAGCCTTTGCATCAGAAATCATATATGATGAGTTTTATAGCCAAAGAACATCTTAAAGATTACTCCAACACTTAACAATGAGTAGCGATGGGGAATATATATTTATGTATATGTGTATGTATGTATGTATGTATGTGTATATATAATACTGTTAAGGCTGCTTTTACTTCTTCGCTTTAAAGTGTCATGGCCATGAAAAGTCTTCAGCTTGTCAGAAAATGGTAAAACAAACAAACAATGAAACAGCCCTTGCCTCTAGCACTCTGGACATGACAGCTTTATCAGTCAGAGAGTAGAACTCTTATGATTAATGCTGTAATTCTATGCCTGGCAATTTAGCTGTCTTGAACACAAGGAGCACTTTGTTGTGAACAAGCACACTGTAAGATTGTGTATTCTGTACATAATATGACGAGAGATAGAAGTAAACTGTGGAGAGCATATATTACTGCAGTCTTCCATGGATGTGTTGACCCTTTATTGGTTACGGCAGGGATGGATAACTGCAGTGTGTTTTCAATGCTGTAAAGACTTCCAAAACCCTCCCCCAAAGAAAAAAGCCCCAGGAATTTCAGGGAAGCCTACTTCTGGTTTTGACAAACAGGTACAGTAACACCATACTATCTGTTAAGAAGGTGAATTCCCACTCTCGGAGTCTTCTGCCTGAGGCAGTTCACTTTTTGTGGGGCGTACAAAAAATCTTACTCTAGGCTGGAGGCTGAGGGCGATCCAAACATCCTTGAAGGGCCACATTTTGCCCATCCATATCTTATGGTTCTGAGCCATAAAAAGGTGTCTACACTATAAACTGTGTCAGAGCTGTGGCTCTTCAAACAGAATTGAATGTGTAAAATGTTGTCATTGTTATTAGGATAATGGATTATACAGAGAATACACATTGAAGTCCATTCTTCAGACGTTCTATTATTAAAGCCTCCTAAACATGTTTGGGGTACATGCTTTCCTTTCAGCTTTTGTGCTGATACCACTCTAATGCAAAACTGCACTTTCTGCCCCATTTTCATAAGGTGTTTATTTATTGGTCTTCATTGTAATACCCACCATCAATTTTTAAAAAGTATATCAATGGTCCAAAACACACTGCAGAAATAATGCAATTTGAGTCTGCTTTAACTCCCTCAGTGGCACCAGAGCTCTATGACAGAGGTTAAATGTCTCACAAAAATTCCCTAGCTTTGAGCCAGGGCAGTTAAAGGGGTCTCAAACTGAATTATTTCTGCATTGTGTTTTGGACCATAGATACATAGAATCATAGAGTTGGAAGAGACCACAAAGGTCATTCAGTCCATCCCCCCGCCATGCAGAAAAGACAGTCAAAGTACTCCTGAGAGATGGCCATCCAGCTTGTTTAAAAACCTCCAAAGAAGTAGACTCCACTTCCCTATAAGGCAGTGCATTCCATTATCAAGAAGAAATATCAAATCCCATTAATTCTGACAAGTCGAAGATGAGAGAAAGTAGGATTGAAGAGAGGCTAAGTGGTGCTTTTCCAGCCTCAAATAAAGCAGAGGTACAACAATGCAAATTTGTAGACTGTAAAAGTTGAGAAACTAAACCTAGAGACAGGCAACAGAGCTGAGCTTGGAAGCTTTCCTTTTTGAGAGAGTGGGAGTATATTTCCCAGAAATCTCCAAGCAACACAGTCAACCTCTTTTGTGCAGGTTCTGGGAGCTGTAGTTCAAAACAGTCGCTTTTCCAGGCTTTAAAGGGAAGGTATTATGTTGGAGTCCCATGCTGAGTGTGTGATTCTCCCAGATTTGAGCACTTCCTCCTCTCACTGGTACTCCATAAGACACAACCTGCAATGTTTGGTAGCTTTCCTCTAACCCTCTGGAAAAGCGTTTGGGGAATAGGGTGAAAAGCGGCAGTGTGTGGGTGGGTGAAAAAGAGCTCAAAGATTTCCTGTGCAAACTTGCCTTCAGCTTACACACCACTGGATTCACTGCATACCTTTTGTTCCACCATCATCTCTGATCAAATGGGCTTTGTAGACTTTTTAATGCAAACCCTGTATGATCACAGGACTGGCAGCACAATGAAGAAGTGCATCTATATACCTAGAGTAATGATTTAGCACATCATGTTCAGCTCCCTAAACTATCATCTATTTCTATCCAGTAGCATACTGTAAGAATATTAAATCCAGACTCTATTCTTATGAAGTAAATTGCCCTATAATATCCATTACAAGCATTATCTGATCTAGGGAAATCACTAAGGTCCCACATTCTGGCAACTTGAAATACAGAGGAAAAAGAATATTTCCCTCATATTCAGACATTTTGTAACCATGGCAATGCCTTTTCAATCCTATGCACACTTATTTGGAGACAGACCCTGTTCAAACCAGGCAAACTGTCCTCCAAGACAGCTGAAACAGGGTTTTTAATAGGATATACAACAGGTGTTGGTTACAGCCTGTGTGATTGTGCAGGGGAAATATAGGAAGCAGAATAATTATTACATGGTCTGCTCCTCAGAAGAAGTAGTTGTTCATGCACAACTAAACATGGATCTTGAATATGCATCTTTGCCAAGCTTTCAAAGGAACATACCTTTGGGAGAAGAAAACACAGAGAAAATAAGCAGCCTGTTTGCAAAACCACCGTAGTTTGGTCCAACATGTCTAGGTCATGGGAGATTATCACACAGGGATATGATAAGGATGGGATCGCTCCCATGTACTTATCCCATCTTTGATTGAGATCCCGCGAAAGGCCTTCAGATCACAACACTATTGTCCCATCATTGAATCGGCACTGCATTAACGTGAACACCAATTAATGCAAAATGCCAGGCATTGCCGCTTTAGTGACAGGCTCTGTGCAACATCATTGGAAAGTTTTTTGTCAATCACACTTTCCAGATGGGATAATGTCTGGATAAGTGTGATGTCATATGAAAATCTTCTCGTGATTGCACTATGAGAATAGGAAAAGGACACGACAAGGATGTTTCATCCTCATCTGATAATCTCCATTTACAATGCAAAAGAAAATTGATTTTGGTCAGGGCATGGGTTAATGTTGAATTAGAACAAGAACAGGAACATTGAAAAGTTCCTTGTGTACAATAGTACCTGTGAAAGGGATTTAGAAGTCTTAGTAGACCACAAGGTGATCATGAATCAGCAGTGTGATGCAGCAGCTCAAAAAGCCAATATGATTCTAGGCTGCATCAATAGAAGTATAGTGTCTAGATTGAGGGACATAATAGTACCATTCTATTCTGCTTTAGTCAGATCTCACCTGGAATATTGTGTCCAGTTCTAGGCACCACAATTTAAAAAGATTATTGACAAGCCAAAATGTGTCCAGAGGAGGGTGACCAAAATGGTGAAAGGTCTGGAAATGATGCCCTATGAGGAGAGATTTAGGGAGCTGGGTATGTTTAGCCTGGGGAAAAGAAGGTTAAGAGGTGACATGATAGCCCTGCTTAAATATTTGAATGAATGAATGAATGAATGAATGAATTTATTTCATTGTCATATTTAAAATGAAGCAAGCTTGTTTTCTGCTGCTCCAGAGAATAAAACCTGGAGCAATGGATTCAAACTACAGAAAAAGAGATTCCACCTCAACATTGGGAAGAACTTCTTGGTAATACAAGCCATTGGACAGTGGAACACATCCCCTCTTTGGAGGTTTTTAAAAAGAGGCTGGATGGCCATCTGTCGGGGATGCTTTGATTGTGTATTCCTACATGGCAGCGTGTTGGACTGGATGGCCCTTCCAACTCTATCATTCTAGGATTCTATGGACTACAACTCCAAACATTTTCTAGCTAGCATTTAAAAGCTCTGCACCTCTCTAGAAATAGACAGCTGGTAATGCTGCAACCAGAAACAGAGCCAGGGAGGGAGGGAGGGAAGGCTGGAATTGGAAGACAGGCTCTGAGAGGAAGAGCAAACAGAAAACAGAAGAAATACAGGGCAAGGTTGGAAAAACTCTTTAGATGAAACCCAACCTTGGAAGTAATGAATTACAGGTAGTGGGATGCAGTGGCTCAATGGGATGCAGTGGCTCAAGTGGTTAAGACGCTGACTCTGTTGACTGCAAGATTGGCAGGTTGGCAGTTCAAGGCTTGGGTGATGCATCATGAGGTGAGCTCCTGTCACTAGGCCCAGCTTCTGCCAGCCTAGCAGTTCAAATGTATGAAAATGCAAGTAGATAAATAGGTACCACTTTGATGGGAAGGTAACAGCGTTCGCTGAAGTCATGCTAGCCACATGACCGCCAGAGCAGTCCTTGGACAACACTGGCTCTTTGGCTTAGAAACAGAGATGAGCACTGCCCCCTCCAGTCAGTACAACTATACATTCATGTCAAGGGATTACCTTTAGTTACCTGTGATGAGTGACTTTTTCAGGTAATGAGGGTGTAACTAAAGTACAATGCACAAACCATGTACCAAGAGAGAACAGAGTTATTTTGTTTGCATAACAAGTAATGATTTCAAGTTACTTTTCAAAGTTACTTTTACACAACATATAAATATTTTTGATACATTTTTACAGGAATTTTTCAAGTTTCTTTTATCACCATTAAATCTTTAAAAAGATAATGAAAAGAGTCAGAATAGCAATTATTATTATTATTATTATTATTGAATAAATATTGTAATTAATAAAGACAATAAGACCAAATTACTTTTTTAAAATATCAAAAAGTAAATATTGAAGGTGTGGATATATATGGAACCATCTTAATATGCCAGGAGAAAACCACTCTTGTTAAGGTAGTGACATAAAAATTAAAGTGATTATTTTGTCTGGTATAAATCCGATTGCTAATCCCAATTAAGGTAGACCTGTCATCCAATTTTTCAACTGCATTTAAAATGTCCCACTTTTTCTCACCTCCTATTTTCCCCCTTTGTTGCTTCAACTGTTGATTTCAATGCATAAATGTAGTTTGTACTCAGTTATTTCAGTAAGGAGGAGAAAATAGAAGGGATCTGAATGTTGCTCTTCCCAGTAGGATCAGGCAAAAGCAAACTGCAGCAGCCTCTCCCAACTTGTCTGTTCTTCCTCATTAATAACATTTGCCATCTTGACCACACTCTGATATTGCTTGTCCCCATGTGCCCTAATTTTCATCTGTGAAATGCTGGTGGGTAGGCATTTGAAGGGCCATGTTTTCCCAGACACTGAAAGGTGATGACATCTAACAAGCACTCAACTGGAGAATGAAGGGTGAAAACACTGTGGCTGTTGGAGAGCCCAATTAGCTCTCTTGATTCTCCCACTTTTAAAAGACAGTGGCTTTAAAGGCACAAATTATAGTAAAACCTGACAGTTTTTTGGATCTATGAGCATTTATATATTATTAATTCATCTTATTTGTTCAGTTGAGATAGGAAAAGAAATTCAAGCAGAGTTACAAGCCTGCTAATGAACATGGTTGCTCTGTTACCAGGCATTGACTTTGAAAAGAGAGGCTTTTGTTGTTCAGGAATAGCAAAGGGCTTCTCAAACAGCAGTCACATGACTGATACTTTCTGACAATGCCCTGAACAGTGATCAATATCCTTCATCTGAGGACTGAAAGTGTCACTTGTTTACTTTCTGCAGTCTGGCCTCTGGATGCAACACAGAAACATATTTAGAATTGCTTTAATAAAGCCTCTGATAACAACATTAAAATGCAGCAGACTCACCACCAAAAGCGACATGGAAAGCATTCAGAACAAGAGTATAAAACAGGTAGGATCCATGCAGCCCTTCAGACGTTGTTGGATTGTAACTTCCAGTATTCCTCATCATTGGCTATTAGTTAGGGTTGCTAGGAGTTGTAGTCCAACAACATCTCGAGGGGTACAGGTAACTTGTAGCTTGTTTCGGCAAAGGCTGTGGCCCATCCTAATACTCATGACATGTGCTTGCAAGATTTTCTGCCTTGTGTGCCAGGATAACTTGGCAAGCCTAGCATGCCATGTTTCTTAATGTTGCCATGAGTGGAGCCATGTGTTGCAGGAAAATGTCATGGACCAATCCTCCTATTCTGTTGATAGTAACAACCTTTGCCTGCCTATCCTCACTAATTACTAATTTGCATGTTACTCTCTATGCACACAAAAACGCTACTGTGAGTAGATCTGAGGAGATGCAATACCGAATCAAAGTTCCCACTATGTTTACACCAATTGAATCTCTCCATGGCAATTTAACCTTGATGAAGTTCACATTATCATTTTTATTGATTTCAAATGGAGATACCATTTCAGTCGTTCTCGGGATTCTTTAAAAAACTGTCAATCAAATGATGCACATCAACGTCACACTGTTTGGCCAACTCACCCCCGCCCCCCAATCAGCCTCAGAGGATGCCAATGATAAGACCCTCAGAACAACCTTTAGCAAGAAACCCTGGGATAGATTAGCCTTGTGGAGAATCATACTCCCTTATCTATATAATAATATAATAATCTCTCAGCAATATAATATGTATGAGAGAGCTTTTTTTTTTTTTTTGGCACCAACTTGGGAGCAGAGTCTGTTGTGGCTTTATTTCTTGGGAAAGAGAAAAAAATGACCCTTAACCCACAGGCCCACTGATAGCTTTTTTTAATGTCAAACAAATCATGAGCACCTTTATCATATTGATGACATGAGTATTTAAAGGTGCAGTCTACTGTGGCCATGTAATAGCAAATATGTGCATAAGTTGTCAAATTTTATTTAAAAAAAAAAAAACAACACTGTCTAATGATGTTCCCAGGAGAACTGTTTCCATGGCTTTGGTGGGCTCTGGGAATCACTCTTCAGTGCAGATAAGGGGACTAAATCACTGGCAGAAGGGGGGGGGGGGGGGAAGGCAGGCTGCACTTTAAAGCAACCACTTTCCAAAGCGCAGGAAGTTTGAGTCCACTGCATTTCTGGAGCTGCTTTTTTCACTCCCGCAACTGAATGCCAAGAGAGGGAAAAACAATGTGATGCTTGTTTGGCAGGGAGAGAGCGAAGGGGTGGGCATGATCTGGCCCCTTCACATGAACAACCCCCTTTTAAACCAGTTTGCAAACCGGTTTATAATATAGTGTGAATGACCATTTATGTTTAGGGACAACATATACCCATTTTGGGGGGATTTTTCACACCCCTTTGTCACATTATTCCTGCTTCACCTTAACCTGCAGACATTTTGTCTTCTTTGTGTTTTCTCTTCTATTAGACCATATATTTGATTATGGACAAACACTGTAAGTAATGCTCTTTTTATATAGAAGTCTAGGTTTGTTTTCTTTGCTAGTCTGCATATGTGTGAGGAGGAGCATGGGACAGATTGTTGTTCAGTTTCTGCTTTGATTACTATGCATGAGAAATCCAATACTATCTTTTACACTTCCCAATATATTATCTCTGTTCTGGTTAGCTTAGCAGCCATCATATTGGATACTATGTTTACATTCTTCAAATGTAGTGCACCAGAATTGATGGTGGTTATTACAATGAAAACTCATAAATAAACACCTTATGAAAATGGTTTGGCTGCTGCAGCTTCCCTCCGACAGAAAAACAGGCGCCAGGAGGGCGGCCTTTTGGGGCAATCTGTAAAGCCCCAAAATCTACAAGTTAACATCAAAGAGGTTTCAGTTTGCCTGAATCCTTTGCCAATATGGTCTATACTGACCTCTTAATCTATTAAGTAGTGGAAAGGAATCCAAATATATTTTCATTCTAAAGTGAAACCTTTGTGATATTTGGAAGAGAAACTTCTCCAAAGTAACTGAGTGAACACTGGATACAAGTGCCTTCATCACGTTCTGGCAAATTGCAGGATCGAGGACCTTGGAAGGAAATTAAGGAGGGGTATCTTCTCATTCTCAGTTATATATTCTGCTGATATTCTAAAATTGAACATTGTTGGCATACCCAACCCTCCACACACTGCATATGGGGCTTCCATATTTTCATATCTGGAGCCATCCGTATTCTTAAGAGGTCACAGTGTCCTTTGGAACACCACAAAACTTTCCCATGGAAAGGACATGTGAAGGATCCAGGTAATACCAAGATAAAAGCTAAATGCGTTTGCTGATCTCTCCATCCCAGGCTTTCAGTATATTGCTTGCTCTGGAGACAAAGGCAAAGGCAAGTAAGACAACACTTCCTACCTAACCCTTGCTACATTCCTAATCAACTTCCCTATCCATCTATTTTGGGGTTTTAGTTAAAGCCATCAGTCATTCCCGGAATCCCTTTGTCAATTCCCTGGGAAGGCCATCAGGGCTTTGTTACATTACAAGATAGCCTGTTACCCTTTGAGGCTAGGAATAAATATCAGTCCCTGACTTAGCTTTCTCGAACACATCCAGCACAAAGTTTGCACTCACAGTTTGCCCCCTGACCATGCCAGCACCAAGAGCCTCTCACTGTGTTGCCTTCACATAGTGTGTGAACCACACCATGCTTTCCATGTTTCCTTTTCAGGACAGGCAAATATCACCCCTTTACAACCTTAAGCCTCCGCTTGTTCCTCTAGTTTGGTTAGTTAGTATGGTGTTGCTGTCTGAATTAGTCTCATGTGTCTGGTTGCACCCTTGAACATTTCTAAATAAAAAAATGTATTTATTCACCAAACCTAGAATCCCCCATTGTTGATACTGGTATAAACAAGTGAAAATTATCCTTAGGTTACCCAGTCTCTCAAAAGCTTCCTTGAGCTAAGCAACTTCTAAGGAAACAATGGGGCAGTACAGACCACCCAAAAAGGGCGGTCTGTCGTCACTTCTTTTTGCTGCGGAACTTTGTCACAGCAGTTAGATGCAATGGCAAAGCTGCGCAGCTTTTTAGTCCCACAGTTGCGGTGCAATGAAAGGAAAAGGTGCCATGGGTGCCTTTCCGCCACTGCAGCTGTGCAGCTTCATCTAAAAGCTGCGCAGTTGCGGCGGCGTGCTTACGCACACTGTTTAAACAGCATTACATGATGACATGGGTCGTCACATGCCAGGGCTCCCTAACCCTAATCCCACCACACAGACAGCACTTTAGGGCCATCTGTATCAGGCCAGTGACATAGCTGGTGGTGACCCCAGGTCCTCCCATCTTTTGGGGTAACAGCATCTGCCTGCCAGCACTGACAACTCTTGAAAAGAAACCCATGCCTTTATGTTAATAAATAAATAAATATGTTCTATGTAGATCGCAGCTGTCTTTCTTTCAAAAATATCTGATTCCATTAGAGACCTCACCAAATATTCTGAATTTTTCGGCTGTCATCTTTTATTACAGCTTTCTAGATCAGGGCAATGCTAAATCATGTTTTGTTTAAATTCTGCCTTTCTTTTTGATGATGAAACTATTACAAAGCTACAAATTCTAGTATTTGTTTCAACTAATTGATTCTGACATATGGTGCCCCGATTATGGGGTTTTCTTCACAAGGTTCATTTAGAGGAGGTTTGCCATTGCCTTCATGTAAGACTGAGATGGAATGACTTGCCCAAAGTCACCTCATGGGGTTCCATGGCTGAATGTGGATTCAGGCCCTGGTCTCCTAGAATCCTAGCCCAACATTTGAACCCGTATACTACACCATACTGGCTCTCCCTATGCTCCTTCTAGCACTATGTAGTAGGGATGGAACATGGAATAGACAGTTTCCTGCAAGTACTGTAATTGCAACTTGGTGTTCTCAACCACTTGGAAAACACTGATGGGGAAAAAATTGTTGGTTTTGGCACAGCAAAGCAACACATCTTCGGGAACTCTGTGCAGCCTGAAAATCTGCACAGTTCAAATACAGAATAACTTTTTCAAATGGTGCAACTTTTATTAGTGTCTGAGTGATGCAATAATGAAAAGGGAGCCATCGCAATTGCAATGGAATATCTTTTCCTTTTTCATCCAATCAAATGATTTCAACGAAATTATCATGCACATACATATGAATAAGTGTGCATGTGCCTTAAAGTCAACTGTTGACTTATGATGATCCCATAAATTTCATAGAGGTTTCTTAGGCCAGGACTATTTAGAGGTTGTTTTGCCAGTTCCTTCTTCTGAAATATAGCCCACAGCACCTTCCTTGGTGGTCTCCCATCCAAGTACTAACCAGGACCGACCTTGCTTAGCTTCCAAGATCAGACAGGATCTTTAAGGTATTTAGGCCCATAAAATACTAAAAAATGCTTTATCTGCTGTATACTATATAGTAAAATACTGTGTATATTACACACTAAATAGTAGCATGTATGCACTATGTATTTTACTAAAATATAGTGACATATTAGGTAGTGCCATACATTCAAATATTTTTATGGTTTGATGTAAGGTGAGCTTTTGTGTGCTTTTATTATGTAAAATACTGTGGCAATCTCTGGCTTTAGATTTTTGGGAGACCAGAATGGATTTCTAACTTCGAGACATGATAACAGAAAGACTCCTTGCCCACAACTCTTCCTAAATGTAGCTACTGAAATAAAGAAACGTTGGAGAGTAGATCTGTTTCTGAAAGGGTGTGTGTGTGTGAGAGAGAGAGAGAGAGAGAGAGAGAGAACAAATTCCTGGGCTAAGAACATAGCTCAGAACTACCTTGTTTTCCATTTCTGTTCTCACTACCATGAACCACAACCTGTCTTTGGTTGTTCTGGTAAAAAGCTGGTTAGCTTACAGTCCGCTCAGCTCCATGTTATGAGAGAAATACAGTATATAAATAAAAAATCTAGGAATAAAACATGATTGAATTCACTGATGCTGACATCTGAGTAGTCACTGCAGGCAACCCAAGCATCACAGCACTGTCGCTGCTCTGTGTTGTCTCTCCTCTCACCATGCCAGAGGCTGAGAGGGTTCTCACAGTTTTTTTCCTTCCCCGATGGCTAGCTGGTATGTTTGTCTGGGGGAGGGAGTGGGTCCTCAAAGCTAGACATCACAGAAAAATCACCTACGCTGCATTATCGCAAAAAGTGACACGTTACAAATGACACAATTTCCAGCACATTCGACAGAGAAAAGGAAGTCTTCCCCTCCTCCCAAACAACTATCCAGAGAGGCAATAAAAACTAAATGATAAATGGAACGGCAAAGGCAAGGACTTCTTTGCAGTCTTCTATCACTTCCAGAGTGACACAGGCCCATCTATGGGAGTCTCTGCCAGCAAGTGCAACCCACCTCAGTTGAGGGAGTTGGCAGATAAAAGCAGTACTCTAGCATTGGCAGTCTTGCCTGTCAAAGGGTTTGCCCCTTTGTGGATGCACAAGAGCAAAGGACTCTCCTCCTACTCAAAGAAAGAGAAGAGTGCTATATACTCTCAATATTTGCCTGAAGGGGTGCTTGCATTTACCATCTATGAGGGTAGTGGCATAGTGTTTTGAGTGTTGGCCTAGGACTCTGGAGACCAGGGTTCAATTCCCAGCTCAGCTATGAAACCCACTGGTTAACCTTTGGCAAGCCACATGCTCTCGGCCTCAGGGGAAGGCAATGGCAAACCTCCTCTGAACAAATCTTGCCAAGAAAACCCCATGATAGGTTCGTCTTAGGGTCACCACAAGTCAGAAACTACTTGAAGGCACCAGCTAATAACCAGTTTGAAAAAGGAAGGATGTGTTTTTAAAAGAGAAAGGCAGAGTTTGAGTCTCACAGTTGTACAGGGGACAGAGGAAGATTTTTAAAATGGAGGTAGACAGTTACATACATGTTAATACAGAGAAGACATCCCACCCTCAATCCTCTATAGGCTGACATGCCAGCTAGAGCATTCCCAATTACCTGTTTTCATTCAGAGTCCCACTGAAAATGGTGATCAGAATTGATTCCAGTCACTTCCTGTCACTATTTTGAGAGGGACTCCAACAAAAGCAGAAGTATTGGGGGACTGGGGTTCTGGGCGGCTGAGGTTGGGTGGGGGTGCATTTATATGTATTTGGGATGATTTTCTGTGTAGTTTTAAGGCAAATATGACCCAATAATCACAGATTTATTTATTTTTTTAAAAGGTGGTGGGGTTCACAGGTTACAAACGTGATGTCCAAGGTCTGCATGCAGCCCATGAGCCACACTTTCTCCACACCTGCTTTAATGGAAGAAGAAACACCAACAGGTGCTGGCTGGGTGATGTAACCTCATCTCAATTCCCAACAGGTTTTGCATTTCTATTGCTATTCTCACACACAGTCTGCTTATATAGGTTTGTACCTCCACTCCACCCCATGCATTTGAGGAAGTAGACTTAAATCTACAAAAACTCATGTTACCAACTTCTTTCTTTCAGTTAGTCTCAAAGGTGCTACAAAATCCTTTGCATATTGATTTTCCAGACTCACGCAGTTATATATTTGAACTCTATTAACTTTTGTAAACTACAGTACTTTGAATCCCTGAGCTGGGAAAAACATGGGATATAAATTGTGCTAGATCCACGCTGTGACTTTGCTTATTTCTTGTAAATAGTTCTTCTTTGGCACCCTTATTTAAAATCTTCTCTATATTCCAGATAAATTCAGTGTGTGTGTGTGTGTGTGTGTGTGTGTAAAAATTTTGAGACAGCTCTGTCAAGTGTGTGCTATGTACTATAGAATGGATACAGTGGAAAAGAACCCAAATTATTATTCTCAGGAGCTATGACCAAAAAGATAAATGGACATGCCTGTGTCTCCATCAGCACACATGTGCCACCATTACAACCTAGAAGCAAATTAAAATAAATATTTCCAAATGTTTCCTATAGTGAGCTAAGGGAATCCACATGATGTTTATATATTCCCACCCTGGCTGGATCCGGCAACCCAAAGAAATAAATAGCCCATTAGCACCAATCTGCAACCAACTACCTGTATTCATATAAGATTTTTTTTTTCATTAATTCAAGGAATGAGCTGACAATAAAACAAGTTCACAGTCTGTTTAGAGCTTTTGAGAAATACCATAAACAACTTACTGCAGCACTAGCAACTTCTGTGTTCCTGCCCATCACAAAACATAATTTGAGCTTTACCAGAAATCAGTCAAGATATTATTATATTTATTTGTATCCCATTATTTTCCCAGAACTGGGACCCAGAGCTGCTCGCAATAGTAAAAGAACAGTACAATTAAAAACATAAAAACAATTTAAACCATCTTGGATGCACACATTGGCCAAAAATGACTGAGGATGGGGGTGGGAGCTATGTGTCCTCAGCTCAACCAAACATAATTTTACTGTAAAGCTTCTTAAACTTTTCCTAGCAAAAATACTTGACAAGGCAAAGCTTCTGCTACTACCCACACACATTTCTTTGCTTTTGAAAAATAACACTTCTCCGGTCATCTTTGCTCATGAAAAAAAAATCTTCTGATAAATTATCAGAAACAACTAGACCCAAATCTGCTGTACTTACAGAGAAAGCAGGATGAGGTACAAGCTAAAGACCAAAAAGGGATGCATGGAAGAGGAGGTATCCTTCTCCTTGTGCTTGGCACTTCCCTCCCTTTCTCATGGAACTTTTAGACTGTACAGACCGGTGTAATACACCAGCCTCAGGACAGAGTGGGGGTGTAGCATCCACAAGATACATGCCCTGATGCTGCTATGATGTCACTGTTATGCCATGAGCCTGACCACATGGCAGGCAGCATCACAGCGCTCCTTGGTGCTGCATCTAGATGACTCAATACCAAAAGGAGCACCAGAAAGTCCTCCCCAGCGCAAAAAAGAGCGGCATTTTGCAGTTCCTTTTAGTGTTGGGGAAAGGCAAGATCAGGGCTCCAGCACATAGTTGCTATTGCCCCAATCCGGCACTGAAAGGGGTGGCAGCAGGCCGCTCCAAAGCGCTGGTCTGTTTAGCCCCTTACTCTCCAAGCAGTGCTAACACAGGACACTAGTTGAGGGAAACATTATGTCAAAGGAGAATAGGGGAAAGAAGAAAACCATGGATGGAGATAGGACTTGTGTGCTCTTTATCCACTTCCTCTTTTGTTCACAAAAACAAAAGAACAAGGGTTGAAAATTTAGACTATTAGAAAGCCCATTTGATGATGATGGTAAGCAAAGATTTCACACCAGCTGTGCACAAAAGATATAAAAGAGTTTTAGTTATCTTCATAAAATCCTTTAGTAGAATTTAGATTAGGAAGATAAAACTAGTGTGTATTTGTGTGTCCATTGGTCTTGTGAAGACAGAATGGCTGAGTTGGGACTAGTAGCAGATTCTAACCTCTCCCTGATAAGGTACATTTGAACTCATATTTTCCACTCTTGTAGGTAGTTTCTTAGCCTCTGATAAAAGGGATGTAGATGCAGGAGTGGGTTGCCGCAGCTAGTATGCAGAGAAACAGATGACTCTAAAGGAAACAGGTTGAGGTCATATGCAGGTAATCCAAGAAGCACAGAGACAAGGTCTCAACTGGTACAGAAATTCTTACATAAAATCAAAAGTCCAGATAACCAAAGAAAAAAGGGGGTAAAATAAGTGAATTAGCCCATAGTAATTTTGTCAAAGAATGCTAATTAGAAATGCCCTTGCTATTGCTATGTAAACAAGCCCCTCATTTTTCCTCAGAAATTGGGCTGGTTGCTTTGATGATGCAATTAATGGGACATTCTTTTTCCCACAGAGATTCTCCTCTCACTTTCTTTCTCTCAGTACATGTCTGGGGAGAGAAGGTCATGCTGGACACAAAACAAAGGGCAGTCAAAACCGGATGTTATTGCATGCAGCCGAGGCCAGACAATGCAACCCATCTGCAGCCCAGACCACTGTCATATGTCCAGGAAAGCTGCCAACACCCACTCACACAGCTGATAAGAGAGTCCATGGCAAAAGATATACACCAAGCTGCGGAGGCAGTTCCTTTAGCAAACACAACCAAACTTAGTCCTGAAGAGAATAAACCAAAAATAGTCCGAGGTTCAGGGTTACTGAGAGCAACAATATCAGTCCAGTCCGAGGTCAGAAAAGCCAGAAGGATGGTCAGCAGGTCCAATACTGGGTCTAGGAATCCAAATCAATCAAGGGTTTAGGAGTCAGATACCAAAGCAGCCTTCTCTTAATGAGAACTAATAGTCTCTGAGAGTCCTCGGCATTTGCCACCAGTTATAAATAACTCCCTGATCACAGCGGCTGCCTGCCCGATGAGGCTCTCTCTCAGCGGCTGCCTGCCCGATGAGGCTCTCTCTGAAAGTCTCTTTGACCTTCTCAAGCCCTGCTTTTCAGATCTCCTCTGAGTAAAGGCAAGGACTTGAACATTGTCCACTATATCTTCTGAGTCCTACCCTACTACTGGGGCCAGACTAGGCTGCTGGCCAAACTAGGCAGATTCCACTGGGGCTGAGAAAGCAGAGCTGGGTCCTGGCAGAGTAGGTGCTGGCAGGACAGAGCTAGGACCTGGCAGAGTAGAGCTGGGGCTTGTCTCAACCTCAGGTGGCACCTGCACTTGAGGATCCAAGTCCTCCTCCTCATTCTCCTCGTCCTCCTCATCCTTCTCCTCACAGCTGGCCATGACACCATGCATATCCAGGAGCTTTTCAAAAACCAGGGCTTGCTGTTTTTGAGAAGTTCCTGTATAAGTGCAACTGGGATCTCGGCTGAAGACAGGTTGCACTCACCCAACCTGGGCTGTGTGCGATAATACCCGATTTTGATTTTTCAATCCCGCCTCTATCCAAGCGGGATTTGCAGATGCAATAATCTCCTGAGTTTGGTGCATCTAGATGTTGGGAGTGGAAACACATGTTACAAGGTGTTCTACTCAGATATGGAATTGCCTGTTGAATTCCAATGTTTTTGGCTGCTTTAGATGAGTTCTTCTTGAGAGATTTCTGAGTAAATGTTTATGGAATGGCATTATACGTTACTTAAGATACTGAACCATTCAGTCGCATGGAAGTTAGGATTAAATACTCATGTTTCAACATTAACATCATGTTTGCAGACTTTGTATTTCTTGTTGCTTACAAGAGGATGGAAAAGGTTAGCTCTGCAAGTTGAACTATACTGTATTTGAAATTAACTAAATTTTAAACCATGAGCAAAACAGAGCAAATGTAATAAGCAAAATGAGGAGCCAGACATAGTGCAGCCACAGGTAATTGCTCTCACAAATCTCTCATTGACAGCCTCTAGTGGGTTCATAAGTTGTTTATAATTATAGCAAGATTGGAACCACGTTTACCTTTGCCATGACCCTGTACATATGCAGAGTCCCCATTTGAATGGATGATTCATTGAAGTGATAGGGCAAATATCTCCAAAGACCAGAACTTTGAAGGTTATTTTTCAAATGTACAATTGGGGAAAGACTCTGGAATTAATCTCAGGAAAGCAATATGCTCCTTGAATGACATTTCTGAGCAGCAGCAGCCCAACATCAAACACTTAAATTAGAGTGGTTAGATTAAACGTGGTTTATGAGACAACTCAGGAGGGTAAACATAGTCTCAAAACAGAAAGAAATATCAGCAGAATGACTGCTAACAAGGCATTCTGGGAAAGTCGCCAGCAGATTCCAGGAGTTACCCAATGCACATGGAATAGGTAATTTTACAGGATTTTTTTTCTTTTCTTTTTTTTTTTTTTTTTTTTTTTTGTATTGTATTTCAAGCATTTACTGTACAGGTTTTCTATTCATAAAAGAAATAAAGAAGAAATTGTCTTACAACTTGACACCAAAAAGAGTAAATGGTTACAGTGCCTTCTTAGTCATTATTCCCCTCTTCCCAGAGTCTAGATTTTTCCCCCATTTTCCTCATAAGATTGAGAAGTATTATCATTGTTAGACATGGAAATCATATCAAGAATAGCCTGTTCATGGACTTTGAGCATTCATTCGACTGGCTCAGATAGTGCCCTGAATCAAACAGATGATCTGCATACTATGAAGTTTGACTAGGTTTTAAGTTGTGCTGTTTTGACATGAAGGTTCTTCTTACCCTTTCTTCTGGGCAGCAACAGGGTTGTAGGCCACCCAATAGGCTGGAGTTATAGCGCCAATGAAGTCCTATCAATATTGGGTTATATGACTGGAATTCCTGGTTCCATGTATGGACCATGTGCTGGGCCAGGGGAGAACACAGAAATCCCCTCAAGCCTTGTTTACCCTCAGGCTACTAGTCCTGAAGGACAGCAAGGTCAAGGCTCAACCTATGCAAATGAGAAACACCCTAAGGCCAGGGGATTCCCAGCAAACAATGAGCACCAATTAACAGACATTAATCCTTGTTTGCACATCCTCTCATCCTGAGGACTGCCATTAGCAACAGAACAATACATTTGCAAATTACCCCCTCCTTCCCATGGTCACACAGGATATATATATCCAATCCTTTTCCATGCTATCATTCTCTGAAGATGCCAGCCACAGATGCTGGTGAAATGTCAGAAAGGAACTCCTCTAGAACATGGCCACATAGCCTGAAAGCTCCACAAAACAAAACAAAAAAAACTATAGATACCCTGTATCTCTTTATTCAAGAGACTTGGCTATACAATGACTGCTGGTCATCACCTTGCAAAGTTCCCCCTCTAGACCCAAACAGCCACTGAGGTGTGTCAGGAAAGTCCTCTCACACTGCTGTCAGACTAATTACTTCCATCTTCCCTCTGTGGCAACCTGAAGCCAGTATAACTACAACGGCCCAACTTCATCTTCCACCAGTTTTATATGGGATGTCATCATCTGTTTCCTGTTGTGCAGTTTGATGAGTTTGTGTAGTTCTTCTGTTGCAAGTACACCAATAGTGATCAGAATTATTAACAGTGTAAATCTGGGTTTTTACTTTATTCTGTTCTATCTTTCTTTCACTTGAATCTTTTAAAGTTGTCTCATAAGCAGCTTCAAGCATCCTAGTAGATTGGAAGCAGTAAGATATGCCCGAGTATCTTTAATAAATTAAACTAATCTAAATTAAATTAATAAGAGTATCTGATAAAGTGTCCTCTCTTTACATATTCAATTTCTGCAACATTTATGCGTAACTGGGCTTGACTAGGATCAAGCAATAGAGATAAAATTTATGTCAAAGGTTAAATGCAAATAACCATAAATATTTAGGAAACAAATTCTCCATTGTGCATTCTAAATATCAATTTTAGTGGCCCCTTATATCATCAGAACCTGGTCAATGGCCCCTGGCCCCAGCCCTGTCATGTGAGCTTAGAAAATGGAGCAGATTCCCTGTGAAGCGTGTCCATAATTCAGACAGCATCAGATAAGCAGCTGCTGCCCTGTTAATCAGTTGTGTTTATGGAAAATAGTTTGGAATAAATATTGGCAGTTTAGAATAATTTATTTTCTTGCATGACTCTGCATATGAGAAGAGTATGTGATTCAATTTGTCCATTGCTTTGGCAAATAGGAACATATGGTCAAAATATCGAAGAGTCATAACAGATTCCACTGACACAATTATTGTTTTCAATAGTTGATATTTATGTAAGGCTAATTCAAAAATCTTTCGGGAGCAGGAAAAAAAACTTAAAATTATGTAACCTTGCTACATCTTCAATGATAGAAAACTGAGCGGCATAGGGATTATTCAATTAAAAAGAAGAAATCCTGCTGTTTTCAAGTATTGATGCTATCTGACTGGGTGGTGGCTATTTGGTTTGTTTGTTTGTTTTTTGAAGATGGGGACAACATTTGCCCTGCTCCATTCTCCTGTTCACCAGGAATTCTCCAAGATTATTGACAGTGGTTCTGAGATTACCTCTACCAGTTCTTTTAATACCCTTGGACGTAGTCCACCTGGCCTTGAAGACTTGAATTCTTTCAGAATATTCTTTTATTTTCTTTTAAAATTGATTTTATTTCTTCTAAAAAACTTAATAGAATGCCATGATCATGTAATTGCACTAAAATAAATAGTAAATAAATAAAATAAAAATAAATAAAAATAAAGACAGAGTGAAAGGCATTCTGGGAAGGGCATAGGGCAGGGAGGCAGGTCTATGGGGGCTAGCATGTGGAAGACAGAAGCTGAGACAGAAGCAGCACTATGACAATTTGGAAGAGCTGTGTGATAATGACTGTCCCCAACCCAGTATATTTACATTTCCTAGGCTAATGCCTTTGTGACACCTTACAAGTTTGGTGTGATTTTTAGTGCAATTGCATGATCATGGCACGCTATTAAGTTTTCTAGAAGAAATAACATCAATTTTAAAAGAAAATAAAATAATATTCTGAAAGAATTCAAGTCTTCAAGTGCTAAAGCAGCATTAAGCCCTGCTTGAGCTTTCAGAGCTGTCTTTTATAGCACAATATCCACGGAATGAATTCAGGCCATTCTGTGGCAGATGGTTTCAAAGATCTTACACCATAAAAGAACGCCCTTATATCTAACCTATTTCTTTATAAGCCCATGCCTTATAACATCTCTTGCTTTCTCTTTTTTTAAATCTAGTGAGGTCAAGCTTAAGTCCCTTCTTGCCTTTCCTTTTTCTCTGATCCTTATATATAGATCATTTGTTATGAAGTGAGTTTTTTTCTTCCTCCTTATTTCATTAATGATTTCTTTTTGTGAGCCTAAAAGCCATTATACTAAATAAATGATATATAGTAATAGTTATATTTTCATGCTACTGCATTTTTGTGAGATAATGTGTTTGTCTGTGTGTGTGTATGAGCATGTGCATGTATGTAAAAATTCTGTCTAGATTTATTTTGGTTTGATGGACAAAAATATTGTTAACGTCAGATCAGACTATTGTTGAATTGGAGATCTTTATGTTTTTCATTATTATTTGTCTGTTACACATCACACCTAGCACAACAATGCACTTCTTAAAATAATTGTCAACCTTGCTCCTAGTCTAAAGGGAAGAATAGAGATTCTAAGATAAGAACATTGCCAAACAATTGGTTTCAAATTCTAAAAATAATTCTCCTTGACCCAGATCTGTGTATCTGTGTAAAATGTTCACAAGAACTTGAACATCAGAGCACAGGCTACCTAGTCCAGCATTCTGTTCTCACACTGTTCCCACAAGCAGAACCTGGATGCTACAGCACCTTTCCACTTGTGCTTCCCAGCAACTGAGATGCAGAGGTATGGTGCCTACTAGAGGTACTGAAGAAAGTATATGCCCATCATGACTAGTAGTCATACCTAGCCTTCTTTTATATACGCTTGTCTAATTCCCCTTAAAACCATTTGAGTTGTTGGCCATCCCTACATTTGTAGCAATAGATCCCATAGTTTAATTACATGGGGGGGGGGGGGGAGGAGGTTCTTCCTTTTATTTGTCCTGAATTTCCCACTGTTTCAGTTTTTTAAAAAGTTTCATTTTCAATTTAAAAGAGAGAGCGAGAGAAACAACACTTCTCTACATTACACCATACTTAATTTTATACACCTTTATTTGCTTACTTGCTTGTTTTATTTATATTCAACCATTTTCCTGACAAGTGACCCAATGTGGCTTTGTGTTGTTATTTGCCATCAAGTCAACCTCAACCTATAGCAGACCTATGAATAAGAGTTCTCCCAAGTCATTCCACTATCAACTGCCATGCTCATATCTTGCAAACCCAGGGCCATGGCTTCCTTTGAATCGATCCACATGTAGTGTAGTCTCCTTCTTTTCCTACAGCATTTCACTTAACCAAATGTTATTGCATTTTCCAATGAGTAACATCATCTTATGATATGTCCAAAGTACAACAGCCTTCATTTAGTCGTCATGGCTTCTAAGAAGAATTAAGGCTTCATAGAATCATTCTGCTTTGTTTTAAGCCCCCATTCATTTGTCTTTTTACCAGTCTGTGATATCTGTAGAACTCTTCGCCATCACCACCTCTCAAATGAGTTGATTTCCTTCCTGTCTGCTCTCTTCACCATCCAGCTTTCACAATCATACACAGAAATCAGAAATACATAGAAATCACCTGGAGTGTGACTTACAAGGTGCCTTATAACATAGCTAAAAACAGGTTGAGTCTCTCTTGTCCAGAATTCTGGAAAATACTCCGAAAACCAAAACTTTTTTCATGGTTGGCTGAGATAGTTACACCTTTGCTCTTTGATGCTTCAGTGTACACAAAGGTGCAAAACAGATGGGCAGGAAAAAGTGGCTTGAAGCTGCCTTTTTTGAAGCCACATTGAAACCCCACTAACTGCACTGCCGGCTCCCAAGGCAGCTGACCACATGACATGGCTTCAAGCCAGGAAGAAGTGGAAAAAAGATGCTTCTTTTTGAAACAGCTTTTCTTTGCCTAAGGTGCCTAGAGAGCACTTTCCTGCTGGCTTCAAGGCATGTGTCATCTAAACGCCACACCTTCAAGCCAGCCTGAAAACACTTCTTTTTGCCTGTCTGTTTAGCCCCACGCTTTGTTTCATTCACTTAATTATTACAAATACGGTATAAAATTATCTTCAAGCTATGTGAATAAGGTATAAAACAAATTAATTTTGTTCTTAGACTTGGGTCCAATCTTCAAGATATCACATTATGTAGGTATATGCAAGTACTGTACAGGTATTCAAAAATCCAACCCCACCCCATCCAAAATAGTTCTGGTCAGTGGCATCACTAGGGGGGTATGGGGTGTTCAGGTCACACCAGATGACACCCCGGGGCAGTGGCTTGCTCCTGAGGAGGAGGCTGCCACTGTGGCAAATGAGAAGGATGAATGCTCCCCTCCAGGCTTCACCAAGAAGAAGCCACCGGAGTGACAAAGGAGAAGGGCAAGCAAATCCTTTTGGCTGCTGCCACACTGAGTAACACCCAGGATGGAGACGCTACTGCTTCTGGTCCCAAACATTTCGGTTAAGGGAGACTCAACTTGTACAGTTAAAATTTTGATAACAAAAGTTATCATGTTAAAATATCTGTAATTTACAACAGTATAAAATCACTTTATAGACATAACAATAAATATATAAATGCAGTATTTGTACCTTATTAAAAACATCCTTCTGCATGCCAAGTTAATCTACAAAGGCCTGAAACAAAAAGTTCTTTGCCTGCCTTTATCATGCTTCCCCTGACTTGCCTTTTTCTAAGCTAGAAAGCTCTGTGTCCAACAGAGGCTTTGTCTGACTTCTATTTAATGAAACACAGCATGGCCAATCTTTTTTTGAGACTGAATTTTCTAAGATGTTTTATGATATGTCATGGCAGGGGTGGGGATCTTATAGTATTCAAATGAAAACATTCAAATTCTGAGTTTATATTCTTGAGTGTTTGCACTCAAGTCTATTTTTTACAAAAGTCTCAATTTTTTTTCTACAGATAAATAACTTGTAGAGAGTATGAGTCATTGCAGAACCATTTGTAGTTCAATTTGCAGAGCTCTAAACCATTTGTGGCTCATCTTTTTAAATGATGTGTGGAACTCAGTCTATCATGTAAGAGGGCCCAAGTGCTCTGACATGAAAGGATTAGCTCAATTCCACTAATTTTACAGCAACACTGCAAAGGGAGATCCAGTATTAATTCTTCCTTCTGTTCATAGTATACGGCCAATTAAGCCATTGGCTAGGAAACAAAACAGAGTTTGAAATGAGTTTACAGATAGTTGTCCATATATTTTTAAAAAAACCCAATAAGGATCTTAAAAATTCTTTAAAAGTACTTCACTAAGTTAAAATAATGCCTGTTGAAAAGCTAACTGCAGTTTAGGATTATTTTCCCCCACCATATTAGTTTGGTTACTAATTTTAAAAATAAAACACAAAAAGCTGTTTGACTACTTCACATTTCCCTATAAGGTATTGTTACTAATTCAGGCACTAGATCCTGTCTGATCACAGAATCTAAGTAGGGCCAGCCCTGGTTAGTACTTGGATGGGAGACCACCAACAAAATCCAAGTGCTGTAGGCTATATTCTGGAGGAAGGAATTAGCAAAACTACCTCTGAGTAATATTTGCCTAAGAAAACACTAGGCAATTCATGAGGTTGTCATAAGTTCACACACACACACACACACACACACAAAGAATGGAAAGCCTGAAATACATGGATCTTCATAATTATGCAGTGACTGCCACCCACCAGTGGCCTCAGATATTTTTATTTTCTGAAGAGCCATGCTGGATCACATCAAAAAATGTATCTACTCAAGCACTTTGTCCACAAAGTAGCCAACCAAGCACTATGGAAAGCTCTCAAGCATACTCAGAACCACAAACATGATAATCTATCCTCTTGGGGGTTCTTCCAGCCCCTTGTTATTCTGGCTACCCTTCTGAGCACCTTTTTCAAGTTGTGCAATACCTGTTTTGAGGTGCCATGATCTGTTCTGTACAGATTGTTCCAAGTCCGGCTGCACCATAGCTTAGTATAACGGTATTGTGAGATTTGCAAGTTTATTTTTTTATTCTTTCCTAGTGATCCCCACTGTGGTATGTGCCTTTCAGACAGTAGCTTAAAAACTGTTTTCATCAAGTTATCCATGATGACCCACAAATCCCTTTCTGGTCAGACTCTGCCCCCTGGGCCCTTGGATTCCCATCAGTAAATATGTAAAATTAGGAATTTTTGCACTAACACACATTTTGTCATATTTACTTACATCCAATAGCAGCCGCCATTTTAATGCAACAGTTTAGAGAACATTTTATTAAGTTCTTTGCTATTCCTAACCACCATAGTTAATTTGGTGCCATCTGCAGACTTTACAACCTCACTGTCCACCTCTTCCACAATCATTTATGTACAAATTTAAAAGATGGTCCACATACAGATCCTTAGAGATCCCCTTCTATCCTTTGAAAAAGCTGCCCATTTATTCCTATTTCTTGGTTTCTGTTCTTGAAGCAGTAGCCACAACCCCCCTTCAAGAAAATACTGGTAGTTCACTTTGGAGTTTTTGACTTTGTGTTTTTGGCTTAGGAGTTTTTGACTTTGTCATAGGCCTCTTTATAGTCCAATTGACCAGGTCTCCTGAATTATCTGTCACCTCTATCAAAACACTTGTTGACACTCAGAGAACTCTGAAAGGTTGGTGAGATGGAAGAACTCATCATTTCAGAAGCTATTTTGATACTCTGTCTGCAAGATTTGTCCTTTTATAAACCTGGTGGTATTGTATGTTCCAGGGTGGTCTAAATTACCTTTCAGAGAGTCTATGGTTGTAAAAAGGAATTGCTATGGGTTAAATCAGTTAGGCAAGTTTAACTTGGATTATTATGTCATGTTATGGAGTGGTCTTCTTGGATCTTTCTTGACCTTTTATCACCTGTGGTGTACATTCTATATGAGTTAGTCTTACTGGGGTTTTAACTAATTTCCCAAATGTTCTGGAGATATTTGATCCCCTTGACCTTCCATTTCAGCTTACTATCTATCAATCCCTTCATTGCTATTTCATATTCTGAAGTTAAATTGATTTCTACAATTTTCCTTCCATATAAATTCAACTGAAAGCACTGTTGTCACTTTTCAAATACATTCACTAACACTTGGCTCCTTGAGTAAATTCTGGAGACTAATTAGGATTAAGTCCAGAGTCACTTTCCTACCATCTATTTCCAAGACCAGTTGTTCTGGAAATTCAGGGCAACTAGAAATGTTATTTCTTTGTTGTCATTGGAATATGCATTTGACTATACTATGGTTCAGCCAAAGTGGAATAGTGGTTTGTGTGCTGTACTACAATGCTGGAGATATGGTTCAAATCCCTGGTCAGCCATGGAAACCCACTGAGTGACCCTGGGCAAGTGACACTCTCTCTTCCTCTAACAAAGAAAAATCTGAACAAATCTGGCTAAGAAAACCCTGTGATAGGTGTGCCTTAGGATCACTCTAACTTATGAATGACTTCAAGGCACACAAAAACAACAGTGGAAGGTAACTGGAGTCACCCATACTATAATCTTTCCATTTTTTGAGGGCTGTCTGATTTCCTTCTATATCTCAAAATTACCCTGAGCATTTAAACCAGGGAGATGATAACATGTCCCCCAGGACTAAATTTCTTTGGATACATGATATTGTAAGCCACAGTGATTTTGTGGAGGACTCTGCTTCTTTTGAAGTCTCTAGTTTGACACTGTGCCCTTTCCAATGTACAGGAAAATAGTACCCCAGTATGTCGAGGTTCACTGGGCAACAATGAATCAGCAAGAAGAAAGCATACTGTAACCATGTGAAATAAGCTCATTAGTGTTCTTTAACTGCAGACTTTCTCTCTCGGTGAGGACAGATCTCTTTTGTAGGTTTGATAGATGCTCATTTGGTTGATGTGCTTCCCAAGCGCCTAAGGAATGTTGATTCTTAACTTTAAGGTGTATTGAAAGATTAGATAAGAAAGCTCATACAACAAATTGACAAGCTTTAGTATATAACACTGACAAACTCTTTAGGAGGAGTTAATAGAAAGATGTAGGTCTTTGAGTAACCAAAAACTGTGTTAAAAGAGACAATACACTGCTTGCTAGGGTGGAGAGACTGTAGGTATGAATGTCAATCCTGTGCATTAAGCTAATTGGCTATGAATGCTCCAGCATAAAATAAATCATAGCTTTAGCACACTGTAGTAGCCACCTTTGCTTCAAATAATCTAAATTCATATCAGGTTTTTAATATATTGTTTCATCCTTCCAACGTTGTGGAAAAGATGTCTTTACATCTTGGCACCTATATGTGGCATCTATGTGAGGTAGAGATCCTTTGAATTTATAAGATTAAAACATTAGTTCACAGATGAAGTACAGTGTGAAACAATTATTAGAGCTATGCTGAATTAATGCAGTGTATTGGCTATGCTACTAAATACTAAAATGGACCACAACTATTGTGGCAGATGATGTCCTTTACCACTGAAATGTGCTATAAGTACCATGTGCTTTATAAATATGAGAAATGCTCCGTATAAGAAGATATGTGCCTGAACTATGTAATGTCCATAAAAAATAACTGGAAATATTTCTGTAATATGATAAACCTCCACAAGGAGTGTATAACTACATAAACTGTTTTGCCTAATAAAAATACCCCAAATATATAAATAAAAAAATTGTAAAGACATAATTTATTCTCCTGTTAGTAAATGTTGTAGGGTAATGTTAGTAAACGTTGTAGGGTAATTTAAGTTTCCTAAGGCTTCAGGCTTCGTAAAGGAAACAAAAATATTTAAATAACAAAAATATCAAAGCCAAGCCTGTTAGGGTCTAGCTTTAAATCAGCAGAGTATCAGTAATGTGCCTTTATCTAACTATGCTAAGAAGTGAAACTGAGTCAAAAACCACAAACATGTAAATTGTAGTTTAAAACAAAAGTTAACTAATAGCTTTATTCTATATATACATACTGTAAAGGCTATATCCTAATCTATCTAGTGAATAGTCGAGGCAAAAGGAAATCTTTAACTCACCATCTTTCCAAAGAAAGCTGAGAGGAAGATGGAAAACAAATAGTTCAGTTGAAAATCTTGATAGAAAATGTCTTTTAGTCCCAAAGAGGGAGCAACCTAATCACATGGCTAGTTTGAATCAGAGAGGGAGGGAGGAGAGTTTACATTCAGGAAATCCCTATCTAAGGAGGGGGAAAGAGAATGCAAAAATCTTTCAACAATGTCCTACAGGTCCAAAGCTTAAGATATTCATGAAGATAACACTGATGTTGATCTGTCTAGTAGACAATGCCGTGGTTTACAACCTTGTGATCTCAGGTGACCAAAATGGTGAATGCTAATATACATATAATATACAAGGTAGATATACATTGACAAGCATAAGGCAAAAGGCAAACCCCCTTTGAACAAATCTTGCCAAGAAAAGCCCATGATTGGGTTTTCTTTCGGTTGCCATAAGTCAGAAATGATTTAAAGGCACACAACAACAACAAAGATCTCTACAAAAAGACAGAGTTGGGAGAACCACACCTGTTTCACTCACACAGTGGAAATTGCATGGGACAAAATAACTGAGCAGGGATATAGCAAGAGATCAATCTGATGAATTATATGGCATCAGAATAATTTATATTTACCCTTGTAGCTAGTTCTTCGCTCAGCATTAGACAGCCATGAACAGAATTCAAACAACTATGCTTCGAACAACAAATGAATTCAGTTTGTAATTATCTTACATGGAAAACCCAGCAATGAAAGGATGCTTATTATTCCTGAGGCTGTAAATTAGGTCATGCCATACCTTGACCTTACATAGTTTGCATAGGGACACTGGTCTGAAATATGGCATCATATTTCACAAAGATATATTTTCCTGTCTTCCTGCCTCACTAATGATGCACTTCATTGTATTCCTTCTCCTGTGCTGGCTGTGCATTTTAATTCTGGTTTGGCTGAGCACAATGATTTAGGAAACAAGAGTACCAGGCTCCTAAATAATTTATGCATTGTGCTTGCTCTTGATTTGATAAATTATCTTTCTGTAAAAAAATCAAAGCATGCATCTCTAATATCAGCCATGTATTAGAGGTATTAGAAGGATTTCACACCACTCTCCTTCAAAAACAACAGTGGATATGATACAATGGATAATGGAAGATACAAAAGGGTAGCCTGTACTGCTGTGATGTGTAAGCAAGGTGGATGGATTAGTAGCACAACTAGAGTTCTGAGACATAGAACAAACTTCTGTCAGAGAGTGAGAAAGTCTGTTTGATTTGCATGAAAAGAGAACTTAATTAAGCACTTTGTCTCCGGCTTTTATTGCTTAGAAAGTTGAGCAGAGCCCTTTGTTGGTGTTCCAGATTCATATAATATCTGTATAAAAGGGAGGAGGAAAGGAGGAAGAAAAAAGGAAATGAGAGAGAATAAAAAAGGAACCTTTAAGACTAACTGTTTTTTATTATTGCATGAGCTTTCATGGATATAAACCCACTTCTTTAGATGCTTTTGTGTGAGTGTGTATGTGCCTTCATTTTGCTTGTCAATTTATGGCAACCCCTTAATTTCATAGGGTTTTCTTAGGCAATGAATTACAGAGTAATAATAAATGCTCAGATGTAAAGCATATATACACAGGTGTGTGTCTCTGTGTGTGTATGCTTCATTTGTTACTGTTGTGTACCTTCAGGTTGAATCTTAAAATTGGAAGAGACCACAAGTCAACCCCTTGCCATGCAGAAACTCACAATCAAAGCACTCCTGACAGATGGCCATCCAGCCTTTGTTTAAAGACCTTCAAAGAAGGAGAGTCCACCACACTCCAAGGAAGGAGATTATTACACACAGATGGGATAAGGACAGGATTGCTCCCCCATCCTTATCCAATCTTTGACTGCAATCCCACAAAGGCTTTCAGATCACAGTGCTATTTCCCTTTACTGAAGTGGCACTGCTTTAACGTGAACTCCTGTTAATGCAAAATGCTGGGCAATGCCACTTCAATGACGGGATCTGTGCAATGTCATTTGAAAGTTATTCACACGATTGTGATCAATCATGTTTTCTGGATAATGAGGGGATAAGCGCAACATCGTATGAAAATCTTCTTGAGATTGCACTATGAGAACGGGAAAAGGACATTACAAGGACATTTCATCCTCCGTCTGTTAATACCCGGAGTGTGTTCCACTATCAAACAGCTCTTACCATCAGGAAGTTCTTCCTAATGTTTAGGTAGAATTTTTTTTCCTGTAATTTGAATCCAGTCCCCATATCCTAGACTCTGATGCAGCAGAAACAAGCTTGCTCCATGTTCAATATAACCTCCCTTCAAATATTTAAACAGGACTATCATGTCATCTTCTCTTCTTCAGGCTAAACATACTCAGTTTCCTACATCTCTCCTCATAAGGCATGATTTCCAGACTCTTCACCATTTTTGGTTGCCATCCTCTGGACACACTCCAGCTTGTCAACAACCTTTTTGGACTGTGGAGCCCAGAATTGGACACAGTATTCCAGATGAGGCCTGACCATGGCAGAATGGCACTATTACTTTCCTTTATCGAAACACTATACTCCTTTAGTCTTAAAGGTGCTGCTGCACTCCCTTCTTTCCCTCCCCCTCCCTTCCTCCCTTATATGCTGCAAGGGACTAACACAGCTACTGTATACACTTGACTATAATTCGACCTCATGTATGAGTCAAGGGCAGATTTTGGAGCCAAAATTATAGATTTTGATATAGCCCATGGATAAGACTTAGAGGCATGTAACAAAGAATATAAAGGATGAAGCAAAAGGAAACCAATGCCAAAGTTAAAAAAAATTTCCAGCAGGCATAACTGTTCATGCCCACCCTAAAGGCTAGATGGTTAAGAGAGTTAGGGGAGGTCAGTGCTTCCAGGACAAATTACACTTTTATCTTTCACCACGAGTGGTTTGTTTTTATGATTTAAAGAACAGTATTATTAAGGATCTAAGAGTCCAAGTGGACCACAAGATGAACATGAGTCAACAGTGCGATGCAGCAGCTAAAAAGGCCAATGCAATAGAAGTATAGTGTCTAGATCAAGGGAAGTAATAGTGCCACTCTATTCTGCTTTGGTCAGGCCCCACCTGGAATTCTGTGTCCAGTTCTGGGCACCACAATTCAAAAATGATGTGGAGAAACTGGAGCTGGTCCAAAGGAGGGCGACTAAAATGGTGAAGGGTCTGGAAACCATGCCCTACGAGGAACGACTTAGGGAGCTGGGAATATTTAGCCTAGAGAAGAGAAGGTTAAGAGGTGATATGATAGCCCTGTTTAAATACTTGAAGGGATGTCACACTGAGGAGGAAGCAAGCTTGTTTTCTGCTACTCCAGAGAACAGGACCCGGAACAATGGATGCAAGCTCCAGGAAAAGAGATTCCTCCTCAACATTATGAGGAACGTCCTGACAGTAAGGGCTGTTCGACAGTGGAACACACTCCCTCGGAGTGTGGTGGAGTCTCCTTCCTTAGAGGTTTTTAAACAGAGGCTGGATGGCCATCTGTTGGGGATGCTTTGATGGAGAGTTCCTGCATGGCAGGGGGGTTGGACTGGATAGCCCTTGTGGTCTCTTCCAACTCTGTGATTCTATGATTATGATGATGATGATGATGATGATGATTATTATTATTATTATTTCAAGGTTTGCTTTTCCATTGATGAATAGTCTATAGTAAGTACAGTGGGTCCTTTGTACTGGCTGGGGTTTGATTCCAGAACTCCCATGGATACCAAAATCCATGGATGTTCACATCCCATTAAATACAATAGCATAGTAAAAAGGTGTCCCTTATATAAAATAGCAAAATCGAGGTTTGCTTTTTGGAATTTATACATTTTAAAAGTATTTTCAAGCCATAGATGCTTGAATCCATTGATTTAAAAAATCTGTGAATATGTAGGGCTGACTGTAATGCTTTCTTTTTTTATAATCATGACCACTATAGCAACAATTCCTTTAACAAGGGGCAATTAACACTAGAAGTTAAGAAACTAGGGGTGACCTACAGGCAGTCTTTTAGATTGAAAACCTGAGGGCAGGGAATCGTCTAATTATAAGATTGTATGTACAACATTGTGTAAATTTACAGCGCTATATAAATAAAGGTTAATAATAATAATGAAGATAGCAAAGAAAAACTGAAGTATTGTGGGGGTTTAGTATGCAATTCTGGGGTGCTTATGCAGGTGTGCGGGTATTTTTATATGTTTTATGTATTGGGGGAATTGTCTGTGTAGCTTTGATACAAAGGCTGCTGAAAATTTCATTGATTTTTTAATGGAGGTTATGGGGTTGGGGGGCCATTTGGGGGAACCCACAAAAGTTGGATACGGAAGTTGCATGCAGCCCCAGCCTGTACTTTGCTCACCTGTGCTCTACTACAAGAAAGCAATTGACCTGCCCAGTTTAGTTGGACTGCAACTCCCAGTAATTGGGTATCATGGTTAGGGCTGCAGGGTATAACTGTCCAGCAACATCTGGAGGGCTGCATGATCCCCACTGCTGCTCTACTCAAATGTGCTTCCAGTTGGAAATATAGCTCTTTTAATGCTATACACCAGTACAAATGTTTTGCTTTGCATTTTTAATTATTTTGAATTTTGATGTCCTGAAGGATTTTTTCTGTTTGACTAACTGGCTTCCACTAATGACCTTAAATCATAGTACACTGATCTATGTGTACACTGAGTACACATAGTACAGCTGTGAGTTGTAACCACCATTTCTGCATGGTTGGGAAGGTAATGAGATATTTGCTATTGCTAGCCTATGAGGAATACCTATGAAATCTAAGCACAAGGCTTATTGTATCCGATATGATGAGGCATACTAGGGCTAAGCTCATTTCCCGACATATCAAAAGGTGCTGAGCCAAGCAAAATGTATGCTTGCTTCTGTGACTGGTACTGCCATTCTGCCCAGTCAAAGGAATTGTGCTGTCCCAGTTGCTTTGCACATTCCCACTTTCATAGGAGGGGGAAATAGTACAGCTTCTGGCAATGCTTTTCTCGGAAACAAACATGATTATAAAATGCAGTTGAAGAACAATTCCACTGCAGGTAGAAGTGTTTTGAATTCACAAGCGTTTGAGTAAATTGAAACTCTGAGGGCATTTCAAATATACTGCAAACAAGGAAAGCAATCTTTTTTTAAAAAAAACAACAACAATAAAAGAGTAAAAGAACTGAAGGTCATTATCCTCCAGCAGCCTACACTGTCGTAAGATATTTCACTTCTCACCTTCTTTAAGTGCCAGAGGTTTTTTGAAGTGCTCTCAAAAAGCCAAATATCATCTCTTTATCTTGTGATTCCTTGTGACCTGGGGTTCAATTCCAATTACAACTCTATCATTTTATCCAAGAAATTTCTATTGGAGGAACAGAGCATATGTCCATGTGTCTATATGTGCTGACTGGCAGAAGTAACAGTTTTATATGGGTTTGAAATGCCGTCCTCACCTTTCCCACCCCATCCCCATCCCCTCTTTACGTCTTCTCTTTCCCTTAACCACTCATCCTCCCACACACTCTTTTTTCCCTCCCTGGTCTCTCTTTTCCTTCATCCCAGTATTTGTCCAACCTTTACTTTTGCTCACTGTCCTCCTCTCACCACTTCACTAGTTTGAAGAGGTAATTTAACACTATTAAACTATTTGAAAAGTTCAAGTGCCTAGCAAAAGGAAGCACCACATGGAGCTGCCTAGAGGCCCTGTGGAGAAATTACTCTCCCAGACCGGCCTCCAGTTTGATTCTTCCAGGTTGGATTCTTCCAGAGAAGGTCTGGCATTTAGTGGCTGAAGGAAATACTGCAGGCTACAGACAGATTTTAATTCATTTCAAAAGCAAAATAGCCTCCAGGGGTACTAGCTTCAGGGTCCCTTTAGTATCTGCACCAGGTTTGGGGTATCTAAAAATTTCATGGTCTTGGAGCTGAAGCATAAACAAACAGTCACACACACTTTCTTGCATTTTTATAGGCATATGTTTTTTACTTAGTGTGTGTCTTGCCTCACTTTTGTTGGGGAAAACCATCTGCCTGCCTGCCTGCATTTTTTTCTTTGGCGTTCTCCTTATAAGTTTCAACAAATCTCAGTTGTCTTGGCTTAGTCAAGCAATACCTTGGGAACCATCATTTCATTCCTGTTTTTTCTGTAGAATTCTTTCATCCACTGATTTCAGTAACATTTTAGTTATCCTTCATTATGCCTGAAAGGTCTGACCAAAAAATTATACAATCTTTCACCAGTACAATGTTTGGTTTCAAAGATATAGCTGTGTTAGTCTGTACACCAGTATGTAGAGAGATCTTGTAGCACCTTTAAGACTAAATGAAATAAAGATGTTGGTAGCATGAGCTTTCATAGACTTCAGTCTGTTTCCTCAGATGCATATAGTGGAGTACAGTGTTTGTCCAATAACAGGAGTCCTTGTCATATTTTGTCATCTCCCTCCACCTCCATCAGAAACATGACAATAAGTGCTTCCAATACCAATAGAACACATTCCTATTTTTAAAAAGGAATAATGGTAGCTTTGGGGAAAGATGACCTCAAGTGGTTCCAGCCTGTAACTGCAAATGGGTGGCTATAATAAATGTATAGTATTACTGAAATAATTCTAGTCACCAGTGAAGCTTTATTCCATGGATGAAAGCTCAGTCACTTCAAACTGTAGTAACATATACACACAGAAGACACACAAATATTCATCTTTTGACCCCTAAACGGATATGGAAAAAATGGGGAAATGAGAGAAATCCTGTAGGGTACATCTTTATAAAGTGGACTCATGTCTGTGGGAATTAAAACTCATATCCATATTCAATAAAGGGCTGTTGTTATGATACTGCATAGGGGAGCTAGCAAACTGACTGATGAGCAATGGAACTGATGCACAACAAACCCATTGTGCATCAGGACACCAACTAGGGAGTGCTGATAGTGACACTCTTGCTGATTTCCCATTACACATATTCACAAATCTTAACATCTCTGCTATGTAGCTAAGCATACATAAACCTACATAACATACCCCATGGATATCATGGACTGTTAAGAAGACAAATAAATGATTCTAGAGCAAATCAAGCCTGAACTCTCCCTAGAAGCTATTATGACTAAACTGAGACTACCATACTTTGGCCTTATCATAAGAAAGCATGTCTTGCTAGAAAAGACAATAATATCTGGTAAGGTGGGAGGCAGTAGGAAAAGGGGAAGACCACATTCCAGATGGATAGATCAATCAGGGAAGCAGCCACAGTCCTGCATCTGTAAGACCTAAGCAGAGCAGTTTGTGACAGGGGAACCTGGAGGTCTTTCAGTCATCATAAATCAAAGTTGACTTGATAACAGAAGTGAGATGAAGAATATCGTGCCTTTCTTCCCTTAAAGTTTACGCAATACACTACTCAAAGCCATCCACCAACTGAGACTTTCTATCAGCGAACAGAGACTGTCTGGACTGTGAAATGTGTTTCAGGAAAACTGCTAGTCATGATACTTCAGAAATCTTAAACTTTATTCATATTGGAATGTATTTTATGTGCTCCAGACTTCACAGAGGAATGCATTTTATTTGTTCAACAACTCTCCAGTGTCCACAATGAGTTCTTTAATGTCAACATGTACTACTTATTACTTATTAATTAATTGCATGTGTAGCCTGCCTTTCACCTTATAGTCCCAGGGCAGATTAGATACATATAAGTAAAATAATATAAACCAATATAAAGCAGCATTAAAAAATCAGATGACTGCAGCTTTGCTTCATGGTATAACAATATTATCTCATGCCCCTCACAGAGCTTTGAACATTTAATTTTTTGGACTACAACTCCCTGGAGTTGTGTTGTTGTTGTTACTATTATTATTGTATTTATTTATATCCACTTTTTTCCCAGTCCAAGCAGTTAATAAAACTTAAAACAGATGCAACTAAAAAAACCATCATACAAAAGTTAAAATATAATTAAACTATCAATTTATTTATTTAAACAAATAAAATTAAAATTAAAAACAGTTAAAAGCATGACAATTTTAAAAAGAACAACAAATATAAATGGCAGTCCACATAAAAGGCCTGACCAGTCAGCCTTGAAAGTTCTGCTAAAACAAAAAGTATCCATCTGCCTACAAAACGATAGCAAGGAGAGCACCAGTCTAACCCCTCTATGAAGAAAGTTCCAGAACTGCAAGCAAACACTAAGAAAGCCCTCTCCAGTGTTTCCACAAGATGTAACTTTGAGAGTGGTGGGACAGGAAGAAAGGTCTTCCCAAAATAATAATAATAATGCGGGATTCCAGCATCAATAAAGTCTACAAGTCTAAAAATATAAAATACAATTACAAAATCCCATACAATCATAAAACATTTAAAACTCATTAGTTCTTGATCAGCGTTATTGCTGTTCCGTTGTCCATCAATGGTTCCGTTTGTTGATGGAATGATCATAGCAAGTCAGATGGATAGGCTCGCCGGAAGAGATCCGTCTTTAGTGCTTTTTTAAAGGCATCTTGGCTGGTAATAAGACGGATCTCTTCCGGGAGATCGTTCCATAGTTTCGGAGCCAAAACAGAAAAAGTTCTATTGGAGGTTAACATCAGTCTGGTATTCAGACTGGTTTCCAGAAGATTCTTACCCGATGTTCTGAGGGTGCGGGGCGAAGGAGTTCCTTCAGGTAGCTTGGGCCCAAGCCATATAGGGCTTGAAAGGTAATAACCAACACTTTGTATTGTGTTCGGAAGCTAATTGGCAGCCAGTGTAAAGATTTTAATATGGAGGTGATATGATCAGATCTTAAGGCCCCCGTAAGTAATCTGGCTGCCGCGTTCTGGATTAATTGAAGCTTCCGAACCTGGTACAAAGGTAGCCCATGTAAAGCGCATTGCAGAAGTCTAGACGAGAGGTTACCAGTACATGTATCAATGTTTCAAGGTCCTCTCTACCCAGGTAGGGACGCAGCTGGCGTATCAGCTGAAGCTGATACCACGCACCTCTAGCTGTTGCTTCCACCTGAGCAGTCAGCTGGAGCGACGAATCCAGAAGTACGCCCAGACTGTGAACATTGTCCTTTAGGGGAAGTGTGACCCCGTCCAGGACAGGCTGACAAATCTCCATCCCTGGGCGGGGTGGACCCATCACAAGCACCTCCGTTTTCTCTGGATTCAGTCTGAGTTTGTTTTCCCTCATCCAGCCCATTACCGACTCCAAGCAGGTATTTAGAGGGGAGATGCCATCCTTGGTCGCTGCTATAACCGGAGACATGGAGAAATATATTTGAGTGTCATCAGCGTACTGATGGCACCGCACCCCATGTCTCTGGATGATCTCTCCCAGCGGCTTCATGTAAATGTTAAATAGCAAGGGGGACAGGATGGCGCCCTGCGGAATGCCAGATGTCAGCTCTCTTTTACGAGAGCAGCTGTCCCCCAGCTTCACCATCTGGAATCTGCCCGAGAGGTAGGAGTGGAACCACTGGAGAACAGTGCCTCCGATTCCCATCCTCTTCAGGCGTTCCAGAAGGATACCGTGGTCTACGGTATCAAATGCTGCTGAGATGTCCAAGAGCATCAACAGGTTCACACTTCCCCTGTCAATGCCTAGACGGAGATCATCGACCAGGGCGACCATGGCCGTCTCAACTCCGTATCCCCTCCTGAAGCTGGTTTGAAATAGGTCTAGATAATCTGCTTCATCCAAAGCAACTTGGAGTTGGAAGGCGACTGCCATCTCGATCACCTTGCCCAGAAATGGTAGTAAAGAAACAGGCCTATAATTTTGTCTAATCAGGGGATCTAGGGAGGGCATTTTTAGTAAAGGTTTTACCACAGCACTCTTCAGTGCAGTTGGAAATATGCCATCCCTGAGGGACGTGTTGAAGATTCATTGAAGACATCACTCTGTCCCCTACTGCAACGGCCAGCCATGATGGGCAAGGATTGAGTGGGCAAGTCGTCTTCCTAACACTTCCAAGGAGCTTGTCCACATCCTCGGTACTAACAAACTCGAAGTGATCCAGTGTAACCCAGTCCACTGAGTCACTGGACGCCTCTGTTAACTGTTCTGCTTTAATGCCTGTGTCAAGATCGGCTCTTATCTGAGAGATCCTATCAGCATAAAAGTCATTAAAAGCGTCACAGCAGGCAATTGTTGCTTCTAATAGAGAATTCAGAGTGGGAGGGGGCTGAATCAATTCTTTAACCACCCTGAATAGCTCTGCTAGACGAGACTCTGCTGATGCAATACGAGCAGCATAGAACGAATTCTTTGCTGCATCGATTGCATCTCCATAGGCCTCCAATAGGTTCTCTAGGAGCGCCTTGTCAGATAAGCATCGGTGTTTGCGCCAGCGGTGCTCTAGTCATCTCGTTTCTCGCTTCATTTTCCTAAGATCTGGTGTATACCAAGGTTGTTTATTAGGAGCGAGTTGGAGAGGAAACTCGGGAGCGATACTGTTTAAGGCCCTGGTCAGGTCGTTGTTCCAGGAATCCACCAGGGCATCCACAGAGTCGCCGTCGTTCCCAACCATAAAACCCTCTAGGGCTTCTTGGAACCGTTTGGGTTCCATCAGCCTTCAAGGGCAGACCATCCTTATAGGTCCTCCACCCCTGGGGGGATTATTGGTCATGGCCTTCAATCCTATCTTGACCAGGAAGTGATCCGTCCATGACATGGCAGTAGTTTCAGTGACTTCTGCCCATGGAACATCCTGATCCGTGCAATAAACCACGTCAAGTGTATTACCAGCACAATGGGTAGGCCCCAAGATCAATTAGGACAGGTTCATGGCAGTCATGGAATCCATGAACTCCCGAGCTACACCTGTTGGATTTGTTACACCAGCCTCGAAGGGGATGTTGAGGTCTCCGAGGACTAAGAGCCTGGGGGACTCCAACACCAGCTCCGAGCCCAGCTGTGTCAGCTCGGTTAGGGAGTCTGTTAGGCAACGGGGTGGACGGTAGACCAACAGAATCCCCAAACGGTCCTTGACCTTCAGGGTCAGGTAAATACACTCGATGTGGGTAGTTGCACGGATAGGCCTCCTGGTCAATTTGATGGTGGATTTATAGATCAAGGCCACTCCCCTCCCGCCCACTTTCTCTTATCTGCTCCTGGACAGTATACCCAGCTGGGAGGGCTTTAGCCCAGGTTACATTACTATCCTCGCTCAGCCAGGTTTCCGTGATAGCAGCCAGGTCGGGTTTATCATCCTCTAGAAGATCATATAAAATATGGGTTTTATTTTTCACAGACCTGGCGTTAAGAAGGAACAGGGTAAGAGAATGTGGTATGGATGGGTCGACCCTCGGCTCCTTCCAGTTAGCAGAGGGCTTGGAAGAAGGGATAGATACTAACCATCGATCCCGTCTTCCCTTATACCTTATTCGCCCTCTGCTAACATCATATCTCCCATTGCCCTGCACCACTCTAATTGACATTCTCCGAGGGTCTGGTACAGACTTAAAACTGTTCTCTATTATAAACTCACAATTCCGCATAAGATTATATAAAGGTGGCTCTAACAGAAGTAGTTGCTGGGGATAGTTCAAACCCAGCATAAGTGTCCGCGACTGGTGACAAGGGAATCTATTAACACAATCGAAGGAAAGGGAGGAGGAAAATTGACAGTCCGCTGCAGTCTGGTTGTTCCGGTGCTGGGCGCTGCCTCTGAACGGGGGAGGGCCAGCGACCCGACGTTTAAGTGGGCGCCGCTCTCACCAGCGCCACGCCCCCTCAAGAGTCCGCTGCGGCTGGTGTTTCGGCGCTGGGTGCTGCCTCTGAACAGGGGAGGGCCGGTGAGCCGGCGTTTAAGTGGGCGCCGCTTTCACCGGCACCACACCCCCTCAAGATCTCAAGACACTGACAGGCGCATATTGGGTGATAATGTGTCTAGAAACAGACTGTCAGTGTATTGAGCCCTTGCAACAAGGAAATTCTGCGCTCTTTGTATTACATCCATATCTATGGATCCTGCATCCCCAGATTCAATCATTCATGGCTTGAAAATATATATTTTTTAAAAATTCCAAAAAGCAAAGCTTGATTTTGCCATTTTATATAAGGGACAGCATTTTACTGTGCCATTGGATATAATGGGATCTGAGCATCTACAGATTTTGGTATTCACAGGGGGTCTTGTAACAAAACCTCAGTGGATACCGAGACCCTACTGTAATCTGATTCCATTCTTTGAACCAGTGTAAGTTCTGAACTCTCTTCAAAGACAGGCTCCTTCAAAGAACACATTACAGTAATCCAAACAGGATGTAAACAAGGCATGGGCTGCTGTGGCCAGATCTCCATCTCTAGGGATGGGTACAGCTAGCCGTAACTGGCTACCACCAAAACCTGAGCTTCCAGGCTCAGAGTGTAGTCCAGAAGGACACTCAAGCTGTGAAGCTGCATCTTCATGGGGATTTTAACTCCATCCAAAGAGTAAATTTCCAATCCCTTTTCATCCACTTCCAAAGGTTTGGGTATGAAAGTCATCTTGATTTGTTGATGAAATGTATACACAGCGAAGATGTTATTTGCACCCCAGAGTAGAGGGAGCTCCACATGCTTGGGGCTACCAGAAAGAAGGCTTTTAAATTTGTTTCTACCCCATGACCCTCTGAAATCAGTGGCCTTCATAACAGCTTCCTCTGCTGGCGACTTAGGCTGGCCAGTAGAAGAAGAGACACTTTTTCATATGTTTGGGTCCCAAGTAACTTAGAGGTTTATATGTTAAAGAGAGCATCAGGACAACCAGTGGAGGTCATATTGACAACCAGTGGAGGAGGGAGCAAGATATATCCTTACTAATGTTGCGCTTCCTGACCTGGACTTCTACATTCTGTACCAATGGCAGTTTCTAAAGTGCATTCAAGGAGAGGTCTATCTATACAGCACACTGACATAGCTGTGTCTGGAGGTTCCCAGAGCATGGACAAATGTAACCAACTCATCTTGGTCCAAGAAGGACCATAAGTGGTGAATCATTTGGAGCTGGAAATAGGCAATGCCAGAGGGAATTCAGGGAACTTTCAGGATCAGAATACTCTTGGAGCAGTCCAGAGTATTCTGGCCAGTGTAAACCTGCCCCCAAAAGACCACGGTTTGAATTGCCACTCACCCATGACTTTGGGCAAGCCACACTTTCTCAGCCTTAGAGGTATGAGACCCAACATGGTGTAGTGGTTTGAGTGTTGGCCTAGGACTCCAGGAGATCAGGTCCCTGCTCAGCAGTGGAAACCCACTCGGCAACCTTCAGCTAGTCACACACTCTCAGCCTCAGAGTTAGGCAATGGCAAACAAAACCCCAAGAGAGGATTGCCATAACAAATCAACAATGTTTCTGTAAGATATTCTGAATAAATATTGAAAACATTGGTCACAGAAGAAAAACTACAGCTTACTTCCTTATACAAAGGTGTCCAAGCTGATTACAGACTATGAATAACCAGTCTGCATTGATATGCTGAGGACATAGATCTTTGCCAGAAAACAGCTACTGAATAATCTGGGTCTGAAATGCCAGCTTCTCTTAATAATGGCTCAAACGGGGTTTGCTCATACAAATGTTCCAAATATCGTAGAGGAAAAATAGAATGAAATCTGTAATAATAACAGCCAGTGTGCTGTAACAAGCACTAAAACAAAAGCTTACAACAGTTAGAGGGTGATGAAAGCAAACAAGATGGCCACAGAGAATAGAATTAACGTGTTGCTATAGTCACAGAAAGCACAGTGGATTAAGTCCAACTGAGTTACTGCTGAGTGAACAGGGAAGAAATTGGGCCAACAGCTGAAGTCACGTTGCTAGTTGACAGAACTGCTTGATCACCAGATGGAGGAAAAATGGAAAGGCCACAATATTGAAAATATGACCCATATGAAAATATGACTTCCCTGCAGTTTGTTTGAAACAGTACATTTCAAGGCTATAGTTTTTACAGTTCATAGCAAGCACTGCCAAAACTAGTTGCCAATGTTTGGAGTGTCCATTCAGGACTCAGTGCTCATGTAGGCGGGTTGTAAAATAAACAGGCTAGGGAATTCAATTTGAACATGTTTAGAAATACAGCCAACCCTCCATAACCACTGATTCTTTATCCATGGATTCAACCATCCACAGCTTGAAAATAGTCAAATAAAATTTACATTCCAAAAAGCAAGCCTTGATTTTGCCATTTGAAATAAGGGACATAATTTTAGTATGACATTGTAGAGTGGGCCCTTAGTATCCAATGGGGTTTGGTTCCAGAACTCCCCGTGGATAACAATATCCATGGATGCTCAAGTCCCATCAATGGGCAGTAAAATGGTGTCCCTTATATTAAATGGCAAAATCAAGGTTTGCTTTTTGGAATTTATATTTTTAAAAATATTTTCACACTGTGGATCGTTGACTTAGTGGATAAACAATCAGGGGATATGGAGGGCTGACTGTATTTAATGGGAATTGAGCATTCAATGGAATATATCCTCTGGATAAATCTTGCCAAGAAAATCCTAGTACCTGTATAGGGTCTCCATATGCTAGAGACACCCTGTACTTCAGATCTTTGGCCCGTATAACAGAGTTGAGGAGCCTGGCGTCACTGCCTTTTAAGTTTGCATTTTAAATGACCTATGAAAAAGGGTATACAGAACAGCAGCTGTGCCTTCAGGATTCCTGGTTTGATTTTAAAACTACCTGGTTCAATCATTATCAGCTCACTATACTACCAGAGGTCCATTTCCCAATCTGCAGAATAATCAGATGAGATGGCTTGGTAGTTCAGAGCAGGTATGGCCACCTGTGTCTACATACATTATCACCTCTTGACAGGTCCTAGAAGGTTTCTAACAACCCAAAGCACAAACTAATTATGGAGAAATCTTCAGCAGGATTTACTCTTAGGTAAATGGGTTTATGTTGTTGTTGTTGTGTGCCTTAAAGTCTTCAGAGAGGGTTTGCTGTTGCCATCCACTGAGGCTGAGAGAGTGTGACTTGCCCAAGCTCACCAGTGGATTTCCGTGGCTGAGTTGAGATTTGAACCCTGGTCTCCCAGTGTTTTAGTCTAACACTCAAACTAATACACTACAGTGGCTCATAAAATGGGTTTCCAACTGATGTCAGAATGAAAAACACTAGATCTTGGAAGCTAAGCATGGTCAGCTTTGCTTAGTATTTGGATGGGAGGCCATCAACAAATACCAGGTGCTGTAGGCAATGCAGTTGGCTCTCCATAACTGTGGATTCTGTATCCATAAATTCAACCATCCATAGCTTTAAACCATTTTTGAAAGGAACGTTCCAAAAAGCAAACCTTGATTTTGCCATTTTGTATAAGCGTCACAGTCTTACTACATTACTGTATACAAAGAGACCTAAGCATCCATAGATTTTGGTATGCATAGGAAGTCCTGAAACCAAACTGCAATGGATAGAAGGAACTGGCAAAACTGCCTCTGATGAGTATTCCTTGCCAAAGGAAATTTGACATTCCCATAAGTTGGCAGGCACCTTGAAAGCACACAGACACAGATTTGGACCCCTTTAACCTATTGTATATACTCATGTGTAAGTCTAGAAATTTACGTCAAAAAATTGACCCAAAAAAACCTAAGTCAACTTATCTACGGGTCAATGTAAGTACTGTATCTTAACTCTTATGTAAAAGAAGGAATCATTCCCTGGTGAAAAGAGGAGTATAATCTGTTCTGGAAGCACTGACTTCCTCTACCCTCTCATTTATCCAGCCTTAAGAGTAAGCAAAAAGAGTTATAGCTGCTGGAATTTTGTAAGTTCTTTGACATTGTTTTGCTTTGCTTCATCCTTTAGATCTTTTGCTTTATGTCCCAACATTTTACCCTTGATTTATCCATGGTTCATAGCAAAATCAATAATTTTGGCCTCAGAACTTGCCCTTAACTTAACACATGAGGTCGACTTATAGTCATATATACAACAAACAAATCCATTTAAAGAGAGTTTTGTTACTTCTATGGCTCAAGTCTTGAGGACACTTATGTAGAAGTAATCCTAAGTGAGTTTATGTATGTTGGTGGATTTTACACATCTTGGTATTTTAACAACTTGATACTACAATGTGTTGTCTTACTGTTTTGGTTGTGGGTTGTTATTGCTGTTTTTGCTGTTTTAATAACTGTTTTGAATTTTGTTTGATTGCATCTCAGCCTCAGAGGATGGCGATGGCAAACGTAAAGAAACTTGCCAAGGGTTGCCTTAGGTTACCATAAATCAGAAACAACTTGAAGGCACACAACAATAGCAACACTGCAAAAGCAACTGGGCAGTATATAAGTATCAGAAATAAATAAATAATACTGCATCTCACCATACACCCTTTAAGTTATAACATTTACAATACGGTAACTAAACACGCTTAGACATTGCATGATGTTATTTAATTTAATATAAACTGTCTTGGGAATCCTTTTAGATCAAAATGTGGTGTGGAGAGCAAGCACAGAAATAAATACAATTACTTGGGGCAACTCAGTAAAATTCAATTTGTTTGCTAAGGTTTCAGTGTTATTAAGTTTATTTCTTTTGCCTCAGCTATTGAGCCTTAAAGCAGCCTTAAAGTTGGGATTGGGCAGACTGGAAAAGCAATGTAGCCAAGAAAAAATGCAGTTTGACATGCCTTTAACGGCCCTGGCTCAATGCTATGGAATTTGGGGATCTGTAGTTTTGTGAGATATTTAGCCCTCTCTGTCAGAGAGCTCTGGTGCCCCACAATAAACTACAGATCCCAGGATTCCATAGTATGGAGCCATGACAGTTAACACGGTGTCAAATCGATTCTGCAATGCAGATCCAGACTCAGAGATTGCCTTTCTCAGCACTTCCACAGTGCAGAAATAATGAAGTTTGACCCCACTTTAACTGCCGTGATTCCATCCTTTTGGGAACCTGGGGATTTGCAGTTTGGTGTGGTATTCAGGTTTGTGTGTCAGAAAACCATAGTGCCTCAACAAACAGATTACAAATCCCAGGATTCTTCAGGATGGAGGCTGCATCCGCCTCCTGGGCCTCACCCTGCTTTCTTTCCTTAGGGTTTATTTTTTATGTATGTACTTTTTGCCACTTTTCCTTAGAGGCTTTTACTTGTTTTAAAACTTATTGTAACAGGTTTTTAAAATATATTTTTGTTTTTTATGAGCCACCTTGGGTCCCTTTCTGGGAGAAAGGCAGCATAGAAATGAAATGATTGAAATAAATAAAACAATCCAATTTTTTGACATCGCTTTTAAATGCCTTGGCTCAGCACCAGAGAATCCTGGGAATTATAGTTTATTGTGGCACCAGAGCTCTCTGTCAGAGAAGGCCAAATGTCTCACAAACACTACACTTCCCAGAATTCCATAGCCCTGACAGTTAAAATGTTGTTGTTATTATGTGGGTGGTGTGTCGTTTTAAAATGTATGTTTTATTTAAAAGTGATTTTTTAAAAAAAAAATTGTATTATTTTTTTTAAACGAATGATCTTTTTAAAATATTGTAATACTGTAGTCTAATGCCATTTTAACTGTCGGTTTTGTAGTTTTTAAAATTGTATTGTGTTTCTTTTTTAGACTGCGTAAGCCGCTTTGGGTCCTCCCAGTTTTGGGAGGAAAGCGGCCTAGAAATGAACATAATAATAATAAAAATAATAATAATGGTGATGATGATGTGTCTTCAAGTCATTTCCAACTTATGGTGACCCTAAGGGGGTTTTCTTGGCAAGATTTATTCAGAGGATATTTCCCATTGCCATCCTCTGAGGCTGAGAGAGTGTGACTTGCCCAAGGCTGGGATTCCTTCCAACCTTGGTCTCCAGAGAGTCAGGTGGTTAGTACCACACTACACTCTTATAGTGCTGCTATTCTATTTTGACTGCTCTGTTGCATTCTGGGTTTTGCAGTTCAGTGAGGCCTAAGAGCTCTCTGGCTGAGAATTCTAAATGCCCTTCTTAAACTGCAAATCCCAGAATGCAACGGGACTGAGGCAGCCAGAGCACTTAAGACGCTCAATGGCTTTAATTCCTCAATGTGGCTGCACCGCCTGACCTCCACCAGGGAGGGCGCTGTGACGCGTTGTTGGTGGTGATGGTCTCTTCTTGGTTCCAAGTCACTTCCGGCGCTTCCTCGGCTCCTGGCGGGGAAGGCGAGGTGGGCGTGGCTTCCGCCCGGACATCATCATCATTCATCTCCCTTTTATCCTCATGGTTCCTCCTGTGCCCAGCTCGGCGGTGTCCTTCCGCAGGATCCTGGCCCACTTCCCCCAGGAGCTCAGCCTCGCCTTTGCTTATGGCTCTGGAGTCTTCCGGCAGGCGGGGGCCTCCTCCGCGGAAAAAGAGGTCCGTGGAGGGAGAAGGAGGGGGAGGCTGAGATTCCCGCACTGCTTTCTCTCTTAGTGCTGCTGCTCCACCTTAACTTCGCTGGCTGCCTCCTCGCGTTGCATGCTGGGAGTTGCAGTTTAAGGGAGGGGCCTTTTAGAATCCTCAGCCAGGGAGCTCCTAGGCCTCACTGGACTCCAAGCCCCACAATGCAACGGGAGGCAGCCAGAGCAGTTAAGGTGGAACTTGAACTCTTAGCACAACAAGGGAAATATGATATAATAGGCATCACTGAAACCTGGTGGGATGAGTCTCATGATTGGAATGTAGAAATAGAGGGATATAACCTTTTAAAGAGAAACAGGCCAAGCAGGAAAGGAGGAGGAATAGCATTATATGTCAGGGATATTTATATAAGTGAAGAGATCCAGGAAGTCAATACTGGAAGCCAGGTGGAGAGCATCTGGATAAAAATTAAAGGAGAGGGAAATAACAGGGATGTTACTGTGGGAGTCTACTACAGACCCCCGACTCAGGCAGAGGAATTGGATGATGCCTTTCTAGAACAGATAATCACATACTCAGAAAAGAGAGATGTAGTAGTTATGGGTGACTTCAACTATCCGGATATTTGCTGGAAGTCAAACTCAGCCAAATCCTCAAGGTCTAGCAAATTCCTCACTTGCCTGGAAGACAATTTCATTGTCCAAAAGGTGGAAGAAGCAACAAGGGGATCAGCCATCTTAGATCTTATCTTAACCAACAGGGAAGACCTAGTTGATGGGGTGCAAGTGGTGGGATCCTTAGGTGGAAGTGACCATGTTCTCCTGGAGTTTGCTATACAGTGGAAAGATGAAGCTAGGCATAGTCAGACATGAATTCTAGACTTTAGGAGAGCTGATTTCAATAAACTTAGAGAAATACTGGGGGTGATCCCATGGTCAAGAATACTAAAAGAGAAGGGAGTTCAAGATGGATGGGAGTTCCTCAAAAGGGAGATACTGAAAGCACAATTTCAGACAGTCCCAATGAGGAAGAAAAATGGGAGATGTCTCAAGAAACCGGTATGGATGATTAAGGAACTTACAACTGAGCTAAGTTTTAAACGGAACATGTATAAAAAATGGAAAAATGGGGAAATCACCAAAGAGGAATTCAAACAAATAGCCAGCACATGTAGGGGTAAAGTCAGAAAAGCTAAAGCGCAAAATGAACTCAGGCTTGCTAGAGACGTTAAGAACAATAAAAAGGGCTTTTTTGGATATGTCCGCAGCAAAAGGAAGAAGAAGGAAATGGTAGGACCACTGCGTGCAGAAGATGGCAAAATACTAACAGGGGACAGAGAAAAGGCAGAATTACTCAACACCTTCTTTGCTTCAGTCTTCTCAGAAAAGGCAAAAGGTGCTCAACCTGAGGACAGTGAAGAAGGGGACAGAGTGGGGGAATTTCAGCACAGAATAAGTAAAGAGACAGTACAGGAATACCTGGTTACTCTAAATGAATACAAATCTCCAGGACCAGATGAACTACATCCAAGGGTAGTAAAAGAACTGGCAAAGGTGATATCGGAGCCATTGGCAATCATCTTTGAGAACTCCTGGAGAACAGGAGAAGTCCCAGCAGACTGGAGGAGGGCAAATGTTGTCCCCATCTTCAAAAAGGGAAAAAAAGAGGATCCCAACAATTATCGTCCAGTTAGTCTGACATCAATACCAGGAAAGATTCTAGAGCAGATCATTAAGCAGAGAGTCTGTGAACACTTAGAGGCCAATGCCATAATCACAAAAAGCCAACATGGGTTTCAGAGAAACAGGTCATGCCAAACGAACCTGATCTCTTTTTTTGATAAAATTACCAGCTTGGTAGATGAAGGGAATGCTGTGGATATAGTTTACCTCGATTTCAGTAAGGCCTTTGACAAGGTTCCCCATGACATTCTTGCAAACAAGCTTGCAAAATGTGGGATAGACAAGTTAACTGTTACATGGATTTGTAATTGGTTGAGTGGCCGAACTCAAAGGGTGCTCAACAATGGCTCCTTTTCATCCTGGAGAGAAGTGACCAGTGGGGTCCCACAGGGTTCTGTCCTGGGCCCAATGCTGTTCAACATCTTTATTAATGATTTGGATGACAGAATTGGGAGCATACTTATCAAATTTGCAGATGACACTAAACTAGGAGGAGTAGCTAATGCCCCAGAGGACAGGATCAAAATTCAAAATGACCTGAATAGACTAGAAAGGTGGGCCAATGCTAACAAGATGAAATTCAACACAGAGAAATGTAAGGTTCTGCACTTAGGGAGGAAAAATGAAATGCACAGATATAAAAGGGATGTGAAAGGGATCTAGGAGTCCAAGTAGACCATAAGCTGAACATGAGTCAACAGTGCGATGCGGCAGCTAAAAAGACCAATGCAATTTTAGGCTGCATCAATAGAAGTATAGTGTCTAGATCAAGGGAAGTAATAGTGCCACTCTATTCTGCTTTGGTCAGGCCCCACCTGGAATACTGTGTCCAGTTCTGGGCACCACAATTCAAAAAGGATGTTGAGAAACTGGAGCAGGTCCAAAGGAGGGCAACTAAGATGGTGAAGGGACTGGAAACCATGCCCTATGAGGAACGCCTTAGGGAACTGGGGATGTTCAGCCTGGAGAAGAGAAGGTTAAGAGGTGATATGATCGCCCTGTTTAAATATTTGAAGGGATGTCATATTGAGGAGGGAGCAAGCTTGTTTTCTGCTGCTGCAGAGACTAGGACGCGGAATAATGGATATAAATTGCAGGAAAAGAGATTCCACCTCAACATTAGGAGGAACTTCCTGACAGTAAGGGCTGTTCGACAGTGGAACACACTCCCTCGGAGCGTAGTGGAGTCTCCTTCCTTGGAGGCCTTTAAACAGAGGCTGGATGGTCATCTGTCAGGGATGCTTTGATTTGGAGGTCCTGCATGGCAGGGGGTTGGACTAGATGTCCCTTATGGTCTCTTCCAACTCTATGATTCTATGATTCTATGAACAGCAGCGCTTTAAGAAGAGATAAGTGTAGTCCCCAAGACATTTTGGACTTCGGCTCCCAGAAGCCTCAGCCATGTTTTCCAATAGCTTGGGATTCTGGGAAATGAAGTCCAAAATGTCTTTAAAAGGGCACAGTTTAGGGGGACTACTATTGCCAAGTCTGGACCATTGCTGGAGCTTGGCAGCATCTGCACTGCAGAAATAAACACCAGCTTTGGCACAGCTTTAACTGCCAAGGCTCAATGCTAGGAATTCTGGGAGCTGTAGTGTTTGTGGGACATGGTTTGGCCTTCTCAGAGAGCTCTGGTGCCACAATAAGGTACAATTCCCAGGATTCCCTAGCACTGATCCAGGGCAGTGTGTTTTGGAGCCAGGTGCCCTAACTGCCAGGGAGGCACCACAAAATGGAGGGCATTCAAGAAAAAGGGAGGATGATGTGACCAAGTTAAAAGCTCAAAACACTCATAGAAATATACCTTAAATTCTTTTCAGATGGCTGGTTTGCAGCTTTGTTGTTGTTGTTGTTGCCTTCAAGTCATTTCTTGTCAAGATCTTTTTTTCAGAAAGGGTTTGCCATTGCCATCCTCTGAGGCTGAGAGAGTGTGACTTGTTCAAGGACACCCAGTGGGTTTCATGGCTGTGCTGGGAATCAAACCTCGGTCATGGTCCAACACTTCAAACACTATGCCACACTGGCTTTACAGCTATATTACATTACACTGTATATTATTATTATTATTAAGAACTTGTCTTTGTTAAAACCATCCCTGGTTTTCTCTTGTTGGAGGGTGGGATGGAAATATTTAAAAAATGATGCCCACAAAGTGTCAAAATAGATGTAAGATGTTCCTTCCCACAGGCAATGCTTCTTCATCCTTTACCAAGTTAAGGTCCAAAGCATACTGCAGAAATCATCCAGTTTGAGGCTGCTTTAACTGCCCTAGTTCAGTGCTAGGGAATCATGGGAATTGTAGCTTATTGTGGCACCAGACCTCTCTGACAGAAAAGGCTAAATGTCTCCCAAAACTACAGTTCCCAGAATTTCCTCTCATTGAGCCAGGGCAGTTAAAGCGGTCTCAAACTGGATTATTCCTGCAATGTGTTTTGGACCCAAATTTCTTAACCATCTTCTAGGACAGGGTACATTGTAGGAATCCATATTGCAAGCGTACCAATTACAGGATTCTGTAGGACAGAGCCGTGGCAGCTAAAGTGGTGTCAAACTGCATTATTTCTACAGTGTACATGCTGCACTCTTGGTCTTCTTGACTATGAAGTTTCATTCATTCTTTCCATGTATTGTGCATATTTGTAATGTTAGCACTGCTCAGGGCTGATGTTTTATGGTTAACTGAAGGCAGATGTTGAAATATTATGTACTGACCCATTGAAATTGCAGGTAGTGGGAATATCAATTAGGCTTGTCACTCTCAGTGGCCCATGAAATCGGGAGCCTAAATCCAGTTGTTACTTCTAATTAAACCAGACCCACTGAAGCAGTGGGATACGTACAAGTGCTAACTTATTAAATTTTCGCGGATTCAGTCATCTCCTCTGCTGGAACTAACACTTGGATCTGCTGATGGAGAGAAAAATGTGATCCAAATTAAACACTATGAGTTTTATAGGGAGTAGAAGTCATATTTTGGCCATATGTTAGTCGTAATGTATGTATTTTGGATTGGTTCGACTTGTAACCTAAGGATGCCTCTACATTCTAGAAATAATGCAATTTGATATTGCATTAAGTACTGTAGCTCCATCCTACAGAATCCTGGGATTTGTAGTTTTATTAGGTCTTTAGCCTCTGCCAAAGACTTGTGATGCCTTGCAAAACTACAAATCCCAGGATTCTGTAGGATGGAGACATGGCAGTTAAAGTGGTGTCAAACCATTATTTCTGTGGTTTGGATGCACCCATATTGTGACTACTAATTTTGGATCCAGCACACTGTAAATGAAATGGTTAAACCTCCTTTATAAATTTTTGTTCACACAGATATATGGGTTGTATACACACACACACACACACACACACTGAATAGCTAAAGTTATTTGCTTTGATGTTTATTTGTGTTTTGGTGCTTTTTTTCTTGTAACATCTGGTGTTTCACATTACCATATATTTGCAGATAGTTATAACTGCATCCAAGGGAATTCAACGCATTCCATTCTCCTTTGTATTGTAGAACAACATGCTGGACTTCGTGTTTGCAGTTGATGATTCTGTAACATGGCATACGATGAACCTGTCGAAGAATCGGAAGCATTATTCCTTTCTAAAATATTTTGGGCCAAAGCCAATCACTAACATCCAGAATTATGGGGCAGGGATTTACTACAATACACTAGTGCCTTGTAATGGCAGGGTAAGTAATATAAAACACATAGTTGAATACGATTGTGTCAAAAAGGAGACAGTGCCTAATATCATCTCCGTCAGGGGAGCTGAAACCCATTTTTATTCTTTTGGGTTTTTGAGCTTTACATCTCTGGTGCTAAAATAGCTTTAGGTGACAATATGCCCTATGGGAAAATCCATTTATCTAAATATCAGCCATTTTTATTGATGTTAGGTATTTTGAATACAAAATCTGTATTTATTACTTTTCTTTGTCAAAAAGCAGCTTGCAAATTCTGCATGAATAAAATATTTTGCATCATGCTAGGGCTTTCAAAACGCAGGCACTGGCTCCTTTTTCATTATCAAACATTTGTCATTAGCAGCCAGATTTTTTTTTTACTGTTTTTAAGTATTTCTCGACTTCTGTGAAAGGTAAGAGAAGTGGAAACAGGATTTGTAGGGAAGCTTTCTCCCACATCTTGTAATGTCCACAAAAGGAAGGAAGTTAAGAAAAATTGCAAGTACAAATGCCTTTGGCTTCTGCTTGTTGTTGCTGTGTGCCCCTTCAAGTTGTTTCTGACTTATGGCGACCCTATCACGGGGTTTTCTCTGCAAAGTTTGTTCAGAGGAGGTTTGGCACTGCCAACCTCTGAGGCTGAGAGAGTGTGATTTGTCTAAGGTCACCCAGTGGGTTTCATGGCCAAGCGGGGAATCAAACCCTGGTCTCTAGAGTCCAACCCTCAAACCACTGCACCACGCTGGCTGTCTTGTCTAAATTAAATTAAATTAAACTAAATTAAAGGGAAGTGAAGATTTAGCTTGCTGTATCTGCATTCCTTGGAGGATTGTCTAGCAGAATCAATATAAGTGGGATCAAACAAGCCCATTAGCTGAACTGCCCCTGTTTTCTTCAGGTTGCACATACATGTATTGTCTTGGAATAATTTGTGTAGAGGGCCAGCGTAGTGTAGTGGTTTGAGTGTTGGGCTATGACTCTGGAGACCAGGGTTCAAATCCCCGCTCAAGCATAAAAACCTGCTGGGTGACCTTGAACAAGCCACATGCTCTCAGACTCAGAAGATGGCAATGGCAACCCCTCTCTGAAGAAACTTGCCATGAAAGCCCTATGATAGGTTTGCCTAAGGGTTGCCATAAGTCAAAAATGACCTGGAGGCACACAACAACAACAGTAGTTTATACTACCTTTGAAATTTTTAACCAAGATGCATGAAGACTAGTATTTAAAATACATGGCTCCTTGCCTAGCAGCTTTCTCCTTGCCTACAAAGAGTGAGAGAAGTGGATGAGAATGAGAAGTGGGTCCAGGTTAGAAACATGTGTTACTTTTAATTGTATAATGTTACCTTGTTCTGCTTCTTCTGCAACAATTCTGGATGAATGGAGAGAGTACAGTATTTTAAAGAACAACTGAGGGACTTACTGGGAGCCCAGAAGAAAGATACTGGTTCCTAATGAAAAGGGGCTTCAAATTCTGCCTTCTTGGGATCAAGATCCAACAGTTTGGAGAACTGTTATTCCAAACAAACAAACAAACAAACAACAAAAAAACCTGGTCGGCTAGGTTGGCATTGATGCCTCTTTTTCTATCCATCTTTGATTTTGGCAAATGAAAGTTTGTTTTTAACAAGCAATTCAGCTCTTGTTTTTCCATGTTTCAGGTTATCAAATATGGTATCATTAGCACGGATGCCCTAATTGAGGATTTGCTTCACTGGAAGACTCTCTATGTAGCTGGACGTCTACAAAAGCCGGTATTTGTTCAGCTTCTTTGTTTAAAATGACAAAAATGAACAATAGCAACAACAACAACAACAACACCTTAAAAAATACAGGGTGGGAGAGAATAAAATGGAGTTGGGTAGTACTCTTGCTATGACTTCAATGAAACTGATCATTTGCATTCTGCAGCATTTTGAAATGCTAGGAATGCATTCCACCTGAGAGAAACAAACAACAGGTTGTATTGTGTGTGTGTGTTTGTTTTAAACCTTGATTAGATTGCACTGGAGCAGAGGGCTGCAAATTCTCCTATCCTGGTGACTAATTTCCACTGAAGGTGCTGCTTGCTGTAAGTAGCACCTTTGGGAACAAAGGGCAATGTGGGATAGAGAAGTGATTTCCAGAGTCCCCATTCTAGATCAGGAAGGTAACCTGGATTGAGTTTGCATTCACTTTTTCCCCCTACATTCAAGCATGATTCTTGAAAATAGCATCAACGCCAGGTTAGGAAAGGCTGCAATGGACCCTAGAGTACAGATCCTATTGTATGCTGCTTTTGTGAAATAAATTGTAGATCTGTTTTATAAATGCCCTGTCTATCTTTTAATTTTCTATATTAGTGGCCTTCCCTTCCTTCAACGACCTTGTTGTACTTTATGTGGGATTAGGCTGTAAGAAAATAACTTCCAAAAGTATTCAGCGGGTTGTATGGCTGCAATTGATTCCTATTCTAAGTCTAGCATTCTTTTTCCACTTCCAATTCTGGAAATTCTTGGCTGCTTTTAACAAAACAAAATTGCCATCCATGTTTGTAGAGAAATTTGCACAGTGGCATGTGAAGCCTTCTTACTAACCACTAGAGGGAAGCAGAACTGAGCCAAATGGAGAAGGGAGAAAATGGGTATTTATTTTACAGTGAAAAGGAACCATATGATGATAGCATTAGTATGATGTGGAGGGAGAAGTTTTGATAGTCCTAAAATAGTAAGTTTCAGGCAACTTGGCCTTATGCTTGTATTTAAATTTATTTTGCATAATGTTCTATTAAAACCATTAGTAGGAGCTGGTTACTTGCAACAGAAAGCAGGCGATAACATTTCAAATATGTCTCTAGAACAGAAGTAACTACCATGATTTAAGGGGACTCCGTTAGTAACCCATGGGAACTTGGAAAGCTGCCAGCTTGCTACTGTCCACCTTCATAAATGAAAAGTGCCCCCCTTAGCCCCAAGGGAATTTGGCATTGAACCCCTGGCCTGTTTGGGCCCAATAGAGGCCTATGGCCAAAGCACATTGGCCCCATATCCGCAAGTGGTAGTGGTGGGGCACTTTTAGTTTTTTAAAAAGCAAACCTTTTTTTAAAAAAATCCTTGAGGCATACACAAGGGACACTTATTGCCTTTTGAAATGGCCACCGCATCCATGTTTAGCCTTCAGGTTGCACTTCACCAGCCCCTGATTTACAGCAGTCAAAAGAAGGATTATACAGTGTTTTACCAGTAAAATGTGTAGGGGAAAAAATTATTTTCTTGCCTTCAGTCTTGGAAAAAACAGGAGCTTATTCTTTAGTTAGTTTTGGGGACATTTTCAAAGAGCAGATCAGAATTCATGTTTCCTGTTATCTGGGTGTTAGATATAACCAAAGTCTAAATATTGGTTCAAATCCATAGTCATCCACTCAGTTCATTTCTCACAGGACTCCACCACCTCAGAGTGCAAGTGGTGGTGGGGCATCACTGGCTTAATCCCCTTGTCAAAAATTTCAGACTTCGACATGAAGTTGATTGATACAATATCTAGTTTTTGGGGTTTTTTAAAATCAAGCTTTAAGTATATTTTATTGCTTATTTTAACTGTGTACATTTAGTTGAATGGATGTTTAATTGTTTTTTAACTTTTTTAGTAGAGGTTAAGACTCCCTTATCCAAAACTCTTGGGAACAGAAGTATTTTGGATTTCAGATTTTTCTAGATTTTGGAATATTTGCATATCCTTATTGGAATATCTTGGAGATGGGACTCAAGTCTAAACACAAAATTTATTTATGTTTCATATACACCTTATATACATAGCCTGAAAGCAATTTTATGTATAATTTGTAAATAATTTTGTATATGATACAAAATGTATGTACATGCCATCAAGAAACAAAGGTGTTACTGTGTCATCTACCCATGAAAAATGTTTTGGATTTTGGAGTATTTTGGATTTGGAATTCCGGATAAGGGACACTCAGCCTGTAGTATATTTTTTAGCTAACCTGTTACTTTGAAATTTATAACTTGCCCTGGGTTCCTTGGCAGGAAGAAGACAAGATATAATGTGAATGAATGAATAGATACGTACCTACCTACCTGATGATTTATCCTAATATGCATTTGAAGTGCTGTGATCACCAAGAAGACATTTTTGCTGTTGTTGTTAATTCCCTTTGGGTTAACCTCAAACTGTGGCGACTCTATGACTGAGAAACCTCCAAGTCACCATATCCTCAACCACCCTGCTTAGCTCCTGCAGATTCATGACTGTGGTTTCTTTGATAGTCTGTCCATTTGGAATTTGGTCTTCCTCTTTTCCGATTGGCCTCCACTTTACCAAGCATTATAGTCTTTTCTAGGAATCTTTTCTTCTCATGATATGACCAAAATATGACATCAGGGGTTGATTTTTTTCCTGTCAGCTTTCTTCACTGTCCAGCTTTCACAACCATACATAGAAATGGGAAATATATGCACAATCCTAAATTTGATATGTAATGATGTATCTTTAAACTTCAGGATCTTTTCAAGTTCCTTCATACCTTCTCTTCTAAACCCTAGTCTCTGCTCTGATGATTGAAACCAAGTATGGAAAATTTTGAACTATTTCGATCTCTTCATTGTCTACTCTAAAATTATGTAGATCGTCTATGGTCATAAAATTTATTTTCTTGATGTTCAGCTGTAAACATACCTTGACATTCTTCAGTAAGGTTTACATACCTCTGATATTTTCTGCTAGTATTATGGTGTCATCTGCATATCTTAGACTGTTGATGTTTCTTCTTCCAATTTGCATGCCTCCCTCCTCTTGAGTCCAATCCTGCTTTTCGTATCATGTTCTCAGCATACAAATTAAATAGGGTGATAGAATGCAGCCTTGCCTGACCCCATTTCCAGTTGGAAACCATTTCTTTGTATTCTGTCTTAGTAAAAGCCTGTTGTCCTGAGTACAGGTATGCATGAGGACTATCAGATGTTGTGGTGCACCCATTTCTTTAAGAGCAATCCATATTTTCTCATGATCTATACATTCAAATGTTTTGCTGAAGTCTATAAAGCACAGGCTGATCTTCTTGTGAAATGGCGTAGTACATTCCATTATCCGGCACATATTTGCTATATGATCCCTAGCGCTTCTTCCTTTCTTGAAACCTGCTTGAACATCTGGCAGTTTATGATTAAAGTCTTTGTTGTAGAATTTTAATCATCACTTTGCTTGCATGAAAAATTAATGCAGTAGATTACTGCTAGACATAGTGCGTCTACATTGATATTCAGTACATTTTGGGAATTTATGTTCTTTCTAAGAAGACTTTTGGTGACCTGCATTAAGTCTGTGAGAACATAGGTCTTCACAATTTGTTTTAAATTGATAATGCAATATAATGTTTTATAATGTATTATAATGTAAGATAATGTTATAATATATTATACCGTAGTATAATATGCAGAGAGTCAGTGTGGTACAGCGGTTTGAGTACTGGACTGTAACTCTGGAGAAAAGGGTTCGATTCCCTGCTCAGTTATGAAGGCCTCTGGGTGACTTGGGCAAGTCACACTCTCTCAGACTTAAAGGAAGACAAATATAAACGTTGTGTGAAAAATTGTGCCAAGAAAACCCTATGATAGGTTTGCTAGGAGTCATCATGACACAGAAACAACTTGAAGGCACAACAACAACAATGTAATATTAGGCAGTGTAATGGAGCTTTATGTGCCTGCCAGAGTTGGAAAGTAGTACACCACAAGAACAATACTACCTGTAATGTATTACTTTTGAGGGCTATGTAGACATAATCATTTACAAAATAATACAATAATAGCAACATTGTTCTTTTTTGGTGTAATACATAGTAACATTTACTTGTTACTTCTGAAATGTTGGTTTTATGGGGTACTAGAGGGCATTCTGATATTTCTAAAGGTTTGAAAGGCATTTAAAAACAAAATAATTAGCAGGAAAGAAGTATGATGGCAATAACTTTTAAAAATCACATGTCAGGCTCTGGTCCATACTCTGCCTTCTTCACCAGTTGATACTCCATTTCCATGCTCAGTACAGAGTGATAATGCAGGGGTGAGAAAATGCCAGGGGTTGGGAACTCTATTGCTCCCATATGGGACTGTGGAGGTCCACACTATGCCTCCTCCTTTTTTACCCTTTAAAAATAGGCTAAAATTCCACATCTTCCTGGGGGGCAACTTTACCACACTTATGATGGACAAGGTCTGAACCAATTTAAGTTCACGAGAGGTGTTTTTTGGGGGTGGGGGTGGGTTGAAACTAGAAGGTGAATGGGGACTGCTGAGGACCTTCAAAAAAGGATCTGTTTTGGCCAAGGATCTATTCTTTGCCCATCCCAGCCCTATGGTCATTACATGAAATCTTTCCCAAAGTACTTTGGCCAACAAAGTGTCTACTATATTCTCCATACAGGCTTGCCTGACCCCCACATTATCCTCTTCCTGGTTCTGTCTTTCATACTATTCAACAGATATATGTAATTGCTGGGAGATGTTATCTAAAGTTTTTGGATTGCATGTCATCAGATCTGTCTCTCCTTTCCATGTAACTCCAAGCAAACTTTCTCTGTGCTAATCCAATAGCTGATGTCATTTATGGACTGGAGAGAGAGTGTGGTGTAGTAATCTGAGCATTGGACTGTGTCTCTGGAGACCATGGTTTGAATCCCTGCTCAGCCATGGAAATCCACTGGAAGACCTTAGGCAAGTCACACTGTCTCAGCCTTAAAGGGGAAGGCAAAGGCAAACCCCCTCTGAAAAAGAATCTTGCCAAAAAAGCCGTGTCATAGGTTTGCCTTAGGGTCACCATAAGTCTGAAACAACTTGAAGTTACGCAACAACAAAGTTGTAACTTATCTTCAGCACAAGAAGCTACTTGTCAGGACATAAATTTGCACAGCTAAAACTGGTGTGCCAACTGTTTCCGTTCCTTGTGAAGTCGGATCTGGCTACAGTAACACATGCCTTGAATACATGTAATGTTTGAATTATTGTAATGGACTCTACGTGGGGCTGCCTTTGGAAACTGTTCAAAAACTTCAGCAGGTTTAAACTGCTGTAGCCAGGCTGCTGCCTGGAACTGGTTATACTGAGCATTTAAACCCCTTGCTCACATCGATCCACTGGCTGCCAATCCATTTCCGTGGAAACTTCAAAGTTCTAGCTAAGACCTTTAATGCCTCATATGGCTTGAGTTCAGACTATCTGAAAGACCTGATCTCCTTCTGTTTAGCCTGCTTGAGGCTTTCTCTCAGTTCCACCACCATAGGCATTTTCAGTGAGGACATGGGAGAGAGCCTCCTTAGTGGCAACTCCCAAGTTGTGGAACTCCCTTTCACCAGACATTTGGTTTTTAAACAGCTTCCAAAGGTTCCAGGACCTCTCTGTTGTCTTTCTTCAGCAGGCAGGGACTTTTTAATTTAGGTTTAAAACTGAATACACTGACTTGAGCTTTTGATGGTTGGAGGTGTTGTGTTTGTGTTTTATTATGTTTCAAATGTATTTTAAAAAATTAACTTGTGTGTTTTTTTTTAACAGAAGTGTGATTTAATTGCCTTTTAACATATGAATTAATAGTGGCATAGTGGTCTGAGTGTTGAACTGTGACTCTGGAGACCAGGGTTTGATTCCCTGCTTGGCCATGAAACCCACTGGGTGACCTTGGGCAAGTCACATGCTCTCAGCCTCAGGGCAGGCAATGGCAAACCTCCTCTGAGCAAATCTTGTCAAGAAAACCCCATGATAGGGTCACCATAAGTTGTAAATGACTTGAAGGCACACAACAACAAATTAATATTTTTATTTGTACAGTGGGCCCTTGGTATCCACTTGCCTTTGGTTCCAGGACCCCTGTGGGTACAACAATATGTAGATGTTCAAGTCCCATTGTGTACTGTGGCATAGTGAAAAGGAATTCCTTATATAACATTGCAAAATCAAGCTTTGCTTTTTGGATTTTTTAAAAAATATTTTCAAGCCATGGATGTCTTAATCCATGGATGCAGACTCTGTGGATTCAGACCACCGGGCTTTGTTTTAAATGGTTGTGAGTTGCCTTGAACCCTGTTTCCAGAGAGGAAGGCAAGATATTAAAATATATGTAAAGTAAAATAAAATAGAAATAAGCATTTTAAGAACCAATCTTACAGCTTCTAGATATTTACACTGTTTTATCCCTGCTGTGTTATTATTTTGGTTTTATCAGATTTGGTTTTATTTGCTTGTCTTTTTATGAAACTTCCTTTATCACTGTGTTGTATTTATTTTTAACAACTTCAGTTTGTGGACTGCCAGGAGAGCTGTAGCTATGGGAGTTTTTTTTTTAAAAGTAATAAACAGATCTCTATAAGACTCGTTCGCAGACCTGCACATTTGGGAGTCTGTGAACTAGACATGTAAATAAAAAGGCAATATAAGTTTAAACATACTGAAATTATTATTATTATTATTAAGCTTTATTTATATAGCGCTGTAAATTTACACAGCACTGTACATACAATAATTTAGATTAGACGGTTCCCTGCCCTTGGCTTACAATCTAAAAGACACGACACAAAAGGAGAAGGGATTGGTGGTGGGGAATGGTGGGAGGGGATCAGGTCCAGCATTTCTTCTCTCCCTCTGAGGCCTGGACTAAGGCAGATGGATTGGAGGGAGGGCTAAGCTGCATGTGTATTCCCTTATTTATGCTTTCTTATGCCATTTCAGTGCTCTGTGCATTTGGTGGCAGAATCAAACTCTTTAAATGTGAAATATTCTTAAAAGGAAATGTGAATGCTTGTACACAGTGTATATTATTTTCATATCTTTTCTATTCTATTTTTAAAAATGATGGCTGAGATCCTGCATTGTTGAACCATATCATAGTTATGTGTGACAAGGCTAGCTCCCACAAGCCTACCTTTTCAGACTGGCAGTGCCCCAACCAAAGGATTTCCAAGGCACTGTGAATCAAGACGCTGGGAACTGTGTAAATTTACAGCGCTATATAAATAAAGGTTAATAATAACTGACATCTCCAGTGTTCTCCCAAGCTGTATCTGCATTGCACATTTAATGCAGTTTGGCACTACTCTAACTGCCATGGCTCAATACTATGGAATTCTGGGATTTTTAGTTTTGTGAGATACTTAGCTTTCTTTGTGAGAGTGCTTGGGTGCTACCACAAGCTACAAATCCCAGGATTCTATAGTTAAAGTGGTGTCAAACGGCATTATTTTTGCTGTGCAGATGCAGCCCTAGTTGAGGGGACTGCGTTGAAAGCAAGCAGCTGGAGAGACTCCTTCGATTCTTGGTGTAACTACTTGTCACTGTAGAAATATTTAGTATTTATATTAAGCAGTGTGCCCCAGTGCAATATGAGCTTGTGGTATAAAACAAGCTAGAACAATGTAGGGCACTCTGGTAAGATTGAAAAGTAAAACTTAGGTTTATTTTTGCAAGACCTACATCAGAAACAGAAAAGGAGATAGAAAAAAAGCCCCTAATGCTGAAAAGTATTACAGCCTCAACTTGATCATCTTAGCTTCCAGGAAGGTTTCAGGTTTGATCTGTTCTAGAATCCATTTGTTTGTTTTCTTGGCCATCCACGGTATTTTTAGCACTCTTCTCCAGCACCATATTTCAAATAAGTTCATTTTCTTTCTATTGGCTCTCTTCGCAATCCAGTTTTTACATTCATACACAGTGATGGGTAATACAATAGCTTGGACGATCCTCACTTTAGTGTTTAGAGTATCTTTAGTATCTTTATACTTAAGGATCTTGTCCATTTCTTTCATGGGTGCCTTTCCCATTCCTGGTCTTGTTCTAATTTCTTGACTACTGTCTCTATTCTGATCAATATTTTATCCAGAGTATGGGAACTTTTTGATATTTCAATTTTCTTGTTATCTCAGATGAATTCTTGCATATCTTTTGTGGTCATTATTTTTATTTTCTTAATGTTCAGCATTATGCCTACCTTGGCACTTATATATTTCAGTATATTGGTAGGATTATTTGATAACATGGACATGGAGATTAATCTGACCAAACCTGTCAGATGAGCCATTCTAGTGTAGCAAGTTATGAGAAAGTGAAGTATGCTACGAATTTATATCTTGATTTTCAGCTGCATCCCTGGACACAATCTATCTTGGTATTCCTAGGCAAATTACTGTCTCTCTACCTTAGTTTCTCCTGTTTAATATGGAGCTAATAGGACAGTTTTGTTGTAAAGCAAGCACTGAGAATGACACTGCTTGTATTAATTTTTTCCTCCACACCAGCCAGTGTTTGATGAATGCAGCCTGATTGAATTTGTGCTACCTGTGCAACTGAAGGGGTGAGAGAGTCCAAATGCCCCAGAAAGTATAGGCATATAAAATAAATACTGTATGGATGTTACAGGACTATGTGAGATGAGAAACCATTGTCATCTTAAAGACCTGTGCTTTAGGAAACTAAGCTGGGCTTATACTGGCCAGAATATTCCAGGCTGCTCCCAGAATATTCTGGTCCCAAAGCTGCCCAAATTCATCCCATTACCTGAGCACTCTGGAGTGATACTGGGCTGTCGACCTATCTATGGGTAGTTGGGAGTAAGTGCCATGGAACTCAGAGAGAACTTTAGAGCAAACGATTGAGGATAGTTATGCTTGGGCTGTTTTCATAGTTTCCATGGATGATGGAAATGACAGGCCCAGCTACATGGAGCCCATATAATGAGCACATTATAACAGAAGAAAGTCTGCTTGTTTTGACTTTTCATATAAAATAGTAGCATAAATTGAGTCAGATTGTTGAATCACAGGGTTGCAGTTCTATCCACTTACCCACAGAAGAAATTGGAAACATAGCTCAGAGTTCTCAAATGCTGGATGTTTTATTGATCAAAAAAGCCCAGCACATTGGATCTATGTGTATTCACAAGGCCTTCAGGGCTATAAAATCTTAAAACGCAGCACATGAATTCATAATATTTCTGTACATAACATTATGTGAAATCATACTGCCAGTTGAGTACCTTTCGATGGGTCTCCATTTTCTTCTGTGGATTGTATTGGAAGATCCTCAGTTTTTGCTTCTCTTCCCTCCACTTAACTATAGTAGATACACTACTGTAGATAGAACCTTCTGAGCATGTAAACACAGTTGTTCTCAGTAGAGGTGAACTAGCTGTCATTCAGTTATTCAACTGGCTGTGTAATTTGGCCGTTAGAAACAGACGGCCTAAGCAGCTGTCTTCCCCTGTGTTCCTCTATTGTCTTCTCAGCTGCCATTTTCAGTTCCAGAAGATCATATTGATTCCCCTCCCATTGCCCGCTTCCTTGCAGGGCAGGGGGGGCAGGTTGCTTGTTTGCAAAATTAGGCTTTTAAAAACATGTAGGAGGGCAAATTGAAAACATGTGTTCAAATAGACTCTCCCAGGACCAGTTTACCTTTAACTATTCAGATGGTTCAGATTTTGTGACGCTAACAAAAACCACACTTCAAATGCAAGGGGGGTGGGGGGAGATAATGGAAGAATAATGATATTGTATGCCCCACGGATTCGTTTTTGGTCTCCAGGGCTGTTTTCAGAAATACATGTATATCTTAAATTGTAAAGTTCTGGATACAATCATCCCTTTGTCATGGATTTGCTTTCACCCAAGTACCTTCCATATGTTTGTAAAATGGAAAGCTTAGTAATAGTACTACTTTTTTCATTTACATCTAGCTCCAGCTGTCTCCTTTGCTCTAAATTCATCTTGAGGATTTTTTTAAAGACAGAATAAGACAATTAGGTTAGAGGCTGTGCTTATTCTTGCAGTATTCTGGGCCAAATCTGGAAAGTGGGGAAAGAGTATAGTTGCACAAAACCCTCCATACTATTGCTTATTTTGTAAATGAACCTACTAGTATCCAAGTCAGGTTGGCTCAGATCAAATTACACTGAGAACACTTGTATTCCTATATGCACTTGTATTAATTTTATCCAAGCAAAATGAGAAGTTTTCAACCAGACACCCCTCCTTATATGCACACACATCAAGTGACCCTTCCTGATGCTACCAGGTGGCAATTCCCAGTACTGTATTCTTCACCATTGGTTTTGCTGACTAGAGCTGCTGGGAGTTGCAGTCCAAAAATACCTGGAGTGGCACAGAATTCTCATTCCTGATAAAAGCAGAAGCTTTCCCCTCTGCATGGAGATTTCTTTCACTTCCAGTAGGTAGGATCAGGCAGAAGATGTATGACTTTTGTCTGAGACCTTGAGAGATCTATTACTAGTCTAGCATAGGATACGTGAACAAATAGTTTGTTCATTTAATAAATTCTAAACAGACCTTCAGAACATAAAGCTTTTACAAGGTATTATATATTTATATCCACTAATCCAATGTCTCTTAAAAACACCCCAACTTTCAGACACTGATCTGAACAGATGGATGCAGGAGTTTCATTAGATCAGGGCTAGGCAACTTTGGGTAGTTTTCTGCGCCAGGGCAAAATAAACTACCAGATATTGGGGGATGGAACTGAAATGGCCAGAGACTGACTTTTGGTTTTTAAAATGGATAGTTTTTGAGGTTCACGAGTGTGGGGTGGGCCAAGCAAACCTCTTTTAAAGGGGAATTGCTGCTCCTAGATACTTCTAGGGGGTACATCCACACTGGAGAAATGTCGTTTGACATCATTTTAAGTGCTGTAGCTCTATTTTGTGGAATTCTGGGATCTGTAATTTTACAAGGCTTTTAGTCATCTCTCTTAAAGAATGCTGGTGCCTCACAAAATTACAGATCCCAGGATTCTGTAGGATGGAGCCATTGCAGTGAAAGTGGTGTCAAACTGCATTTTTCCTACACTGTAGGTGCACCCTAGAAGAAGTAGTTTCCCCTTTTGTGTGCCAGAATTATTTTTATTTTTATTATTATTATTATTAGTAACCATTATTTATATAGTGCTGTGAATTTATGCAGTGCTGTACATATAATCTTACAATTTGACAGTTCCCTGCCCTCAGGCTCACAGTCTAAAAGACACAACACAAAAAGAGAAGGGAAAGGTGGTGGGAAAGGGGATAATTCTTCTCTCCCTCTGGGGCCTGGACCAAGGCAGATGGACTGAAGGGAGGACATGGCTTCTTAATACGTAATTAAAACAAGGCATCCTGGGGCAGATAGCATAATCCTGGGAACGCTTTCATAAACAATATAGTCTTTAACTCAGTTTTGAAACTGGTTAAAGAAGTGATGAGGCACACATGTGGGGGAGGAAGGTTCCAGGAGTAAGGGGCAGCAAGTGAGAAGGGATGAATCCAGGACAGGGCAGTGGAGATCCTTGGCTGGGACAGGAGACCTTGACTACCAGAACAGAGGGTACGAGAAGGAGTGTGAGGAGAAAAGTTCAGACAAGTAAGGAGGGGCCAGTCCGTGGAGGGCTTTGAAAATCAACAACAAAAGCTTGTACTGGATGCGGAAGGGGAAGGGAAGCCAATGAAGGGAGGATTAAAGAGGAGAAACATGGTCAAAGCAGTGAGCAGATGTGATAATACATGCAGCTGAATTCTGGACAGAGATTAAAGGATGGAGGTGAGAGAGAGGAAGCCCTGTCAGAAGAAGGTTACAATAATTTAGTCGCGATACCAATAGGGCATAGACCCATAGAGTCTTGGCAGTGGAGGCTGAGAGGAATGGACGGATTTTTGCAATGTTGTAAAGAGAGAATCTACAGGCCTTGGCAGTGGCCTGAATCTGGGTAATAAACGACAGAAGAATCAAATGAAACAACAAATGAAACCAAGACTGTGAGCTTACTGAACCGGTTGAATTGAAGTGCCATCAACAGAGACAGAGAAGGAGTATTGAAGGGTGGCTTAGGTGGAAAGACAAGAAGCTCTGTCTTAGACATATTGAGCTTCAAGCGCCGATGCCGCATCCACTGGGAGAAAACAGTCCGACAAGATGAAACTTGCTGTTCAAGCCCCAGCGAAAGGTCAGAAAAACAACATTCCATGCAAACTGGAGGAACTGGGGCCAAACAGGTTTTGGGGCTACATTCTGCCCACTCCTCCTTTAGATAGTCCACACGGAAGCCATTTAGAATTTTTAAGAATAAGATCAACATTTTAAATTTGACATGAAAACAACTAAGCAGCCAGTTTTGGTGATGCAAAGTAGATGTAATATTTTCCATTCTCACAAACAATACTGCTACGTTCTTTACCAACTTAAGTTTCTGGACCATCTTCAAGGACAGAGAACGTTGTAATAATCCATCTTGCAAGTGCATCCTCCTATGTCCCACTGTAAAGCCAGTGTTTTCCTTATCTTATAAAAGGGGTCTTTGCATATGTTTATCTTATAAAAGGGTCTGTGCTGAGTAATGTTTATTTCTCAACCATTCAAAAATAAAATGCTGTCATATTTTATATGTAACAGATGTGCTGATTACAGATTTTGCTTTATTGACACTTCTGCTCTGTAGGATCTCAAAAGAGGCTGCCTATAAACAAGTAAATTATCAATATCACTCAACAGCATCTAAACAAATATGCTAGATCAATGTATACTTTCAATACTCAGGTATCTTTTTCCAATTAATCTATTTAATTTCTTATTTACAAAAATGGAGAAGTGCTTTGTTTAAAATGGAGCATGGAGAAGTTAAAATGCCCCTAGATCATTCTGCCACTGTTAATTCTAGATGACATTGTTCTGTAATTTGTATGTAATTGATTTTATTCTTGTACTTGATTGCTGGCTGCATATTGTCTGATTATTTCCAGGTCAAAATTCTTACTCAGAATGAGAATGTGAAGTTGCAGTTTGCCCTCGCTAGCAATTTGAAGAGTGCCATAACAGCTGCTTTTCTTATGCTGCCTGAAAGTTTTTCTGAAGAGGATCTTTATATGCAGATTGCTGGACTCTCATATAGTGGTTAGTATTACTTTTTGTCGCAACCTTATTAAGAAGCTAGAAAAGGATAGTCAGTTCATATGAAGATGTGTTAGTAACCTCAGCTACAGCTTGTTTACTGTCTATACCCATGCATAAGTCTAGAAATTTTAGTCAAAAAATTGACCCAAAAAACATGGGTCCACTTATCCATGGGTCAATGTAAGTATGGCACTTTTTATTTGGGGGGGGGGGGGAATCCCGTGGCACCTAAAAGAAACACCAATCCCCTCTACTCTCTCATCTATCCAGCCTTTAGTGTGAGCACAAACAATTATGCCTGCTGGAATTTTGTAAGTTCTTTGGCATCATTTTTCTTTGCTTCATCATCTACATCCTTTGTTACATGTCCCTGTGCTTTCCCCTCAACCTATCCATGGGTCATATCAAAATCCATAATTTTGGCCCCCAAACCTCCCCTTGACTTATACATGAGGTCGACTTATAGTTGAGTATATACAGTAAGCATCTTGTTTTGGGCTTGTGGTATTTCTTGTCAAAGGTTCCCTTAATAAGATCTGATGAGCTACCAATAGTTGGTAAATTGTTTCTCTGCAAATGGAAAAACAAACAGAATAAACTCATTTAGCTGTGTAGCAGGCTTTCCATCACTACCTACACTTTCTCCTATGTGAAGCTACTTGTACTTTTTCAGAGTCACTGCCCCAGATTCTTCTAGTGGCCTCAGTTAGGAATAAGAATTATAAAACTTCCTGTAGTTGAGAAATTAATTTCATTTTCTCTCAAGTTTTTAGACAGTTGCCGAGGTAGCTCTGTTTACAGTGAACCTGTCCACCTTTCTGGTTATTCCTTTGACTCTGTCCATCTTCCATTTGCTGACAAACTACACTACTGAAAATCAGAATTGTGCCATCACAGAAAAAATAACAAAAACAAAATTCTTTTCAGAAAGAAAGGCATTCTGCAATGCTCTAGTATTCTCTGCCACAGAGAGCTGCATTAGCTGCAGCTGAATGTCTGGACTAAAGTCCCACACCAGCTTTGGAGAGTTACTGGCTTTAGTCACTGCTACCTGTTTGTAATATTGTTTGTAATATTTTTAGTCTGTATTTTTCATTACATCAAATTATATTTGAGGCCACCTTGCTCAGTCACTGAGCTAAAAGGCAGAATACCATGTTTTTTATAAATGAATATATTATTAAAATGCAGTGAAGAACATCCCCATAGCACAGTGGTTAGACAAAAAGCAGATCTCAGCACTCATTAGCAACATCTCAGTAAAGATGGGAATCTGAAACAAATTAGTCAGTATTTAGTCCAAAGATCAGTGCGGGGGGAAGGGGGAAGAGAAAGGAGCGCAAGTGTACACAGTACAATCATATAGATATACATTGCAACTCATGCTTTATTTCTTGGATCTCCAAGTTGGATATATTTTTTTTTATTAGCATGTTATCTCTGGAGGGAAAACTGTAGACTTTAATAGTGCATTATGATGGAGGATTGTTAACTCAGCAGTCTCAGAATTGCAGAGAAACCCTGTTGGCACAGCATGGTTTGAAGCTAAATGAGTATATTATGCTGCTTTGTGGTAAGGGAAATCCTTTGACAAGCTACCTCTGACCTTCCCTAGGGTAGGTTTCTGCCAGACAAGACTGAATAAGAGCCCAGGTGTTTTTGTTTCAGGAAAAAGCAAGAAACAACTCAGATGTTATGCCTTTGTATCAACGTACCTGATTGAGAAACAACACAGCATAGATTTTTATTACAACTCTACATCTAAGGAAAATAGCATGCCTTTGTTATATGTTGCCTCAGAATTTTTATTTCATGTTAGCAAAGACTCTCCTGCTGTGGAGAGTCTCATGTGGTCAGTATTCGGAGTGGTGCTTCTTAAGTTGTATTCTTTCCCTAAAACAAGTTCCAACTGTGTTTATTGGACTTGGTCCCAGTTTCTTCACAAAATCACCTAATAATCAGTGTTACTTGTGTGAGTAGATTCAGTTCCACTTTCCACACACACACACGCACACACAAATGATATTCCCCTTTACACACACATACTTTTATATTTGTGTATTTTCTTCTTTTGCTAGACACAGGAGATAACTGACAATAAGAAAAAAGCTTTGCTTTCTTGAAAATAAAGTACACACAACAGTATATGACATTTTTGTAAAATAAGCCCAGAGGTGAAATTTCAGCAAGAAAATGAAAGTAAGTGTAAATGATAACCTCCTTTTTCCTCCCTTGCTATGCCCATGGATTAATAAACGTCAGTTTGGTGATGAATAAACTCATTTTATCTTTAAAAAACAACATGGAAACTGTTCTAAATATTAGAAGTGATGCCCCTTAATTCTTTCTAATACAGGTACACCTCAGTTAACAGATGTGTTCCTGGGAATTAATTCTTTAACAGAAAATGACAGCTATAACATGGAAAAAATAGGGTTAGGTTCCTGCAATACAAAAACGAAAAACAGTTTAACAGCTAGCATTTCAGCTAGCGTTTTATTCTAAACTAATAATATGTACATGTGAAATGAAACAACCAGGTCAGGTAAACCTTGCATAAGTAAATAAAAACACATTGAACCTTCTGGAGGTCACTTGAAGGCTTCTTCCAAAGTACATTCAGTGGTGACGTCTGCTGTCACCAGCTTGCACATTTCTTATGATTTCTATGTTGTAGGCCAAACATAGAGATCTATGCTTTTTTAACATGTTGGGGGGAGCCGGTGGGGGTGAGGCAGGCTTATCTCTTCCCATTTTAACTTGTTCATACATGCTAAGTAAAGGATTCTGGATACCCTGCCTATTCTATTCTATTGTGTTCTAGGCAAGCTCCTGTTTTAGGCAAGCTCCTATAGCTACAGTGAGATTGACTACAGTAGATCTCATAGTTTCCTAGCTGAAGCTTTACTGGCCAGTAAAGGGCCAGTTCATGTGAATAGTGCTCCTTACCCTGGAGCAGAGCAGTGTGTGTGTGAACGTTTGTACCTCCACCTTAGATAGACCCTGTGATATGATGCTCCATGAAGAGACATTTGGAGTCCCAGTTTGTGAGATCTTTTTGAGTAGGTATGGCAGGTTTTGTAAATGGGGATTCTGGTTGCACACCCCTTCCTCTTGTGCAAATGGGGCCTATGGCTGCACACCCCTATCCTTTCTAGGTATTTTGGATTTCTATTACCATCAGCCCCACCCACCATTGCCATTGTTAGACAATGTATTTCAAAAAATGTGGAGGACACCAGCTTGGGGAGAGTTGCTTTTAGTTCTGGGGGGGTGGGGGCTGCCTGCTTCTTCTTCTTCAAGCCAATACCTATCAGTTTAGTAAGTGTGGGTACAAGCCAAGAGTCAAAGAAAATGTGTATTGACCCTGGGGTTAGGGATGTCTATTAGGGGTAAAGGCACTTGTTAAGTTGTAATTTGTACCACCAGTGGTAATTGGACCTTTGTGACAATCACTATTGAAAAATCAGAAAAATATGCTTTTAAGAGATCCTCTTCCCCTTGAAAATGGTGGAGACATGAGCATGCATACTTCTCAGGAGTGCTTCCATTATCATGTCTTGCACATGATCTCATTTTTATTCTAGTGTGAAATCTGAGGCTCTACAAAAATTGGACTGTAAATCTCATAAGCCCCATTCAGGTTTGCAAGTCTCTGGGGATGATGGATGTTGTACAGCATCATCCAACATCATCAGTTTGAGAGGTTCACCAATTGAAATAATGGCATGTATATATAGGTGTTCCCTAAACCTCTTTTCTTTTCAGTCACAACAATCCTATAGAATAAGTTATGCTAATGTGGGTATCAAGGTGACAATGTAAGCTTTGTAGCTTAGGTTGCCCCAGTCTGTTGTTTTTACTTTTGAAGGCATGCATTCCTTCCAGTTGCATTGATCCACTATTGCTAGCTAGTTCCAACCCTCACTTTCCAACCATAGTTAGGTATCAACTAAGTACTCAAAATTGTGGGCCTTCCTATTGATTGTGTGTGTCCTAATCATTTGCTTTGGTTTAGGTGACTTCAGAATGATAATTGGAGAAGATAAAGCAAAGGTTATGAACATAGTAAAGCCAAACATGTTACATTTTCAGAAGCTTTATGGTAACATATTGGAAGATTGTCCTCAAGTGGTGTACAAGCATCAGATGGGCAGGCTAGAGGTAAGCAGCTAATTTCTGTAAGCTTTTAAAGAAAACTATAATGAAACAGTGTCTGTGTTCCCAGCTTAAGTAGTGAATATGACATGAGTATACTTGCATTATCCAGTGATGTTATTTATTTGTTTATTTGAATTATATCTCAACTTTCTGCCAGAACTAGAATGGAATTTCAAAGACATAGGCGTGTTACTCTGGATTATTATGCAAAGATATCTTGTAGTACCTTTGATAATGACTGAGAGAAGTCAGAAAGTCTCAAAGGTGCTACAAGATCTGTGTGTATAGAGAATTGAAGTTGGCTCACAACAAGGTTCATAATTAGTCTAAATACACAATAGGTTATAGTGTTAAAACAAGGGGACAGTGGGCTAAGAGGCGATAAATAAATTAAACAAACTGTAATATTAAGCAATGCTGAATTTAAAAAAAACAATTGCAAGACACATCAATAAACTGCAGTGCCAATCTGTTAAAATCTCTTCAAGAGGAGTTACTGAAAGCTTATTTGAGCTATCAGGTCTTTGATTACCAGTGGAAGGACCACAGGATACCAAAAATCATGGATGCTCAAGTCTCACTAAATACAATGGTGTAGTAAAACAGCATAAAATTGCAAAATCAAGGTTTGTTCGTTTTTGTTTTTTAAATATACAGTTGCTTCTCCATTTTCGTGAACTTCAAGTCCACGTCCCTTGCCCATTCGCAGGTGGCAAAGAGAGGGGGACAGAATGGGGTGTGCAGCCCCATTCAGACCAATGGGCCAGCCTAGCCTCTCCTGGAAGAATCAAACGCAGAAGAAAGCCTTCTTGGTGGTTACTTCAATCCAGGCTATGAAACTCGCTCCTGAAGGAGGCTCAGTTGGGCCCCCCTCTCTGCTCTCTTTTCGCAGCACACTAATACCTTCTTTAATAGGCCCTAAGCGTTCATCTGGTTGGAGCAGAAGGATGTGTTATGGGTGTGTTGTTTTTAATATGTACAGTAATACAGTTGGCCCTCCGTATCCATGGATTCTTTATCCACAGATTCAACCATTCACAGCTTAAAAGTATATACACACACAAATACACAGAGAGAGATAGAAAAAGAGAGAGAGAGAGAGTTGCCTCTCCGTTTTTGTGGGAGATTTGTTCTGGAACCCTCCCCCCATGAAAACAGAAATTCTCCTATATTCAAGCCCCATTGGTCTGAATGGGGCTGCACACCCCATTTTGTCCCCCTCTCCCTGTGAATGGGCAAGGGACGTGGACTTGAAGTCCATGAAAATGGAGGAGCAACTGTATATTTAAAAAAACAAAAACGAACAAACCTTGATTTTGTAATTTTATGCTGTTTTACTACACCATTGTATTTAGTGAGACTTGAGCATCCATTTAATTGTTTTGAATAAATATATTAAAATAATGTTTCAACTGGATTATTTAATATTTTTAGAACTTTTGTAGCATATATTGTATTGACTGTTTTGTTTTAGCTATATATTATAAGCCATTTTAAGTCCCATTTTTGGAGAAAGGTGGGAGGTAAATCAAATAAACGTAGGAAAGCAGTTATTGTTTGAATTTTCACAGATAATTTTTAAAACATATATCTGGAAACAAGTACAACCTGGTTAATTTCTAAGAACTGCAACTCACTGTTTTGCTAAAATGTTGCAAACATCTGGAGAGCCACACTTTGCCCATATGGAAGCCACATGGAAACAGATTGTTAGATAGCCCACTATAATCTAAAGCTGGTCATTTGCAACAGGAATGGGCATCTTATTATCTGTTAAGGAAAGACCAAGCTATGCATTAAAATAGTGCCTTATCCAAAACTAGAGCTAATTGTGGTGAAGCCTCTTCACTTCAAATCTAGTCCTCATCAGCAAAGAAATCTTCTTTTTTAAAAAAAAGATTTTCCCCAAACCTCCTCAAGACTCCTACAAAACAAGTTTTGGGAACCTTACTTTTTGTCCAGTATGGTGGGCCCTTAGTATCCATGGGGGATTGGTTTCAGGACCCCTGTAGATACCAAAATCTGTGGATGTTCAAGTCCTTTTAAATACAATGGTATAGTGAAATGGTGTCCCTTATATAAAATGGCAAAAACAAGGTTTATTATTGGAATTTATATGATTTTTATGTATTTTCGAGCCATGAATGGTTCAATCCATGGATAAAAAAGTGGATTCAGAGGGCCAGCTGTTCTTGCACACCATAAAGGTGTGCCAAGGTAGATTTAAAAGACTGTCCTGAGTTCTCAACTGCCTAGTTAGATAATTCTAGCTATGGATTTAACTCTTTTCACTCAGAATTCTACTTCTTTCCAGTAATCCCCTGCCACCCAAACCCAAAATGTTTCCTCCTTTACTGTTCTGACAGTGTCCAGAGAATTTGGCCAAATAATCAGGAATGGTTGAAGAAACATCATTCATTTATGAAACAACTTGTGAATCGTAGACAAGTTAACTTAAAGCATAGATTCATAAAGGTTTGTGGTACCCTTGGCTGTTCTTTTCACCTTAAATTTCAATAAATCTCATATAATTAATATGGAGGGGCTCATTGTGCTACTGGTTGATTTCTATGCACACATGGTGTGTTTGTGGTAGTAGTGGGGAGAGGTTTTATAGCAACATAGGTAACTTTCTAATCTTTTTACGGAGCTGTTGTATTCCTTTCAGAGAGTTTGGCAGTCTGATTTTGTAATATATTGGGTTAGTGCAGATTTAATTCTCTGTTTCATGCATGCACTATATGCAAACCCTGAAGTGCTAACTTGACTGATACTAATGCCAGACTTCTCTCTTTTATCAAGAATGAAACTAGAAGGACCTGATGAATGTATATTACAGTTTCAGAGGAATCCTCCCTTTGCACACCAGTTGCTGCTGTGCATGAATAGGAGGGTGCTGATCCACTCCAGTTTTGCTTGAGGGCAACTTAGGGGAATTCTCAGAACAGAAAGCTGAATTAGATAGAAATTTTATATTCGTCTATCCAGCATAGTTCTTCTTTCTATTCCCCACCACACCTCTAGCTGCTTTTCTTAGCATAGGTATACCGTCAGCCCTCTGTATCCTTGGAATTTTTATCCATGGATTCAACCATCCACAGCTTGAAAATATTCAAAAATTCTATAAATTCCAAAAAGCAAACCTTGATTATGCTGTTTTATACAAGGGACGCCATTTTACTATGCCTTTGTACTTTAATGGAACTTGAGCATCCATGGATTTTAGTATCCATAGGAGATCCTGGAACCAAACCCAGTGGATACCAAGGACCCACTGTATATCTTTCCTTCACTGGGAAAAACAGTCAGGGAACAATTTTCAGCAAGTAAGTGCTTGCTGTGGAAAAAGTTAGATGTTCCTCTCCCCTCCTGCTTTTAATCTGCAGCTGATGGTAGCTTCCTGATTATATACATTTGCACAAGACATCTAGACTCCCAGTTGTCACAGTTGAGTCTCTCTAATGCCTACAGTTTTGCTCATCGCTGAAGTAGAATTTGAACTGGTGTCTTCAGTTACTCTTTTGTCCTGTGTTATGCAGCAGGTGTTCTGATGGTTGGAGGGGTGCACCAGCAGAGTTGGTAGAACTGAAATGACATTTCTGGTGGGTGAAAGTTTCTTTTAGTTGCTATTTTGGTTATTTCGGGGCAGAATGGAGCCAAATCAGCATTTAGAGATTGAAATCACACTCCTAGAGGCTATTATTGGCCTAAACCAGTGCATAGGGGAGGCTGTGGAGGCCAGAATGTTCAAGATTTCTTAAGGCATGCCATTTTTTATGTTTGAGTTATGTAGAATACTTGTGATATTTGAATGAATATAAAGTACTGGATGAATCTGAAATATTTTTGTATATGCCCAGAAAAATCACAGCAAGTAGTAGGGAGAATCATATCCAAGTGGCAGAGTATTTGCACCCAAGTCAACTTACTGGCATTTGGGATCAAAAGGCTCAATCAATAGGTGATGTGAAAAACTCCTCTGTGATACTCTGGAGAACTGCTGTAGCCAGTGTAGTGCTGAAAAATAAATGTTCAAATAGTCTGACAATAAATCTTCCTCTTTCTGCTACATCTGTAGGTATGTTTTAGTGCTGGCTTCTTTTATACAGGAGGGTGCCTGTATTTTGAAGTTTGGCTACTGATATTTAAAATCTTATATTGTTTCCAAAAGATGAGAGTCCCTATCTGTTCTTTTTTCTGTGTCTTTAGATAGATAAGAGCCCAGAAGGTCAATTTGCACAGCTAATGGCTCTCCCAAGGACACTGCAGCAGCAAATAACTTCTCTCATGGATCCTCCGGGGAAGAACAGAGATGTCGAAGAAATTTTATTGCAAGTCGCTCATGACCCTGACTGTGGATTAGTGGTACATCAGGGTAAGCTTACTGGGGAATAATAATACCAGAGTGTGTGTTGAATAATCAATCTTGGGATGACTTCAGCATTTAAAATTTAATATGTTGAATGGCATTTTCAATTTAATATGTAATTTTGTGGTGGGGGGAGTGAACTTAAGTTTCCCCCCCCCCCAAAAAAATGCCCAGTTTCTTGTTGCTTAAAAAGTAAAGATGGAAAAGACTCAGCATTGTTTCATGAGCGATTGCCTCAAACAGCTGGCAAAGCAATCTTGACATTTTGCAGTGGAGCGTTGGTATCTGTGGAGGCTAATTCTCTTTTTAAAGGACAAATTTGGAATAGGTGTGTCTTTGGGATGGGCATGCCTGATGGGATTTTTTACTCACACACTGTCTAGCTGAGTTGCTCCCTACTCCTTATCTCGAGCTGCTTGCTTTTGCAGGCAAATTGCCCTGGGTGTGCAGAACTAGTTGTACAGTTCTTTCACTCATAATTAGTAAGTGGTGCCTGCTAAACAAAATGCTGGTCCTCAGGGCAGAACCTGAGAGCTAATTATTCCTCATAGATGATGTACTATATTTGCAAACTAAGATCTATATATTTGAATATCTTGTTGACTCACAAACATGCTATAAGACTTTGGAAAATTCTACTGCTTTGGTCTCCATTTCCCATGTGTGGAAAATAGAAACCACCTTGATAGGGTTAATAGATGAAGAAGCTTTTTATTCCAGAAGGCTTTGGGAAATTAATTGCTTTACAGGAAGATACCTTTCCCTATGGTGCTATACTACTTTTACTATTTACTTTTAAATCAATGTTATCAGTGATATATTTGTATTGGTATATTTTTTTATCTTGCAAGCTGCCTTGAGTACCAATTTTGTGAAAAAGGCAGGATATAAATAAAACTAGATAGGCTGAGATGTCACACTCTCAGCTTCAGAGGAAGGCAAAGTGGTAGGCAAAGTCAAGTTCCCTCTGAACATATCTTGCAAAAAAAACCAAACTGATGAGTTTGCCTTCGGGTCACAAAAAGACAGAAACAACTTGAAGATATACAACAACAACAATAACAGAGTTTAAGATGCAGAAGCTATGATGTCAAATACTCCAGGAACATGCTGTTAAATATTATGGTTACTTGAAAATATGGCTCCAATCCAATTGCAGTTCATTCATTTTATGTCCTTTTGATTTAACATGAGGAAAGTGAATACATTTATGTATTAATTTATTTTTTGAACTTATATCCTGCCTTTCTTCCAAAAATGGGATTCAAGGCAGTTTACAATAATCTAGCAAATAAGATGCTAAAACATTAATTTACAAGAGTTAAAAAAGAATTAAGCAGTATTATTAAAAACATTTTAATTTGATATCTCTGAATCCCTAAGATAAACAGATTAATTTTGCCTGGAATGCATCCAGAGATGGGAAATGTTAGTGTTAAAGCTGACATGTTAGTGTTCATCTTTATTTGAAAATTTTAATTTTTGATTGTACATATTTTAGTAAACCTTTTGAAATTAATTTATTACATTAATTGATACTAGCATGTTCACATTGGTTTACTTTTTAATTTTAAAACTTATTAAAACTTATTAAAACTTAAACTTATTAAAAATGGACTCCATCACCCCAAATTACTATCCATAAGTAAGAAATCAAAATTAACATAAAATAGTAATCAGTATTCAGACTGTTAACATAATTGGACTTTAAATAAAATAATGACTTTCAAAATTATTGGTAAAAATACAATGAATTATGGAAAAACAAATTATTGTAACAGTGAAATTCCAGTAGCAGTGAGTATTATGTGACTTTCAAGATACAGTGGGCTGGGGTTTGGTTCCAGGACTCCTTGTGGATACCAAAATCCATAGATGCTCAAATCGGATTAAATACATTGGCATAGTAAAATGGTGTCTTGTATATAAAATGGCAAAATCAAGGTTTGCTATATATATATATATATATATATATATGTATTCAAACTGTGGATGGTTCAATGGATAAGGAATCAATGGATAAAGAGAGCTGACTGTACTATTGGACTGTACATTCCACAATCCAGCAAGATCAGGAGGGCCTCATGGTTTCCATCTCTGGTTTAGAGTAAAGTGTCTTCAGTTGATGACATCCAGATTTCTTTCTATTTGGCTGAACCTGTACTGAAGAAATAATGCAGCTTGACACCACTTTAACTACCATTGCTCCATGTTATGGAATCCTGGCATTTCTAGTTCGTTTTGGCACCAGCACTCTCTGACAGCAAAGGCTAAATATCTTGCAAAACTATCAGTCCCAGAATTCTATAGCATTGAGCAAGGGCAAGGTGTCAAACTACATTAATTTTACAGTATAGGTTCACCTGTAGTCGGTGGAGTTCTGTGGGACTGTGCAGGTGCTGATCTGGAAGTGATAATGGGTTGGATGAAATCCAGGAAGCTGAATCATGATGAATCAGGGACTTCGTGACTAGTTATTCTTGGGGGCCAGGGAGTCAGTATCCAACCTATTCTGGGCAGAATTGCCCTCCCTATGAAAGAACAAGTATTCAGCTGAGAGGTGCTTTTTGCGCTACCGTTCTTTTTGGAGGTCAAAGTGGCCTTAGTGTTACAGAAAACCTTGCATCAGCTTTGGGTAGTCCTCCTGTCCTAGACAGAATTAGGTTGCAGGCTGACCAGACATCCTCCTTTTCCAGGACATGTCCTACATTATAGCCATCTGTCCAGGAGGAATCCAAAATAACCTCCATTTTGAACATGACTAAGAAGCACAAATTTATAGTTATATTAGTGTTTTTAGCTTTTGTTTTGTAATGTCTGGCATTTTTCTTGTATGTCCTATATTTTGTGGTGCCTCATCCTCCTTTGTGCTTAGGACATCTGGTCACGCTGCCTACAGTGAACTATGCTCTGGTAGCTTCCTGGCTTGACTTCTGCAGTGCTTATATTCACATGGCTGCCCTGGAAGATGATTACGAACTTCAGTTTGTACAGAATTTGGTGTCTGTTCTCCTCTGTGGGTCTCAAACATGGGTTACCTAACCCCAATACCTACGACTCCTCGAACGCTTTCATCAGCACTGTATACGTATAATCTGGACTGATTATGTGATGAATGTTGCTGTCCTGGAGCTAGCAGGGATCACCAGCATTGAGGCCATACTATTGAGAACACAGCTGCGCTGGGCAGGATACATTTCTAGGATGGAGGACCACTGCTTCCCAAAAATAGTCTCTCTGGCTTTTCTTCGCTACCAATCCCTACCAATCTACCACTTATACATGAGTATATACAGTAGTAAGATCTTTGGATGAGGTTCTTCGAGTACAGTCAATAATGTTACGTTATGTTTACATGGGAGGGGATGGTTTTTATATGCTGGTGCTCCAGCACTGACATCCACATCTGTAGACAAGTTCAACTTAGTACTAGTTTTGCAGTTTCCCCTTTGGCTCCATGTCAAGGCATTTTTATTTGCTTAGGCATTTTAAATTGGTTTTATGATTGCCCCTGTCTGCATTATAGCAATATGTTGCCTCTCAGTTTTGTTGTTTACCTGAAGCATGATATAGAAAGTTGAGAATTATTATTGTATGTTTTAATTAATGCACCCCACCCTAGTACCCATCAAGCTGAAGGGCAGTCTAGAAATTCTTAAATAAATGAATTATAAGATAGCACTAAGAACTGCATGGGGATGAGCAGAGAGCCAGTTTGGACTACAGCTTCTTCTTGAGGGTTCACTCAATATCATCATAATCATTGTCGTCGTCATCATCATTTCTTATGGAAATAACAACAATGATGAACATCAATTAAAACACATTAATAAAAAACCCATGTTTCTCTCTGCATATTAAAATGGCCTTCAGAACTATTTGTAATGTTATCTTGGTGTTGCATATATTAAAAATCATTGGAATTAAGGTTTCAGTCTAGTTGACTAAAGCAAACTAGTGTTTATTTTAGAATAACTGCCAAAGTATGCTGCCATGCTGAGTTTATTGTGTTGCTGGAGGGGGAAAAAGTTTAACTTTTAACCCTTTGGGGAAAAAAAATACCATGCATAACATCTGTTTTTGTTTGTCCTTTCTCTCTTTTTCTTTCTCTTCAGGCATTTCAGGAATTGTGAGATCGTCCAGTCTAATTCAGACTGCTAAAACCGCCCTAACAGCTGGTAAGAGCATGTGGTGCTGTGTTTTCCTGGTTAGGCTTACAATCAAGGAAGGCAAATTAATCAAAATTAATAATAACGATCAAGGGCTGCAGACAGCATGAAAATCAACAAGGGGGCCTGTTGATTCAAGTGCTCTAATAACTGGCACCCTTGTTAGGTTCAGAAAGTTTGGAGAGCAGTCTGACAGCTGGTGCCTCCAAAGCCCTCTGTGAGGGTTTCTTGTCTGCGATTGAGAGCATCCATTCTAATCATGCTGGAAAACTTTTTATCTTTCACCCCTGCTAACAAAGCTTTACTGTCCTATTCAACTGCTCAGATATTTCTGCCATTGACCTGGTGGCTGCCTAGGTTTGCAACTCACTCATCTGGGCACTGCTGAGTTAAACTGTATTTCCAAAAAGTATTTAAACAAGCATTCAGGGATACCATTTACAGCTCATGGCCATAGTTTTAATTAGTTTAGAAGCTTGTTTTGTCCTATTAAAAAGTTGCTCTTTCAAACCTTCCTCCAGAAGGAAAATAAAAGTGCAGAATTGCCATTTACACTTTATGGTGGTAGGTGTGCTTGCCACATTGACAGCAGTGCAATATAGCTCTCCAGTCAGTTGGAGCAAGATGGTGGGTATGAATGCAGGTGTGAATGTAGCACACAGTCTTACCATCATAAACTGTGAGTCAGCCATTATTTAACTAATTGGCCAGAACTATGTTTGAATACCTTTGTTAAACTTCTCTGTAAAGGTAAAGTACCATGCCTTGTTCTGAGTCCAACCGTTGGTCCTTCTTGCTCTAGTATTGTCTTCGCTAACCAGCAGTAGCTCTGTGGGATCACAGGAAGGTTTTCCTGCTCTACCTGGGAATGCAGAAGATTGAACAGGGACTCGCAGTGTGCAGATCATATGTATGCCCACTGAGCTATAGTCCTTCTTCAGCTATGACCCTTGCCACATAATGTGAAGGCAATCAATACAGTGTCAGCTGGGGTTTGGTTTCAGGGCACACACACACACCATGGACACCAAAATCTGTGGATGCTGAAGTCCCATTATATACAATGGTGTAGTAAAATGGTGTCTCTTAACAGAAAATGGCAAGATCAAGTTTTGCTTTTTTGAATTTTTTTTTAAATACATATATATTAAAGCCATGAATGGTTAAATTCATGGATGCAGAATCCATGGAGATGGAAAGCCGATTGTATTATCAAAAGAAATGGGAGCTGTTTGAAGAAGAATCCTTTATTTTACAGAGCTTATATATATTCTCAGCTGTATATTTTGATACAGTGGTCCCCCGGGTTATGAATCCCCCGGGGTACGAAAACCCCGGGATCCGAAAGAGCCGGGGCTGGAAAAACAGCCCCGGGTTACGAAAAAAAAACCCGGGTTAAGAAAGAAAAGCGGCGTGAAATTCAAATCGCGCCAAGTCTTTTCCTATACTTACAGTGGTCCCCCGGTTTGCGAATGTTTTCGGGTTACGAAAGGGGTGCTGGAACGGATTACTTTCGTAACCTGGGGGACCACTGTATAGATAGTGGACTGGTTTCTTTTCCCTCTTGTGCACATGAGGCAGTGCTACGTATTCATAAATGGCTTAGGAACCTATTAGCTGCTATTCCTGACTTTTATGTAAAATAATCATAGAATCATAGAGCTGGAAAAGACCACAAGGGCCATCCAGTCCAACCCCCTGTCATACAGGAACTCACAATCAAAGCCCCCAGACAGATGGCCATCCAGCCTCTATTTAAAGACTTCCAAAGAAGGAGACTCCACTACTCCGAGGGAATGTGTTCCACTGTCGAACAGCTCTCAGTGTCAGGAAGTTCCTTCTAATGTTCAGGTGGGATGTTCTTTCCTCTTATTTGCATGCATTGTTTGGTTTCCTGTTCTCTGGAACAGCAACAAATAATAATTTTTAAAAAGATGGAAACTTTCTTTATTTGCCTTGGTTATACAGTTTATGAAATTTTGGTTGGGAAGTGCTGAAAATTTTTATCTTAGTATCATAAAGTTGGAAGGGTCTGCAAGGGTCATCTAGCCCATGCAGGATATACAACTGAAGCCTTCCTGAAAGATGCCCATTCTTTTAAAGACCTGCAAAGAAACAGGGCCCAACACCACATATATGGTACAACAACAAAGATAGTAATAATTTTTAAATAATCTTAATATTTAAGTGGAATCACTTTTCTAGTAATTTGAGCCCATTGGTTATATGCTGTGGAGCAGCAGAAAACAAGCCCTTTTCATCTTCTACATGGCATCTCTTCTGATATTTAAAGATAGCTATCATGTTACCTCTCAGTCTTCTCTTCTTCAAACTAAACATATTCAGTTCCCTGAGTCATTACTCATAAAGCTGATCATCTTGACCCCTGATCATCTTGGTTGTCCTCTTCTGGAAACAATCTACTTTGCCATCATCCTTTTTGCACTATGATGCCTAGAATTGGACATAATATTTCAGGTGAGCAAACTAGAATGGCACTACTACTTCCCTTGAGCTGGACATTGTATTCCTGATGCAACCCAGAGTTGCACTGGCTTTTGTGGCTGTTGCATCACATAATTTCTGTGAGAGATTCAAGTTGAATTGGCACCTCATGTGTGGTACTAGAGGCTGGAGTTGAAAATGCTATTTTTTGACTTGGCCAGAGGATTCTGGGAACTGTATTCTTTAAAAAGTAACTTTTCCAAGTCCTAGTATAGGGTAGTTGCTAATTCCTACGTTGTGATGCATTAGCCACCTGTTCTAAAATTATTTAATTGGTAGGGTTCCCTGTATGTCTTGACTATGGGCTGTTAACACTAATTTATTACTTAGATAAGTTTGTGGACACCCTGCATGAAGAGCATTGATAGCAGCAGTGCGGGAGATGTCTTAGAAATCTAAACACAATTAAGTTTGCTTGCCGCGTGGGTGCGTGCATATATTCAGCTGCATACTATGATACTGGTTTAACTACTCAACCATCCTTCTCTTATTACAACTGTAATTCTCGTAATGAATCTTTGAACTAGTACAGGCTTGTATGAGTATTATTTATCGTGCTGTGTTATCCACCCATCTCCTACGCCCTTTTTCCTCTTTCCCATGCACACTTTATTCAAATTTTAATGGCATGCTTGAGGCAGTATCTTAAAGCCAGACATTGCATTAACAACTTGCCTTTCATCTTTCCCTCCCCCACTCGGCAGTCATTCTGAATATATTCAACTTCTAGAACCTGTGTATATTGTGAACATTAAATGTTGTTCAACTAGCATGCAGCAATTTTAACAGTTACTTGTTTCAATATAATGCCTATATTTTATAAACATTTCAGTTACCACATGTTGAATCACAGGTAAAATAGGCCTTGTTAAGTTCAAGAATGCTGCTGACCATCTGCTAGACAGTTAGATCCAAGATGGTAATTACTGTGTAGCTGGCATGTTCTGTACTGTTTGCAAACAGTATTTGACAAAAAATACAACAAAGATCTTCAGCCTTCTGACAAGATTTCCCTTCATCTTTCTCTGCCAATGTGGTTTTAAACTAGTGTGAATCCTGTACTTTTGTTTACTGTCAAATGCCCTATTTAGCTTTTCAAGATAAAAAGATCTGTATGTTTTCTCAAACCCATGGTAAAACTTCTGGTCTGGTTTCTATTAGAAATGGCACCATCCGTTGATTTATTTTTCCTCTTGGCCTTATGGTCTTTTGGAACTTAAGGCTTTGAAAAGTGTTATATTTAGCTGCTTGTAAGAACTGCTCCATTCTCTCTCTCTCTCTTCTCTTTCATTTGGCAATCTTATGCAAAATAAAACCATTCAGGTGTAGCTTTCTGCCAAAATAGGCATTCCTATTCAGTTCTAAATGTTAATTCTTCTAGGTATCTCTGCATATGTTTTTTTTTGGGGGGGGGGAATCCAGATATTCTGAAATTTTATTTGCAGAAATAGGGTATCTCCCAAGTACAGGGGTCATGTTAGCCATTTACAGGAACAAAGTCTAGTAGCTATCTTCTCTTGAATATATTTCTTCTTCTTTGCTCTCCGGTAACTTTGATCTCTATGTAGCTGTTCTCTTCTTTTGTCACTTACTAGAAGACCATGCAGGTTCAAAAGAGAGAGTGAGAGAGACTTCAGAATTGCTCATGTAGAGATTAAAGCTAATGAAGATCAGCGGCTGCTTGGAGTTCTACCATCTCCTTTTTTATTTTTAAACTTGAACCTGCCTTATCAGCAGCATGAAATGTTGATTACCACTGGTAGCTCTTTGCATTGGGATGTTCTCATTACCTCAGAATAAGAAATCATACAAATCAAGAGAAAGAAGAGAATCTGAGACAGAGAATTCAATGCATTATTGAGATAATTACTAAATATTTGTGAATTAAATCTGCATGTTTCATTCCTGCTTGTTTCCATGCTCAGTACAATTTCCGAAAGTGTTCATATAAATAGTCTTCATGGGCAGAAAAGCAAGATGATGTCCAGTTGTCATCAGCACCACCACCACAACAGGCTCTTTTACTCGCTTGGGTGACTCTTTGAAGAAGCTCCATTCTTATCCTCCTTTATGTTGGATTGGCATTATAGTTTGTATATTGCTAGGCACTAAGTGGTGGATTACAAACATTTATCTGCATGTGTGAGTTATGTGTGGTGGAAGTGAAGCAATATTGCAGACTTAAAACACAGTTACAAGGGGACAAGATCCAGGGAACAGTGTGTGATCTCCAAGAGTGTATGAATTTCCACATAAGTAGAAGAGGTGCACATAAATGTTCCACCACTGATCTTAGTGTGCAACATAAAAATTGGGTTATAGTTTTGTCCAGAAAATGTTAGACAGCAACCTAAACTACAAATGGGGTTGACAACAAAATGCACTTATGAGGAGTGATCTGGAGAAGACTGTGCCCTCTTCCAGTACACACTATCCCATCCCATCCCAAACTCTGTTTTATGTGTTTGTGAACAGTCCATGAGCACTCTGTTCCCCCATGAGCATATTCATCCTTCACTGGGTTGTGAGGGCATATTCCCTTTGTGGGTTTTCCCCCTTAACCTTCTTTTAAGTCCTCAGATCTTGAGGTTTCCTATGCTCTTGTGTCTAGACAATGCCAATGGATATGATAAACAAAGGTGGCTGGAGGAAGCACAAGTTGGCTTCATCTATTTATGCTTTTGATAGGGACTCTTGAATTTCCTTCTGCCTTCACCTATGTTCATCTGGGATGTTCATATTTTAGTGGGGAAATAGTGTAAAGTCCAAGGTCAGACTCTTCACAGGAAGCAGAAGACATGCAGAGGTGTTTTCACTGGTACATGTATGCAAATTTGCTTGGCTCACTTCTTGCTCATGACAAGGTCTTATTTGAAAACGCATGTTTGATAAATATGGCTTTGCATTGTTGTGAATGAACAGTTTGTCTTTCAGCACTTGTATATGGCATTCACAACAAGGTACAGTACAAATGGTTTACATTGACCATGAAGGATGACAGCTGTTTTTCAGGCTTTATGGGAATGTGAACTAGAAAGCAATAGATATTATAACAAACACGGATCTGGTCAGGAAGGCTTGTGGAGATGTGGATTGGATTCAGTGAGAACACCAGGAAAATTTTAAAGTGTCATATGGGAGGTCAAGAAGAAAGTACTTAATCAATCTGAAGTACAGGCTGTTTAGTTACATACTGCCAGGAAAGTGGGGACTGAAATCTCATAGATAGTCATGTTCGTACAAGTACACCTTCTTTCCAGGAGGTCTAAAATTATGATAAGCAAAAGCATAAGCTTTATAACTGATTCTCTTTAGAAATGCATTCAGGGCTAGTTAGAATTGTTGTGTGAATATTGCCAGATGCTCTTGTAAGAAGTGACTTGGAAACTGCTGCTTGTTTCCCTAAGTAATCTAATATAAGCACTAGTTATTGGACCTGATCTGAACATCAGAACCATCTGGAATACAGTCAGCCCTTCTTATCCACAGCTTTTTATCCATAGATTCAACCATCCACAGCTTCCTTTTTTATATTCACTATGTCACTGTATTTAATGGAATTTGTTCATGCATGGATTATGGTATTGACAGAGTGGATACCAAGGGCCATCTGTATTGCTATAGTTATCTTTTTAGCCTTTTAATTATAAAATTTGTAGTTGATGGAGAGCAATGATCAGAAATGTTCAGTGGGAGAAAATTATTTAATCCTTCTTTTCCATTATAGTAGCTTTTTAAAAAGCATAGACTAAAATGAGTTATGGGGGGGGGACTTTAAAAGCAAGATAATAATAACATCAGTAAAGTATGGCTTTAAATAGCAGATAAATTTGAAGCTTGAAAAACAGAAAGCTGCAAGCTAAAAATAATACATTAAATATGTGCAGAAAAAAATGTAGGCCACTGGCTACTTTAAGTGAAAGGCTCTGGTAATTCTTGAATAATAATAATAATAATAATAATAATAATAGTTTATTTATAGCCCGCTCCTCTGTACATATACATAATAGAGTGCCAAGTGTCACCAGAGTAAATAGTGACCACGTAAACACAAGTGCTTCTGGTCCAACATCATCTCTGAGAACTGTTGCAGACTGACATGGCTCAGTAAGAAGCAAAGGCTACTTGTCTCTGAATGTAAAGGACTAAATTGTGACCTGTTAAAATGTTCCATCCTTTATTGTTCTGATGTCTCTATTTTTTAAAAATCTTCTAGGGATGAAAAAGTCGGTGACTTACAGCATGAAAAAACTTTACAAAATGACAAAAGGATGGCTGAGGAAGACATGATGACTGTAGGTTTGGACTTCCTAAAAAAAAACAAAAACCCAACCAATCTTCTTGTGAATAAAGGTTATCCCTATTCTACATGTTGCATCATCTTGCCTTGCCTTGGAAAATTTAAGAATATGCAGAAACATGTTTGTGCTATTTATACACAGACAGTCTTGCAGAGAAGATAAACAGAGATCTTCATTTTCTGTTTCCTTGAAGAAGATTTGGAGGATTTCCCCCCAGTGACTGTTAGAACAGTTTGTTTTCTACCTTTACAGAATCAACTGGTTTTAAGTGTGCGCTGTGTAGGTGTTGTCATTTTTAACTCCTTCAGAATGTCCTCCCTTGCATGTTGTGACATTTTTGAGTTCTCTCTGGGGTTATTTTTCTGTCAGCTTTTCTTCAGGGGTAATTCTTTATTCTTTCATCTTTGACTAAACAAAAAGCTCTGAGTGGTGTACTCATATAGCTTTAAAAAACACAGGAATTGCTGGACTGAATTCCTGTCCGTGTAATCCTCTGCTGTGCAGAGTGGTGTGTCAAGTACCGTTGGAAAAAGGTCAGCCTTTTTTTTTTAAAGGCATAGTTGACAGCAACATGATTCACAGCCAAATATTGATGAGTGGCTCATATTTCAAAACAAGGTCAGGTTATAGTTGAGCTTCTGTGTCCAATAATGTGTGTATGGGGGTGTGTGGATACATAATTTAAGCGTTCTGCTGTACTGCCACTTCAGAGGGCTTTTAATGGCAGCCTCTGGTTAAAATCAGGGAACTATTTTCTTGTTACAGGCTGCTTTTATTCCTCACCAACCAAATTTATGACTGTCAGTTACTTACACTCAAAGGAAGACAGACAATCTTTGTCTGTCTGTTTCAAAGCTGATGTGGCTAATTCTCTGATGAACGATACATAGCCCGCAGTAATGCACTATATTATTAGAGGGGGATTCAAATAATGGCATTAGTCCGAATGTGTATTGGTTTCAATGAGGAATCTTATGTTTGTTTCCCTTGGTTTTTTTTATTTTTTTCCCCCCCACTGCATGTTCTCCATGATAAAAGTGTTTTGTCTATATATATATATATATATATATATATATAATTTGCATGATGTTTACCACAGATAAATGGGAAAAGGCATTATGATGTATTGTAGGGGTGCTTAAGGGAAGTTACTATTCAGCATATGTGTGGATTGGAGGTCCAGTTGGTACAAGTACTTGAAAATTGGTAATAGCAATTACTTCATGGAATAATATAAATTTAAATATAAATTTAAATAAATGTGGAAATGTTAGAAAGGTAAATCATTAAGAGAAGAATATTTCATAAAATAATAAAATTGTGTTCATATTGTGGAAGCTGTCACATCAAAATGAAGGGAAACTTTAATTATTTCTGTGATCACCACTAGAAGAAACTGCCAGTATCTCCCAGAAAGGCTGTGAAAAGCCTCTTTTCCATTCTGGGCTCACAACAAACTCCAACTCCCAGAATTCCATAGCCTTGAGCCAGAAAGAGTTAAAGTGGGGCCAAATCAGGTTATTTCTCCAGTGTGGACACAGCCTTTGAAAACCTACACAATCAATGCCAGAGCAGAGCAGAGGATGATGCTTACAGGAATTGTAGTCTTAACCATATAGAAAACACCATCTTTAGGGAGGTTTAATTATTGCACAGGTTATCTACTGGGGAGACCTAAACTGTTTTACTGTTGGACCTGAATTAAAGATCAAGCAGAAGTGTGTGGATCGGGGAGATAATCTCATCTAAACCTTTCTGAAAGTGAGTTGCCACCACCCATTTGAATACCTTGCTAGTTGCCACAAGTTGACAGATCTTGTAACCAAATGCATCTGAGGAAGTAGACTTAAGTCCATAAAAGCTTATGCTGCCAATTTCTTTCTTTAGTTAGTCTCAAAGGTGCTACAAAATCTCTCTACATGCAGATTTTGTGACTGTTGGAGTCCAAGACATCTGAAGATGTGGCAGTGCTTAGTAACTGTAAAAAGTACATGGAAACCAGTCACGAGGCACCTGGGCTATAGAAATAATGCAGTTTGATGCCTCTTAGTGCTGTAGTTCCATCCTATGGAATCCTGGGATTTGTAATTTTACAAGGTCTTTAGCTAAAGGGTGCTGGCACCTCACAAAACAACAAATCCCAGGAATCTGTAGTCATGGCAGTTAAGGTGGTATCAAACTGCATTATTTCTACAGTACAGGTGCACCCTAAGAAAAATGCAGTTGGTAAGGTATGGGAACTCAAATCCAAATGAAGAGGAAACATTGATTTTTTAAAAAGGTTTTTAGTGAATGACATATTTATTTTGTGGAGTTTCTTTTGAGAGCCCATCCTCCCACCTCCCAGATGGGTGCCTGCTCCTTTCTTTCTTGGTGAATACTTCTTGTCTATGAATATACATCTCTGTATTTTATAACTGCATTTTTAATAATAAAATTGCTGTATTTTTTAAAGGGACAATTGTCTCCAAAGGAACTCTTCTTAAAATATTAGTATTGGTTAATTTAAAAAGTGGTATGGCTCCAGCATGGTAAACCAGTGTGCTTTCTTTCCCAACTCTTCCAGAATGTATTTATGGGAATATTCACACAACTATGAATATGTGCAATTCGGAAGGGTGAATGCTCCACACGGGAACTTGTATTTTTTTAACGGGTTTGGTCTTTCACACTGTGCCCCTACAAGCCATTCCCCCTGCAATTTCATGGATTCCAGCATAGAATTAATATAAGATGTTTCAAAAGGCAAAGGTGGGTTGGGGGAAATGACATGTATTCTGTTAGCACTGGACAATCCTATGCTGTTGGTTGAAAACTTACTAGTGTTATCTTCAGGGTTTTTTAAAGCCCTTAAAGATTCCTGCCTTCTCACTAAACACACTATTTAAATCTTAAGATGCAGTCTCATGTGAATGTTGCCACTCTATTCTGCTACGGTACCAAAAGCTTCTGAATACCATCCTGTTTTGTCATGCAGCTTGGGGAATAGTACAGTGAAGAATAAACCAAGCTGATGAAGCATGGACTAAAGATACTATACATTTGCCAGAGCCTCAAACAATACATATCCATTGTGCCCAGGAGGTAACATAAGTTGCTGTGCTAAAGGTAGTTCCCAATAGTATATAAATAGATTTTTATTTTGGAAGTGCAAACACACACACACACAGGAAATCTTGTTTGTATATTTTTATACCCAAACATACTCAGATTTCACATATCCTCTTTCATAAGTCAGGCAATTTGGGACCGTGGGTGAGCATGTATACTTGAGGGTGACCAATCTCAGTAAAGATTACTCTGAAAAGTTTACTTTAGTTGCCACTTGGGGAGAGATCACTCTCATGAAAAATATGGGTCAAAGCATTGGAAGAAACATGATCAGGTCAGAGAAGGCTGGAGTTTGACCCCTACATCTTGATAAAGGCTTTTGCTGCCTTCATGTTGAACCTAGTTGAGGAGCAAGAGTAAATGTAATATTCTGGAGGCCAAAAAGAAAAAAAGTTACACTGTTCCACAGCTAATTAAACACTTTTATGTGCAGCAGATGTTCTTTGTAGAGGCAAAGCAATGGCACAGTCTTTTTCACATTACAGGTGTTGCTTTTATGCTCTACCATAATTGTACTCAGCTTTATTTCTCCAGTGTGGCTGATGTACCTGATGCATCTGTGTGTTGTTTGTGGTAAATGTGTTTGTGTAGACAAACAAAAAGCCCCAATCGTAACTTTACACTTCAAGAGGAGGAAAAACATACCCTGATTAATGGGTTGGGAGCCAAGCTAACTTATTCCAACTGTTTATGGCTTGCACTGTAAATATTTCAAGGGTCAGGACTTCAGAAAGTTTCCCCTTTAGTCAGGACAATCTTGAAAGCCTTTTCTTTCAGTCCCCTGTAAATCATTCATGTCATTGTGGTTTTTAAAAAGCACGCCACCTTTCCTCTGGAGTTGAGTGTATTCGGGTTTTGGCACTGAGCCATGAATTGAATCATGAGCTAAAAGTTGTTCATGTTGGGAGCTGCTTCTCTTTTTCTGAATGGAAAATACCCTGTTAAAATTGTGCCATCAAGACAAAAGGAAAACATCATGAGGAGACTAATTTCCTTACTGACAAATGTGTGAAGGCAAGAGAATATACTTAAGGATTTGGAGAGTATTTGCATGGTTTGTTGAATGAAAGTTAATCAGACATGAAAACAAATGTTTAATGTTTATACCAGAAACCCTTCAAGTTAGATAAGTGAAGATTTAATCTAATGTCATGCAGTTAGGGAATCTCACACCACAACATCCCCTTCTGTATAAGTCCTCTTTTTGTATTTGCTCCTTTGTTTGACCTCACTGCTGGGTTTCTTCTCCTATATTTAATACTTAAATTCCTCCTTTCTCAGAGAGTATCCATGATTGGTTGTTCTTCATTATTGTGCAGTTGTAGTTGCCTGAACCTACTGCTTGGGCTTTTGTTCTTTTCTTCCCTTCAGTTCTCAGTACTGCCAAGATGCCGGATACAGTTGAGTGGTAGCAGTGGTGGCAGCAGCAGCAACAACTCAGAGAGTTACCTCCCATGATGACATTGCTGTATAAACTGAAGCATCTCAAACCTTTTCTCAGACTTTGTGTGAAGATTTCAAGACTAAATCTAAGTTTTAGTTCCAACCAGAGCAGACTTGCCTAATCAATGGAAACTCATTAAGTCAATACTCATTGTTCTCAACCTATCGCAAGCCTAAGGCAACCTTCTCATGGGGTTCTCTTCACAAGATTTGTTCAGAGAAGGTTTGCCTTGCCTTCTCCTGAGGCTCAGAGTATGTGACTTGCCCAAAGTCACCCAGTGGGTTTGCATGGCTGAGCCAGAATTTAACCCCTGGTCTTCAGAGTCATAGGGCCCAAACAGACAGGCCAAAATAAAGCTGCTTCAGGTCACTTTGGAGGTATGCTGTTTAAATGTCACATCTTAAGAGGCCAGAAGCTGTGCCAAAGCTGTGCTCCAGTCCTTAGCACTAGAGTGTGGCTTTGGCATGGCTTCAGTCCTCTTAGGATGCATGTGTCATTTAAACAGAATACCTCTAAAGTGACCCAAAGCAGCTTTATATTGGCCTGTCTATTCAAGCCTATAGTTCAACACTCAAACTACTACACCATGCTGGCACCAGGCTTCAAATCCATGCTCTGCCATGGAAACCCACTGGGTGACCTTGGGTAGGTCACACGCTCTCAACCTCAGAAAAATCCATTATAGGTTTGCCTTAGGGGGACTATAAATTGGAAATTATTTGAAGGAACACAGCAACAAACTTTAATTGAGACTAACTTCTGGATGTGAAAGCCAAGGTGGTATGGTTTATATGTTGGATTAGGACACTAGAAGAGCAAGGTTTGAATACCCCACTCAGCCATGGAAACCCAGTTAAATCACTCCCTCCGCCTCAAGGCAATGGCAGAGGCAAACCTTTTCTGAAGAAATCCTAGAAAGAAAATCCCAGGATAGGATTGCCATAACAATGTTGGAGTTGACTTGAACCACATAACACACACCAACATCTGGATTTAGGACTCTGCTTTCCAATGGGATATTATACTGGCAAGCAGTATGACACAGATATCCTAGGATGAATTCTATTTAATATTAGGTACACTGGTACAGAATTAGTCAACTGCTTTGGAGAGGACGGAAACTTGGAAGATTTATTGATCTCCACCTGCTCAATTCCCCATCTTAATTTTCCCGCCTTGAAGCAATGTATGAGGCATAATTGCGTGGCATGTTGATCCAGGATGTTAGATACCTGACTCCTCAAGTATTGCAATGCTATATTTAGATTATCAGAACCTGAAACAGCCACAGGCTTCTGTTTAAAACGTGTTGTCTGTGTCAATATAGAGCTTCATTGCTTCATGACTCAGTCAGCTACATTTGCAAGGAATATCAGTGGATACTGCAGTATAAAAGAAAATGTTCCAAAAGAGCATTGGTTAGCAGGCCCAGTTTTACTAGGAGTGGATGTTCACTTGTGCCTATTGTAATATAGCATTTCCATCACTTCTTCCTGGGGCCATGTTGTCAATGAACCAATGCTTAATGTTACTTCAAGTTTAAAATTGTACATAAAACAGACAGAGACTTAAATGGATATTCAATAATACAGTAGTCCTCCACATTCGCTAGGGTTAGGGATGAAGGACCTCTGTGAATGTGGAAAAACTGCAAATAAAAAAAAAACACTATTCTTTTTAATAATAATAATATTTATATACCGCCTTTCCAAAGGATCAAAGCGGTTTACAAAAATGCTTAAACAATTACATATACAATGAATACATAACTGAAAAGTTCATCCCCTTACCTTAACTAAAATATGAACAGCAAAATACAGTAAAATTAATTACATAAAAATATATTAAACTATATCCTCCTCTATAAGCCAAATGGACTGGCCCTGGCCCCCTCCCCCCAAAGCAACTCACTGGTGGTGAGCCTGCCACAGCAGACACCCAGCCTTTATCCCCTTCCCAAGGAAAACAGGTGTTCCTGGCTGGGTAACTGGGGCCTGGGCCTGGCAGGAAGCAGTCTGGGGCCAGCAGTCCACCAGGTGAGATGGAGCATGCAGGTAGCAAGCAGCAAGTCCACACAGCAGCAGGAGGTACTACACATCTCTTTCCTGGGGTGGTGGGGTGGCCTGGTGTTCTCTCTTGGTGGGATGAGTCTCATGATTGGAATGTGGAAATAGAGGGGTATAACCTTATTAAGAGAAATAGGCCAAACAGGAAAGGAGGAGGAATAGCACTATATGTCAGAGATATTTACACCAGTGAAGAGATCCTGGACATCAATCATGGAAGCCAGGTGGAGAGCATCTGGATAAGAATTAAAGGGGAGGGAAACAACAAGGGTGTTACGGTGGGAGTCTACTACAGACCCCCAAGTCAGACTGAGGAATTGGATGATATCTTTCTAGAACAGATGACCACACAGTCAGAAAAGAGAGATGTAGTAGTGATAGGCGACTTCAACTATCCTGATATTTGCTGGAAGTCAAACTCAGCAAAATCCTTAAGGTCTAGCAAATTCCTCACTTGCCTGGAAGACAATTTCATGGTCCAAAAGGTGGAAGAGGCAACAAGGGGGTCAGCTATTTTAGATCTGATCCTAACCAACAAGGAGGACTTGGTTAATGGGGTGCAAGTGGTGGGATCATTAGGTGGAAGTGACCATGTTCTCCTGGAGTTTGTAATACAGTGGAAAGGAGAAGCCAGGCAGAGTCAGACACGCATCCTAGACTTTAGGAGAGCGGATTTCAGTAAACTTAGAGAAGTATTGAGGGCGATTCCATGGTCAGAAATACTAAAAGATAAAGGAGTTCAGGACGGATGGGACTTTCTCAAAAGGGAGATACTGAAGGCACAATTTCAAACAGTTCCAGTGAGAAAGAAAAACGGGAGGTGTCTCAAGAAACCAGGATGGATGACTAAGGAACTTTCAACCGAGCTAAGTTTGAAACGGAACATGTATAAGAAATGGAAAAAGGGGGAAATCACGAAAAAGGAATTCAAAGAAATAGCAGGCATGTGTAGGGGTAAAGTCAGAAAAGCTAAAGCGCAGAATGAACTCAGGCTTGCTAGAGAGGTTAAGAACAATAAAAAGGGCTTTTTTGGATATGTCCGCAGCAAGAGGAAGAAGAAGGAAACGGTAGGGCCACTGCGTGGAGAAGATGGCAAAATGCTAACAGGAGATAGAGAAAAGGCAGAATTACTCAACACCTTCTTTGCCTCAGTCTTCTCAGAAAAGGCAAAGGGTGCTCAACCTGAGGATAATGGAGCAGAGAACAGAATAGGGGAATTTCAGCACAGAATAAGTAAAGAGATAGTAGAGGAACACCTTGTTAATCTAAATGAATTTAAGTCTCCGGGACCAGATGAACTCCATCCAAGGGTATTAAAAGAACTGGCAAAAGTAATATCAGAGCCATTGGCAATCATATTTGAAAACTCCTGGAGAACAGGAGAAGTCCCAGCAGACTGGCGAAGGGCAAACGTTGTCCCCATCTTCAAAAAGGGGAAAAAAGAGGATCCCAACAATTATCGTCCAGTTAGTCTGACATCAGTTCTAGGAAAGATTCTGGAGCAGATCATTAAACAGAGAGTCTGTGAACATCTAGATGGCAATGCCATAATCACAAAAACTCAACATGGGTTTCAGAGAAACAAGTCATGCCAGACAAATCTAATCTCTTTCTTTGATAAAATTACCAGCTTGGTAGATGAAGGGAATGCTGTGGATATAGTATATCTTGATTTCAGTAAGGCCTTTGACAAGGTTTCCCATGACATTCTTGCAAACAAGCTTGTAAAATGTGGGCTAGACAAAGGAACTGTTAAATGGATCTGTAATTGGTTGAATGGCCGAACTCAAAGGGTGCTCAACAATGGCTCCTTTTCATCCTGGAGAGAAGTGACCAGTGGGGTCCCACAGGGCTCTGTCCTCGGCCCAGTGCTATTCAACATCTTTATCAATGACCTGGATGACAGAATTGGGAGCATACTTATCAAATTTGCAGATGACACCAAATTAGGGGGAATAGCTAATACCCCAGAGGACAGGATCAAGATTCAAAATGACCTGAATAGACTAGAAAGCTGGGCCAAAGCTAACAAAATGAAATTCAATACAGAGAAATGTAAGGTATTGCACTTAGGGCGGAAAAATAAAATGCACAGATATAGGATGGGTGACACCTGGCTGAATGAAACTACGTGTGAAAGGGATCTAGGAGTCCAAGTAGACCACAAGTTGAACATGAGTCAACAGTGTGATGCGGCAGCTAAAAAGGCCAATGCTATTTTGGGCTGCATTAATAGAAGTATAGTGTCTAGATCAAGAGAAGTAATAGTGCCACTGTATTCTGCTTTGGTCAGGCCCCACCTAGAATATTGTGTCCAGTTCTGGGCGCCACAATTCAGAAAGGACATTGAGAAACTGGAGTGTGTCCAAAGGAGGGCGACAAAAATGGTGAAGGGTCTGGAAACCATGCCCTATGAGGAACGACTTAGGGAGCTGGGGATGTTTAGCCTGGAGAAAAGAAGGTTAAGAGGTGATATGATAGCCCTGTTTAAATATTTGAAAGGATGTCATATTGAGGAGGGAGCAAGCTTGTTTTCTGCTGCTCCAGAGAACAGGACCCGGAACAATGGTTGCAAGATACAGGAAAAGAGATTCCACCTGAACATTAGGAAGAACTTCCTGACAGTAAGGGCTGTTCGACAGTGGAACGCACTTCCTCGGAAGGTGATAGAGTCTCCTTCCTTGGAGGTCTTTAAACAGAGGCTGGATGGCCATCTGTCAGGGGTGCTTTGATTTGGATTTCCTGCATAGCAGGGGGTTGGACTGGATGGCCCTAGTGGTCTCTTCCAACTCTACGATTCTATGATTCTATGATTCTTCTTCCCCCACTTTGTGCTGGCTAAGAGAATACCTCTCTAGTAATCTCCAGGTCCTACAGTGCAACTGTGGTCAACATCTGCCAAAGGTTGACCATAGAAGCAAGATAGAGGACCAACAAATGCCTAGAGAACTGCTTTCTCTAGGAGCTTCTAGGTTCTCAGCACAGTTCTATGGTCACATTCTAGCAGAGTTGTGCTGAGGACCTAGAGGTTCCTAGAGAAGACATATTTATCAAAACCACAAATAATCAAACCTACAATAATTAAAACCACATATTTGGAGGACCAACTGTACTAAGATCTCCTATTCTTCCTAATGTCCCATCATACAGCCTGTACAAATACTTATGTGTCCTAATAGGCCGGGGGGGGGGGGGGGGACGACGACACAAACTCCAACTGTGGAACAAGTATAGCTCACCCAGTATTTTTCTTCACATGTAGCTGCTGTAATACACTGAGTAACCAGATTATATATACTACACTGACTATAGGAATAAGTCCATCTGATCTTGGAAGCTAAGCAAGGTCAGCAAAACCACCTCTTGACTATTCCATGCCTAACAAAACCCTATGAAATTTATGGGGTCACCATAAGTGGACAGGTGACTTGAAGGCACATATGTAGATGCACACACTAGAAAACAAAATGGCGAATTTGATTGCATGCATAGTCTCCCTAAATGCTGTAAAGGCACCAGATCCTATCTGATCTTGGAAGCTAAGCAGGGTTAAGTCCTGGTTAATTCTTGGATGGGAGACCCCTGATAAATACCAAGTGTTGTGGGATATATTTCAGAGGAAAAAGCTTGCAAAACCTCTGAGTAGTTCTAACTTCAGAAAACGCTATGAAATTTATGGGGTTGGCATAAGTCAGCAGGAGACTTGAAGGTGAGCGTACACACACACGCACACAGGAGATTAAAGAATTATAATTTCACACACATTTTTCTAATATGGCTATGACTACTTAAGAAAAGAGATCTTTGTTGTATAGCAAACAGCTAGTTGAAAATCAGCTGAATGAGCTGCAGCTGTGGAACAAGTAAATTCCATGTGATCCTTCCACCACCTTTAGGTCTGTTCCTCTTTCCCAAATATATGACATCTAGGTGGGTGTGGAGATGCAAGGTTTTCTGTATAGTGGTGCATGTACTTCCATGGCAACCACAACTCACCACTTCATTACTGATGTTGTTGGGCAGCAAGTAGATGTTTACATCTTAGCAGGTTTTGCTCAAATAATAATCCTTTAAGAATCTTTAAAAATTATTTGAGGAATTTCTTTTTATACTTATATAACTTTAATGTTGCTGGGCTGTGTGGTTTTCTGTAAAGAAAATACAAAAATATTGCAAATAACATTGATGAAACATGCAGAAATATATTTTAGGGAAACAGTTTTTAAAAAATTAAATGGTAGATGGGGCTGCCATTAGAGAAATCTATGCAGTGCTCACACTTAGGTCATGTTCCAAAACATTTGAGCATGATTTAGTCTAGTGTTGGATTGTGGCCAAAAATATGACGCACAGTACTGATTGCCTAATCTTGGGAAAGATCTGTATAGAATGAAAAGGTATATCAAAATAAAATGAAAAATAAAAAAAATTAAATCAGTAACTACAGGGGATGAGAGTTAAAGCTAAAGAAGCTAAGAGTTTTTAGTTCAGTAAAAAAAAACAGGCAGGGAGGTGAAAATGATAGAAACTGATAACATTTTTTTTTAAAAAAAGTGTAGATTTCCCTTGTCAACTGAAAGAAATCATGTTAGGATTGAAGATCATCCACTTAATAGTCCTTGGCAGATAAAAAGAAGTGTATGTGTGCACAATTTAATGTTTCTACCACAAGATACAGTGACAGTCCCTTCAGTAGGTTTTAGAAAAGGATTAGACCAGAGGTGGGGAGCCTGTGGATCTCTAGATGTTGACGCCACATGGTTCTCATAGTTCATAATGATTAGGTGTTGCTAATGGGAGCTGGAATCTAGCAACTAGAGGAGTAGAGAAATAAGATCTATCAGTAGCTTTTTTGGGTATTAGCAAACTATAGAATTCCCTTCCAAGAGGAGCTAAAATAGGCCCTTCCTTTTTTAAAACTCCAGTGTTGTTTTGCCAGTTCAGTTAGGCAGTAGGGAAAGGGTTTACTTTTAAATCATATTTTTAGAACTGCAATTGAATCATGACTCAGTAATTTATGTTTTAACATCATGGTATTGTGTGTTCATATCTGTACCTCTTTTTAATTTGTCTGGAGAGAAAAGCAAGATTAAGTCAAATAAACAAATATTAGCTTTGGCACCTACCTGGATTTGCTTATTTGGAGGCCTTAGGCATCAAATATTGAAGATGTCAGAAGAGGGTTGCCTCCAGCATGCCCTTAACTTCTCAGTGCCTTCTGTTCAGACTGAGCTGTAGGGAAAATGCTGGATTCCCCTGATGGGTCTTTATGTTACTTTCCTGTTATACTCACTGTTTTAGTGTAGCTTTTGCCTAATCATTCCTGACACTGCATCCCTGTTCAACTGCCTCAACCATGTCAAGTTGACATTTTTAGCAACAAGGGATTCAGAAGCCATCAGTATATTAGTGGCCTCGCGGTTGTTAGTCCCAATGTCCCTTAGGTATCCAGTCCCATCTGTTGACTGTCTGGCTTCTCTTTGTACAGAAAATGGAAAGAAAAGCCATTAACACCCAGATTCAGCTACCATTTGGAATACCTTTTAAGCAAAGGGAGGTGGAGATAGTAGGTTAAGCCATTTCTGACAGAGGCTCTTAGATATGTCTGTCTAGACACTTAGGATATACTCATCATAGTACAATGAAAGCATCAGTTCAAGCTAGGTCACATCTTTTGAAAACAGCACTTTCATCATTAGCATAGTCTGAGTAATGTGGTATGTTGCAAAAGGGGGGGGGGAGGTTAACTATAGGAGTCCTGGGTTTAAAACCTGCCCAACTATGAACCTGGCTAGGCTCCACTCTTTCTATATAAGCAGAGACATTACCTTTATAATGTCAATCTGTGCAAAAAAGAGGCCAGTGAAGCTTAAAGTTTTGGATTCCCTCCATAATGCATTGCTTGAATTGACAGTCTGCACAAGATCAATGTGGATCAAATATAAGACATCCTCAGCACATGTAACAGGGAGTGCACCTTCCTTTTTCTTGATTGCTTCAGGGTCAAAGCTTCTGCTGTTTAATTGGCCCTGTTACCTTCCTTTGTAAATTAGTGGGCTGGCACTCTTTGTGTTCCATGACTTCTATTGTATGTTAAATAAGCTTTCAGAGGGACCATGTGGACAGAAGCTATTGTCACGTGGATCTCACCTAACATAATGAAACAGCTGTTTCAGTAACCTGGTCTGATGCAATCTTGTCTGCACCTGCTTGCTCTGGAGATAAACATGAAGAACATTTAGAGTAGGGGTAACCAAAAGAGGGACAGCGAGCATAGCATAATGGTTTGAGTATTGGACTATGACTCTGGAGACCAGGGTAGAAAGCCCTGTTTGCTCATGAAGCCCACTGGGGTGACCTTGAGCAAGTCAACTCTCTCAGTTTCAGAGGAAGGCAATGGCAAACCTCTGAACAAATCTTGCCAAGAAAAATACATGATAGATTCTTCTTAAGAGTCACGACTTGAAGGCATACAACCACCACCACCACCACCACCAAAGGGGGCCTTCCAGATGGTACTGGACTGCAATTCACATGATCCCGCACCACTGGCTGGCTAGGGGTGCTGGGTTACAATATTTGAGGGGCCACAACTGGCCCATTGTCTTTTAGAATCTGATAGGTCTGTTTTGCCACACTTCTGCTGATTAGATACTTTCAGCAAGGCACTGATTCCCTATTTCTTTTAATACTAAAGAAATCTAGCTGAATTTTATTTAATTTGTTCAGATCAGTCTAAATGGGGGCAATCAGTTAGAATTAACATTTTTATCACCATGCATTTTTGGTGGTATAATTTTGGCTATGTTTGTGCAGTGGTAGGAAACCAGAAATAGAAGGAGTGATTCCGACAGCACTTGCTTCTATCTACTGTATTTGGGATGGCATATGAGATAAATTCTTCATTTGGATTTTAAGGATCAGTGTGTAATATTTTACTTATTCCTGCTATTAAACTTCACAAGTAGGCAAATTATTAATGGAGAGCAAGAGTGAACTTTGCATGTAACAATCACTATGCTGCATTTGGGAAATGCACATACTAAATGCAGCCTTTGTAGTGTGACTGATCTCCATGTCTTGCTACATCAAAGGCCCACTTTGTTATGGGATCCTGAGTTATAATAATTATGACATGTCTGAACCATCCCTTCTCTTTTACAATGTTTCTCTTACACTGAAGTTTGAATGTCACATATTGCGTTCTTAGCTTTTGAAGAGTGAATAAGTTAGGAGGGGTACTAAACATTAAAAAACCCCAACATCTTGATTTTGTAAAAAAAATAAAATAAAAATAAAATGTGGGGTCTTTTTTTCTTTAAATAATATGTTTATAATGGCCAGGAATCAAATAGTTACATTGGGATAGGCCAATGGCATGTGCTTACCCAGTAGGTTTTTTTTTTTTTTTGAGTTTGACTCCTTTGAACAAAAGTTCCCTATTGTATATCACCATCAGCATGTACAACCCCCCTTGGTTTCAAAAGTCTCTTTCATATACCATATAGAGATAAGTTGTTTAATAAACACAAGTCTGTATCACAGTAAAAAGTATGGAAATAGCAGCAGATCTTGGTTTGTCTCTGCATTTCTACAGTTCTAAAGAAGTTGAGGTGGGACTCCAACTGGAACAAATTTTGAGAGATGTTGAATATTCTGAAACCAATATCGCTACAGAAAAATTGTCATTGGACTAGATGAAAAGCTGACCACTGTACTTGAAAATGCAAGTGTTTGTTTTGTCCCTAAATTCCCCTCTTCTTAAATAAGAAAACAATCATTTTGTGGTGTAACCAGAAGGCGGGGAAATAACAATTGTGATCAGTTAACTACAGTATATACCAAACTTTTTGTGGCAATACCTAATATATTGATCTATTATGACAAAGTCTGGAACATCATAGTGTCTGGAGTAAATTCAGTTTAACACAACTTGACATTGGCATTAATTAAGGTTCTATTCCCCCCCCCCCACTCCCGGACAACTTTTGAAGAGTACTGTTAAACCTTCCCATATGGGTGACGCTGGCATGAATGTGGAATGTTTCTGATGTAGTTTGACTTTTTGTTGTCATTTGAGTATGTCTAGATGACAGACTCTACGAAGTGGGAGCTTTACAGTTGAGCAAAGCTAAAATGTTTTCTCAAATTATTTGCATATGGAGTGAAGTGACTTGTTTTAGATTAAAGTTTCCTTGAAGTACATTTTAAAAGGCTGATGTCAATTGTAAACCGTGACCAATAACCTGATTAAGGCAAGATGTGGATAAAGTTAGGTCACATTGAATCAACTGTATTGTCATAAAGTGTAGAAATTCCAGGTGTACTAATGGCAAGATGACCTTTACTGACATTAAGCTTACTAAGCTTTTGAGATAACTGTTCAAATTAGTGGTATAAATGTTTCTTGATGCTGATGGTCATAACTGTCTCTCTGAGATTTGGAGGGGGCAGGGCAGGGGGAGATCTCTTTTTCAGAAATATTGTCCAGCCTCAAAATATTACCAAGAAATATTTGCATCATTAGTACAGTATACATGTAAAAATACCAAAGGAAGACAGAAGCTTCTTAAAATGGACGCAGTAGCTTGACACACAATCCAATCCAGCAGATTTCTTTTAATATTCAGATCCTTCTATAGTGTTTTATCTTTGCAATTGTTTACAAAGGATAAGATTCTATTCCCATTAAAAAATAGTCCAGAATGGTTGGTTGATTAGATCATGTATAGCATTGTTATTTATTTTATACTGTTTTCCACAAAAAAAGTACTCATGGCAGATAACAGTACTAATATGCCAAGTAAGATAAATCAGTTTAATCACGACACAAAAGCTAGTCAATGAGAAATAGAACAAGATGGAGTCAGTACCCAAGCAGTTCAGTTTCATTCAGCAACAGATGACCTTATGTCCCAAAGGTGACTAAATAAAAATATATTTGTCTGCCAGCAAAGGACAACAGAGAAGGAGTGAACCTAGCCTCCCTTAAAAATAGCATTCCAGAGAATCCAACTTCAGCCAAGTCTTTAGAATTTGTCAAGATCACAAGAAAACCACGGCTAGACCAAACCAAAGGCTCCAAATGACAAACCAGATGGGAAATACACAAAGAGGATATAAATGCTGTCCTCCTACTTTGGTTTCTTAGAAATCGACATGCTGATGCATACTGCCTCTGATCCTGGAGCCATCATCGGTTCATGTAGCAATCCTAACTAGTATTCAAGATAGTTTTATTCGCCACAAATTTTGCTAATCCCCCATTTAAAACTGTTAAATTTAGTAGTCCTGACTACATCTCATAGTTGTGGAATTTCACAGCTTCACTATATGCTGTTTTGTCTTGAATTTCCTACTATTTAGCTTTATAAGATGCCTATGGGTTGTAGTGTTAACTTGCATTATAGTGTTGTGGGGGGGGGGGGAATGTTTCCTAGTACAGTTAATTCACACCACGTATAATTTTATACACCTCTAATCCCATCCCACATGCCTCACTAAAAGCCCCAAACCTTGTAACATTTCCCCACAGGGGAATTATTTCATTCGCTTTGGCATTTTGATTGCTGCCTTCTGTAACTTTTCTACTTTACAATATAGATTTTGAGGTGCGGTGACCAGAAAGGGACATAGTATTTTGTTCGCATGTTTAAGACATTTAGTATGCACAGTGGGACCTTGTTATCCACTTATTATATATAATGGCTGAGCAAAATGGTGTCCCTTATATAAAATGGGAGATCAAGGCCTTGCTATTTGGAATTTATACTTTTAAAAAATATTTTCCAGCCATGGATGCTTGAATCCATGGATAAAAAAATCTGTGGATAAAATAAAGCAATTAATTTTTAACTTCTGCAATGGCAAGAGAGAATAAAAGAAGAAAAAATGTAACTGATATGTCTTGCTAGACCTGTGCTGCATGGGGGGGGGGTTTCCATTTGTGAATAGTTTGCATTTCATAATAGTTTGCATTTCATAATTTCATAATTGTGGCTGGAATTGGTTTCTGGACATCTTACATCTAGATAATAAGATCAGTTTTATCATGAGGACCACTTGGATGCTATTTTCTTACTCCTCAAAATTTAACGTGCCTTATTTATTTGGTTTAATCTAGGGTAGGCTTTCAAAGTGAACACCATGCCAGTTCGGATGTAGAAAAATGGAGGATAAGAGCTGCTTCTGCAACTGACCTTTCTGATGAATTCCTCTATGGTGGGTATGGCTCAAGTGTATGTTCATAGGACATGACCACTGCCATCTTTTGATTTTAATAGTAAAATGTCTAGGACAAGAACATGGAAATACTGTACTGAGTTATAAGCAGTGTGTGTGTGTGTGTGTGTGGTAACATGCAAAGCAGAAACAATGGCTTGAATTAGAGTAGAATGAGTAGGACTTACCTGTGTGTTGACTTATCATTCAAGTTGATTCAGGTCCAAAACACACTGCAGAAACAATCCAGTTTGAGACCACTTTAACTGCCTTGGCTCAGTGCTAAGGAATTCTGAGATGTGTAGTTTTGTGAGACATTTAGCCTTCTCAGACAGAGAGTGCTGGTTCCACAATAAAAAATTCCCAGGATTCCCTAGCACTGAACCAGGGCAGTTAAAGTGGTCTCACACTGGATTATTTCTGCCATGTGTTTTGGATTTCAAAGGGCATACTCTAGTGGGACCAACTAAGAGGATAAAGGGGCCAATCCACACTGCAGAATTAATCTAGTTTGACACTACTTTAATCGCCTTGGCTCAGTGCTAGGGACTCCTGGGAATTGTAGTTTATTGTGGCATAAGAGCTCTCTGACTGAGAAGGCTAAATGTCTCAAAAAAAACCTGTAGTTCCCAGAATTTCCTAGCACTGAGCCAGGGCAGTTACAGTGGTGTCAAATTGGACTGTTTCTGCAGTGTGTATTGGACCAAGTATTTCTTATTTTTTTTAGGTTGTAATGACGAATGTTTCTTAGTTTCTAATTATGGGATACTTCTAAAGAGTATTAAAGGCATTTTGTGGGATATTCTGAGAGCGATTCTGGGAGAAAGAAAGTGTGACAGAGGACTTTATTTTCTTTTACTGAAACAGGTTAATGTGGACAAGGCCTAAATATCCAAAAGGCACCAAATGCTATCTGATCTTGGAAGCTGAGCAGGGTAGGCCCTGGTGATTACTTGGATGCAGGTGTTGTGGGCTGTCTTTCAGAGGAAGGAACTGGCAAAATCAGGCATTCTTTGCCTATGAAAACCTTGTGAAATTCATGAGGTTGCTATAAGTTGACAGATGACTTGAATGCCCCACCAGACATAATTTTTAAGGACACATTTTAAGAAGAGCCTTCATGATATCTAACAACAGGCCTCTTTAGATTATTTTATGTGATGCACTGACATATTTTCTGTAGCTTACTGAGTGATTGAAATGCTTTCTGCAGTCCTCCAGCTCAATCTTGGGCCCCAGACACTGCCAGTTAGGCTTACTCCCACCACTCTGTTTTATTGCTTTATATAAGCATTGAGATTTTGAAGGCTATTTAGGTACATGAGTTGAACATAGGCTGCTGCAATTTAAAGACTGTTTTCAGTCAGAATGCATATATATACTAGTCTCCTGGAAGCACACCACCACAAAGATTACCGTACTACAGACTGGATCTTCCTTACCTGAAATGCTTGGGATCAGAAGTGTTTTAGATTTCGGATTTTTATTTTTTGGGATTTCATAATACCTGTATTTTTTTTAATGTAGAAAATAAGACATCTTGGAGATGGGACCCAAGTCTAAACACAAAATTTATTTATGTTTCATATACAACGTATACACATAGACTGATATTGAAATCTTATATAATATTGTTTAATCATTTTGAGCATGAAACAAAGCTTGTGTACATTGAACAATCAGAATGCATAGGTTTAACTATCCCAGCCACCCATTTTAAAAGTTCTGGTTTTTGGAATATTTTGGAATTGAGAATTCCAGATTTAGGGAGACTTGACCTCTAGTTGCCATTCTGCAAAATGACACGGAAAACAATCTTGACAACCAAACGTGTTTATCTACCTTATCTAGCTATATTGGTGTTTGTGTTTATTGAATCTATATCCATATGATTTGTACTGAATCAGTATCACATTAGATATCATGATATTATATCATAATAAAACTTACCAAATGTGGTTTTATATATATAAATGGCAAGTGGGGAGCCAGTATGATGTACTGGTTTGGGATGTTAGATTAGGAGTCCAGAAACCCAGGGTATGAATCCCAGCTCAGCTATGGAATCCCACTGAGTGACCTTGGACAAGTCACACTCTCTCAGCCTGAGAGGAAGGCAATAGCAAACCTCTGAATAAACATTGCTAAGAAAACCCTATGAGGGGGTTGCTCTAAGCTGAATTTGACTTGGAGGCCTGTAGCCACAATAATAAGTTATATTTAGCTCAGCCCTTTCAAAACAGCATCTTCCAAAGTTATTAGGAAGGCAGCAATCCCTTGAAATGTCTTTGGTCTTTTAGGATGAGGAGTTGACTGCATCAACAATAACTTCCCAAGCCAGTTAGAAAGTTAGGGAGAAAAGAAAGGCTTATAAAGAGACTTGTCACTTATTAGTACCCTCAGGCTTTACCATTAATACTGATCAACACAGCAGGGATCACGGGTTAATAACATCTCTTTAATTTTATAAGGGTTGTTTACATTCCTTTCTTTGTGTCTACTTCATCCATGTCACTGAAAGTGGAATGACAGTACTTCCTGAATCTGTCCCTTGGGCTCCTGAATTGTTGTTGTTGTTGTTGCTGTCTACCTTCAAGTAATTTAAGACTTATGGTGCCCCTATCCTGGGGCTTTCTTGGCAAGATTTGTTCAGAGGGCTTTTATTTTTATTTTGCTTTTGCCTGCCCAAGCTGAGAAAGCCCAAGGCCACCCAGTGGGTTTCCATGGCTGACCCTGATTCAAACCCTTATTTCCAGAGTCAACGCTCAAACCATGCTGGCTCTGAGTATATATATATACCAAGCTCAGACTTATCATTCTTGGTAGAATGAAAAATAGATCCCAATGTGGCACTTTGGGTGCTGGACTATGGCTCTGGAGACCTGGGTTTGATTCCCCACTCAGCCATGAAAACCACTGGGTGACCCTGGGCAAGTCACACTCTCTCAGCCTCTTCAGGGGCAATGGCAAACCACCTCTGAACAAATCTTGCCAAGAAAACCCCATGACAGGCCGCCAAAGGCATGCAACAACAACACTTCCTCCCCTTCTTCCTCCTCCTCCTCTTCTCTTTCCTCTTCTTCCTCCTCCTATTTCTCTTCTCCTTTCTCCCCCTCCTCTCTTCTTCTTCTTTTTCCTCCCGTCTTCCTCCTCCTCTTTCTTCCTTTTCCTCTTCCTTTGCCCTTCTTCTTCTTCCTCCTTCTTCTTCCTCTTGTCCTCCTCCACCACCTCTTCCTTTTATTACTCCTCCTCCTGCATTCTTTTTCTTCTTCCTCCTCCTCCCTTCCTTCCTCTTCCTCCTCCTTCTTTCCTCCTCCTTTTTCCTTCCCTTCCTCCTTCCTTCCTCTTCCTCCTCTTTCTTCTTCCTCTCCTCTTCCCTCTTCCTTCTTCCTCCTCCTCCTTCCTTCCTCTCCTCTTCCTTCCCTTCCTCCTTCCTCCTCTTCCCTACTCCTCCTCCTTCCTCTTCTTTCTTCTTCCTCCTCCTTCCTCTTCTCTTCCTCCTCTTCCCTCTTCCCTCTTCCACTTCCCTCCTTCCTCTTCCTCCTCCTTCCTCTTCCTCCTCCCTGCCTGCTGCCTACCTGCTGAGGGGCGTGACGTCAGGGCCTCATTATCTTAATCTAGGCTGACCTCATGGGCCGAGCAGCCAATGGGGACGCGGGGGCCCTGAGCCCCACCACCACCTGCTGGGAAGGAAGGGAGAGAGGAGAGTAGAGTGGAGTGAGGAGGATTCCATCGTGCTTGGGATTCCTCTCCTTCTTCTCCTTCTTCTCCTTCTTCTCATTCCCTGGGCAGGGAGGGGCAGAGGACTAGAGGAGGGACCTCCCTCTCTGCTGGCAAGAAAGCACTCTCTCTCGCATTGTTTGGGGGTCTGGCTGGGGACTGAGGCAAGAAGAGCAGCCGAAGAGGAGTTTGTGCTAAATTGTAGGTGCAGCTGGTGCAGCTGCTGCTGCTGGCCAGAGAAAGCACGCTGCTGCTCTCCACTGCCTCCTTCTTCCTTCCTGCCCTTTCCCGGCCAGGCTCTGCCTGCGAGAAGGAGGAGAAGTGGAGGAGGAGGAGGAGGGAAAGGGAGACCCAACAACACCAGCAACCTGGAGTTCCTGCAACCTGGTGAGTGAGTCTTTCTGCAGTTTGGGACACTGGGTCTGCATCCAGACTGGAGGGATAACCCGGTTTCATACCGCTTTAACTCTTTCTGTGGCTCAAGGCTATGGAATTCTGGGAGTTGGAGTTTGTTGTGGGCCCGAAGGGCCCACAACAAACTCCAACTCCCAGAATTCCATAGCAGTGGGTCAGACAAAGAGTTAAAACGGTATGACACCGGGTTACCTCTCCAGTCTGGATGCAGCCTAAAGTCACACTCTCTCAACCACAGGATGTCACTGCCTTCCCCTGAGGCTGAGAGAGTGTGACTTGGCCAAGCCACGATTCAAGCCCTATCCTTAGAATCATAGGAGTTTATCACACAGGACGAAGCCCATGCAGAAACCAAATTTAAAACTGTTTATCACACAGGACGAATCTAAACTAGATTTTGACGAAACTAAATTTAAACTGAAAACAGCCTGCATTTGCGGGTTGTTTTTCAGACGACGTTCGGGGTCAACCCGAACAGAAATTGGGAGTAAAAAACACATTTGTGGGATGTCTACTAGACAATGTTTGCATGAAAGAGAAATAACGAAAAATTAACCCGAAGGCAAAGTCGTCAAAACCAGCAGCTTTTTACTTTCGCTAAATTCTGAAAGGACAAAGCGTCTTTCTCTTCAGATTATTTTTGCGTTATTTCTCTTTCAAACCAACGCAACTGACAAACAACACCCAGATTTTAAAATCCTCTTTCTGCACGGGTGTTCACCAATTCACCCTCTGTGTGATAAACTCCTATGGGATGCCCATGTACTCTCAACCTGGCTCATTCTGCTCTCAGAGATGCCTCCACTAAGGAGTTTATCATAAGATGGAATTTGGGGGTATAATGCAATGGCAATCCGAATGCAATCATGGGGTTTCATGTTATTGAGAATGAGTGTATCTCACACAATTTCAGGCAATGGGAAGTCATTGCAAACACAATCATAGGGTTTCACGTAATTGCGTATTAGAGTATCTCACACAGTTTTGGGCAATGGGGGTCATTTTTGGGGAATGGGAAATCATTCTGAGCGCATTCCAAACGCAATTAGATTTAACGTAAATTTGCTAAACTAGCGAATTCATGTAATTGTGAATTGGCTCCATTCGCAATTGAGAGAAATTCCTCCCGTGTGATAAACTCCTAAGTCCATGGCTGTTGCTGTTTATTTCTTCAGTTCAAGTATATTGTGTTTAAAAGGCAGACAGTCTGGGGCTAAAAAGTGTGCTATTGTGGCCTACAGAAACTCCTCACACAACACAAACACGCACCAAGCAATCCAGTGGGGTGGACTGAGGGGGTCGATGAAGGAGTAATGGGATCTGGGATGAGTTTGTAGGAACTGAGGGGAGGCGATTCCTTGGCTGGATTTCCTACGTTATTCCTTCTTTCTCCTCCCTTTACTTGCTCCTTGTGTGTAAAGTTCCCAGTAACCTTTAGGCCTAGAGTTTGGAAGCAGAGGCACCTGATGGGACCCAGGAGAGAGGAGGACAAATTTGATTTGTTAAAAACTTTTCCTGACTGCTGGGTGTTTTACTATTCTATTTTCATTCCTCCAGTTGTTGCAGACCTTGGCAGTTATCTTTCGCATGTGCTTCTCCCTGTCTTCAGTTACTGGATTTGTACCTCCCTAGTGACCCTTTTTGGATTCTTCTGGGCCTCTGCTATGTTTGGGAGCTGCTTGATTTTTGTAGCATTTAGCAGTTGCTGTTAGCTGCATGCACACTGCAGAAATACAGAATTGTCTTTCTGGGAAACTACCATTCCCAGAATTCCATAGCATTGAGCCACGGCAGTTAAAGTGGTGTCATGCTGGATTATTTCTGCAGTCTGGGTGCAGCCAACGACAGCAGCTAAATGCTACAAATCAAGCAGCTCCACTTAAACTGCCATGGCTCAATGCTAGTGAATTCTGATATTTGTAGTTTTGTGAGACATTTAGCCTTTCTGTCAGAGAGCTCTGGTGCCAAAACAAACTACAAATACCATAATCCCATAACATGGATCCGTGGCAGTTAAAGTGATGTCAAACCATATTATTCCCGCAGTGTGCATGCAGCCGTTGCCTCAATCCTAGGGGCATAAGGCTTCATGGTAACTACCAGTAGAAGCACCCAGATGACTCAGTAATATATTTTCAGTGTTGTTGTTTTAAACCTTCTTTTGAGTACTCATGATATATGGCATCTCCTGGATTTATTTACTGCTTCTAGTTCTATGACAAATGGACTCTCAGTCCCACTACAGTGGATGTTGACTGCATTGTTGAGGGACATAGCTTTTGTGGACATTGCTAATGTAACTTGATTGCAGTTCTCAATATGTTCAGCTTGTGGCAAGGTGTTGGGAGTTGACTGAAAAAGGAACACCTGAATTTATACTCAGACAGGGACACCATCTGAAGAAGCACTCACTGTATCTTGCCATAATGGAATGTAAGGATGCAAAATTTGACAGAGTTGTGGCTTGATTGATTGAGAAAGGTGAAAAATAAAACTTGTCTCATGGCCTCTGTTCCAGAATTCCTACAATTCTTCCTCTTCCAGAAGTTTTCCAGTCTGACTCTTTGGGAATGTGTTGCTTTTTGTTCTGTGTCTCATACTTCCGCCTTGTGTTTTCCCACATAAAGTGATCTCTGCAATCTCCTTCAACAGGGTGAATTGGCAACATGATGGAATGCTGTGTCCTGAGGAAAGAAAACTAAACTAACCGGCCAGGTTTCGAAACTGAATCTGTGCAAGATTTGTTCAAGACAGTTAACAGTTGCAGTTAGTTTATAGGCACAACTAATGTTTGTAACAGTGGAGGGACATGAGAGTAATTTAATTCTACTGTTTGAGTAAGGGATGCATACTGTTCTAATTAACATTTCTTTAAAAAATTAACCTGTTTTGGTAGAAGAGTGAGACAAGACAAGGGATTTCCACTATGAAGACATTAAACTTTTTTTATTTGATACCTTCATGTTTACTTGATGTGTGTATTTTGGCCTTCACACATCAATTTCATACTATTTATTTGTTGTTCCTGAAAGGAGCAGGCCATTTTTCACAGTCAAACCTAGAATCATAGAGTTGGAAGAGATGAGACCTTAAGGGCCATCCAGTCTAACCCCTCTGCTATGCAGGAACTCACAATCAAAGCATACCTGGCAGATGGCCATCCAACCTCTGTTTAAAAACCTCCAAAGAAGGAGAGTCCACTATTCTCCAAGGAAGTCTATCGCACTGTCAAACAGCTCTTACTTTTAGGAGGTTCCTCCTCATGTTGAGGTGAATCTCTCTACCTGTAGTTTGCCTCCACTGCTCCATGTTTTGTTTCTGGAGCAGAACAAAAGAAGCTTGCTTTAGCTTTGGTATCCTTTCAAATATTTAAACATGGCTATCATGTCACCCCTTAACTTTCTCTTTTCTGGGCCAGATATATTTGGGTCCCTGGGGTGCTCCTCATAGGGCATGGTTTCTACATCTTTAACCATTTTGGTTGCCCTCCTTTGGACTTGCTCCAAATTGTCAACATCCTTTTTGAATTGTGGTGTCCAGAACTGGACACAGTATTCAGGTGAGGCCTGACTAAAGCAAAATAGAGTGGCATTGCTTCCCTTGATCTAGACACTATCTATCTATCTATCTATCTATATCACTATATAATGATAGAACCATTCTAACATATTCGTTTATATGCAGATCATTCAATCAAAGCATGAATGAGTTAACCACATGGTTTGTTCTTGAGTGCAGGATTTTTTTGGAGAAATAATCACAGCAGACCTCTAATATGGGGATGACTAGCAGATATAGCGGTGGCATGCTTCAGTTGTTTGCCCTATACTCCTAACCTATACTACTTGCAAGGTGGGAACAGACAGTGCAGTTGAAATGAATGGGAATGCCTGCCACACACTCTGTGCAGATTGCAGGTGCAGCCCTACAGTCCAGAACAGGACTGTAACAGAATGGCTCAAGATGGGTCTTCATCTGGATTTGGCTACCTGGTGCTGGCTATTTCTCCTGCACTCAAGACACAACATGCTGGATGTTCTTGTGAGATAAAGTTTACTTATGTTTTTGATGTCCACTTCCCATGTTGTCCATTATATAAACATTTCTTTTTGATTTGCTGAGGCTATTAGAGATTTCTACTGTAATGTTGGCCCAGCTCACAGTATTTGATGAAGTATTTGGAAGCTATCCTCCTCCCCCTCCTGTTGGTGTTATAGTTATTGTGTATACTCGACTACAACCTCATGTGTAAGTCAAGGGCAGGTTTTGAGGCCCAAATTCTTGATTTTGATACGGCTTGTGAATAAATTGTGGGTAAAACCTAGGGACATGTAGCAGAGTGTAAAGGATGAAGGAAAGGGAAACAATGCCGAATAAATGACAAAATTCTGGCAGGATAACTGTCTGTAATCACCCTAAAGGCTGGATGGATGCGTGATGTGGGGGAGAGGCTACTAGACACGGGCAGGGCTAAGAAAATGTGCACATGCCATAAAGATGAAAAGGCAAAGCAAAGTAAATGGTGACTGTGTTAGTAGTGATCATAGCCTTCAACTTTAATGTGATAACTGCCTGATTTTAACCCAGGAAAGCTGAAAAACATACACAAATGTCTTATTCATATCCTTCAAAGCCTGATTTCTCTCAGTGCTTCTTTGAGGGGAAGCATCAAAGAGCTACCATCACCACCATTTTCCCGCCCTGGTGTTCAGAAAGGTCAGGAGCGGCACCACTGTGCTGCTTTAAGGTTCTCCCGGGATGGTCTAAGCTTTCACCTTTTGCTGCTCTACTCAGAGACGGGGATGGTTCCTTTTTTTCACAAGAGTGTAAGTACAGTACTTAATTGACTCATGGATAAGTCGACCCAGGGTTTTTGGGTCAAATTTTTGAGTAAATTTTTTAGACTTATACACGAGTATATACAGTATGTGCCTTCAAGTCAATTCTAACCGATAACTGCTCTCTCCTGTTTTCTCTGCCAGATTTATTCAGAGGAGGTTTGACATTGCTGTCTTTTAAGGCCAGTGGGTTCCATTGCCTTAGCTGGGACTTGAACTTTGGTCTTTTGTTATTTGTTAATTAATATAATTACATTTATATCCTGCCTTTCCTGAACGGAATTCATGTTTCTCTTCTTGGTAATTCTTCATGACAGACCTCTGAGGAAGTCTAGATGTCAAAACTGACCTAGGAATATCTACTTGATGTCATGTCTGAGTGGGTCATTGTGAAATTAAATCTCCTTAGTCATAGGCTGCTTCTACACTGAAGAGTTAATGTAGTTTGACACCACTTTAGCTGTCATGCTCCATCCAGTTATATCCTGGGATTTGTAGATTGCTGTGACACCAGAACTCTCTGATAGAATATCTAACCAAACTACAAATTCCAGAATCTTGTAGCATTGAATCATGGCAATTAAAGTGGTGTCAAACTGGTAATTCTGCAATGCAGATGCACCCCTAGTCTGATACCTGAAATTGGATGGGAACCATATGGGCCTTCGGATGTTGTTGGACTACAGCCCCCAACATTCCTCATCATCACTTATACTGCCCAGGGCTAATGGGAATTATAACCTAGTAGCTTCTGGCAGGCCAGATGATTCCTGCTGTCTGCTATAAACACTACATGATGTGGTTCCTGTAGAAAAGATAGGTTTGCCATATCCTCTATGGGTAATCAGGCCTATTTGAGGAGCCAGTTTAACCAGAGTAGTGGCAGTTCCATGGGCTTTTGTTGCACCTGTTTACGTTAGTAAAATTTCACATTTTGATCAAGGAATGTAGTTCTGTTGGGGCAAATATTTCAAATCATATTATTCTCTTTCTACTTTATTTGAAATTTGTTAAGGGTATTTTTTTAAGCTGGTAGATCAGACAAATGGAGACAGGACTTCATTTGAAATGTTCTCTCTCTCTGTGTGTCTACACACACACACACACACTCATGTATATTGGAGACACATTTCTCAGATACTCCAAAAAATGTGGAGGTTGAGTTAGGATAACAGAGAGACCTCATCCTTGATCTCCAACTGTTGATTGGCTCTGCTCCACAGAGCAAGGATGCATATGCTAGCTTTGGGTTCCAGTTCATATGTACAGATCCTGTGAATTTGCAACTTGCACACAACTGTGTTTGACCATGGAACTAAACTAACATGGGGAGGTTGGAGCTGGGACCGTGCACAGACAAGCAAAAGTAGCCAAAGCAGTCTTTGTGATCTGTATTGGAGCTGCTGTAGTTCATGAATGAGTCAGGCAGCCATTCACCTTTGGAGGCTCACAGGCTGCCAGAGCTGAGCTTAGAATGTAAGCAGCAGAACTTGTAAGACCATGAATGTGAGGGAGCAGTGGATCTGCGTAGATTATTCCAGGCAAGTAAAACCAATGTAGCAATAGTGATTAGAGTGCTGCTGGAGATCAATCTCCTCCCCCCCCCCCCCCAATAAAACTCACAGCGTGACCTTGGGCTTGCCACACTCTTAGCTGATTTACTTTACAGGGTTATTGTAAGAGTAAAATGGGGAGGAGGGGAACCATGTGTTTTGCCTTGAGCTTCTTAGGTGAAAGGTGGGATGTAAATATAAATTAAAAAATAAGCAAAAATAGAACAGGCAAAAATGTTTGGCATTGGTATGCTTTGTGCCATGTGCATGCTTCTCTTGCTGTAGTTGTGTTATTAGTCTTTGTCTTTGTCAAAATATTTAGGGAGAGGGTTTTTTCTGTTCCTGGCAATCCTGGGAATGCATTTCAAATTCTTGAGCACCAAGATCCAAATTTTAGGCATTTGGAACTTTACCAGCACTGAGTAACTTTCCTAAGCACTGATTGTAATTTAAATATTCTTATTTGTGTACTGTGTAGCAATAACAATTTGGCTTACTTTGCATAGAGTGCTGATTGAATTTAGTTGCTTACAAAACAGCAAATGTAAGGTTTCTTTGGTCTGTTCACTGTAATGAAAAAAATTATTAGATGGGCCGATTTATTGCTATTTACACATGAAGATTTATTGTTATTTACACATACAGATTGTTATGATATAAGCATGATGGAAAAAGGGGAGGTGGAGGGGTAAGAATGATACATAGGTGATAGCTTTGAGATTAGCATGTTTAAGTGCCTTAGGATTGATATGATGAAGACTGTACAATATGGACAACATCAGAGAATTGTATATGTATATGGAGAAAACTATTAAGAGTTGTATGTTTATTTTATTTATAAAAATAAAAAAAAATTAGATGGGCAGAGTAGGAACAGCCATATGAACACTGAAGCCTCTCATCTCCTTGGCTGTTTTAGAAAGGGATTTTAAAAAGCAGCAGTGCTTCACTTTGAGTACTAAGACATAGCAACTAATTTTCCTGGAAAACATTTCCAAGAAATTAGTGATGTCTAATGGGCCAGTGGTTTTATCTTCCACCCAGAAGGGAGGTCAGAGAGTTTTCTTACCACACCCATCCTTTTCTTCTTTCCTCTTTTTCTTTCTGGGACAGAGTTGCGTTGACCCATACAGTCCAATAGTTACTACCCTTGTTCTAGAGCTGATCTTTTTCTTAGGTGTTAAGGAACAGTGCTTCCCAGCCTTACTAACAGAATGAGATTGGACTTCAGCTGTGTTTACTAAGTGCCCAGGGGTTACGTCACTCAGATAAAACACACAGCAAAAATACACTTTCACATAGATAATGACTTTGCCAATCATGAGATGGGAACTTAGCTTCACCTTTGGATTAGTTTCTCAGCACCTAAAATATGAAAGGCAGAATCATGATATATATTTGAAACATTTTTCTGTACTTGGTTTTCATGGTTTCATTTGTCCAAATGTTATCTACAGGTTTAAGCCTGACAAATGATGGATGCATGGTTAAAATGTTACATTTCTCTTATTATATCGTTAAAGTTGTTTCAGAAAATAAAAACATATTTCTCTTTCATTCAGGATCCTGCTAGGAATGGAGACTCCATTGGATGTTTTATCAAGAGCAGCATCCTTAGTACATGCTGATGATGAAAAACGTAAGTCTGACATTGAACATACATCTTAGTCTTGTGTCCTTGGTACAATATACATTGTTCATACTTCATGTTGATATTGGCTTTTACAGTTTTATGTGTATAAAATGCATAAGTAAAAGTATGTGATAATTTTTTTTTGATGCGGATGAATAAAAATAATTGGTTTCTAAATTAACACTTTGTGTTTCTTTCTCGGTATGTTACCTTTCAGCCTCTTGGTGCAGAAAGGGAGTGAGAGGAACAGTTGTGGAAATTGTGACAATGAAAGGAGGAGGGGGAAACTTAGATATTAGCAGGAAAAATCCTTCTACTAGATGTAGATGTACAGTGGTAATAAAACAATGCAGAAGATTAGGTAGTCTAGTTTAAGACATTGTATCAGCCTTGGTTGTATATATACATTAAGACTTGCTCTTCTTCTCTTTAATTGGTTAAGGTTAGTCATATATTAGAAGCTTATCTTTGCTGCTTATGCAAATGTTCATAGTTATATGACTTAAAGCAAGCAGGTGTTTTGGTTCAGTTCAAACTGGTGGGCAGTTAATTGATTGGAGAGATCTAAAGCTGCTTAATGTATTCTGTCTTGGAGTCTCCTTTTTAAGTCTAGTCTACATCACTACATATTTCTTGACATTTTGACGAGGAACAAAATGGATGTAGGAAAGTATGGCGGTTACATTTAAACTAGAGCAAATCCCATTGAAATTGGCCTGAGTTGTTTGTTTTTAGCGTGATGTGAGCACCAAAGAGTTGTCAGACAATAAAGATGGCAGTTTGCCAGTGGCATCTACTTTAATCAGCACTGAATAAATTTTCTGAATTTACATGGGGCAGATACTGATTTTTCCAGACCCCTTGAAATTGTTTTGTGGTTGGTGTTGTTTTACATTCTGCTGTGTCTGTTTTTTGATTTTACATGGAGAATTTATATATGTAATTAATTTCAGAAACATTGTGTAGCCACAGTGTTACAGCTTTTTGTTGCTTTTCATTAATTTTTTTATTCCCAGCTAGGTAAGCTGTATTCAGACATGCAGAATGTGTACAGAAAAGTGTCAGTTTTTCTTTGATTCATGGAAAGATCCTAATTTATTAGTTTAAATACAAGTTTATGAGTCCATATGCATATTGTTCTCCATTCAGAGAGAAATAAAGATCTCTCTCTCTCTGTGTTGATATCTGGGTGCCTATTTACTCTTTAAAAACAGTTAAGGTTGCTCTGGAAATAGGGGAGTAATTTAATTATGAGTGTGCTTGTGAGTGTGTGTGTGTATACACACTGATGCCCCATTTAAAACCTTTCTGGCTCACTAGTGTTTGTTCTATTAATTTAATTTAGTGTTTCTTTAATTCCTCATTCTAATCCTTTGTACTGCCATAGCTGTAGCTATAGTCTCAAGGGTAAGAAGCTGAAAGAAAAGGAGAGGCCCTCTTTGCCTGCTTTCGTGAAAAATCACATCCAGACTTTCTATACCATATGAAAGAAATGTAGAATTACTGTATAAAAGAAACACAGTCCCATCAGGGGCGGGGGGGGGGGAATAAAATAAAAGTATAGAACTGTAACATCTGGCTGATAGTTGCTGAACAATTGCTGCAGCCTGCTGGGAGGGAGAACATAAGCTATCTTAATATAGTGACTGCTTAGTTTTCTCAAGAACTTATACTGATGTATTAAGAAAAAATAAATAAAAGTAACTTATTTTTATTGAGAGAGAAGAGTAATGTAGGAGAAAAGTATGACCTAACTTTCTGGATTCTTCTTGCACTTTTTCTTCCAAATCTTGACCACTTCTTAAAAAATCTCTGTACTAAAGTTCATAAAAAGTAAATGTTTGGATTATTGTTGTTGTTGTTTTTAATTTCTCTGTAACAAAGTTCATTCAAAATGCAAATTCATTTATTTGCCCAGTTGTCTACATTATATTACCAACACATTTAAACGGCTAATTGTCTAGAGCAAAATTATATCACACCAAATCAGAGTAGGTTTTTAGGCATAATCATAGAATTCGATGCATAAACAATAAAATGATGTTTGTATGCACAAAGTCCAAAACAATTTTTCCCATTTGATGTGAATTATCCAAGAGAAATCATATTCCATTTTATTTTACACCAGTAACAAAAACATTAACAACCAAACAGCATAAATCAGGGAAGATTGAAAGACAAACATTCTTATTCATGAATTGCAGTGTGAAAATGCCACATTGTTGAATTGGGAAAAACATTTTGTATCTGAAAATGTAACTTTACAGTCAGTTGAACCTTTTATTAATATCTTTCAAAACAGATGTGAAAAATGTTTAGCCATCTCCCTTCCTTTACGGAGAATTGTACCCAGTGATTATGTTAATGAGCACCAAGCCACATTATGATTCCTTTTTTTAAAAAAAAGGCTAGGCACCAAAACAGACAATTACTCCATTTTCCACTCTATTTAACAACTTGAAAATGTAACTGTCTCTGTAATATGTCTCACAGCCAAATAAGGCCATACTCTCAACATGCCAACTTACTCTTGGTTTCTGGTAAAAGGCTAACCGTTGAATAGGAGTCTGGGCTGTTCAGGAATTTCACTCAGCCTTCTGGGCAGCAGTGTTAACTTTCAGGCTTATTGTTAGCAATGAAAATTGTTGCAGCACATTAAACTTTTTTCTCTAGTGAAGTAATTTCATTGTGATGACTGTGCCAAATAAGCATCATAGCAGTATTTCATATATTTCATTGTACTGCCTAGAATTGTACTGCATAGAATTATATTTTCAAAGACATAATCTCATACTATCCATATCTTTGGGTGTGGCAGCAAGCCTTGGGGTATGTGAAGTGTGTACCCTTCTCCCATTCTTCATAGAAGTTTTTATGTAAACCAGGGTGGACAACTGGTAAACTTCTATGTGCATGAGTTCTAGATAAGCTACCCAGCTACATGGTAGCGGGTAGATTTTACTGCTGGAAGAAAAGGTGAATGGTTATTAAGAGCAGAATACTGCAGACTTTCCTAAGTCAATCATTTTTCATTTGGCACTGAGAGCAGGATAGGTTTCATAATCGTAGAGGATATTCCTAGTTTGACTCTTCCTATTGTGGGTTCCTTTAAAGTTCTGTCTCACTCCTACATCCTCTCTCTCTCTCTCTTTCTCTCTCTCCCCATTGTTATTGTTAGCCACCTTCAGGTCACTCCCAACTCAGGACAACCCTGTGGATGAGACACCTTAAAGAATCCCTATCCTCCGCTGCTCTAATCCTGTTAATTCATACCTGTGACCTCCATAATAGACTCCATCCATCTAGCATGTGGTCTTCCTCTCTTTCTATGTTTTTTCACCATTCCTAGCATTATTGTTTTTTCCTAAGCATCATGCTTCTCATGATGTGGCCAAAATATGGCAACTTCAACTTAATCAACTTAACGTCCATGGAAATTTTAGGTGTGATCTGTTCTAGGACCCATTTGTTTGTCTTTTGAGCTGTCCACTCTATTCCTAGCACTCTTCTCCAGTCCAACATCTCAAAATAATTTATTTTCTTATCCAGTTTCTTCATTGTCCAGCTTTCACATCCGTACATGGTAATAGGGAATATGATGGCTTGTACAATTCTAACTTTCATGCTCAGTTATATTTCTTTACACTTTAGGATCTCTTCTAGTTCTTTCATAGTTGTCCTACCCATTCCCAGTCAGGTGGAAACTTATTATGCCAGTTCTGAAGAAGGAGTGTCGACTTTGTGTATGTTTGTTTGTTTGTTTGTTTCTGAGCCCAACTGAAAGTACTTCAGCTTGCCTTTATAGCACTAAACAGCTTGCCTAAGTACATAAACAAGTGTCTTTCACTATACCAGCCTGCCTTAAGATAGGCAACTTTCTGTGTATCTCTGAAGAGTGTTGTGCTCTGTGACGATAGAGAAAACTTTCTTTGTTTTGGGGTTCAGATGATGGATTTCCCCCCTCAAGACATGTTAACTTCTGCTGATACTGCAGTCTTTTCAAATACAGGACCAGTTATTTTAATTTATACATGCCTGTTAACCTGTTCTACTTTTTTAGATTGTCAGTGGTTGTGTTATGTTGATGTTTAATGTGTTTTTTTAAAAAATTGGGAATAATTTGGTTGGTTGCTTTCAATTTTATGACTAATTGCTTATGCATTTTTACACCATCCTGTTATCAGTAAGGATAATTTGCAGATAATAAATAAATGCTGTTCCAACAGCAATAAAATAAAACCATGTGGTGCTCCATACAGTTTCAGCTAAGCTTTTTATCTAGCCATTCTGGCTAATAGCCATTGATGGGTCTATCCTCCATGTATTATTTTAAAGCCACTGAAGCTGGCAGCCATATCTACATCTTGAGAATTCTAAAGTTTTAACAGTATTCTGTGAGAAGACGTATTTCTTTTTACCCACCCTCAATCTCATACTAGCTACAAGGAATGGCCATGGTTTCTAGCAGTAATGGTGAATCTTTTAAAGACAGAGTGCCCAAATACAGTGGTGTTCCCGCATTGAGTGTTACTCAATGCTAGGGGTGGGTGGGTGGACTTCTGTCTTCTGAGGGCAGGACTTCTGGGGGAAGACCCAAGGCACAATCTCTCAGTTTCAGGCTGGCAATAGCAACCCCTCCTCTGATGAAACTTGCCAATAAAACCCCACAATAATTTCACCTTAGGGTTGCCAGGAACGACTTGAAAACACGCGCACACACACACACTGAAGGCACACTCTCGCAGTCTCAGGCTAGCAATAGCACCCTCCCCGACTAAACTGGCCAAGAAAACTCCATGATAGTTTTACCTTAGGGTGGCCTAAGTTGGAAACGACTTGAAGGCACCACACACACGTCACACTTTCTCAGCCTCAAGAGATGGCAAGGGGAAATCCCCCTCCACCCCTTCCTCCACCCTCCTGTGCCATTAACTAGCTCTGGGAGCCAGTTAAAGGCATGGGACAAGGGGATAGGAACAGACACATGCCTGCTCCCGTCTTTTTCCTGCCGTGCCCTGCCATAAACTGGCTTCATGAAGGAATAGCCTGCTCCTTCTTTCCCCCACCAGTTAAAGGCACAGGAGGGTGGGGTAAGAGGAGGAAAAGGTGTGTGCTGGCTCTTCCACTTCTCCCACCCTCTCATCCATTTAACTGCCTCTCCAGAGACAGTGGAGGGGACGGGAGGGTAGGAGAATAGAAGGAACAGGCCTATACCAACTCCCTTCTTCCCCTGCCCTCCTTTCCATTTACCTGCCACCTGAGAGTAAGTTGAAGGGTGTGGGAAGAGGAGGAAGATGCTGTGTGCCCACGGAAGGGCACATGTACCATAAGTTCACCACCATTGGTTTATAGTATGATAAGATGGGGAAAAAAGGCTTCTACCTGTCCACCTCATTCATATTTTTATATGTTTTTATTGAATGTCCCTTTTTTCCTAAATTGAACAGCCCCAGATATTAGAATCTTCCTTTTTTGCTTCAGTCCTTTCATCATTTTGTTTTTCCCTTTCTGTGCTTTTTTCAGCTATTTAGTATCATCTTCTAGGTGTTAGCTCTAGACAGTATTTCAGATCTTCTCACACCATCAGTTTGTATGAGGCGAGTATGATTATTTCTAACATGGAATTCCCCTTTTTTTAAACTGCAGCTGTACACTGTGCTGACATTTTAATTAATAGATTTAATAGATTAATAGTATAATAGATTTATATGTGACATTGAAAAAAATTGCCTTGATAATATAATTTTATAGTTGCTCACATGATTTGCCATTCTACTGCTTGTTTTCCCAGTTGAGAGAGTCTTGTGGAACTCTTTGCAGTCATTTTTCTTCTCACCACCTTAATTTATTATCATTGATGAACTTGTCTACCTCAGTATTCACCCCCAACTTCAGATCATTTATGACCAAGTTAAAAAGCACCGATACCAGTATAGATCCCTGAAGGATCTCATTGCTTACATTTGTCTGTTGCCAGAATGGATATAGATTATGATTCTTCTTTTTTAAGGGAATTTTTTTCCAACTCTCAGATGTCCAGCTATCTAAAGCTGTGGTAACATACTAGTACTTCTTTGTAGTGGAGTGTCTGAAGAGCCCTACAAATATTATCTCAGTAATACTTATATGTTGGGCCCTTTGTATCCTATGCGATTTGGCTCCAGGACATACAGTGGATAGCAAAATCTATGGATGCTCAAATCCCATTATATATACAATGGCATGGTAAAATGGTGTCCTTTATATAAAATGGCAAAATCAAGGTTTCCTTTTTGGATTAAAAAAAAATCAAGCCATGGATGATTGAATTGGTGGATGTAGAACCTATGGATATGGAGAGCTGACTGTAGTTAGCTGGTCGGGTAAATTATATTAGGGAGCTGGAGATGTTTAGCCTGGAGAAGAGAAGGTTAAGAGGTGATATGATAGCCTTGTTTAAATATTTGAAAGGATGTGATATTGAGGAGGGAGCAAGCTTTTTTTTCTGCTACTCTAGAGACTAGGACCCGGAAAAATGGATGCAAGCTCCAGGAAAAGAGATTTCACCTCAACATGCACCCCCACATGCACGCCTCATCACTTCCCTAACCAGGTTCAAAACGGAGTTAAAGACTATATTATTTAGGGAAGCTTTCCCAGGACTGTGCCATCCTCCCCAGGATGCCTCCTTTTAACTTTGTGTTAAGAAGCCATGCCCTCCCTCCAGTCCATCTGCCTTGGTCCTGGCCCCAGAGGGAGAGAAGAACCACCGGACCTCACCCCCTTTCCCACCAAATTCCCCTCTTCCTTTTGTGTTGTCTCTTTTAGACTGTAAGCCTGAGGGCAGGGATCCGTCTAATTTAAGATTGTATGTACAGCACTGTGTAAATTTACAGTGCTATATAAATAAAGGATAACAACAACAACAACAACAACATTAGGAGAAACTACACACTCCCTCGGAGAGTGGTGGAGTCTCATCCTTTGGAGGTTTTTAAGCAGAGGCTGGATGGCCATCTGTCGGGGATGCTTTGATTGGGAGTTCCTGAATGGCAGGGGGTTGGACTGGATGGCCCTTGTGGTCTCTTCCAACTCTATGATTCTATACAGCTAAGTGATGCTATCCTTCATGTTGTGGATGGAGCTGAAGGCAACATCTGAACTGGCAACTTATTATTGGCATATAACCCATACTCCTTGCAATGGAAGTTATATTCACCAAACTGAAAATGCTGCATCTGCTAGACTTAGTTCACTCCTTCCCACTGACTCTGCTGTTCTGTATCCAAAATTGGAGCATGTGTCTTTTTTTTCCACCACCTACAAATGTCTTTAAACTTGAGGAATTCTTTTCCTTAGCCTCCCACATTCAGTTTCCCAGTTAACAACAACAACAACAACTACTACTACTGCTACTACTTCCTCCTCCTCCTCCTCCTCCTCCCATCATGATCTCCATTCCCTGCATGCTCATGAGAACTTGTAAGTACCTGTATAAATCCTGTTTTAGATTGTGTGCAATCAAGCTAGGAATTCTGCATCCCCCTGCCTTAAAAATAATTCTGTGACACAGCTACATATGTGGTATGGATAGAGTGGATTAAAGGTACAATTATTAAACGCAGTCTTTTCAATATTAACATTATAAATTATAAATCAGTCATACTGTAACACCTGGTAGTTGATGAAATAACACCATTTGTCTAGTTTACAGTGATTGGATTTATATTGCAACAGTATAAAAACTGCAACACTAGTTTTGATACCATCAATAAAAGAATTAAATTTGGCCTCCAGTAAATAACCACTCCTGTCATACGTTCATTTGAAATATGTCCAGTAGCGGTAATTGTGTTGCAATGTGCGGATTAAATTTTATGTCTGATTTCATGTTTCTTAATTTTCTCTTTCTCAGAGAGATAGGGAGATCAGAAATTGGTGCAGACCAAAGACAAGCATAACAAGTCCTAGTAGAGCTGCAGGATGGTTGGATTATAATGATAAAGCTTAGTGCTGTCTCTCAGGTAAAATTAAAAATGAGGTACAACATAAACTTCAGCAGGAGATGAATTTCTATGCCCCAGAATAGAAATATATTTTTGTAGGGTATACCTTTGTTTATAATAAAAGAATAATTTGATTTAGCTATCAGTATTTTTCTTTATATCTTAGCAGCCCCATTTCTCACTTAAAAGTTATACTAAATGGTTAATGCTTCCTTAGGTCACAATGTCATCATTAACAAATAAGCCATCCTATTCTTTTATTTACTCTTAGTTCATCATTGTTGAAACTTGGTTATTAAGTAAATTTACTTGGTACACATGCTTTGATAACAAGTAGTGTTTTCCTTACTGTGTTTTAAACTAGATGTTGTTAAACTAACTGCCATCATATCTGATGTAATTGGAAGGAGTGTCACTTGTAAGAGGAGCTCAGACAAAGCACAATACAAACATGTTACTTCAGAGTTCAACATCGGTGACTGACCTGAAATAAAATTTATTTGTTTCTGTAAAAAAAAACAACCCACCAAGATGTGTACAAGAGTAGGGGGAAAATATGACTAGCAGCAGCACAAGCAACAACAACAATGGCAGCGTAGTGAGAATATTTGCTTGTGTTCTCTGTCATGATACCCATGTATGGAATGATTTCCCTATTGAGATTAGCTGGGTATTCAGAGTAATAATCATCCACCTTCAACTAGAGACCTGTTTGTTTGCATTTTCCCGATTATTACTTTGTTTACATTGCCAGTTACTCCTGCTTTTTTTTTTTTAAATCCCCACCATATTAGCCAGAGCCCAAGTTAGTGGTTGTGTTTGGGTAGAAGGTTAAGTCATAGCTTAACTTCATGGGAGTGAGCCAAAGATTGTCCCTTGGGTTGACCCAGTTTTCTGTTGTTTCCTCAGGTGCATTCGAAGGGATAGAAACAAGAAGTATTTGCTTCTGTTTTCAAATAACTGAGATTACTCATTTTGTCTGAATCAAGATGAACTTGTCCTATTCAGATGTTACTCTAAGCTGGGCAGGGGGCTAAGTGTCATGTATAGGCTGTATATGGCTCAACAAGGTTGTTTTTGTGGCCCTCAAGGCCTCTGGGATCAAAAATATTACTCCAAAATATAATCTCTAGGTGGTATAGAGGGAATGTCCATCACTAATACCACCACTGGACCCCCCCTGGGGTCAAAATGAGATTTTACAGAAGTTTCCCTCCAATTTTTTTCCCCTCACAATGCGCAGGAGTCTAGGAAGGCCCACCATATCCAAGGAGGCATCTGGGGGCAAAAAATATTTGTGGGTGTGAGGAGTGGGTGTGGGGGTGTTGTGGCCCTCCAAGGTCTCCTTGAGGGCCAGTGTGGCACCCTAGTCTTACACTCTTGCCCACCCATGCTCTAAATTCTAAAGTTCTTCCTGCTTTAAATTCTCAACTGCACTAATGTGAGTTGAGAGAAAACACAATTCTACTATAGCCTGGTGTGTCATAACTAGCTATAGCAGGCAAGGCAAACAGCAGCTACAGCAGGCAGGCTGCCTCCAGAATCCCTTACTGAAGGTACAAGGACACAGTAAAACAAAGAGAAGAAGGAAGAAGCAGTAAGCATGTCTTCAGCATGTTTTAAAAATGTTAATCTGTAAATTTGGCCAACAAAATGGAAAGCATAGGAAGTGTGTAGAGTGGTGAAAGAAAAAGTCATCCTTGCATACATCTTGGAAGAAGACTTCAGCTGGTCTGTAGAAAGTTCAACATGTTTTTCGTTATTTATGCAAGACTTACTGGTTCTTTCATTTCACATGTGCATATTGTTAGTTTTCAATAAAATTGATTTTTTTGTGATGTAGAAAACTGTCCCTGTTCTTTCCATGTTATTTAACATCTGGTACTAAATTTTCTTTTGGAGAAGTACTCATTCAAAAGATGTGCCCATTCTCACAGCTCAGCTTTTGAAGGTTCCCAGCATGCCTAAATATACTTTGTTAATTGAGGTTCACGTATAGTGAAAATATGAGATAATACTAAAAGGTGAAATGTTTTGTCTTTGGATGAATTACATACTATTTAAAGACAGGGTAGAAGAAAGTACAGCACTCTTTTGTTTGAAAATACACCAAATCAAGAAAAGTCTGTGGAAGAGCAAAAAGCTTGTTTCACTCCATGCAAATTTCAAGTCTTCTGAAGATAAAAATGATGGCAGTTTTCAGAAATAATTTTAATTTTGATCAGATACTTAAGATGATAGAATGTTAAAATATATGCCTATAGTTTAAGTAAATCTCTATAATAAGTACACTGTAATGGGTGCATGTTGATGATGAGAGTCTATTTTTGTTTTTACTGTTGTTGATTTTAGAAAACTTAGAGAACTACTGGGGATGATCCCATGGTCAGGTACACTAAAAGAGAAGGGAGTTCAAGACGGATGGGAGTTCCTCAAAAGGGAGATAGTGAAGGCACAATTTCAAACAGTTCCAATGAGGAAGAAAAATAGGAGATGTCTCAAGAAGCCAGGATGGATGACTAACGAACTTTCAACTGAACTAAGTTTTAAACGGAACATGTATAAGAAATGGAAAAATGGGAAAATCACCAAAGAGGAATTCAAACAAATAGCCAGTACGTGTAGGGATAAAGTCAGAAAAGCTAAAACACAGAACGAAGTCAGGCTTGCTAGAGAGGTTAAGAACAATAAAAAGGGCTTTTATGGGTATGTCCACAGCAAAAGGAAGAAGAAAGAAATGATAGGGCCGCTGTGTAGAGAAGATGGCAAAATGCTAACAGGGGACAGAGAAAAGGCAGAATTACTCAACACCTTCTTTGCTTTAGTCTTCCCAGAAAAGGCAAAGGGTGTTCAGCCTGAGTACAGTGGAGCAGGGGACAGAACAGGAGTATTTCAGCACAGAATAAGTAAAGAGATAGTACAGGAATACCTGGTTAATCTAAATGAATATAAGTCTCCAGGACCAGATGGACTACATCCAAGGGTACTAAAAGAACTGGCAAATGTAATATTGGAACCATTGGCAATAATCTTTGAGGATTCTTTGATCGATTCATTATTTCATCAACCCATTATTTACATCCTGCCTTTTTCCCAGGTTTTGACTCAAGGCAGCTGACAAAAAGACAGAGAATACAGCAAAACACATTTAGTTCAAAACACACAATATGTGACAGGGGTTGGAACTGTTCAGCCCTCTAGATGTTTCTTTAGCATTGCTTAGCATTGGCTCTGCAGGCTATGGTAACTGGTAACTTGCAGTTCAACAGCATCTGAGGGACTGCATTATTCTACCCCTCCCCTGCCCTCTAACTTACAGGTTCAAGACAGGCAAGCAATTGTGATTACCAGTGTGTAACAAACTGGATGACTGGCTGGAGATGGGAGTTGGAAGTATGGCAAAACTTGTATTGTTGAACTGGAATCAGCATCATTCATAGGTTAATCTCTTTGACTGGTTGGGGTGTAATCTGCCCTTATCATTTCTAGCTGGTGAGCATTTGCAGTTCTGCAAGATGGTGCTTGTAGATGTCCCTGCTTCCCTTGCTACTTTTGTGTATCACCGTGCTAAGTCTTTGTGGTCCCACAGCCCTCAGTTAGAGGAACCTTAATGCTACATGTTAGAGTACTACACTGGCTGCCACATGCTATCAGTTTTATTGTTTATTTAGGTACTCCTTATGGATGATGATGATGATGATAACAATTATAACACATTCCCTTGACAGAGTGCTGCATATTGTCTTATAGGTCTAGCATTTAGTATATTAGATGATTCAATGTAAGTGGACTGTCTAGATGTGCATATAAATGTGTTTTATTCTAATTATTGGGTGATTTTATATTAGTCTAGTTTTAATGCACATATACATTCTGTGGCAGTTTTATATATCCAGCAGCTATATAATAAAATGGGCCCTGAATGCATGCAGAATTTCTTTCCTTCAGCAAAAGTCACCTTGTCTCTCCCACTGAATAGAGGAAAAGGCCTAATACAGTCAGCCTTCCTTATCCATGGAATTTTTATCCAGAGATTCAAGCATACATGGATTGAAAATATTCCCCAAAAGTATAAATTCTAAATAGCAACCCTTGATTTTTCCATTTTAGATAAGGGGCACCATTTTGTTCTGCCAATATATTTAATGGGACTTGAGCATCCACGGATTTTGTTATCCACAGGGGAGCCTGGAACCAAACCCTAGTGGATAACAAGGACTCACTGTAGTGCAGGTGGCATTGTTCCGTGTGAACATAAGGAATTCCAGAAGGAGCTCTCTGCTCAGCTATGGTTTAGTGTTATAAGAAAGTGCTATGTCAAGCCTTAGGTGTGCACACTGTCCTTTCCCCTCCTCTTGGTTTCTTCACTGAGGTGAGTGTGCATGAACAATAGTTCCCTGCGTTCCAGGAAAATGGGATAGAGCATTTTAGTGCAAATCGTGAATCACCTTCAAGCATTGAGTGTCCTTCCACCATGTTCAAAAGATTGTCTATTGGGGAAGCTGTGGCATTTCTTGTAATATCAAGTTGGGAGTGGAGGAAGTGGTCCTACAGCCCCAATGTATCCCTAGGCTCCTCAACCCTCCTTCACAATTTATTTTCTTTCAGCCTATTTTCTGCCCAAAATATGCCCCACAAATTGCCTTTAAAATGTAACAGCTTAGGTCCGTTTTCTGCCAGGGCCTCCAATACTCCCCTTTCCAGTCAGACTCCACAAATGTAATGTCACAATATCTGACAGACTATATCTCCCTGTATCAGAGACCCTTTGAGCTCAGAGTTCCTCAGGAGTGATATGTCTCACATTCCCACAACCTTCACATGCATGGTTGACAGGGATGCAAGATAAGACCTTCTCAGTGGCTGCCCTGGGCTCTGGAACTCCCTTTCCAGGGAAGCCAGAATGACTTCCGTGTTGCTGCCCTTCTGTCAGCAGGCAAAGACTTGTATCTCAAGAGTCTTTTATCTTAAGAACATCAGAACTGAAGTTTTCAAAGAAAGGGCTTCAAAGAGGATGCAGCATTGTTTTTATAGTTTTAACAGCTTTTTATCTCTCTACAGAGTGTTTTTAGAATTGTTTTAATATTGTGAATTATTAGATTCCATTTTAATTTTGACCTTTGTATATTTTAGCTGTATTGTACTTGTTTAAATTGTAAGCGGCCTTGAGTCCCAGTTGTGAGGATTGGGATATATAATAATAATACTGCTCGCCCCTCTGAACAAGCAATTGGGGCGGGTTACAGCAAAAGTTAAAACTGTGTCAGTTAAAATATTCCATCCCTTCCCTCAACACCCCTCAAGAAGAAAATTAAATCACAGTAGACTTAAAACAGGGAATAAAACAAAATAAGACAATAAAAAGCAGCAACAGGGAAACAGGCCTGAAGAACCTAGGTTGTAAAGGGGGTGGAAAAAACACAGGAAAGGAAGGTTGGAAAACACTAGGGCCTAGGTTTGGAGTTGGGAGGTGTTCACATTCTCTGGGAAGGCCTGCCAGAAGAGATGCGTCTTTAGGGCTTTTTTGAAGCCTTCTAAAGATGAAATAAGACGCATCTCATCCGGCAGGTCATTCCACAGTTTGGGGGCGACAGCTGAAAAGACCCTCTGGGAGGTCTGGACCAGCCTGGTCTTCATAGGCTGTAGCAGATTCCTCCCAGAGGACCGAAGTGTGCAGGGGGGTTCATACGGGAAGAGGCGGTCCCTTAGGTAGGATGGACCCAAGCCATGTAGGGCTTTAAAGGTTAAAACTAACACCTTGTACTGTGCCCAGAAACTGATTGGCAGCCAGTGGAGAGATTTAAACACAGGTGTTACGTGCTGTCTCCTAGATGTTCCAGCAACAAGCCTGGCTGCCATATTTTGGACCAGCTGTAGTTTCCGGGTTAGGCATAAGGGTAGCCCCATGTAGAATGCATTACAGTAGTCCAAACATGAGGTTACCAGAGCGTGTATCAGTTTCCAGATCCCTCATCTCCAGGAAAGAGCGCAGCTGACATATCAGCCGAATCTGTTAACAGGCACTCCTGGCCATCACATTCACCTGACTAATCATGTGAAGCGACGGGTCAAGGAGCACCCCCAGACTGCAAACAGAGTCCTTTGAGGAGAGTGTGACTCCATATAGGACTGGAAGTTGTATTCCCAAACTTGGTTTCGGGCCTGTGACTGTGAGCACCTCCGTTTTGTCTGGATTAAGCTTCAATCGGTTTTCCCTCATTCAATCCATTACCGCCGCAAGACAGTCATTGAGAGGGGAGGCGCCATCAGAGGTCTGAGGAGACTATCTAGTCACTGAGAAATATATCTAAGTGTCATCAGCGTACTGATGACACTGAGCTCCGTGCCTCCAAATGATCTCTCCAAGCGGCTTCATATAAATATTAAATAACATCAGGGACAGGATGGTGCCCTGAGGGATGCCACAATTAAGCTTGATTTTAGAAGAGCAGCTGTCCCCGAGTCTCACCCTTTGTGATCTGCCGGATAGAAAGGATCGGAACCACCTAAGCACGGTGCCACCAATCCCCAACTCTCTCAGCCGATCCAAAAGGATGGAATGATCGATTGTATCAAAGGCTGCCGAGAGATCCAAGAGCACCAGCAGGGTCACACTACCCCTGTCAGTGCTCAAGCGGAGGTCGTCAGTCAGAGCAACCATGGCAGTCTCCACTCCATATCCTGCCCTGAAGCTGGTTTGAAATGGATCGAGATAATTGGTTTCATCCAAGACGGCTTGGAGTTGGGAGGCGACTGCTTTCTCGATCACCTTGCTGAGAAAAGGCAGGAAGGAAACTGGTATGTAGTTATTTCTGTCCAGGGGATCAAGGGAAGGCTTCTTTAGGAGGGGGTTGACAGCCGCCTCCTTCAGACAAGATGGAACAATGCCTTCCCTGAGGGATGCATTGATCACCTCCTGAAGGAACGTTCTCAATGCGTCCCCTCCCTGGACGACCAGCCAAGATGGACCCGGATCGAGGAAGCAAGTTGTCTTCCTCACACATCCAATGAGCTTGTCCACGTCCTCGGTACTCACCAATTGAAACTCATCCAGTAAACTGACAGTAACAGAGTTGCTAGATACCTCACCCATGGGCACTGGACAATGATCTGTCCATGACAGTGCGGTGGTCTTGGTTACATCAGCCCACGGATACACCTGTTCTGTACTAAAAACCCCATCGAGTGTATCACCTGCACAATATGTGGGTCCGTTGACCAATTGGGAAAGGTTCATGCCTGTCATGGAATCCATGAACTCCCGAGTTGCTCCAAAAAGCTCAGATAGGCTGGTTTCAAGAGGAATGTTGAAGCTGCCCAAGACCAATAGTCTGGGTGACTCCAACAGTAACTCAGAAACCAGCTGAGTCAACTCGGTTAGGAAGTCTGCTAGATAACGGGGTGGCCGGTATACTAGCAGAATCTCTAAACTATCCCTGGACTTCAGGCTTAGGTACATGCACTCGATATGGGCTGTTTTCCAGACAGATTTCCTGATCAAAGTCAAGTTGGTCCTATGAACTAAGGCCACACTGCCCCCCACCCACCCACTTTCCTTTATCTGCTCACTAACTGTGTAACCTGCTGGGAGAGCCTGCGCCCACGTGGCAGCACTTGCTTCTCCCAACCAGATCTTGGTAAAGCATGCCAGGTTGGCTTGTTCATCCATGAGGTGGTCATGGATCATATGGGTCTTACCTTTGCCCGACCTGACATTGCAGAGGAGCAGATCAAGGGATTGTAGTGCGGTTGGCACGCTCTCCACCTTATCCTGGGAAACAGAGTGAACTGAAGGGGGGATAGATATTAAACATTGATCCCTACTTCTTTTGCAACATCTGTTCACTCTGTTGCCGCCATACTTTCCCTGCCCCCACACAACCTCAATATTTGCACCTTGGCTGTGCCCAGCTCCATGATCTAATGATTGGTTGGAGGGTTCCAGCTAATTCCACCCAAGGATAAGCCAGTACAATTTACAGCAGTGCAAAAGAGCAAAATTGTCATAGGTAACAATATCATCCAGGTCCGATCCCTTAGTTGCTGTCCGCACAACATAGCACAGGAACGTCCTCCAATAATAAAAAATGCATATGGGGATGACTGGCCGCCGAGGAGAGCAGTTGGGGCCTTATCAAGGCCTGGTGATGTCCCAGCGCTGCCTCCTGCAGCCTGCACCGTGCTGCTGGTGGGGGGGAGAGAAGGCTTGAGGCCTGTACAGGCCCAGCTGTTCCGGCTGCCGCTATAAAGGATATAAAGTTGGGACATGAAGTTAACAGCAACCCTGCAGCCTGTAGCAGCTTTTGAGAAATGAATTCCTATAGTTCCGTAATGCTGCACTAAATCATGTTCTATCTGAATGGAGTTTATCCCCACCCCCTCAAAACCTGAATATTTTCCCCAGTACTGTTTTTCTGTGATTCCCCCCCCCCACCAAAAAAAGATGGAATTTAGGTAGCTGTTGTATCTTCTGCCTCCCATTACATTTTATTGCATTTATGGCTTTGAGGTATTTGTACAGTACCTATTGAGTGGTGCGTTTAACTAGACAATAGTTGCAGGTCTCTTTAAATGAGGAATGGCAGTTGGAATGTAAGTAGAATAGGGAGAGACATCTTAGGAGCTTATTCCATTAACAAGCCGGCTTACCTCTTCCGGCTTTAATTCATGATATGCCCCCGGATGTTATCATACCTAAATTGCTGCGTATCTAGACAGGATGCTGCCACCCCGATGCATGCCAGGTTGAAGCCTCGCTCAGCTGACCAATTTTTGAAGTCGGAAGCTCCCTCACTTTGAAAAAGCGCTGGCTGAATGAGGCTTCAATCTGGGATGCATCCGGGTGGTGCCATCCCGTATAGATAGATGGTGATTTAGGTATGATAACATTTTAATTGAAAATACCCACAGATGATGCTCATGTTGACACACCTATTTGGATTTACAGTTAGATTTGTTTCAGTTGTGGAATGGTGATGACTGTATTAGGATAAAATGGGAAGAGACAGAGTAAGGTACAAGTCATGAATAAGAAAACTAAAAAAACTATCTATATATCTATATATATATATGGCCTAAATCCAATTACTAGTCTCACAGTGTAGATCCATTGAATCTATGATATCTGCACAAGTTTTACCATACCATTCAGCAGTTAATTTAATGACTCTACTGTACAGTAGTTGCAACCAGAAGTTGCATTTACACTTAAATACTTAGCCATGAACTTCTTTTAGTGACTGTCTAGATCTATTTCATTTAACTGGCTCTTTGCTTTTTAAAAAACTAATCTTTTTTGTGGCTGAAGATGGGGAGTTTGTCTAGTAGTACCTGCTCTTTTGATAAGATCTGCCCTGGAGTCTTTAACAGCAAGTGTCCTTTTCCACAGGCTTGAAAAACATCCTTCCTTTGAAACACAAATGAAGCAAATGATAGTAAGCTGCCACAACAGAAGCAGCAGTAAAAATAAATTAATCCTAATTAATTTTAGAAAAAAATAGCTCCAGAGTAGTGAAAACTTTCCTAGTTGTCTTTGGGTATATTTTTAAAATGTGCATATTGTTGACATTAAAAATCTAACACAAGAAATGAACAGCATATGGAAGGAAGGAAGGAAGTATGGCTTATGGAAGATTTGAAGTATTATGTATACTATGCTGGAAAATCTTGAAGAGACAGAAATAAATCCCTTAGATAGACAAATAGGCCATGGCTTGCAATCTGTTATGCTAGAATTATGGGTTGCTTATACCTTAAATCTTTCTTCCCTTTCACCCCAAACATAATTAATTTGTACAGTCCTGAAACAAGTATAGTTGAATATGGTAAGGGGTCAACTGTGTATTTTGGGGTTGTTGCTGTTCTGTGTCTAGTTGTTGCTGTTCTGTGTCTTGTGCTTTGTGTATAGTTGTTGCTGTTGTGTGCCATGTATGGCCTGATGCTGCTGTTGTATGCCTTCAAGTCATTTCTGACTCATGGCAATCCTAAGGCATTGCATTTTCTTGGCAAGATTTGTTCAGAGGAGGTTTGCCATTGTTTTCCCCTGGGGCTGAGAGACTGTGACTTACCCAGTGGGTTTCATGGCCAAGTGGTAAATTGAGCCCCAATCTCCAGAGTTGCAGTCCAACACTAAAACCACTAGAGAGTTTATCAGACGGGAGGAATTTCTCCTTATTTTGAATGGGGCCAATTGGAGCCAATTCGAATTCACGTGAATTCGCTAGTTTAGCGAATTTATGTGAATTCTAATTGTGTTCGGAATGCGTTTACAATGACTTCCCATTTCTCAAAAATGACTGCCCATTGCCCGAAATTGCGTGAGATGCTTTAATACAAAATAACGTAAAACCCCATGATTGCGTTTGGATTGCCATTGGATTATACTTCCAATTTCCGTCGTCTGATAAACACCTATGTCACACAGGCTCCCTTGTGAGTAATACTGTATTTGTCTGCATAGGAAATAATGGCTAGCCTTCTAAGGAGAAATCAGACTTTTATAAAACCTCTCCCCGCCTCCACAAATTGCTGATTTGAACATAATTGTACAGTTGCAAGACTTGTTAAACCATTAATAGGTAGAAGGTGCTTTAGTCAGTTTCCAGTACAGAGCTTTCCTTCAATGTTTGCAGTGGTAGGTATATACCAGTATGTTCAGGTTCTTATTACTTTGCAAGGGAATTTCTTTCCATTAGTTGTGGACTGAGAGAGTACACTTGCATGCTGCTCTGAGCAAAATATCCAGAAGAATGCTCATGATGTTAGGAACTGCTGTGGCTTTTTTTGTGATGGGGGTCATAGGTATATCTCCATTCTTCAGCTATATATTGCATGGTTGCTTTTGGAATGTGCTTTTGATTTGTGAGGAGCTGCCTTGCTCAGTGAGGTGTGTTGCCACTTTTTTGAGCACACATGCTTTATTGGAGCTCAGATGTCATAAGAGCAACAATGGGGTTAAATGTCAAATAAGCCTCCATAATTCCCCCTATTTGTTTGCACGTTAGTCTGCATCCTATTCAAGTTGCAAGTAGAATGGAATTTCTCTGCAGTGTTCACCATTCTTCTTTGTTTTTCAGTGATATTATTTTAAAGGCTATACTAACCATTTTGCTTTTGAAGTGCAGGAAGGCAAGATCACACTGGAGTAAAAACCTTTCTCTGAATGTGCTTTATTTTGAAAGTGGGTAGCAGGGCAAATTGCATCTCTGCACTGGGCAGGGAGGTTTGAGAAGGAAAGAAAGGGGGAAAGGGCATTTTATTTCTTACCCTTTCTCTCACTCTCTACAACTGCCTTTCTCAACCTTTTTACACTGGAGCAACCAATGTGAAATAATTTTCAGGTCTTAGGGAACCCCTACATTAAAATTATTAGGTCTACAGCCCAACATTTCTCCCCTTTTTTGTTCTCTTGGAACTCTTTGTGACCTCTTGCAGAACCTTAAGGATGCAGAGAACCCAATTTGAAAAACCCCTTTAAGCAAATAGCTTTTGCTAAGCTCTAAAGAAGGGGACTGGAACCAAAAAGACTTAAGACTTCTTCTTCTGAACCCCCCCCCCCCCAATATTCTCTGTACCCCAGATGGGGCTCCTTTTCCTGGATGGGCCCCCTGAACTAGAGTGTTCCTGTCATAGGCTTGGGAAGGTCTCCAGCATTTTGTTGCAGGTACCTTTTATAATCCCACATGTGGTTTAAAGGCTCAGAAATGCACAGTAGCATTTTAAAGTGTTTCATCATAGTTCAAACAAACTTGACATGGGCTCAGCACTGCTGAAAGTCATTAAACAAGTGGTGCCTATATACCCCCCCCCCCCTTTGCAGGGTAAAAGAGCAAGCATGGTATAGTGGATTATGACTCTAGAGGCCAGAGTTCAGATCCCTGCTTGGCCATGGAAACTCACTGGGTGATCTTAGGCAAGTCACATTCTCTCAACCGCAAAGGTAACCCACCTTCTGAACAAATCTCACCAAGGTTTGCCTTACGATAGCCATAAACTAGAAATCACTTGAAGGCCTACAACGACAACAACAACCATTAGATTCATGCTCAGATGTCTGATTAGATGTATGGTTTTTTAGTCTGCTTTAAAGTAAGTGAAACTGTGGTTTTGTAGCATGATATTGATCAAGTAATATTTGGATATACCAGCATAACATTGAACTAAATATGTTAATCTGCCAGGACTACTTAACCATAGACCTTTCTTTGTCCTCTGCATATTATCATATTAACATGAGCTGCTCCTGTGACCTAAATGCAAATAGGCTGACATGTGTTCTGAATTATTTTACATGAAAGTATCACATCTGGCACTGAGGTCATACCATCCCACTACTACACCTGCCAGATTTCAACCTTGAAGGTTCACTTTTCTATTAGAGTTGGTTGTCTGATTACTGTGAATTCAGCAGCTACCATGCTTAGTAGAGATAAAGCTGTCTTCACTGTTTGTTTTGAGAGAATGGTGCTTGTACAGTGCAGTGGTTAAACCATTTGATATCTTAGAAGAAAGGAAAGATTATCAAACTGTGCCTTATATCCAAACAGAGCCATACACATATTGGTCCCCTTAAAGAATAATCCAGAAGACGTTCAGAAATGATAGACTAATTGTACATCAAAGATTTGACCTTGTTCTAGGTTACTTTAGTTGTACTTAGCTACTGTTTTAGTTGATAGATTTTCAGCATTAAGCCATTACAAGTGATTTCAGTAAGTTCAGTTCTGTTATCCTGGATCTTTGGTCTCTTTCATAATAGTGTTTAAGATAACAGTTGGGGTGTGTTGGGGAGAACGTCAAAACTGTAAAGGTGGATTTCTTATGAAGTACAGTCAGCCCTCCTTATCCACATAATTTTTATCCACGGATTCAAACATCCACGGCTTGAAAATATTTTAAATTCCAAATAGTAAAGCTTCATTTTCCATTTTATTTAAGGGACACCATTTTGCTGTGCCATTATATTTAATGGGACTTGAGCATCCACGGATTTTATTATCCATGGGGGATCCTGGAACCAGCCCCCAGCGGATAACAAGGACCCACTGTAAGTGACATTGCAGAACAAGTTGCCCACTAAGCCAAGAAAAAATTCAGCGAGGATTTGATATGCCTCCTGTTTTTATGCAAACCCTGGACTGGATGAGGGTGAATAAATGGAAACTTAATCCAGATAAGACAGAAGTGCTCCTGGTCAGACGGAAGGCAGATCAGGGAATAGGGATCCAGCCTGTATTAGATGGAGGTCACACTCCCCCTGAAGACACAGGTTTGCAGTTTGGGGGTACTCCTGGACTCAGCTTTGAACCTGGAGGCTTAGGTTTCTGCAGTCACCAGGAGTGCTTTTGCACATTTAAAACTTGTGTACCAACTGCACCTGTCCCTTGAGATGCCAGATCTGGCCTTTGTGGTACATGCCTTCGTTACATCCTGTTTGGACTACTGTAATGTGCTGTACTTGGGGCTGCCTTTGAAGAATGTTTGGAAACTTCAGCTGGTTCAAAGAGCTGCAGCCAGGCTGCTAACAGGGGCAGGTTATAGAGAGCACACAACACCCCTGTTGAAACAGCTCCACTGGCTGCCAGTTTGTTTCTGAGCACAATTCAGAATGCTGGTGATGACCTATAAAGCCTTATATAACTCAGGTCCAGGCTATTTGGCAGACCGTATCTCCCTATATGAGGCAGCCTGGCTCTGAGATCCTCAGGGGAGGCCCTTCTCTCCGTCCCACCACCATCACAAGGAGAGTTGGTGGGGACATAGAAGAGGACCTTTTCCATGGCTGCTCCTAAACTTTGGGACTCCTTGCCCAGGGAGGTCACAATGTCCCTTCCTTGATGGCCTTCTGTCGACAGGTGTAGACTTTTCACTTTAGACACGCTTTCAAAACAGAGCTTTTAAAGAGTGGCCTGGGGTGCTATATTGTTTTAATGTATTTTAAATACTTTTATCTTTTTAAAGTATTGGGTATTTTAATTTTTTATTGTTGTAAGCCACCTGGATTCCCTGTTGATTGGGCTAGGTATAATATTATTATTATTATTAATATGTAATTTGTTTTAATTATTGTAGTATTTTAATTCTATTTTAATGTACTTTTTTGTATGTTTTTAATTGTATTGTTTTTTAATGTTATAAGCTGCAGTGAGTCCCAGTCTTGGGAGAAGGATGGGATAACAACAACAACAACAGCAGCCTGCTAATACCTGCTATCTTCTCAATGCATGGTATCTTGCATTCAGGTGCAATGTGACATGGGGAATGTGAAAAAGCTGTACAGATGTAACTAAGGTGTGCTAACCACTGAGCTGATTTGAAAGTTACACTTTATATCTAAAATCAACTCTCAGAATCTATATATAAATTCTATTTTGCCCTCAGGGACTTTGCACTCATGTTTTGCAAATTTCATCCTTCTGTCAACAATGGTGCATGGCACATTGCTTATTAAAAGCAAGAGGATTTGTAATAAGGCATTCAGATGCCTCTGGGCATACTGAATTCCTTTGCCATATCTAACAAACCTCTTTGGCTTCTTGCCATATAATTTAAGGGATCTTATATGGTGTTTAGGCAATGTACTGCCATTGCTAGGTGTTTGCTTCTAGATATCTTTGGCTATTATCTGTTCTCTTTAAAAAGAGAACAAAATATTTGTATAAATGAGCAAAATAAGCAAGTTTAACTGTTTGACCTCAGAACATAAAGGATAGATGCACAATAGTTTTAAAAAGGTTTAAATAAATTATGTTTTATGTGTAGCTCTGGAAGCTCTGCTTGTGATTTTATATTTGCTAAGCTGACCAAAGTTTGTTTGATTACAGCCCTGTTTGGTTTTTTCCCCCAGTCTGATGCAGTGTCCTTTGAAGAGTTTACAGTTGTCCCTCTGGATTCGTGGACGTAGCATTCGCGGTTTTGATTGTTCGCAAATGTTAAACCCATCAGCATACACTCCTTCCCCCCTTTGGACTTTTTTCCATGGAGAAAAAATAGCCCAGGAATGAGGGAGCAGCCAAGAAGAGAGCAGGCCTCCTCCTCCTCCTCCTCCTCCTCCTCATCTCACCCCTCCTGTCCCTTTAGCCAGCTCTGGGAATGGACTGAAGGATGGGGGGACGAGGACAAGCAGGTGTGTGCCTGCTTCTCCTCATCGTCTTGCCCTTTAACTGACTCCCAGAGCTGATTAAAGGCAGGGGAGGGCAGGGAAGAGCCGTCCCAGGCATCGGGGGGGGAGGGGCGTACTTTATTCACAAAATTTTCATATTTGCAGGGGTCCTTTTCCCCTAACCCCCGCAAATCCATAGGGGCGACTGTTTTCATTACTGAAGGGAGTTTGTTTCAGAACTAAATCATATGGAATACTAGATTTTATAATGAATTCAAGCATGTGTTTTAATTCTGGTAGATTTTTGCTACATTAATGGTTTGTCTTAACAGAAAACATGTCTCAGTATTGAGAAACTAAGTTCCACCTTCTTCCTAAAGATTACTTGCAGTTGCTTTGACTGGTTCCTTTGTCCATTTGTTTGTGGCCACCTGTTGCCTCTTGTCATGCACTGAGACTATGAAATGTTTGGATTTTTAGAGCAGCAATGGATTTCTTTCTTTTTTTTAAAAAAAAAATCAATTGCACTCACTTGTACATTATCTCAAGCAAAATGGGATACCTATATATTATCACAGTAAATATTTTTTCCTAAGTTTTATATTTTTGATGACATTCCCTAAACACAAAAATCCTGATTAACTTGCTTTGATAGTTTACTAGTTACTTCAGATTTATTGCATGCTTTCAGTTGGTACTTTAGAAATAATGCCATAGCCAGAATAATAAAGACAGTCTAATATCAATATCATAGTTATAGAATTCAAAGATAAAGCTGTGTTAGTCTGGAAAATCAGTATGCAAAGGGATCTTGTAGCCCCTTTGAAATTAACTGAGAGAAAAAAACTGGTAGCATGAGCTTTTGTATGAGGGGGTATCCTAAAGTGTTAATTATTACCTTTAAAAATTTTGATGGAAGGTTTGTCTTGATTTGTAGTTGTTAATTCATCTCTACATAGTTACCACCCAGATTGACACATTTTTCCCAGCGTTTCTCGACCCTCCGAATACCGTTATTGTAGAAGTCTGCAGATTGCGCCTTATGAGGATTTTACACTTTAGTCACTTCTGTCGCAGCCTGTCACAAAAATAAAGGATGCAATGAGCTGATTTTCTCAATATCATGCACTTAGGGACCAATTGTAACACTGACAAAATTTCATCAATATACCATAATAACTTCTGGGTGATAATTATTACTTTATGATACTCCCTCATAAGGCGCAATCTGCAAACTTCTACAATATCAGGTATTTGGAGGGTCAAGAAATGCTGAGGGAAATGTGCAAATCTGAATGGTGACTACATAGAAATAAGTTAACAGCTACAAATCAAAACAATCTTTCTATCAATTTTTTTAAAGTTGATAATTAAAACTTTTAGATACCCTTCGTAGACTTGAGACTGATTCCTCAGGTGCATGTTTTATGCATCTGAGGAGGTAGGCTCATGTCTACGAAAGCTCATGATACCACCCGCTTTCTTTCATTTAGTCTCAAAGGGGCTACAAGATTAATATCATGATTTTAGTGCACAGTACTCCATCTACATTATAGTGGAAAAATAGTACACTTGTCCCCCCACATTTGGCTTTAGCTTTTGCGGATTTGTTTGTTCATAAATTTTATTAATATGTTCTCTCTAGGAATATCTAGGTCCTCCAGCACAACTCTGTTGCCACCTTTAACCAAAGGTTGCACTGAAGGACCTAGAAATTCCTAGAGAGAACACTTGACTAGGCATTTGTAGCTCCTCTAGTACAGTTCTGTGGTCAATGTCTGGCAGATGCTGACCACAGAGTTGCAATGGAGGACCTAGATATTCCTAGAGAGGTGTTATTTCAGGTAAAACATAGTGTTTTTGTTATTTGCAGTTTTTCCACATTCACAGGGGCTGAAGAGTGAGGTATAAATAAATAAATAAAAATAAATAAAAATAATTTTGCTAGTTGTTTATGTCACAGCTATTAGTATTACATTTAGTGGTATATGGCAATTACGATTTATGAGTAACATTAGTGCAAGAAGGCATTCCAAGGATTCTGTATGGTGTGAAATAGGAGGAGGTCAAAGGGAGGGTGACACCATGAATTACCGCACTGGGTGACACCAATCCTAGGAATGCCACTGATAGAGTGTTTGGCTTTTCTCCACTATTGCCTAACCAAATACTGTTTACAGCAAAGAGATGTCCAGAACATCTATAAAAGGCATAGAACCACCTATGTTGGTCTTCCCTTTGATGACAGTTCAGAAATCTTTGTTGGCTCAAAATACGTCTCCCTGAGTTCTAGCCTCTACATTTCTGCTGAGTCTAATATTACATTAACTGTTAGTTCCTGGTTTGTTTCAGTTAATTGTGTTGGTTTTGATTTTACAAGCTGTATTTTAAAACACCTTAAGAGTAATAGAACCCTAGAGCTGGAAGGGGTCCAGTTGGCCATTGAGTTCAACCACTGCTCAGTGAAGGAACTTCAGCTAAAGCAGGTAGCTCTCCAGGCTCTTTTTGAAGACATCCAGAAAAGGAGATTCCACTGTTACTCAAAGAAAGTGGAAAAGTGGGGAGTCCCCATCAAGAATGTCAACATTAATGTAGGGGGAATTAGCTTTGTTAAGAGACTGGATAAATTTTAAGACTGTTGAAACCTTTGTATATTAATAATAATGGAGGGGGACTCCAGGTTTGAGTGAATTAAGAATGTTTTATTTAGAAAAATGCAGAATGTAATCACACAGAGAGACAATAGCAATTCAAACTGACACAACATTCAGAGCTAACTGAAATGGAAACACAGAAACTGGGTAGTAATGTTTTAGGGATTTAAAGGGGGTGATATTTACCAGTCTGAAGAGTAGACAATGGGAAGCAGGAGTGCCTCAGATTGAGGTCGGAGGGCAACACAGATCATACATGGAGCACAGGCTGGTACAACAGTATGAGTACTGTGTGCACAGAGGCTAGGTTTTTGATCCAATATTTATACCTGAAAACTAGCACTATGAGGATGCGCTATCTTGTAAAGTAACAAAGACTTGATATTCTCTCCCAGGAATCAACAATAGATTTCAGGACTGGTTGATGGCTTTAACTTTAGGCCAGGATTTAGGCCTCTTGAGAAGATCTCCATCACAAAACAGCTTCATTTATATATTGCTTCATAGTGTCTAAGCGGTTTACAACTGTAAGCTAATTTGCCCCCAACAATCTAGGTACTCAACAATCTAGGCACTCATTTTAGCAACCTCGGAAGGATGCAAGCCTGAGTCAAGCTTGAGCCCTTTTGCTGGTATTGAACTCGCAACCTTATGGTTTTGAGTGAGTGGCTGCAGTACAGGCATTTAACCACTGCGCCACCAGGGCAAAATCACCAGGGCAAATCCCTATGGCAAAGCTTGAGAGTTGTTTCTTCAATGCCATTGTGGCTGAGGCCTCCTTGTGAGCTGGGAGGGACATAATGAGAAAAGGGCCCAAAGGGGCATTATCCCTATTTTGGGGTGTCACCTGGTGTGGGCTGAACCCAGTGGCGGCATTAGAGAGGTGCGAGGGGGATACAGACTGCACTAGGTGACATCACTGCTCAAACACCTACCTTTTAGCAGAAATGGGCTGTGGCATATATCTGATTTCCTTTAAAATGCTTTAAGAGATCATGGGAATGGGGTGAAGCTCAATGGGAGGAGAAAGGAGAGACCTCATGAACTTTTGTAGCATAAGCTTTTGTAGACTAGGAAATGAGACAGATGGGCCAAATAAAGCAGCTTCCAGCTGCTTTGAAGGTGGGACATTTATAGCAAGTAGCAAGTACATTTCTATCCCTCTTACTGATGTACTAAGTAGTTTTCAAAGTGTAAGCTAATTGCCCCAACAAACTGGATATTCATTTTAGCAACCTATGTAAGTATGCCAGGCTGAGCTGAACTGGACCCCCTGGCTGGTATTGAACTCACAAGCTTATGGTTTGTAAGTGAATGACTACAGTACAGGCATATAACCATTGCACCACTAGGGCTCTTGTTTATATGACACATGGTTCCAAAGCATGTGGAAGCCAAAATAAAGCCATGCTCTGTGGCTAGAAACTGTAGCAAAAAGAAGCTGGGAAAATGTGCATCTTTGCTCCTGCATATAAATAGCCTGCTTCCAGTATGGGGCTTCAGCAAAGCAAATAAGTGAAAGTATGACAGCTGTAATGTATGCAGTTACACCATACACAAATCAGACAATCCAGCAGGGGGGCATGGGGTGAAGGGGGGATGAAGGCAGGTATGGGGGGGCCTCCATGATTGTGCTTTGCCAGTGTATCACTTGCAAACTGATGCACCAATGCCCTGTATGGGCGGAGCATTTCATCTGCAACTGTGTGGCAGATCAAAGGGGTGGCCATATAATGGGATGGCATCTGGGTGGATGTGGGAGGTACTTGGAGGTTGCAGGCAGTGTGTTTGTGTGACGATGGCAAATGAAATGGAGGAAGGGCCCTTCTTCTGTATCTGGGCTAGGCATGGTGGAGATGTGGCTGCCCCTTCTAATGTCTTAGCCACTCCTCCCATTTTTCTATAATTTGCAAACATTATACGGATTCCCTGTAATCATAACCTAAGTCACTGATAAAAAGGGTGAAGAATGTCAACTCTAGAACAGTCACATTCTCTTATATGAGGCATGAGAGATGTGTGGCCTTATGGATGTGGCTGAACTTTGTTGGTCTGACTGGGGCAGATGAGAATTGGGATCCAGTAACATCCAGAATGCCATACATTTCTGGGTACTACTTTATATGAACCTTCCACAGAATTACATTTGACATCAGAGGTCTTCCACTGTGGTCCCTTCATTGAGTGGAGTCTTTTATGTAGTCGTCCCAGCATTCTGGTACAGTTTCCTCAGGGAGATCGTCCCAGTTGTTCAACTTTTCAAGAACAGTTCAGAGTCAACCAAGCTTTTGGTATCTTGACTCATTGACATAAATGAAAATTCTCATCTACTGGTGTGGCTTTTATTTTTATTTTTTTTTTGGCACATTCCTAATATGTTAAGATTTGAATCCTATTGCTAGTACCAATTGTAGAAGACCTGCTGGATTAAGGGGATTTGTATAAGTGCTGACTCACTGCTTCACAATTGATTCAGTGGGTTTACTTTGCTAACAGGATTCATGCCTTTATGTTTTATAAGGAGTTTTATTAGTCATTTGATTATTTTACGTAGAATAGTAGAATAGTATATTATTATGTATAGACTTTATGTACAATGTTAACAAAATATATAGAATAATATTTATGGATGGAAAAGGTTAATTTTTGAAAGGCTTTGATAAGAACAATCTGCTTACAGTATATTATTGTGTGAACCTTATTAAAATACAACATATAGGTTTAGAACCATCCTTGATTTATGTAAATATGACCCTCATATTTGTCCTTTTGGTTTATTCTTTTATACTGTGGATCATTGTTTAAAAATCAACATATCTAAATGAAAGTAGCCCCACACCTATATTTATTTAAGAAGAAATGCCAACATAATAAATGAGAAGCTACCGGCTAATGACCTAGTTAATAGCAGCCTTCAGACGGTTCATGTTTGCCTAACACTGAAACAAAGTTCTGCAAATAAGTTCATACATCAGTGCCCTGTCCATCTTAGCGTGGAAAGAAGATGTTCATTTCTGTCTTGTGTGCAAAAAGACAAGCCTTTTCAGACATGCTAAATTGTAATCTTCACACTTAAAAAGGAGATCCCCATCTTTTCCAGAACTTGGAAAAGCTACGTTTTGGACTATGATTCTCAGAACCCTCTAGCCAGCACATTTAGTGACCATCCTGGCAGAGAGATTCTGGAAGTAGTAGTCCAAAAGAGCAACTTTAGAAATGTCTGCCCTCTACTTTCTTCTTCAGCCTCAAAAACAGAGAACATTTTTCTTGTTGAAGATCCATTACTGAAATCCTTGACTTTTACAAATGAAATTGCTTCACTCTCAAGTGATGTTTTGTCCTCAGCATGGTGTGGCTGAAGGTTGGTTTGAATCTCTTGTTAATGAGGCCAAGGTAGATATGATTGGGAGCATACACATTTTCCTAATGTATCCCATTCACCTTTTATTTTACTTTTAACACAGAAGGAAGCATGGATGTGAGGGCTGCTGAATCTCTCCTGCCTTTACCTAACTTCTGGTTCTGTTGATCCAGGGATCTTTCACCTTCTCCTACTTACTTTTGGAGAGAGCAAAGGAGCAAAATGCTTGGTCTGTTACTGCTGTCTGCAAAATACTTTCTAAATGCTGCACAAAATGTGAAATTCAATATATAAAAACATAGCACATTCATGACACTGTACCCATACCAAAAGCTGAAGCTGAATTTGTTTGTTCTGTACCTGAAAATCCCAGTTTTCTCTTTGATTCAAAGTTAAATTATATAGTTTAAACTGAGAACTGGGTCTTGATATCTTCAATTCTCAAATACTGTACATCTTAGGTTACTCCATATCATACATCCAAGCTTGGGAGCTCTTAAATTGTATTTTGCTAATATGGCCATCCAAATAAATTGGGTTATGTGCTGCTTTAGTGTATACAAATTTCTGGCTATGAGATTATGGGAGGTGTAATCCAGTACATCTGAAGGTCACCAGATTGTGTGGGGTTGCCTTGTAAAGTGCTGAAGCAGCATATAGTTTTGTTTTTGTACTAAGAGAAGACCCTCAAGAATGATAACACAGGCCTACAAAATTGTGGGTCATAAAAACTTATAAAATACATATGCTATCTTTATAGGAAATTGGCATTCTAAATCCAAAAAATGACCTCAGATTTGTTCCATCACATAGTTTTCACAACTTGCTTTGGCATTTCTATGTTGCAATATGTGACTGAATGAAATGATCCTGTAAAGGATTGTTATGCTATGAATAAGAAGGGGTTAAAGTCTTCTAATAGATTTTCAAAACACTTTAATGTGCTGATATAATACATTAAAAACAGTATTGAAAAAAGTTTCATTGTTGGCTGATGTAATTGCTTATAAACTAGAAATGTGAATAAGGGATTGAGCTATCTTAGATCATAGCATCTCTTTCAGATGGATATACCATATGGGTGGCCTGAAGTTTATTTTGGGATATAATGATGTTCAAGGGCAATTTCATGTTTGGACTGCACCAGCAGAGATTTAGAATGAAAAAACTGCAGACAGAATAAGCTTTTGCTTTCTCTTATTGCATAATTTCTCTGTTCATAGCTACAGTCCCAAATCTAGTTGTTTGAATAAAAAAAGGTGCTCTCTCTGCATGTTTACATGTAAGATACATTTTTCCTTTTAGAGTGCTGGGATTCATAACACTCTGGCTTGAATCTTCTTGTTAGTCCCAGACTATGGTAGACCCACAGAAGCAATGAGATTTACCTCATTTAATGGTTAAACCATTACATGATTAAATGGTTGATTCAGTGGATCTACTCTAGTTTGAATTAATCTGTAGCAGGGGTTCCCAATCTTTTTGACACACATACCCCTTACTTCTATGATGGAGCCCCTAACAGACCGATCCAATGTCTTACATGTTAATAGTATTTAGGATTTTATATAAAAGAATATATTATTATTCTTTATTTTCATTCCATTTTTATTTCTTTCATTTTCCTGGAGTGGCTGCGGAGCACCTGGGAAGTGCACGTGGAGCCCCAAGGGCTCCTCAGAGCACAGGTTGGGAACCCCTGGTCTGTAGTATTCTGGTCACTGTCTCCCTTCCACTTGGTGATTCACTGAAAAGAAAAGGGATGGTGGTGTTTGTGTTTGTACATGTACCTTCAAGTTGCCTATTGACTTATGGTGATCCTATGAATTTAAGGAATACTCATAGGTGGCTTGCCAGTTCGTTCCTCTTATATGTATCCTACAACACCTGGCATTTGTTGGTGGTCTCTCATCCAAGTAATAACCAGGGCTGACCTTGATTAGTTTCCAAGATTGGAAGGGATCTAGTGCCTTTAGGCGTCATACACACTACAGAAATAATCCAGTTTGACTCTGCTTTAATTGCCTTGGCTCAATGCTGTGGAATTCCGGGAACTGTAGTATGGTGTGCTTCAGAGTGGAGCTCCACTCTGGGGCCACAACAGGCTACAATTCTCAGAATTCAGTAGCATTGAGTCAGGACAAAGCGGTGTTAGACTGGATTATTTCTGCCAAGTGGATGTAAAGGTAAATTTAAAGGTTTTTCCTTGATATGAATGTCTAGTTGTAACTCAGCTGTAGGGGTTGTGCTCATCTCTGTTACTAAGCCAAAAAGCCAGCATTATCCAAAGACAACTCCATGGTCATGTGGCCAGCATAACTGCACTGAACCTGTTACCTTCCCAACAAAGTGGTACCTATTTATCTGCTTGCACTTTTACCTGCTTTTGAAATGCTAGGTTGGCAGAAGCTGGGACTAGTGATGGGAGCTCACTCCATCACGTGGTGCTTGGGCCTTGAACTGCTGACTTTCTGACCTTACACTCATCAGAATTGGAATGTGGGTATAACCTTAGAGTATTTAAAAGATATAGTGACCATGAAATGTGATGCATGCTATATGTTTGTACCTGTAAATAAATATCAGCAGAATCTTGTGTGCAATGATTACAAGGCAGCAACAACAAAACAACTATGGTAGATGATTTTTTTTAAAAAAAACCTGGTTTATGCTACAAAGATTACAATTGTGAATCTTTGCAATCTACCTACATTAGCTGAAAGTAAAAGTTTTAATTCCATCTTTATTCCAATGTAGTGGTATCATTGGGGCCATCCTTTTAAAAAAGTATATTTTTTAAATATGTTAGGTGTGAAAATTGGACTGCAGTAGCTGTAGTGGTGTTGAAAGTTTTTATTTGCCAAATTTGTATTGAAATAGGAAAGGAAATATTAAAAAATTAAGTTGTAGTATAATTTAAATATACTGTATGTTCTTTATATGGTGTGTGAATGAAGTTTAGTATTTTCTTTTAAAAACATGCTGCATTTTAAATAAAAAGGTGAGACGCAAGATGTGTGAACACAATGAAAATCATCGCACTACACTCTTAAAGTGTTGCTAGTCCACTTTAACTGCTCTGGCTGCCTCCTATTGCATTCTGGGATTTGCTGTTAAGGAGTATTTAGAATATTTAGCCAGAGAGCTTGTAGGCCTCACTGAACTACAAACTGTTCCTTAAAAGTTCCTACTATGAGATTATAATGATCAGAGTTATGTGTTACACAAGTGGCTTTTCTAACCTTTTTTCTTATACTATAAAGTTTTCTTCACATGTCTTGTGTATGTTAATGAGATTTTGCAAATTTTGCAAAAGGTGGACAGATGTTTTGTTGATAATAGCTATAGTAGGAATTTTGAAGCTATAGTAGGGATTTGAGCTATAGCTATAGTAGGGATTTGAAGGGATGTCATATTGAGGAGGGAGCAAGCTTGTTTTCTGCTGCTGCAGAGACTAGAACACGGAACAATGGATGCAAACTGCAGGAAAAGAGATTCCACCTCAACATTAGGAAGAACTTCCTGACAGTAAGGGCTATTCGACAGTGGAACACACTCCCTCGGAGTGTGGTGGAGTCTCCTTCCTTAGGGGTCTTTAAGCAGAGGCTGGATGGCCATCTGTCAGGGATCCTTTGATTTGGAGTTCCTGCATGGCAGGGGGTTGGACTGGATGGCCCTTGTGGTCTCTTCCAACTCTATGATTCTATGATTCTATGATAGTAGAACATAACAGACATTCAGAGTCTTTCAAAGCAATTACTCTTTCTTTTTCAGTTACTTTAGTTAATATATGGACAGCAAAGAAGGAAGTATGATGTAAGACCCTGCATTTATCAATGGGCAACTTATGGTAACTATTAGCATGGATGATACTGCATTACATGTGGTGTAAAAGCATCAGGATCCATTAGAAACATCAGGAAAAAGACTGCAGCAGCTGAAGAGGGTGCCAGCGTAGCTATCCAGACAGCAAGTAAACATTGACTCAGTTTTTTAAGAGTGCTGTTCTGGATGTCTGTTTAGAAGCAAATCTTTAACATGGGGATTTACTTTCAGGTATGGGTTGAGGTCATCTCTTAAACTGAATTTTTAACTGTGTCTTGATTTAATTAGGATTCCTTTCCCCTAACCCTATTTTTCCTTCACAAGACAAAAATACTTAATTGCTTGCAGGTAAAGACAGATGACCGAGAGAAGATATGAAAGGTATCTTCATCTTGGTTTCACAAACTGGTGAAGGATGACATAATTATGGAGAAAAAAACCAAATAAAACTGGTCCCTAGAGACTGTTCTGACAGTGCTTGTTGTAATTCCTCATCTGAAACTGAGCAGATCCAAGGCAGTTTTGTGTGTGAGGCTGCCATGTATTGCAACGTTGTCATAAATACAGTATAGACTAACAAAAAGAGAGAGTAAAATCATTAGAAATACAGAGAAGAATGTGTTTGCTTAGTTCTGGAGAGAGCCCTTCCATGTAATGCATACTACAAACTGGTCAGGTTGGTTTTCTTTCCAGCTCTACATTCTAGTTAGCCTCAGGACGAATTCTGACTCAGCTTCCTTGTGGGTGCTTTTGCTGCACTACAACCTCTGCTTGTCTTCACTGGAGTGCCTTAGGCTGCATAATCAAGAAACGCTGAAGTTTCATTACCACATCTAGTGATATTTTTACCCCTCTGATTCCAGCAAGCTGCACTTGAAAAGTTTACTTTATATACTCATGTATAAGTATAGAAGTTTTAGTCAAAGGATTGACCCAAACATCTGTGTCAGCTCAATGTACTGTACTGTACTTAATGCTTATAAAAGAAGGAACTATCCCCTGGTGAAAGGCAAGAGCGTAACCTGGAAGCAGTGACTTACCCCCCCCCCCCATCCATCCAGCCTTTGGTATGAGCATAAAATTATGCCTCCTAGAATTTTGCAAGTTCTTTGGGACTGTTTTCCTTTGCTTCATCCTTTACATCCTTTGTTACATACCCCCAAGTTTTACCCTTGACTTATCTACAGGTTGTATCAAAATCCATAATTTTGGCCCCCAAACTTACCCTTGAGGTCAACTGATAGATATGATACCTGTTTTCAGATTATTTTAAATCCCCCATGTTGGCCCATGCTAATCTAGCTTTGCCTTCAGTTGCTTGTAAATACCAGTGGCACAAATAGTGTAAATACTACAATATAATTATTAATATTAGTGTTAGTATTAGTAAATATTATTTACAAATGTTGTAAATACTAGGGCACAAACATAGGGCAAAGGAAAGGTAACGTGTGTTTTGAGTAGGAGCAAGTTCCTACATGTAAAATATTACAGAAGTGATACATTGCGGGAACAGGGCAAAGGAGAATGACTTTTGGGGGAAAGAACATTCGCCCACCTTTGTTTCCCTGTAGCATCACCTGTGATTGAATAGGCAGGTATGTACTAGCATCCCCTGTAATGCTAGTTCAGTTTCTTTTGGCTTTCCAGTGCACTGTAGTTCAACAGGTCAGACAGGTTCTTCATGAAAGGACTTGTGATTTAATGAACTGTTCTATACAGAGAAGGTGTGGTAAGGAGTGAGCCAGGAAATGGCTTCCTCAGGCAATTCTCATCAGTTATATATTTTTTTCTTAATTATATTTCTTAATTTTGCCCTCTGCAAAATAGGTGGTATTGCAGATGATATCAGTGTACTAGATTAATTGTAGCAGCTTCTTTTCTCAAGTAGAGTTATAATTTTGGATAACAGGAGAGGACAACAAGCAATGTGCTTCCATGTGCTGGTTTTCTTATATGAAGTTCCAGAAGGCTATGCTTTATGTGGTTTAGATAGAATATGCACAAGACACTATATTCTTGGGAAAAACATCAGCAGTGCTTCTTATAATTGCTCTTTTTAAGTGTATATAATTTCCATTGATAAGAAAATAGTCTTCTGGAGACACTACTAAAGACAACAGGGAATGTATTGCAGATAGTAACACTGTTATCTGTGATATTTCAGATACTTAAAAAGTATCGCCTTGCTGGACCAGAGCATTCTCTGTGGTTTATCTCCTTCATCTGGTAATCAGAAGAGTGCTGTTTTTGAAATCTGCACTATAGAAATAGTGCAGTTTGTCACCACTTTAACTGCTGTGGGCCTCTCCTACAAAATCCTGGGCTTTGTAGTTTTTGTGAGACATTGAGATTCCTTAACAGAGAAGGCTAAAGACCTTGTAAAACTTAAGATCCCAAGATTCCATAGGATGGAGCTACAGCATTTAGTGATGCATTTAGTATTGCAATGGAGATGCACCCAGAGACTCTACTTAACTGTAAAGGCTCACACGTTGCTTATCTAGTTTTTCACAAACTTATAACATTTCTGAGGTGATTCAGCAAATATTGAACAGTTTGCATTATGGTACTTTTTACTTTGTAGGCTCTGTACAATCCCACACTTGGGTATGTATCTATGTTTGCATGAGATCCAAGGTGTTATACCATCTAATGCAATGTATTAAAAAACAAATGCCTCCTTAAATAAAAAGGTCTTTGCTTGGTGGCAGAAAGAGAGCAGGGAGGGGGCTATTCAGAGATCCTAGGGAAGAGTGTTCCATGGCTTGGTAGTAGCTCACCAAACAGGCATGTGATGGTGGTGGGACCAAGAATGCCTTCGCCTGTAGATTTTAGAGCTCAGGCAGGCTCATATAGGAAGTTACAGTTTTGCAAATAGTCTGGACACAAACTGTATAGGTTGGACTTTAAAGGTCATAATCAGCACTTTGAATTCTCTGGGTTGGTGAGAGGAATAGCTTGGGTTTCTCTGACACCACCCAGAGAAACTACTTCCAACAAAGTATGCTGCAGCTAAAGAACCTGAGATTTCAGGGATAGCGTAATCCCATTAATCACATGCTGAATCCTTATTTCCTGATCTACTTTTCAACTGACCAGAATCACTTATATTTTCTCTGGATTAAGTTTTTAATTTTTCTGCAAACACTGGTTTAGAATAGAGACAATTTTGGGGCCCATTCCCATGACCAAAAGCCTTGAATACAAAATCTATTTAAAAGTCCCCAGTTCCCACTGAAAATCGAGTCAGATCCTTATCTGATCGATTCCATCAGTAGGGAAAAACTGGGGTAAATGCAAAAAAGCGGGGATATTTTGTTTGCAGTTATTTTGTGGTTATTTTGGGAAGAATCGATCCCAACCCACGTCCAACATGTGGGAACGTCAGATTGGGATCGATTCTTTTCAGAATGGCAGAGGGAGGTGTCCATCCAGAGATGTCACACCCCCTCCCCCAGTGCTGCCGTTTTGGGCCTTTTTGGGGGGCGGGAATTAAAGCTAATCGCCGAAGCGATAGATCAGCTTAGCAAAGGTGAGTAGCTGCTAGGTTGATTTATCACTTATGTGATTTCATATGGGAAAAAGGGGCCCAACCCCCCCCCCATCCTTCTTCTCTTTTTCCCAGCTCCCTTTCTTCCTGTCACCAGAGCTTCTCTTCTTTTTGTCTTGTTTCCCTCCCTCCCTCTCCTCCTCCTTGTTCTCCCATCCATCCTACCTTCTTCTTCCTACTTCCTCTGCCGGGCCTCTGCTGCTTCCCCGGGGCTGGTGGGGCCACCAGTGCTTCAGCTGGGCCTCCGCCGCTTCCCCAGGGCTGCCGGCGCCTCTGGCATTGCTGCTTGCCCATCCTGGCTGGCCCCAGGGAAGCGGCGAAGGCCCAGCTGAAGCACCGGTGGCCCTGCCAGCCCCGGGGAAGCAGCGGAAGCCCAATGAAGGAAGTAGGAAGAAGAAAAAGAAGGTAGGATGGATGGGAGAACAAGAAGAAGGGGGAGGGATGAGGGAGGGAGGGAGGAGAGGGGAAGGAAAGAAGAGAGGGAGAGAGAGGGTCCGGTGGAGGGCCGCTTGTTTTCCCCAGCTCCAATGGGAACAAGCGTGCCTTCCCAAAGAATCGATTCCAATGAGGCTCCACTTTCATAGTGGGAACGGAGGGCCTTTTGGAATCGATTAAAATAGTGGGGCAGAGCCGAAGCAGGGCACGAGTTATTCCTTCAGTGGGAATGGGACTTTTCTTGGAAGTGGACAGAAAGGAGAGAGAGTTAGGTGCCATCAGCTTACTGCTGACATAAATAAATAAATAAATAAAACTTTTATTTATACCCTGCTTTTTGCCGTAGCAATCAAACCTCATCCAACATCCAACCTCAAACCTCAGGCTAACCTTTCCCTGTGGTTTCATGTCAATGTTAAATAGCACAGGGGACAAAACTGAGCACTTGAGGACCTTGCAGGACATGGGAATCCCCTAGCACCACCTTCTGAGTTAACTCCTCCAAGAAGGACTGGAACAATTACATAACAGTGACCCCAACTCCCATTCCAGAAAGGTGGCTCAGAAGGATATTATGATCAGTAGTTTCAAAAGCCAAGGAAGGGCCTGGCAGAACCAAGAGGGATACATTCCCTTTGTCCAGTTACCTGCATAGCCCATCCACCAAGGCCTGAAGCCAGACTGAAATGGGTCTAGACTAGAGAATGTTTCATCCAGGGATCCCTGGAGCTGGAAGGCCACTGTACACTCCAGAACCTTACCCCAAAAAGGACTGTTGGAGACTGGGTGATAGTTTTTTGAATGCTGTTCTCACATAAGTGACAATGATATCTGCTCTTTTGCACCACTCCTTCACACCTCTTCTCTAGCTTTAGCTTTAGGATCCTGGCAAACTGAGAACAAGCATTAGGCAGACCTGTTTCTCTTGCAGAGCTGAACCTGGCCCCTGAAGTGACCTGGTTCAGGTGGTACTGCCAGGAAACAGATGAAAATAGGAATGAGTACTTCATATTGTAAGATCTTTTAATTTTTTATTTGGATTGGGGGAGGCATTTGAGTTCAACTTTAGGCAACAAAAACCTTTTAGGCAAGCACTGTTCCTTTGGCTTAAGTTTCCAAAAGTTGTGTATATTAACAAAGCAACACAGGAAAAACACCTGATTAGAAGAAGAATGATTAGTAATTGGCATTTGAGTTGTAAATGACCACTTGCAACTAAGAAACATGTAGTAAACCTCTCTGTATTTAGAACATGTTAGCATCACTGTGTTATTTTATATTTTGATTTTGAATATTGTAGGATAAGGGGATTATTGACTGAATTATGCCTGTACTTGCCAATACAAGAATTACTTTTCTGTACGGATGACTTTAATTTTTTTAGTATTATCCTAATCTTCTTAATCTAAACATTTATGAGAAAGGGTTTTTTTGAGCTCAGAATGTGTTTAACAAAATCTGCAATTATGATTAGCGAAGACTATATTAAAATTGCAAATACAGTGGGCCCTTGGTATCAACTGTGGTTTGGTTCCAGGCTCCCCCATGGATACCAAGATCTGTAGATACCCAAGTCCCATTAAACACAGTGGCATAGTATAATGTTGTATCCTTGTATAAAATGACAAATCAAGGTTTGTTTTTTGGAATTTATATATTTTAAAAAATATTTTCATGTTGTGGATGCTTAAAATCCATGGATAAAGAATCCGTGGATACAGAGGGCTGACTGTAATGAGTGCAGTAGTCCTTTCTTTTATACTTTTAAAAAACAAAAACAAAAAATAACTCTAACAGTATATTTAAATTTATCAAAAGCTAGTGTAGTAACTACCCTGTTTCCCTGAAAATAAGACAGCCTCTGAAAATAAGACCTAGTAGAAGTTTTGCTGAATTGCTAAATATAAGGCCTCCCCTGAAAGTAAGACCTAGCAAAGTTTTTTATGTGTGTATATATGTAGTATATAATAAATGTTCGTTTTTAAAATGTGAATTCTTCTTCATGGAAAAATCCCCTGAAAATAAGACCTAGCGCATCTTTGGGAGCAAAAATTAATATAAAACCCTGTCTTATTTTCGGGAAAACATGGTAGGAGGTAGCATGTCTTTATTTTAAATGTTGTTTTGTGTGCTAGCTGCCCTTATGTTGACCCTGACGTATGGTGACCTCATGAATGCGACATCTCCAGGACACTCTAAACTCAGTAGCTCTGCTCAGGTCTTACACATTCAGTGCAGTGGCTTCCTTGAATGCATTGCAGTATATCTACACTGTGAAAATAATTCAGTTTGACACTACTTTAACTACCATGGCTCCATGCTACATAGCCCTGGGATTTGTAGTTTTGTGAGACACCAACACCCATTAGTGGAGAAGGCTAAAGAGCCTCTGAAACTACAAACTCTAGTACAGTAAAGTACAGCTAAAGTGGTGTCAAACGGCATTATTCACACAACATATATACACCCTGAGTCTTTTCATCTGTAATATGGTCTAGCTTCTTCTTGTTGTTGTTGTGTACCTTAAAGTCAATTCCTTCTTAAGCTCGATCATGGGGCTTTCTTGGCAAGTTTCGTTCAGGGGAAGGTTGTCATTGCCTTCTTCTGAGGCTGAGAGCATGTTACTTGCCCAAGGTCACCTAGTGGGTTTCATGGCTAGACTGGGAATTGGACCCTGGTCTCCAGAGTCCTAGTCCAACACTCAAACCACTTCACTATGATGGGTCTCGCTTTCTAGTTTACAAAGCATTATTGTCGTTTCTTGTGAGTTATGTGTTCTCATGATATGGCCAAATATGACAGCCTCAATTTAGTCGTTTTGGCTTCTGGCTTGATTTGTTCTAGTACCCATTTGTTTGATTTTTAAGTAATCCACAGTATCCTCAGAACTGCTCTCCAGTGCCACATCTCAAATGAGTTGATTTTAGCTGCTTTCTTCACTGTCCAGATAGAAATATGATGACATGGACAATCCTAACTTTAGTATTCACGAAGTATCTTTGCACTATAGGATCCTGTCTACTTTTTTCATAGCTGTCCTTCAAAGTCCTAGGTCCAAAACACAATGCAGAAATAATCCGGTTTGAGACCGCTTTAACTGCCTGAGCTCAATGCTACAGAATTCTGAGAACTGTAGTTTTGTGAGATGTTTAGCCGTCTCTGTCAGAGAGCTCTGGTGCCACAATAGACTACAATTCCCAAAATCCCCTAGCACTAAGCCAGGGCAGTTAAAGCCATCTCAAGATGGATTATTTCTGCAGTGTGTTTGGCTCTTAGTCTTCTTTTGATTTCTTGACTGCAATGTTACATGAACCATAAATTTAGTAGCAGTTCTTTGTAGAAATTGATTTTTTTAGGCACAGGTCATAAATATAGGTGTAGACCAGAGACTCTTGCATCTTAGCTAGCAGCCTCCAGCTCCCAACTGTAGTATGTGATCCAAATTTCCTTTTTCCAGTTTCACAGATTGTGACATACTTTTGCATTGTTTTTATTTCAACATTTTTTGATATTTTAAAAAGATAACAACAAAAAGCCCAAATATTCAAATACGTTGCAAAATGTTGCGAAATAGAGAAGGGGGGAAAAAGTGCAGGTCACATCACAGAAACAAAGTTACAGAGTAGCCACATATGTGTGGCAGCACTTCCCATACTATCGCAACATAAAATGCAGAGGCTGTGACGATGGCAATGTCACACTTCTCCCCCTGCATGCTTTTACCATTAATTGTTACCTGATGTAGAAGTGAGTGAAAGTTTGAAACCAGGCATGAAGTATTTTGCACTGTTTGATTGGTCACGTAAATGTATTGTTACAGGATGGAGTTTTATTTCTCCCAGAAATATAATTATACCATACAGTAAACTTACTCCCATAATATCCCAAGTGTGGGCTAGGGTGCCAGCTAACGTATATTGTTTTACATGGCAATAGACAAGGGAAGTATTTTTCCTTGTGGTGTTTCCATTGCCTTGTCAAAACCATGATGTCCATACTCGACATGATATTTCAAGGTTTCCAAAGCGAGTGGGCTTAAAAAGCAGTGGTGGGGACAAGGTCATTTTTATCACATGTGGTAAACTTGTGAAAGAACAATAACAACAAAAAGGCACAAATATATAAAGTGATGGGAGATATAATAAAATCTATATTAAGGTCAATGAATTTGTAGAAATTGGTAAACTTACTAATAAGAGGGAGAACTACAGATTCTCTTTAAAGGTGAATGGAAATTAGTGATTGATTACTGGAAGAAGAAATGGGGGGAAATATTTAATTTACAATTTGTGTCCACAAATAATATGTTGTTTACTTAAGTAGTGTGTCATTTACAAATAATATTGCAATTAGAAAGTTAGTTAATTTTTAATTTTTTTTCCTCTTCAGAAGGTATTGGGGAACTGGAACTAACAGCTTGTTTCGTATCATGACATGGCAGTTAGGAAGTCTGGCAATTGGGAGCCCTGATGGTGCAGTGGTTAAATGCCAGTACTGCAGCCACAAGGTTGTGAGTTTGATCCCAGGGCTCCAGGAGTGACTAAGCCTTGCATCCTTCCGTAGGTTACTAAAATGACTATCAAGCTTATTGGGGGCAATTGGCTTACATGTTGTAAACTGCTTAGAGACTACTTAGTTCACTATAAAGTGGTATAGAAATATAAATGCTGTTGCTATTGCTATTGAAGTCATTTGTTAAACCTAGTCTTTATAATTTAGTATTGTGGCAGTAGTGTGTAGTTTTTGTAGGTGAAGAAATAGAACAGGTTTTGCTTTGTTTTGTTTGTAATCTATGTAGTATTTGTAATGTTGTAACCTGTATGGGTGTTTTGTACTGTGAAATAGTATATTTGTGTATGAATACACACACACACACACACACACACACACAGACACAGCCAAAGTCTACCTTCAGCTAGTCTTATGTGTGCATGCATGATAGGTTCTCTAACCCCTATGTGGGATGTAAAATCTTTCAACTCACCAACAAAGCAATTTCTGTTTTGGGAGCTTGTCTGCAGCCATAATGCTTCCATGACTTAATCACTTAGGCACCAGGTGAGCCTGGAGGAGAGAATTCCTGTCTTGTTGGCATCAGAGGAGACACTATCCCTGGACCTGTTTGTCCTCTGTGTTTTCTCCCATTGCAACCCTTCTTACTTCTGGCAGCTCAGACTGTAACATTTTTATAGATTCCTTTAAAAAGAAAGCCTTTAAAAAAATTCAGGTATGACCAAAGAGATATGCTTGGGCAAAATATTTACCTGCTTTTTTGCGGAGGGTGGGGGGAGTAGGAGGAATTAATTTCAGCCAAAACCATTCCTAGCTTTATTGTTTTTCATCAGGGATGGTGAGTAGTGGTGATTTTGGGGTTATTGCAGTAATATATTTTTTCTTAATGTTACTCCTACTCCTGTAAAAACATCTTACTCCTTTATTCCTTACTCCTATACCCTAGCCCTGGAGAAAAGTCCCATTTGCTTTGCATGGCTGGTGTGTATGTGTGTGCACGCACACACACACATACGTAAGTGTCTCTTTGCCTCCCAGTCCCTTCCCCATTACAATATAATAAAATTGTTTTTGGGTGTTTGCATGTACAATATAATAACAGGAATAAGAAATAACAAATATATTTTGTTCCTCCTTATTCTTACTCCTGTAAAAACCTCTTACTCCTTTACTCCTTACTCCTACTCCCCATCTGTGTTTTTCATACATGTGCTTTGCTCTGTTGTTTTGTTGTTAACTCCTGTCAGGTTGGCTTAGACTCAAGGCAACTCTATGAATGAGAGACGTCCAAATCCCACTGTCATCAACTGCCCTACTCAGGTCTTGCAGACTCAGGGCTGTGACTTTCTTGATTGAGTATCCATCTAGAATGTGGCCTTTTTTCCTGCTTCCTTCTACTTTACCAAGCATGATTGTCTATTCTAGTGCATTAGTTTTTTCATGCTATGGCCAAAGTATGACTCTTTACTCATCATGACTTCTAGAGAAAATGCAGGCTTGATTTGCTCTAGGACCCATTTATTTTTTTTAAGCAGTCTGAGGTATCCACAGAACTCTTCTCCGGCATCATGTCTTTGCATAAGTGACCTAGCAAACCAAGTCTGAAATTTTTGCTTTTTAAACCTTCAAGTTCCTGTAATTTTATTGTACAGGAGATAAACATTATCCTATATACATTAAGTCTTCCTTATTCAAAATGCTTGGGACCAGAAATGTTTTGGATTTCAGATGTTTTTGGATTTTGGAATATTTACATATACATAACGAAATATCTTGGAAATGGGACCCAAGTCTAAACATGAAATTCATTTATCTTTTGTATACATATAGCCTGAAGGTAATTTTATACCTATTTTTAATAATTTCGTGTGTGAAACAAAGATTGTGTGCACTGAACCATCAGCAAGCAAAGGTGTCACTCTCAGCTTCTCATGTGAACATTTATGTATTTTGGAGTATTTTGGTTTTGGAGTAGTTCAGATTTTGGAATTCTGGATGTGGTATAATCAATCTGTATATGAAGACAGAAACTGAAATACTTAGTGGTGGCAGAAATGAATTGCGTATTTTGAATGTATTCATATACAGTACATTTTCCTGGGAACTTGATACGTTTTTTCAGGAATGAAGTAACAGTTGTGTTTTTTAAAATGTTATTAGAAACATAAAAAGCATATAGTCACCAAACCCTGATGAATGTGGCAGGAAAAATGAAAATAAGCAAAAATCACTTTTGAGAGTTGCCAAATTTTAATAATGAATGTGATTCACTACAAAGGTTGAAAAAGCATATGCAATATTCATTGTTGCCTATAGGAGACAGTGTTGTACTAATAATGTATCTGAGGAAATAAGTATTTAAAATTTGTGTAAAGGGAAACAAAGGATTTTGTGGTACAAGATTTCTCACAAACTAAATCCCACTTTACGAGATACATGAGGTCTTATCCTCAGGTGATAGTCAGATGGTCATATATGAGTACAGTAAGGGAGGGGGGGAATGGAAATAGTGAGTCCACAAGGACATGACATCCAGGAGGGAGTGCTAGGTTTTGGACAAATCTAAAAAAAAAACAAAAACCCATAAAGACACAGATCCATTTACAAAAGCGTTTTTTTAAACTTGTGCTGTGCTTGCTTAATAGGTATGATTGCCAAGAACACTTCTCAGTTGAGTGTATGAGGGGGTTTCCAAAAGTTTTAACGATCACCTTTTAAAAAATTTGACAGAAAGTTTGTTTTAATTTGTAGTTGTTAACTTATCTCTATGTAGTCACTGTCTAGATGTATACATTTTTCCCAGCATATTTTGACACTCCAAATACCTGATACTGTAGAAGTTTGCAGATTGTGCCGTACGAGGGGGTATCGTAAAGTAATAATTATCACCTGGAAGTTACTTTATCTACGAAGTTTACATCTACAGGGTCCATAGTATGACTAGCTGCTTTTTATTTTTTATATTGTATGTATGTAACTGTTTTGGATTTTAATTCGATACTGGTTTAATTCAATTTGAAGGGATGGGAGGTGGGGCTTTGGGTTATTGGAATTGTTTTATCTTGATGTGTTTTTTTAATTATTGTAACCCGCTCTGATTGGTGTCAGAGGAGTGGGCTATAAATAAACCTTATTATTATTATAATATTATTATGGCATATTGATAATATTTTGTCAGTGTCATCATTGGTCTCTAAGTGCACGTTGCTGAGAAAATCAGCTCATTGCATCCTTTATTTTTGTGACTGGCTTTGCCAGAAGTGACTAAAATGTAAAATCCTTGTCAGGCGCAGTCTGCAGACTTCTACAGTATCAGGTATTTGGAGGGTCAAGATATGCTGGGAAAAATGTATAAATCTAGATGGTGACTACATAGAGATAAGTTAACAACTACAAATCAAAACAAACTTTCTTTCAATTTTTTAAAAAGGTGATCATTAAAACTTCAGTGCAATCCAAGTGTAAAGTATATGTAGAACTATCCAAATTGTGCTCTTCTTTCCAACCACAATCTGCCAATTTAAAATTACATTTTAAACATCTGATGAAAAAAATTAGTTTTTAAGATGTCAAGAGGCTTTTTTTGTGTTTTAATCTCTTGTGTTTCATGCTTTGGTTTGTAAAATATTCATAGTATTATAACTGACGCAGTTGCACAAAGCAAAAACCAACATCCCAAAATGAAAAGTGTAGTAGTGGATGGCTAAAATGAAAAAGTCTTATCAGTAAATGTGGCTCATAAAATATCGCGGCATTGCCTTTCTGTTATATAGAACAAATTTTATAGTACAACATACTTAACACTCGTTGTAGTTCAGTGTGGTCTTCTTGCATACTGGTTATATTTTTCATGAAAATATTTCATAAGATCAGTGGAAAGTTATTATGGCATATTGATAATATTTTGTCAGTGTCATCATTGGTCCCTAAGTGCACGTTGCTGAGAAAATCAGCTCATTGCATCCTTTATTTTTGTGACTGGCTCTGCCAGAAGTGACTAAAGTGTAAAATCTTTGTCAGGCACAATCTGCAGATGAATCCCAAATTTCTGAAAGCGAGATGCGATATCCCAACTGAACTATTCCAAACCACACAAACAGAATCTACTCCAGTGATAGCTAAAATATGCCAACAAATATGAAAAACAGAACAGTGGCCAACAGATTGGAAATGATCAATATTCACAAAAATGGAGACACATTCACAAAAAAGGAGACACAAAAGACTGCAACAACTATAGGACCATAGTGTTAATTTTCCATGCAAGCAAAATTGTGATAAATATTCTTCAGCATAGCCTCCAATCATATACGAAGAGAGAAATCCCAGAGGTGCAAGTGGGGTTCAAGAAAGAAGATGCACTAGGGAGCTCATTGCAAACATATGATGGATAATGGAGTTCACCAAGGAATTATAGAAGAAAATAAGCATGTGCTTTATAGATTATAGCAAAGCCTTTGCGCAGACCACTAAAAGCTATGGAATGCTCCCAAAAGAAATAGAAGTGCCACTATATCTGATAGGCCTTATGAGGAATCCGTACTTAGGACAATAGGCTACCATAATCACAGAATATGGAGAAAGATATTCCCAACTGGCAAAGGGGTAAGCAAGGCTGCATTTTATGACCCTATTTGTTTAACTTGTATGTAGAAAATATAATACAAAGAACAGGCTTACAATTGGTAGAAGGAGGAGTGAAGACAGGAGGAAGGAAAATCAGCAAGCTAAGATATGCTAAGGTAGACCAAATGCTGAAAACAAAAAGTAATTACCATGGGAGATTTACATAAATTCCACCTAGATAATGAAGAAAAAGATTTCCCATACCTTGGTTAAAAAATTGATCAGAACAGAGATTACAGTCAAGAAATCAGAAACAGATTAGAAGTGGGAAGGGCAGCTATGAAAGAACTAGACAAAATCTTAAAGTGTAAAAATATACAACTGAACATTAAAGTCAGAATTGTCGAAACCATTACATTCCCCATTACTACGTAGGGACGTGAGACCTGGACAGTGGAGACAGTGGATAGGAGAAAACTCATTTGAGATGTGGTGTTGGAGAAGAGTGCCAATGACACCATGGACAGCCAAAAAGACAATTAGGTTCTAGAACAAATCAAGACTGAACTGTATCTGGAAATGAAGATAACTAAATTAAGGCAGTCATACTTTGGCCAGCATATCAGTAGTCACGACTCATTAGAAAAGACAATAATGCTGGGAAAAGTAGAGGGCAGTAGAGAGGAAGACTGCACACCAGATGTGTAGATTCAATCAGGGAGGTCACAGGTCTGAAGCTGCAAGATCTGAGCATAGAGGGTCACGGAGATGTCTTATTCAAAGGGTCGACATGAGTTGAAGTTTGACTGAGGGCAGCTAACAACATACAACAAATGTTTATATTTTAATACCAATTGTTGCTGCCATTATTTGATATAACTGTACACTGTTCAGATGCCAAAAGATGCTGATGAAAAAATAGGGCTAGAATAATATAATCACAGCGTTGGAAAGGCTATCTAATCTAATATCCTGCCATGCAGGAATATACAGTTTAAAAATCCTTTAAGAAATGGCCATGTAATCTGTATTTTAAAACCTCCATACATAGATTGCTCACCACATTCTGAGATGGTCTATCCTGCTATCAAATGGCTCTTGCAATCAAAATGATATTCCTTATATTTAGGTGGAAACACTTCTAATTTGAATCCATTGGTTCCTGTCATGGTCTCTGGAGCAGCTTCATTGTCTACATGACATCTGTTCAGGTACTGTATTTAAATATGGCTATTATGTTCTCTTCTCTAAATACTCAACATTGAAGATTTTAAGACTACATTTTGTTCGGGAGTTGTGCTTCTTTAGCAGGAATAAGATCACCATCCATTCCGTAGTGGTGGAACAAGAAAATATGTAATGCAGTGAATATAATCTAATGCATATATAATATAGTGAATTTACATTAGAGATGAGCTACTGATGCACATTACTTATGTAATTTTACACCTATGATCCCATACCATTGTCATAATGATAAAAACAGAGCTGGTGGAGCAGGAGGAGTAGAATTTAATTCAGAGTCCATACTTGTCAGCCTCTGCTCAGACAATGCTGTAATGTTGTGCTTGCAGAAAAGATGATGTAAGAACAACTTTGTGGTCAGTGGATAACCCCAAAGGACTATCCGCTATCTTCCCTCTCTCAATGTCTGTTACCACAGCCTCCTCTGAGCTTTGGATTTGATTAAGTAAGAGGCTAACCATATAGGTTCCAACAATGTTACACATACTACATACCAAGAGAGGGTTATGTATCTCCCCTTGATATCATGGCTGTAGCATGGAATATACAGATGTCTAAGTGGAAGCTTTGGTCAAAGGGCCTATTATGGAGAGGGAGCATTTAGGGGTCTTTGAGCAAACAACAAAGGGAAGAAATGGTGATGAATAGCAGTTGTTTTCTCTCAGAAAGATCACGGAGGCTTTGCAGGACTCCCGACACAAATTTGCAATGGAAACTGTATTTGCATATCTGTAGATTGGGATGCAAGAAAAAAAGACCCTACACAGATAAGCATAGGGAGATACCTCATTGTGGATATTGACTCCTGAACAATCTTGTCTTTCCTTCCAAGTGCTTCAAGGGATACGGGGCACTTTGTCACCCCTGGCCACATATTTTAATAAGTAGAGTTTCTCCTTTTCTGTATGGAGAAACTCCACATGTTTAACAAACCTCCATGATTAGTGCATATAGTCTCTGCAATTACAGTAGTCTTCCCTGTGCACCTGGAGCCAAGCCGATAGCACTGGTGGCAGTAAACAGTAGGATGCCATTTCCTCCCTCTCCCCCCCCTCCCCCAGGGTCTTGTGCCATTCAGTAATGCAGGACAGGAATTCACTAATATCTAGCAGGAAAATAAATACTTTTGAACACAGAAGCCACTTCTTAGTGGAATGTATTCTGGAGAGGGACTGCTGCATGCTGTCTGTTGTTGTTGTTGTTGTTGTTGTTGTGTTCCTTCAAGTCGTTTCTGATTTATGTTGACCCTAAGGCAAACTTATCAGGTTTTTTTTGTGTGTGGCAAAACTTATTCATATAAGTATTATATATTACTTCACACACAACATTTTAATAATATTTTAATATTTTAATAATATTTTTGAGCATAAAAAACATTGCCCTGGCAAGACAGAATTTTGACTGATAATGGCATCTGCTAAAGGTAATTGGACATCATGAGGGTAGAGTCTTCTTTACAGTTTGTGGCTGGGGCATATTTTAACTTTTTGCTGCTGTTTGGATCTGTCAGTAGTTTTAAAATTAGAACTTGGTGACTTATTAATTGATTATTTAATTTTAATTTTATTACTGTGACATGTTTAATTATTGCCATGGGTCTCCTGAGTTTCCCTGATCTGGAATTCCAGAATGCGAAATATTCCAAAATCCAAAATGGTCCACATGGGTGGCTGATAGTGATACTTTTGCTTTCTGGTGGTTCAGTGCACACAAACTTTGTTTCATGCTCAGAATTATTAAAAAATATTGTACAATCGTCCCTCCATTTGTGTGGGCTTTGAATCTGCATCATTTGATTATGCACAAGGGGCAATCAGGGGGACATAAATGGGGTGCGTGTACCTGTGACGTGTGCCCACGGGTGCCTGCAAGGGTGCTCTTCCATTCAAGCCAGTGGGGATGGGAATATTGGTGTATTTCCATTTTTGCAGGGGTGGGGTGGGGGTCCGGAATGGATCCCCCATGAAAACAGAGGGTCAACTGTATATAAAATTATCTTCAGGTTATGTGTATAAAGTGTATATGAAACATAAATGAATTTTGTGTTTAGACTTGGGTCTCATCTCCAAGATATCTCATTATGTGTATGCAGCTATTCCAAAATCGCAAAAATCCAAAATCCCAAACACTTCTGGTATCAAGCATTTTGGATAAGGGAGGCTCAACCTGTATTTATTTGCCTGTCATTTTTAAGCAGAAAGGTCAGATATAAATATGTAAATAACCATCCTCCATGGGTATAGTCCCACTTCTTTTCCTTCCTCCCTCTTTGTTTATACTACAACTTTTAAAAGGTGGGAATAGCCATGCAGAGGCTATGCTTAATTTTTTCAAGAGTACTCTTGCTCCCTCTGCCTGCACAGAGCACTCTGTTAGCTCACAGTACTATTGTTCATCTAGCTGTTTGCTAGAGAATTCATTCTTCGTTGACATGGATTGCCTTCCTTCTCCATGCTTTCTCCTCTCATAGAAATACCAAAAGTTTGGATATGTGCATTGTCCATGTGGTACTGGTCAGATCTGCAAGGAGGCTTGAATGTTTTTTTTGGGGGGGGGGGCTTTAAGCTGATGTGTATTTTGTGCAGGCCTCTTACATACCAGAATATGGAGTGAGCTGTTTTGCATTACTTAAATAGTACTCTTTCCTTCCTTCCAAGGCTAGATCAAGGCATTTGGGTCCCTGAATCATGTCCAAAAACAGGCTCCCCCTTTTGTCACATGTGTATGATAGAGTAGGGTGGACAACTTTCCCATGGGCTGCATCCCCCAATACCTCTGTTTTCTTCTGCAGACCTTCTCAAAATGGTGACAGGAAGTGAAGGGACATCTCTTCTTGTGTATGTGTGTGTCCATGCCCACATACAGTTCCAGCAGAACCATGGTGTCCCTAACTGTTGAGGGCCTAGAAGCATTTGCTTCAGTTGCAACATTGATAAACTAAGCCTTGCTTTCTCATTCCAAAATGGCAAAATGCTGATCATTTGCTCTGATCTATCAGGAGTTTGTCTGAGGACAGCCCTTGAGCTTATGGGTATGAATACTAGTTTATGCCCTTCAACCAGTGGGAAATGGTGCCATCTAAAAAAGAAGATGTTGTGGTTGTATCTTGGAAGTGTGCTTGTGACTAGTATATAAGAGAGTATGTGAGGTTGGTTTCCTGATACCTCTGTGGGGTGTCTGCCACTGTTGTGCTTTGGTGGCTTATCTCATGGGCACTGTGGGGGCATTTGGAGTGCTTTGTGCTGTGATTGGTGGCTCAGAGGTAGGAATGGCAGAAGGCCATAGGGATGGATGATACTTCATTCTTTCATCTTCTGGGAGCCCAGAAGAACTACGTTTACAGTAGCATAGCCTTAGCATTGTGACTGGGGGTATAGTGGGACTGTATGATCAGCTGGTCCATGTCCTGGAAGTAAATGGGGGGATGGAAATAGTGGGCGGCCATTGCCAAAGCCAAGGAAGAGCATGGGCGTGTACAGAAAGTGGAATTAAAAGATAGAAAAATGCTGAATACGGGCCTTTTTTCACTCAGAACTAAACATGAAATTAAGGAGAGTAAGCCATTCACTTTATAGAGATGGTAAACTTTAAGTTGAAAAATACAAATCCAGTCGACATATTACAACTTGCATTTCAAAAGTGAGCTGTCACAAGATAATTAGCAAAATAGTTTCTTTTTAAAACAAAACAAAACAAAAACATTGTTGTATTTATCAAAACGTAGGCAGCCTGTTTGCATACATTTTTCTAGGGACACTATTATTATTATTATTATTATTATTAATTTTATTTTTATCTTGCCTTTCTCCCAAAGTGGGACCCAGGGCAGCTAGCAACATATATAAAACACATTAAAACAACAATTAAAATCGTACAATTAATAAAATAAAAATATATAAAAATTTACAGTTATAAAATTTAAAACATACAAATTTAAAAATAATAAGCTAAAACCAATCCCCTCACTCTCCCCCCCCACCCCCACCCCCCAATTAAACCAAGCCTGCAAGGTTTTAAAAGGCCTGTTAAAATAAAAATGTCTTCTCCTGCCTGTGAAAGGCCAGCAGTGAGGGGGCCAGCCTAGTCTCCGTGGAAGGGAGTTCCACAGGGTGGGAGCAGCCACTGAGAAGGCTCGCTCTCATGTCCTCAGCAGGTGAGCCTGGGATGGTGGTGGGACCAAGAGAAAGCCTTCTCCTGAGGATCTTAGGGCTCTAGGTGGTTTGTATGGAGAGATACAGTTTCTCAAATAGTCAAATACTCATGAAGTGCCACACTGTCAAATACTATCAGAATTATTAATAAAATAGACAAATGTAATTTCAGATGTTCAAAATCTGTCTGGATTCATAGAAGGGATTAGGTGGAGAAAGGATTCAATGAAACCTTTTGATACTATTCAGTATGATATAGGTATAAGCAAAAAAGATGTATAAAAAATTGGAGGTAGGGCCATACACTTAGACATACAGATGGGTGGGGAAATGCCGCCCCTCTTTGCTGCATATCGTTCCCAGAGCAGCTAAACTGCTCGGGAATGATACGCAGCAAAAAAGGAGACACCTAGAGCATCTCCTTCTATGGTGCTTCCTGTAGAAGACATGTGGGTGCTCAGACACCCACACGTCATCTATACGCCCCCCCTTGTCGGCGATGCCACTCTATAAGGGCACCACCCACACATAGTAGGACTCGGGAGCATGCATTTGGTCCGTGCTCTTGAGCCCTACTATTGCCACCAGTACCAGCCCTTGGTGTACGTTTTGGGAAGGAAGGAGAAAATCAAGGTGCATGTGCACTCTTTTAAACTTCTGCACAAATCCTTTGAAAGATAAATATTGGGACATTCTGGTTTAAGACTTTGAAAACCTAGAATCAAAAAATCATAGTGGATCTTAGTTTGAACCTTTAAACACAACACTACTTTCTATACGTTCTTATGCAATAGCCTCTAAAAAGCTTTAAGAAATGGAGGATGCCTATTATCTAAAAATGTTTTATTACTGAATTGTTTCTTAAAATTAATAGCCAAACTAAACTTTAAATGTTAAGGGCTCTTAAAATGAGATGTTCTCATTCTTCTTTTCAGCAGCTTTAAAAAGAAAAAACCCTTCTATCCTAACCTTCTTTAATCTCTTTCTCAAGCCTCCCTGATGCTCAAACACTGTCATTGCTTATGCTATTCTCTTAACTCATTTTGTGAAAACCTCATCTGAATAGCACATCCAAGACTATATGGTACCCTACTGTAACTGAAATATGGATGCCAGGTCCTCCCACTCAGTTAATGTCAACCACCACAAATTGATATTCTTAGAGACCACATTTTGCAACTGGATAGGAAAAGAAACTGGGCAAGAAAGTACACTGAACCATTCTATTTCCTAAACCACTTGGAAGGGGCCCACCAAATGTGAGACGGAGAGGCACTCCTCAAACAATTTCCCAGAATAGACCTCTGGTGATCTTTTTGGGTGGAGTCATGTAACGGCAATCTTTTCTCCCCTATACTTTATGGAGAGTTTAAAAAAACAACATTGTTGTGCCAAATTTAGTTAATTATGTAGTGGATTTCGTTAGAATAATGTGAGATCATAGTATTATTTCAGACAGTTTGACAGTGGGAATAACAGAACGCATCTTAATAAAACCTTGTTTCCCCTGTTGTGGCCCATTTCCTTTTTCAGCATGTAAAGCTTTCTGGTTTAATAGATCTTAATTGCTTTTTCCAACTGCATGTCATGTTAACATTTGTTTCTAGGCAGGCATGGCAGGGGGTTGGACTGGATGGCCCTTGTGGTCTCTTCCAACTCTATGATTCTATGTGCTCCTCCTGATGTGCACTTCTTATCAGGCCTAGCCAGCATAGTCAGTGGTATAGGTTAATGGAAGCTGTGATCTAACAGCATATGTAGGGCCATATATTCCACATCCCCATTTTAAGGGAATATAGTGTTTAATGATATTTAGATTTGAAAGAGGGAGTCTACTTAAACTTCTTTTGGGTAGATGACATCATATTTGAATACGTGTCAAGTGAAGGAATTAGAGAAATATGGCTAAATCTGAAATTAATCTCACTTAGAGGCCCATTGAAATCAATGTGACTAACATGTCCAGTTCAATTTAATGGGTCTCTTCTAGGTAGGACTAACACTATATTTATCCCAGAGAAAGGAGACAGGAACATGGTACCCACACCCTAATGAAAGCTTGATGCTTCATTTTCCCTTTTATTCTCAGTCTTTTTACATGGAAGAAAGGACTATTTAGTTAAGTAGACTTTTAGTATTTGTGCTTGAGAGTGCAGCATTTTGTAATATATATATATATATATATACACACACACACACAAACAATAGGTTTGGTTAAATGCAGTCAAGGTCACACAATAGACTAATTGAAATCAATGGGACTTAAGATAGTCATGTGTAGTCAGTCACATTAATTTCACTGAGCCCACTCTAAAAATCATGCAGTTATGAAAGAAGTGTATAAAATCAGAGGAAAACATTTTCAAAGCATTAAATTCCTAATTGCCAAGCTTCCTGTGTTAATGCATTAATTTTGGTAAAGGAAGTTGGTTTTCAGGCATTGATCTACAAGACTGATTTTTATTGACTAAAGATTCATATGATGACACTGATTATGGCTATTCCACCTCCAAGGATGATTCACATCCATCTGTATAAACAAGTAGGAAACATTAGGATCAAGGTTTGGAGTGTATCAAAACAAACCACATCCTGAAATAAGAGTAGAAGAGAGAGAGACAGAGAGAGAGAATCTTTTACTTTCAAGACAGAGAAGGCTCAAATAGTCAGATCCCTATATAATAAAATGCAACTCTCATAACTTTTTAAAAAAGCCTTCAAAAGTTCTGTATTTCAAATATACTAACATATGGATTAAACCATAACAACATAATAATTAATTCTCTTTAACTCAGTCGCAGTTAATAGTTCAGCATAGTTTTGAGATAGGGTGTGAATAATTTGTTGGTATGTCAGGTAACGTATTGTATTAATAAACTCATATATATATAGTTGTGTGCTTTTGAAACATTTCCATTTTATGGTGACACTAAGGTGACACTCTCATGGAATTTTCATGGCAAGATTTGGGTGTGTGTGTGTTGCCGTTGCCATCCTCTTAGGCTGAGAGAGTGTGACTTGCCCAGAGTCACCCAGTGCCTTTCCATGGCTGAGCCAGGATACAAGCCCTGGTATCCAGAGTCCTAGTCCAATGCTCAAACCACTACAACATCCTCGCTCTCAATCTCTCTCGCTCTCAATCTCAATCTTTCTCGCTCTCTCTCTCTTCCTCCCTTCCCAGAAATATATACCAGTGTGTGTTTGTGTGTGTGGGGGGGGGGGGGGAGGAAGGAACAAAAACTCTAATGATAATGCTTTTTTGCTTTAAAACACACACACACACACGGCCTAAAATATTAATCCTTTAATATTAATTGCTAATGCTAGTTTTGATTAACAACCTGTGATCATGATGATAAGACTTCCCTTTCAAACAGTAAAGAAAACTAAACTAAAATGAAGCAATGGGGGCGGGATGGACTAAGAGAAAAAGCGGAGTTCTGTTTCAGGTGTCTTTAAAAAAACCCTTCCAGGGAAAAAAGGAAAAAGAAAAGTTATCTGACTCTGTGGCTAATGTTTCACCCAGGGCTGCTCCTTCCTACTCCTTCCTTTTTTCTGCCCCTTTCCTAGTTCTGCCTTGGGAGCTCTGCTTCCTGCAAGGGCAGAATCTGACATGGCCCCTTTGGTGCTTTCTTCAGCAACTCCTCCTCCTCCTCCCCCTCCTGGGCCTTCCTTTCAAACACTCTGTGCATTTGGAGAGCCTGATCTTGTGCAGAAAATATCCCTGACATTTGAAGAGCTCCAGGGATTCAGGGAGCATGCTCAGTCCTCTCTGCCTGCTAGGAAGAGGAAGCTAGTTTACATAGGAGTCATACCAAGCATAGCCTGCATGTCAGTGCAGTTAACTTGCAGCAGGCTGTGAGGAGAAGAAGGAGCATGTCTTTGTCCTAGGAAGTTTTCAGTGCTCTTCCCCCTCCTCCCCACCAAGCTGGAGGGAGACCTAGGAGCAGTTTCAGCAGGATCTGGGGACACAATATACTTCAGACTCTCTGCCTCTAGTTCGAAGGGAAGGGGATTTCTTCCTCCCTCCCCCACTTTCCCTTTCAGATCCCCCCTTTTTAAAAATATACTTTGTTTTGCTTAGTCGGAGGCTGGGCCTTGAGCTGGTGGAAGTCGGAAAAGAGCCAGGAGCTACTCCAGCAGCCGCCTTTCCCTGTGTCCTTGTTTTGGTTTTGGAGGGGCGAAAAGCAAGCAAGCTGGTCTTCTTTGCTAGCCCACTAAATGCTATTTATGAAGATGGACCTGTTGAACTATCAGTACTTGGACAAGATGAACAACAACATTGGCATTCTCCGCCAATACGAAGGTAACTCAGATTCACCCTGCACTGTAATGTTACGCCTTTGTAAGTTCAAGTGGGCTGCCTCTCCTCTGTCCTGATTTTGACAGTATGTGGCTTCTTTTGTTTCCTTTGTGTTGCAGTTGGGATTTTGCAACAGTATTTGATCTTTTTGCTTGGAAAGGTTTTTTTTTCCTTCCTCTTCTGTGACATTCTGAGACAGGCTAAAGGTGTATTTTGGTGTGGGAAGAGCTTACAAAGGTAACCTGGTTGTGTGAAAGGGAGTTTTGTTGGACACTTTTTCTGCTGGAAGGTGTTATGTGGAAAATGCCCATTAGCTCTAACAATGCTTCACTTTCTACGTCGAGGGCAGACAAATGGTGACAATGGCTGAATCATGGGGTGACGTGTGGTTGTTTTGTCTGAGGCCGATGGCAGTTTTTAGGGCACCCATAAAGAGTTTTTACTACTTTGCTCCAGGGATGGAAGGGTGTCTGTACTACAGAATACAGAGTGGCCCTTTGTTTGACTTCTCATTTCCTGTACAGCTCTGAGAAAGCTCTGACACAGAGGGCTGCCTCCCCTTCTCTTCCCCTCCTCACTCTCACATCTCCTCCCTTCAGACTCTCTCTTTCTCCCTCTAGAAAGGACTACACAGCTGTGAGAAAGAAAACACAACTTTATGGTCATCTTCTGGGTGGCTTCTCTCTCGCCCCTTCCTTCCCACCCCCATGTTTGTGCTTTGCTGACATAGAGCTGTTTGTTCCAACTATTCACATTTTGCAGGAGCATTTCCCCCACCCACCCCCTTTATTTATTTATTTATTTATTTATCTATTTATATAATTATTTTACATATCCTGGCAGTGAGATATGGTAGAGGTAGAACTTTGCTGCTTTTTTAGCTGTTAAGAGTTTCATGTACGTGCAGTTCGAAGAAGCTGTAATGGCTTGGCTTAGCAAAGAAAGAAAGGCACCCCTGAGCTAATTCGGCTTGGCAGTGCGGCTGTTTTTCTGTTGCCACACACACAAACATTGCACAAATCTCTCTTTTTGGCTGGAAATTTCCCCCCATGATTGCTGAGATTCTATTTTTCTGTGTCAAGCATACCTAAATGTAAATCTAAATGTAAATTTGCTGTGGTTAGGGGAAAGAACAAATAAATGAGGTGTTTCCATTTACGAATATACTAGGAGACTCGCAAGGCCTTTATTTTCAATTTAACCTGTATTCCCAACTAGTTAATCTGAGGGGTATCAGCCCCTTGTTTCTAAAGAGCAAATATTAGAAATAATTGTTTATAAATTTGAAAGTGTGGCAGGGAAGAAGAACAAAGATATTTTTCAACAGGTTTCCCTCCTTTTATCCCCCTTAAAATTTTGCTGCTGTTAGGTTTTCTAGTAGTAGACCAGTCCTTTTTAAAGAGTGTTTTTCTTGTACTGAACCTGTAATGTACTGCCTTTGAGTAGTTATTACTTTTTAATGCTGCAGTTAAGCATGTATGAATTGAAATTCAGAATAGGAATCGGAAAGGCTTTATAACAATAAATTATATTCTTTTGGTACAAGTTTATAGAACAGTGCTAATGTCTGTGGGATACTAAAGGATCTTCTGTGTAACTGCAATAACCTTTAGTACCAACAACAATAGTCATTTTAGCCATAACTTGTAAATCACAATTTTTTGTAACAGAGAGTTAACCCTTCCACAGGTAGAGGTGGAGAAAAAGTTTGTGTTTTATTTACTCAGAATACAAATATATACATTGTCAGCAAATGCCTTTTTTATTGAGAATCATAACAAAATTTACATAATCATTTCATGAGAGCACTTTGTAAGTAGAAATATGGCATGGTTGTAGAACTGGAAAAAATAGTTTATTCATGAAGTTCACATGAGCAGTTTTGTTGTTGTGTGCCTTCAAGTCATTTCTGATTTTGGTGACCCAAAGGAGAACCTACGGTACTAGGGGATTTTCTTGACAAGATTTATTCAGAGGCAGTTTTGCCTTCCTCTGAGGCTGAGAGAGTATGACTTGCCCAAGGTCACCCAGTGGGTTTCCATAGCCAAGTGGTCATTTGAAGCCTGGTCTCCAGGGTCCTAGTCCAACACACAAAGCACTTAGTATATAATCACTTACAATGAGAATGCTCTTCAGTGCCTTCTTATTGAAGGAGATTTATAAAGTGTGAACAAGAATACAGAAACTTTTACAGAGGAATATAAACATTTACTCCTGACTGTTAATATTTTTTCCAGAACTGGATCTGCTTTGATTCTTCCCAGGATGCTTCTTTCTACAAGGAAGAATAATTGTAATTAGAAATTAGAGCAATGGAGAAATGTAAAAGAGCCAATCATAATTTTACTGAAGATAATCTTTCTTGCAAGGAATATGTTTATATATTTATTAAGCATAAGAGCTTTCAAGAAGTGAACCTCCTCACATATCTAACTACTCTGCTCATTTGGGCATGACCTTAAATTTTAGGGTTGAGCCCTTAAGCAACTTTCCAAACAACCTTCATTTCTAAGCATTATTTCAGGAGTTGTTCATTTGAAGTAGGAATCCAGATCTCTTCTCCTTTACTGCAGTTAATGTTTCCCAGCACTTTAATGACAGTATGAGGAAATGTGATTTCTCCCCATCCTATCACTTCTGATTGTATAATTGATTGCCATACAGGAAGAGTGTAGAGAGATCTTGTAGCACCTTTGAGACTAACTAAAAGAAAAAAGTTGGCAGTATGAGATTTCATAAACTTCAGTCTACGTACAGGAAGTAGTTTTGTATCTACAGGATAGTGGTTAATTGGTGATTGATGACCAGTGACAAGACTCTTACTTTGTCCTATCCACATTATTTTATGCTTCCCTCTTCAAAACTGCATGTTGGATGAGTACTCCCCTATTTTACATTTCAGGTGCTGGAGTGCTCAACCATTTCTCTGGCTTGGTCTTCCCTTCAGCTTTCATCCATCTGTGTGGATGTGCCTATCCCTCATCTCCCCAGTACAACCATGTGGATTGATATGTGTGTTTTTTTTAAGGCATTGGAGACAGTTTGACCATCTTCTTACTGGACTAGTACATGGACTGAATACCATACTATTCCTTGCATAGTACAACTTTTTTCCCTGTGGACTTCTGGTTGGCCACTGTGTGAAGATTATACTTGACTAAATAGGCCTTTGGTCTGATCCAGCATGACCCTTCTTACATTATTAAAATGCACTTGAAGGGCACACACTAATCTTTTTGTAGTTCAGTATTCATCAGCTTTCAATCCTGCCCCATCTCCCGTGTCCCCTTTTGGCTTCCATGTGCATTTAATAGGGAAGGGAGGAAAGGGGTAGCATGCAGTAATGGGGAAAGTGACACTCCAAAGAGAAGTGTTAAGCAAGGCAGCTGTATCTGCCAATATCTTGATTTCCCCAGGATGCTTTTGGGCCTCTATTGGAACCCAGAAGCATTCTGGGGAAATCAAGGTGACATTGACTGAAGATATCTTGACAGACACTTCTTTTTGGAATAATTTTTAAAAGAATAATATTTCTACATAGAGGTTAATGTTGGTGGTAGGGTAAGCCTCAGTGTTTACTGTGTCATACATGGTGGGGAAATGTTGGGCTGTATTATTGGGATTAAATCCCCATTGTAGTTGTTGTGTGCTTTCAAGTCATTTTCAAGTTATGGTGACCCTCAGGTGAACCTTTCATGGGGTTTTCTGGGGCTGAGAGTGTGTGACTCACCCAAGCTCACCCTGTGGGTATCCATGGTGAGCAGGAATAAAACCCTCAATCCACTACACCACACTGGCTCTCCAATGTTGCTTACGAATATTAAATTTGCACAATTTAAAATTACAGAAATGCCTAAAACTGGACCATAAAACTGGATGTTGGGCCAAGCAAAGATCCAGATGCAGCAGAGAAACTTGTTACATGGCTTTGAGTAAACTTCTGTGCTTCTGCTTCAGTTCCCACCTGTAAAATGAGATGAATATTCATAGAGTTTGTTGTGGGAACACAAGTCTAGTAAAGTTCTTCATATTCATCCCAAGATGTCAGTAGGATTTCTGGCCTTAGTTGTGTGACTAATTCCCATTGATTTTTATCTGGATTGCATACAGACTGTAGAGTGTTGTTAATTATGCATGCAATCTGTTTGAAAGTCTCCTCATCAGCCATTTTCAGGTCAATGAGAGCTATGCAAGAGGAGGTAGTGCTGAGGACATCTTCATGCTGCATTGCACCTTAAAAAGTGCCACGGAAGTGAGTAATTCGATGGCTGCCTCACTTCACCTCATTGCTCTCTCTTATAATGTTAGAACTGAGGATCATCTACTGAAGCAAAGTGGTGGGAAGTTCAGGACAGGACACATAATATGAAGCACTTTTCACAGTGCATAGTTAAACTGTGGTATTTGCTGCTGCAAGATGTATTGATAGCTGCCAAATTAGAAAGCTCTAAAAGCCAATTGGATAAATAGATGGAGAGTTTTGACTGTCAATGACTACCAGTAACAATGGATATTGTGTACAAGAGGCAATATACATATGTATCAATTGCTAGGCTGCTGTTGCACTCACATCTTGCTTGTGTACTTCCTGTGGTGTGAACAGTATGATGGACTAGTAGGCCTATGGTCTGATCCAGCATAGTATTTGTTATAGACTTCCCCCAAGTGGCGATAGGTTCCAGGGGCAGTTGCTACCTAGGCTTGGACTTCCTTAGAAATGTGCACTGGAGATTATGGTGCTTTTGCAAGTTTTGGTTTGTTTGTTGTGTGCCTCCGAGCCATTTTTTACTTATGACGACCCTAAGGTGACCCATTGTGGGGTTTTCTTGGCAAGATTTGTTCAGAGGAGGTTTGCCTTTGCCTTCCTCTGAGGCTGTGTGACTTGCCCAAAGTCACTCAGTGGGTTTCCATAGCTGAGCAAAGATTCAACCCCTGGTCTCCAGAGTCGTAGTCAAATCTCCACACCACCCTGCTGCTCTTGGTTTGGATGCTGATAGATAGGTAGGGCATAAGTAATCTGTATGCTTCTACTGGGCAGTAGATCTCCTACTCCACAGGCAGAAGATCTCCCAGAGGAAGGGTGTGGGGTGAGAGAGATATACATCCAGAAGCACTTTTCCACTTACACCCAACTACAAGTATAACTCAGTTAACAGAGTAGATGTGTTTCTGGGTATTATTTCTTTAACAAAAAAAATTGCCAGAGGTAGAAATAACATGGAAAGAATAGGAATAGGTTCCTTCACTACAAAATAGAACTGTTCAACAGATGTTTTTCATCCCAGACTAACAATATGCACATGTGAAACTAAACAAGCAGGTCAGGTAAGCCTTGCAGAGGTAAGCAAAAGCTTTTTAAACCTTCTAGAAACTACTTCAAAGGTTCTTCAAAAATGCATCCAGGGATTTTTTTTTTTTTTTTTGGTCTTTCATCAACCTCCATTTTTCTTACGATTTCCACATAGACAAACTTATAGATCATTCATTCATTCATTCATTCATTCATTTAGAGTATTTAAATTCTGTTCTTCAGTAAAAAAGGCTCTCAGAGTGGTTTACAAATTGTTAATTTGACAGTTCTCTGTCCTCAGGCTCGCAATCTAAAAAAACAACAGGACATAAAGAAGAGGGCAGGACAGTGGGGAAGGAGATTTAAGTCCAGCAGATACTGGACTACTGTTCCTTCTGTTCCTCTGAGGCCAAGATGGGCTCCCCATCTGCCTCTGGACCGACACGTAGATATTTGTTTTTGTTTTTTAAAATATGCTGGGAATAGCTGGTGAGACAGATTTAGCTGCTTTCTACACTTCTCTGTTTTCCTGTTCATGCATGCTCAGTAAGGGATAATGTTTACTTTGCCAGTTGTAGGCAGGCACACACTGCCGCAGTAAGGCCAGTTAGAGCAGAATCACATACTTTCCCAGCTCAAGCTTTATTTTACTGTATTGTTTATTTTAGACACACTGCTGCAACCTGACACCAGAAACTTGTGTGTTTCTAGCCTTCCTCCTCCATCTTCCTGTGCTGATGTTGCTTTAAAGAAATACTGAAGCTACACAGAGGACAGGGAGGAAAAGAAGTCCTGGGAAGGCATAAAATGACTTTGTAAAAAGAAGCATCTTTGTCAGAGACTTCATTTTAAATGACATATGCCTGTATATGTGTTCTTTGCTTCTGCCTCTGTCTTTGTTCCAAATTCTCCTTTCTACACACACACCCTTTATCACTTTGCTGCCCTTACAGTTGGGGAAGAATGAGGCATATCACCTTCTCTTAGAGTTGATGGGTTTTCCTTTCAAAAGTCTTCCAAGCATTCCTTCCCATTACAAATAATCTACTAGTCATTCTGGGTTATTAACATGCAATTGGCCTGACAAGAAGAATGTTATTCAAGTACTGTAATAACACAATGAATCTGAAATCTTCTATATAAATATGAAGTTGTAATTCAATCTCCAATTAATTAGAAACAATAATTTTGACGGTATACTACTTCCTTTGTGCTTTCACTCCCATCTTACTTGTTCTGTTTGCTTCTAAAATAATTGGGGGGAAATGAAATATGATGCAGCATTTTGTATATGAACTGGCTAAAAATGCAAATAATATTTTCCTTAAGGAGCTTTTAAAAAGCAACTCATTTTCTTCCTTATGTATGGCTGTGATTTTTTTGGCTCCCCTTCAGAGACATTTCACTCCAAATATTGTCTGCTTAGTTCTTAGTTGTCTGTAAGCTTGGTTCTTAACTCTGGAACTGAGGTGTGCATCACATTTCCGCAACACCACTGAAAAAATAATACCAATAACCTGGTGGTCTTGTTGATAGAAAGAATGGACGTTTCCTGTGGGGGAGAAATGTATTTTGCTTAACAGGAAGCACTGCCTCTGTGTCCTTAACAGGAAGTACTGACTCTGTAATTTGAGTATGTTGCCATGTTTGTGTGAAAACAGAATTTGGAAATGGATCAGAAGGTTCATTCAAGCAAAGTGAAGTTATAAACAACAGAAAGAGATGTCTTTTTCTTTTTTAAAAAATTATTCTTTTTCTTCTACAAAAAATACAAAAGAAAAAGGAGAGAAAGGAAAGAATGGTGGAGTATGTAACATATAGCAACACCTTAGACATATACATTAACTTAGGACTGTGTGTCCACCAAAAAGGAGAGATCAGATTTGTTATCTGTAAAATGTATATACATGCATAGATAGAGATTTTCCAGCCACTGAATGACAGATGATGAACATTTATTGCTCCAATCTTGAGTTCTTTTTGCTACACTGAAAGAATGTCTTGTCCAAATACCCTGTATGCCCCAGATCCTGGAATCTAAGCAGGGTCAGCACTGGTTTGTACTTGGATGGGAGACCACCAACAAATACCAGGTGATTTGGCTACATTTCAGGGAAGGAACCAGCAAAACCATCTCTTGAGTATTCCTTGTCTAAGAAAACCCTATTAAATTCATGGGCTCCCCTAAGTCGACCAATGACTGATGGCACATACATATGCAAAAAGCGATGCAAATATCCTGTAGGCACCACATCCTAGCTGATCTTGGAAGCTAAGGAGTTGTCTGTACTGGCAAAATAAAGTGGCCTTAAACCAACTTGAAGCCAAGCTGTTTAGAAGATGTATGATGCAAAACTGAGTGGAAACTGTCCCACACTCCGGGGCTTAAAAGTGGGGCAAAAAGAAGCTGTGCTTCTGTGCCTCAATGCAGAAAATGCACACAATCACACGTGCATATAAACAGCGCAAGTGTGGAAATGCGGGAAGCAATAACATGAAAGTATGACATACATGGCAAGTTGCCAATAATGCAGTGGATGTAATTACCACATACACAAACTGGACAGTCCAGGGGGCATGGTGAAAAGTGAGTGGAAGGGGGCACCCATGAATGGGCTTCGGTAGTGTGTCACTGGATGCACCACTCCATTGAACAGGCAGTGTATTGCACGTGCAATTGTGTGGTCAGTCACATAGTGTCCAATGGGATGCAGTTAAGCAGGAGGAGGAGGAGGTGCCAGCATATGTGGCTGGTCACAGATGGTATGTTCATGTGATGGTGTACATGCATAGTAGGAAGGCAGGAAAAAAAAAAAAACAGTGATGCAGCTTGATGTTATGTGGTGTGGACAGCCCATGGGTGTTTGGCCCTGCTTCGGAGCTGGCTGTGCGGACAACAGGGCTTCCTCCTGCTTTTGTAAAAACCAGTATCAGCCGATTTTTTCCTGCTGCTCTGCTCACCCTTGAAGAAGGGTCTGGCCTGGTTAGCACTTGGAAGAGTGAACACAAAGCCATTACAAGATATTGTAAGCTGTATTTCAGAGGAAAGCAGTGACAAATCACCTCTGAGTATTCCTTTTTCAAAAAAACAAAACAAAAAAAAAACTATGGAATTTATGGGTTTGTCTTAGCTCAGCAGGTAATTTGAAGGCATGTGCACATGTGTATACTCATACATGCACACAGACACCCTGGGATGTTGGATCCGACCACACTGAATATAAGATAAATTCCAAGTCATCGATTTAAAAACCAGAGGTAGCCTTGCTATCTTCACCCATTGTATCATGATCCTGAGGCCGAGTATGGGGAAAGATGAAATAGGAAAAATTAGAACATGATTTCTGCCAGAATTATACTTTCCTTTCAAGAAAAGCTAGAGAAGAGGAAGCTCTGGGCTGCAGATTCAAATCAAGGAAGCTTGCAAGACAGAGCTTTGTTTTACTGCCTTAGTATTACAATGACTGCAAGCCTTGGCTGAGATCTTACCTTGATAATGTGTGAGGAAGGGAATATTAGACAATCTGATCTACAATCTGAACAGACAGGATGGACTGGAGAAAGAAAGAAGATAAGGGAGGCTTGGAGAATTCTTGCCAAAGCACAAGGGGAGAAGGCAAGAGTTGAATAGATGAGATCACTTATTATTTAAAATATGTATATATATATTTGAAATGTGAGAGATGTGAAAAAATAGCTACTCATCTAAATACAGGTACACTTGACATAAAACAGAGATTTAGTGCTGCACATAATAGTGAAAACAAATACATCCATCTAATTTCTTAGATTGACTGTGCCTGCCAATTCTCCCAGGGCATTGTGGGGCTGCCTTATAGAAAGTGAAATTGATTCAACCACTTTTGGTTCAGAGAGCAGACATCTCTGACCTGGAAGTGACTTAGATACCATTTCATAGGTATTTAATAGTCCTTGACCAGGTGGCGCAGTGGTTAAATGCCTGTACTGCAGCCACTCACTTAAAACCATAAGGTTGCGAGTTCAAGACCAACAAAAGGGCTCAAGCTCGACTCAGGCTTGCATCCTTCCGAGGTCGCTAAAATGAGTACCCAGATTGTTGGGGGGCAAATAGCTTACAATTGTAAACCACTTAGACACTCCTTAAGGGTATGAAGCGGTATATAAATGAAGCTGTTTGTTTGTTTGTTTTACAGTTGTAAACCGTTTAGACACGCCGTATGAAGCGGTATATAAATGAAGCTGTTTGTACATTTTATAAGCCATCACAGTACTGTAGAAAAACAGTAGTAAACACAGTAGGTATGGAATTAATAAAAAGAAATCTGAGAAATGTGAAGTCGAAGGCTTTCACAGCTAGCACCCACAGTTTTTGAGGGTTTATCAGGCTATGTGGCTGTGCTCAGGAAGAGTTTATTCCTGATGTTTTGCCAGCATCTGTGGCTGATATCTTCAGAGAATGGTGGCATGGTAGTGAGTGGGGTATATATACTGTGTGACCTTTGGTTGAGAGGGAGTGATTTACATGTTGATCTGTGTGTTGCTCTGTTGTTGAATGGCAAGGCCTCAGGGTCTTGCTGGGTCTTGATTTTGGTATTCTGTAAATGACTTCCTATTGACCAAGGGTCACACAGTATAGATTCACCTTTCACTTTCATGCCAGCATTCTCTGAAGATGCCAGCCACAGCTGCTGGTAAAACATGAATAAACTCTTCCAGAACATGGCCACATAGCCCCCCAAAAAACCAGCAAAAACATGAGACGTATTTTGGGGGGGGGGGGGGCTGTAATAATTACTTTCCAAACAATGTGGGATTTTTTTGCTCTTAATTTGATGTGGATGCCTCAAAATGGGGGGAAAAATCTCTGTTGTTATATTGGCTACTCTTTCTTACATATTTGTTTGCTTATACTGTACATAGGATGCTATTTTGGCATCAGAAAGCACACATAGAATATGTGTATTCCATATAATAAGACTCCAAAGCAGTCTCGGGTGTGCCATTTCCTAGGCCTCATGATGAGAGGGAGAAATGCTTTTTAGAATTGAACTCAAGATATGTGTAATACCAGAAATTCCCTTTTGGTTTGACGAGGCTGCTACGTCTACATTACTGTCCCAATGTGGAAACACCAGAACTGTTTCTGTATGGTTATATTTTGTACTAGTATCTGTCAAGAATGACTAGTGTTAATATGTGGACTCCAGTTTGGCTGATGCATACAAGGAGCTAATGTGTATTCTAGTGAGGAGGACTGACATATTGAAGTAATTCTCTGTCATCTCTGTCTAAAGGCCCTAAATACTAATTCATGTCAGTGCTAGAGCCTAGCTCTACCTTTAGACCCTCTAAGAAAGGTTGAACTCTTTTATTTGGAGTACAGTTGGCAGGTTTTACCTATACAGTATGTAAATGTTTTTCCAGATGTGCAGAGACTTCTTGAGAAATTCAGTGTTCTCTGAAAGGGGCAGTTCTCACAGGACAAGGGCAACCTAGATCTCACGGGAAGTTACTTTTCTGTTGCTAATAGAATTTTATTACCTGTCTTTTATTGTCCTTTGACATCTGGGTGACCAGATGTCATAACTGCAAAGAAGGGCAAGGCACTGCAAAATGTAGAACATTACAAAATAAAAGTGAAAAACACTAATGTAAATTTATGCTTTTTAGTCATGGTCCAAATGGAGGACATTTTGAAATTCATCCTAGACAGAAGGTTGGAATGTAGGGCATGTCCTGGAAAAGGAGGACATCTGCTCACTCTGTCAAGAAAGGGAGTGGCATCTGCATGCGTTGACATCCCTCCAGACCATCTTAACTGACAATAGAAGTAACATCTGAGACAAAATATAGGCCTGTGATTAACATTGTACCTTTTCTTCTCCCAAGGGCAGCTATGAAAGAACTAGAAAAGATCTTTATACAACTGACCACAAAAGTTAGAATCACTCAAATCTTCTGTATGAAGGCTGAAGACAATGTTGCCTTAATTACTGTAGTGAGATCTTGGTGGCTTCAAAAAGGGTTGATTCAGTTTCTGTGTGTAATGTTCTGTTTTTTCTAGTTGGTACATCTGCTTAGTGGTGACCCCTACATCTTTCTGAGCTTTTTCTGTAGACTCTGTACTTTAAACTAGGCTATGGTCTGAGACAGTACTACTAGCAGAAGCAAACAAACAAAAAGACCTGCAACAATTACTGAATAAGTTCAAGGAGAGAAGTGCCATCATTGGATCAATGCTGAACATTAAAAAGCAAAAATAATGACCATGGAGATCTACAAGAATTCACCCTAGACAACAAGACAATTGAAGTAGAGTTCCCATAAAGATAATGGTAGTCTTTTGACATGAATGTCTAGTGCTCATCTCAATATCTAAGCCGAAGAGCCATCGCTGTCTGAGGACTTCTCTGGTGGTCATGTGGCCAGCATGACTGCACCAAAATGCTGTTACCTTCCTACTGAAAAGTGGTACCTATGCATTTCCATGCTTTCGAACTGCTAGGGTGGCAGAAGCTCGGACTAGTGACAGGAGCTCACCCCATCATGCTGATAACCTTCCGAGCTGATCAGAACTGGCATCTTAAAGCACTAAGCCACCACATTCCCATATCTTGATTCAAATGTTGATTAGCAGTCAAAAAATCAGAAGAACACTAGAACTAGGATTGGAAAGGGCAGCTATGATGGAAACAGACAGGATCATAAAATGTAAAGACATAACACTGAACACCAAAGTAAGGATAATCCAAGCCATTGTTTTCCCCATTGCAATGTTATGAATGTGAAAGCTGGACAATAGAAAGAAAATAAACTCATTTGAGATGTGGTGTTGGAGAAGAGTGTTGAGGATACCGTGGATGACCAAGAAGACAGACAAATGGATGACCAAGAAGACAAACAAATGGTTTCTAGAACAGATCACACCTTGAACTATCCTTGGAAGCCAGGAAGTCTAAATTGAGGCTGCCATACGTTGGCCGCATCATGAGGAAAAGTGAATCATTAGAAAAGGCAGTGATACTAGGAAAGGTGGAAAGCACTAGAAAGAGAGGAAGACCACATGTCAGATGGCTAGACTTGATCAAAGATAACACAGGCATGGGTCTGCATGACCTGAGGAGAGAATTGAGGGCAGGGGGTCTTGGATAGGTCCCATCCACAGGGTTCATATGAATCGAAGTCAACTCCAGGGCAGTTAACAATAACAATAGTCTGAGTGTTATGTTCTATGTATCTATGAAAAATAAAGGATAAGAGGCCCTTTCACACTACACAGTTATAGCACTATGGTTTCATTTTAGCTGTCCTGGCTACATTCTGTGAAATCCTGGAGTTTGTAATGTGGTGAGGCACTGGAACACTCTGGCTGAGAACTGTAAATTGCCCTCCCCTAAACTGCTAGTCCCAAGATTCCGTAGGATAGACCATGGAAGTTGAAGTTGAATCAAAGTGCTGTAATTCTGTAGTGTCGAGGGGTTCATGGTGAATGTGACCTATTCTGAGTAAATTGGATTGATGGCATTTTCATCTGACTTGTTTCTTGTGACTAGAAGCTACATTCTGTATATGTTCGGATGTGCGTGTATGTATGTGTGTTTATACACAATCAGGCTATATCCTAGAAGTGTGCAGATACTTCTGTGGTGAAGGTGGATTTTATTTTTTCTGTTCCCTCATCCAGATTTTTGTATTGCAGCATTCTTGTGAGTATAACTTGAGCAAGAAAGAAGAAATTTAATAAGTTGCAGAGAATTCCCTTTAGGCATGTATGAGAATCAGAATAGTCTTATTTCTACTACATCTTATATGGACAGTCTAGAAGACTGGATTTTATAACAAAGGAAATTGGATCCATATGTGAAGACCAAGACCACTATTTTTTCTCCCATTTATGCATGACAGCTTACATTACTTAGATGCATATTACATAACTACTTCACTTACTTCCTGTAACAATGAAGCATGAGTTGGCTGCAACTAATGTTTGGCAGTGTGGTGGAAGGCAAACGGTTTTTGTCTCTGCCTTCCAAAGCAGTCTGGTGTACAGAGAGGCTGTATCAGAAGCAGAGCAGTGGAACTGCTTTGCAAAGTTCAGTTCGGCATTAATAAGCAATTTGCTTAAAGGGTTGTGACTGGTTAACTTGCAAGTCTAATTTGCTAACAGTGCTTAGCTTCTTTGTATTCAAATTAAAGAAGTTTGAGCAACATTTGATAAAGCTTCCCTACACCCCCACTAAGTGTCAAACAATGTGCTTTATTGTGCCTTATGCAAAGCAACAATGATCTTAAATAAGTCTGTATTATGTGGCAACTGAAGGATGAATTCAAAAGCCATCTTGCTTTATGTATATTTGCAAAAGATCTGCTTTGCATGGCAGTGGCTGCTCTTTAATATTTTGTTAAAGATCGATATAGATGGAACTTTTACTTCCAGCTTGCAAAAAACTGGGCTAAATGGCCAAGCAAATTATTTCCCAAGATTCAGAGAAGGTTACGAGTCTTCACAGATAATGCCAATAGAGCATTTATAACACATTTTTATGAAGAAAGGTGTGTTCTGCTTTACATTTTGATGAAACCTCCACCCTTGTTTTTTCGTGTTCTTACCATAATGTTGTGGCATTAAGGGATGTTCTGCTCATTTAATTTTACAGCACCTGCCACCCTTTGCCTGTACATGCAGCCTGTATTGCTGAATATTAGCATAGAATGATTGCTTGACACAGAGACCCTTTGTTTCCTTTCCCCATTCACTGCAAGCCAATGCATTCAGAAGATAATGGATAAGTTATTACATGGGGCTTGTTGGATGCTTTGTTTAGAGAGCATCAAGATTGTGGTTACAGTCACGTACACACCAAGATCATGGTTGCAATCACGTATACACCCAAGTTCAGTTGCCTGAATCCAGTTGTTACTCTCTAATAAAGTATACCTACTGAATCAATTACAAACTAGTAAGGTCAACATTTATGTAGGTTCCAATGATTCAGTGGTTCTGTCAGTTGACTCAATAGGTCTGTCATTTGCCGCAAAATACAACTTTATATTGACACTTCAATGATAGTTACATATCTGATTTAATTCAACTTCATTAGATCAATGTTGTTGTTGTTAGCTGCCCCCAAGTCAATCCCGCTCATGACTACCCTGTGGATGAGACATCTCCAGTCCCTTCAATCCTCCACTGCTCTGCTTAGGTCCTGCAAATTCATGCCCATGACCTCCCTGGTTGAGTCCAACTATCTAGGAGCCCTGGTGGCGCAGTGATTAAATGCCTGTACTGCAGCCACTCACTCAAAATGATAAGGTGGCAAGTTCAATACCAGCAAAGGGGCTCAAGGTCGACTCAGGCTTGCATCCTTCCAAGATCGCTAAAATGAGTACCCAGATTGTTGGGGGCAGGTAGCTTACAGTTGTAAACCACTTAGACATTCCTTAGGTGGTATGAAATGGTATATAAATGAAGCTGTTTTATCTGGCATGTGGTCTTCCTTTCCTTCTTCTACCCTTTCCTAGCATTATCGTTTTTTTCTAGTGATCCATGCCTTCTCATTATATGGTCAAAGTATGACAGCCTCAGTTTGGTTATCTTGGCTTCTAAGGGTATTGCAGACTTGCTCTGTTCCAGGAACCATTTGTTTTGTCTTTTTGGCTGTCTGTGGAGTCCTCAGCACTCTTCTACAGCACCACATTTCAGATGAGTTGACTTTCTTTCCGTCTGCTTTCTTTACTGTCCAGCTCTCACATCTGCACATACTGATGGGGAATTCAGCAGCTTGGATGATTCTAACTTTAGTGCTCAGTTGTGTATCTTTTGTCTTTAGGATCTTCTCTAGTTCTTTCGTAGCTGCCCTCCCCAGTCCTAGTCTTCTTCTTATTTCTTGACTGCAGTCATCATTCTGATCAATGTTTGGTCTATAGTATGGGAATTCTTTAACTACTCTATGGAAATCAATTCATACTATGTAGAATTCAATATGGATTCCAACCTGCTGTATTATTTTTGTGACTGGAAGAGAAATTGGAATCATTCAGAGTTCAACTACTTAACTGCTTTCAGAGTTTGGAAAGCTACTGTTTGGACTACAGCTCACAGAAGTTACCAGATAGTATAGCTGCTGCCCCTATTTGGCTGAGATTCACCAAACAAGTAACTTTCCCAAGTGTTAGGTTGCTTTGGGCATATTTAACCACTTTGTTTAAAGTGAAATACAGTCTGCTGCATGGCATGTGCCTTGGGTCACATGTGCCTTGTTGGCAGGGCCAGTTCAAGGCAGTTTCCTGTCCAAAGTGGAGAATAAGATGGATTGGCTGATGTTTTCTTCAACTCCGACAAGGGGACAGCACACAGCTCTCTGCCCTCTACCTCAGGAGTGGGCACAGTGTGGTTTTGAGGTTGCATGTGCCTCCCCCCCACCCCAAGGATCATTCTTGTGGCACTGAGAACCCCACAGGAATAATAAAAAAGTAATCCTCTATTTTTATTTTTTTTTATTTTTTGCCCCAAATACCTTCTAGAGGCCATTGGGGGTGTGTTTGCCACATTTTGCTCCCCTGGGCCAATTTAGGCACATGAGAGGCCTTTTTTAAAATGAAACAAACCAGATGAGGCATAGTGGTTTGAGTGTTGGACTCTCACTCTGGAAACGGTTTGATTCCCAGCCTTGGTGAACTTGGGGAAATCAGATATCCTCAAACTCAGGGGAAGGCAATGGCAAACCTCCTCTGAACATATCATGAGAAAAGTCCATGATAGGCTCACCTTAGGGTTGCCATAAATCAGAAACAACTTGAAGATACACAACAACAAACAACAACTTCCTGTCGCTTCCTGTTTTGAAAAAAGAAGAAGCTTCTTTTGGGCCAAAAATGATGTGGTGAGGAGTCTAAAATGCCCCCTACAGTCCCTAGAGAGTGTTTGCAGATATTTGAGGCAAAAATGATTTTTTAATGGCAGAGTGCCCCTCCAGAGTCTCTTGGAGAGGGTCAGCCTCCCACAATTGACCACCCTTGTTCTACACCTTGCTGCTACCTCCTTACATCTGCTGAGATGATTGCCTTGTGAATAGTAGGGCTCATCCTGACTGCTGGAAAACTACCTCATCCTTGTTTTAGTTGTTCTGGTAGTACTGTATAAATTGCACTTCTGTATGTTACACAGTTGGTGATGCTAGATAGGAACAAGAGCAGTGTGGAGGTGCCTCTTCTAACTCATTGTAGTGCAGAATAGGACCCGGAACAATGAATGGAAGCTACAGGGAAAGAGATCCCACCTCAACATTAGGAGGAACTTCCTAACAGCAAGAGCTGTTTGACAGTGGAACACATTCCCTCTGAGAATGGTGGAGTCTCCTTTGGAGGTTTTTAAACAAAGGCTAGATGGCCATCTGTCAGGAGTCCTTTGATTGTGTATTCCTGCATGGCAGGGGGTTGGACTGGATGTCCTTGGGGTCTCTTCCAACTCTATGATACTGTGAGAAAGTTCCCTTCTAACTGATGCATAATTTTGGACTTGGTTCGAGGCTGTCCAGATGGCAGCCACAGATTTTTCCTCATTCAGTGTTAAAATGACAATAAAAAAAATCACTTTATTTTTACTTTAATACCTGCTAGTAATGTTATTAGAAGATGAATTTGTAGAATTATCTGCAGAATAAATTGTGTTTTTTAAAAAGAAAAGATACTGTGTTTTAATTAGAACCTAAGTTTTCTTGGCAATAAAGAAGAGACCAGCATGAGGCTGTTTGATAATCCAACCTTTCATTCCATTCCTTACCTTGGAATTTGTCTTTTCTCTGTCCCCCTTCCCTTGAGGAATGAAGTTCATATGTCCTCTCACTCTCTTTTAACAGATTAAGAAAACTGCTCAATGTTTTTTATGCTTTTGAAGAAGTATCTTGAGGAAGTTTGATTAAGTTCCACTTCATTTTATTTTATTGGATTATAGCCATGCAGTATGCTGAAAAAGAGTAAAACATTTTATTGCATGTTACAAAACAAGTGTCCCAGAACAATTCTTGTCTCCATTTTTCTTTTCTTTTTTAAATAGATGCATGGAGGGTGTGTGTGTTTGTGTTTCTTTGTGTGTGTCAATAATTTGGATAAACATGTGTTAGTGATTATGCAGTTTTTAAATTCATAGAAGTCTTCAACAATTAGAGAGTGAAAAGTAGAATTCTATATTCCTGTAATATATATAGCTGCAAATACTATCTTCTTATAGTTTTTAATAGGAAAATCACAGCAAAGCCATTTATTCAAGTATTCAAGGTATTATTTGACAACCCTTTCTTACTCTTTCTCCCACAATACTGCCTCCCCACACTGAGCTTTTAATGTTCTAGATGTGGTTCATTTTTATGAATAAACTGGGACATGTGGTAAATACAATATTGTATTTTTGAGATGAGGAAGATAGAATGTAATAATCTCTTACCCTTGCATAAAACATATCTAAAGCTAGAAACTTGTCAGGGTTATATTTGAACAAAATGGTTATTTAACCTCTGCTGGACTCATTGGAATGAATATTCTTTACAGCTAGTGTTGTATTTGTCCTGTAACATTTTATCAAATTCATATTGTAATTAAGTATCATATGAATCTCAATCATTTAACTGCTTTAGAGAGAGAGTTGGATTATTACTGGTAAGGTAGAAGCAGGAAACATGTAATGGGAAGCAGATCTAAAATTAGGACTTGTTGCTATGTGCTTTTAAGTTGACTGTGACTTATGGCAATTCTGTTACAGTATTTTATTAGAAAGATACATTCAGAGGTTTTCCATTGTCTTCCTCTGAATATAGTCTACAGGATGAAGTAAATCCTGTTGGGTTGGGATTTTGTTTTCATTTTGTTGAATTGTTTCAGATTGTTAGAACTGTTTTATGTTAGAGCAAGGAAGGAACTGGAAAAACCACTTCTGAGTATTCCTTGTCTAAGAAAACCCTATGGCGATTATCACACGGAGCTTTGCCATCCCTGAAACATGGCTAAATCGTCCATAAAGCATGCGGGTGTGATAGCCAATCACGCTTGCCTCCTCTGATTTAATCATCATTGAGGTGTCACGATCCTCTCCCATCATCAAAGTGTACGTGGAGCAGCCATTTCTCCAATAACGGAAGTTCCCTTTGTTAAAAAATGGCTGGTCCACGAATGTTTTGATGACAGGAGAGGAGTGGGACGCCTCAATGATGATTAAATCATGGGAGACAAGTGTGATTGGCTATTACACCCACACGTTTTACAGATGATTTAGCCACGTTTCAGGGATGGTAAGTCTCCATGTGATAATCACTTATGAAATCCACGGGGTTGCCATAAATTGACAGCAGACTTGAAGGCACAAACATATATACACATTGATACTACTACTTAGTTCTGAGATCTTCCAATAGAGAGTGCAATTTAAATATTTAAATAAACAAATTGAATAAATCGTCCCTCTAAAACTGCATGTCAATATTTATGAAGACTACGGAAGCTGCTCTTCACAATCTATATCTACAGTGATTTTTCATGATAAATTAGTAGATAATTTCTGCTATTAACAAGTGGGTTCCCAGCTCATGATCACATCTTATTCCTATGTTTCCTTTGTAGGGATGGAGAATTGGTCAGATGTTCTCCATACCTGTAATTTCAATATATGTTTTATGAGGTACCAGTCCACCTGATATGCCAAGAAGAAAACATAGGCACATGGAGAAGAAATCAAGTTGCTGTGACTTTATGGATTTTTCTCTTCAAAAATTATTTCTCTTCTCCTGGCTTAGAAATTGAATAGTGTGTGTATATAATATTGGTGTAGGTGGAAGCAAACAATTTCCAGAAAAAAATGTCCCCTTGAAAAGCAGACATTCTTCTACAGAGGAAAGAATGATACAAACTGAATTTCAGTATCCTGTCTTTTTGGATTGTATACATATATTTATAACATGGAAGGAAGACTTCCTTGCATGCTAGATCTGGATAAATAATTTTAGATGTTCTGTGCTAACATCTGGTGTGCATTGCTTCTGTTCTGTCCCCCACCTCCACCCCACCTCGCTTGCATGCTGTGGCATCTTAGAAAGCTATCACAGTCATTCTGTGGTTGGCTTAAGTTAAATCACATGGAGCCAGCTAGAAGAATGCTGACATACACAGTTTTCATGCTGAACACACTGAAACCACAGGCTGGAGTTAAAGAGAACTTCTCACTGTTTGAGTCTAGACACCAGGCTGCAACATGGGGGAGGGGGGATCATAATACAAAGATTTTACCACTTCAGAAATGCAAATACTCTGATTTGTATCACCCTCCCCCCCCCCCTTTTTTTGGCTAAAACGTCAACATATTAGAATTCCTGAAAGTGACTGCTAACTAGAGGCATTTTTGTCTGTTACATGAGCTTGGACCTGGTACAATGAAAGAGTTGGAAAAGACCTCGGAAATCCTCTAGTTGCCCATTCAGTTCAATTTCTACAATACAGATTTCAGCTAAAGCAGCACAGCCCATCAAAACCCCTGCTTAAGTATCTACTGGCATGTTAAATTATTTTAAATGATAACTTTCATAAAACCATTTGAATGCAAGTTAATGGTCCTGATTCAAGTTGCATTTACACTGCAGGATTAATGCAGTTTGACACTGATTTTACTGCCATGGCTCAATGCTATGGAATTGTGGGATTTGACATTTTGTGAGATATTTATTTGTCTCTATCAGAGAACTCTGGTTCCACAACAGACTGGAAATCCCAGGATTCCATGGGAAGGAGCCATAACAGTTAAAGCAGTGTCACATTGCATTAATTCTGCAATGTGGCAACAGCCATAGAAACTATTCACTGAATACAACAAGCATTTTAAAAAAAAACTTTTGAATGCTTCAAGATATCTGGTTCGGTTCATGTTTCTTGTTTCTTTTCACAATAGTAGAATTTTCTGTCTATTTTGCTTTTTAGAATAGTCTGACAATTTTTCTAGTGCTTCATGAAAGGATCATAGCTTGGCACTCCTAATTTTACTTACATATTCTTAATTATTAATGGGGCTACATTATGAGAATTTTTTAAAAAATTCAGCTGCACAAGCAAATAAGAGCAGATAGCTGTGCATTAATGAACCCTTTCTGCCTACACATAAGTAATGTAATAATACAGAGAACATGTAGGTAAGCAACATCCCCTTGTGCCTGAGTACTTCTTAGGGCTTTGTATTCAACAGAAAGATCTGAAAAGATTGTGATTGTGTTTGGCTGAATGTGCTTACATAATTGCTTGGAAGTGTTGCAGAACAGGGTGGGACTTACAGGTGTTTCCATGTCTCCTACTGTTTGCTCTACTCGTGTGGTGTAGTGGTTTGAGCATTGGACTATGACTCTGGAGACCAGGGTTCACATTCCCAAATGAACATAAAAACCCATTGGGTGACTTTGGGCAAGTCACACTCTCTCAGCCTCAGAGGATGACAATGGCAAACCCTCTCTGAAGAAACTTGCCAAGAAAACACATGATAGGTTCATCTTAGGGTCACCATAAATCAGAAATGACTTGAAGACAAAACAGCAACAACAAATGTAATCAAATGCCTGCTTAGACCTTTTATGTTTAAAGTTAGTAACATTTCAATTAGTCCAATGCCTGTTGTCCTTCCTGAGAACCTAATCATGGCACATTTTTTGCTTCATCTGTTGGTTCTTCTTCGTGATCTTCCTGATGCACAAAAATGGTCACAGTCACAAATGACCACTCAAAAGAAGCATGGGTAAAGCTAATTTGTGTGTGTCTTACCTTTTTCCCCAGAGTAAATTGTGCATTAAACACTTTAAACACTTTATACACCATCTTAATAAATACATGAAAGCATTAAAAGCCCAGCATGCCCATTTAGACTTAATTAGTTATTAAAGACCTTCCCAAATAAAAAGTTATTTAACTGTTGAGATGACTTTCTATTCATTCTTAATGTCAGAGCTCAACTAATTCATTATAAATGCGACTGCCAGTGAAGGTTGTTGAGAAGCATCAGTGGATTTGGAATACAGTACCCATTCTATTAATTGGGATCAGCAGATATGGTGATATATCATCGTTGCTTTAAAATTGCACTGGCTCTTAGGTTGTACATTGGACTTTTTCATAAAATTATGTTAGTAGCTTAGACTTTTCCATGTATCATATTTAATTATGCTAAATAGCTCTTAATATGTTATGTGCAAATGCAACAAACTTTGGTTTTCCAGATGTTTTGGACTTCAGCTCCCAGAAGCCCCAGCCAGCAACAGACAGGAAGTCTGGGAGTTGAAGTCCAAAACATCTGGTGGACCAAAGTTTGGGAATCACTGGTTTAGATTATGTATTTTATCGGGCACATTCAGATGTATGGAAACCCAGAATTCAAAAGAATCATTATTTGTCAAGGACAAGCCAGTATGTTCACATTAACGTGATGCTCCTTCTTGTAATGGGAACAAACTAAACAAACATGGACTGCAGCTTGTCTCTTCACAACATGTCAGAGAAATATTCCATGATTTATTCTATGATTATTTTGTTGACTTGGCTTGAGAGAGACCAGACAGAAAGAGCATGATAACTGGGTTGTTTAACCTCTTCTGATGTAGAGGGGAAAATTAGACTGCTTAAATACTATATATACTCAACTATAAGTCAACCTCATGTATAAGCCAAGGGCAGGTTTTGAGGTCAAAATTCTAGATTTTGATAAGACCATGGATAAGTCGAGGGTAAAACTTGGGGGCATGTAGCAAAGGATGTAAAGGATGATGCAGAGGAAAATGATGCCAAAAAACTTAACTGCGTAACTGTTTGTGCTCATCCTAAAGGCTGGATGGATGAGAGAGTAGAGGGCATTAATGCTTCTTTTTGGTGCTTCCAGGATGGACTAAGCTCTCTCCTTTTACCACTCTATTCAGAGAAAGGTGATTGCTCCCTTTTTATATTATATATGTATATATATCCAAGGGTCAATGGACGTACTGTACTTTAATTCTTATATTTTGGCTAACATTTCTAGACTTATACTTGAGAATATACAGTGGTATGCTGCTCATACACAGTAAGTTGCCTGTCATTCCTTTGTCTTGATCTTCAAACCAGGCCCTTAGCTGTTGAACATTAATAATAATCTTTGATCAATTTGACTCTGATCAGCATGAACGGCAAGAAGCAAATAATTAGATTAGGCTCAAAGTGAGAAACCCAGGAGTATTATTCAGAGCTGTTTGCATTTCCTCTTTCTTTTTCATAAAGGGAGCATCATACCAGAATTGAAGAATCCACCAGATATGACTGCTTAGGGTAACAAAGAATTTATGCTTGTGTGGTTACTTATTCTGCTCCATCTTGCCCTGTTAACCCCTTTTGGAAGGGAATTATTACCTTTTGTGTGCTGAGCTCTTGTGTGAAGAAAACCTTTGCTCCCTGCTGCTGCTCCAGATGGAGAAGAGAGATCAAACCTCATTCTTGATGTTCTCATGTTACCTGATCTAGGATGTTGCTTGTAATGGTCATGACAAGCACTTCTTTGACTTCTAGCCAGTGTGGTGTTTGAAAAATTTGCCTTATGTTGGTTGACATAAAATCCTTCCCCTTCGGTTTGCCATATTTTGATGAGAGACACATTTCCTTCAGATTTCCCAACAGGTTTCATTTCCTTCCAGTAACTTTTTAAATCGCATACAATGATTATTTATTTCTCTAAAGAAAGCAATATTTGGTCATTAGGTTGGCCAATTTCCTGTACATTAATTATTCTTGAGTACTTTTTCAAAAGTACTTTAAAAAAATGGTCATTGAGTAGATCAGAGTAGACAACTGGTGCCTTTCAACATATTCTTGGATTTCAAGTCCCGTCATGCCTCACTATGGGCTATAATGGCTAGGACTGATGGGATCTGAAATCAAATAATGCCTCAAGTGACAAGTTGCCTACCTCTGAACTAGGCAATAGATTGGAACAAGTTAGGTTGAGCAGGCTTATTGACATAAAAAGTTTATCAACTTTAATATGTCAGTGTGTAAAATTGTCATTTCTGGCTTTTTAAATCTAAAGATATATGGAAAGTTGTGCCATGTTTTTGCCTGTTGAGGACACGATTCTGTGCCATCACTGATTACTTGCCTTCTATTTTAACCCTTCTTCAACCTTCTCATAACAACCACAGAATTTGATCAGGGATTGTTTCAGAATGCGTGGGATTTCTACTGCATCAGGAGCTTCACTATTTAGTCCTGTCCAATTCTCTGGAGTGGTTTCTACATAGGTTTTTGATTATTGTTGTTGTATGTGTTCAAGTCATTTCCAGCCTATGGCAACCCTAAGGTGAACCTATCATAGCGTTTTCTTTACAGGATTTTGCCATCCTCTTGATGCTTTCCCAAGGTCACCCAGTGGGTTGTCATGGTGGAGCCAGAATTCGGACACTGGTCTCCCAGTGCCCTAATCCAATGCTCAAACCACTGCACCAAATTGGCCCTCAAGATCTGTAACATGAGGAAAGGCCCAGTCCCTGTTCACTGAGATTCATGCTTGCTCTTTGTGCCATTATGTTGGATGTGACAACTGGTTTCTTGTGATACAGCTGGGCAAGTCAAATTGATGAGTCGATGGGTTGTTTCCTGACTTGACAGATGTTGGTGACCCTCTCATCCACTCCTAGGTTATGAATAAGAGACCTCCACAACATTGCAACTATTACTGCTGCTGACTTCCCCACTCAGGCTCCTTAACAGAAGTGATAGTTTGTTTGGGGGGGGGGGTCACTGATTAGCTGTCAGCTGGGTGGATCTGATAAAATACCAAAATGACTGTGCATTTTTTTTAAATTTTGCCTCCTTTATTAATGACTTTTGTCATTTATCTGCTTTATTCACAACTAATACTTTGCCAGCATTGGAGATGCTCCATTTTATGGGATAAGTAGGGTCCCCTAAAGAGAAAGATGGTCATAAGGTATTTTGGAGTTCAGCTTCATCTTTCCAGCCATGTTAGCCATCCTATGTCAAGCTATATATGAACTAATAACATGTAAAAGTTATGGTCAGTTATTAAGATCTTCTCAACTGCATGCATTCTCCCCACACCATTTCTCCAGGTCTGGTTGGCAAAATTAGAGCAATTTCCCCTCCAGTTTTGCTCTGTACTTTACAGTACTGTAGTCTCTTTTTGATGCAATCGCATTCTGTTCCTTAATAATTTAAATAGTATTCCCAGGAACTGCCTGGCGAATAAAGGTTGTGCAAGTTGTCATGATTCAGTGAGCAACACATTCAGTAGAATTATAAGAATTTCACTTTAAAAATTAGTGGATCCAGGAACATTTGAAGACATGACAGGTCACACTATGAGGAGCTCTCCCCAGATATGATACAGTATCTCTGTAGTACTGCCAGAAGGATTATGTAATTGGCTGTCTCTCAGCCACTAAATTCCATGCATGAAAGTCCCTAAAATTCCAGTGTGATTTCCTAGCCATTTTTCTGAAGTGAATCACATTGGATGCAGATTCAACAGCCTCTTGTCATTTTTGTAAAATGGCATGTTCTAGTCCACTTTCTGTGCACCATCACATATTAATCGCTACTTGCACAAACCATCATTTTTTGCCTTCTTTTTGCATTATTCTGTGAGCAACTTTTTACTAGTTTTGCTTGCTCTAGTACCCCCTATTTCTCTCAGATCTGAAACTGATTTTTCCCCCAACCACATCACATCATTTATACTTCTACCATAGTTTGTCAATGTAATGGTTACTAGAGTGCATAATCCTATCTTCCACATTAAATGTGAGCAAGTCATTTGAGAGGATCCGAGCAGACTGAGAGGACTTAAGAGGATCCTAGCAGACTGGAGGAGGGCAAATATTGTCCCCATCTTCCAAAAAATTTCATTAGGCTGTGTTAATCCAGGTATTAATGAAGGCCGATCCTGTTTAGTTTCTAGGTTCAGATAGGATCTGGTGCCTTTAGAGTATTTAGGCTCTCCTTAACAATGCTCCTCCCCCTTCCCCCCTTACCAAACATGCTTCTCTCAGTGTTGTTATGTTCCTTGAAGCCATTGCCAGCTTATAGCAATACTTACAAAATTTTCCTGGCAAGGTCTGGTCAGAGAGGAATTTAGCCTGAGAATGCGTGACTTGTCTAAGGTCACCTTGTGAGTTCCATAACTGACTATAAGTTGCAATGCCAGTCTCCCAGAGCCTGAGTTCATCACGTAAATCACAACATCATATCGGCCTTACAGACCCAAAATCTAATTTGTTGTTAATGTGCCTTCAAATCAACTCCAACTTGTGGTGATTCTATCATAGGGTTTTCTTGGCAAGATTTATTCAGAGGAGGTTTGCCTTTGCCTCCCTGTCAGGTTGGAAGAATTCACTGCCTGGCTGTGGGATTCAGTGGCTGAGCAGGATTCTAACCCTTGTCTCCCAGTGTCATAGTCTACCATTCAAACCACTGCACCCCACTGGCTCTGACATTTGATATTCCTTTTGTTTTTTATTATGTGCATGCAGCCAATAATACAAATATATGCTTAAAAAATAAGTTGCTCACTCTCCTATCAATATGCTATTCTTGTTCATATTATTTGAGATGTTCCATATATGGCCCCTTTCTCTGGATTACAAGGTGAATAACCTGCTTTTAAACCTCCTTCCCTTCTATTTTTAAACATTCGATATTAAGAGAAGTGATTGATTATGAAATCCGGTTTGTAGCATTTCCATGACTTGGTTGTTCTTGGAAAGAAGTGGGTTTGTATTTTCTTTCTCTCATGGAAGTTACCACAATGGCACAGAAGAAATGGGAAGAAATGGCTCTTCCTCAGAATGGAGTAGTCTGTTCTGGTTAGTATGTAGTCAGTTCCTGGGTTTTCAGAAATTTTAAGTGTCTGGATGGTGGATGTATTCTGTTTGGGCTATCTGTTTTGTTTTTTCCCTAGTATGGATGTGGGTTGTAGGATGTTGGATACTATTTTCTGTTTAAATTCTGTATACTATGGTATGCAGATATATCCGGAAAATGCCAGTATATTACATTTTTTTGAGGGAATGTTGTGTGCCTTTGAGTAATTTATGATTTATGGTGACCCATACATGGGGTTTTCTTGGCAAGATTTATTCAAAAGAGGCTTCCCATTGCTTTCCCCTGAGAGTGAGAGCATGTAAGTTACTCAAGGTCACCCAGTGGGTTGCATGGCCAAGCTGAGAATTGAACTCTGGTCTCCAGAGGTGTAATCTGACACTCAAATGACTATACCATAGTGGCTCTCAGTTCATCCTCAAATTAAGTTTTATATCCCCTGTATTCCTGCCTCTTCCATTGTTCCCTCCTACCTTGGTCATAAAACAGCATGGGATATTTGGAGTTGACTTTTTAACCTTTATGTTTTTGAATGTCTAAGATGATGATGAAATCCCTCAGAAGATAATGAAGTTTTGTTTTCTGGTGTGTATGTATGTATTTGGTTATATGCAGATGGCAGATATAGGTAATAGCCTATGCAGACTAGACTTGATGATCTAGTTTGTAACAGATACAAAATATTTAAAGACCTACTGGTAAGACAATAGTTATCAGTTGTCCCAATGATCTGTGTTTCTGAACTAACATTAACTAACATTAATTCAATCTTTTGGGGAAAATAATGTTTACACTCGGTCTAATTTTGATAGTTAGATGGAAATAAATGCACAAACCTTCCAGTCTGTGGTAAACAAACAAGCAAAAACCTGAATAAAAATCTCCAAGAATCCTTTGGGCCTTAGAGATAAACTAAGGTATTACAATGTAAGTTTTTGTGAATGAGAGGCCAAATTTAAAGGAATGCATTTCTAAATTGTTTGCTGAGTATATGTCTGGTGGATGCAGTGAAAATCTATGCTTGCATATGGGGAGGATATGGAAGCCAACTGTGGTAATTATGAATTTCCGCAGCATAAATAAGCATGTTCATTGTTGTCTATAAGTAAAACTAAACTTAATTTAATCAAAGTTTTATAATAATTGATGGAAGACTAGAATTCATGGTTAACATCACAAAAGGTGTCAAGACACCACACAAGCCTACTAAAATGCTGCTATATAAACACACGCTCTATCTCCTTTTAATGTTGTAACCTTACTCTTGCACAAATTAACTTTTGAAGTGGAAGGACCATCATTAAGCTTTGATCATTTTCACCTAGTGACAGACACTCCTTTGATCAGCTTAGCTTTCCTGTGTCTTCTGTTTCAAACAAGTCTTGTTGCTGAAACAGAGCAAAAGAAGACAAGGGTATATAATGATGCCAAGATTTGGAAAACGGTAATTTGATCTCCATATCTAATGTATTGCATATTTAGGTGCATAACTTTGTGTGTTCTCTTAATAATTTTGGTTTCTTTTTAAAAAAAAAAGAATCATAGGCATTTTAGTTGTGATGCTGTTGGGCTCAGTTTTGATAATAAAAGGTAGAAGTGCTATATCATCTTGAGATTTTTAAATGAACTCTTCTATGGCATCCTTCCCCAATACTAAGATTGCAAAATATTTTGGATGTGAGTTCACAGCATTCCTGACTGTTGGCCGTGTTGGCTTAAACTGATGGTAGTTGAAGTAAATCCAATACATCTGTTGGGCACCAGGTGGAACAAAGCTGGATTATGGGATGAATTAAAATTGTTTTCTAATATATTCAGATGATCTGCACAGAACAAGTTAGATTGGTTGTGATTTAATCATTTGTTACTCTCTCCAGTGAAGCATATGTACCTTAAATTAGCAAGGGAAATCTCCATGGAGAGGTGTAGACCTCATAGTCATAATTTAGATGATATACAGCTGGATTTTGATTCTCATTAGTGATACTCAGCTGGACCCCCCTGAACTGGCCTAACAAATACAGTATGGTGATGTGACTCTTCATCCAGGCACTCTGTCTGTTGTCTGCTGATAGTGTACCAATTTTCTTCAACCTTTGGAAATAAACACTTCTGTTTTTCTGTAGCACTTTGCATTTGTATGTGGATTCAGTGGAAATATGCTTTTAAGGTAAAGTTACTCTGAATAACCTTTTCATGAATTTTAGGTTTGAAATCTTTTTGAATATTTTATTCAGGAATTCCTGTAAATGTTACAGAGCTTTTTCCAGCCATTGTGATTATGAATATTGCTGTTAATTGTCTGTGAAGTAGGCCTATGCATGTGGGGACACATGGGATACATGAATAATGAAAGAAACTAAAAATATTAGAATGAAGCCAACCTTATAAGAATGAAATAAAATCCATTGTATTTGAACTTAATTTAAAATGCCCTGAGGAAGTAAAATAAAAGGAGATACAGTTTAAGCTAAGACTTAAACAGACGCCACTGCTGATCTCCTTTTCACAATTTTCCTAGCAGCAGTAGCCAAAAAGACTATGTTCTAAGCCTCATATATGTCCTTATCACTTTCCTTAAACAACAACAGTCCCCTGAGACATCTAATGAATTCTGATAATAAAATAAATTCTATTTAGAGATACCAGAAACTGCTCCTGGTTATTATAAAAGGGAAATCTAAAATGTAGTAGGTAAGAATGTCATATGCTGATCAATTTGCCACATACAACAGTGGCTTTCTCTAATGTCCCAGTGTCTCTAGTCCTCACAAGCAGTAAATAGCACTCAGCATGTCCACATCTAGCTCTGTGAATGCTTTCTGAAGGTGCAAATCTGGAAAAATATGCTTGGTTTTTATCTGTACATGTAGAAAAATAGAAAATAGAAAAATTAAACATTATTGATAGTATTGACTTCTCTGTCTTTCAGCAGTACATTTTGCATCCTTAATATTAGCCACTGTTTGACACCTTTACATGAAAAGTTGTGATTAATCCAAAGTAGAAGCAGAATCTCTGAACTTTTCCTCTTGGAGGAAGAAGGTGAAGTCCATGAGTCTAAAGGAAGGGAGGCTTGTGCATAAATTGCTAAATTGTACGTTAAAAGGATATCTGAATCTAACCAGTGTACCCACTACACATTTTTTTTGGTGTGTCCAATATTCATTTCTGTCAAAGAGTTATTCAATAAACTAGTACTTTAAACCAATACAATAGTCCTTTTATAAATTTTAATTGCAGTGCTGAATATACCAGTCTCTACAATCAGTCCCCATGAGACAGATGAGAAGGAAAGCAAAATAAAAAGGAGTAAAGGCAAAGTCAAGTAAGGGAATATAAGGGGAGGGAAAGGACAGCACAGTGAAAACCAGTGAGCAACGGACAAGACACCCAAGGAGGGAGATAGAGAAAGAAAGAGAGTGAGAAGGGAAAGGAAGAGGAGGCAGCTGCTAGTTGGAGTGACCAAATCATCATCATCATCATCATCTTTATTTCTAGCCCGCTCCTCTGTGAGTACAATCGGAGCGGGGTACAACAAGATTAAAACATACAAATTAAAACACTTCATTGACCCAGGCAAGGGAGTGATCAGAAGAGTCATCTGTAAGAGAAAGAATGTACAGAATGAGAAAAGTAGGCATGGATAAATTAATTTAGAAGAACTGGACAGCCTTGCTCAGCTCCTGAGTTAGCCTCACCTATGGCATTTGGGAATTAAAATTTGGTCATCCCTGCAGCACATTAATGTGGGATAGGTGCCCTTTCCAGTTGTTAGGCACTGAAGAAACACTTAGTGTGTTTGCTTTCTGATGTTTATATAAAACTTTACAAATAAAAAGTTATCCCAGTTAATGAATAGCTGAAAACTACACACCATCAAATCTGGTGGTTGGGGGACCCTGAGAGAATCCAATCAAAGCAAATAGGCCAGGGAAGGGAGGGGGAGCAGCAGTTATTTCTAAAACAGATTATATTGATCTTGGATGTCTCTTGCCTTTGGGGTCCAAAGACTATAAATAACAGAGGTAAGGTCACTTTTCCTGTGAATTAAAATGTAGTTCCATAAAAAAGTATTAAAAGCTGAACAAAATGTATGTTAGCAGAGAATATCTGTTTATGTAGCATAGAACCTTTTGCCACTGAAAACACTAGAGATTAGAATGCACACAAAGTCACAGCTGAAGCGATTAGATTTCTGGTTGGGCATGAAAGCACAGAATAGAAATGACAGTGCAGTCCGTGTCTCGCCAAAGTGCCCAGCTAAAGTTAAGAATAGCACAGTTCACTAAAATTACACATACACTTTAATTTAGGTGCTATATTTATGTACCATGACAGAAAATGAGACCTAGAATAGCATGAGAGTGGAAGCTTTGATTTGAAGTATGAAAAACATTTTGTTGTTACTGGAGATTAGCTTCTAGTGTGAAGAGGCTTTGTTGACTTCTGGTTTTTGACAGCAGTCTATTTGCCTTGCAAATTTTCCAGCATACCGTGTCCAGGCCATAATCCTGTTGACCACCTGTGGAGCATCCCATGGAATTTGTTATGCATATTTTGTTGTTGCTAATTGCCATCAAATCAGCTTTATGGCAACCTATGAATAAGAGACCTCCAAGTCACCCTGTTATTAACAGCCCTGTAATCTTCCAAACTCTGGGCCATGGCTTCTTGGTAATGACTATCTGATAGAACACTCTACTTTGTGTTCATCTTCTACTTCTTGAGTTGCCAGCATTTGAAACATCTTCTCTATCCTAACAACTCACAATGGATTGGTCTTATTAGCAAGTGATGATAATGGCTAGTTTCCAGTTGCTAATTTCTGGATTTAACCCCTGATGAAAGGACACAAATAGGCTAGGTTAGGGAGCCAGAGTGGTGTAGTGGTTTGAGCACTGGACTATAAATCCTGAGCCAGAGTTCAAATCCTGGCTCAGCCATGTTAAGCCACTGCATGACCTTGGGCAATTCATACTCTCTCAGACTCAGAAGATGGCAATGGCAAACTGCCTCTGAACAAATCCTGACAAGAAAACCCCATATAGGGCCTTAGGGTCTCCATAAGTCAGAAATGACTTGAAGGCACACAACAACAGCAAAGCTTTATGTTCAAGGACAGTCTTTGCACAATAACATACATACCTCATTCAAATATGGAGGTAATGTTCTTGTTAAATGATACTGACAGGTGCCCCCTGAAAACAAAAGGAAGAAATACAGCAATGAAGAATGCTCCTTCTTCGTGTCCTCTAGAATATAATATTCCATTTCCACCCTCTTGCCTGTTGTTCTTTCATTTTGATGCTTAGTAGGCATTCTATAAACCACTCATTGGTTTTTTTTTTTTTTTTTTTTTTTTTGCAGTTCCCCATATGTTCTTTAAAACATTTCTTGCAAAGTGCCTGTTTGGATTATGGTGTTTCACAGTGCATTGAAATATTTCATGACTTAATGCTTCTCCATCAAATAGGAGTTTGCATATAGAAAATGGCCACAGCAGGGAGCAGTGGAGGGAATTATTGTATAGAGGAACATTAGATCATGTGTAAGGTCCACAGGTTTATCAGATCAGTCTTTTTAACTAGGCAAACACTTATTTCATCTGGGTAAACTTAAAAGTATTTGAGACAGCTCTGTTTATTTTTCCTACATCTGTTCCATTCATCTCTAAAATGACAGGAGTGTCTTGCTTTTTCAGTGAAATGTACTTGTGGGTGTAGAGAATGGTATCGCCTTTTCCTGTCTTGTCTCCTGGTAGTCTGTTGCTTGCTGCATACCCCCCCCCCAATCCTCTTTCAGCCAGTTCACTTCTAGTATCAAAACTAGGTTGAAAGGAGAAGTCAGCCTTTGAGTGATGGCACACAAGTAAGGCCTGATGGTTTAGTTCTCTGCACATGTGTACATTTAATGGTAAAACGTAGGCTCTCCACTCCCTGTTTTAAACATACAGTGTAGATACAGGCTATCTCAGCCCCATGTTTTCTACTTTCACCTTTTGTTCTGGCTACAGTATAAAATAACAAGCTATTGTTTTTGTTATAATAATAATAATAATAATGATGATGATGATGATGATGTATTGTTGCATACAATACAGTATTCTGTATTGCTGCAACAAATTCATAACCTAGAGTTACAGAGCTGTAATTTCTCCATATCCAGTAACACTGTGTAGTCTAACTGTAGGTCTAAGTAAATTTCTCCCCCAGCCCAACTTAACAGCTAGCAATCACATCTGGAGAAGGAATCTGTTCAGTTCTGATTGAAGCACAAGGAAGATGATGTTTCCAGCTTCCTCTGACCAAGAACAATCTTATTGCAGGACACTTGTTGCAATTCCTTGTTACAGCTTCACTCACTGATAGGAGGGGGCTGGAAATGTCATCCTACTTGTGCCTTGATCAGCAGCTGAAGAAACCTCCTGATACTGCTGGCTTTTAAGGTGGACTTGAGGAGTAGGGCCTGGAGACATTACTTAGCTACACATATGTAATAGATGACTAAACTGAGACTGTTGTACTTTGGTTACATCATGAGAACATATGACTCATTAAAAAATACAATAATGCTAGGAATGGAGGGAATTAGAAAGAGAGGAATACTACATGCTAGATGGATGGACTCAATTAAGGAGGTCATGGGTATGAACCTGCAGAAACTGGGGAGAGTAGTGGAAGATAGGATGCCTTGGAGATCTCTCATCCACAGGGTTGCCATGTGTTAAGACCAACTCGAGGGTGCTTAACAACAACAATTCAAGTAGTAATAGTAACAAATTATTATTATTATTTAAAATTATTCACTCTTTGAATGCTCTTTGAGAGAAGGCTCCAGATGATACGTACCAAAACACATTGTGCAATTGTTTCACTTTTCCCTCCTTATCCAATTTCCTGTGCCAAGAAAAAAAATGGGGAAAGTGGTGGGAAAGCATGGGAAAGCTACAAGTAGAAGGATGACAGCTGGACCCCTGTAAAAATTATGTGGGTTAGGCAGTGTGATTGCACAATGAAAGTCATTTCTGGAAGCACCACTTCATTAAGAGATTAATAAAGAGATTAATTATGACAATACGTAAAGGCATTTTAGCTATCTTATTAGGCCAAGTGAAAATGTGACTGAAATACATGGAGGAGAAAGGAGGGGCAGTGATGACTAAATTAACTGAGAAGAAAAATATCAACAGATAACTGGATGTATTTTTTAGTGTGTGAAGCAGGAGGAAAGCCTTAAAATATTGTAGCTCTTACCACATATTTGCAATATTTCAATGGGTCAGTCTAGCCAGATGGTGGAGTAAGCAGGTTTGTAAATGTAATGTTTGTAAATTTGTTCTACCTGGGCTACAAGTAGTGGTTTTGTTCCATGAGCGTGTAGTTATATTGCTGTGCTGATGTTGTACTATAACAGCCTGCAGACAATACGTCACATTGTTATCTTTGGTTATCTTGTTTGTACTTCATCATGTTGCCTAACATTCCAGATCTTGGGCGGGGGAGGGAAGGTTTATGAATAGAGCTATAAGCAGAGCTATTTGAGAGAGGGAGATATGCTGAGCTCCAGCCCAGCTGCTTGCTGAAACAAAGAGAAGCATTCTGAATAGTGCAATGAATATGCATTGCTGGCTTGTGTGTGTGATTTCTGTTATAGGCCAGAGGCAGGCCTGTAGGCTAATCAAACTGGAAGATTGAGGATTTTTTTTTTTAAAAAAATAGCATTTTGTTTTATCTCTGTGTTAATGATGCCAATCGGATGATGTCATTCTGGTTATCATAGAATGTGGTTAGGCAGGAGAAGACAAAGGCAGTGGGAGGCAGTATTTTATTTTGATAGACTGAGAGGTGATTTTTATTTCTTGCTTTCTCTCCTGGTATTTTAGCAGAGAAAAGATTTGCGTGTGTGTGTGTGTGTGCGCGCGTCTGTGTGTGTGTGTGTGTGAGAGAGAGAGAGAGAGAATGGATAAATATACTTGGCTACCAGGCTATTTTTTATATACGATATTCAAACAGTGGGGAGTAAACTTTAATAACAGGCATGGCAATGGACAGGCTTGAACTGAGTGATAATTCAGCATAAGCACATGTTCAAAGTTTGGGGAATAATTCCATTCTTTTGCCACTGAATTTAAACTATCCTTATTGGCTGTTGTTGTGCCTTTAAGTTGTTTTCAATTTATAGCCATCATAAGGCAACCCTATTGTGGGTTCTTGGCAAGATTTGTTCCGATGGCGGTTGCTGTTACCTTCTCCTGAGGCTCAGAGCATGTGACATGCCCAAAGTCACCCAGTGGGTTTCATGATCGAACAAAGAATTGAATCCTGGTTTGCAGAGTTGTAATCCAACACTAAAGCCACTACGCCATGCTGGCTCTCATCCTTGTAGATACCACAGAATCATCAAAATAGTCTTGCATGTAGCCTTAGTGTTTATGGCCTCTTATTTTGCCTGCCTGTGTTTTTCTTTCTACCCTTTGGGGCTGGTTGACACATAAGTGTACTATACAATTTGTTTTGGATTTCCACACGTTCGCATCAATGCTTAACTGTCTTCAGTTTCCTGCACAAATTTGTATCTGTTTGCCCTTTCTCTGCTGAAAATGCGCAGCCGTATAAAGTGTATAAGTTTGAGGAGTCCTCCCCTCCCCACAACATACACAAAAATCCTAAATCCCTCTCAAATGTGTGTGGAAGGATAACATTCTATTCAAATAGAATGAAGAGTATTTTAATTGTGTATACAAACCCTTAGTTGCTTCCCCCCTTTGCATGAACTATAAGTGTTCATATACCTTTTTAATCTCTCTTGGCCCAGGGTTTGAAGTCTTGGCACCTAACGTAATGGGCAAAAAGGAGCTGTCTGCCTTGGGATCTTCTGTTTTTGTGTCTCAGGATCATAATGAATGTGGGAAACTAACTTAAGTCTCTTTGTGTCACCTTCTGAGAGTGGCTTCTGATGTTATTGGAATAGGGTTGCTAGCTAAATAGGCAGTCCCTTCTTCAGTCAGCTCAAAGGGAAATTGACACAGATAACAGATATCAGTCACACTAGGTCAGAATCTACTGCAGCTGTGTGAATTCGGTATAATTTAAAAAGTGCTGCAGCTTGAATACACAGGTGATTGTGTAAATCTGATAAATATCCTTAGATGGTCCGGAATGCATGGCATCATGGCTCTGTAAATACAAAATTAGATTTTCATTTTAGGGTATATGTAGTAGTATTTGGCAAAACTAATTATTATAATGGAGATTATCACATGAGCACCTCCCCTCCTTATCACCACAATTGCGTTAATGAAAACAGATGCCTATATACTGGCTTGGGAGCAGTTGCTATCATATACTGCAGGAGCCATTGCTGGTGTGGACTTCGTTTCTCAGCATGCTCTTTAACCCTGCTTTCCTCTACTATTGCTTTACCAGCATGCCATTTTTGCTTTTTTTAAAAAAAATAATACTCCCTCTTTTAAAAACTATTTAGGTGTGCCTGGGAAAAGAAAACAGAAGAAAGGTTTTTAAAAAAGAAAAGAGGCTGGGAATAATGGGGGATGGCAGGGGGGGAGGGAATTATCATACACATCATCATACACAAGTCTAATGCTACAGCAACAATATTGGCATCAATTAACGAGGAAAGCCTGTGAATTGAAAATTGTATGATAGTCACAGACCAGGTACAGCTCAGCATCATGTGATGAAGTATGACCATACATGCCTCTATTCCAGTTTTCTTCCACTCTTTAAACTCATGTGGTAATCTCCACAGTATTTGTAAGAATTTGACATTCTTTGTAATAGACCTAATAGTAATTTAGTTTACTGACATGTGGGGTCTGAGGTGGCTTACTAAGTTCCATTCGGTGGGTATCCTACACCTCCCCAGGAGGGCAGTTTCTCTTGTTGAAAATTAAACACAAGCTAAAATTGTATGATCATTGCTCTTACTGGATTTTCTTTTTGTAAATAACAAAAGATGACTTTGAGTAGAGAAGCAAAGTAGCAATAACACAGAATGGTACCAGTCAGTTACAAATGATTGATAAAAAGAATTCATAAAGTGAAGTTGGTATCAATTTGTCTCTCAATGACTCTAAAACTGAAAGCATGGTCTCTTGCTGTTTCATACTAAATGACTTGTTGAAATTTGTAATGGTGAAATGAAAAGATTCATGAAGTGTAAATATATGAATATTTATATGGCATCACTTCACATACAAAGGACATAAAATGTCTAATTGGAAAGTGACACCTTTTTACTGCAGCCTCTAACTTTTAGATATCAAGTTAAATTTCTTTTGGAATTATGCTCAACTGCTAAGCTAATGTACTTGTGTATGCATTTGTTCCAACAATGACTATTTTTTCTACATGGTTTCAAATGGGAAATGTTAAAAAGGGTAAAGAAAATATAGTAACATCCAGAAGAGACGGCTTCAGTTCTAGAACTATGTCTCACTCCTCCACCCACCACTAGACAAAGAAAGGAAGGTGGGATAACAGCATCAACATTAATCATAATCTTGTGTATTATGCCAGCAGGATGTCTAGATGGTTGACCAGAGTGACTGGCCCACTGTGGAGCAGACACTTTCTTCTTTTAGTGTTCAGGTGGAAAGTTACAGTTTAGTTTTGGTGCCAGCACCTTGGAAAGAAGTCATTACTTGTGGTGTGTTTATAGGCCACAGTATGTTTGCTAGTTTATATATTGCCTACTAAATTGGCAAAATGTTTATTTTTACTGGTAAACATAGTGGAGATTAGTCTCTAGTAGTTCATTTTACAACAAAATGCTATTTGTTGCATATATTAAACAAGGGCTCTTTTTACATGCCAGTTGAACATTAAATAGGATATGAAAATGTATAATCATATAAATATACTTCCTTTCTTGTGCTGCTGCTGAATTTCTTATACAATTATATTCCTAAGGAACATCTTTTAGGCATCAGAGTTAGGGAGACTTCATGTTAAGTTCTCCATTTGGTCCCTAAATCTCCTTTCTGTTATTCAGCAAGTTGAGTCTCTGCATAACTTGCCTTCTGAGGCAGTTGTGAGGCTATTCGTCTAATTATAAGATTGTATGTACAGCACTGTGTAAATTTACAGCGCTATATAAATAAAATTAATAATAATGATAATAATTCTGGATTGGTGATCCTTTCGCCTTCCATAGGTTTTGTCCTGCATTTTCCATAATCCTCACCCAACATAGCCATTGGTAGCAGAATCTGAGCATTATAGTCTGGAACATCTGGAGGGCTCACCACTAGGCTAAACACTTTGCCCTTCTTAGATGATATCAGAGACAAATGTCATAAATTATTTATTTATTTAGGTACCATCTCTTCTAGAGCACTGTACAGTATAGGAATTAAAGCACTTATCAATCAAATAACATAAAGCATAAAATAAAGCAATAAATACATGGGCACAACAAGTCTGACATGGTAGCAATTGTGGAGACTTAAAGCAGATAAAAATAAAAATAAAAACTTGTTAAAAGGTAAATGGAGAGGAAGCCATTTTTATGCCTCGGAGAGGGATTTCTATAGACTGGGGTGCTGCCACCAAAAAGCTATGCCCTGTATTCCTGCCACTCTAATCCCCTTAAGCGCTGAGACACGGAACAAAGCCACACAGATGATGTTAGTGAGATTCGAATATCCTTATTCCAGACTACCTTCAGTTGATCCTGGAAATGAATTGGAAGGCAGTGCAGGTATCATACAGCCACAAGAATATGTGCCAGAAGGTCTGGTAACAGCAATCTGTATGAGCTACATTTTTCAGATACTCAACAAGGGCAGCCCCTTGTGTGACATGTTGCTGTAGTCTAATCAAGAGGAGGCTAAGATTAGTGTCAGCATAGATCTTTTCTCTACAAAGTGGAAACAGTTTCTCCTGCCTACAGCTGCCATGGGGATATACAGGGCTAGTTGGATCCAGGTATAAGACACCAGCACCACCTTCCTGGTTGATCAGCCAAATAGGATTGGATGGACTGTAATGCAATTCTGGCATGACTGTGCCCAGCCAAATTTTCCCAAAGGATACAGTTGTTGATAGTGTCAAATGCAATAACCAGCAGAACCAATTAGGACACACTGTTCCCTCCCTACTTTTGGTACAATTGAAGCTGTGCACAGGGGTTTATATATGCAGAGTGAATTGATGGGAAAGACCATATCATCACCACAATTTATGTAAATGTTTTCATATAACTTCTTCTCTGTGTTTATTGCTATTTCACTATTACCTTTTTACTTGTTTGGACATTTGTTCATGAGAAAAGATACTTACTGCTGATGTGAGCTCAAGCCTTCCCTTTTGTCTTCTCCTGATTCACAGACTATGGTATTTTGTGTTTGATGCATCTGTGCTGTAATTTTCACTACAAGCTACTTATCAGTTAAGGTGTAGAATATGCCCTTGTGATAACCAGCCTCTACGGATCTAGCATCTATTTACCTCTGACTATGCCACAGGCCACAACACTCACCAGAAAAAGAAAAAGAAAACAATGACTGATAGCCCACTTTTGGTTTCCTGAAAGTTCTCCTTTTTGATCGAATGTAAAACTGTACTTCTTAGAGGCTCTCCTTCTAAAAATAATTAGCTAAAGTCCTCTCTCTACTTGCCATTGCCCTATAGATCTCTCTTTAAATGCACCTACTACTGGGCCCAGGTTTTCCCTGACAGGGGAATTGATCCCCCCAGGCATTTAGTAAACTCTTGTTGGGAGACAATGCTGGACTTAGCCTGAACAATCAAGATATTCTAACCTCCCTAAGACATTTATTGTCAAACTGTGGCCTCCCCTCCATGGCATGCTCAGCATTTCATTTCAAAGTTTAAATTTATCTGTCAGTGAAATGCAGTTCTAGCCAATTTGCATGTGCAAGCACTCACAAACTACAAGGCTCTCACAAAGAAAGTTTATCACTACTTTAAAGTGACTGCTTCAGAGATAACAACAGATCTTGGCTTCATTGGAGAATGACCTTGCATAAGGCCTCTGTTCCCATGCTTTCTGCACTGCATGAAAGGAGACAGCTTCTGCTTTTGATCTGATCACAGTTCCCCGTAGATCATAGTTACAAACTTGGAACTATAGTTTATTCTAACTTTAGTTAGTTCAGACAAACCAAAGGTTGAAGCATAGTTGTACAGGTTCATTTTTGCAACAGCAGCAACACTGAGATTTGTTTTCTCATATGAGACAGTGTTTCCCATCAGCATCTTTCTTCACATGTAAAGCACAGAATACTGTTATTGGCTCTGCTTAAAAAGTTAATTGAAAAATATATTGCTGGTTTTTAAAATTTTGAATGGAAAATTTGGGAATTACAAGGTGGAATCCAGTTGGCATATTACATGGCCATTATATGAGTGTAAAGTAGTTTTACCTAGATTACATTTTGACCATGAAGCAAGGAAGGTGGAGCCACTGTGGTGATCATCAAGAGATAAAGACTGCTATTTCCAGGCAGCCTGTCCCTTCCGTACTGGCCTTGGAGGGATCCTCAGAGTTAAAAATGCTCTAGGAGGGCTAGTTAGCCAAGTTATCTGTACCATGCATGGGACAGGTGATTTTGCAACACAGAGTCCTCAGAATACTGGTAGCTGCAAAGAATTTCCCTCAATGTACTGAAGAAATAAACTGCTTAGAGCTGGCAGCTTTCTTGTCCCAACAATTACTATGGTGAATATGACTGCTTGCTTGCCTGCCTTTATAGCTGCTCTACCCTTTGGCCTTTTTACTCCTGCTTTTAGCTTTCTGCTGGTGCCCAGCAGGATCTCAGCCACTGAGTTTAAGCTGAAGTTTAAAAAGAATTTTGCCCTCCCCAAACCTAGGTGTAATATCCATATTGGAACAATATTTGACTTTGCACAGAGAGGGAGAGCAAACCAAAATTCTATGGAATTGGTCACTAAGGTATGGTGCCAACTGCATGAAGTGTAACATTGGCTTGTTCCTTCTTATTAAAAAAAATATGGAATGTCTGCCAATGAAAATGCTTGAAAGATGTGTCAGTTTGGTTTTTAAAGTGCACCTGAGGTGAGTCAGCTATACTTCCTCATCCCTTCTCTGTGTTTTTCCACAATGTTTTAGAAACTGAACGTTAACAAGTATTTGATTTGTAACAGCTATGCTTTAAGAGCATAAGTGTTTGATTTCTAACCACATTTTAAAAGTCTTACACAAGTCTGGTAAGGCATGCATCCTACTGACTGATCAAATTCCCTGATTTAAGGAGGTACAGTACAAGGTTCAAAGGACACCTTGCCTAATGTTTTTATGTATTTGCCCTTAAAAAAACTGAATAACAAGCTAAGCCCTCTATATCTCTGTTTTTTTTCCTTAGGGGAAGCGGCTCTAAGAGGAGAGCCCAGGATGCAGTCCCTTCCAGTATCAGCTGCTGTGACCAACCATAGGACAGGGCCACCCCCTATGAGTCCTTGCAAGAGGAAGTTCAGCATGGACCAAGGAGATGACGACCTAGACTGTGAAAATGAACACGTCTCTAAAATGAGTCGCATGTTCAGTCCCCATCTGTAAGTGTTTTTCTTTTCATATTTGATTGCTTTCAAATAAAGTAATAAATGCTCTTGCCATTTATCAAACACTTAGTGTATTTTTTTTTAATTTAAATGCTGTTGATTTGTAAAATGGCAGCCTGGAATGTATCACAAGCACATAGTATCTGAGTGGTGAAAAATGTTACAGAAGGTATGTGTAGAGTTGCCACCAAAAATAGTGTCTCCATGTTGAATTTTGCCTTTTCTTCTCTCTAATGTAACACCATGGTGCAGTGGGTCCTTGGTATCCAGTGCAATTTGGTTTCAGGACCCTCTGTTGATACCAAAATCTGCTCAAGTCCCATTAAATACAGTGATATAGCAAAATGCTATCACTTAAGTAAAATGGCAAAATCAAGGGTTGTTTTTTTGGAATTTAAGTTGAATCCATGGATAAAGAATATGTGGATACGGAGGGTCAACTATCTGTGTTTCCTCATTATTTAGGAATGTGGGGCCCAGCAAACACTCAGTTTTATGATGTTGCTCCATAGAGTGATGCTACAAATTATGGAAGTAGAAAAGAAGAACTCATGTAGGCAATGCTGCTTGAAGTGACATCCTCATTACTTTCTTTAGCATGTTGTCCCTATTTTGCTACATTTGAATTGAAGTATTACGCTGAATGGTGACATACAGTACTTTTCTAATGTACTGTTGTGACTACTTTTAATTCTGTGTATTCTAGGTTTATAAGCAAACGGTTTTAAACAGCTTGGTGTAGACTTTGGAGGTTTTATTCCTTACAAATTAAGGATTCTTTTTGCAATACAAAATGATTCCATTTTATTTGCTGTGGCTATGTTCAACGGAATCCTGGAGGTTGTAGTTTGGAGCAGAACTAGAGCTCCCTGGCAGAGGATTCTAAATGCCCCTCTCTAAGCTGCAAATCCCAGGATTCCATAGAATTAAGTAATGGCAGTTAAAGTGGAATTAGAGTTATAATTCTGTAGTGTGAAAGAGCTTTGACAACTGTATATATCTTTAGTTAAGAATATCGTAATTTTTTTCCTCCCTTCAAGTGCAAGTTCTGCTTGTTCCTCCTGACAGGAAATGCTTATATATGTTTAAAAATGCCATTTCTATTTGTTTTAACTCGCCCCTCAGTAATCTCCTATGCTTTAGGACTCTCCTACCTTGAGAGGAAAAAAGAGGCTTTGTGTATACGGGTATGGAGTGGTGTTTGGTTTTTTTTACGAATCGGGCAGTTTTAGAACAGCTGCTCAGTACAAGACACACCAACAGCTGATCAAGCTACAGTTGCTAAACACGAGAAATGTGCTTCCATTTTTACATGCCAACAGGGTGTTTTTCTGTGCAGGTACAATGCGTGCTGCTGGAATACAGTTTCCATCCATTCCCCTTCCTAGAAATGTTACTCTTGTTGGCATGAAGTAGAAGCTGAGAGAATTCCTTTCATTCCTGACTAGAGGAAGGGATTGGAGTATTTCAGTCAGAGCCAGCTTGATAACTGTGTGCTTTCCCCTGCTGCCTCAGCTCAAGAAGCACTACACATTCCACACATTCCACCCAGCTTTGGATTGTTGTATTCAGTCATGAGATGTGGACTGAGGTATTTTATCCTCAGATAAATCACAGAAGTCTTAGCCAGAGGCCTGCAGACTACAGGCTTAGAATTCATTGCTAATAAGAGCTGCAGTACCAGGGCAATGCATACTCAGAAGCAGTGAAAGATTGTTTTGTTCTTGGGTTTGAGGGGGGGGTGTTTTGTTTTTTTACACACAGTGACACACCTAATGTATTTAAAACTACTTCTCAAAATGAGCTTTGCAATATTTGAGAGAGAGAAAAATAAAATGCAAAGTTTTGCCTGCTTATATAGGAAAAGCTGTGGCATGTTTGCATTATTACATCATTTTGGAAGCAGGAGGGAATTTGTAATATAATGGAACTGAAATAGATGTGGGAATTCTGTAGTATATTTCATTTAATGATAGTTGAAACTGGAAACGTGACAGCCATGAGGCATGTTCAGATTCACTTCTCTGAAACTATAAAATAAGAGTATGTTTTCCAAAACGGACACTTCCATTTTAATGTAAATTTATAGATGGCTCTAAATATGTACAATGATTATGATACCTCTCTGTGTATGTAATATGGGAAGTTGCAGATGGGAAGAGTTTTTAATGTTCCATTATTATCTGGAATTGTGTGTTGCCTTTCTGACATCTGATACAAAGCTCATATAAACCATAGAAAAGGTTTTCATTACTGGATAAAAATTAAGAAAACCCTAAAAATGTGAGAAACACAGTATCATACAAAATATAAATGCCACAGTGTTATGTTTGGCAGGGCCCAGATACAGTTTGGCCTACATTTAATGTTTAGATGCTCTTTGAACTACAGACTTAAAGAATATGGAAAAGCCTGCTAACTTGTTGGCAACACTGAATGGAATTACAAATAAGATGGAGAATTCAAATGTTGTTGAAGTGTGCTAAAACAAGTCAAATATAAAATGCCTTGGCTACAAAGTGAAAAATAAATTAATAATGCAAGTGTCTTTAATTGTTATTAGTTTGTTATCATTTTATTAAATTTATATACTGCTATTCTTTTTTTTTAAAAAAAATAACAGATCAGTATACAAGATAAAGTAAAAACAAACACTATATTAATAATAAAGGGTAACCAAAACTCTACATATTCATTGTATCCAGCTGAGTCTTTTAATACAAACAGAAGATTCTAAAATCTCAGCCAGCATCAAAAGAACCTAGGGACCCTGGGAAAGAGATGTATCTCAAATAATTAATAAAACTGAGTGAAGTTTCTTAAGTAATCATGAACTGAAGACATTTGATTCACCTCCAAAAGGAAGAAATTCCATAGGCAAGATGTCACAGTCATGAAGATGCTTAGGTCACCACTCCCAAGGCATCACCAACTTGTGGGGACAACAAGCAGGGCCTCCTCAAATGATCTCAAGGCTTGGGTGGTACATATTTGAACAGGGGCTACAGCAAATACTCGGGCCCCAAACTACGTAAGGTCTTGAAAGCTAACTCTACTATTTTGCAGTTATCATGGAAGTGAGTTGCAGCCAGTTCACATCACTCAGAATGGACAGTATGGCATTGACTTTGCACGCCACTTAGTAACTGAATGATTCTGCATTGTATTCAAGGGCAGCACTTCACAGAATACACTGCAGTAGTCTTTGCAGCATAGACCATTGTGATCAAGCTCTCTTCGTGCAGGGAGGCCTCTAGCTGGCAAACAAGTTGTGATTGAAAGGCAGCACTCATAGTCACTACGGCTACCTTGGCCTCCAAAAACACGTTTGGATCCAGGATTATTATCCCAAATTGTTTATCTGCTCTTTCAATAGGGGTGCATCTTTGTTCAAAACAAGTCACCTTTTCACTTCCTGGGCTACCCACCAGGTGCACCTCATATTCATATTCATAAGGAAGAATTTCTTTGCATTATTTGCTACTCTTAAGAAGAAACAACAAACATCTGCAATGGATAAAGAATTTAGGTAGCAAAATGTTTTTAAGTCCCTCTTTTTGTGGATGGGGGCATGTTATAATCTGCTTTCATGTGCCTCTTCCCTTTATGCCGAGTTCATATTTAAGGGTGTCTTGCTGTTGGTGTTGGCAGTTTTATGTCATGCTTAAAATCCAAAAAGTAACAGTACGATAGATAACTTAATTTGTTGTATACAACTTTTAAACTTTTTTCAGCTTATAGAAAGTCTAGTTTACAACAGAATTTTTCCATTGCTAAATGATAAACAAGAATAAGCCACTTCACAATTCTTGAACAAGTAATTGAGGATAAAAAAATATTTGGACCATAAAAAATGTTTTGATCCAGTTTAGGAAAAAACCTTTTTTTTTTTTTAAAGAATGCCTAATAGAAAATTCTCAATCTATTCTATAGAATAGAATGAGAATGCCTAATAGAATATTTCTCTAAATGTATTTGTATATGAGCCGTGGGTATAGGATTAGATTCCAATCCAGTTGGCCCAAGCCAAAGTAGACTCATTGAATCGATCAAATGTAAGTGTTATCTTACCAATTTCCCATCATTTCAATTCATCTGTTCTAATCAGGAATGTCCATGTAAGTTAGGTGGATGGAGAACAGGCTGGCAATAGCCTGAAATCATAGAACATCTTGTGGGCTTTGTCCTGATGCTATGCTTGTGACACAAGACACCTTTCATGAATTTTCCAAAGTATTAATGATACTAAGCTAAGGAGAAATTGCATATTTAGTAATGAATGCCAGACTTTCTATTGCTTTCTATTAACAAATAATCCGATTTTTAGATCCTGTTAACCTCATCTAGTAAATCTCTCCACTCTCTGGAGGGTTTACATACTTTTTGTTTCAGTAAAAGGTGCTCATACAGACGTTGGTGAGGAACAGAGGAGAGCCCATACCAGCTGTCATTTTGGTTTCATATGCTTGCGGACTCATATCAGATTTATTTTGAAATGGCTTCTGTTCTACCTTAAAAATGTCTGGGTGTTGTAGTGCAAGTGTAACACTAATGATGTGTTGTCCCTTTAAACAGAGGTCTTACGACTGACCTATGTTGTGTGGGTTTCTTGTTTGTCAGGCTGGAGGTATTTTCTCATTTTCACAGTTCAGCTGAAAACAAAGGCCCCCTTATCCTTGCAGGGAACTCTTAAGAGCTGACATCAGCCTTTTCCCAGCAGGCATCATTTCTGCCTTAAGAGTCCTTGCACAGAGCCCAGAAAGCTTGATAATTTCTCTTAGGTCATTTTCTTTGCCAAGAAACAAATAAAATGAGCAAATTCTACAAGTATCAAAGAGTTAAGGAAGTGGGGGAGGGGGTAACTGCTCTGTTTACTTTTTAGCTTATCCTTAGAGCCTGTAAATAGAAAGCTTTATCCTACCTTTACAAGATGAGAGAGATACATCCAACTTTTATGTGATATTGTAAATTTATTTGGGGGTATTGTGTGGTTTTGTGTGTGTGTGTGTGTTAAGGAACTTTTATTTAGTCTCCCCCCCCCCCCCCCAGCAAAATGCACTTATTCCTGTAATTCCAGGCTAAGAGTCTTTTGGTCTATAATCAAAGTGCTAAGTTATGCAGAACTACATTTGGTGAATTATGAGGGAGAGGATTCAGGAGTTGGTCCAGTTTAGAGTAAATTCTCATCCTTGCTCTCTTATTGCATGGCACATACCAATAGGAGTTTTGTCGGGGTTTTTGGTTCTGATCTGTTCTGCAAAAAATAATGCAGCTTTGCGGAGACACACCATCAAATTGCTCTTTAGAAAGGCACCATTGATAAAGATGTTGAATAGCACTAGGCCCAGGACAGAGCCCTGTGACACCTCACTGGTCATTTCTCTCCCAGGTGAAGAAGAGCCATTGCTGAGCATTCTTTGGGTTTGGCTGGTCAACCATTTACAAACCCACCTAACAGTTGCATTGTATAGCTCACATTTTACTAGCTTGTTTGCAAGAATAACTAGCTTGGTTTGAAATTGTTAACTATTGACACACTGTCATTAGGTATATAATAATAATAATAATAATAATAATAATAATAATTTATATTTCCTGCCTCTCCCCATGGATCGAGGCGGGATTCCAACAGATTAAAAACAGTACAAAATCATCATAAAAATGTACATACATTATTACATACAGTTAAAATCTAAGGACCACATAACTTTAATAATTATCCATACTATTATCACTTTTTACCTAATTAGCTACTGTCGTTCCTTGACTAGAGCGCGGAACAATGGATGCAAGCTGCAGGAAAAGAGATTCCACCTCAACATTAGGAGGAATGTCCTGACAGTAAGGGCTGTTTGACAGTGGAACACACTTCCTCAGAGTGTAGCGGAGTCTCCTTCCTTAGAGGTCTTTAAGCAGAGACTGGATGGCCATCTGTCGGGGATGCTTTGATGGGGAGTTCCTGCATGGGAGGGGGTTGGACTGGATGGGCCTCGTGGTCTCTTCCAACTCTATGATTCTTTGATTCTATGATCATTCAAACTGTCATATCAGGTCAGGTGGATTAGGGTAGTGAGCATCTTTAAATTTAACTCCTTGCAAAAATTAATGCAATCACTTTTTTGTGGGAGAGGGGATTTATGTGGGTTCATTGTAGCCACCTGCTTTCTTAAAGAGGATTCCTCCAAATGGAATAGTCTGCTTCATTGGGTGTGTACTAGTTTCAATGATTTCTCATTAACATTCAGTTGTGTACACTAGAAACTTCTGCTCTGAAAGTGCTTCTTCCTAAGTGTTTAGGTCTACCTGTGTAAGAATGGAAGTACTCCCAATAATATTCCCCTTCCCCATTTTATTGGGCTACAATGTAGTGGCACATATGTTTTGATCAGTTTTCCTATGGTAAAATCCTTACAGTATAATCTAGATGTGGAAACTGGAAGAACACAGAAGGCTTGGACAGACAGGGAAATTGTGTTCTGATTAGTTCCAATAACAAGTTTTTCCCATTCACAGGATTAAGCTATAGATATGACTTCTCAGCTTCCCCAGAATGGCAGTATCTAGAATTATGACATGTGTTGGTATCCAGGTATGACCCCTGCAGCTTTGAATATCTCTGTTTTTGATGCTTATTAATAAAGTTTTTTAAATCTATGCAAAAACCAAAACCTTCAAAATATTTGTTTGCTGTCATTCAGTAACTTTGATTAGAGTTGTACGAATAAATAGAATTATGAATTTTATTGTTCTAGTTTTCCTGATCATTGGATTGTTGCTTTGTAATAGGTTTCTATATCTATTAAATGTATGGATTTTAAACTCTTGACTTAACACAGCAAAACTGTCTGCTTCATGTATGTTGGAATCGGAAAGTTTATTTATTAGAAGTCTCAATGTGTTGGCTAGTGGTGCAGTTCTCACCATGCATCTCTCAAATATATGCTGTGGTTATGTGCAGTGGTTGTTTCTCTTTGGGGAAAGGTCATCAGATAAATTAATTTTGCTTTGGAGCAAATTTGAATTTCACAGATACTCTTAAAATTATTTGGCTATATTTTGAAAATTAACTTTTGGGCAACAAAAGTGGATTCTACATGCCTTTTCAGTGGCTGAATTACATATAATGCAGCACTGGAAAGAAAAATGATAACCACCCCGTATTATTCCTTCTTACCCTTTCAATATTTGAATGTACAGTATAGACATCAACTCCATATGGACATATGTTTGAATTTTTAATAATATTTTCTAGATTTTTGGACATACCGATAGATGGTTTCTCACTGATGTATTTTCAGTTTATTGCATATTGGTTACTCACTTTAATCAATTTTTTAAATTTTTTCCCCTTTCATTATGAGTTTTGCACTCCTGGAAACAAACCCCAACAGATACCAAAGGCCTACCATATTTCTAGTACATGGAATAGGCAACATACATCTTTTTCTTTGTGGCGTTCTCAGTCTTTTCCATAAATGGATTGTGGGGGAAGTGGGGTTGATTCCTCCTCAGTAAGGAGGCACCAACTGTTACTTTGCCTGTTGTAGGCAAACATAGACAATTAGTATAGGAATGACTGAGTAGTAGCCAATTTTTTGCCAGTATATATGCTGCTACAGTACACTGCTACAATGCTGGCAATTGAATGTCTCTGTGTCACTAGTCCTTTACCATCCTCCCAATGCTAATGCTGTTAAAATCAACAACACAGCTAGCTAGACGAGGATGAGGAGGAAAAAGGGGATGGGCAAGGAGAAGAAGACTTTGTAAAAAGAGCTTCTATGTCAGAGGCTTTGCTAAATAAGATATGCTTCAAAATATATTTAAAGCAATCCACATTCTTCATGCTTTCTCTTGCTGCCTAGTCTTCCTTCTAGCATCGTAACTTAAACAGCTGACACTAAGGGGTTCTACAGACTGCCCCGATAGAGTGGCGTCCCGTTGCCCCTTTCAGTGACGATTTGGGGCCATGGCAAGTGCATGCCTTGGACCTGATCTGGCACTTTGCCAGTGCTAAAAGAAATGGCAAAATGATGCTCCTTTTTAGAGCCAGAAAAAGGTGGCATTTTTTGGTACTCCTTTTGGCGTGTGTTGTATAAATGCTGCACCAAAGGAGTGCTGTGATGCCGCCCATTGTGTGGGCGGTGTGATGTTGGTGTGGGGGGGGTCGTTGGTGCCAAACACCGCACCCCCACGCTGCCCCCACGCCAGTGCTTCAAGCCAGTCTGTACAGCCCCATAGTTCCCAGATGAGCGACTTTGAGAGACTTGTATTCAAGGGGGGTGGGGTAGTAGAAGATACAACTACTCAGCTGCCCCAAAGCATTTCTACACTAGCTATAATGTAAGGGTACATACACCTTACCAAGGGAAGAATGGATTGTAGCAGCTGGGATACTATTTGTGCAAGTTCTTTTTTTTAACTAATAGCTGCCATCAGAAGCATTGTCCAAAACCATCTCAGTGTTATGCTTGTCTTTGGCTCAGTTCTGCTTGTCTTTGACTATATGGGGACTATAGTCCACTGATACAGTAAAGAACAGGTGTTCCCCTTTTATAAATGTACCACATTTATTAGAGAGGAATATAAAGGGGTTGCCAAAAATGGTCCCAGTTGGGATATGGTGAATAAAGACTACCGGCTTACCACGTGGAGATGTTTCAAGGTATGCTTAAATGTGAGCTAAAATGCTATAGTTCAGATGCCTGTGGTTGGCTTGACTTTCCATTGTTCCATGGTGGTGATTCCTCCATTCCTAGATATTGATTGGCTGAATAGTATAAAGTGATGATATTAATTCTTTCTGTGGATGTTTTTTTTCTTCATAAATGTTGGTGGTTATTCTGTCCTTTGTATTATCTTTTGGCTGTGTACTGATGATGGATTGCATTGGTTTGGAAATAAGTTCTCTCTTTGGGGAGAAAGGCAGGCAGTTCTTTAATGGTATGTGAAATGGATAATATTGTGTGCCTGTGGAAAGGGAAACAACCTAAAGGTGTTCCTATTGTGTACGGTTTGGGTTTTCCATGCTCTCTCTATGTGCATGCAGAAAGTGGATTGTGCCATAATTTTACTTCCTTTGTTATTGTAGCATATGTTGTGTGAATGTGGGCACAAGTCACTTTCCTGTAAGAGCCAAAGGATAGGATCTTTTAAGGCAACATGAGACCACCTTCAGGTATTGGAGTGTAGCAGGACATTGGAAGTCCTATATTGGGAAGAGAGAAGAGTTCTGTGTGGCCTTAGAGAGCTTTGAAAGGAGGCATGAAAAGTTTGTGTGGGGTCAGGGAACTGACAGAAAGCCAGCTGTAGAGATTAAAGGAGTCTGGAATGCCTTTCCTATTCATCATCACTGGATTACTAATACATATGCCTGTGCAGCTTGGTGGAAAATACAGAGAGACCTTACCACTTGGTATGGTCCTTAAAATTCATTATTTGTAAAAAATACATTGCAGGAAACAAATGTGTGTGATACCACAAGTGACCAAGCAACTCTGTAGGACAGAAGATCCTGTTAGTTGCTACTGTAAAACTGGTTTTATGTGCTTTTTCACCTGATTTGTCTATATGTATGTATTTTGTGTTTATGGTTTGTAATCCAGGAGTTTGAATGATTGGAGATATATGTATCTTTTTATTAAAAAAAAATTATGGGTCAAGCTCAAATAAAAATCATTTACCAAGAAATAAAAATAAAAATGGATAACAAGTTTAAACCTGAAAAGACTTCTTCTCATTTACCCTCACCCCAATATTTTATTTCATGAATATGGTGCTTTTTTGATGATGGCAGAGCTTTCTTTATATACCTATTCTGATTCATCCCTGCAGTGTTGCAACTGCAACTTCACATGATAGCTGAACTTGCTGCTTGTTCACTCTGTATTCTTAATGATGTCTAACATCATGAGGAGACATAAGAGCCAAGGCTCCTGTAGCTTTAGTAATTGTGTAGAAGAGGGAATTTCAGCAGATTTTACTTGTATAGCAGCTCTGTGGATGACATATTGTAATAATAATAATAATAATAATAATAATATAGTATATCATCGTCATCATCATGTTTTAAAATGCAATAAAATCCAAATCCCCACAAAAGAGTGAAACTTTATTGGCCAACTAAAATGCATAAAATATATCATGCAAGCTTTATAAGTGCCACTGGCTTCTTCATAAAGTGAAAAATATTTTAAAAATCATACAGGAGAAGAAAAGTGGCAATGGTAGACTCACAGGCCTACATTTTATATCAGATGATGTTTTTGTCATTTTAAAATACATATATCTCTAAACAGATATAGACAGAGGTTGGATGCACAGCAAGGAATCATACATTATTGCCTGCCAGGGCATACAGTATCTGTTTCACATTTGTAAATGTCTTCAGAGTTCTGGAAACCATGTCCTATGTGGAGTTGCTTAGGGAGCTGGTATGTTTAGCCTGGATAAGAGAAGTTTAAGGAGTGACATTTAAATATTTGAAGGGATGACATATTGAGGCTGAAGCATGCTTATTTTCTGCTGCTCCAGAGACTGCAACCTGGAACAGTGGATTCAAACTCCAGGAAAAGAGATTCCACCTAAACATTAGGATTGTAAGAGCTGTTTGACAGTGAAGCTTGCTGCCTAGGAGTGGGGTGGAGTCTTGAGAGTGCTTTGATTATGTCTTCCTGCATAGCAGGGAGTTGGACTTGATGGTCTTTGTGGTCTCTTCCAGATCTTACAGTGAGCATAGCTCAAGGAAAATGTTGATAGGAGTCTGTTTTCTGAATTCTCTTAATACTAGAACCTAGAAACATCCACTGATGTTGTAGGACGCAAGAGACAGGACAGATAAAAGGAACTGCTTCTACAAGAATGCATTGTCAAGCTGTGGATTGGAGAACTTCCTGGACATGTAAGGCTATCAGTGGTTGTTAGCCTTATGAAGGTGGCTATGTACCACCTTCAGGGCCCAGGCAGTATGTATTTCAGTACTAATTGCTAGAGAGCATGGACGGGAGAACACATTTGTACTCATGTTCTGTTAATGGGCATTCCACCAGCATCTGGTTTGCCACTGTGGGGACTGAAGGTTAGACTAGATTGATCTTTAGGCTGATCCAGCATGGTTTTTCTAGGTCATTAAACAAAATGGTCTTTCAAAAGAGAATGCTGTGTATCATGTGATATTGTCATTATTGATGTGGGAAATAGGTTCCAGAGGGTCTCTTATTTTCAACCAAGAACCTTCTCTTGGATGGTTTATGGGATAATATACGGTCAGGGAAAGCAAGACAGAAACCATGTATTGCAACTTGGATGACAGCAGAAGCTACTTGGGACAGAGATCCATGGTTGTCATGGAGGACATGGAGTCACTCCTGAAAGAGCAGTCTCAGCATGGATGTTGAAGTCTCCCAGGACAGCAAATAGGAGGGACTCCAACACCACTTTCAAGACCAACTCAGCCAGTTCAGGAAATTGCTTGAAGGCACATAACTCCAACCCTCAAGCCAGGGGGACCAGCCTTTGCCTTCATTCTGCATCTGAAATGGCTCCCCGTAAAGGGGCAATCCCCCCATGCAGTGATCCCCCTTTGTGGCAGACCCACTGCTGCAAGTATCTCCAAAGTGTGGTGGTGGTGACAGCAGTAGCTTGTTAAAGATTTAAGCAAACTGATTCTAGGTTAGTGAATGCATAGATATGAATATGCTAATATTTTATTGGAGTCTCTGCATGTTAACTGTACAGAGCCAAAGCCAAACAATCTCTAAAATCAAATTCTTCATTTTTCACTAGTGAAGCAAAAAAACTATGAAACAAAAGTTTTGAATTTGCTACTTTTTATTCAATGATTTTCCCAGATGTTTCCTGCAGTTTGACAGATGTACCATTTACTAGAAAGTAGCACTCTTGAGAGCTGGAATGTTATGGACACAGTTGCTATAGACAATGACTGTAAAATCAGGATTTGGAATAAAATCTTATGTTTACTTTTAGTTGAATACAATTTTTCCCCTAACTAAAAATGATGTATTTGCAAATATCTTTCATTTTCTCTTACACTGCAATCTGCTACAATTCTCCTTCCTCTCAAACTGGCATTAATTCTGTCTAAAGCTGCCAAGTGTTAACACTCGCTCAGGAGCAGATTTTTGTAGTGCTAAAAGGTTGCACAAGTTGTTTTGGCTCTTTCCTTGAACTTTTAAGCCAATTAAGGTACTTGGGTCCAATACTTGACAATGGTTAAACTTTTTATCATGGCTACCTCTTTATCATCCCATCCAAAATTAGAAGATTACAAGCCAGCAGATGTACTAGAATGTTAAAGGGCAGGAAAGGTGAAATAGTTATGATAATCAGATGATGGGAATGATCAATACATTGAAAACATATTTTTATCAGTTAAAGAATATTATTTGATCCCACATGATGATGTAATTTAAATTATTTTAAAAAACAAGTTAAATTTATATATGTAAGGAGATTTTTATATATTTAAGATTAAAAATATGTGTGTGTCAGATATAATAAATTAAATACTGTATATTGTTCCCATACCACCAACAGGTGTCCTATATCTTCCTGTTTTATTTACTTAGTGTTTTAAACCTAATATGCAAAGTAGAGTGGTGTATTGGTGTGAAAAATGTTGCCTGTGTCTAAGCAAGGGGTAAGAATTGTGTGGTCCCTCATACACTGTTGGAGTGCAATCCAGCATTCCTCACCATTGGCTCTGCTGGCTGGGTATGCTGGAACTTGCGGTCTAACATCTGGAGGGTAGCACTCTGTATGTATACCTACATATCCCCTTGATTGCTACTGACAACACTGATAACAACAGCATTGTTAACTCGTATGCAAAAAGAATATATACAGAAAATCTGAAAGGTCGACTGTCATGACTGCCCTGTTTTGGAGATGGGGCCTGACTGAGACAAATTGATTTGTACCTTAGCCAAGATTTGAACCAAGGCCTGAACAGAGGTTTGAATGCTTTTGTCAAAGGTCTGTACACTCTGGAGCTGGATTAGGGGAGTGTGCACCAGTTAGTTTTATTCCTTCAGAGCTCTGGAGGGCTGCAGTCATGCCATTATGGCAGCCATTGAGGTAACATTACATCACTTCTAATAGCCTTTTGAGATGTTATGGTTTTTTCCTTCTTGGGGACCACTTCCTGAAATAGCATACTGTACTGATTTAAAATCTATTCAAGGATTGTTTGGGGCCAAAAAAGAGGGGACTGGCCAAATTTAGAGGGTGGTACTGCATGTTTGGGAGGGGTTAGTGGGATCACTTGTGGGCCACATGGAGCATGCAAGCTGCATAATGGGCTTTCCTTACTCTCTTAGCCACTATGTTCCACTAACCTTTGGTGGGAGAGGGCCTTTACAAGAGCTGCCCCCAGACTTTGGAACTTCCCCAGAGAGGCCAGGATGGCCCCATCCTTGCTGTCCTTCTGGTAGCAAGTTAAAAAAAAAACCACATTTTTGTGCCTCCAGGTCTTTACAGATGGTTGATATTGAGTTCTTAATGCTGTGTGGTGCTGGTTTTGAAGTTTTTAAAGGGTCTGTGTGTAGTTTTATTTTTATTGTTTTAATGTGTTTTAGTATTTTTAATTGTTTAAATATATATTGTTTTAAATATTTTTATCTTTTTATTCTTTTGGTGAATTATGTGTTTTAATACTGTACTTGTTTAATTCTATTTTAATGCTCAATTTTTAATATTTTATTTTGTGTCCTCATTTTGGAAAAAACGTGGATGATGGTGATAATGATAATGGCAACATTAACAACAACAGCAACAACAGTGCCTTCTAACTTTAAGATTCTGTTACTTCATTCTTTGCCAATACATGTAAAGTAGTAAAATGCTTGGTTTAAAAGTTCTCGTTTGTGTCTGGACTTCTTAAAATAGACATGGAGGTTGAGATGGGATTCTTACTTGAAATGTTCCTATTTTTTTCCAACTCATGTATGCTCTTTCATTCCATTATTTCTCTTCCAGGGAGCTAACTGCATTTTTCAATTTCCTCTTCCCTGTGAAAACAGATGTGGCAGTCAAGCTATGACTTGTACTTGGAAATCCTATTTCAACAAATGTAAAATTAGGCCCCTAATCTGCACTCCCAATTTATGTTAGCATCTCCATGTTACAACAGAGTCCTTGCCTTATAGATTTACATATTGAATGCCGAACTGTCTTTAAACCAAAGGGATGACATGGTTTCTTGGGCTGTTAAAACTGACTAGCAGTGAAGGTGAGCACTTTACAAAGTAAAAAGCAAATGCTTGGCGAGGCAAGCTAAAAAAACCAGCCACGTGGGCATCCTAGGCAGAGTGCCAGTTTACTGCTTTCTTTTGTCTCTGTGCAGTATGATGATTACACACACGTACACACACCCAGTTATGTGGATTACTGATGCAAGGGCTAAGTGGCACACATACCCTTACCTCTGGCTTTTGGAAAGGACCTCTGAGCATCTTTTGGGTCCTCCTGGTTTTATTCTCTCTTTTTCTCTTTGATCTCTTAGCCACAAGCTAATCCATGGGGAGATGCAAAGCTCATTCCCCCCCACTTGCCTTTAAAAAGTATTTTTAAAACACCAAAACTTAAGGGAGACCAAGTCTAGCATAAAAAAATCATGAAAATCTCTTGAAGGATGAGAAAGCTATTTCCACAAAAATGATGCTTCAGCGAGTGCAGAAGAAATGTGCATCCTGTTCTTCTTTTATAGCACAGCTTTGGGGCTGGAGGGACTCTTATTTTGATGCTGCCTGTGCCTGCTGATCTTTTTGTGCAGGAGAGTGCTTGCCAAGTTTGTGAGGCCCAAGGCTTCCTTGTGGGAGGACGCAGGGTTGTCTTCATGCTCTTTGGCAATGATTAAAGTGAGGTTAGTACAAAAAAAAAATCGGTGTTGGGGAGGGGAGAGTGAGCGCTTTCATTTGATTCCCTGATCCTTGCTTTTTCAAACCAGAGCCTTGCTTTCTGAAACCAGATGGCAGTGCCATATTTTCAGCTGTAATTCATTTAAACTTTTTAAAATGCTGCTGTACAGAGAAGTGCAAGAGTGGATCAGTAGCTCTGCTGGAAAAGCAACAGGAGTTTTTCTTTACAAGTGGGCATCAGCTGTATGTCGCAGACACCTTTTGGTGACACCAACTGTAACTGTGGCAAAACAGTGAACCTCATACTTTCAGGTTTAAGGAGCACAGAGGTGGCTATCCAGCTAAATGGAAAAAGACAAGACTCCGGCAGTGAAAAATGTTGCTCCTGTTGTGGACACGTGACAGCCTCCAGTGTGTGAACTGTGTGTATTTAAGGCTAGAACAAGGTGGCAATTTTATTTGTGTCCCCTGCCTTTCTACCTTCCCTGCCCATGGATAATAACTGTGGGCTGCGAATAAATAACAGATGCAGTTAAAATATTGTAACAGATTATGATTAAAATTATGCCATTTTTTTTAAAAAAAATAGATAGGAGGAGAGGCCCCTTCAACAAATGCTGTAAGTTTCATACCATTTGCAGACTGCCTCACCTGTTCTTGTCATTGTTGTTGTGTGCCTTCAAGTCATTTCCAAGTTATGACAACCCTAAATCTATCATGGGGTTTTCTTGGCAAGATTTGGCAACTGGAGGTTGAAATCATGTGACTTGTCCAAGGTCATCCAGTGGGTTTCATGGCCAAGGAGGGAATCAGACTCTGGTCTCCAGAGTCATAATCCAACACTAAAACCATTGTGCCATGCTGACTCTCTTTGCCCGACCTACAGAGGAGATAATGTCTGTGATGCTTTAAGTATGGTTGGAAAAACATTTTTGTGCCATCAGACTTTTTCAGACTGACAAGGGTTGGGCTTTTAATTGCTGGGCAGTTCAGATGTCAAATTTTGTACTGTGGGAACTTGGTATCCAGGGGGGATCTGTTCTGGATCCCCCCCCCCTGGTACCAAAATCCACGGATGCTCAAATCCCATTTTCCTCGGGGGTGGTGCATGCATTCACCTGTGCCACCACTGGAGACAACGGGACTTCAGGTGAAATCCCATTGTCCCTAATGGCGATGTGGCTGTGTGCATGCTCCACCACTGGGGATGATGGGCTTGCCATCCACGGACGCTGAAATCTATGGATGGCAAGTCTGAACACAATGAGTTCCCATTGTATATAATTTTTGAAATACATTTTAATACTTTTGATATGTATTTGTTTTAACTTTAAAAAAAATACTTAATTGTTTTCTAAACTTTATAGCTACATTTTTAATGCTTTAATATTGTTTCAGATTTATTGTTAGCTACCTTGAGTCTCTATATTGGGGGAAAGGTGGGATATAATTAATTAAATAAATAACAACACATAAACCCACTTTATCAGATGCAGTACAGTCAGAAACAACTTCAGGGCACAATTCCACAATTGGATTAAATGATGACTAGATTAGAAAACCCACTCGTAGTTTGCAGATTAGGTTTGTATGCATTTGCAAAAGCACATGCTAAAATAAAAACCACTTAGTTTTAAGGATGTGCTGCCACATTCCTTCCTTCCTCCTCTCCGCTCCCTTCCTCCTTTGTATGATGTGATCAGTTTGGCAGGATTTTCTTTAATTATGGTGATGGACTGAGAATACATGTAAACATTTTCTGGTTTTTCTTTTTTAAATTGTGCTCCTGCTTAAGGAATTCTGTGCTGCTTCTGAGATTAATGGCCTTGGAGAGTAAGGGGTTATTCACATTATGAAAATAATCCAAGATGAGTTCAAGATGAAACTTTGTTGTTTACACGCTTCCTGAATGCACTAGATTAAGAGGAGTTTTTTTGGGGAGGGAGGGCTGCCAAAACCCTCACTTACCCTGGAATAATCGATATCAGTCTTTCCCCCATGTTTTTACAAAAGATTCACATTGTTGGCTGTGTGAACAATGATGCAAAGAAACCCAAAGAGACTCAAGATAAAACTCTCCATGCCTTTAAAGGGTTTTGAATGCATTCATATAATCAACAGTCCACATGGTCAAGAAAACACCACCCCTTCCCCAGCATAACAGCCGCCATTGGGGAGAAAAGAGGAAAGAGAGAGGAAAAGGGGGGAAGGATGCTGACCCCCCCCTTCTGTCCGGTTGAGGGGTGCAGGTGGGTGTGGGGCAAGGGAAGCGTGCTTGCACATGTGAGTAACCAAACTTGTAGAGATTCAGAGTGATGCAGTTCCTGAAAAGATGTGGTTCCATGGTGTGAATAACAAACCCATGAATGAGGTTATTCACATTGTTCTGGTTAAAAAAAAAAAAAAAACATGACATGTGAATGAAGCTTAAGATACATCACAAAGATGCAATATACCAGCATGTAGGCAGTCTCGAAAATTCAAAAGCTTGCATCACTTTTGTGGAATTTTAATTGGGCCCAATAACAGTGTTGCCTGCCTATGAACTCTAGTTTTGTTTTGATATACCATATATACTCGACCATAAGTCGACCTCATGTATAAATCGAGGGCAAGTTTGAGGGCAAAAATTATTGATTTTGATATGACCCATGGATAATTCCATTGTAAAATTTAGGGGCATACAACAAAGGATAAAAAGGATGAAGCAAACCAAAACAATGTCAAAGGAACTACAAAATTCCAGCCACGATGTTTGTGCTCACTCTTGTCGCTGGATGGATAAGAAAATAGAGAGGGTTGGTTTTTCCAGCTGAGATTATACTCCTGCCTTTCACCAGGGGATGATTCCTCCTTTTAAATAAGAATTAACATACAGTACTTACATTGATTTACAGACTTATACACGAGTATATACAGTAGTTGATTTCCTTGTGTATATGAGCTTTTTGCAGTTTTTTAAAAGCTGGTCTAAAAGAATGCACAAGTGGACTGGTATTGGAAATGGAAGCACTAGCTGAGGAGCCACCACAGAGGAGGCCCTCTTTCCTGTGCATGTTAATTTGATTTCAAGAAATCTTTTTTTTTTTTAAGGGCTTGCTGGGAAGAAAGCTTCTGATTTTGGTTTCATGACCACTTTAGTGAGAATTTTTCAGAATTTTTGGTTTGATGACCACTTTAGTGAGAATTTTTCAGAATTGTCATTTGTAATTGTCTCAGCGCACAATAACATATTCATTCATGGATATGTGGGATGTGGCAGAAAATGAACTTCTTTTTCAATTTTTCTGCAGCGTCCCTGTTTTTAAAATATAATGCTCAAGCATAGTTTGTAAAACAACACCAAAAATTAATATATTCTTAGAAAAGCACTTAGCTGTGTGTGCTCAAATTTTGCATGTCTATAGTTACTTTGTCTGTCTGGCAGTATGCCAAATTTTATACAGAACTGAATTCATTTTTCCTTTTTCACCAGTTCAGCAAGCAGCTGACTTTTGTAGATACAGGGAATTATGTGTGATTAATTATAACCCCAGGAGGTAGGCAACATGTGACCTCTGTTCTCAGCTGGACTTTTGTGTAGCTTAAGCGTTCTTGCTCAAACTCCTGATAACTATAAACTTAACATGACAAGGCCAAGAAAAAAAATACTGTATATCCAAACTAGGTTTACTCTAAGTCAGTGATGGGAATAAACTTTGCTCCCTAAATATAGTTGGACTGCATCTCCTAGCATTTCTTGCCATTGGTTATGTTGGCTTGGGCTACTGGTTCCCTTCTCATTGCCAGGTACTTTCATCTCTATTTATTTGGAGGCAGAACAGGAGCAACTTCACATTTACCTTCCACACATTTGACAGCAAATGTTCATGAGAGGTCTGAGGAGAGAAGCTATCCTTCCATTCCAAGGCTACAAAAACTCCTAGAATTGGAACATGGCAATGCAAGTAGCCAAGCTTAGACATTACCTAACCGGTTTGAATCAACTCACAAAGAGGGAGTGTATATCCTTCCTTTTTTCACATGGAAAGTATTGTGTGTAGAAGTACTGGGTGAAGTTTATGCACAGGAAATAGAACTTCTCAGACTTGTCACTTTCTTAAAAGGCAGCGCTGGAATGGAATGGATGCTTCTGTTTACATGTTGATCTATGCTTGTTAAGTTATGCCTGAATGATGCTAGCGATCTATTCACATGTGCACACCAATTATGTCCAGTTCCACATTGACCCTGGATTATCAAATTAGCCTTCTACTCCACTCTTGAAGTTTGTGGATTGATTCTGGGACACAGTCTGACACTAGCCTGAGATTCCACCCCTGAACCCAGCTTTTAAAACTTGTGTTTCAGATCCCAAGGTCCAAGAATAGGAGAAGGGTTATTAAACTTCCATCCTTGGTTAGAGTTCTGTAGTACCATCATGGAGGCCTCTTTTCCCGATCTATTTCTCTGGCCTCTCTGGATTACATCCAGCAGGGAGTGACGGTATATAGGGCAGCCACTGGCTAGGAGGTGCCATTCTTGATATGGGTTCTCAGAAGGTATAAGAAGGCAGTAGTTGGGGGAGAGAGATGCAGCACAGTGATGTACTGCCTCCTAGGTGGGCTACAAGGGTAAAAGAGAAGTTTTTTTAAAATAACAGGATACTTTAGGATGACTGAGAATGTTTCTCCTTTGGAAGAGTCAATGCCAAACTGGACTTACACCAAGGCTAGTTTCCAATGCCTTTGTTCACAAATAACCATCATTAAAGCTGGATTTGCCACTTTTTTTCCATACATGAAGGAATTTGAATTTGAATTGACATTCTCACACACCAGTGGCAAAAATAGGCCTGTCCTTGGCTTTCCACTTCACCAAATGCATCTGAGGAAATAGACTTAAGTCTACAATAGCTCATACTGCCAACTCCTTTATTTCATTTAGTCTCAAATGTGCTGCAAGATCTACAGTTATATGGTTTTAAAAAAGAAACCATGCTGGGGTTTGCTCATAAGAGAAGCTTATTTCCTATCCCCCTTTTTGCTTTATTGCTCATGAATGCAAAGGGTTTCTGGTGGCAGCTAATGTTTGCCTTGCCTGTTGTAAGCAGACGCAGCAATAGTAGGGTCACCTAAAATAGATTTCTGTTTTTTCCAGCTCAAGCTTTATTACACTGTTTACTGCAGATGTGATGTAACAACTATAAGGGTGTGCTTCTCAAGCCCTCTTTCACCATCCTCCCAGTGCAGATGCTGTTAAAAAACCTCCAGCTAGAAGGAAGACTAGCAAAAAAAATTGCAGGCTGGGAGATACAAAAAAGACTTGCTGTCGGAAGTATACCATTATTTTCCTAGAAAAAGATGTTTTGCATATAAAATAAGTACTAGTAGTTCATCTTAATGAAAATTGCCACCATTTAGCAGGGAAGGTCAATCCTTTAGCTCAAACTCAAACTATTACACCATGCTGGCGAATGTGGCACAATTATACTGTTCTGAGGGTGAGTGGCTTTATTGCATAGGGGAAATTTATTTTCTTTTTGGCTATCTATAATCCAAAATTTATGTTGTTGTGATACTGCACAACTAAAAAGGCACAAAATTCAGTTGCCTTACTGTTTGCCTGGAAAAGATGATGATAAGACATTAACAAAAAAAAAAAAAAAAAAAAAAGAAAAAAAAAAGAAAAAAAAAGGAGGGGGGATTGTTTGAGTGAGTGAGTGAGTGATTGAATTAAATCCTTTTCCAGGCTATCATTGAATCCTTGATTGAATCCTTTTCCACGCTATCATTCTCTGAAGATGCCAGCCACAGATGCTGGTGAAACGTCAGAAAGGAACTCTTCTAGAACATGGCCACATAGCCCGAAAGCTCCACAAAAAACTATGAATTAATTTTAGCAAGAAAAACATAGCTATGCCTTCTGTGATGTCTGGTGTTAGGTATAGTTAGTGGTTTACATGTGTTTCTTTGCATACACAACCCCAAATACTGTTTTTACCTTAAATTTAGTATGTGTACACATAAGAACTTTTCTGTTCTGACTTGAAATAGCTCAAATTGTAGTGTGCCAGTCCCTTTGTTCTAGTGAGTGTGTTGTTGACTCTTCCGTGCTGATTTGCCAGTGCTTTCTGTTCTTCTTCTGTGATAGAGATGCAATGTTGTTATGTAATGCTGCAGCAACAGACAGAAAAAGACATCAGTAGCCAGTTCCATGTTCACTTTGCAAAAACATTGAATGTGTGAGGAATATAACTTCCAAACTGCTTATACAGCCTCTTAACACTAAGGAAAATATTATTACCTGTTCTTTTGATTGCATGTTCAACCCATTTTTGTTCCCTCTCCTAGTGTTAAGCCTAAAAAGTGTTTTATCCATATCTTAATAGTTTGTGACTGTCATTGTATGCCATCATATCGCTGTACTACTTGATATTTATGAAAGCTTAGACATAATTCAGTGGTAGTAGGATGAAATGGAAAATACACTTTGAATAGCATTATAAGACACATGTAGACACATTTACATGAAGCCTGCTTTATTTTCCAGAAGCCATTAAAATACTATGCTTGTAAACGTAAATTGTTTTGAAACAAAGTTCATATGAAAGTAAAGAGGAATTTCAAGTCTGAAATTTCAAGTTAATGAAAGGGATGAAAAAGAAATTAATTGAGATTTTCTAGAAAAGTGTCCAGTTTGTGCTGTGTGCACATACATTTCTTTCATTTTCACACTTTGAGGAGGAAACCATGAACAGCAGATTTTCACCTTTTCTTTTTCATTTTTGAGTAATATGCAAGTAAATGTGTGCATGACTATACTTTCACATATTTGAGAAATGCACATAAACATATCTCAGTGTGTATCAAAATACATATTGCCATGCACGGATTTTTAAAATCCTGTAACACACTATAGAACTTGGATGAAAAAAGCAATGCTGTTGGGATTTTGTGAAAAGCAATTGAAAAGAAACAGACTTACACTGCTTCTTACTTGTGTCCATGCCCGCATCTTTCCTACTCACATAGGAGTTTATCACACTAGGGGCCAATTTTGAAGTTAAAATGACATTGAATGGATGGCCATCTGTCAGGGATGCTTTGACTGGGAGTTCCTGCATGGCAGGGGATTGAACTGGATGGCCCTTGTGGTCTCTTCCAATTCTATGATTCTATGAAGTGGCATTAAAGCAAACTTGAGCCTTTGTAAATTTAAAGTGGAAATAATGTTCTTCGCAATTGACGTTCATGCGTGATTTCACAATTAAAGGAATTTCAAATTCACACTTTCTGTAGAGATCCAAACTTGAAAAGATGTGGATTAATCCTCCTTTAAATGTAGTTTAACTGCAGGTTTTTCACAATGTTGTGTGAAATGGTGTCAAGTAATTTTGGATTAACCCCTTAATCTCCCTTGTGTGAAAAAGCTCATAGTGTATATGCAAGGGTTCCACGTTTTATTTGATATTATCTCATTCAATAGAAAATGCCATGGCATATCACAGTGGTACCTTAAGTTGGAAGAAAAGTACATGTAGCATTTGACAACATGTTCAGAGTCGTTCAGGATGGTCTATGAACTTTCTTAAGCCTGGCAAAAGTTCCCAGCAGTGACTGTCTTGCCTCACCCTGTAGAACCTCTGTTAGACATCTGCGGCACATAACTGGTCTGAAAGGAAAAATAACTCAGCCAGGTAGACATGTCATCATGTTCAAAAGTTTATTTTTCTCATTTCATAGCATCAGCATAGTCTACCATGAGAGTGCCTATTTACAAGCGTCAGGACTGGTCTGCACATAGGTGTGTTACGTGAACTGGTGCAGATTGTCTCATTAACCTTGAATTGCCTATACTTCTCTGAGTGTATTCCTGCCTATTCACATATATGCATGTTCTCCTGGCCACTTGCAACAGTCAATCAAAGGGGAGGACATACAAACCTCCGCTTGCATGGTCACCTATTCCCACTGGTGTCGTATGATCTTGACTTTACATAAGTGTTTGATTTTTAAAAATGTAGTGTTTTTTCTCCTCTCAGAACAAAAACAAACAAACATGTAAAGCCTTCACTTGTGTTCTCTATCTCTTTTCTCCCCCACTTTCGATCCTGAACAGCCAAGGCAGGGTTTTAATATAATTGGCTCCCCATCCCTTCTCCCAGGTGGTGGGCAAGAGGAAGGGAAGTAATGGCCACCTGGAAAGCTTCTTGAGATACCTTCCAGTGTTTGAGGAGGGACCGTTGTTGCTTCCCGTCCACCCAGTCATAACTTGGGGCATGTGTGTGTTGGGAAAAAATGAATATTTATTTCTCCATGTTAACTAGACAAAGCAGTGTATCAGGAGGTTTAATGAGGGCAGAAAGAGTTAATAACTGGAAGAGGGGGCAATGCACATCTTTCCCGTATACTATGGTTAAAAGTGTGATAGTGTTTTCTTTGGCTCCCCCACCCCCAACAAAGGACAAATGCATTAAAATCGTATCTGGGCAGATCACATTCTACATGCATTCTTACTGGATAATTTTCATCATGTAGACTGGCCCTCACTTGAACCTTACTGGACATCTTGCTTGTCAAAAGGATTTAACTTGACAATCAATTGGCACTACATCTGCTGCCAGGAAATAAAAGCACCGAAACTTTTAAAAGCAACTAAACATAATGAAATCACTGTTTTAAATGTACATACCTTTAAGTCTGTTTAATGAATTAAAAGTTTTATTTGCCATCTGCCAAGCAGTATTTTTGGCTTCTGTTACGTGCTAAGTGAAGAAAGTGTTTCAACAACAATAAATTGCTCACTGTATGTAAAATGAGGCCCTCATGCTGTCCTTTTCTGTCACACCTTTTGTTCTAAGGCCTTTCAAGATAGATTTTTGGAATGTAGCCATCAAAATGAAGGAATGCTTGGCATGGATTTCAATTGTTGCAGTTCTTCTAAAGTTATATTTCAGGCTACCACTGGATCATTACTACTGGGTGGCCTTTTTGGGGGATAATTATGTTTGTGTATAAACAAATCAACTACATCAGTTTATTTCCTATTTGTTGGCTGAAACCCTTAAGAATACATAGAAAATATTCATTTTTGAGTTTACATCTAGCAACTAAAATGTCAGTTGCAAGTGGAGGAGGGCCTTTCATAAAATGGCTAGATTTTCCATGTGTGAGATATTGCTTATGTTGTTAGATCTAACAGATACAATGTGGATTATAGGAAAGTGGCAGTGAAATGACAGATATCTACAGAAAGTATCTTGCCTATCAAGGTAATACACACTACAGTGATAAAAATAAGTATTCATCAGTTTCTTTGTGGTAGTATTTATGCTTGCGTCTTTATTTTATTTTAGTTTTATTATGCACCTATGATGCAGTGGCTTAGTGGTTAAGATACCAGTTCTGATGATCAGAAGATTGGAAAATTGGCAGTTCAAGGTCCAGGTGCTGCATGATGGGGTGAGCTCCTGTCACTAGTCCCAGCTTTTGCTAACCTAGCAGTTCGAAAGCATGCAAATGCAAGTAGACAGATATGTATCATTCTCAGTGGGAAGGTAACAGCGTTTGGTGCAGTCATGCTGGACACGTGAGCGCCAGAGCAGTCTTTGGACAATGCTGACTCTTTGGCTTAGAAACAGAGACAAGCACCACCCCTAAAGTTGGTTACAAGTATATATTCATGTCAAGGGATTATCTGTACCTTTTATAGCAATGAGAACAAAAAAGAGCTTTTTAAAAGGTGAAAACAAAGTCACCATGGTATTCAGATTTACAGTCTAGTTAGAGCAGTGCAGTCCTAACTACACTATACAGTACCACATTGGCTGTCATTATAATATAGTGTTATAATACGTAATTATATTATGTAGTGCTAAATTACTTTTGAGAATGCATTAACAGAAGGCAGAGTTACTTATTTCTGTCTTCAGTGTGTTGACTGAAATTCTAAAGATAATTTTTGGGCATGCTGTACACTTGGCTGTCTACGTCTATGGATTCAGCATCCACAGATTCAACAAGGAAATCTTCCATTTGACTTTGAGAAGGCATTTCACACATACATATGCAACCCCCAACACTAAACTGACTTCTGTCTCCATGTACCAATTCTGGTTGGTTTCACTTTGTTTTGTAGGAATTTTGACCATTACACTCAAGTGAGACAGAAATTCAAGCTTGGAAAACTCATTTTGTGTAGCAGCCTGGGATGTTCAATTCTTGACACCAGGAAAGTATCATTTAATCGATCACCCAATAAGCTTCTGGTTGGCATATGAAAATTCCCGTTGCCTTTACTGAGTAGTAAAGTACACTGCTAGAGGCTGAATAGGAAAACTGAGCACCTGCTTGTCTTTTTATAACATGACTACGGGAGCAAAGCTAGCCAAAATGCTTTGTTAAATTTCTTGCTGGTTTGGTCATACTGCATAGTTTTGAAACACATCTTTGAGTGTAATTTTGATTGTTAATATAAACTGGGCAAAAAAGGAGAAAATGTATCATTTTTCATTGTATATACTGAGCCTGGTTAGAAGAGAATAAAATTTAATTTATGTCAAGATTTAACATTTGTTTAAATAAGTAAGCTTCTAGAAAACTACCGTATATACTCGACTATAAGTCGAGAAATTTGTGCCCCCAAATGCCCTCCAAAATCCTGGGGTAGACGTATAGACGGGTCAACGTGGTCTATGGCTACCCCAGGCTGGAAAGGCAGAGCCTTCTCCCTGGCCGGGATGCTTCCTTTGCAAGAGGAAACCCGGCAGCGAGAAGGCGCGGCAGCTGCATCCACAAACCTCTCCCGTTGAGTCTCCTCTTCTTCTTCCCTGCTGCTGTTTGTCCTTGGCCTGGCCTGAATCCCTCCCTCGCTCCCTTCCCCAACCACTCGGAGGAGGACTCGGCTTGGGGCTGAGGGCAGGGAACCACCAGGCAGCAGCGGGGGGAAAAGAGAGCCTAGAGTGGAGGGACTCATGTGGTGAGAGCAGGCCCCACTGCAAAAGGTTTGGACCCGCTTTGACTCCTTTCTGGGTGAAGCCTATGGAATTCTGGGGGTTGGGAGTCTGTTGTGGGGCCCAGAAAGCAAGGCCTGACCCTTTTCTGGGTGAAGGCCATGGAATTCTGGGGGTTGGGAGTCTGTTGTGGGGCCCAGAGAGGGGGGTTCCTTGGGAGGGGGCAGAAGAGAAAAAGGGGTGGGGGGCAGCCCAGCAGCAGCCTCTGGGCAGAAAATGGGAGGCAGTGCCTCTGTCCCTGCCTGGCTCCCTCCAAAGCCCCCTTTCCAATCCATCCATCCTTCCCTCCCTATCTATCCTTCTTTTGCCTATTCCCCCTCTCTCCATCCATCCATCTAGCTATTTCTCCCTCTCTCTTTCTCTGTCTCTATCTTTCCCTCCCTCCATCTATCTCACTCTCTCTCCATCCATCCATTCATCCCTACCATCTATCTATTTAAGTATCCCTCCCTCTATCCCTCTATCTACCTACCTACCTACCTATCCTGTCTTCTATCTATCCCATTCTCCATCCAATCATCTATCTATCTATCCATCCATCCATCCATCTATCTCTTTCTATCCTTCCCTCTCTAGCTATCACTTCTTCTATCTATCCCTCTCTCCATCTAATCAGCCATCCATCCATCCCTACCTACCATCTATTTAGCTATCCCTCTCTCTCTCTCTCTCTCTCTCTATCTACCCCTCCCTCCCTCTCTCCTGTTGGGGGGTTTCCTTTGCCTTGCCTTCCTCTGAAAGAGTGTGATTCCTCCAGACCCCTGGGCCAGGCTGGCAGACAAGTAGACTCCTTGTCGGTCTCCCATCCAAGGACTGACCAGGAGTGCCCCTGCTTAGCATCCAAAAGGGGATCAGGTCTGTTCCCAGTGTCTCTCTACCCGGGCTTTTTCCTCAGGAGGGAGCCCAGATGGAAAGACGCTGATCGCCCCAGAGCCTCTCCCCAGCTGGGCTTCCCCCTTAAACCTACCCTCGACTTATCCACGGGTCATACAAAAATCCCTAATTTTGGCCCCAAAAGTTGACCTCGACTTATACATGAGGTCGACTTATACACAAGTATATACGGTAAATCTTGCAGGCAAAATACATGGATAATGCATCTTGTAACACCAAGCACTAATTGTTTTCCTATAGATTTTTTTAGAATTAACAGCCATTGAAAAGAGGAAATAAAAAGATTTGGCATTAGGATGGGGGGGGGAAGGTTTCTTAGAATAAGGAGAAAGTATGGGCCACTCATTCTGCAGTAATTTTAAGATAAAAATCATTTTCTTATTAAAAAATTAAAGTGCAAGTTAGTACCATTGGCTCTTGAACATTACGTCTTTAATGCATATGTAATAAGAAAAATTAAAAGGGCATGCAGATATCTACTCACAAAGTGAGCATGCTTTCTTTCATTCATATTAGCAAAGGGTTAAGATGTCAAACCTTAAATAATTAAGTTCTCAGTTTAACCCCCAAACGTTGAAAATAACCATAACTGGCATCCTGTACTGCAGTTACAGATTTGTACCCTAGAGTTATGGATCCATAAGTATTCCATATTCAATTATGCTACATATTCACAGTCATGGCACTACTGACATGATCCTACCCCCGCCCCCCCCCCCCCCATCCCACTTTAAAGCTTTGGAGAGCTGCTTTGAGACTTGGAGGTCTGTTCTGATCAGCAGAACGACATTTCCTCTCTCCTCTCACCAGTAAGAAAGGCTGCAACAATCCAAAGTAGTACCCCGTTGCCTTGTTGCACTGCAGATCGCTGGCAGAAGGGGACTGGAAATACCACCCTGTTACATTTCAGTTGTCAGACATTGCTCGGAGAAGTTGTTGGCTGTTAAGTTTGGAAACCTTCTAGGTTACCAAACAGTTACACTCTCCTAGTGCTGCTGCTATTCATCTTCAACTGCTCTAGCTGCCTCCTGTTGGATTCTGGGATTTGCAGTTTAAGGGAGGGGCATTTAGAATCCTCAGCCAGAGAGCTCTTAGGCCTCACTGAACTGCAAACCCCAAAATGCAACAGGAGGCAGCCAGAGCAGTCAAAGTGGAATAGCAGCACTATAAGAGTATAGTGTAGTATCAAGTGGGGAACCTTAGGTAGGGAAGGAATTCCAACATGCCTCTAGCCAACCAACCAGTCAATTTTTTTCCAAAGCTGTGTGTTTCTTTTCCCCTTTGATTTCCCAAGTAGAATTTGGTACTGTCTGTCACTGTACTGGGCATGTTTGCTCAGAAGTAAGTTCTGCTGGTCCAGTAGGGCTTTTTTCTTAGGAGCCTTAGTAGCGCAGTGGTTAAATGCCTGTACTGCAGCCACTCACTCAAAACCATAAATAAGGTTGCGAGTTCAAGACCAGCAAAAGGGCTCAAGCTTGACTCAGGCTTTCATCCTTCCGAGGTTGCTAAAATGAGTACCCAGATTGTTGGGGGCAAGTAGCTTACAGTTGTAAACTGCTTAGACACTCCTTAGGCGGTATGAAGCGGTATATAAATGAAGCTGTTTGTTTGTTTTATGCTGCTTAGGTCATATACACACTTTCAAATACTAATTTTCCTTTTATTTGCTTCTCTTTTAACACAAGGCTTTCTTAGTGCTAAATTACGGCAAATTAACACTGCAAATTATAAAATCACATTAATTACTGTGGATGAGGTGCATGTCTTCAAATTAGTGTCCACTTGAATAGAGGGTTTATAAACAGGCACTGTAGAATGTTAGCTTCTTGTCGGTAATGCTTTTGGCTGCTATTCTGTAAAAAGAGTGGTGCACTGGAAATAAGCACAAGTGTAAGGGAACAGTCCCCTTCTCTGGGCCTCTCCCTAGCTCTCCCTTTTCCCCCTTTTCCTTAAACAGTTGGCAAACTTAGTAATTTATCCAGGATGGGTGTGAATTACCCACTGCTCTGTTCCAGTAAACAGAGAGGCAGCATTAACAGTTCTGCAACACAAGAATCGTTTGAGGACAATGTGTCATAACCACCACTTGAACCTTTTCAATGCACAGGCTCAAAACATTGCTTCCAATTAACAAAGACGAAAATCTGCTGCAGTTTGGTTCTAACAATCAGGATGTGTGTGGTTTTGGTATGTCATCCATCTAAGCACATGATGCTTGGGTAAGCACTGGAGCCTGGGTTATGATTCACTGGGGAGAAGGATGGAAAACAATGTCTGTCTTAAAAGCAGGGAAAATAAAATGCGTTGAGCTGTGCATGTGAGAGTGACTGAGAATGGTGGCAGTGGGGTGGGCCTCTTCTGTTTCGTACTTAAAAGCTTGTACAGTAACCAAGCCTTTGAGTGTAATCTGTTCATACATGAACACATTTGTAATGCTACAATTAACATTATTTATATTAATATAATATATTATGATTCAGTGTGGTGTAAGGGCTGGAATAATAGATTTGCGACTTGGGACATTTCCCAGCTGAGCCATGAAACTCACTGGCTGATCTTGGATACTTCAAATGATCCTTGCTTTTTTATTATTATTATTATTAAATATAAAAACATCAGAAACATCATAAACATTCCCCAGATAGGAGATCCACACTGAAGAGAAACAAACATACAAACAAACAATAAAAAAGCAAATGATCTTTGTGAGGATAAAACAAAGAAGAGGAAGCACACATTGGAAGCAAGGCAAAAATAAGAGATATGACCAGTAAAATTAAGTAAATGAATATGTGCTCTAGGATGACTAAAATCAGGTAGTATAGAATCTCTCTCTCTCTCTGGCTTTTCTTCGCTAACGAAGATTCAGGAAGGACTCATCCCACGCTTTCTACAAGTGCGTTGGTGATTGAAAAAGCCAATCTGAGATAAATAAGTCCGGTTACAGAAAGCACAGCAGAAAGTCTCCTTGGGTGATATTTCCAAGTTGTGGTTCTTTCTGCATTGTCGTTTCTCTTCTAGCCTCGTTTGGCTTGAGTTCTTGAAAGAGGCTGCAGCATTGTGGATAGTGCATCTCCATGCCTCCCGATGTGAGGCCAGGGCAGACCATTGTTGGTGATCAGTTTGGTCGAGCTTGAGATGTTGTTTCAGGGAGTCCTTGTATCTCTTCTTTGGGGCGCCCCTCTTACACTGACCCGTGGTGAGTTCACCGTAGAGTACTATTTTTGGGAGGTGGGGGTCCTCCATCCTAGAAATGTGACCTGCCCAGCGCAGCTGCATTTTCAGTAGCATGGCCTCAATGCTGGTGATCCCTGCTTGCTCAAGGACAGCAACATTCGTCACATAGTCAGTCCAGTGTATATTTAGGATTGTGCGTAGACAGCGCTGATGAAAGCGTTCGAGGAGTCATAGATGTTCGCGATAGATGACCCATGTTTCAGACCCATAGAGGAGAACAGACAGTACAACGGCTCTGTGCACACTGATATTTGTGTTTCGCCTCAGGCGTTTGTTGCTCCAGACTCTTTTGTGAAGTATAGAATAGAATATACAATAATACAGACAATGGAAGTATAGTGTCTAGATCAAGGGAAGTAATAGTGCAACTCTATTCTGCCTTGGTCAGACCTCACCTGGAATACTGTGTCCAGTTCTGGGCACCACAATTCAAAAAGGATATGTATGTGGAGAAACTGGAGCGTGTCCAAAGGAGGGCAACTAAGATGGTGAAGGGTCTGGAAACTGTGCCTTATAAGAAACGCCTTAGGGAGTTGGGTATGTTTAGCCTGGAGAAGAGAAGGTTAAGAGCTGATATGATAGCCCTATTTAAATACTTGAAGAGATATCATATTGAGGAGGGAGCAAGCTTGTTTTCTGCTGCTCTGGAGACTAGAATGCGGAACAATGGATGCAAACTGTAGGAAAAGAGATTCCACCTCAACATAAGTAGAACTTCCTGACAGTAAGGGCTGTTCGACAGTGGAACACAATCCCTCGGAGTGTAATGTAGTGGAGTCTCCTTCCTTGGAGATCTTTAAACAGAGGCTGGATGGCCACCTGTTGGGGATGCTTTGATGGAGAGTTCCTGCATGGCAGGAGGTTGGACTGGATGACCCTTGTGGTCTCTTCCAATTCTATGATTCTAATTTCTCCAATGCATTACTGTATTATAAACCCACAGGGTCAGCAAGATAGTGTCGTTTATTAGTAGGTGAACCCCAAAAATAATATTGAGATAGAAAAGTTGCATTAGGTTGGTGTTAGCTTAATTAGGACCATATAGGTTATACATATCTCTTCTGTAGCTAAATGTATACATGTACTGTAATGTACAATATGTGTTTTAATCTGTGCAGTTTATTTCATAAGATGATAGAGGAGGTCATGGTGTACTTTAGTTTAGCTCAGGTTACACAGAACACTAAGGCAAAGAAACAATAGATGGGGCCCCTTTGGAAATATGAAGATAGTAGTCAAATCGGATTTAAGAGAGAGATCTACAGTAAAGCAAAATTATCTACTACAGAGAGCTTTATCTCAAGCTAAAGCTCTCTCTGATCTGTTTCTCCAGAACACTGCTCTTGCCTGCCAGCCAGCAACACATGGTGGTGAAGTGTTTCTGCATGAGCAGACACTGAGCTCTTGGACTTTTTCCAGGGGGGTGAATTTGGCTGAATATAAAATCACATGCACTTGTGTTTAAGGGAATGGCATGGGAACTCTTTCTTTCCCTAAACTGTTCAAGTAGCACAGTTGCTATTGCCTCTATAACAGCCCTCTCACTGCTAGAAGTAATGTATTATTGGTATGCCACTCACAGAGGTAAGAGTTATACACACAAACATACACACAATGATAGGAACTTTAGAGTCAGTGGCAAGTATGCTACTAGTGCGGGCCTGTACAATTTCTGTTGCTCCAAGCCATATGCATCCCTCCAACTATGTATGGAAGTCCTTCACAGGCCTAAGAAGTATCTTTGCCAGCAAAAACTTGAGATTTGGGGAAATGGGAAGATACCAAACACTTGGAAGGTCTAGAGATGTTAATGACAGAAAAACACAGACAAATTCAGGAGAGGGTTTGCTTCTGCCTGTGACAATTTTTCTACTTTTCCAATGGAAAATTGAAAAATGGGATGAATGTAGAAATATTTTCTTTTTTGGAATGAAGGCGCCCGTTGCTATCTGATCTTGGATACTAAGTAGGATCAGGTTTGGTTAGTACTCGAAAGGAGGACTAGATTCGAAAACCATGTGCTGTAGGCTATGTTTCAGAGAAAGACAGTGGCAAATTATATCTGAGCTTTCACTGCACAAGAAAACACTAGGAAATTTTGGGACAATCATATGTTGACAGTCTACTTAAAGGCACATAAACAAATATTTTATTTCAGAATGAATGAAGTGCTTTTGTAGACATGGTTTTACTTAAAATGTGAATTTGAAGACTTGTATTTCTAAACAATCAACATCATTAGGAGCAAATGATTGTTTTTGTGCATGCTTTAGGCATATACATACTTGAATCCAAGATACATATGTATACAGTGTTAAGGTACATATGTTTATGCAGCATAGACTTTACGATTTGCAGTGATTGCTTTAGTATGGGGTATATTCACAAATTTTGCTTAAAATGTGTTAAATGTAATGTTTTTCTTAGTAAGTTAGTCCAAAATGGCCTCACAATAGACAGAGCTGATCTGGGGATAATTTCTTCTGTGAGTGGAAGTTCTCCATTGGTGAAGATTGTTCCAAGCCCTCCATATTACGCAGATGTTTCTGTTTTATGTGTTTTCCTCTCATCTCCAACAGCTGTGAAATTTAATGGACTTAATAGACTAGCTACCCCACTGTGTTCTAGGCAGGGTTTCCTGCAAAGTGACCACAATTCTTGCTTACCTAAACATGGCACAAAATTAAGTGAAAAATAAAGATGATGGTTCCACCCTACCATTAGAAGTTTAGAAAGAGGGGAGTCACCTTTTACAGTGTTTAGTCTATAGTTGGTTATATAATGTTTAAAAGCAAACTTTTTGAGGATAGGAACCCTGTTTTCAGTATATAGTGTTTTGGACTAGTAGTCTGGAGTAGTTCCTTGAAAAATTTTAGGGTCCCTAATAGTGTTCAAACACACATGTTGCTAAAAAGACACCTTGTGCCCTCTCTGTGGATTTTTCTCTGCAACACCAAGCCTCAAGGAAGTGCTGTGTTTTACTTCTAAGGGATATTTTCAGCTTATGGGTGGCTATGCCCCATGCGAATGGAGTCAGTTATGCTGGTTGGTACACTGAGAGCCTAATAATGCATTTATGTGCATTTATACTCTGAAGTAAGTCCCAGTAAATTCAGTTACAACTAATCCCAGGTAAAGTGAAATTGGAGGACAGTTAATTGTTTGTAATCATTTCACATTACATCCACATTTTATTCACTGAATAATAATATGCACAAGTGAAAAACTTTCAAATAGATTCACTTTTTTGTATATTTCTGAGAGCAGGTATGGGGAATAAGAGCATGAAGTGTGAGACACTTCAAATCATCCACCCACCCACCCACTGAAAGAGAAAGAGTGAAAGTAATTTTTAAATTATTGTGTAAAGTTACAATTGCTACAGAGTAATTTTAGTCTGTTGGACATCAGCTAACAAGAAAAGTTATTTTTAATATAGCTAGTGTTTATTTGAAGAAATTGTGTTTACAATGATCATGTGCCAAATGCACTAATATTTTATAAACAAGACCTTTTTTCATTGAAGTGCATTTACAACACATAATTAGTATCTCACTGAAATAACCTTGTTTTTGTTGACGTTAAGCAGAGCTGCTGAAATAAATTAACTCCCAAATGACTTCAATAACTTTAAGTAAGTAAACATAGTGTGTTCTCCTGTGAAAGTAGCTGTGTTCTATCAGGTTTGGCAGCAGCATTACTCCATAACTGTTTTACTACTCAGTAGTTAAATCCACTGGTCACTGGCATAGTTCCTTTCTGTTGGTAATCCTCTTCATATGTTACATTTTATGGGTGACAACATTCATAGTATGGGGACATAAAATGTGTGTTATGGTAGAAACGTTCCATAAACTTGACAGAGATCACTGACAATTACTCTTTACATCATCTTCAAACGGGTAATTGTGGCTGGCAAGTATATCTGCTAGCTTTTTAAGACTGCATATATTGATTTGTTCACAAGTCTGACAATGGGTAAACCAAAACAATAGTGAAACATTATATTGCCTTCAAGACAGTGCTCCCTGAATTTAATGTGTGGCTAAAATAGTGGTCTGTTTGGTTTTCTTGTAGAATGAAGACTGCCAATGGGGATTACCGAAAAGAACATCGAGAAAGAAGCCGCAGTCCAATAGACCGGGCTGCTGCACCAACCATGAGTCTTCATGCTAATCACATATATGCCTCAATCCCAAGCTTAACCATGGATCAACCTCTAGCACTGACCAAAAACAGCATGGATGCTACACGGTCTGTAAGCCTCACTCCTACAATGACGTCAGTGGAACGGCAGCAGGTACTTGGCTTCTAAATGAATGGGTGGGTGGGTGGACAAAGAGACAGACAGATGAATGCGTGTCCTTCTGACAAGTGTTAAAATATCTGAGATAGTAAAGAGGCTCTTTTCAACTAATATGCAGGTATATTCTCAGGGAAAAAAGGTGTTCTGTTGCTCTCAGAGGGGACAAAAAGAGGAAGACATTTTGTTATCACTGCTGCCTTAGGTCAACTCATTGTCTTCCACTATCTTTTGAAAGCATCACATACTTGTTTGCAGGTAATCTGTGGCTTTCAAAATAGAGGCTTGATCTGTACAAACAAAAGATGAGATAAAATGGATTCTGGATTGCATAATTTCAGATTGCAGGTGTGGGAACTGAATGGTTGAAGGATTTTACAAACCAAAATGAATGCCACCATTTTCCTTCAGTTGACCCATAAACCATCTTTTCTAACCCCTACTTGAAGGCCATTAACACTTCCTCCTCTGCGTCTTAAACATTATGAAAGTATGCCATGCAGTTGGTGCAGAACACTATCACTTTCCCTACAGGCCTGGATGACTCTTCATGCTTTTTCTTTTGAAGCTGTGTTTTCCCTTGAGGAAAATTCTAATAGATATAGATAAAAGCATCTTTTTTGTTTGTGCTATCTTTTCCTCAAGTTAGGTATGGTCAGTGATACTGCTTCTTCTCTGCTGTTCAACTAGCTGTTTAGAACAAGTGGAATATTATAAACTGTAGCCTAAATGAAAAGGGATACAGCTGGGACATAGCTGCAAACAATGGAGCATCCTTACACAATAATTATCTCAGCCCCAAGTGCTTATCTTCGAAACTAAGACCAATTTTCTAGAATTTCTTCCATAGCATTTCTAATGTTACTTATGCTCTTCCACTTTTGTTTAGCAAGTGATAGACATTTCATACTTTCCCCAGTAGTCCTCATACTTCGTAAATATATCTGAGATGTGATCTGAACCCTTTTTGTTTTGAAAGTGCTTGTATTATCAAGTGATGTATTAGTTTGTATGATCCATTGTGCAAACCCAACTGCTGATTTTCTGCACACACCTCCTCTTCTCCAGAGTTGGTTCAGTGATGACAGATGAGGAAGGGAGAGGCTTTCACTGACGACATTAGGGCTCTTGATAAGTCTTGCTATTGTTTCTCAGCTTGGCAACCACTCCTGCCACTCTAAGAGTACATCAGGAGCTGTTTTTACTGGACTGGACTCTAGTGATTATGGGAAGATCTTTTGAACATTTTGTTGAATTTGGAACATGGTTGCCTCTCTCCCACACTGGATGCTACAGTGAGCTTTGCTAGTGTCATAGGATTGTAATCACCTCTGTGTTGGCAGTTTTTCTTTTTCAACCTCTTGTGAGCTGTCTCTGCTATTTAGTTGTAATGTTATTGTACAGTGGTCCTTTGGAATCTGCTAGGCTTTGGTTCCAGGAAGCCCCCCCCCCCCCCCATGGATAATAAAAACTGTGGATGCTGAGGTCCCATTAAATATGATGGCATAGTAAAATGGTGCCCCTTATATAAAATGGCAAAAGGTTTGCTTTTTGGGATTTATAAATTTTTTTTTGAATATTTTCAAGTTGTGGCTGCTTGAATCTGTGGATAAAGAATCAAAGCTACAGAAGGCTGCTGTATTATAAATTATGATTTTTTTAAAATATCATTTTATTTTCAATTGTTTGTATATCACCTTGAAAAATCAGTTATGAGGCAGCTACTAAATTCTAATAATGTTCTTTGAAAAAGTACACTATAAACAGAGTGCAGCAAGCAGCGTTGTTGCAAAACCCCTATTTGTTACAGAGAGGCTTTATGTGGCCTCTGTACAAGATGAAAGGTGGGTGATCACAATTGTAATTATATAGACTGTAAGCCTGTGGGCAGGGATGCATCTAACTATAAGATTGTATGTACAGCACTGTGTAAACTTACAGCACTATATTAATAATAATAATAATAATAATAATAATAATAATAATAATAATATAAAGGACTAATTCCTACATTACTGAAGCAATGTGGGAACAGCCACTGTAATGATGTAGGCCTATCTGTATAGAACAGCCATATGGGTGAGGAGAAGGAGGAGGAGGAGGATGTGTCAGCATTTTCTGCATCCCTACAATGGAAGCAGTGAAATCATCCCAACCCTAATATTTATTTTCTCAAGCTTGTCTTGGGCCATGTTGAAACGGCTTTCATAGTTTTCTGTTAATGTATAAACTGGCCCATATGTAAATTAAGTGCTTTACCTGCCATGAAGGATTCAAAAGAATAAATCAGCAGGCCTAATATTCTTTCCTGTCCTTTGTTAGAGAATGTTCACTGTGTTTGATTTTGCTGTCAGTTCAGAAAGATGCAAATGGCATTGTGCTCCTCAGAAACAGAACAAACAGCAGCAACCTGTTGCTTTTGATTTTAGTTTGTTGAAATTTGACTCGTGTATCTTTGATCTTGCAGTAAAATATAATCTCTTCTCAGGGAGCTTTGTGTGAACTTGGTATGAAACAATGCAGCTGTTCTGCTGTTTTGTATGTTAGTGTGTTTTTGTTTTATTTCTGAATGGGTAAAACACAGGAAAGACGATCAAAGGCCTGGGCTGTTTCTGCCTACCCTTATAATTTGGCATTTATACTACTCCTAAGAATCAGGTCATTCAATTAGGTAGTTCTCAACTGGACTGGAGTTCATGTGTCATATCAGCAACAGACGGCAATTTTAGCTAGTTCTGTAAGCCAAGTGAAATGCAAAAAAGCAAAGATCCGATGCTGATTAGCCTGTATAGAAGCTGGTTTTAGCAATGATCAACAAAAGTCCATCTACATTAGAATCATAGAATCGCAGAAGAGACATTGAAAAGAAATCTTTGCCAGAGAGCTACACGTTTGGGAGAGGTCTGCTATCCCCATTTCTGTGACTTAGAGTAAGATGTAACAAATGAAGGATATGAAGTCAGGACTGAAAATTTTGGTCTATAAGGGGAAAGGTGATAGAATGGACTTCACAAATAAGAAGCACACAGCGGAACCCTAACTACCCTTTTCTGCTTCTCTTGTCTTTTATAGGCAGATAGTTACTTGTGCAAGTATGGTTGCACATTCCTTCACTTTCAGCACTTCTGATGTGGCTTTTAAGACTAGATGGCAGTTAGGGGAGCAGATTGGTTTTCCTTAACCATTTTCTCTGTTAGCTATCACATTGTCTCATCAAGCATATCTCTGAGACGGTGAAGTCTCCCATCAGTGTAGCAATAGCAAGTAAATTTCTATAACACATATCCTAGATCTGGGAGTACATCTCTTTCTGAAAGAATCTGATGTATTCCTGATTTTCTTCAAACAGTTATATGGCTCTGGTCATCTGTCCCAATGTTTAACAGTATCTGATCCTACAACTTCAAGTTTTTATATGTACTCTGTTGGAGGAATGCCTGACTGTTGCTTATTTCCAGCTGGTTCAGCTGTTTGCTCCATGTGCATAGAAGTACCAATGGTCACTAGTAGACTTAGAGTCGGTATTGTCTCCAGCCAAATCTACATTCAATTTGAGGTTAGGGCTTGCTTGCTAGTAGCTGTTACATACTTCACCATTTATTTTTTTTAAAAAATCTTCATACCAGTCATTCTTGCTTGGTGAACTGGTCTTCAACATAAGCTCCCCAAAGTTGTCAATGCATCAGGCCTTGCCATGGTGTTTAGGTAGAATCACTTTCCTGTACTACTTATTGCTTGGTAGAGGTTTACTATTGACATCTTTTATTGGGAAATTTATCTCCATGGTGGGTAAAGTCCTTTTGCATCTGAAGTCCCATTTTCTAAACATTAGGAGCAACTTGATGACAGTAAGAGCTGGAACACACTCCCTTGGAGAATGGTGGAGTCTCCTAGTTTAGAGGGAATGCCTTAGGGAGCTGGGCATGTTTAGCCTGGAGAAGAGAAGTTAAGAGGTGATATGATAGCCCTGTTTAAATATTTGAATGGATGTCATATTGAGGAGGGAGCAAGCTTGTTTTCTGCTGCTCCAGAGACTAGGATGCGGAACAATGGATGCAAATTGCAGGAAAAGAAATTCTACCTCAACATTAGGAGGAACTTCCTGACAGTAAGGGCTGTTCAACAGTGGGAGTGTGGTGGAGTCTCCTTCCTTAGAGGTCTTTAAGCAGAGGCTGGATGGCCATCTGTCAGGGATGCTTTGATTTGGAGTTCCTGCATGGCAGGGAATTGGACTGAATGGCCCTTGTGGTCTTTTCCAACTCTATGATTCTATTCTATGATTCTAGGTTTTTAAACTGAAGCTGGACAGACACCCATCTCTCAGAGGTGCTTTGATTGTGTATTCCTGCATGGCAGAATGGGGTTGGACTGAATGGCCTTTGAGGTCTTTTTTAACTCTGTGTTTCTGTGATTCTTCTCATTTTGACTGAGATGTGTTACCCACAGAGGTGGGGAGCTTGAAAACCTCCCCTAACTTTGATAGTGTATTTTTAAGATCTTGGGGGATTTTTTTTAGCTCAAAGGTTTGTGAGAGATGGGCAATTGGGAGCTTTTAAAACAATGTATACTGAGAAAAATTACAAAGAACTCTGATTTCATATAACAAAGGTTTTTAATTAGAAAGGTGCCAGGATGCACAATTACACAAGTGCTGTTCCCACCCCTCACCCCCCAAGATTCGTACAAGGCTATAGAGAAAGAGAGCTTGGATAGAGAAAAAATTGGATAGCGACAAATGAAGGGTTAGATGGGTAATAATCACCAGTTCATCTGTGAGATGTCCAGAGGAAAACACTGCCTGCTGATTCTGTTGAGGAAGCATCAATAAAGAACTATAGTGGAGAAAAAGTCTGGAAAAGACTAGCAGCCAAAGATATACTGTAAGAAATGAATCTTGAAAATAGCAGCTATTCCAGGAAAAAGTTAAATTGGGGGGGGGGGGTGACCATAGAGACTCAGAGTAGCCACAGATCTCTCTCAAAGGAAAGAGGACAAAGAGAAAAGATAGGAAGTGCAGTTCCCTTAGTTCTCAGTAAAGAGAGATAGCACTGAGAAAGTGAACTAAGGAAAAAATTGAAAAAGTTTCAGCTACAGCTGAGGAAACACTCAAAAGCAAAGTGAACAAGGGTATTTTGATTTGGAGATGCATATACACCGAAAAAGCTTGCTTCAAAGCTTATGTTTGTGGAAGAGCAAATACTGTATATACTCATGTATAAGTCTAGAAATTTTAGTCAAAAAATTGACCCAAAAAATTTGAGTCGACTTATCCACAGGTCAAGGTTAAGTACTCTACTTTTAACTCTCATAAAAACAGAAACCATCCCCTGGTGAAGGGCAAGAGTGTAACCTGTTCTTGAAGCACTGATCCTTCTCTATTCTTTCATCCATCCATTCTTCAGTGTGAACACAAACAGTTATGCCTCCTGCAATTTTGTAAGTTCTTTGGTATTGTCTTCTTCTGTTTCATTCTTTAGATCCTTTGTTACATGACCCTAAGTCTTACTCTCGACTTATCCACGGGTCATATGAAAATCCATAATTTTCCCCCCAAACCTGCCCTCGACTTATACATGAGATCGACTTATAGTCGAGTATATACAGTATGCTTCAAAGCATATTTTCCTGATAAGAGATTAACTTAAAGAGTGTTTCAGCACAGAAAAATTATGGAACTGATAAAATCTGAAACAACCTCCTTTGATTTGGGGATAGGCAGGGGGAAGTTGAAGAGAATTTAAAAGGGTTAAAGTTGAGTCTGTCTTCTGATGCTTTTGACAAATATTTTCATGTTTCCTTTCCCATAGTAAATGCAAAATATGTTGGTAGGGAGAATGTACCATCTTACCTATGGCTCTTGTCCTTTTCTTCTTCCTTAGCTGGCATGCCCTAGGCCCGTGGCAGACCTATAGCACACGTGCCCTCTCTGGCATGCAAAGCCATTTCTGAGGGCACATGGAGAGATGGGAGTGCGGGGGACAAGTAGGAATAGGTGTGCACCTGTTCCTAATCTTTTCCCAACCTCCCATGCCATTAGCTGCCTCCCCGGAGATAGCAAAGGCATTGGAGGGTGAGAGGACATGCCTGTTCCTTTTCTTTTACCCGCCCTCCCATACCTTTACCTGTCTCCAGGGAAGTCCTGCTGCTGGAAGCCCTGGCCCCGGAAGGTGGAAGTCCTCGCCCCAGAAGGTAGAGGTCCTGCTCCTCAGAAGTCCTGTCCCCACTGGAAGTCCTGCTCTCCCCCCCCCCCCCCCCAGAACTGGGTAACACCTGGTGCGGGAATGCCTTTGAGTTTGGTTAGGTCAAGTGATCCCAACACTTGTGTCTTTTAACTTGTTTGGGTCCCGTGAGCTCCAAAAATACCTGCCAGGTCATCCTGATTTCCGGTCATGTTCTTTGCTAGATATCAGTTATGATATTCAGCATGAGGGTATGCAGTGGCATGTAATAGATGATAGCATCATCTATGGTCATCATCATGGCCAGGGTGGTAGACACGATTGCCTCTGAGTGTCTCCTCCCAAGAAGTAGAACCAAACATGCCCCCTGGTTTACTAGGGAGCTGGCGGCGAAGCAATGAGTGGCACAGATACTAGTATGGCGATGGCAAAAAAACCTGGAGTGAATCCAGCCAAACATGGGCTAAGACCCATTGGAAGGCCTATGGTGGAGCAATGGATGCAGTGAAGAAATTACACTTCTCTACCACTGTTGCATCTGCACAGTGTTGTCCAGCAGAGCTGTTTCAAGTGGTCAAGGGACTTTTACACTCTGGCCCCCAAGAAGAAAAAGACCACTCTACAGCTTGCTGTGAAGAATTTGCAAGATGCTTTGCAGGCAAAATTATTCAGATTTGCTCTGACTTGGATGCTGTAATTGACACAGGTCCAGTGGATATAATCTTGGCACTGTTCACCCATATGATGTGGACAGAATCCTTGGAGAAGCGAGGGCTATTATGTGCATACTGGATCCTTTCCCTTCCTGGCTCCTGAAATCAGCTAGATGGGGACTGGCCGAGTGAGTAAGGGGAGTGGTGAATGTTTCACTATAGCAAGGTAGATTGCCATCCTGCCTAAAGGAGGCTGTGATGAGGCCATTACTAAAAAAGACCTCCCTGGATCGCACCGTCCTGGATAGCTATAATTCAGTCTCTAATATCCCATTCTTGGGCAAGGTTCTGGAGCAAGTGGTGGCCTCCCAGTTCCAGGGGTTTCTGGATGGAATAGATTTTCTAGATCCATTTCAGTCTGGCTTCAGACCTGGCCATGGGATGGAGACAGCTTTGGTAGCCTTGGTGGATGACCTATGCAGAGAACTGGATGGGGGAGTGTGTCCCTGCTGGTCCTGCTCAGTGACTTTTGATACCATCAACCATGATATCCTTTTGAGCCACCTCTCTGGGATGGGATTTAGGGCCACTGTTATGCAGTGGTTCCGGTCCTTCTTGGAGGGGTGGACTCAGAAGGTGGTGTTAGGAGACTCCTGTTCAACTCCTTGGCCTGTGGGGTTCCACAGGGTTCCGTTTTGTCCCCCACGTTGTTTAACATCTACATGAAACTGCTGGGAGAGGTCCTCTGGAGTTTTGTGATGAGGTGTCACCAGTATGCAGATGACACCCAATTCTATCTTTCCTTCCCATCTGATTCCAAGGAAACTGTCTCTGTACTGAACCAGTGTCTGCTGTCAGAAATGGACTGGATGATGGTAAAGAAATTGAAACTTAATCCAAACAAGGCAGAGGAATTCCTGGTCAGTCATAAGGCAGATCAGGGAATAGGGACATAGCCTGTGCTGGATGGGGTTACACTTCCCCCTGCAATCTCAGGCTTGCAGCTTTGGTATGCACCTGGACTCCTTTCTGAGCCTGAATGCCCAGGTTTCAGCAGTGGCCAGGAGTGCACTTGCACAGTTAAAACATGTGCGCCAGCTGCGCCCATTCCTTGAGACATCAGCTCTGGCTACAGTGACAAATACTTTGATTACATCCCATTTGGACTACTGTGTGTGGGGTTGCACTGTGTGTGGGGTTGGAAACTGTCCAGAAACTTCAGTGAGTGCAAAACGCTGCTGCCAGAATGCTGACTGGGGCCAGTTAAAGGGACCACATAAGTTCCTTGCTGAAATAGCTTCACTGGCTACCAGGTCATTTCTGGGCATAATTCAAAGTGCTAGTTATGATTTATAAAGCCCTACATGGTTTAGGTCCAGATTATTTGAGAGACCCTCCCCATACAAACCTGCTAGAGCTCTAAGATCTTCCAGGGAAGGCTGTGCTCACACCTGCTCCTGGCCTCCTTCCTAATACTTCTTTGAACTAATGTAGCCTGAAAAGTGTTCTCCATCTCTGGTTTGCACTGCAAATTTCAAATGTACCCCCCCCCCCCCCCAGATCTTACAGAGAAGTGCAGTGTAACTTCAACATAGTGCCTTGAATGTGTGTTGATTGTTCAGACCCCAGGACATTTAGCCACCTACAGTGAAGATCGGATGGTGCCAACCCTCCACCCTACCCCCACAATCCTGAACAAATACTTCTTTGTTGCACCATTCAGGCATCAGTTCCTGCCTTCCTCTCTTCCACCGCCTCACCATCCAGCTACCAGGACTGTCCTTGCCCATTCTAGGAGAAGGCAGGGCACATTACCGAGAACAGGAAGCTGTTGCTAAAAGCAGTCCTCTTGAGAGTTCCACTTTCTGCTTACCCGCATCCAGACATCATGTTGGGCCAAATGATGTGCCACAGTGGGGAGAAATCAGATAGCATTACATTGTCCAGGCATGGATAATTGTAACTTGGTGTTCCAAAAAGGAAGTAGACAGAAGATTGCTTTGTTTCTTGTGTCTTGATTGGCCCTTAGGAATGGTCTTAGGTTGTAGCTTCTCGGTGGCTGCATTCCCTTATCCTGCTGTGACCTTTTCCTGGTTTGGGCATTCAAAAATGGTACTGTCCTGGTATATTCATTAACCTCTTTCTAGTGCTGCAATGTGGCAAGCCCTGCCATTCAAAAGTAGGGGATGAACTGGATTCGACGAGAGTATCCCTGTATGAGCATTTTCCAACCCTTTTAGGGCCACATAGTTCTGTGCAGAAGATTTACTGTGTGAACTGGATTATCACAAATATGACCAAGGTCATTTTGGAGCGATTTGTTGGAAAGGTGAAGAGCCCAATTGCTTAGTTAATGACTTCTTAAAAGTACAGTTAGAATAATGTGAGCTTAACATTGGCACTTTAATTCAGTCATCCTATTCTATGTCATTGTACTAATTGCTCTGACTCACTGCCTGCCTGTTTTCTGGTGTTTTGTTTTACTTAATAAAAGAAAAACAAATCTAAAACTTAAAAAAATATATGGCAAGTACCCATTCTGCCTCCTGCTCCCTACTTTGCTGCAGTCAGAGCAATTGGTGCCAGTCATATTTGTAGCTACATAATCCACATCTTATTTATCCATGCGAATATACAATTGGGAACACTGACTGGCTGCTCACATTGTGTGGACCATGTGAACCAGCCTTTGGAAGCAAGTTAAACTTCAGGCTACATATGTCATTAATGAAATTGAAATGCTGTTCTAATCTCTACATCACATTTTGTCCAGTGTCTTTAATAGCCCCACTCTGAAATGATTATTTCACTTTTCCTCTCCAAGGAATAGAAGGTTGCTTCAGAGATCCTTCCTTTCTGAATGTGTCTTGAGTGCTCTTTGAGCGTAGTGTGCCTGAACAACAACATGATTACCTTGAGTAAAATGTGGCTTGTCTCTACAGATAGTTTGGTTTGTGTATTTTGCTGCTAGGTCTCCCTTGCCGCTACCACACTATTAGCATGGTTGTGTGTGTGTGTGTGTGTGTGTGTGTATGTTTTATACTAGTGAGATGAACAACTGTTGACTTTCTTTGGGGAGCAGCTGTGCTTAATGCATGTTCTTTTCCTCTCACCCTCAGAACCGTCCATCTGTAATCACTTGTGCCTCTGCAAGCAATCGTAACTGTAACCTTTCTCATTGTCCAATTGCACACAGTGGATGTGGTACTGCCATGCCAGCCAGTTATCGGAGACCATCTAGCAGTAAGTAATGCTTCGTTGCCACAGATTTCCTTCCAAGAACTTGAAAACTACATACGTAATGAATTAAAATATGTAATGAAATAAAAGTAAAGTGGGATGCATTTCTTTCTTTCTTCTAGGGAGACAGAAGGCTTGGGTCAATGTAAATGTGTGTACTTAATAGAATGTTTATTGGGATCTTCCTCCTTGTATTTGGCAGCAGAAAGCCTGAGTCATGCCAGAATTTTCCAGCAAATGAACTGAAGGAGAAAAATATAGGTTTTCCCCTTAAAAAAAAAAAAAAAAAAAAAGAACACTTTGTTCTCGGAAACCATAAACCTGGTATTACTTCAACCATGTTTTGGGCATATTTTCGGAAAACTTAGCGGAAGACTTCCACTGATTCCCTGTCTTGTGTGCCACAGACATGGAACTTCATATAGACCTATGACAACATTAACTGCAAGTCATTACATGGGTGGTTCTTGTATAAAACATCAGGTCCTAGGCAGGGAAAGGAAGATTGTTAACTCTTCTCATTCAGATTCAGAACCAATAAGTCACAGCTAACTTTTCATATAAATTTTAATAGGGTTTAAGTGCAATTAAATTGCTTTTAATTTAACTCCCTTAATTCTGGAGATGCTTGGCCTTCAGTTAGGTCCACAGTCACGCACAGAGGAAGCCTATTGAAATCAGTGTGACAGTAACAGGGCCATTGATGGTCTAATCTAACCTTCACTAAGAGGATGCAGTACAAACATTTTGTGGAAAAGAGACTATCCTACAGGAAAGTGGACTAGAAGGAACGGAAACATAAAGGCAAGGAATGGTTTTAATACATTTGCTGTGTCATACTTTACATCTAATTAAAAAAATACTTTCTCATATTTTTCATGTGAAACCACATCTGTCCTTTCTAGACCTAGTCTTCAAAACCCATGTGATTTTTTGGTTTCTAGTTTTTCTAATGCTTTGTGACAATAGCATTGTGGGCTTACTGCCTGGGGTGTGCATGGGTGGGTGACTGGGTGCTTATTTGTTTTGTAAACCTCCAGCACCCTCACCTCCTTATCCTCCCCAATTCCCCTTGTTTACTTAACCCCAACACCCTCCAGGGGACATAGGTGCCATTTAAGCTATTAAATTAATTTTTTAAAATGATTGTTTCTAGCATTTTCAGCCACAACTGCAAGGAAATGTATCATTGTTCTTGGTCCTATGGGTAAGCATCATTAATTGAGGGTTTCTTACACTGGTTATTTCTCTCCACCACCTCCCCCTTCTCCACCCCCATGTAGCTACCACTGCCTGTGATCCAGTGGTGGAAGAGCACTTCCGCAGAAGCCTTGGCAAGAATTACAAGGAGCCAGAGCCAGTGACAAACTCTGTATCCATCACGGGATCTGTTGACGACCACTTTGCCAAAGCACTTGGAGACACGTGGCTTCAGATCAAAGCTGCAAAGGATGGGGTGTCCAGCAGCCCAGAGTCTGCCTCCCGGAGGGGCCAGTCATCTTCTCCCCCTTCCTCCCACATGGTCAATCATAATCATTCACCTTCTGTCGTCTCATGAAGAGAGGACCACATACTTTTTTTTAAGGAAAAAAAAATCCAAACATCAATTTGCATGGTTTGACTGAGCTTCGAACAGTGCTCAAAAAAATTTTTTTTTTAAATTAAAATTTAAAAGTGTTTGGGAGGGAGAATAGGAGAGATTAGTTTTCAACACACATTTTGTGTGTGTTTTGCTTGGGGTTTTTATTTTATTTTATTTTATACATATTCCCTTAAAAGATGATAGCAGGAACTATTCAGTTAAAAATAAATATTATGATGTAGCACTCTTTTTTTCCTGCTTCAGTTACCAAAGAAACCTCTGATGCAAATCTGCTGCCCCCTTTTCTTAAAAAAAAAGGAAAAAAGAAGACACAGACACAAGTTAATGGGCAAAAAAAAAGAGAGAAAAAGCCATTCTGTACAGTTGGTTGACCCAAACGCTGCATGCTTTGATTAGGTTCTTGAGAGTAGAATTTTGTCTGGTTTTTATTTTTTATTTTGCTTCTGTTGCTTTCTTCTCCCCTTGTGAAGTAATGTTGTATGTATATACTTGAAAAGAAACTGTCGTGTATGATTTGCACTATTGGAGGAGGTCTAGAGTTGCATAGCAACTTCACGCACGATGCTTATAATCTGAGGGCAAACTGCTTAGAGGGGGGGAAAAAGTCTAAAGATGATGTGTCTGTCTCTTTTTAAAACATTTTTTTAAAAAAGCAAAATTTGCCTAGAAAGGGGAAGTCTCATACCGGTTATAGGTCTTTCTCTCTTTAGATTTCAGGTGCTTATTGCTTGCAACTGGACTGCATAATTGACTGATCCATGGGCATTTAAATTTTGTTAACACTGCAGTTTGTTAGAGTAGAGCTGAGGTCAGAGGGTTCAATAGTGCTAAAAATGCATGTTTTATGGAAAAAATAGCTGGTATCTATTAATGTATAGACAGTAAGAAATATAATACTTATTAGCCTTTGTTGAGAACTAGTTTATATATTTTTTTCAGTAACAGTCATAGATAGACTTACTGCTGGTACAGTTGTACTCTGATATTTGTATCTGATGATATTCACTTTAGTAGCAGCCAGCAAACAAGGACAATTGCCTCAGGTCAGGCCTCAAATGATGCAGTTTTAGTGACTATACTGTGAGGTACAGTATGCCCTAATGGCATTCATTTCTGAATAAAGAACTTACATTTGCAGCACCAACTGATTAATACAAATTTACTTAATGTTTTTTAAAGGTGTGGAAGCTAATTAGCTGCAGAAACTGCTATCGTTAAATATTTTGTCTGAACAAGAGATTGTGAAATGCAATCTTTAATTGTTGGGGCTACTTATAAATCTAGGCCAAGGCACCATACATTCCACCATTTTAAAAAATCTTTTATAAAGGTGTTACTTACATTTATTTCATTTGCTATATTAATAGCCACTAACTAGGTAATAGAGGCAGGCATAAAGAACCGATTTGTGTCCGTAGTCATGAGCTTCTCAGCTTTTTGTTAAATGCAGCAACTCATCCCCCTTCCTTTTCTCTACCCTACACATTCCATCACTCCCAGGATGGTTACAGCAAGGCATTTTAACACTGGGTTACCTGAAAAGACAGGCTTTATTGAGAGAGGGTTTATGAGCAGGGGAAAGACAGAACTCCATGTGATGTATTTTGGACTGTGTTGCAGTATTTGGGTCCACAATAGTCTTTACGGTTTGAAACAAAAAATGTTAATGCTACTAAATATGAAAAAGGGGCAGAGCAGAACATACAAGAAGACTGCCTTTTTTCTTTTCATTTTGTTTTTCTGGAGTGAGTGTGGCTGCCGAATTTTAAAAACATGAAAAGAACAACAGAAGCTCCCCAGCACCTTGTCACCCCTTCACACATTTCATGGTCATCCTCCTGGGTAGTCAGTGTTCAGTTTCCATTGACATTCACTGCCCTACTCCCTCCGGGATACTTGCAGAAACATACACACACACACACACATTTTAAATAGATAACTTTAAGACCATCATTACGCTGTGCGTAAAGAATGTACAGAGAAATTTGTAGGTATTTTTTGAGGAACAATTAATTTGTTAATGATATGTAGCTATTTAATTTTTCCCTTTCCTTTATTGTAATCGTTCTCTCCATCTCTCTCACTCTCTTTTTTTGGTCTGGAGAAAAAAGTTGATCTTTTTTGTTTGTTTGTTTTGTAGATGTCTGTAATACAGTAAAAGTGCAGGAACACAGTTATTCTATAAGAACACTGCATTAGCAATTAATAGCCACTAGTGTGTTGTTGCTACAGGCTACTGAGAAGTCTAACAGGAAAGTACTAATAACTGTAGAGGGACTCTGTGGGTTTTGTAACTCTTTTGACATTTCTTTTAAGCACAATATAGTACAAAGTCACGTTTACTTATCTGGGATGGGTAAATGGATTGGTGGTGAGGCAGTGATTGGCACCTCAGTCCTAACCGCACAATACTTGGAAACAAATTTATGACGATTTGGTTGGGGAGGGGTATATAGTTCCTGAGCACAGATACATGCTTAGGGTAAATCGCTCGGCGTGGCAAATCACATGAGAATGGAGGAAAAAATACTGATGGGAAATATAATTATTTGGTGACAGCCAAAGGGGCTAGGGTGGGAAGAGGTCAAGGGATATTAACCTCATTGTTACATAAAGTGTTTTTTCTCCCACAGAGCCAGAGTATCTACAGTTTGAACAATATTCTCCATGTTTGTAAATCTGTAATATATCATTCTTTTGTGGCCTTGTTTCACCTGGCGATTTTTTAAAAAAAGGTTTGGCAGGCCATCTTTTTTTTTGTACTTAAAAGTAGCCTTAATGAACAATAAAGTGCTCTTAAATCTCATAAATGTGAGCATGTGATGTTTGGATTTCTTTATTGTTTATATTTATATTTATATATATATTATGTGTGTGTGTGTGTGTGTAATTTCACTCAGCTGTCCTCAGTCCAGCTATAAATGCCATACCTCTCTCTGTGTTGTCCCTCTCTAACTGCTGTAACCTGTGTTACACCAGCTTACTGAAAAATTGGTCACTATGTATAGGTGGAAACCTAATACCCTCATTTTTCAGGCCTCAAGATAAACATTGTTTTTTTTCTAGCATGGCAAATGTTTCATAGTGAAGCATTTACATGTCCCCTATGAGGAGAACACTGCCGTATTCAGCTGTTGTATTTGCATTTGCCATTTTTGTATTAGCAGAGAACAGTTCTCTCATACATTTGTTCAGTGTAATTTTTAATGCTTTATAGCTTTTAATGCTTTTTTCATGCAGCAGAGCAGCTGCCTTTGCACTCCAGTCAAAGAGCACAATTGCTGGTGACAGCTACATATGATTGCTCTCATCTGTCCTTGGGCATTTTTTCAAACTCCTCTCTTCTACAAATCCATTGTGATATGGCATTCATACATTTTCCTGCACCTAGTTCCTGTAACTGAAAAACTGATAATTATTTGCTTTAATTCATTCCAAATGTTCAGAAAATGATGGGATTCCTTTAGGTGTCAAGGATACTTGCCAAGAAAAGTGCCATTAGTAATTAAGTTGAAGGGGCGTGATGACAACATTTTAATGATTTGGCCCACTGCAGTTGCTCTGTATGTTCCATTGCCCCAACTACTTCCCCCCGTCCATAGTATGATGGAATCATTATACAGCCATGTACGTCCTTTTTGTACATGCACATTCTCTCATAATGCAGCCATATACATGGATTTGGAATCTTGGTTCATCTTGCTATTTGAGGCTACTTAAACATTACATCGAGCAAGTCATGCACTTAGCCTCAGAGGAAGCCACTGGCAAACACCCCTCTGAATTAATCTCACCTAGGAAACCCCATGACAAGGTTGCCATACGTTGAAAATGACTTGAGGATATACAACAACAATATGTGAAGAACTCCTGTCTTGAAGCATGCAAAAGGATCTTGTAGCACTTTTGAGACCAACAGGGGGAAAAATTGTAGCGTAAGCTTTCATTCTAGTTCTCCTAAAGTAATAGGGTCTCCTCTGTCTGGAAGGTTCACAATCAATTTAATATAACTTTACTTTTATAAAATTCATTCCTTCTGCTCACACAGAAAGATTTTTGTTGTGTCATGTATACAAATAGGAAGCTGCTGCTCCCTGACTAGCCATCAAATTCAAGGAGACTCCCCTATTCAGATGTCAAATGGTATATGTAATTTAAACACACAAATAGACTGTAGATGCTTGCTCTGCCCCCATCCCAGTCATCAATACTTAGGGCTGGGTCTGAAGTGGAATGGCTCTGTTATCCACTGAAGCTGTGTAGACGGCATGGAATGGACAGTGGAGGCTTTCTGCTTCATACCAGTTATCTTATACACATAGAAAGGGTGACAGTAGAGATGGAGGAGTGTCCAAGGAGCTCCACCTCCTTCCCTGTTTAAGGAAAACATACCATAATGAACCAGTTTTATCTTTTTAAACTGTATTTTATTCTTTTAACAAGCAATCTAATTTAATATTGTAATAATTTAATTCTATTTTAATGTACCACTTTTTATGTTTTTAACTGTACTGTTCTTTTATAATATTGTGAACCACTCTGGGTCCCAGTTCTGGGAGAAGAGTGGGATACAAATAAATATAATAATCATCGTAATAAGTTCTGCTTAGAGTTTAATGCACCCAACTGTCACCATTTAACGCTGTGCCACACCATCCTGCCCTTGCTTGAAGCTTTAGAACAATGCTCAAGAACCAAAGCAAAGGACACAAAAGCTTTTTGTATGGAGGCTGTGGCAAGAATGCCTAGCTGGCCAATTTCTTAGAAACAAATTTGTTGCATAACACTTGGATGCTCTTTAAAAATAATTTGGAAATTCAATGCTAGAGCTGGAGGTCACTGTGATAGAAGGCGACTGGAACTCAGTTGTCTTTTCTTATCACAATAATGCTAAAAGACATAGTAAGACTAACCTGGGAACTGATCTGGGCTTTCACACACATTGGAAAGATTGCTCATGAGAGGATCGAAACGAAGTGTGTGAGCCATACCAGCTGAGATGTAGTCTCTACTTGCAGTGAACATTTGTTTTCCACTCCATAGCTTCAGTGATACAGTCCACCTGGACATTTCCTGTATCACCTGCTTTAGGAGAACTAGAATTGGAGAAAGAAAATACAGCAAGTGTTCCAAGAACAAAATCCTGTTATTCCTTAAAGGAGGGGGAGAAGGGGATGTAAAATATTAATTCCAGTTAGGACAAAATTTGGTAACACAATGTTTATGCAACTGATTCAGTAGGTATATTCTATTTGGGACTAACAACTGAACTTAGACCAAAGGATCTCAGCCACAAAGACCAGTTCCTACAGTCATCTAGTGCTTTCTTCTCAGAATGGCAAAGGTGTCAGACAAGATTTCTTTTTTCCTCTGGCAATCTTCTCTCTCCTTTTACTTGAGCTGGAAAACATGTCTCTCCTCCCTCATGCTATTCATATTGGCCCACTAATATGATCGATTGCCACCCAGAAGTATTGGGCTTCCCCTGCTGCTGGGTTATATTTGTGCCTTGAGCATTCCTGTTTTCCTCATGAATGGCCTGATCTGAAGAGAGACATAGGCTAAGTATGGGGTAGAAGTTTCACAGCATAATGCAACAGCACTGGGCAACTGATAGATATGAAACATAGAAACACAAATAAAATGGATATGTATGGTGGATAGTTTGGTTTAAGAAAGGTTATGAACGTTTAAAGAAAACCTCCAAGCTAGCCAAACTATTGAAAGCTTATTATGATCCATTTCTTGGGGAGTTTGTTCATTCAACTTTTAAACATAGAATCAGGAGTCTGCTTCCCAGCACAACACACTTGCAGAATTTCTCAATTCACAAATTATTCTTATCACTTTGAATACTTCAGTCAAGCCAGCCAAGCTCTTTGTCAGCAGTAATAAAATGTGGGAGGAATTCTAAATAGTCATATTCTGTACACACATTGTACAGAGGTGATGTGTGTGTGTGATACAATTTTTTCTACAATAGGCTACTTTTGATTTATGACAAAGCTGTTACTCAGTTCCAGCAAGAGTCAACTTCATTTCATTGACACCAGACGATTTCAGCCTCTCTCATGTGATGCATGACTGGCCACAGTGTCCACTGTTGGCCCCGTCCTTCCGATGTCACAGTGATGCTATTGTAGAACACCCATTGTAAAGGCCAAGTAGGACATCTGTCACTTTGGCTGTTTTTTAAACCCTGAAATTATGTCCATGCCCTGCTTTGTTGGCATTCCTCTGCTCTTCATCCATATGCCTTCCCCTGTGATAAAGCTGGCGATTGTTCCTTCTGAACTTTCCTTTTGTGCAATCATATTTTTAATGCAAAAGAAGCCATCAAACAAGGACTCTTTTAAGCTGGCTGATATCACTCGAGGAGGGATGTTACAGGAACAACCTGCTTGGCCAAGGGCTCTACTTTCTTCAGCTTCATAGGAGTGGGTAGCATACAGGCCTAAGGCAAGTACACCCAAGCACTCCAAGGGTCTGCTGTTAACAGTAAGAATGGTTCTGTAAAACATAAGTATCCAGGTTTCAGTGGGCCTGATCAAGCCAATCAAATCAGCACATCGGCAATACCCTAAAGTAAGCACGATTGTCCCTGTTACCAACAACTCACCTTCTTTTCAGGAGACATACAGAGACCACATGGGGTGAGTGGGTACGGCTGTTAATCAGCTTTTTCCCAAGTGACTGCAGAACAGACCACATCAATTGCAGCTACGATTTCCTGGTAAGTAGGGCTTGGGGGGACTTTCATGGTCCCTATGTAACCCCTAAATTAGGGGCTACATAGAGATTCTGTCCAACCATAGTAACAGTGGAGGATGAAGGAGGCAGCAGTGGCATTTTATTGTGATGGTTTGTGCAAATAGACTAGCCATCAGAAGCCAGACAGCTAAGAGACCAGAAATTTTATATCACTTGGCAGCATTTCACAATACTACTTTATTAAAGGCCACTCTCTTACTCACTGGGAAGTATTGACATGCAGATTTGAATCAACCCCCAACATCTCTGACTCACTTACTAGTACTATGACCATTGTACTAGTTCAGCTTCCAAAAGGAGTGGACTACTTCTGAGACTGCACTGCAGGCTACACCAGGCCAAGAAATGAATGATGATGAAAATAACCCACAACTCAGAACAACAGTAACAAAGAGTACACTTCAATTTCCCCCCACTTTTCTGGGGGTATTGCAGAGCCCTGTGTCTCATTTAAACACAAAACCTCTGCTGCTACAGACTTCATGGAATAAAACAGTTAATTTTTAAAAGATGAGATTTGGGTGCAGGGGGAGAGGAGGCTGCAAAACAGCCTGGAGAGGGGCACTTCGTCAACCCATCTGCAAAATGCACATCATATGGCCTGTACTGTACTGGATACTGTACCACATGTTGATGGTCCCCAAAGCCCTGATCCTGCCAGTCTTCCTCTCTTTCTCTGCCCCTGAGGGTCACAGAGGCAGAAAACTAAATTGCCAAGCCTATCCATTCAGAAGGAGGAGGCAGGAGGAGGAGATAGGAGGGGGTTTGAGTAGAAGCTTTCTTAACTGACTAAACACAATGTAGCTATGAACAGGGAGGCTCAATGGCTAAAACTGCCAGAAATTTATCTTTCCATATACTAGAGCCTGAATTCAACTCAAGTAGTTCCACTGAAAAAGAAAGAAAGAAAACCAAACTTATGTAAGTTTTGACTTACCAAGTTACCACTGATTCAGTGGCTAGGTTGGATAAACAATATGATCTAGGCCAAAAACAGAGATAGCCAGGATTTTGCTAGAACCACATATTGATGGCTTTGGTGAATTCCAGTACCAGTTTCATTATTAATGCATCAAGTTATCTGAGGTTATTTCTTATCATTGTCTTTAATCACAAGAGCCAAATGCAGTGAATCCATGAGACAGCTAAATTAAGAAACTGCTATAGACTCTTGGCATCAGTTTTAGAGCTTCAGCCTCAAGCGAGACAATCTGCCTTTGTACACAGTGTTTTACTGCATGATAGCGTTTCTTCCACCCTTCCCTCACCCCCTCGAGAAGCCAGTTGTTAAGTCTCTTGAGCACAATCACATTTGGAATGCATTGCTGCAATCATATCAGCGGTCAAGCAAACAAAACAAAACAGTAAAGTCTGAAGTTGTGAATTGCCTTTCTCTCCAAAATTAAACCATGTTGTCTTCTTCTCTACTTTGAGACAAATCAGTGAACCCATCAGTTTCCTCTAGTACAAAATGTAGTGTCAAATTGTATCTTCCATACCTAAAATTCTGATAAGGTTTTTGTTATCTTCAGCTTAGCTGGATGTTCTTGAGGATATTTGTCTGAAATCCTGTTGATGACTTCTGCTGTGTGTGTTGAGTGCCTTCAAGTTGTTTCTGACTTATGGTGACCTTATTATGGGGTTTTCTTGGCAGGTTTCTTCAGAGGGGATTTGCTACTGCTGTCCTCTGAGACTGTGAGAGTGACTTGCCCAAAGTCACCCAGTTAGTTTTTATGCTTGAGCTGAAAATCGAACCCTGATCTCCAGGGCCACAGTTCAATGCTCAAACCACTACACCACCCTGGCTTTGACTTATGGCGGTATAACATTAATACAGTGTTTGGAACAGGGTGTAGCTGTGATGGGGAGACATCACAAAAGTCATTTCTCTTGCCAGAGAAATATGACCTCCTAAGCAGTCAGGGAACCAGCAAGGCAGCTTTGACTCTTTTCAGCATCAGCTGTTATAACTGCCGCACTCTCCTATTACCACAGCTTTATTGGCTAGTCTATTCATATTGCTGCCTAGACTGACACCACATATGCCAGCATATTTATGCTAGGCCAACAGATGAAATCCTGCATCTCACTGGTGAAACATAAAGCTCCATTAGTCATGTTCTCTCTGTAGCTCCCTCCATTCAGTGGCCAGTGACAACAGAAGGCACCCAGCCACAGAAAGGTGACAGCCTCCTCCCAGATTGCTGTCTAGAAGGATGCATGTGTTGTTCTGCAGCAAGTTGCTGAAGTACAGCTGGACACAGCTGGTGCAATTATTTTGTGGGGATTTATAAATGCAAATATAGTGTTGCAGCCTGCTTTTCACTTTGCAGTCTCCTGAAGTTTTTTAAATCTTTTTTTTAATTGTTTTTTTTTAAGTTTCTTTGTTCTTGAGGAGCTCCATTTATAGGAGAGAACAGAACTTTTGGAGTCCACATTGTGGACTTCATCTCTTTATCACTGAGCAGAAAAGCAGAAACTGTTTGATAGGAGAACAGCAGACTCTCGCTTTCCTTGAAAAACAAACTTTTCTCCTTTACTTTTCAGGACTGTGAACACACACACATTTCCAGGATCTTTTCAGGAATTCCTTTTCTCCACAACTCCCTTGTGTCTCCACACAGTGTGGTTGTGATACCCAGTAACTTGCATTTGGGGGCCATCTAGCTTTCTACTCCTGTGTCCTATCTTCTCATATAAGCAGAGGATATTATTTTGCATCTCCTTCTTCTCCATTGTTTAAAGTCAAAGCCTGATAGCTTCCTTTACGCCTGTATTTGGCCTGATGGCAGAGACTGTTGTTCTTCTTCCCATAACCTCATGAAGTTTCTGATCATCATATAATGATAGTGAGACAATGAAGCAGCCCAAGCCCACAAGTGCTGCCTGGCCATACCAGAAACAGGAACTCTTTCCTCAAAACTCTTCCTCACTGGCTGCCAATGGCGAACAAATGATGTCTATGCTACCTTTTAAAAATTATTTCTTTAATTTATATTCCACATCTCTGGGTTCCACCAAGGCAGCTACTTTACTCATCTGCATCCATTTTCATATAGCTCTGTGTATCCAGAGTGCTCTCTCTTATTTATCTTGCAATTTTTTTTTATTCATGTTGACATTAACCTGGCAACTATGCATTCTGAAAAATGCATTCCTGTCAAAACTTGGTCTCTACCTCTCTTCACATTTTACTATAATCTACACACAAAACACACAAATTGCTAGTCAAAAACGTATTTCAAGAATTACTGAAATGATCACTGTTGAAATATAGCTGTTGTAACCAAAGTGCAAGCTGTCAAAGAACGAGCCAAAGGTTAATTTCCACAGAGGGTGATCTGGCTTTGGAACCACTTTGGGCATGTTTCCACTAGCAGTTCTTCATTTGCTGTTCCACACCCACAGCTAGGCCATCCCGGCTTGCCTGGAAAACTAGAGGAATTCTAGTAGTGAGAAGTCTCAAACTGCACAGCTAGCATCTTATGGCCCTGTCTGCTGGTGCCAGGAAAAGGCAAATTGGCACATGCATCAACAATATTTTAATGGAGCAAGAGAAGAAGGTGAAAGGGGGCATTTTAAGACCAACACGAGATGGTTTGAGTTGATTTAACCATGGCTCACAGCCACAGTGTTCTGGAAATCATAGTTCTTTGACAGTAATATGGCTCTTTTACAATGAATTCTCCCCATCTTTGGAAAATTGTACTCTCCATTGAGAAAAACTCATTGCATTGAACAAACCCCAAATTCATAATGTAGACATTTTCTAGAATTATGTTTTCTACCTCTATTTTTATAAACATTTATGCATTCCTATGAGTTATAATAACTACTATACTAATGGCAGTTTGCCTCTTATTAAATACATCTGCTTTTAATATTTGTTGAACATGTTTGCTCCCTGGAATATGTTGTGTGCCTTCAAGTTGTTTCCAACTTATGACGACCCCAAGGCGACCCTATCATATCATGGGGTTTTCTTGGCAAATTTCTTCAGACAGGGTTTGCCACTGCCATCCTCTGTGGCTGAGAGAGTGTGACTTGCCCAAGGTCACCCATTAGGCTTACATGGCTGAGCTGGGATCTGAACCTTGGTCTGCAGAGTCATAGTCCAACACTCAAAGTACTAGCCCATGCAATGTTAAAAATATAAGCACAGGGAAGCTCACAGTGAAATTATTATCTGATAATATTTTGATATATTAAAGTAATATACAGTAGTTTAAATACAGTTCTGCAATGTTTGCAATATATTAGATGCAGATGAAGAAACAGGCAACAGAAACTCAAAACGAACAGGAAAATACTATTTTCAAAGTAATTAATGGAATTAAGGGGTTAAGGGGTCCAGTGTATTTCCTCTCTCTGCTATATCTTACAATAAGTGTTGCAAGTTAGCACTATGATTTACAAACCAGCTTAAATCCAGTTCCTTGTGTCAATTAGCATTGATCTATTCAATTAATTTCTGAATGTTAAGTAAATATTTATGTAAATTCCATGGATGCAACTAGACTGAAGTTGCTGACATCTTCTGGTGTGAAAGAAAAGTCTAAAGCTGCACATAAAATATAATAGAAATATGGAATGTGAGAAGCATGAATCAGGGAAGACTTAACATTGTAAAACATTAAAATACTTAGGTAGTGCAAGCTAACATGCACAAGAACAGGACATTTTCAATCTGATAACTGCATAATATTTTACTCTGGGAATGAAAATCTAAAAAGAAATGAAGTTGCATAAACATGGGGATAAGGTGCAGCAAAAGCAGTCAGGGGATATAATGAGAAGTCTGATCAAATCATACTGATAAAGCTTCAGGGAAAACCCATCAATATAACCAAAATGCAAGTTTATGCTCTCCCAGAAAGGTAGATGAGGAAAGAAAGAGAAAGATTCTGTGCTGGCATCCAAGAGGAAATTGATAAAACACCCAAACAGGGCATGTTGTGGCACAGGCAATGAACTGTTAACATCAAAAACTAGAGTAAAGCTCAAGAAGTACCCTACATATAATAGTACTATTATATGTAGAAGAAAGATGGACTGAATTCAGGGATATCAAGGAAAAATGCAAATAATAATAATATTTTTTATTTTGTACCCGCAAAAAGATTCTGATAGATGTAACCAGCAAGGGAGCATATTATATGATCATGACAAAACAGATGAGGGAAGTAATACAATGAAGAACCTTTAAAAGAAATGAAATGATGACAGATTTCTGCAAGGAAGAAACTTTTGTTAAATCTATGATCTCTGAAACTGAAATGGAAGCTGCTCTCCAAGCACTGGGGAGAAATGGAGTGTTATCAAAGTATTTCAGAAGAAAATGAACCTGTGTTTTACAGATTATGGCAAAACTTTTAATTATGTTGTTCATGAAAAACCATGGATTTTTCTTCTAAAAGAAATGGGAGTGCCACAGCATTGAATTGTCCTGATGCCTAACCTATACTCTGGACAAAAAACCACTATTAGGACAGACTATGGAGAAATAAAATGGTTTCCAATTGGCAAAGGAAGACAAGTTTGCATTTTATCACCCTGTTTATTTAACTTACATGCAGAACCTATGATACGTAAATTCAGAGGAATGAGCTGGGAAAACTGGCAGAAGTAATATCAGTAATGTAAGATCTGAAGATAACACCATATTACTTGCAGAAAATAGCAAAGATTTGGAATGACTACTGTTGAAAGAAAGGAAAAACAATTCCAGGTTGAACGTGATACAAACTTGCAGGCATAACTAACAAGGGCAATTTGTCAATGGTACTTATATTTTGGGGGGGGGGGGGGCCTGTATTTACTTATTTGTCATTTCTGACTTTTTCTCCAAGGAAATCAGTGTAGCTTATATACATTTCTGACTTCAATAGCTGAGAAACCAGAACTGTATAGTCTTAGGAAGAGAACTGCAGGATGTGTTCCATGCCCTGGAATATACAGGACTGACCCTGAACTGAGCTGTAATCTTGTGTTCCACTTCTGTTTTTAAGGTGAATTCAAGCCTAACACTAAAAGTATGTTTATGGTGCAGATCTGTTATGTTTGCTAATAGTGGCTCATTGCAGGGATCGGTTTCCACTGTGACCAACCTGGAACTGTTATATAACAGCCAGTGCTGGAGAGGGATCAGCTGCTAAGGTTCAAGTGGTGGACCTTTCTAGGAAGTTGAACAAGATTGGATTGTGTGCTGTGTTGTTTCCATTTCCCTCTCTTTTTTCATTGCTATGCTTTTTATTTTATTAATAAGTGAATTATATATTTTTAAAGTTATATTGGATGGCGTCCTGCACAATATTAATGAGACTTATGATCTCATAATTTTTGGGATTCAGGATTATGGTCATTAATCTCTTCAGCCATACCTCTTAACCTACCTCTTATGTTGGCAGGATCCCACTTAAAGTTTCCAAGCGGCTGCAGATTTCAGCACTGAGACATGACAACTGCAAGTACTCCCCCAGTTGTGGGACACCTTGAAACAATCCATTCAGGCAGGATCCTGACATGTTTCTCCAGCTGCCCATCTCAACACTCCCCAGAGTTGTCATTTCCCACTGTTTCAATCCAAAGCACCTCAGAAATCCTTCAGTTGGAGCATTGCCTGGCTCAAGTGGTCAGTTTTTTAAGAACAGAAGCAGAAGTATCTGCATGGAAGGAGCTTCATTATCATAGCTGCGTCTGATGACGCAGGATCTCAGCCTAAATATTATTGTTGTTATTTTGCTTTTGTGTTATGTATTTTAAAACCTATTTTAAATGTAATCCATTCCAGGGAAGAGGTGGATATTAGTAGAGTAGTAGTAGTCATAGTAATACTACAGTAAGACCGTGCCATACGCAGGCTTCTCTTCCGCGGCTTTCAGCATACACTGAAGCCATGGCACAATATTATGAATGGCATGTGCACCTGTGGTGCGCACGCCACACCACATGCATGCATCCCATTATTTCCATTTTGATTTCCCCCTTACGCATACGCGATTTCCCCCTTATGCAGGGTGTGTGTGTGTCAGGAATGGATCCCCCCTGTACTTGGGACTCTGAAATCCTAGTTAAGCCAGTGCAAACCACTGTGCATGCAACTGGGTATCTAGAAGGTTCTGAAAGTGCTTTAGTTGTAGATGTGGTTCTGCCTCAACTGTTGCAAGTTGCCAGTGTACAACAGTGTGATCCAGCAACTCTGCCATAGCTGCAATGACATGGTTTACACTACACAATGTTTTGGCTAACAAAATTATGTATTTGCACTGCTGAAATGGAAGCAACATGTAGAGTGTCCAAAAAGATAATTGTCTACCAGGTTGGTTTGTGGCGGGTGAGTAGTAGTGCTTTTACTTCAGGAGTGGGCAACAGGTAGGTTTGAGGGCACAGTGGCTCTCTCTAGGATTTCAAAAGGTCACCATACACCCCCAGCTCCTTCCCCATTAACATTTATTAAAAAATGAAAATGCTTCCACAGACACCCAGGACTATCTGTTTTAGGCTCGGTGATACCTTGATTTAACTAAAAAGTAAACCAATTTTCTTCTTAAATAAAGTTCTCTCCTGGGTCTCAAACTGCTCAGGGAACCCAAAGATCTGATGAGATTATCTCCCCCACCAATGGGGTTGTTTCAATTTTTTTAATTTTTAATGGGAAGACTAGGGGTCTTGAGGACCCTGAAATGGTATAGTGAGTCCCACATGTTGCCTACGGGCTGTACTCCCCCACTCCTTGAGGTATGTGCATTTTACCCTTGTAGTATTAAAGTTCAACTGCTGGGGGGGGGGGGGGGCTTTTTGTCTAGTCAAACTAAAATCTAGTATATTCTATGTTTTCATCCAACAGAAGAAAGTAAGTATCAGGAGAGCAATAGCAGTAATAAATAAATACAGTGTGTACTGAATGGATGCCAGGAAATCTCGTCTTAAAGCCAAGATAACCTTGATGAGGAAGAACTACACACACGTTCCAAGCAATTCTCCTCACTCCAACCAGTGTACACACAACCAATTGAGCAAGGAGGGAGTGGTAATCACCATCTCCACTGAAGTGTCCTGGAAGTAATAAATAAGCAGCAGATGCTGTGTAAGAGTTTACTAAAATATGCCAACCAACCACTATCCCTGCTTTTTAGATATCCAACATTCTCTTCATTCATTACTAAGGTCTAATTCCTATGCTAATTGTGGAGTACAAATTAACATTCTATGAGAGGCATTTTATACATCTAAGCATGAGGCAGTGTGTTGGGCTGGAAGATTTACCCTGAAAGCTCACCTGAGTCATCCACTTGGTTGTCTTCACAGTTCATCTTCACTCCACCTCCTGCAATAAGAGGACAATAATGTAAAGCACATCTGAGTATTAACTACATGGGCCAGTTCAGTCTTAAGCTACGGTAACTCAAGATAGCTTATCAAAATACATATTGCATTTGGGTTTGCCATAGAATGTATGTGCACAGATGTAGCAATAATGTCCACCAAATATTTATGGTTATTTCTATAGATATTTCTCTCATGCATTACATGTAATTAAATTAATTGTTGAAGATGTCAGAACTGATTCATGCTGTAGTATGAATCCATTCCTATCTACATAGAAGTCTTGATATATAAAGGGGAAAAAAACAGTAACAGTGCCTGGCAAAAGATTTTTTTAACTTACCTCTTTACCAAGGGAATTTAGCTTGCTGCCTTCTCTTCTGAGCTTCTGGTGGGTAGCTGAAACAACTTTGCTCGATACAAACTTTTTGGTCACTGGGACAGTTCTGCCTTTAAATTATATTTAAGGAGTATTGTTAATACTTTTAAAAAAAAATCTCTCGTGTTGTTTTAAATGTTTTTATCCATTGTGCATAATAACCTGAGGGGTCCTTGTAGGCTAAAAGACAATATATGAATGACACAAAAAAGTAATAAATACAAAAATGTAAGTAGTACCTTACATTTGCTTCTCACTGTACGAGGATCTTTCGATTAGTGTAAACTCTCCCATACAATGTTTCTCACAGGTAAGACCATTTTTTTGTATAGAAAAGTTTCTACATATGAATCAGTAAGACCTAGCCAGTTGTGGGTAGATTCATTTGTTGCAACATTCAATCTAGCTGTAGAATTTATGACAGAAAAGAAGAGCTGGATCCTGAAGGAAGGCATCTCAGCTCATTCTTAACAGTTGAATGTGAAATTAACCCCAGTATCATAATGTAAAGATGAATCTCAGTGGGCCCAGGGCCCTCAAGAGGACCTTAGAGCAATACTGTGTGTAATAGTATATAATATTGGGCTAGAATATGGGTGAGAACCATGTGGCTCTCCAAATGTTGTGCACACATAAACCACACAAGCCAACGTAACCAATGGTGAGGAATGCTGGGAGTTGCAATCCAACAACATCTGCAAGGCTGTCTCTGGGCTTGATGGATCAGTAGTTTGAATGAGTTGGACTGCAGTGTTTGATCCAGTAATCTGTCCCTGACCATGTCTCCACTGATGGTAATCAAGACACACTAATTATATTTGTTAACAACATACATGTTAACTACTTTTTAAAAAACCCTGTGCTATTAAACAAAGCCAGATATATCTGTTTTGCTTACTCTATGGGGGAATGCAAATGGGATTGTAACAATGTCCAATTTTCAAGCTGGGTTCTGTACCTGGAAAACAAAAAACTGAACAAAAACCAAACCCAAACCCTACCATACTCATCCATTGCCTCAAACTCAAATTTCAACATCCTTCATTATGGAACTACAACAGCAGATGCGAAGATTTCAAAACTCTGCCACCCACATATACAAGAAATATATTTAAAATGCTGGAAAAGTTCTTTTTAATATATATCACATTTATTTGAATAAAAACTTTCATAATGTCCCCTTTAATTAAAGTGCTTAAAACATTTTACAAAAGGAACATTTTAGAAGCGAGTAAGCCATTCCAGTTTGTCAGGGGAGAAGGGGTGGGGAAGGGGGGGAACCCAATGAAATTAAACAACAGAAGGTTTTCCAAGTCACATTGGTGCATTTCTGTGCAGCACAGACATCTGGGAAGCATATGCACAGGAAGCAAACTCAGTCTTATACAACTCTAGGTTATTGGAATTACAAGCAAGGAAACATCATATTACCCTGTGTTTAAAATGTCATATATAGCTAAAGCTCTATGGGAGAAGGGGGAGTTGACAAATTCCATCTTGATAATCCAAGTGTCAAGGCAAACACTCATTGGAGAATATTTTTGGAGACACCAAGTTGTTTTGGACTCTCTGTTAATCAAGGCTGTAGAATTTCAAAACAGAGTTTCCTGTTTCACTATCTACAAATGACGTCTATGGTGGTGACTCAGTGCAAGCTGCAGAGTACTAATTTTTCCCAGTGCGGGTTCCAGTCCGTCATCAGAGGAACTGAATTTCCTCAGCAAGGGGAGCCTGAAGGGGCCATTATGCAATCCATTTCATTAGTTTAAATTAAACATTGCTCTTGCCTGTGAATGAGAATGTTGTGCTGTTGCAAATACTTGGCTTCTAAGTGTGGGTGCCTTCTTAAAGGTATACCTCTTCCCCAAATCTAAATTAATTTTCATGGCAAAAAGTATTTGGCCAGTTATAGTACTGAAATAAGGGAAGGTTCACTGTGTAGTTTTCTTGCAGAGTTACGTGATAGAAAATGTAGAATTAAACAAGCAGGCTTTTCATAGTAGCAGAAATAAAATGGGTATGATTCAATGATTAATTAACAGCGCATCTATTAATGCATTAGCATTATATCCTCTGATCTTCCTACTGTGAGCCTCTTTTTAACTTAACGATTCCAACTTATGTACAACTTCAGAAAGCCATCCAGAATCTATGAGCTTTATCACAACACTTCTGTTCTCCCTCCAGAGACAGCCATAAAAGCATTCCTTTTGTCCAAAAGATTTTTTCAGCACAATAAAAAGCATGCTTTTACAACCACCTCCTTCAGGAAAACAATGGAAATGCTACAACAGCATACAGGAAGGTAAGCATTGCATCTCAGCTTACTTTTGTAATGTGATAAGGTTCAAAGGTTTTTGATGGTTGTACTTAAGTTGGAGTCGCTAAGCCTAAGAGACACTCAGAATAGGATGATCAGATAATATTGAGTTAATGTGTTAATAATTGAACTTTAATCATTGAATCATACCTATTTTATTTCTAATACTACAAAAAGCCTGCTTTATTTGATCCTACATTTTCTATGTAGGAGAGGTCAGCAGAGAGATAAACAGAAAGACGCTTCTCTGTTACTGCATCTTGGCTCATTTTTGCAATGCAACAAGGATCTTAATGTCTAATCTTGACAAAATGGAGAATGCAAAGTGTTTTGCTTGCTGGTTTCAACATTTTCTGAGTTATTTCATTACTTACGTGTTCAAGAGGATGAAAGAAGATATAATATACTATTACATTATTTATTAAGCTTAAAAGGTCTGTAGCAGCCTTTTGCTTCTCAAAAATGATTGGAGAACTCATGCTTTGGAAAATGGCATTATTGGAATTTGGACATTCTTGGAAAATGGTGTCTAAAACTCAAAAATAGGTTAGACACATCCAAGAGCTTCGGTGAATCCCACTGAACTTTAAACCTCCTCCCCTTTGGAACCTCTTCCCCACATACAGGCATACTCTTGATAAAGAATGTATACAGAATGGGCTGGGCTGTTTTTGATCCAGGACTAAGATGTCATTGGTTGTTATTGGTTTGGTCTTTCCATGTATTTCTCAATTCCTTAAAATCCACAATGCAAGCCATTCTCTGCTATGATGTGGCTATAATGGAAGAAACTTCTACTGCCTGCCAATCTCTGTTGGAAAGTGAGTGTCTTCAAATGGAAGCCAGCTTACAGAAAGGAGTGTGATGGCTAACTGCCATCCTATTAAAAGGATATGCAACATCTGTTTAATTCACTATACAATACTGTTGCAATACAGGCAAGAGACTGAAGGTCTGATAACAAGACATTAATCATATTTCAACCCTGACTTTCAAAGAAGCTAGATTTCTATCAGTTTTTTTTTTAAAAATGAGCTTATATATAAAAGAAAAAGTTGGTTGCCATCCAAAGGAAGAACTAGGCATGTCAAAAAAAAACCCCTGTTATAAGAAGTAGGTTTCAGATCGCTGTCTACAGAAGTGGTAGATGAAAACAGACAGAGATATTTCACCAGGATCTTACAATCTTGTTCTCCCCTCTGATCCACAGCAGCCGTCCCCAGCTCACTTTATCCAGAGGCACCCCAACCAGCAATGAAGCATTTTTTATGAGGAGACTCTACACTTTGATAGGAAGAGGAGCAGGCAGGAAAGACATTTTCTCCTTGCTCTTTTGCACTATCATCCAACAAAGTCTCTTTTTGTATACCAAACATGTGGGTGCCTTCATTTAATAAAAAGTTTTGATGTCTCTAGCTTATTATCCAACATGAATACAATTATAAATTCATCATAAATCCATGACTGTGTTTCCAAAGTCATAATTTGTTCAGAATGTTTATAGCAAAAAATTGGATGGGGCAATAAAAACAAATTAATTTACTTATAATTTAAATAAGAGAGAGAGAGAGAATTGATTTTTGAATTACTCTGAGACTGCCATACTGTCCCTTCCTGATGTGTGAGTATTATGTGTTTATGGTTGCAACAGTTAGGTAAATGATCATTAACTTGTCTAATGACTGATAAAGCTAAAACAGGTCATGATCCACTTCATTCATCGAGTTTTCACAGTGTTTCATCATCACTCATGTCCCAGATCTGTAACAAAAAAAAAAAAAAAAAGAGAGAGAGAGAGAGAGAGAGGAGAAAGCCATTCAGTATCATAAATATTTAATTTTTTTATATAATTGTTTATTTAAAATAATACAAAGAGTATGTCCTAGTGACGTTGATACTACAACATTGTAGTAGCCAAATTATTTTTTAGATTTTAGAAAATCTAATTCAGACAAAGACATTTAATGCCAGAAAACTACACAAAATTTCAAACAAAATAATTGCTGACTCTATCAACCTGTAAATTGGTGAGAAATAAATAAGAGACCTGGATTTATCTGTTCCAAGAAAACTTTCTGCAAAAGAACATTTCCCAAACCACTAAAAGTTAATATTGAATATGCTTCCTGGAGTGAAAGAACCATTGCTTTTTTATCAATAAAGTTACAGAGTGGTGCCAGCTTCTTTGCATGGCATCTTCATAGCATGCCACCACCTATAAACTGTTTGTAACATGACATTCAATGTGAAAACAGGGATCTCCCTTGTCCCAGTCATTCTTTTCCTGTGTTTCTTCCAAGTGTATTGACCCAAATGCAACTATAGTTATTTATAAGAAAGGTCATATAGAAGAGATGCTAAAATAAGGCTAGTTTGAAGAACTAAATGTGCATAGGTTACATGACTGCTACCCCAGTTGCTTTTTGAAAATAATTTGGGATCTGGTTTTTTATTTGCCTACTAAGCTCACAAAACAATGCTGGAATACACAATTTTTATAATGTTCCTTAGACCTATTATTTGTGAAATTAGGTACATTATTTTCTTACAGAAGGAAGAAGGGGAAGTTATTTTCGTCCATCCCCACTCCACCAATGCTACAAAACAATTCTAGGTGAACTGGATGTTTTATGATGGAACAATGAAGGTCTTTCATTTCCTTCCTGCAACAAAAGTGCTTGAAAACAATAACTAAAAGGGAAGTGGGAATACGGACAAGGATCTGAGAGGACAAATGTAAGAAAATGTGTGCAAATCGGCACAAAGAATACAGCATGATAAGACTGTGTGCCCAGTATTGCCCCTTCTATGCTCACTTCAGGAAACATAAATATCTATAATAAGCATTTATTTTCTTCCTGTAACTGCATATTATTATAAACGTGTATAAGTGCACTACCATTTGTATATGTTTCAAAAATAATAAAATGAGAACTGCCTTCAAGAGGCAGGTGAAGGTCCACATAATCCTGCATTCTGTTTTCAATTACAGCTAGCCAGAGGTTTCTTCTTGCCCATGCAATGTAGCTAAAAATGGCAGCTAAAATTGCCATTGTGAACTCTAGCTCTATCTTTTGTTATGGGCACAATACAAAGATGAAAGACATCTAATGTTGCATCTATATCCCCTGACTGCTTAAATCCGCATCCTCAATATGGTGCCCATCTGACATTTCGGACTATAATTCTCATCTGCCCCATATTGTACAGCCAAAGGCAAAATAGAATAGGAGTTCTGGCCTAAGAATGTGGAGATTTGGTCAACATGTTTTGAAGAACTAAGCAGCAAGTCAGATTGTCTCTTCCTCAATTTTTTCAGCTGCTGCACATCCATCATTAGATCAGTTGGGAGGTTTTTTATTGAGTCTTTCCCAATGCTCTTCTTCTCTCAAAGAATTTATTTTGTTAGCTGATAAATGATGCCCAGGCTTTTGTCTCTTACTGTTCACTTCAATCTACACTTTCTAGCCAATTTCACCATTCAGGATACTGCTATCTCCTGTCAGAGGAGACTGTAAAGGGTTCTGTAACTATTAGCACTACCAATTTGTGTTTGTCTGTCAGTTGGCCACTTCTTATGCTGGGCGCTCATACTTTCCACCTTTGCTTAATCATTTCCCAACCATAACATCTTTTCTCTTTTTTTGGTTTCTGATTATCCTTCCTTTTCTCTTTTAAATCTATTTGCTCTCATCAAGTGTTTCTTTTTCCATTTACTCCATGTTCGCTTTGAACTTATACATTTCCCGCTCATTAAATTCATGATCTGTTCACTTTATATCTCTTATCTCACTTCTTTCTCATGTTCTTAAATCTTTTCTCATATGGTATACTCCCAACTGACCATATTAATCTTTTCACCACTTTCAAAATACCCCCTCTTTGTCTTTCTATTTTTCCTAATGTCCTATTTCCATCCTTTTTTATTTTTCTAAATCACTGGAGTATGTTGTTTACCTATGCTGCCTGGAACCTCCTTCTTTGAACCCTAATTTATTTGCAAAATCTGATCTTTATTATATATATATATATATATATATATATCCCACTGATTTTTCCAACTAAAGCTTCTAGTGACTTAATTCTTCCTACAAGTAAGAGCCCGAACATAGCTGGCATCTTTTTGAATTTTACCAGTATGTTTAATAAGATGTTTACACATATCTCCTTTCTAATCTTGGTTTTCAACAGTCTTTAAGAAAACCATTGTCATGGAGTTGAAAGGGTCTAGCCCAGACCCAGAATCCTCTGTTAAAACACTCCTGAAAGATGGCAATCCACCCACCAAAGAAAGGTGAGACTACCACCGTCCCATAATGCTTCACAAACAAACAATATTTCTGATGACACTGACTTTGCATTTTCTCTCCCACCCTTTATGTACTTTGGTGCCTATGGTCTAAGTTCAATTGCTACTTTCAATTAGAGTAAACTCTTGAAAGAGAACCATCATGGCATAGTGGTTTGAGTGTTGAACTATGACTCTTGAGACCAGGGTTCGATTCCCAGCTTGGCCATGAAACCCACTGGGTGACCTTGGGCAAGTCATATGCTATCAGCCTCAGCCGAGGCAATGGCAAACCTCCTCTGAATCTAATTTGCCAAGAAAACCCCATGATAGTTTTGCCTTAGAATCATAAGTCAGAAATGATTTGAGCGTACACAAGAACAACAACACTCTTGAATCAACAGAATGTAAGCAAGTGTTGATTTAACAACTGCCCATTTGTTCAATAGGTCTACTCTGCTGCTCAGGACTAGCAACTGGCTTTAAGCACTTATCTCCTATATCTATTATCAACATGCTGATGACATCTAATTACATTTTTCTCTTCCACCCCACATTTTTCTTGTTCACAGTAATTTTAGGCTGCATCTGCACTGCAGAATTAATGCACTTTGACTGCTATGGCTCAATGCTATGAGATTCTGGGATTTGTAGTTTGTTGTGGCACCAGAGCGCTCTCACAGAGAAGGCAAAATTTCTCATAAAATTACAAATTCCATAATTCCATTGTATGGAGCCATGGCAGTTAAAGCAGTGTCAAAACTGCATTGTTTCTGCAGTGCAGATGCAGCCTTAAAGTGACCCAAGATAAGCATTCTGAATCCACTTTTACCCTTGTAGCTCACTGTATTAGTCCCACTGCACAACCTTCTTCCCATACCTTCCTTTTATGGAAGGAACTCTTCTTTTACTTTTTTTCGCTATGCTTTGCCCGCCTCTAAGCATCTCCTGCACATAACATTTATATTGTACTCCTTTCTTAAAGAGATACATATCATAACTGCTGTTTTCCTTTTCAATCTATTTGATTCAAACTGTTTAAATTCTATGGATAGTTTAAGTATATTACAATGAAAAATGTTTTATATGCTTTCAATTTTGTCTTTTTCCTTTTATCTGCATTTGTTTTATTTTTCTAAGCTGCCTTGAATTAAAGTTTTGAGATAAACATTAACAACAACAACAACAACAACAACTGTGTGTCCCAAGTCATCACTGTATGCAAAGGGATCTAGGTAGTCTCAAAGATGATGATGATGATGATGATGATGATGATGATGATTTATTTATATAGCACTGTAGATTTACACAGCGCTGTACATACAATAAAAAAGATAAAAGTAAAACTGACCATGGCATACATTCTAAGAAATAATAGCATAATACATTATAAACAATACATAAAAATACAGGAAAGGGTTCAATAAAATAAGGCAGGCAACAAATTAAAAATGTCAAAATATAAATAATAAAGATGCTACGAGATTTCTTTGCATACTGATATTCCTGCCTAACACGACTATGTCTCGGATTCCAATGCATGACTAATATTCTTATTTAATAAAAACTTGCTTGTAGTTCTTTTTTCTGACCCTCAGTTATCTCTGTCTGGGAAATGTCTCTACATATTCAAGACACATTTTCTTGGAAGACCTATCAGATGTAAGCACAGATTTGACACTTTAGTCATGCAGAAAGCATTCACTCTGGATGAAAGTAGACTGCTGAATTTTATAGTTTCTCTTTCTTTAAAAAAAAGTGGGGAGCTAAGGAATGGCATGTACATTTCATTCCTGTTTTTTACTGGGAAAGCCAGCCATGCTGTTGATAATGAACTGCGCAGTGGCATGGTACTACATGAAAACCAAGATTTATTACAATGTTTAAAAGAAGCAAAGCTGGGCCAATAATGTAGGGTGAGAGAAGACATGTAACAATAAATGGCTTATCATGATAGCTGAATGCAGCCCGTCTTGGTCTGAGATCAACAAACTGCCTTTCACAGCACCTCAAGGCTGCCATTCCAAACAGTGAGCTAACACAAGTTCCTGAAATACTTTTATTCAGGGCTTAGCCAAATGATCTGTCAAATCAAGCAACTTATTACTATAGTCTTTCATATCCAAGTTCAAAGGCAATAGTGTGATAAATCACCACTGAGTTTTGTTTGGAAATCAAGTAAAGTTAACATGCTCTGTAGAAGAGGAGAAAGCAATGGAATGGAGAAGTGGTTGTGTCTCTGAAGGAAGCACTAGTGAAACCTGTACTTCAACACCAAGATGCACTAAAGATTCATGAAATAATGGCACCCTGCCACTGTGAAGAGGTGGCATTCTTCTTTATGCTCATTATCACTATGACTGTTTTTAGCACGAACTTTCTTGGATTTCAACCATTTCTTCAGGTGCATCAGTTAGTCCAAAGGTATCACTAGATTCCACCACCAGCCCTTTTCTTTTATTCCCAACATGAGGTCAGGCTATAGGACTATCAAAAAGAGATTGTTGTATTTTAGGGTAAAACAAAGCAAACAAAAGCTTATCACCAGAATGAAAACAATTCAATTTAGTTCAAAGGCAATAAAGGAACTGGTATCTAAGGAATTTGACATTCCCTCCCTCCAGCTTGGCAAAGCGCAAATAATTTCATCAGAAATACACACTATACTGTAACAGATGCTATGGAGGAGTCAGCGTTGTTGAGTATGCTGCAAATGTGAGTCAGACCCTTCAAGGCTTCCAATTGCTTGCTTACAAGCCAAACAGCTTGCTTTGGCTCTCGACACTGTCTTCCCATATGGGACCTACTTTGATCTTTTAAAGCTATTATACAAACGCAATTACATTCATTTTATGGGATCAACAGGGACTAGAGAAAGAGCACACTAATCCCAGTGTGAGTGATAGTGTGAGCAGCTACTTTCTGTAATTTGAACAGAGGGCTGCAAATATCTTCAGTGTGCTCCCAAAATGGGACTATACTGCAAAGCTGCAAATGAATTCTCAATACAAAGTCGCTTAATACAGCTAACAGATATGTAATGCAAGTAAGATTCCTTCTTTGCCTTTCAGAAATCCCTCAATTCTTATTTCAAGTTTATGCTGAGGTCTGATGAAAAAAAGTTGTTTTATTATTTATGACTGCTAAATATACTAGTGTATGATGGCTAAATATACTAATGTATATTAACTTAAGAAGATTAGGTTTGTTGTTGTGTGCCTCCTAAGGCAAACCTATCACAGGATTTTCTTAACAAGGTTTGTTCACAGGAGGTTTACCACTGTCTTCCTCTGAGGCTGAGAGAGTGCCACTTGCTTAAGGTCACCCAGTGGGTTTCCATGACTAAGTGGTGATTCAAATCCTGGTCTCCCAGAGTTAAAGTCCAACTCTTTTAAGTTAGTCATCTGAACACAAACCCACAAAAGCAAAGAAAAAGAAGCTAGTCCAACCAGTGCCATTTATACAAAGGACATCAGGAGGTATACCAGAAGTTTAGGGAATGGTGCTACTACTTAGAAAGCTAACAGCATATTGTTACTAAATTGTCTTTTTTAAATGACATGCTACAGTTTTTAAAATAGTACCACCACCATCATTTAATGTTTCAGGACACAGCCCCATGCCACATGGCTTTGAAACTCCTTCAGTTAGCACACATTCTGGCTGGCTTTAGTAGTTTGGTGCTCACCTTGGCTCTGTTCTAGAAGGGGCAGGAATTGAGTATTCAATGCTGTGCTTAATTTTAGAGGTACTTCTAAAGCCTCATGTAAAATAATGGAGGATCCTCATTGTGCTCCCCAGCTCCCAGGAGGAAAGGAGAAAGGGGTCACTTCTATCATACTGCACTTGGGCAGCACTCTCCAAAGAGCCATACCATATGGAAGATCACTGCTTCTTCCTCCTCCTAACACCATCTACCTGTTTTTTTGAAGCTGGGATTTTCTTATCCCTTCCTAGCACCAGCTGTTAATGGTCTTGTAAGCTGACTTTGCTGTTTCCTTCCTTCCTAATACAAGCAGGAGCTGCTGTCATTTCTCACAATGTGGCATTTCCCTGGTGCTCTTTGCAGCAGTGGAAAGTGCTTGAGCACATCCAAGAAAGGCAGCTCCTGTGGTGAGCACCAGTGAGTACTGGGAGGGACTGGGCAAGGAGACAGTGTCTTGGCTCAGCAACAGATAGAGTCAGAAAAGGAGGTCATTAGACTTGTCATGTTTATCATGACAAAATATTGAACAGGGCAACAGAACATGTGGATTCTCCACATTTTTAGAAAAGCCTTTTTTGTGGAGATAGGTATTGACAGCTTCTGTAGGTTTTTCATTAGAAGTACTGACCTGGTATAATGGATTTCTCACTGTCTGTATTGGGAGGTTCTGTGAGCCAACATGGTATAGTGGTTTCACTACTGGACTAGGATACCTGAGACCAGAGTGCAAATCCCTGCTCAGCCACAGAAACACAGGGCTATACTCTCTCAGTCTTTGAAGACAGCAATAGCCAACCCTCTCTGAACTTGTCAAGAAAACTTTAGAAAAGGGTTACCATAAGTCAGAGGTGACCTGAAGACACACAATAACAACTGGATATTCTGGTTGTCTTGGTTGCCCTTTAGATTGCTTCATATGTTGTCACCTGGCCCAATTGTTGTTCTAGAGCTGTGCGGGAAGGACACAGTTTAAAAAAATGGATATACAGTACAGCAGATACTGCTTTGTCAGATTGGTAGTATGTGTACTAGACTCACAGGAATAAATTGTGACTGTGCAAGATAGTAACTTCAAAGGGCCTCTCCTCCCAGTAAATCTATGTGAAAAAAAGGAATAGCTACAGGGAATTAACCAGTCCATAACCACAGAGTGAAATAGGTATTTACATGGTCCAAAAATGCATGGAGGTGTTGATGAATGGTGGAATGAAGAAGAGAATAATTGAATTTTTTGATAGTCCAGGGTGGGAATCAGACAGTCTCATAATTATTGGTGGACTGCCAACTCTCAGAGGCCCTCACCAAGACAGCCTGTCATTTATTTAAAAAAAATGCTGGGAGCTGTAGTTCAGTACTATTAGGAGGGCCACATGATTCCCACCCTTGTCTAAATTTGTCTGCCAGGAAGGGGTTATCCTAGAGATTATTGTTGGTGGTTTTTTGCTTGATGTCCTCTCTTATGAATAGTTTCACAAAGCAAAATTCAGTGTGTTGGATTTAAAATGCAGGAAGAGACAAGATTGTACTGTACAGCTATAATCCAAGGCCCTGGGCTGGCAAAGTCGACAATCCAAAGTAAATAGACTACAAGAAGAGTTCTGATCATCTCTCTCTTTACTTTGGAAACACATTTAAATCTGCTCCCTAAATTTAGATCTTATTTTGTACAAACTGGCCACTTCTTGCTACAGTGTACATTAAAAAATATCTTCTGCCATTCAAGTCCATCTATGCTCATCTGATTTTTAGATCTTTGGTCATTTAAGAGCCCTGGTTGCACAGTGGTTAAATACCTGTACTGCAGCTACTCGCAGACTTTAAGGTTGTGAGTTCAATCCCAGCCAGGGGCTCAAGATCAACTCTGGCCTGCATCCTTCTCAGGTCACTAAAATAAGTACCCAGCTTGTTGAGGGCAATTAGCTTACAGTTGTAAACTGCTTAGAGACTGCTTTGGCAGTATGAATTGGTATATAAATGGAGCTGCTATTGTTATTGTTATTTTTAATTTCTTGTAAAACCAAAATATGTTCTGGGAACTAGACTGCAGCTTAATTTCCCTAATCTCCATTTTAAATTTACAAACAAATGTAAGATTGCAAAGAGCGAAGGTGAGCATGTGGACAAATTTATGGTGTTAATCTTTGAAAAAAAATTCTACATTTCAAAAGCCAGACTTTTACAAATGAAGCAGAATACACCTTTCTGGATGGAACAGAGTCATAGAATCATAGAATCACAGAGTTGGAAGAAACCACAAGGGCCATCTGCCATGCAGGAACTCCCAATCAAAGCAACCTTGAAAGATGACCATCCAGCCTCTGCTTAAAGACCTCTAAGGAAGGAGATTCCACTACACTCCAAAGGAGTGTGCTCCATTGTCGAACAGCCTTTACTGTCAGGAAGTTCCTCCTAATGTCTAGGTGGAATATATTTTCCTGCAGTTTGCACCCATTGTTCCACATTCTAGTCACTGGAGCAGCAGAAAACAAGCTCGCACCCTTCTCAATATGACATCCCTTCAAATATTTAAACAGGGCTGTTAAATAATAATAATAATAATAATAATAATAATATTTATACCCCACTCTTCAGCCAAGGCTATCAGAGTGGCTTACAATTTGTTAATTAAACATTTCCCTGCCCTCAGGCTTACATTCTAAAGTGACATGACACAAAAGGAGAAAGGAATGGTGGTGGGGAAGGGGAATGTCCAGTAGATCTTCTCTCCCTCGGAGGCCTGGACCAAGGCAGATGGACTGGAGGGAGGGCTCTTATTATTATTATTATATCACCTCTTAAACTTCTCTTCTCCAGGCTAAACATACCCAGCTCCGTAAGTCGTTCCTCATAGGGCATGGTTTCCAGACCCTTCACCATTTTAGTTGCCCTTCTTTGGACCCGTTCCAATTTCTCCACTTCCTTTTTGAACTGTGGTGCCCAGAACTGGACACAGTATTCCAGGTGGGGCCTGACCAAAGCAGAATAGAGTGGCACTATTATTCCCTTGATCTAGACACTATACTTCTATTGATGCAGCCTAAAATTGCATTGGCCTTTTTAGCTGCTGCATCGCATTGTTGACTCATGTTCAATTTATGGTCTACTTGGACCTCTAGATCCCTTTCACATGTGGTCTCATTCAGCCAGGTGTCCCCCATCCTGTATCTGTGCATTTCTCTGTGATGAATTTCATTTTGTTAGCATTGGCCCAGCTTTCTAGTCTATTCAGGTCATTTTGAATTTTGATGCTGTCCTCTGGGTTATTAGCTACTCCTCCTAATTTGGTGTCATCTGCAAATTTGATAACTATGCCCCCAACACTGTCATCGAAGTCATTAATAAAGATATTGAATAGCACTGGGTCCAGGATGTAACCCTGTGGCACCCCACTGGTCACTTCTTTCCAGGATGAAAAGGAACCATTGTTGAGCACCCTTTTGGTGCGGCCAGTCAACCAGTTACAAATCCATGTCACGGTTAACTTTTCAAGCACATATTTTACAACCTTGTTTGCAAGAATGTCATGGGGAACCTTGTCAAAGGCCTTACTGAAATCAAGATATACTATATCCACAGCATTCCCTTCATCTACCAAGCTGGTAATTTTATCAAAAAAAGAGATCAGATTTGTCTGACATGACTTGTTTTTCTGAAACTCATGTTGACTTATTCTGTGCTGGAATTCTCCTATTTCGTCTCCTGCTCCAATGTCCTCAGCTTGAACCCCCTTTGCCTTTTCTGAGAAGACTGAAGCAAAGAAGGTCTTGAGTAATTCTGCCTTTTCTCTGTTCCCTGTTAGCATTTTGCCATCTTCACCACACAGCGACCCTACCAATTCCTTCTTCTTCCTTTTGCTGCAGACGTACCCAAAAAAAGCCCTTTTTATTGTTCTTAACCTCTCTAGCAAGCCTGAGTTCATTCTGCGCTTCAGATTTTCTTACTTTATCCTTACACATGCTGGCTATTTGTTTGAATTCCTCTTTGGTGATTTTCCAAGTTTTCCATTTCTTATACATGTTCCGTTTAAAACCTAGCGCAGTTGAAAGTTCCTTAGTCATCACTCCTGGTTTCTTCAGACATCTCCCATTTTTCTTCCTCATTGGAACTGTTTGAAATTGTGCCTTCAGTATCTCCCTTTTGAGGAACTCCCATCTGTCTTGAACTCCCTTCTCTTTTAGTATTCCTGACCATGGGATCGCTCTCAGTATTTCTCTAAGTTTACTAAAATCAGCTTTCCTAAAGTCTAGAGTGCATGTCTGACTATGCCTGGCTTCTCCTTTCCACTGTATAACAAACTCCAGGAGAACATGGAGAATGTTCCAACCACTTGCACCCCATTAACTAGGTCTTTCCTGTTGATTAAGATCAGATCCAAAATAGCTGACTCCCTTGTTGCCTCTTCCACCTTTTGGACAATGAAATTGTCTTCCAGGCAAGTAAGGATTCTGGAATTCAAACTTAGCAAATCCTTGAGGGTTTTGCTGAGTTTGAATTCCAGCAAATATCAGGATATTTGAAGTCACCCATCACTACTATATTTCTCCTTTCTGAATGTGTGGTTATCTGTTCTAGAAAGGCATCATCCAAATCATCTGCCTGAGTTGGGGGTCTGTAGTAGCTCCCACAGTAACATCCCTGTTGTTTCCCTCTCCTTTAATTTTTATCCAGATGCACTCCACCTGGCTTCCAGTATTGATGTTCTGAATCTCTTCACTGGTGTAAATATCCCTGACCTATAATGATATTCCTCCTCCTTTCCTGTTTGGCCTGTTTCTTTTAAAAAGGTTATACCCCTCTATTTCTACATTCCAATCATGAGACTCATCCCACCAGGTTTCAGTGATGCCTATTATATCATATTTCCCTTGATGTGCTAGGAGTTCAAGTTCATCTTGCTTATTTCCCATGCTCTGTGCATTAGTGTAGAGACATCTAAGACCGTGTGTCTCCTTTACTTGCTGCCTGTGCACATTTTTTTTGCCTCCTATTGTTGGGTCCTTGCACTGTTTGCCTTGTTCCTTCTATGTCATTTTGACTATTTTTTCCAGCCCTTTTGCCTTCCAGAATGCTATCTCCCTTCCCCACATAACTCATTTTAAAGCCCTCCTGATCAGTTTCTTCAGACTGTTGGCAAAAACATTTCTGCCAATTGGCATGAGATGCAGCCCATCCCTTGCCAGAAGTCCCCCCTCATGGAACCGCAGCCCATGATCCAAGAATCCAAATTGTTCTCGGCGACACCATCTGCAGAGTCAGTTGCTGACATCTGCTATTTTCTTCTCCCTTCCTGGACCATGCCCTTCTACTGGCAGAAGAGACGAGATGACAATCTGTGCGTCCATTTCCTTCAGCTTCATACCCAAAGCCTTGTAATCCCTTCTGATATTCTGAAGGCTGTGTCTTGCTGTGTCATTCCTTCCCACGTGGACCAAAAGCAAGGGGTATTGGTCAGTAGGCTTGACCAGTCCCGTCAGCCTCTCCATCACATCACAGATATTTGCCCCAGGGAGACAACATACCTCCCGAGACATCTTGTCAGGCTCACAAATCACTGCTTCTGTACCTCTCAGCAAGGAGTCCCCCACCACGACCACATGCTTCCTCTGAGGCTTAGCAGCGACTGTTCCCTGTGGTGGAACTCCCAGGCTCCCCTGCTCTATCCCTGAAGTCTGTCCATGCTGCTCTTCCTCATCCTCCTTAATAAGGGAAAGGGCTTCAAAACAATTCTGTAGCTGCAAGCTCCCAGAACGATCCCTGGTTTCTCTTTGCCTGTGTGTCACATTCCTCTAACTGTCTTCCTCCTGTGTACATGAAGTGACCTTCTCCTCCCCAGCGACTTCCTCTGTGTTCATAACTGTTTGTTCCGTTCTTTCCAGGAAAACCTCTTTCTTCCTGATATGCTGAAGTGTAGCTGCCTGAGCCTCCAGCTGCTGTACTTTCTCTTCCAAGAGGGCTACCAACTTGCACTTGGGGCATGTGAAATTCCCCACATCTGCCAGCAAGAAGACAAACATCCCACAAGTGTTGCAGGTGACTGCAGCAGATCCCTCAGTGTCCATACCAAGAAGTGTTAAGTAGAATCATAGAATCACAGAATCATACCGAGAAGTGTTAAGTAGAGTCGAAAAATCATAGAGTGGGAAGAGACCACAAGGGCCAGTCCCTGCCATATAGGAACATAAAATTAAAGCACTCCTGACAAGTGGCCATCCAGCCTCTGCTTAAAAACCTACAAAGATGCAGACGTCTTAATTTTGACTTATGGCAACCCCATGAATTCCTTCCTCTGAAATAAAGCCAACAGTACCTGGCATCCATGTACACAGGACAAAATATTACCCAAAGGGTTGTGACATCACTTCACTTCTGCCTGCTAATTTATCTGGCATAAAGCTGAAAACTGAGGTATTTTCCCATGCTTTTTCACAGTTACAGCTGCTGGGGGAGCGTCAGGGAGGGAAACTGACCCCTAGCCTCCAAAACACTTGCCCAGCCCTGAGCTAGTGCCATCTTAGATTCTTTGATGTTACTTGAATAGCAGACTTATAGGAAACTGAAGAGTACACTTGGCCTATCCCTTTTGACCTGGAAATGCAATACAGCCAGATATAGTTTGATTGCAATTCGCATCAGCTCTGATTGGAAAAGCCATTCTAATTTTCATAACCAATGGCAAGGGATGACTTATTTATTTAGCACTCCTCAGCATGGGTGGCTCCCAAGACAATACAGAACAAATGAAAACATTCCTTAAAGTGAGTTAAAATAATGAGTACAAATAAAGCTAAAAATTAAAGCTAAATATGTTCTTTCCTGCTTTACACTCTCATATAATGAACCAAGTTTGCTTTTTATACTAGTTTAAAAATGTGAATGTTTATTTCAAATCATTTAAGCCATTGAGTGGCTAACTCTTTTCAGCAAGGACTGAAATTCCAATTTGGGAAGGATTGCTTCCAGTGACTTAGGGGCTCAACAGAGGGGAGGCTAAAAGCCGCCTGTCTTTACCCCTGGTTCATGCTGCAGCAGCTGCATGCTGCGAAACTGATCCGCTCCCTAAAAAGAAGCTGCTCTAGGCAGCTTCTTTTTAGGGGTGTCACAGGTGCGCTCATGCACCATGATGATGCCCCTTCCACGGAGCCCCGTTTGGGTGCTCCGATGCCAGTGCATCATCATGGTGCACCCTATGTAAACGGGGGCATGTGAACATGGCGCACGGGCACTGATAGTAGAGCTGGGCACATGTGGACATCTAGCCCTACTTTCGGGCCCAGACTGGCACAAAGCGCCCATCTGTACCGGCCCTTACTCCAAGCTGCCCTATGGGTTTCCAGGTAAATCAGTTACCCATGCTCATGATGGATAGGATTTGTTGATCAGCCATGTAATAATGAGACTAGACACAGTATTTGGGTTAAACAAGGGACATTTCTATTGACCTATTTAAATGTTTGAGGCCTTGGGCTAAGCAAACAAAGCAGGGAGCAACCAGGTGCAGATTTAACTGAGGCACAGGTGTCAACCTATGACACCTCCCTAGCCACTCTTGGGTGAAAAACTAGACCCTGAGGGCAATCAAAAGATATTGGGTGCTATTTCAGATGGTCATTTTGGAAGGTTAACCTAGAGGGTTCCCTCCTCACCCCATGACTTTATAAGAGAAAGTAAAACCCCAGATTAGCCCCTAAGTGGCTTTGTGCTTGGCCCATGGGACATGAGGCCTCTGTATTTGTCTTCCTTTTGTTTATATTTACACTTACTCCATCTCTGGTACAGAAAAGAGATGTTAAGTTTCACATGGCTTGGACACATAAAAACTGGGGCAGATTCCTTATAGTCTAAAAAGGGACCAGCACTGGTGGGCCTTGATAAAAGGCACTTCTGGCCATAGCTTCCACCTCCATCTCAGATGCCATGAGGATGCCACAAGTTTCATTGAACCACCTCCAATTCTTGGATTTTTTTTTTTTATCCAGCCTCAACTGAAGATGTCAGGGACAGAACCTCTTACATGGAAAACATACAATCTATTATTGATCTACTGATTTCAAATGTTGATCATCACTAGATTAACAGTCAAAGCTGCACAAGCATTGCCACCACTTCCAGAATGCATCTTTATTTCTTCATAGAAAAGGTGGATTCTGTTGGCAGGGTTGGCTGGTTTTTTGAAATTCATGCTTCAAGCATGAAATGGCTTGCCCACAGTCATACACACAAATTGAGGCTGGTTTCACAACAATCTTAACAGTTCAGGGCAGACAAAATGTGTTGAGTCATGTCTGTTAAAGAGGGAAGGAAGTTGCTATACATCAGTATTATGTCTTTCCACACAGATCAACTGCTTTTCAAGGTTGGGATTTTCAATAGCCAGCTTGCAGCCAAAAACACCTCCCTATATAAGTATTCATGCAGCTCTCACTCTTTGATAACAATTTCAAATGGGCAGGTGCTTGTTTGTTTTTCAAGTTACACACAAGATCATGTCAACAATTCACATCACATAAACACAACTTATACTGTGTAACAAATTTGTTATGGACAATTATCTCACATCTCCCTATTTCAGTTAATTACATCTTTGTATTTTTCTCTTTTATGTGAACTTTGTCAATAAAGCCCTCTTGCTTTGTTCCTGTACTATTTTGCAGTCTATATGCGCAACTATCAGTTCAGTAACAAATGAGGCAAGATCCACAGTTACATCCTATTTGTCCCTTTGGACAAAAGAAAGATTCCATCTGCAGAATGGCAGAGCACAGAAATTGGTCTCCTGAGATTATATAGTGATGACATTTTATTTGCAGCCACAGATTTAAACAGGCATTTTATTAGGTTATTAGCTTCATCAGTAGTTGAAAGATATTCAGCAATATCAACTGCTGAAGCTGCATCACCAATCCTTCAACCCTGGAATTTGCTGTCATCCTAGAGAAATGAGGAGGGTACAAATAAACTGATCTTAATGTACGACAGACAGCTTCTTATAATAAGCTACCTGAATAACACAAGCACAGGGATGTTTTCATACAAATCTGAACATTCTTATAAGGCCTACTATCCAATGTGATACTCACACATCTGGTTTCAGAAGGGCTGGGATTTTTGCTCTTCCCCCTCCTACAGAAGCCCTTTATGGCACATACAATATGCTGCAACATTTTCCATCCCTTCAGTGGAGTTTTTTAGGTGATAGAAGATGTGGCAGAAGAAACGACGACTGCTGACTTTGGCAACAGTGGGATCTAATGGAAATGCACTGCTGGCTCCTACTCCTTTCAAGCAGGAGCAACTGGAGACATACATCTGACAGGTCCCGATATTAGAGCATCTTGTTGTACATTGTGAAATGAGATCCCTTTGTTTTGCTTCCTAATTTTTTTATTTTTATTTTCTTTTTCTTTTTTAGCAGGAGAAAACATTTCAGCTACATGGTTTTAAAACTTGAGAAATTAAAGGTTAATGTTTTATTTATTCCAATGCTCTCCCATCAAAGTGTGTGCATTTAGTTATGAAGGTGGGAGTTCAGATTTTAGACTGGCTCCAAGAACATGAGATATTAAAGGCTGTTTTGGAGGTAAACAAATGAATTTTGTAAAAAAAAAGAAAAAATACTGGCGGGATGGATAGCCAGATGGCTAATTAGGTGACAAACAGTGGGAGCTCAGCTGAACAATTACAGGAAGATCAACAGTTGTCATTATGATAAAGAACTGCTTCGGAGTTCGTTATTGAAGTCATATTCCCAAAGGCTATGTAATGGGAATTTACTTCTGAACATACTCCTTTAATATTGCTGTGTCTGTTTTGGCCTCAGGCTACACATCAGAAATGATAAAAGAAGTTCTTTCATAGTGTTTTAAAATCAGAGCTGTTGCCCTGCCAGTATCAACATGACAAAACGCTTTTGGCTAAAAAGCAAGCAATCGCTGTAGTAAGTATCAGACAAGTGTGAACAGAAACTTTTCTAGCCAATCAAAGCACAGCCTTATCTCATTGCACACTGTTTTTACCTTTCTATATTTTAGCCAGATTTACTAACCCTTGCTTTGGCAGCAGTTACAGAACAAGTTCAGCACAATTATTCTATCAGTATAGAAGTGAAGTACTGTTTGCCGGGTCCTTTCCCCCTTCAGTCAGTTTTGAGCCAATGTAACCAGGGCACTTCCTGTGTAGTGTGTGAAAGGAAGTTGCGCAGCAAGGGAATTGGGCAAATAATGCCCCTACAAGATCTTGTTAAGTTCTGACTTCCACTTCTCAAGCTACTTTTACTTGAGCAGAGGGAGGGGGAGGAAAAGTGCAGCTAGTCAAAGTGGCAGACTGGGCATTTAAACTCTACCTTTCTTCCAAACCATTTTTCCATGGAAGGCATTTCCTTTAAAACTGAGTGAAATGCCATTACGTAATTCATCTTAGAGTTATGGGTTGCATCCAGGGATGTCAGTCTCCTTGAACAAAACTTCCATTACTTGCAGAAGCCCCATTACACTGTTACACATGTATTAAATCAAAAAGAATCCTAGATCCGTAGAGATGAAAGAGACCCAAGGGTAATACAGAGGCCCAGTCACACTACACAGTTATAGCACTTTGATGTCAAGTTTAACTGTCATGGCTGTTTCCTATACAATCTTGACATTTGTAGCTCTGGGAGGTATTTAAAATTCTCTGTCAGAGAACTCTAGTGCCTCACCAAGGTACAAACCTTCACAGTCCCATAGGATACAGTCACCACAGTTAAAACAGAACCACAGTGCTATAACTGTATCGTGTGAAAAGGCTCCCGAATTTTGATACTGTAAGCTGCTTTGATTTCCATTTGGGAAAAAGTGAGGCATAAATCAAATGAAAATCATGCAATCAAAATCAAGTAATGACTGTGCTTTCAGGATTTCTTGACAGAAATGGATTTGTAAAGGGAATGGCAAAACCATTCAAGAAACATGCAAAAAAGCAGATGATTGAGATCCTGCACAACTAGGAGTTTTTTAAGCAAAAGCTCAGATGGCCATCAATCATGGATGCTTTAACTGTAGATTCCCTGCAATGACAGGGAGTTGGACTTAAGATAATTCATTCACTTAAGAAACCACTTGCACAAAGCACTGTGCAACTCCTTACAATTTCATTTTGCTAGGCACTGTTTTACTAGTTATCCTTCCAATGCTTGAAGAAGTGCTAGTGGAACATCACCATCTTGTGTACTGTTTCCACTAGCCTTACATTTGATACAGTAAGCCAGCCCAAGAACTGAACTCTAACTTTAAAATTAGATGTTTCAAGTAGTCTCTTAAGAAATGTTTATTCTCTTTCTCCCTTGTGACAAGAATGGAATCTAGACTTTGCTGTTTAGAAACAACATTAACAAAGAAGATTCAACTACCATCATCTGCATTCAGTAAAAAAAATTCCACTGATAAAAGTCTGAACTTGATAAACTTTGGTAAACATATTATAATTTATATTATCTATATAACCACTATAAGGCTAAGCAAGCATCACAAAACATTTATGGCGCTTTATAAAGCTAACAACAACAACAACAACAACAACAACAACAACATTCATGAGTGACAAGATCATGTCATATATTCTAGTTTTCATGTATTTGTTGGTACTGGCAGATGTTTCAGTGGGTGTGGGTCAGCTTTCAGTTGTTCTTCGAAGTCTTGTTTGAACATGTTTATGGAGAATTAAAGTTGTTCTTTCCTTATAATCTCTCTTTCTCTCAGATCTCAGTGAGTGAATGATATATGATATAATTTGCCAAGCTTTTGATTTTCATCATCTCAGATGAGATCATAGCATTCTCAACTCAACACTTATTAGGTCTCCCTGTTTAAAAGATGAAAAAGTATGCCAGCCTGTATTGTAAGCCATCTCCCTGATAAAATAACTAATGAACTGTTCTTCGTTCAAGAAATGTTTCACTTCAAATTACATGCTTTTATACACTACATATTTCAGTCATTTTGGATATAAGCAGTTTATTATCCCTTATTTGTCTGACCTTGAGACACCATTCAAATATTAAATATACACCCAAGTGTCTCCAAATTCCATTCCAAATTCCAAATATTTTTAAAGTCTTTATATATTTTCTAATTCTGCAGTATTCCTGTTTTACAGCACAGTTTTCCAATTAAATTTGCTTAAGTACATAAGAGCTTAGAAACAATAATGGGTGGTGTTTCCTGGAAAAGGGTGTTGTTTGACACACTTGGAAGCACCAGACCCTGAACACTCTCCACCTCATGGCAAAGTTAAATCATAAAGTTCAACCTTCAAAAAAGAGCTAGAAGCGGAAACAATTATGTTCATGCTAGAACTGGATGACAAAAAATGGAAAGCTCATTTTGATGGCCAGTCAATATTTTTTGCAACTGAAATACGTTAAACTGTAACGAACTGGCTACTACAAATTGTTCAACAGGTTACCTAATGAGGACTCTTCAATAATTTCAAGCATCTAGCATAATACAGAACAATGTTTTAGTGGACCAAAACCACACACCATTGCCATCAACTCTGCTTTTGCTACTTCTTCTATCATCACCATTGCCATGACTAGCTTGGATACTATGTTGCCCTTCTAAGACGCAAAATAGCTTCTCCTTGAAAGGATATTTGATACAATGACAAGTGGTTTTCTCCAACTCCCAATTCCCCTTGCAGCTCTTTTTTTAGAGGGCTCAGGGAGAAATCAGCAAATACAGGAGTTCCTCCCAATCCACAGGGGAGCCATTCTGCCCCCCCCCCCCCCATGAATCTGGAAAACGCAAATATTCAAGTTGCCATTGGTTATAATGGCTGTGTGCCTCAGGCGCTCCTGCCATTTTATCCCTCCCTGCTTGCCATCTGTGAAGGAACGAGTGGACTGCCTCCCACTATTTGGACAGCTAATGATTGGGATCCTATTGATCAATGCCAACCTGAAAAGAAATGTGAAAATTATTTTACAGTAAGTCAGCTCATTGGTAAATGCAACTCATTTGATGGTTCCATTCTAGTCAAGACTGAGAATGGGACTGAGGCCAATATTTATTGAGAATGGGACTGAGGCCAATATTATCAATGACTTGGATGAATAGAGAGCATGCTGTTTAAATCGGCAGATGATACCAAACTGGTAGGGGGTGCTAATTCTGCAGAGGACAGGATTAAAATTCAAAATGACCTTGACAGATTAGAGGGCTAGGCTAAAGCTAAAAAGATAAAATTCAACAGGGAGAAATGTAAGGTCTTACAAATAAGTAGAAAAAATGAAATGCACAGATATAGGATGGGAGACACCTGGCTAGAGAACAGTTCATGTGAGAGGGATCTAGGAATCTTAGTAGACCATAAATTGAACATGAGTAAGCAGTGCGATGCAGCAGGTAAGAAAGCCAATGCGATTCTTAGTTGCATCAACAGGAGCAGAGTGCCTAGATCAAGAGAAGTGATACTATCACTCTTTATGAAAGCGTTCCCAGGATTATGCCATCTGCCCCAGGATGCCTCATTTTAATTATGTATTAAGAAGCTGCGCCCTCCTTCCAGTCCATCTGCCTTGGTCCAGGCCCCAGAGGGAGAGAAGAACCACAGGACCTCATCCCCTTTCCCACCACCTCTCCCTTCTCTTTTTGTGTTGTGTCTTTTAGATTGTAAACCTGAGGGCAGGGAACCATCTAATTATAAGATTATATGTACAGGACTGTGTAAATTTACAGTGCTATATAAATAAAGGTTATTAATAATAATAATAATAATAATAATAATACCACTGTATTCTGCTTTGGTCAAGTGTCACCTGGAATACTATGTCCAGTTCTTGCACCTCAATACAAGAAGAATGTTGACAAGCTGGAACATGTCCTAAGGAGGGCAACTAAAATGGTGAAGGGTCTGCAAGCCATGCCCTGTGAGGAGTGGCTTAGGGAGTTGGGAATGTTTAGCCTCATGAATATAGAAGGTTAAGAGGGGACATGATAGCCATGTTTAAATATGTGAAGGGATGTCATATTGAAGAGGGAACAGGCTTGTTTTCCACAGCTCCAGAGACAAGGACAAGGAGCAATGGATTCAAAATACAGGAAAAGAAATTCCACCTAAATCTAAGAAGGGACTTCCTGATAGTCAGAGCTGTTTGACAGTGGAACACACTGCCTCAAAGTGTGGTGATGTCTCCTTCTCTGGAGGTTTTTAAACAGAGTCTGGATGTCCACCTGTCGGGGGTGCTTTCATTGTGAATTCCTACATGGCAGAATGGGGTTGGACTGGATGACCCTTGTGGTCTCTTCCAACTCTATGATGCTGTGATTCTGTTATCTGAGTGTCTATGGATCTCAGTCATAGTGAGGCACAACTGTTCATGCCGACCACACAAGGGCTACATTTTGTCTTCACATAAACTAAAGCGAGCAAGCATGGCGTAATGATTTGAGCATTGGACTATAACTCTGAAGCTCACTCAGGGTTCGATTTCCCACTCAGCCATGGAAACTGACTAGGTCACCTAGGATGAGTCACACAGTCTCAGCCTCAGAAAACCCCATGGTAGGTTTGCCTTAGGGTCTCCATAAGTGGGAAACAACTTGAAGACACACAAGAACAACAACAACAACAAACAGTGGATAAGTATAAAAATGGAGTTTCACAACAAATAAGGTTTGTAATTTAGCCCTTGCACATAGCCCTTGTACTAATTTACTTTAAAAATAACATTACAGGGGCTTCTTTTTGTGTCCCAGAATGGGCGTCATAAGTGCCGTACTGTCATGACACCCCTTTCACGCAGCGCCATTTGGGTGCTGAGCTCAGTGTGCGTCATCATGGCATACACCGTGTGGGTGGGCGTGCGCCATAATGGCGGCTGGGCAGTGCAGTAAGGGCTTCAAGCATGTGGATGCTCAACCCCATACTGTGCATACAGGCCAGCACAAAATGCCGACCTGTACAGCCCCTCATTGATCACACTAAGCAAACACAACCCTATTTTCTCTGCCAAATGCTCTTCAAGATTTTGAATACTCTCCCTCCACCCTACTAGCACATAGTCTTTAATTAGAAGTGAGAACTGGGATTATTCCCTTCTGCACTTTCTACCTACAAAACATGTACACATAAACTCATGAGGGCTTGAAAGATACCTAATGAAACCTGCCTGCTTCAGTTTCAAAAAGACACTTGGAATGTGCAATGATTTCTCAAATTACAGGTTTTCCCAAACCCATTTCAATCTAGCTTCAGGGCTAGCTATGGAACAGAGGAAGGAGAGACCTTGCTATGCAAGCTACATTAAGAGTTGGATGGGCAAGTGCTTCCATATTGGTTCTGGTGGGTCTCTAGTGTATCTCAGTGTCAATTGTTCTTGGCATCCATCTGGACTGCTGGCTGGGAGTGGACTGAGGGGAGTGTCTTATGGTCGCTCCTTTCTTTTCCCGAAGGGTCATTGTGTATTTATTTATTTATTTATTTATTGCAGTGATATCCCACCTTTCTCCCACGATGAGATTCAGATGGAAATGTATCTATGTATTACTTAAAATGTGTTTTAGCTGCTTTGCCTTCTTATAACAGCCCCAAGGAATCTTATACACATATTAAACCATAAATCCACTGTTCAATATGAGAGATGATTTAAAGCAGAAAATAAAAATTAAAATAACTAAACCCACATAAAATTTTTAAAAAGCAGAGCAGAGCCATCATTAAAAAAAAAATCCCAACCCTTCTAAAAGCAGCACTACACAACCAAGCAATTTAAAAGTCAATAATCTCAAAGTCAATAGCTTGGAAAATTTGTAATATACTCCCCCCCCCCAAGCCCTACATGCAAACCCTACTACATTAAAAGCCAAAGGGAACAGATGAGTTTCAAACCCTTTCTGAAATCAGGGACTGATGGTGTCAATAATGATTTTCTGAGTAGAATTTCTATAGAATACCTGCCAAAATTTTGAATAAGTTCCTCCAAGTGGTTTGTGAAGCTTTTAAAAATACAGGAGGAATAATAGCATCCTGTGTGACACTAAACCTAATGCCTTAGTGGACACACTCTCCTAACACTGCAGATACTTCAGCTTGTTACTGAGACAGGGCTGCCATAACTCTCTTCCACAAAACCGGGACAAAAGTATGAAGGACTGGATTGGGCATATTATCGACAACTCCCCTAAGACTCTCTCCCCCAAATACACATACCACATTTTCACAATAATTGCATATTTCAGCTGTTGTTTATACATTGCCATCAATGCTCAATGCTCAATGCTATGGAATTCTGGAATCTGTAGTTTCTTGTCACACCAGAGCTCCCAGATTTCTATAGCATTGAGTCATGTCAGCTGAAACACTGTCAGACTGCATTATTTCTGTAATATAAATTCAACCTATGTCTCTGAATTCTAGCAGCTCGGAAGAGGACTTCGCAAAGGTTGGTTTTTGGGTTTTTTTTCCTCCCAGTCCAATGAAGGAGGAGTGGGGGAAGAGAAGCTCCCAAATAGCTATGGAACTAAGAGGGACTCCATTCTACTTGAGAAAGCATATCCAGGGGTAACCATGTTGGCCATAAAACAAAGTACAATTACATCCAAAATCCACAAAATAGTGATACCTTTTTGCCAACCAACAGGGGAAAAAACAGATGACACAAGCTTTTGAAACTCAACTGGTGTCTTCATCTGACAATGGTACTATGAAACAAAAAAATAGAAAGTTATCACTGTTTTCTTTGCTGTGGGGGAAATACAGCTACTTCTAGATATGTTTTTTAGATTTGAGGATACTGCATTTGGTTTGTAAGAGGGGAATTCTAAACAAGAGGTAACAAAAGACTGGGATTTAACTCTTCGAGGTCTTTACCACCAACAAAGGTAAAACTTTTTTAAAAAATGGGGACTGCATTTGATGTTTTAAGTAGCATCTAAGAGTTTTTCAGATGTTAGAACACAGAGACTTCACTGGAGAAATGCAATATTCTCTGCCAAAGAAGGGGGCAGATAGTTTCAAAAGAGAAAAATAGAAAGGAGGCCCCCCACTGTGTTACTAATGGATTTATTTGTAAATTTGTCTTCCAGAGCCAATATGCCCCCCCTTTTCCACACACAGACACACTTACTTCTATGGGGGCAGCTGGAGGGAAGAGCAGCTCCACCAATCCTAAGAAAGCAACTAAGAAGAAAGAGGAACTCTGGAAATTAAGAAAGCCCCCCCCCCTTTTTTTTTCCAAACACACACACATTTCTATGGTGGAGGGAACTGGAGGGAAGGGCAGCTCCAGTCCCAAGCAAGTAAAAAGTTCCACCATGCACCTAGCCAGCATCACCACACACTTCCCAGGACACAACAAAGCCTCCTGGCTGCTCCAAGCCTCAGTTTGCTTCCTTTCCTCTCTGGGCTCTGGGCCTGGCACCCCTGTGCAGTACCACCCAGGACCTCATGAACAGGATATTGATGGGTTTTCTCCTGAGGTTTCATTGCTGTCTTCAGGAATCTGGGATCCTCTGTCTGAACCAGCTGTTTTGTTAGCTTCTGCTTCCTTTTTTGCTTGTTTAATCATTTTACTGCTTGAGTTCATCATTTTGCTTACTGTTCTTAGGTATGGTTCAAGGAGGGCAGGATAGAGGTACACATATCTCAGTTAATGAAGCCTCAGAGAGCTTTTTTTTTGCAAAGGCTTTAAGGTACATATAGGTAGAAGGGGGTGAATCAGGTGCAGAAGCATAGAGACAGGAGACTAACTCTAGGTTGCTAACAAAGGTTTACTGGAATTAAAAGGAGGAGAGAAAAAGGCACAGACAAGCACACAAAGGCAGGAAGAGGCTGTAGGGGAATTCCCAACCCGCCCTCCCAATTCAGTAAGGTATAAGTTAACCCTTTGTGTTCATGTTTCAATGACTCTGCCTATCAACAAGAGCTTTGAAGAACTGCATTCAAAGCTTTAGATTGCTAATATAAACTGTCTGTATAGTAAACAAAACAAAACAAAAGGCAAAACAGGCATCTTTGTATTTTGTAAGAAATATCTAGACACCAGCTATTACTCTACACTACAGAACTAAGGAGTCTGAGACCACTTTAACTACCATGACTCAATGTTGTGCAAATCTGAGATTTGTAGTTCTGCAAGATATATTCAGCCCTCCCTATCAGAAAACTCTGGTGCCTAGTCAAACTACAAATCCCATAATCTCCTAGCATTGAGCTAAGGAAGTGAAAGTGGTGACAAACTCCTTTGTTTCTGCAGGTTGGCAGCAGACTGGAAAGGGGAAGAAGTGGGGCCAAAATTGGTGTTTCTTTGATGGGAAGAGAAGGCTTTCAGATTGGACTGGGAATCTCTTTCTCACACACACACACACACACACTCCTGACTCCAGGCACAAAGAGTGAGGCAGTGCCTATTTCAGGACCTTTCTAAGCAGTATTAGTGTATTGACCTGTATATAAGTCAATCCATGATTTTAGGGTCAATTTTGTAGCATAAATTTCTCAAATTATAGTCACGTATATAGAGTATATTCTGAACAAAGAACTAGGTCACAAAATAAAGGAGAAGGGCAAAGACTGATTACCGGTAATCCCCATTTACATATTATTCTGGGAAATGCAGATCAGGTTGGAACACTTAAAATGTGAAACAAAATGAAATTCTCGAGCAACCATAGCTGTATTATGTTAGATGAGGGAGATGTACATAAGATTGTAAATGCACATATTAATTGATTTCCCATTGTAAATGTACATGTTAATTGATCTCCCATTGATGTAAACTGATCTAGCCTTAGAAGTCCAAATCCATCTGAAGTCACTGAAATATACGAAATCACAAATTACATTGTTAGGATTATAGCCAGCACACATTTTATTGTCCATATGATCCACTGATTTTCGTCTAAAAGGGCACAGAGCTACTATTACTCTTCTCAGGGTGGGTGTGCAACTTCTTATGCTTGTGGGAGTTGTGGTTTTGTCTAACAGCCCATGTCTGAAAATCAATGTCACTCATGACTTAGTCCTGTAAAAATACTGGAAAATAAATTTAGGTCATAACCTCAGCTGAAGATGCTCAGTGGTTCAAGGACTAACAGCAGCAAAACAAGACTATCTTTAATGCTGTCCAGGCTTACTATGTTTACTGTCAATATTTACAATCAACTGCACCTTTTTCAATTAGAAAACAGCCCATAAAAGTAGCAGTTAATATATAAACACTGCAGTAGGCTTCCTTGTCCACCGTTTCATTGCACTTAAGTTTGTTAATATCAATACTGATAACTCATAATTAAAACAATTCAATATGTTGCCTACAAGGGAACACATTAACCTTTTTAAAGTGAAATTTCCATTTTAATATAAAGTTGAAGGTAAAAAATAGTTATAAAATAGTAAAAACACACAAACTGTACAGAAAACTACAGAAGGAACCAATCCACACCACAGTGTCTTCAAGGATACTCTATTACATTTCCCTCCTCTCCCACTGTTCTGTATTCCTGTCCATATATTTGGTATACACTGAGAATATTTAGCCATCATTGGGCTGTTGGGTGTATACCCATCATTACAATTCCCTGTTTCTCAATATTTCTTGTTCTTCAGTAAACCTTGGGACTTCTCCAAGCCTGATCACACTTCTTTCTTGCTGTGCCCTTTTGGCTACATAATGATTCCACCTGGAGAACTAGTTCACTGTCAGTATATAAAATAATCTCTAGAGGAATATTTGTGAAAATATATTACAAGTATAGCAGTTATTTCCATTTAATATCTCTCTAGTGATTTTTTTTTTAAAGCAGAAATAACGTTTTTCCTTATTTGCAAGTTAAAGAAGCCTAGGGAAGTAATTGCACCCACTGTTTTGCACAGTACAAGAAACAGGCACCTCTTATCAAATCACACATTGGCATAGTTAAGTCAGTATTTATAGCTGAACAACTAATCTTTTGCATAAGTTAAGATGGAAAAAAATAATATTTCTCTATTCAAAAAGATAATATTTCTCTATTCAACCATTGTCTTCACTTCTCCAGGGAAGCCTAATGTTACTGGCTCAGTTCAGAAATAATGTTTCCAATATGGTTTTGAGGACCATGATCTGAAAGATCTTAAATTAGTTTGAAGCTCAAATCTTCAATTCCCACTCCCCCTCCCACGTTTCTCAGTTAACAATATATTCTCTTGTATCCAAAGCAGTTAGTACAAGCTATATGGAAGCCAATGTTTTTTGTCCTAAAGATTGAAACTATGAGAAATTCCTGATCCTGCCACTGACACAAACTATGGGTTGCGAGAACATTAAAACTGTTCTGTCCAATTTGGCTGCACCTTCGAACTAAACTTTATTCAAATGGGAAGTGAGGTGAGGAACCTGAAAGCATGAAAGTCCAGAAGTGTAACATAGCTTATGCTGGTATCCGTGGTAGCTGGAATCAAGCTGCCCAAATCTCAGATGCTAATCATAATGTGATTGAAAAATACTGAAAAATATTTTAAAAATTACTAGGCTTTGGGGCAAAACTCTGCATGTGTCTAGGAATAACCAGACAAGGTATCCAAAGAAAGAAAATGTTCAAAGATCATTGATGTTTACATAGGCAAGACACATGTTAGTGAACACTATGTTTCTGTATATGTAGGCAGTAGGCAGAACCAAATTTGCAAGAATATGGTCTCCAGTTAATAAAGGTTAATGAGTGACCAGGATGTAGTGGTTTGGGCATTGCACTATGACTCTGGCAATCCAGGTTCAATTCCCCACTCCAGCACAAAAGCCCATGGGTTACCTTGTGCAAGTCACACTCTCTCAGCCTCAGAGGAGGCAATGGCAAACCCCCTCTAAAGAAACTTGCCAAGAAAACACTATGACAGATTTGCCTTATGGTCGCCATAAGTAAAAAATGACTTGGAGGCACACAACAACAACAACAAATGTGATTAGAATGAATGATGTTTGAAATCTTTTTCATATGCAGAAAATCTTCTTGCCACTTCTTGACCAAGACTACTTCCAGATAAAAAATAGTTTGTTACTGGGCTTGAAAACTGTTATGTCAGTACAGGCATACCTCATTTAACAAAGCCTCTAAGAAGTTTCTTTTTCTATAGTATTTTTATGCCTGCCCAGGTCCACCTTTCTCCTTGTCCTTTGTCTAACTGAATGTTTTTTTTTATGAGCATGGCCCTGGGAAGGTAGTACAAGAATGCTGGAGAAACACAGACTTTTTGCATCAGCATGTTTGCAGTAAACAATGCAATAAACCTTGAGCTGGGAAAGAATGAAATTCTACTCTAACTGATCCTACTGTAGCCACGCATGCCTGTCTGTAACAGGCAAAGTAAACAGCAGCTGCCTCCACGATCCTTTACTGAGCATGTGTTAACAACAAAACGCGGGGGGGGGGGGGGGGAGGGGGGACAGATAGATATATAAGTCTGGACACCAAATGAGAATCATAAGAAAAGTGGAGATTGGTGAAAGAAAAAAGAAAAAAAATCATCCCTGGATGCATTTTGGAAGAAGGTTCATACTGTTTTTGTTTACTTATGCAAGGCTTACCTGACATGGTTGTTTCATTTCACATGTGCATATCTTTAGTTCTGAATAATAAGTCTGCTGAAATATGTTTAAGCTGCTCTTCTTTTTGTGATATAGGAACCTATTTTACCCTTTCCATGTTATTTCTGCCTCTGGTATCAGAAGAAATATCCAGGAACAAATCTACTTCATTAACTGAGATATGCCTTCATTAACTGAGATATGCCTGTACTCTTTTTTAGGGGGCTGGGGGAAGGCTAACATTTCTATCCAACACTTGATATCTTCTGTGAGAGGGAAAAACAGTGTACAATTAGAGCCTTGTCTCAATTTTTCTTCTCAATTACAGTTCCCAGGGCACCCACTGGCACACATTTCTGGCTACAGAAAAGGGCTGCAGAGGGAAGAGCACAAAAAAAAAAATCTTGATGCTAACATGGACATGATCTTGCATTCGGGCTTAGAATTGGCAGACTCAGTGTTACTACATATAACAACTGTACAATTGCCTTAAAGTATGGATCCAGATTTGAATAAGTACAATGGGGGTGGTGTGGCACAATACTACTGAGTGTCAAAGTGCCCTGCTAAGCAAGGCAGGGGTGTGGTAGGTAAACTGATGCTATCAAGATGTTTTGAACTGAAACCGAATCTTTCACCATTAGCCATGGTGTCAGAGGTTGAAGGGTTGAAGGGCAGGCTACAATATAGAAGGGTGAATGGGGGGGGGGTGTCTGAAAATTGGGAAACAGCGTCTAATTTTCAGTAACAGCTCCCTCCTTCCCTGTATCACAACCAGAAAATATTCAACAGAGTTTACTCATCATTTCTGTAGTACTGTGTATCTATGTGCCCATAGTGGACACGGCTGCATGTATACAAATCTGGATCTAGCTTATAAATTTTCCAATGTAACTAGAATTTAACTTCAGAAATTATTTGTGTATTGATTCCAAACAGATTAAACCCCTTTCTCATGCATGGCAATTTCAAAAGAGTTTGTCTTCAAAGAATTACTCTTTGCAATCCTTGACAATAGGTAATAAAGCTGCTCTAAGATTTATTGTTGTTGTGCACCTACAAGTTGTTTCTGACTTGTGGTGACCCTATCACAGGGATTTCTGAGGTGGAGAGTCTCTGACTTGCCTAAGGTCACCCAGTAGGCTTTCTTGTCTAAGCGGGGATTTGAACCCTGGTCTCCAGAATTGGAGATGTGACTAATGTACAAATAGGAGAAATATTAAAATACTGATAGAGAGAGGAATAATGAGCAGAAACAAATTGTTTCAATTTGCAATGCAAAATTAAATCAGAATCACTGTCTGGGAGGTACTTAATTAAACTGAAATGAAGGCCAAGTGGTCTGACTCATAAAATGCAAATGTAAAAGGTTTTCTTTAAGAAGGGAAAAAGAAAATGGTTCCAAAGCCAAAGGAAATAGGATTTTCTGATCCAAATATCATTGACATCCAATGCAATTAGGAAATTCTGTACAAAGAAAGTCTGCAGGAAAAATAGCTTTTAACTTCATAGCTTTATTTCTATTTAAGACTACTGAAAGAAGTACACAGTAATAAAATGTCCAAGAAATACTGCTAGCATGTGCTTTGCTCAAAGTCTGAAAATAAGATTAGTTTAGAAGTTCTGTCTTTATAGTTTGCCTATAATAAAACATCATTATTGCACTTTCTGCTACCAAAGGGCTGAAACTCAAGACACCCAGGGATCATTATAAATATGTGGAAATTCTACCATCTATTCCAGTTTGGACATAGGTTCTATTCCAATTTGGTACAGTATGTCTATCTATTCCAATTTGGATATGGGTTATTTCTCGGGATGGGAGTGGAAAGGGCATTTGGGTGCTGTAAATTTCCTATTAACTGGCTATTGTGTTTAGTAGGATAAAGTTCTTCTTTACATCACTCAGATTTGGCACTATGTAGTTAGAAGTAAATATTTATATTTATTCCCTTTTCCAAATAAAAATGGTACATAGGCTGAGTATTCCTTATTCAGAATTTGGAAATCCAAAATATTCCAACATGCAAAATTGTCCACATGAGTGGCTGACATCTTTGCTTCTTGATGGTCCGATGTACAGAAATTTTGTGTCATGCACAAAATTATTTAAAATATTGTGCATAAAATTACTTCAGGCCAGGTTTATAAGCTGTCTATGAAACATAAATGAATTTCATGTTTAGACTTAGGTTCCATCTTCAAGATATGTCATTATGTATATGCAAATATTCTAAAATTTGAAGAAGAAAAATTTTAAAATCCCAAACACTTCTGGTCCTAAGCATTTTCGCTAAGGGAGACTCAACCTGTATTGTGACTGTGACTAATGCAAAGAGACTTTCACTTTGCTGTAACTACAATTTTTAAAGAAAACATGCAGAGATAATTGTGTTGGCCATTTAACAAATTCAAAACAAAAATTCATCGGTGATAGCTTTATTGACCAACCAAAATGCACAATATACTTGTGTGCAAGCTTTCAAAGCTCCATTGGGCTACTTCATCAGGCAAGATGTTACAAACCAAGTACAGGGAAAAAACTATTGGAGATATTAGTCAGATGCCTGCATACTGTTTCAATTCTTTGTAACGATGTTATGAGGAGGAGGATATCTTTTGCAGGCAGGCTCCTCCTCCTCCTGGCCATGCAGCAATAGAGAGATTTTCAAAATCCAGGAAATATAAAGTCTATTTGCATCTCAACAGGAACCCTCTTTTGCAATCCAATATGTCACCATTCCAGTGAGGTTACAGGCCTCTTAGGCAGAGAAAAATGGATTCCTTAAGCAAGTAATCATGTTTTTGCATCAGGAACATTTGGGTGGTATATAGGTAAAACATGAAAATTCAGTCCAAATTTAAGAAGAAGAGAGTGTGAGATCAGTGTTACGGGTTTTTTGTTTTGTTTTGTTTTGTTTTGTAGGCCAACTAAGGACACAAGCTTTATTATTTTTGATTTCAGAGATCTTGGGAGAAAGAATAAAGACTGGAAAGAAGCTTCTCTGTGATATGGAAAAAGAAAAAAAGATGAGCATGTGTTGCAGTAGCCCCTTATTATTGTAACTGTGTAAAAAGTATTTCATCTTTCTGCAAATGGTACAATAACTTGTTAATTATGGGATCCTTTAATTCAAATGGTGTCCAGTAGCAGCAAATTTCTATTTATGTTACTTCCCATAGATTTGGGAACTGATGGTAAATGCAGTATAGCTAATAGGAACTGAGGGATACACAGAAATACAGAAATCAATTACAGAAATTAAATTGAAATGTGAGTTCTAAAATGTGTAATAAAAGACTAAGTAGTAATCTGGAATAGATGTAGGCAGTTTCCCAGTAATGTTTGAAGGTGTATCATTTACTCAGGCTTTGGTGTATGGAAAGCATCCAACTATATATTTCCATTTCCTCTAACCTGAGAGTACAGCTGAAAAACTCATTGACAATACCCAAAAACAAAATGACTGGAGGGAAAGAAAGGTATGTGTGCCTTGAAGAAGAAGTAACCCCTGCCCCAATATCCATTTAAGTTAAAAATAGAAATGTGAAGGCAGTAAGAGATTAGCTAAGATATCTCTTACTATAGTCATATTGGCTAGACTTAATGGAGCATATCTTGGCTAGATGTAGTGGAGAAAAGGTATGAACAACTTATTATACAGAAAGCTTTGCAATCGATTGATCCTCTTAACATACACATAGACCAGAAGCTACAAATCTACTATGATAAAATTCTCTAGTAAAATATTTTACTTACTAGTTTATACTTATTATGGCTGGGATTCTACTGAAGCAGTATGCTTATGCACCTCCAGGTTGCACAAGTGGTAGTACTTTTTTCACTTTTGCATATGGAGATGCTTAATCTCTTTTATGCAAACAGCTTCCTCCATTCACCCAGTAGTGCAATAGTCGAACCTGTATACTGGCCCAGTGCCTGGGCAGAGCTCCTAATGATTGCTTCATGCAGGTGTGTGTGTGTGTGTGTGTGATTTACAGGAAGATTTTTTTGCAGTGAAAAACACTATGTAAAAGATACTATGGCCCAAAACAGATGGGCAGGAAGAAGCACCCTGGTGCTGTGATTAGGGTTAGGGAGCACGCAGCAACCACATGCTCCCTAACCCTAACACGTATGGGCGGCACCATTTTAAAATGGTGCTGTCATGGCGTGCGCTGCGTTTATACAGCGCAGCACGCGCCTGACATCATGGCGCTGCTGGAGGGCGCCTAGGGTGCCCTTTCAGCGGCACCAAAAGGAACTCCAAAACGCAGCTCCTTTTTTGGTGCTTGTCCTTGGCATGATCTTTACATGGCCATGCCAAGGATCTTAAGGGGAAAGGGGCTGAGGTAAAAGGGGCTGTGGATGGCAGGGTGCAGCAGGCACACAGGGCACCTACTGCACCCCACTTTTAGGCCACAGAGAAGCAGCAGTTTGCCACTTCTCTGTGGCCTGGAAAAGTGGCGGATTGGGGCCTCTGGGGCTGCCCTGCTGCCAATCCGCCGCTCAAAGGGGCGGCGATAGACCACCCTTTTTGGGCAGTCTGTACAGCCCCTCTGTGTGTTATTCTGGTGTCAGTCATGTTTATCAATACATTCTATGTGAACATACTGTACTATGTAACAGACATGCCAGAGAGCATGAGCCAATGGATTCAAATAACAAGAAAAGTGTTTCCACCTAAACATTAGGAAGAACTTCTTTACCATAAAACCTTTTTGACAGTGGAATAGACAACTTTTTATGTTGGTGGAATCTTCTTCTTTAAACTGAGGTTGGATGACCATCTCTCAGGACTATCTTTGTTGTGTATTCCTGCATGGCAGAAGGTTGGACTAGATGGCCCTTGCAGCTCCCTCTGTGGAGAAACGAGGCAAAATAGACCTTGGCACTAGCCAATGGGAGCGAAGCCAGGAGAAGGTGGGGGCTGCTCCCAGCAGTGAGTATATAAGAGGGAGGAGCAGGTTTGAGAGGGTTGTGGATGTTTAGTGTCCTCTGAGGGGTAAAGACCATTGAGGCTAGGTTAGGATGTTGTGGGGGACAGTTAACAAGGGTTTTAGGTACCCAAGAATGGGACGAAGAGTGTCCTTAATTATATAGTTGTAGTGTCCTGCTGAAGACATAGTATTTGGGGACAAGTAGAATCACAGGTAGTATGGACACTGAAGGCCCTGCTGCAGTCACCTGCAACACATGTGGGATGTTTGTCTTCTTGCCTACAGATGTGGGGAACTACACCTGCCCCAAGTGCAAGTTGGTAGCCCTCTTAGAAGAGAAAGTGCAGCAGCTAGAGGAGCAGATATCTGCACTCCAGCATCATAGAGAGCAGGAGAATCTCCTGAACAGGTCAGACCAGAATGTCTTGGGTGGGAAACAGAGAGGGGAAGTTGTTGGGGCGGAGGAGGTCACTCCACATACAACAGAGGTAGATGCTTGGAGGAAGGCCACACACAGAAGTACAGGTTGCTTACCTGTAACTGTGTTTCTTCGAGTGGTCATCTGTGCCCTCACACAATAGGGTTTGCGCCTGCGCAGAAGCTCCATTCGGAATGCTGAAAAGCTGAGCAGATTGGCGGGAGCCCCGCCCCTCCCATTCCCCGAGCATGCCCAATCCCGCCAATCTAGCTCCTCCTTCAGTTCAAGTCCGCCGCAAAAAGGCAGGGACCTGACCGAGGGGAGGTAGGGCGGGATTTGTGTGAGGGCACAGATGACCACTCGAAGAAACACAGTTACAGGTAAGCAACCTGTACTTCTTCTTTGTGGTCTCTGTGCCTCACACAATAGGGTGACTGAAAAGCTTACCTATGGAGGTGGGAAGGTCACTGCAAGATCGATGAAAGAACAGCACGACCAAAACTGGCATCTCTCCGGGACCTGCAGTCCAGCCGGTAATGCTTCACAAACGTGGATGGTTGAGACCACGTGGCCGCCTTGCAAACCTCTGGCAGGGGAACACCTCTGAGGAAGGCAGCAGATGAAGCCGTAGCCCTGGTGGAATGGGCACGAACACCAACCGGGAGAGGGCGTTTAGCCAGTTCATAAGCCAAAGAAATGGTTTGAGCAATCCACTTCACAAACCGTTGTGATGAAACTGGGTTGCCTTTCCTGGCACCACCATAACAAATAAACAATTTATTGGATAATCTGAACTCTTGAGAACGCTGAACATAAAAAGCCAAAGCACGGCGAACATCCAGGGTGTGCATAGTCTTTTCCAGAGGCGAAGTAGGATCTGGATAAAAATTAGGAAGCACAATCTCCTGGGAGAGGTGAAACTGAGAAACTACTTTAGGGAGGAAGGAAATGTCCAGTCTAAGGACCACCTTGTCCCTGTGAAAAGTCAAGTAAGGCTCATCTGAGCGTAGGGCCATCAGTTCAGAAGCACGTCTGGCTGAAGTTATGGCCACAAGAAAAGACACTTTGAGTGTCAGCAGCCTCAAGGAAGCAGAGCCCAAGGGCTCAAATGGAGGTCTCGTAAGCTGTGTAAGCACCAGAGAGAGAGACCAGGCCGGAGCCAGGGGTGGCAATGGTGGATAAAGGTGATGTAGTCCCTTGAAGAACCTCTTTAACGTGGGTGACGTGAAGAGGCGAGCTGATCGTGAGCCGGGTGGCTGGCTGGCTACAATAGCCGACAAGTAGACCTTGAGGGAAGAGAAGGCCAGGCCTTGATCCCTGAGGTGCAGCAGAAAATGCAAAACAGTAGTAAGGCTCACAGGTGAGGAAGGTTCAGACCTAGCCTCCGCGAAGGCACAGAAACGCTTCCACTTATATGCATAGGATCTCTTGGTGGAGTCCTTTCTAGAGGCAGACAGGACCCTGAGCAAGTCAGGAGACTCTATGGCTGAATCCTCCACGCCGTCATCCGTAGATTGACCAAGTCCGGATGTAGGACCGCTCCATTGGAGTGGGACAACAGGTCTGGCCACTTCGGCAGGTGGAAGTGTTGGCCCCTGGCTAAATGAAGAAGAGGAGTGAACCAGGGTTGCCTGGGCCAGAACGGAGTCAACAGTATGGCGTTGGACCGGTCCCTGGCCATCTTGGCCACCGTCCTGGAGATCAGAGGAAAGGGGGGAAATGCATACAGGAGGTCTCGACTCCAACTGCAAAGGAAGGCGTCCCCCATGGATCCTCGTCCTTTGCCAGCTCTGGTGTAGAATGCCTGGCATTGGGCGTTCTCTGGAGTGGCAAACAGGTCCACTGAAGGAAATCCCCAACGAGATGTCAGGAGATTGAAGGCTGGGCTCGACAGAGTCCATTCGTGCTGCAGCACCTTGTCCCTGCTGAGGGAGTCTGCCAGCACATTGTCCTTTCCTGCCAAGTGGATGGCCACTGGATGAATGGATCAGTGGTGGCACCACGTCCACAGCTGCTGGGAGAGATGCAAGAGGACTGGAGAGTGAGTTCCTCCTTGCTTGTTGATGTACCAGACAGTGGTTGTGTTGTCTGATACTACCTGCACAACTCTGTGGAGGAGATGATTTTCAAATGCCCTGAAGGCTTTGATGACTGCCAACAGTTCCAAGGCATTTATGTGCAGTTCTGCCTCCTGAGCAGACCACTGTCCCTGCACACACAAGCCGTTGAGATGTGCGCCCCATCCTGACATGGACGCGTCTGTAGTGACCATCCTGGATGGTTCTGGCGTTTGGAAGGGCATCCCCTTGAGGATGTTGGAGGGAGACATCCACCACCTGAGAGACTCTCTGACATGAGGTGGCAACAAGAATCTCTTGGACGGATTGTCCCTCAAGTGATCGAAGGCAGCCAGGAACCAAGCTTGGAGAGGCCTGAGCCTGAGACGAGCCAGGTAGGTCACCGCTGTAGTTGAGGCCAGGTGGCCTAGCAGTCTCTGAATGTCCTTTGCCGACGGACGGTGAGAGTGAAGGACAGACCGCAGCTGTTCCCAGAGGGCCTCCGCCCGTCTGGTGGGAAGGTAGGCTCGACCCATCACAGAGTCCAGGGACGTGCCTATATAGTCTATCACCCTCACAGGGTAGAGAATGGATTTTGGCAGGTTGACTTTGAGTCCCAGGTCTGCTAGCAGATCCAGAGTGTACTGGACGTCTTTGTACAGTCGTGTCTTGGAGGACGACACCAGAAGCCAGTCGTCGAGGTAAGGGAAAATCTTTATTCCTTGAAGACGAAGGTGAGAGATGACCACCGCCATGCACTTTGTGAACACTCGAGGAGCGGTGGAGAGGCCGAAAGGAAGAACGGTATATTGATAGAGATCTCCATCTATGGCGAAACGGAGATACTTCCAATGTTGAGGCCTAATGCTGATGTGGAAGTAAGCATCCTTTAGGTCTATGGATGCAAACCAGTCCCCTTGGTGCAGGAACGGCAAGATGGATTGGAGAGTCACCATCTTGAACTTGCGAACCGTGATGTATGAGTTGATGCCTCTCAGGTCCAAGATGGGGCGGAGACCTCCTCCTCTCTTCGGAACTGTGAAGTACCTGGAGTAGAAGCCTTGGTGTTTGTAGCACGGTGGAACACGTTGTATGGCTCCTTTGTCGAGAAGGGAGGAAATCTCCTCCAGAAGAGGAGGAGAGGAGGGAGTGGAACAGAAAACGCCATTTGGTGGAATACTTGAGAACTCTATGGCGTAGCCCAGGCGGATGATGGTAAGCACCCAGGAGTCCATGGTGATCTTGGACCAGTTCTCGTAGAAATGGCGAAGTCTGGGGACTGAGGAAAGGGAGACTGGCAAACAAAAATGGGGTGTCGCCTCCAAGAGCCCGTCAAAAGTGCGACTTGGAGGAAGGCTTTCTAGAAGGCTGTTGCTGCTGACGTTGCTGGCCGTGCCTTTGCTGTTGCTGCTGTTGCTGCTGCTGTTGAGGCTGTCTGTAAGGCCTCCTAGTGTAAGGCTGGGTCCTATAAGTGGAGGACGGAGCCGAACGAGAGCGGGTGAAACCAGGGTCGTACGGCCTTTGGCGCCAGACACGACCGGATGAGGGCTTGCTAGGTGTCAGCCCAAGTCTCTTCCCGTTCAGACGAGCCTTGGCCATGGTGTCCAGGGATTCGTCAGTCTTAGCGGCGAATAGACCTTCACCATCGAAAGGAAGATCTTCAATTTTGGACTTAGCTTCCTCAGAGAGAGAAGTAGACCTCAACCAGGCGAAACGGCGGAGTGCCACTGCACCGGCCATCACTTTCGCAGAACAGTCCACGACATGTCTAGCTGAGTGCACCTCCTGAGCAATGAGGGAGAGTGCCTCAGCGTAGAATTCCTGAGCTGCCTCTTGTTGTGCCTGAGGCAAGTAAGGAATGAAAGCAGCCACACGGTCCCACAAAAACTTCTGATAGCCGGCCATGCAACCTTGCATATTGGCGACCTTTGCTGCCAGCACTGCAGATGAATAGAAACGTCGACCAAAGATGTCCATCCTTCTGCCATCTTTGTCCACGGGGGCAGAATGGGACTTGCCTGTAGACTTGCAAGTAGATTCCACCACCAGAGTTGGGAGCTGGGTGGGTGAACAAGAATGGCGCCGTATCCGACTGCACCCGATACAACGAGTCAAGCTTCTTAGAAGCGGGTGGTGTCGAGGCCGGCTTGGTCCAAGAGGCCACCATAATGTCCGAGAAAGAAGGCAAGAATGGAATGACCGCTGGTTGCTGGGGACGTACCACGAGGCCATCGATGGGGTCCCTAGGGGGCTGGGCCGTCTGCGCCGTCTGGAGGCCTACTGCCCTAGCCATCCTGTCGACAATTCCAGTAAAGAGATGGAGGTCTTCGACAGGCGAGCCCGGTGTTTGGTCCTCAACTTCCTCATTGGGAGAGGAGATGGCAGGCTGTGGGGAGTCCGGACGGTTGTCCGTCTCTCCCGTAGACTCCTCCGTAGACTGGGAGGCTGGCAATTGCGGATCCACATAGGGCTGTGTCGGCGCCGTACGGAAGGTTGACGTCGAGGCGTCCGCGTAGCTGATCGGAGCGGAGACTATCGACGTCGAAGTAGTAGCGGTAGCTGAGGCCGAGACGGTCATAATGGCGCTCGATTCCGGAGGTTTCGACACCGTAGCTGTCGAGGCCGGCGGAGGTGATATGGCCCTGTATTCGGTCCGGGACCGAGAGGGAGAGCGAGATCGAGATCGAGATCGTGAGAAGTCTCCGACATGGAGGTCACGGACGTGGTACCGATCCCGGTACGAAGGAGAGTAGGAGCGGTAGGATGGATGGCGCTCTCTCCAATATGATTCAGCCCGATGTCGCGCCAAAAAGAAGGCCGACGAGTGGGGCGAGTCGAAGTAGTGCTCCTCAAACGGTTCCGGAGACTTCCGGGGTGGAGGAGATGGGAACGGCAGCCTGTAAATACGCTCCGAAGAGGCTAGGATTTCCTTCGGTGGCACAGAGGTCGGAGCCGAAATAGGCAAAACAGTAGAGACCGAGGTCGAGACCGTCCCCGTAGGGGCGAGGACCTGGGTGGATGCAGGCTGAAATGCGGGTTCCAGAGTCTCCGGCGCCGAGTCTAGTACAGTGACCGGGGCCGGGACTGAGAGGTCAATGGCCGAAGGCTGTCTAAGGAAAGACATGGCCAGGTTTGCCTGGGCAGCCGCCGAGGCAACCGAAGTGAGGACCTCCTTATGCTTATGCTTTTTTGCTTTCGGCTTCTCCAGCTCGATGGGAGGAGGCCGCTTCTTGTGCTCCCTGTGTTGCCCTTCAGGGCGAGACATAGTAGTCATGGCCGAGGCCGACGCCGAGGAGGTTTCCGTCGGAGTCGAGGTCGAGGTCGAGGTCGGTCTTTTGATTTTCGGGATCCTTGGGAACTTAGAGATGGGAAGACGTCCTAAGGGGTCCGTGGACGGATCTGAGGAGTGGGAGACTGAGAGGGCCTTCTCCCAGAAGTGGGCCTTGAGCCGGTCTGCTCGTTGGCGGAGCGTGGCGGGATTAAAAGCCTTGCAATGCTTGCATTTCTCCGGGATGTGGGAACTGCCTAGGCAGAAAATGCACTTCGAGCGTCCATCCACAACCGGGATTTTACAGCCACAGTTGGAACATTTCTTGAACGGGGCGGCCATAAGAGGCCGGTCCGATCGCGAGGGGCCCGTCCGGGCCAAAACCCTCGAGTTCCGACAAAAAGGGGGCAGCTCAAGGAAAAAAAACGGGAGAAAACGAAAAAAGAACAAAAATAGAGTAAAATAAAGAAATAAAAGAAAATAGACAGAGTCTTAAGCTACTCAGCTTTCGTCGCGATGAAGAGCACTCCGAAGGAGATGTTACTCTTGCGGCGGACGAAAGAGAACTGAAGGAGGAGCTAGATTGGCGGGATTGGGCATGCTCAGGGAATGGGAGGGGCGGGGCTCCCGCCAATCTGCTCAGCTTTTCAGCATTCCGAATGGAGCTTCTGCGCAGGCGCAAACCCTATTGTGTGAGGCACAGAGACCACGAAGAAGAAGTAAGGAAACCAGGGAACGTTCTGTGAGCGGCTTGCAGCTACAGAATCGCTTTGAATCGCTCTCTGTTGTCAGAGATGATGAGGAAAAGCAGCAGGGACAGACATCAGGGACAGAGCAGGAGAGCCCGAGAGTATCACGAAAAGGAACAGCCACTGCTAAGCCTCGGAGGAGGTGTGTGGTGGTGGTGGGGGACTCCTTGCTGAGGGGTACAGAAGCAGTGGTTTGTGGGCCCGACAAGATGTCTCGGGAGGTGTGTTGTCTCCCTGGGGCAAAGATCCATCATGTGACGGAGAGGCTGACAAGACTTGTCAAGCCTACTGATCAATACCCCCTTCTTTTGGTTCATGTGGGAACCAATGATACTGCAAGGCACAGCCTTCAGAATATCAAAAGGGATTATGAGGCTCTGGGAAGGAAGCTGAAAGAGATGGATGCACAGGTTGTCATCTTATCTCTTCTCCCAGTAGAAGGGCATGGTCCAGGAAGAGAGAGGAAAATAGCAGAGGTGAATAACTGGCTCCGTAGATGGTGCCGCCAAGAACAGTTTGGATTCTTGGATCATGGGCTGCGGTTCCATGAGGAGGGACTTCTGGCAAGGGATGGACTGCATCTCACGCCAGTTGGCAAAAACGTTTTTGCCAACAGTCTGAAGAATCTGATCAGGAGGGCTTTAAACTGAGTTATGTGGGGGAGGGAGACATTATACTGGAAGGCAAAAGGGATGGAGAGAATAGTCCAAGTGGCATAGAGGGAACAAGGCAAACAGTGCAAGGACCCAACAGTAGGAGGCAAAAAAATGTGCAAAAGCAGCAAGTAAAGAGGACACATGGTCTTAAATGCCTCTCCACTAATGCACAGAGTATGGGAAATAAGCAGGATGAACTTGAACTCCTAGCACAACAAGGGAAATATGATATAATAGGCATCACTGAAACCTGGTGGGATGAGTCTCATGATTGGAATGTAGAAATAGAGGGGTATAACCTTTTTAAGAGAAACAGGCCAAGCAGGAAAGGAGGAGGAATAGCATTATTTACACCAGTGAAGAGATGCAGGAAGTCAATACTGGAAGCCAGGTGGAGAGCATCTGGATAAAAATTAAAGGAGAGGGAAATAACAGGGATGTTACTGTGGGAGTCTACTACAGACCCCCGACTCAGGCAGAGGAATTGGATGATGCCTTTCTAGAACAGATAATCACATACTCAGAAAAGAGAGATGTAGTAGTGATGGGTGACTTCAACTATCCGGATATTTGCTGGAAGTCAAACTCAGCCAAATCCTCAAAGTCTAGCAAATTCCTCACTTGCCTGGAAGACAATTTCATTGTCCAAAAGGTGGAAGAGGCAACAAGGGGATCAGCCATTTTAGATCTTATCTTAACCAACAGGGAAGACCTAGTTGATGGGGTGCAAGTGGTTGGATCCTTAGGTGGAAGTGACCATGTTCTCCTGGAGTTTGTAATAGAGTGGAAGGGAGAAGCTAGGCATAGTCAGACACGCACTCTAGACTTTAGGAGAGCTAATTTCAATAAACTTAGAGAAATACTGGGAGTGATCCCATGGTCAGGAATACTAAAAGAAAAGGGAGTTCAAGACGGATGGGAGTTTCTCAAAAGGGAGATATTGAAGGCACAATTTCAAACAGTTCCAATGAGGAAGAAAAATGGAAGATGTCTCAAGAAGCCAGGATGGATGACTAAGGAACTTTCAAATGAGCTAAGTTTTAAACGGAACATGTATAAGAAATGGAAAAATGGGGAAATCACGAAAGAGGAATTCAAACAAATAGCCAGCACATGTAGGGGTAAAGTCAGAAAAGCTAAAGCGCAGAATGAACTCAGGCTTGCTAGAGAGGTTAAGAACAATAAAAAGGGCTTTTTTGGATATGTCCACAGCAAAAGGAAGAAGAAGGAAACAGTGGGGCCACTGCGTGCAGAAGATGGCAAAATGCTAACAGGGGACAGAGAAAAGGCAGAATTACTCAACACCTTCTTTGCTTCAGTCTTCTCAGAAAAGGCAAAGGGTGCTCAACCTAAGGATAATGGAGACAGAATAGAGGAAATTCAGCACAGAATAAGTAAAGAGGTAGTACAGGAATACCTGGTTAACCTAAATGAATATAAATCTCCAGGACCAGATGAACTACATCCTAGAGTATTAAAAGAACTGGCAAATGTAATATCAGAGCCATTGGCAATAATCTTTGAGAACTCCTGGAGAACAGGAGAAGTCCCAGCAGACTGGAGGAGGGCAAACGTTGTCCCCATCTTCAAAAAGGGAAAAAAAGAGGATCCCAACAATTATCGTCCAGTTAGTCTGACATCAATTCCAGGAAAGGTTCTAGAGCAGATCATTAAGCAGAGAGTCTGTGAACACTTAGAGGCCAATGCCATAATCACAAAAAGCCAACATGGGTTTCAGAGAAACAAGTCATGCCAAACGAACCTGATCTCTTTTTTTTGATAAAATTACCAGCTTGGTAGATGAAGGGAATGCTGTGGATATAGTATACCTCGATTTCAGTAAGGCCTTTGACAAGGTTCCCCATGACATTCTTGCAAACAAGCTTGCAAAATGTGGGATAGACAAGTTAACTGTTACATGGATTTGTAATTGGTTGAGTGGCCGAACTCAAAGGGTGCTCAACAATGGCTCCTTTTCATCCTGGAGAGAAGTGACCAGTGGGGTCCCACAGGGCTCTGTCCTGGGCCCAGTGCTATTCAACATCTTTATTAATGATTTGGATGACAGAATTGGGGGCATACTTATCAAATTTGCAGATGACACTAAGCTAATACCCCAGAGGACAGGATCAAAATTCAAAATGACCTGAATAGACTAGAAAGCTGGGCCAGTGCTAACAAAATGAAATTCAATATGGAGAAATGTAAGGTTCTGCACTTAGGGCGGAAAAATGAAATGCACAGATATAGGATGGGGGACACCTGGCTGAATGAGACCACATGTGAAAGGGATCTAGGAGTCCAAGTAGACCATAAGCTGAACATGAGTCAACAGTGTGATGCGGCAGCTAAAAAAGCCAATGCAATTTTAGGCTGCATCAATAGAAGTATAGTTTCTAGATCAATGGAAGTTATAGTGCCACTCTATTCTGCTTTGGTCAGGCCCCACCTGGAATACTGTGTCCAGTTCTGGGCATCACAATTCAAAAAAGAGGTGGAGAAACTGGAGCATGTCCAAAGGAGGGCAACTAAGATGGTGAAGGGTCTGGAAACCTTGCCCTATGAAGAACGCCTTAGGGAGCTGGGGATGTTTAGCCTGGAGAAGAGAAGGTTAAGAGGTGATATGATAGCCCTGTTTAAATATTTGAAGGGATGTCATATTGAGGAGGGAGCAAGCTTGTTTTCTGCTGCTGCAGAGACTAGAATGCGAAACAATGGATGCAAACTGCAGGAAAAGAGATTCCACCTCAACATTAGGAGGAACTTCCTGACAGTAAGGGCTGTTCGACAGTGGAACACACTCCCTCGGAGTGTAGTGGAGTCTCCTTCCTTAGGGGTCTTTAAGCAGAGGCTGGATGGCCATCTGTCAGGGATGCTTTGACTTGGAGTTCCTGCATGGCAGGGGGTTGGACTGGATGGCCCTTGTGGTCTCTTCCAACTCTATGATTCTATGATTCTATGATTCTAAGAGGGTTATTTGATACAAAAGTTTAATAAAGGTTCTGTGAGAACTTAGTCTGTAAGGGAACATAAGTATAAAGCTATAAAGAAACAATTACAAAGACAAGCTAGAGAAGCTGTTAAACTGTGTAACTACTAAAGTACGAGGGGGTATCCAAAGGTTTTAATGATCACCTTTTTAAAAAATTGACAGAAAGTTTGTTTTGATTTGTAGTTATTAACTTATCTCTATGTAGTCACTATCTAGTTTTATGCATTTTTCCCAGCGTATCTTGACCCTCCGAATACCTGATATTGTAGAAGTCTGCAGACTGTGCCTTACGAGAGGGTATCGTAAAGTTATAATTACCACCCGGAAGTTATTATGGCATATTGATGAAATTTTGTCAGTGTCATCATTGGTCCCTAAGGGCACGTTGCTGAGAAACTCAGCTCACTGCGTCCTTTATTTTGTGACTGGCTATGCCAAAAGTGACTAAAGTGTAAAATCCTTGTCAGGTGCAATCTGCAGGCTTCTACAATATCAGGTATTCGGAGGGTCAAGATACGCTGAGAAAAATGTATAAATCTAAATAGTGACTACATAGGGATAAGTTAACAACTACAAATCAAAACAAACTTTCTGTCAATTTTTTTAAAAGGTGATCATTAAAACTTTTGGATACCCCCTTGTATTTATACAGCATATCAATTGTGAATACCATCCACTAAAAGAGATACTGTATTCAGCCTGACTTGCAAATAAATTTCTAACTTTGTTTCAACAAGTAGCTGTCTAGAAACACATTAAAATGCTACCAACATTGAGAAAAGACTTTTAGGTTTGGATTGGTGTGTGACTTTCAAAGAATAGTTGGTGCCAAGCTGGGGAAAAATTTGAAAATCAGAGAGCTAGCATCTAAAGAGAGTTATAGTACAGGAGACACTTAAAGAGAGTCCTGAGTTTGAATCTCATAGTGAAGAACTGGTGGAATAGTGGCCATTACCATCACATAATTGGTGACCCATTGGGCTGCCAACAGAGTAAAGAAGTTGGGTGGGTGGCTCTCACCTTGACACCTTCCAACTCTCAAGAATCTATCTATCTATCTATCTATCTATCTATCTATCTGCAGATTCCAAAGAGATGCACAGATTTTATTACTTCAATATGTTTGCAAGGTTTTTATCTATCATTGTTGTTATTTACATATATCCCACGTTTCTCCCAGTATAGGGACTCAAGGCAGCTATTCTTCAGCAGAAGCAGATTAATTCCTTATTATCAGTTAATTATCAGTTAAATGCAATAGGCTTTTATTCAGCTCCAGGTTAGGGTTTAAAATGTGTGTGTGTGTGTGTGTGTGTGTATGCTATTCTCTCCATCAACGCCCCCTTGTCGTGGGGGAGAGGCTTGTGTACCCTAATGAAGCTGTGAGCTATGCTGGCGGTGGCACAAATAGCCACTGGTAGGGCCTCCCATGCCAGACAGGTCACAACCAAAGGGTCAGACTAAGAGCGTCAAAGGGCAGGATGGGCTCATTAGCCATATGGCAACCATCCTAGGAGAAGGAAAACTCCAATCCCAAGCCCGGGCAGATGGTGCTCGTCTAACCCTGGAAGGTAAACCATCTAAGAGAAGGAAACTCTAATCAAAGCTACGACCTGAGGATCTCGCTGCCACCGTCCTTGCTTGCTTGGCCCAGCAGACGAACCTCTGGTTTAAAGGGTGAGGCCAGTTCTGTGCACGCTGCGCTTCACCAGAAAAATCCATTGCACAGGCTCGAAGGATACATCCGATCCGATCCCCCCCCCCAAAAGTCCTGTAGCGATAGGTGAGGGACGGAACGGCAGGTGTAAGAAGCACTGGAAGCCGCAGACCCAACCCTGCATGCAGGCGGTTCAGGACATTGGTCGCTCGAGACTGACCGGGAGATGACAGTCTTGTTCGGCAGCATCCTGAATGACCAAGCAGCCTTTTAAGGAGAGCACTGCTTGCTCCATACGGAGAGGGGCCTAGAAAAGGTGGCCTAAAAAAAAGCTCATCTCCATCCACCCAGTTGGCGAGCCGTGGTCAACGGGCTTCTTCTGATGCGGTCAAACAAAAACAAAGGTAGAAAGACACGCACCGGCATCCAAAGGTGCAAACAGACTGACGCTTGCATGCTGGAACATCAGAACCATGCAAGATTCTGCTGATAGTGGACGTCCTGAGCGTCGTTCTGCTCTAATAGCCCATGAACTATCACGACTTAATATAGACATAGCTGCTCTTAGTGAAGTTCGTCTTCATGAGGAAGGCAGCCTTAAAGAACACGGTGCCGGCTATACACTCTACTGGTCTGGCAAACCAAAAACTGAAAAACATCTTTCAGGAGTAGGCTTTATGACTAAAAACTCCATTGCCTCCAAACTCGAAACCCTGCCAGCAGGTCACTCTGATCGCATTATCTCCTTACGCCTCTCTCATGTTGTGCTCTTTAGTATATATGCCCCAACTATGCAAGCTGACCCTGTGGAGAAAAACAAATTCTACTCAGACCTACGCCACCTCATACAAAAAGTCCCTGCAGAAGATAAAATCATTATCCTTGGTGACTTCAATGCCAGAGTAGGTAAGAACTTTGAAGCCTGGAAAGGTGTTCTAGGCAAGCATGGAGTTGGAAACTGTAATGATAACGGACGCCTCCTGCTAGAATTTTGTGCAGAACAGCAACTGACTATTACAAACACTATCTTTCAGCAGAAAGATAGTTTGAAGACAACCTGGATGCATCCCCGATGTGCTGGTGCGCCAAAGAGATATTCGCGATGTCCGTCATACCCGAGTGATGCCCAGTGCAGAATGTCAAACAGATCATCGCCTTGTAAGATGCAAACTAAATCTTCATCTTAAGCTCAAACCTAAGAGGGGTGGCATCTTAAAGAGAAGACTCCAAGTCAACAATCTTCAACAAGCTGCCATGAGAGATAACTTCCAGGCAAATCTGCAATCAAAACTCGAAGACCATTCTTTAGATTCTTCTCCTACAGTGCTTTGGCAATATATCAAAAACAGTATCCTGCAGTCTGCGGAAGAATCCCTCGGGTTCTCTCGCAAGAAAAAACAAGATTGGTTTGATGAAAACAATCAAGAGATCCAGGAGCTGTTAGCAAAGAAGAGAACTGCTCATCAAGCACACCTCGCTCAGCCATCTTGCCATGTAAGAAAAGCAGCCTTCCGTCTCGCATGCAGTAAACTCCAACAAAAACTCAGAGACATTCAAAACAAGTGGTGGATCAATTTAGCAGAAAAGATACAACGTTATGCAGATCTGGGAGATTCCAGAGGATTCTATGAAGCTCTTAAAGCAGTGTTTGGACGTACTTACCAGGTCCAAAGCTCCTTATATAGTACGGATGGTCAAACACTAATCACAGACAAAGCCTCCATCCTGAATCGATGGGCTGAACATTTCCAAAATCTCTTTGGTGCCAACCGAGAAGTCCAAGGCTCAGCTATTCAACATATGATACAACAACCAATGAAATATGAACTGGACTCGGCTCCCACTTTGGAAGAAACCATTAAGGCCATACAGCAGATGAAAAACGGCAAGGCAGCCGGGATTGATGGAATCCCACCTGAAGCTTGGAAACACGGAGATCATGTACTCCATGCCAAATTCCATGAGCTCCTTGTGAGTTGCTGGGAAAAAGGTGAACTGCCATCAGATCTCCGAGATGCAGTTATCATCACCCTGTATAAGAAAAAAAGAACAAAATCTGATTGCTCAAACTATCGAGGTATAACACTGCTCTCCATTGGTGGAAAAATCCTTGCAAGGATACTCCTGAACAGATTAGTTCCTGCTATTGCAGAAGAACTTCTCGCTGAAAGTCAGTGCGGCTTCAGAGCTAATAGGAGCACTACAGATATGGTATTTGCTCTTAGACAACTGCAAGAGAAATGTAGAGAGCAAAACAAAGGACTCTATGTAACATTTGTCGACCTTACCAAAGCCTTTGACACTGTGAGTAGAAAAAGACTGTGGCAGATCCTGGAACGACTAGGATGTCCCCCCAAATTCCTCAAAATGATCATCTTGCTACATGAGGGCCAGCAAGGACAAGTCAGATACGGCGATGCTCTCTCAGAGCCCTTTCTAATAACTAATGGTGTGAAACAAGGCTATGTTCTCGCTCCAACTCTATTTACAATCTTCTTCAGCATGATGCTCCAAAGGGCTACAGCAGATCTCGAAGAAAAAGACGGCATCTATATAAGTTACCGTACTGATGGTAGCTTGTTTAACTTAAGCCGTCTGAAGGCTCGCACAAAGACTCTAAACTATCTAGTACGTGAGCTGCTTTTCGCTGACGATGCTGCCCTTGTTGCCCATACAGAAGCAGCTCTGCAGCACCTAACATCCTGCTTTGCAACGGCTGCAGAGCTGTTTGGGCTGGAAGTCAGCCTGAAGAAAACGGAAGTCCTCTACCAGCCTGCACCACAGGAAGAGCACTATCACCCCTATGTCACCATCGGCAAATCTGTACTTAAGTCCGTACAGGAGTTCACCTACCTGGGAAGTATCATCTCCTCAGATGCCAAGATTGACAAAGAGATCGATCACAGATTAGCAAAGGCATATAGTGCATTCGGAAGGCTTCACAAAAGAGTCTGGAGTAACAAACACCTGAGGCGAAGCACAAAAATCAGTGTGTACAGAGCCATTGTACTGTCCATTCTCCTCTATGGGTCTGAATCATGGGTCATCTATCGCCAGCATCTACGACTCCTTGAACGCTTTCATCAGCGCTGTCTACGCACAATCCTAAACATACACTGGACTGACTATGTGACGAATGTTGCTGTCCTGGAGCAAGCAGAGATCACCAGCATTGAGGCCATGCTACTGAAAACGCAGCTGCACTGGGCAGGGCATGTTTCCAGGATGGAGGACCACCGCCTCCCTAAAATAGTACTCTACGGTGAACTCGCCACGGGTCAGCGAAAAAGGGGCGCCCCAAAGAAGAGATACAAGGACTCCCTGAAACATCTCAAGCTTGGCCAAATTGATCACCAACAATGGTCTGTCCTGGCCTCACAATGCTGCAGCCTCTTTTGAGAACTCACGCCGAACGAGTCTCGAAGAGAAACGACAACGCAGAAAGAACCACAACTTGGAAACATCACCCAAGGAGACTTTCTGCTGTGCTTTCTGTAACCAGACTTGCTTATCTCGGATTGGCCTTTTTAGTCATCAACGCGCTTGTAGTAAGCGTGGGATAAGTCCTTCTGGAATCTTCGTTAGCGAAGAAAAGCCAGAGAGAGATATGCTATTCTAAATACTTAGGTACCTAAATATTTGGCATATTGGAGGAGCATGCACTTCTTCTTCCATGTTAAGCTTATCATGGTTGCATATCAATGAGGATGGATTTCCTACTTTTCATTTTCTGTGAGATGATTTACCACTATTCCTCTTCTCTTGGTAGTGAATTAACAGTGGTTTGCTTAAAGGATCATCCAATTTAAAATATACACAGAAAGGAAAATGATATGATCTGAGTTACGACTGAAACTGATGTGCCTTCAAAAGGTTTCACAAATCATCCAAGTACAATTGTAATACATTATATTAAAACAAATATTTGTGAAGCAAATTAAATAAGCACTGGAGAAAAGGAACTATACAATCTCATCTAAAGAAGCTAGGCCTTTAATGGTGGTGTTCAAGGGAAACAACTTCCTTTCTGATATTGCATTTCAGCCTTTAAAAGAACTAAAAATAGTCTCTGGAATATGTTACTCATGATGCAAGTGAAGAGAGCAAAGGCATGGGGAAAGGCATTCACTGGGTGCCTCACACTAAGTAAATCTCTTTTCTTTTGGTGGCTTAGCAAAGCTGAAGTATTTTTCAGAATAGTTTAAGGTCCCTGTTGGTGGCCAAGGGCCATCCTTGCCTGAGGAGTCTTCTTTTCCCCCTCTTCCTTTTAATTTCTTTCAGATAAATAACTAAATAGGATTTTAATGGTTACCTTTAAATTTTAAACCCTAGTCTGGGCACCCTGTGTTGGGAACCCTTGCATTAAGGGCATAATTTGGACAAATGAAATTTAACCTGAACACTTAACAGTCTTACTATGTGTGTCAGAAAATGTTGGAATAGTTTTCTTTCTTCTCTGCACTGTTGTACAGCATGTCTCTACATCATGAAGAGGTTGCATAAGTATTAGAATTTTATATACAGTACACCAATTGCCTCTTAATTTGTAAAATGTCCCATTGCTAAGGGGCCCTATAGGACTTCTACAAGGTGAGTTGTAAATAAGACCTTTCCTGATCTCTTCCATGAGAAAGAACTGAGAAACACTCCGTTGGAAATGATTTTGTGGTGCTGGGATTTTTTTTTTCTTTTTCAAAACTCATAAGAATTGCACAGTTGAATACTATGATGCATTATCATATGATGCTCTACTTTTCCAAGAAAAACCTAATAAAATAAAAATACTTCATAACCATGAACTCTTGTATCTTAGAGGTCAGTTACTTGGCAGTCTCTAATAATATTTAAGTCTTAATTGTTTACTGACAAAGAAAGATTTATTTAATAAACTATTTTTTCTTTAAACAGCAGCATTTAAAAAAATATCTCCCCCTCTCTCTGTATGCACAAATGCATGTGCATATGTGTGTAAGTGCAAACATATATATTGACCATGAGCCAAATGCATTTCACATATGTGAGAAGAAAATTGGCACAAGTCAAATGTGAAATAAACTCTTGGCAGGAAAAGTACAATTGTGTGCCATTTAAAAGATTAGATTCAGGAAAAATGCTTTTGACTTTTCCCAAAGTCAAGAAACTTAGCAAGAAAAAAGAAGGGAAAGAGTTTTCAGGTAATATTTTGTGGCAGAATTATGGATATCACCCTGAACATTTTATTCACTTAACTGTAATCATCAAATTACTGAAAATTCAGTGCCAACACAACTACAAAGATAGGAAATCATGAAACATCACTTCCACCAAGAAAACATTTGGAAAATGAGGCTTGCCTTTTGCATTTGTCAGTACAAACACTGATTCAGTTCTTATTAGCAGATTATATTGTTAACACTTTTCCCAGTTCCCAGAACAGTGTGAATTTTCAAGGATACCTCTTACCTGTGTTTGGCTTCCTCTGGATAGGGAGATCGCTGCACACATACAGCATTTTGGATTTATTTACAAGTTGAATATAGCTGATGCTAAAAATTTTAAGGAGCAAATCAGCTGCCTTGTATCAAACCCCTTAAGAAAAGTAACCAAAGGGGCTTTCTAGATTGGCAGGAAAGTGTGACATGAAGTTGCCTTTTCCTTAATGCTTAGCAGCTGCACCACAGCCTTTAGATGGAGCTGCACTGTTCCGCAGTTTTTAAAAAAGAAGCTGGGAAAACCAGCACCTTTTTAAAGGCGCTTCTTCTCCCCTAAAACGCAAAAAAAGCGTTTTCATGGCACACTTTCCCTTTTTCTCATCTAAAGGCTAGACTTTCATGCAGCCATGAACACACTTCTTTTTGCCAATCTAGATCAGGCCCAAATTATACCCGTTCCAGTTATAACTCTGATATCCTTATGTGAAGATTCCAGGTTCCGTATGTGGTTTCCTCTCTTTTCCCCTCACTCCTTTCCTGTTGCCAATTTCTTATTCTTAAAAATGTAGTTATTCTGCAGCCTTCCATAGTTCTGCTAGTATAGCTTCTATGACACCTTCCATAGTTCTGATGATGATGATGATGATGATAACAATAATAATAATTATTATTATTATTATTTCTAACCCGCCCCTCTGAGTGAGCAGTCGGGGCGGGGAACAACATTTAAAATGTATACAGTTGAAATATTGCAATCTATACAGTCCATACCCGCCTCCCACCCCTTAAAACAAGATTAAACTAAGTCATAATTAAAACAGTATCAAAGTCTAATGATGGCACCACTCTGGCACTGCAGTGCTAAAGGGGAGTCATAACACTGTGCTGGCTAGGATGCCCTTTCTGAGGCAGAAAAAGAACCCACCATTTGTGGGGGGGGGGTTGCACTGGGTTGGGGGCATGGCATGTGGTTGCTGCATCCCCAACCCAGTGCTTCCACTTATGGGCTGTCTGTACGGCCCTTAAGGTAGCAGTATCAGTACATCTTAACCTCCCAGAGTGCACACAACCTAGGAAGAGAACAGTTCAAATGGTTTAGCAACCAGTGGTTTACCAGTTGTTACCTTCCCCCCCCCCCCCATAGTAACCAAGCCATCAAATGTCCACATACACCTTATGCACCTAACTTTTTCTTCTTTTCTGTGCTGTTTTTATTAGCATTTAAAAGTCATGGCACCAAGTTAGGCAGATGTTTTCACTTTGCATTGCTATTTTAACACCAACCATGCAATTCAGAAAAATTTGACTGCATTTTTAAAATAAACATTTTGTGGATTATTTGCTATACTTTCACAGGCAAATCAAGTAAAGGTGGGAAGAGCAAGGAGATGCTAATGACAAATATTCTACTAGGAATTTTCTACTAAACTTTCACTGTGGTTGGCCATTTGATTTATTTTTGTTACAGCTTGCTTTTCAGCTGTAATATTCATCATTAAATCAAGGGCAGTTTAAATGTAACTTAAGAGAGAACTGTAGCACTTATAGCTTAACTTCCTTCAAAGAAGGTTGTACTAGCAATGACCCACAGCTGATACTCTACATCCATTTCCCTCCCAGCCCATGTGATCAGCTGGATAGTGGAGGTACTGAGATTTGCTGTTCAAGTGATATTAGCTGTGCTGTGGCTAAAATTTCAACTTGTTTTGTCCAAAACCCTCAGCAATCCTGCTGAGAGCGCTGTTGCTCAGCCACTAACAGTGATGATAAAACTGCAGTCATAGAGACCACTGCAGGAGTGGTGGTGATGGCGGTGGCAAAGGAAGAGGTAGAAAGGGCATACTCCATTCTCCACACTCACCTACCCAACTGATCTTTAGATCTCAGAATCTAGAACTAAGAGGTAACATATAGCCATTGCAAATTATGACCACTGAATGTTGCTAACCCAGAATGGGAATCATGCAGCCCTCCAGATGATCATAGAATCATAGAATTGGAAGAGACCACAAGGACCATCCAGTCCAACCCCCTGCCATGCAGGAACTCCAAATCAAAGCATCCCTGAGAGATGACCATCCAGCCTCTGCTTAAAGACCTCTAAGGAAGGAGACTCCATTACACTCCAAAGGAGTGTGCTCCACTGTTGAACAGCCCTTACTGTCAGGAAGTTCCTCTTAATGTTGAGGTGGAACCTCTTTTCCCGCAGCTTATATCCATTGTTCCATGTTCTACTCTCTGGAGCAGCAGAAAACAAGCTTGCTCCCTGCTCAATATGACATCCCTTCAAATATTTAAACAGGGCTATCATATCACCTCTTAACCTTCTCTTTTCCAAGCTAAACATTCCCAGCTTCTTAAGTAGTTGCTCATAGGGCATGGTTTCAAGAACATTCACCATTTTAGTCGTCCTCCTTTGAACACGCTCCAGTTTCTCAACATCCTTTTGAATTGTGGTGCCCAGAACTGGACACAGTATTCCAGGTGCGGCCTAAGCAAGGCAGAATAGAGTGGCACTATTACTTCCCTTGATCTAGACACTATACTTCTATTGATGCAGCCTAAAATCGCACTGGCGGTTTTAGCTGCCGCATCACACTGTTGACTCATGCTCAATTTGTGATCTGCTTGGACTCCTAAATTCCTTTCACATGTAGTCTCATTCAGACAGGTGTCCCTCATCCTGTATCTGTGCATTTCATCTTTCTGCCTTAAGTGCAGTACCTTACATTTCTCCATATTGAATTTCATTTTGTTAGCTTTGGCCCAGCCTTCTAGTCTATTCAGGTCATATTGAATTTTGATCCTGTCCTCTGGTGTATTAGCTACTCCTAATTTGGTGTCATCTGCAAATTTGATAAGTATGCCCCCAATTGTGTCATCCAAGTCATTGATAAAGATGTTGAATAGCACTGGACCCAGGACAGAACAGTGTGGCACCCCACTGGTCACTTCTCTCCAGGATGAAAAGGAGCCATTGTTGAGCACCCTTTGGGTTCAGCCAGTTACAAACCCATGGTCTCTGATTGCAAGACCACTTTGTTCTTATGGAATTATGTCACACTAGAGGCCACAAATCTCTCCTCTCCTTTTCACAGAGATGACTGTCACAAAGAAAGTAGTTTTTTCACATTAACACATAGACGTCACAAGTTGCTATAGGTTCAAACCCTGTTTATGTGTGTTTGTCCATTTTAATAAAATAACCTAAACTGTCATTAAGCTGACTGCTTATTCTCCCATATTAAAACATCCTGAAATTCCCACACTTAAGAGTGGTTAAGTGGATGTTAAATCTGCCTTTCTGGACAGTAACATTGATCATAAGTTGGGAGCCAAGGTAACCGGAAGATGGCTGGAGGGACCTCCAAACACATACAAGTTTAGCTGACAAACCCCTCAGTCTCTCATTCTATATAGACAGGTGTAGGGGACTATGCCTATTTTAATGCCTTCCAGGGATTAAAACAGGGTAAGAACCATGTATTAGAAGCTTCTGGCATCTACTGAATATCCACTTATTCAACCAGCTGAAAATGTGTTACTGCACTTTATTAATATTTAGATGTGTATTTTCCCTTTTCTGTTGCATTGTCTGCTACAGATTGATTACATAATTTGCTTGTTTTTTACTGGAGTTGTAAACTTTGGAATTTTGGAACTAGTTTGCAATGAAAGGTAACACCTTTCCCACAGCTGGACATTTGCCTATTCTTGTGTCATTCCTCCCTGGTTATGCCTGCAGTGTCCATTGTGAGAGTGGAGGAAAATGGGAGATACGCATGGACATTAATAATATGGGATGATCAAACTATAAAATGACCATTTATACATTTCACAAGCCAGGAGAGGATAACCCATTGCAAGAAAGCCATTTCATGCTGTTATTGTATCCTTACTCTGTCCTTATTTCATTTCTTCTCTTCAGGTCTCTATTTAAAACACAGGCCATATGCATAAATGCCCCAAAGAATGATACTCATTTCTTTTCTCATGTGTTCTGTGTTCCTGCCTGACTACGCTCCATTAGGCTTCCAGCTAGACACTGTCTGCCATGGTTTTGGGCTAGCTTCTTCTTTTTGTTTTTAGTTCCCAACAGTGGTTTCTATAGTCTCATTTTATTTCAGTTCAATAGTCTTCCAAAACAATTGCTCAACTTAGTTTTGCTGACCACAAACTACATGGGCTGTCCCCAAAGGCTCAGCACAGACTGAATAGTCTAATTTCTTCCAATGCAATAATCTGATGAACAAGCATAAAAGTGTTGTCGCCTCTTTGAAATACCTCAAACTATTGAAAATCTCTTGGCTCTCAGGACAGAATTTTTGTTCCTTGTGAAACTGAAATGTGGATATTTATATAGTGTACTTTTGATGGTCATCCTTCAACTGAGCTTCATGCCCAAATTACAGATTATGAGTAAAATGTGGTTTATACCAACTGCTCAGAGCTTCCTTGTTTCTGCCTACTTCACTGGCTATTGCTTGCAAGGGGTAAAGAAACTCTTAAGCCCAAAGATATCTGGTGATGCATCATCTGCCATTAAAAGAAGCCACATTTTCCTTGTGTTACATGTAGTTTATCACTCAGTCTTTCTTTGTACTGACCAAAAGAGGATCCTCCAAAAACAGCTAGACAACAAGATCTATTACCATGTTCTTTTCTTTGTAAGCATTTTCTTCCCACTGTTATTTTGTATGTTAGTCTGTGAAGATCCTCATAATTATGTCAGGCAATAAAAAAATCTTGCCAAAGTTACTCTCCAAATTAGGTATCTCATATCACAGTCATAGAGATAAAATTACAGAACAATACAGGACTGTATCATTTGCATCTATCATATCAATCTATCATATCTACCATACTGTACAATTACGAGCAAATCTTTTATTAACTTCAAAAAGCTAATTGTTAATTGTAGTTTAAAATTGTTCTTCAAGATAGTTTTTTAAATCTTATATATAACAAAGAGATGCTGCTGAAGACTGTGCTGTTACATCACTATGTTATTTTTTGCAACACTTCTGATCTCTTACTGCAAGGCATGATAGTACCATCTTGTACATTGCCTGACTTCCACCATAAATTAATCCTGATGGGAATATGATGAACATTACTGTGGAAAACTTGACATAGTGATGCTGTTTTCAACAGAAGACCCGAATCATGAATAAAGTGCAGAGATGGCTTAAACTGATGCAGTCTAAACTTGATTACTGATATTACCCACATGACCAACTTAAATCTAATTTAAAAGCCAATACAAAGAACTGCTACCTAGAAATGTCAAGCATTCAGTGGGAAATTGAGTTTATGGCTGCTGCACCTTGCATACAAGAACATTTGCAGCTGAAAAGAAAAATCCATATTCTTACTCTTCCGTGGACAATTTTGAAGCCTAAGCCTGGAGTCTGAGCAGCATCTCCAAGGGAACTGCCCTTACGTACTTTAGCATACATAGGGCTACATCTAATGTTGTGAGAGCAGAATTTGTAAGATACATCCTTTTTCAAACTGTTTTTCCACTGCAGCTACTACGTGCCCCCCCCCCCCCATCTTTACTGTGGAGATTCTTCACAGAAGATTTGGGAAGGTATAGAGGCCACTAAGTTGAAGTGAATTCATGGCACAGACAGAAGTTGTTCTGTCAGCAGATGGATACAATTGATGTCCTCTGTGAATGATCATAATGCAATACATGTTGCTGTAGGGTCACAGGTATACAAACATTAATGTTAAGAATGAAAACATTATGGAAGCCATCTTTAAAGGATTTACAAGTAGAAGAGAATCCTAAAAACTTTAAGTATATTAAATGCAAAGGGGTGATACAGATAAAGAATACAATAACTTCATTAGCACTGAAAATTCTAATAGTTTACTAGATGCACACTTGCCTCAAGAAATTCACAGCACCTTTGGGCAAAGAAACAACACTATGTGTTTATTGAAATCTACATCTGGAAGTAATTTGTATAACTCCAACTAAGTTTTTCTCTTCCCAATTGCAAAGACCTGTAGGGGCCATTATACCAGGAAAGTGTTCATTTCTATGTGGACACACTATGTTATAATTTATGTTCTTAATTACAGCAAAAGGTTTATCCACATGTTGTAATATCCTATTTTTCATATGTGAATTACAAAAAGTGCTTCAAATAGCCTATTAATTATTTACTACAATGAGAAATTCTGTAAAGTAAAAAGTGAAAAAACAATGTGCATGGAATACCTCAGACTCTGCATTTGAAAAGAAAAGTGTTTTAAATGAACAGTATTTTTTCAGACAAGTAAAAAAAAATGGGATTTGGGGTCAGAGGGAAACACAACTTTGTCAATCTGTATTCAAAACTTTATTAGAATTTTAAAACAGCCAAATTAAAATTACACTATTGCCTGAGCAATACTTGCTAATTTTTCCTAAACCTAAAGTGATTAAGTGGATATTTAGTGAAATTGATACAATTAGATCTGGGACCTTTTGGAGTACATAGTTATAGTGTTCTGATTCCACTTTAACTGTCATGACTGCATCCTATGGAATTCTGGGATTTGTGGTTTGGTGAGGCACCAGAACCCTCTGGCTGGGGATTTTAAATGAATCTCCCTAAACCGAAAATCTCAGGATTCTATAGGATGGAACCATGGCAGTTAAAGTGGAATCAGAGTGCTGTAATTGTTTGGTTTGAAAGGTATTTCCAATAGTTCATAAGAGAACCATGTTTTCCTATGCAATATATTTCCATGTAGCCCACCAGGAAGTGATGCTTCTCAAAGGGTTTCTGTTTCTCTACTCCTCTTGGAACTCACTTATGCTAAAAATGTTTCCTGCCTCATTTCTCTAGCACACTTACATTTTTTTAGGTGGCCTGTGTTACCACCCAAGATTACCTAGCTAGTAAGCGTACAGGTGTACTTATATGCACAACATTACATAATCTCACAACCCCAACAAAAGCAGCCAGACTTTAGAGCCAAAAAGCAAAAATATGCCCTATTTCATGCAACTGCAGCATTCACTATTTCAATCCTACATCATGCAGATACTGTAGTTTGAGGTTTTTTGGTTAATACCACTTTCCCAATCACTGCCATAACTTCTCAACTCCCTTCATTAGAGGGAGTTGACTGACTGGGAAATGAGGCAAAAAACAAAACAAAACAAAATAAAAAACCAACAACCTAGAGATCAGAAAACAAAGATTCTCCTAGCCATTTCATATTATGTGAACAATAGGTTGTAGTGGCTCATAATCCACATATGGTGTAACAGGAGCAGCTGGAGTTTTCAGATACAAATTCCAGATTCACTCAGGCAACATGGCCACTGCCTGATGGTGTGTGAGGCATTCTATGAGGCTATTGTCCAGAAAGTTACCTTTCCCAGTCTTCAAATTCAGCAGTTAGAAATTATGGAAGGCAGGTTGTGCCCTGTTTGCTCTTCTACATACAAACTGCTACTGACTACATGCCACTGCCTTTGGCCATGTGCAGGCAACTGTAGGGCCATTTTTGGTACCTGCTGACTGCACCACAAATGCCATCTTCAGAGACAGGGGACTCTGAGGGCCATTGTTTTGCTGTTTCAGGGACAACCCCACTGAAATAGTATTTTCAATAAAAAAAAGAATGATTTTCCAGTAAAATTTAAGTTATTTATGCCACTAGAAGTTAGTGGGGTTGGTAGGGATGAAGAGAACCTAGAGGCTGCACAGACCGCCACTCGATGCCATATGTAGCCCACATAATTTCCACCCCAATGTGTATTAATGCTTTTGTAAGGTGGTCTGAACACAGAATTTTCTCTGTATATGAAATCTTACTTGGAATTGCTCAGTCATAATGGAAGAAACAGGCACTGTTTACTTTTGGCAACATAACTACTCCTGATAGAACTACATTCTAAGAAAATGTTTTTAATTTGACTACTGTTATAGAAAACTGAATAGATAATGACTTGTGGAAGCACAGCACAATCAATCTGTAGTTCAGGTCTACCATCAGAAACCATGAACACATTAATTCAATTACAACTTTGTTGTTGTATCTTATATTTCAATGTCCTTGCAAAATGGTTGTGAACAATTACTCTCTTGTGATTATTTTGCTGTTTTATATCTTGTAAGACGTGTGGTTATATGTCTAGGATACAAGTGACTTGGGAGGAAGGGAGGAAACACAATTAACAACATTGCATGGTGGTTTGAGACTGTACAAAGAGTTTTAGATTTTCCATATTCATTGTTTGTTTATTCCAAAAAGGCCAGTTTCCTGGGAATGAGCCCACAACATACACAATGCCTGCAGCGTTGCTATTTTTTAAAAAATAAATAACTTTTGAATGTGTTACAAGTCAGCTACAGTATTTAAAACTTAGTATTCTTTTGACTTCATATTCAATATTTCTGTATGCACCAAAATTTTTGCAGTCCTTTCTGGGACTGGGACTAAGACAAGAGAAAAATTTAACCCTGACAAATAGGAAACTGTTTGGTCCTTTTTCTAAGTCAGTTGTAGAGACAGAAATAAAGCATAAGATGAGGAAATAAATTGATTCTATCAAGAAAGCCAGAGCCCTGAGTTTCCAGGCCCTGACAGGGGCAGCTGATAACTAGGGAGGGTTCTTGGAAGTTTTTTATTTATAGTGTTGCCCTAAAGTGAAACTGACTTGAAAACAAATAAGATCAACAAATGCAATGTATTATTAGTAATAAAAGTAGAAGTAACAGTGATTAGTAAGATGGTTCAAACCTACAAACGGATAAATAAGGCAGTCCATGCATCTTGAAACAGCAGCACTTGCTGCATGGGGAGAATGATAAAGTTATGGTTCTTGATTGATGCCATGATTATTAAATGGATGATGTGGATCAAAAATACAAACAGCTGTGGTGCTAAATAAGGCCAGTGAAGAGCCTAGAGGAAGGGATATATTTTGTGCGCGCGCACGCACGCACACACACAATATCAAAAATTCAATCCCTGGCATACCTAGGTAGGGCTGTGAAAGTTCTATATAACATTGGAGAGCGGCTGATAGGCAGCGAGCACAACTTCAGTGACTCATCAGTATGGTCTGCCTTACTTTTGGGAAAAGGCCATGCAGAAATAAAGATAATAGCAGCAGCAGCAGCAATAACAACAACAATAATATAATACCACCTCAGTAGAACAGGAGATTAGAAGGTAGCTTGAAAGACTTTCACTTCTCACTGGGCTCAGACAGGATCCCATAGGGTTGCCAAGGGAAAAAACACTGAGCTTAGAGAGGCATAAAAGGTGAACCACTGTTGCAAAGGCAAGTGTGGCATTATGAATAATGCCTAGACCTCAGTGTGTGGTCGAGTCTCCTTCTTTTGGAGGTTTTTAAGCAGAGATTGAATGGCAATCTGTTAGGAGTGCTTTGATTGTATATTCCTGCATGGCAGGGGGTTGGGCTGGATCACTCCTGGGGTCTCTTCCAACTCCAGGGTTCTATTATTTTAAATATTATGTCTTTTGTGTATTTCACATCCTATAAATGAAAGGTTCCCAACCTGTGCTCCAAGGAGCTCTTACGGTTCCACATGGACTTCCCAGGTGCTCTGTGGCTGCTCCAGGGAAATGAAAGAAATAAAAATTGAATGAAATTAAAGAATGTGAATATATTCTTATATATATTCCCAAACACCATTAACATGTAAGACACAGAGTAGGCCTCTTAGGGGCTCTGCCATAGAAATAAAGGCTCTACAAGTCAAAAAGGTTGGGAACCCCTGTTATAAATCAAGGTGCACAAATATGTGTTCTTTGTTAACAGAGAGACAGATAATAGGAATTAGAAATTTGTGGCTCTCTCAGATGAGAAGTTTAGCATGTTATTCTCCGGCTTAAATTTGGACAGATTCTAGTCTATAGATGAGACACTTTTTGGTAATTGCAACTCATTTCTATAGAACCTGGGGATTAATTGCTAGACACGTGTTGCCTTTGGTTGCCTTTCATGATGAGAATGAAGATGATGCAAAAAAAGCCAGATAAAAACTATTTATCTATTACCTATATACAAAAAAACAGCTTTATTTTGTAAAGAACCTCGTTGCCTTTTAAGTTGGAAATGTCTGCACCAAACATGCATGTAGTAAAGTTCCATGAAAAGTCAAAAACATAACTAATATGAACAGCCTTGATTCTTTTGGTACATTATGTTTCATACAGGCTTCTGTAATTCTTTTTTTTCCTTATGACTGTGTTTTGTTTTTTACCATGGTAGAAATTTTTAAATGCAATTGTGAATAGCAATAATAGTAACACAAATAGCTATTGTATCTTTTTAATTTATCTAACCCTTTTCAATGTTCAAAGTATGTTCATACATTTCTCACTATCTATAGCACTAAAAATAAAAATGTAATTTGCTTTGTAGATGAACTTGGTTGACCATGCGGACAAGCAGGGTTCTGGAAGACTAAAAGAACCTCTGTCTGGATAGCATTGATTTTCTTATGTTCAGCTTTTAGTTATAAAAGCAAGTACAATTGTGTATTAAATAAATTGCTAATTACATGGGTATAAACATGATGAGAGCCAGTGTGGTGCAGTGATTTGAGCAATGGATTACGACTCTAAAGATCAGGATCCAAATCCCCATTTAGCCAGGGAAACCCATTGGGTGATCTTGGAGAAGTCACATTCTCTCAGCCTCAGAAGAAGGCAAAGGCATACTCTAAGTAAATCTTGCCAAGAAAACCTCGTGACAGGATTTCCTTAGGGTAGTCATTGTTCAGAAATGACTATCATTCTATCAGGCTATCATTCTCTGAAGATGCCAGCTACAGATGCTGGCGAAACATCAGAAAGGAACTCTTCCGGAACATGGCCACATAGCCCGAAAGCCCCACAAAAAACTATGGGCACCAAGTTTACAAGAAGCTTGTCCAGAATCATGTGCCTAATACAAGTCAGCCAGATGCTTTCTGTTACATGTTGACATGAAATACTTGGGATATTTTTTGTATTTCGGAAACCTATATTTGCACTTACATGCATAGTGAGATATCTTGCAGATGGGACCCAAATCTAAATGCAAATTTCATGTATGTTTCATCTATACATATAGCCTGAAGATAATGTCATACAATATTTTAAATAATTTTCTGCATTGAACACATCAGAAAGCAAATGTGTCACTATCTCAGCCACCCCTGAAAACATTTTGGTTTTTAGAGTGTTCTGAATATCAGAATTCCAGATAAGGGAGATTCAACCTGTACTATCAACCTGTACTAACAATAGGGTATGAAAGTCTGACTCCTACATCTGATGCTCCAAGGTAGAAGGGTTAATTAATTAGCATTTAGCATTTACATTTCTAAACCGCTTCATAGTGAATTCAGCACTCTCTAAGCGGTTTACAATCTGAAAGCCAATTACCCCCAACAAGGTTACTCATTTTACCAAACTAAGAAAGGATGGGAAGCTGAGTCAACTTGGAGCCCTGGGATCAAGCACATAATACTGTCGCTCCAGTACCAGCATTTAACCACTGCGCCACCAAGGCTCCTTAATTAATATGCTCACTTCTTGATAATTCCCATTTTGTTGTTGCTGTTCTTCCTCAAGATTTTTTAAAAATCTTTTTTTTAAGAAGTCCTTTTGCAAATTTTGGGACTCTCCAAGCATGTTTATTACCCTCCGTAATGTTTGAATGCCCCTCTTTGGTTCCTCTTCTTTTGTCAATCACTATTAGAAGTAAGTTTGTACATTGTTTACTGAAGATAAACACAAAAACATTTTCACACACAAGGACACTTTACACTTAGATTTTAGAACAAGGTTTTAAAACTGGATGGCATAGCCAAAGACAAGAAGATGTACATCTGCACACACAGGGGCATTTTACACTCATTTTAAAACAGGACTTCATCATCAGATGGTGCACGCCTATGTGCAGGATGCCTATCAATTCATGAGATGAAAACAACTGTGCCAGGACAAGCAAAGCTGTCAAGTGTTAATACTCAGGAGTGAAGAATTCAAATCCCCCTCCAGCGAATTTTCCTTCAGACTCCCAAGTTTCATATATAGCAATGAGTGACACTTAAAATAATTTATACCTAAAACGTTTATTTTTGCTGTGTTCATATTTCCCTTGGTAAATTTGTCTGCTTTTTTTTTGTTTTGTTTGTTTGTTTGTTTGTTTTTTGGATCCCTGTTATTTCTAGATGCTGAACTGAAGATTTAAATTATTGAAATACTAAAAATTTGGGGAATGAAAGAAAACTTCATGGAGATGAGAGAAGTCTCATTTTGAGGGACATTGCCCTCATTAAGCCTCTTTAACTGCAAGCTTAAGTCCTAGTGATTTTAGTCTGGACTGAAGTGTGTTTTAACTTTACCAAAAGTGTCTTCTTATTTATTGACCTTTTTATCCAAGAAACTGATCGTAGCAATGCATACTGTTGTCTCCCACTCATCTAGGGCAATCAATTAATTGATGTTTAAAACCAGACCCATCTTTTCCCCCAGGGAAGATAATATTTCTCACACAACAAACTTTGTAGCTAAACATCCACTTTTTGAGTCATGAGACAGAGAAAAACAACTGTGGTTACCCATATTTTGAGAAGAAAAATCCTACTCTAATAACTGCTCTCTGGTCATAGCTCCAAACCAATTTCCTGTAACAAAAATGTCAGACTTCAACATGAACACACAAACATGAATGCTCAAACATGAAAAGACTTTTTCAAAATCAGGCCAAAATACTTAAGTTTCTATGGGCCAGTGAGTAAGAAGATACTTTTGATAAAATTAAACACACTTAAGTCCAGACTAAAATCAGTAAGACTCATGCTTGCAGTTAGAGAGGCTTAATGAAGACAATACCCCTCCAAATGAGAATTATCAAGCCTGCATACATCTAATAATAAAATGGTAAAGTACAAAGATATAAAACTGAACACTAAAGTAAGGATAGTCCAAGGAACTGCTTTTCCCATTGCCATTTACAGATGTGAGTTGGACAGTGAAGAATGCAGATAGGAAGAAAATCAACTCATTTAAGATGTGGTGCTGAAGAAGAGTGCAGAGAATACCATGGACAGCCAGAAATTCAAACAAATGGGTCCTTGAACAGATCAAGGCTGAACTTTCCTTAAAAGCCAAGATGACTAAACTGAGGCTGTTGCACTTTGACCATATCGTGAGAATATATGACTCACTGGAAAAGACAATAATGCTAGGAAAGGTGGCAGGTAGTGGAAAGAGAGGAAGGCTGCATATTTGATGGATAGATTCAATCAAGGAGGCTATGGCCCTGAGCCAATACCACCTGGCAGACTAGTTCAGGACAAACGGACTTGGAGGTGTTTCACTCATGGGCTGAGTGTTGCCTCGAGGACAGTTAGCAACAAGAAAATACACCTAAGTTACTTTAGGTGCTTTAGCACCTGATATCTTCTGGCAACTGCCAGGGGAGTTTATCACATGAAGGGAATTAGAAGTATAATCCAATGGCAATCTGAACACAATCATGGGGTTTCGCGTCATTAGGCGAAAGCTGATCACACACATTTTCGGGCAATGGGAAGTCCTTCCGAATGCAATCGTGGGGTTTCACGTTATTGCATGAGAAACTATCACACACAAATTTGGGCACTGGGAGGCAATTTTGGGCAGTTCTGAACGCGATGCAGCATCAATACGCAATCACGTAAATTCGCTGAACTAGCGAATTCACTCAATTCCGAACTGGCCCCACTTTCATTTCTTTCGAAATTGAGAGAAATTCCTCCTGTGTGATAATGTCCAGGGTCTTAACACCTTGACCAGATCTATTTCTGAGGCTTTCCTTTAAAAAAAATGCTGGCTTGGTACCCTGGGCAGCATCAGGTGATTGAAGTTTTCCAACAGCAACACTCACACAAGAAAGGCAAATAAATGATAGATATATGTTTATCTTTTGAGGTCATGGACCTGAATTTGCAGGGCCTAAGCAGAGCAGTCTAGGATGGGGGATCTTGGAGATGTCTCATCCACAGGGCTGCCATGCGTCAGGGTTGACTCAAGAGCAGTTAGCAACAACATTTTTATTGTATAAAGTGCCAATGTTTGAGGGAGTGCCTCTTCTTACAGTGTATATGTCTGCATGGTATGCTGGAGAGGTTCCCCTCTGTGGCCCTGTACTGTGGGAGGCCATGAGAGAGGGTCTACTCTCCTCTGATGCCTCAGTTGTGTATTGCCCTTTACTGGGAGGCCCATTTGACATCAACACTGGCGTCCTCTGGTGCTAGGTAAAAAAATATTGCTTTTTACTACAATCTTTTGGGGCCTAACTTATTTCATCCAAATCTGCATATATGCATCATTTAAATTGTTTCTAATGATTTTAATTGGTTTTAAATTGTCTTGTTTTAATGTGATAATTTTTAAGTATATTTTAGTCCATTTAAATTATTTTTTACTGTTTCAGATTGATTAAATTGCTCTTTTATTGCATGTTGCCCTGAGATCCCATGCTATAGGACAGTGTATAAGGGTTCTTATAAATAAAATAAATGCGCTAACCACCTTTATAGCCTACCATCCCTCCAAAGTGTTCAGTGATTATGAGGAAGAAACTCTCCTTGTCCATACAGAGCAAAGAGCCACCAAATCATTATACTCTATTTGCCAACTACATGATTCTAGTAAGCCCATAACCAGTGTAGGAAATCACTAACTTTTTGCCATTGCATACGCATTGTATTTCTTACTGTATTCCCTAAACATGAGCAGCTCTCTTTCAACACTGTGGCTAACAGCCATATATATATACTTGAGTATATTACCATATATACTCAAGTATAAAATAACCCGTGGATAAATTGCGGGCAGGCTTTGGCTCCCAAATTAAGGAATTTGCTATGACCATTGAATAAATTGGGGGTAAAACTTTGAATCACAGAATCATAGAGTTGGAAGAGACCCCAAGGGTCATCCAGTCCAAACCCCCACCATGAAGGAACGTACAATCAAAGCATCCCTGACAGATGGCCATCCAGCCTCTGTTTAAAGAGCTTCACTTTCATCCCATTAACGAGGTTCTCCCTGTTGGTTAGGATGAAATCTAAAATAGCTGATCCCCTTATTGCATCTTCCACTTTTCGGACAATGAAATTGTCTTCCAGGCAAGTGAGGAATTTGCTAGACCTTAAAGTTTTGGTTGAGTTTGACTTGCAGCAAATATCAAGATAGTTGAAGTCATCCATAACTACTACATATCTCCTTTCTGAGTGTGTGGTCATCTGTTCTAGAAAGACATTATCCAATTCTTCAGTCTGACTTGGAGGTTTGTAGTAGACTGTCACAATAACATCCCTGTTTTTTCCCTCCCCTTTAATTTTTATCTAGATGCTCTCCACTTGGCTGCAGATATAAATATTCCTGACATATAATGCTATGCCTCCTCCTTTCCTGTTTGGCCTGTTTCTCTTTAAAAGGTTATACCCCTCTATTAGTACATTCAAATCATGAAGACTCATCTCACTAGGTTTCAGGGATGCTTATTATATTGTATTTGTTTTGTTGTGCTAGGAGTTCAAGTTCCTCTTGTTTATTTCACATGCTTTGTGCAGTAGTGCAAAGACATCTAAGACTATGGAACCTCTCCACCAAAACAAACAAACAAACAGCTTCATTTATATACCGCTTCATACCACCTAAGGAGTATCTAAGGAGTTTACAACTGTAAGCTACTTGCCCCCAACAATCTGGGTACTCATTTTAGCGACCTCGGAAGGATGCAAGCCTGAGTCAAGCTTCAGCCCTTTTAGAATCATAGAATCATAGAATCATAGAGTTGGAAGAGACCACAAGGGCCATCCAGTCCAACCCCCTGCCATGCAGGAACTCCAAGTCAAAGCATCCCTGACAGATGGCCATCCAGCCTCTGCTTAAAGACCCCTAAGGAAGGAGACTCCACCACACTCCGAGGGAGTGTGTTCCACTGTCGAACAGCCCTTACTGTCAGGAAGTTCCTCCTAATGTTGAGGTGGAATCTCTTTTCCTGCAGTTTGCATCCATTGTTCCGCGTTCTAGTCTCTGCAGCAGCAGAAAACAAGCTTGCTCCCTCCTCAATACTCGCCACCTTATGGTTTTGAGTGAGTGGCTGCAGTACAGGCATTTAACCACTGCGCCACCAGCCTGTGTAAATTTTTCCCACTAATGGATCCTTGCACTATTTGCCTTATTCTCTCTATAACAGTTTGACTATTATCTCCAGCCCTTGATGTAAACCTATCTTCCAAAATACTGTCTCCCTCTCCAACATAACTCCTGATCAAATTGTTGAGACTGCCAACTGTTTTTGTGAACTGGTGTGAGGTGCAGCCCATCCCTTGCCAGACATCCCCCCTTGGCAGCACCATCTGTGGAGCCAGTTGTTTAGATCTGCTATTTTCCTCTCCCTTCCTTGACCACGCCTTTCAGCCGGGAGAAGGGATGAGATGACAAACTCTATATCCAGCTCTTTCAGTTTCCTAGCCAAAGCTTCCCTTCTGATATTCTGAAGGCTGTGCCTTGCTGTATCATTGGTTCCCATATGGACCAAAAAGAAGGGACAAAGGTCAGCAGACTTGACAAGTCTTGTCACTCTCACTGTCACATCATGGATTTTTGCCCCAGGGAGACAGCACACTTCCCAAGACGCATTATCAGGCCCACAAACCACTGATTCTGGACCCTTCAGCAAGGAGTCCCCACCACCACCACCACACACCTCCTCTCAGGCTTACCAGAGGCTGTTCCCTGTGGTGGTACTCCCAGGATCCCCTGTATTCCTCCTGAGGACTGTCCCTGCTGCTCTTTCTCATCATCCCTGATAAGGGAGAGAGCTTCACATCGATTCTGTACCTGCAAGCTCCCAGAACAATCCTTGGCTTCCCTACTGTGTGTGACATTCCTCCAACTGTCTGCCTCCTGTGTATGTGAGGTGACCTCTTCCCCAGCAACTTCCTCTGTGTGTTCTCTATCCAAGACCATCTGTTCTGTTATGTCCAGGATATGCTGAAGTGTCCCTATCCAGGCCTCCAGCTGCTAGACCTCCAGCTGCTAGACCTTCCAAGAGGGCCACCAACTTGCACTTGGTGCAGGTGAAGTTCCCCACATTCATAGGCAAGAAGACAAACATCCCACTATACTATAATATAATCAGGTGACTGCAGCAGCTCCTTCAGTGTCCATATCGAGAAATTTTAAGTAGACAGTGAAACAGAACTATGAGCTTCTCCCTCAAAAAGTCCCCTGTTAAACACCCATGTAAAACAGCCTTGTTGGCCTGGCCTTTGTCCCCAAGCTCTGTCAGCGAGCTCAAGCGACTGGGGCTATGGCTCTATAGAGAGCTCCAGGCAGATAGCTCCTTCCCAAGGAAGGTCTCTGACTCACTTCCTCTAAACAAAAGCCCTCACAAGCCCCTTAAAGAAAAAATGTGAATAAAATAAAGAAGACCCACTCAAACACAGTTCCCAGCTCACCTTCTGCTCTGTGCTCTGAATCTTCCTTGGCTGTGAAACCTCTGTGCTAGTCCCACCCTCCAGTGACTCACAGAAGTCTAATCCCTGCAAAAACACATTCTCAGAAGTTTTTAAAAATTTAAAAACTCGATCAAAATGGTCACTCAGAAACAGTGTGTTTCTGTGCAGGGATTTAGGGTCATGTAACAAAGGATGTAAAATAAATTTTAAATACTGAATAAAAATGCTGCCCATCCAACAGCCAAACTCCCAAGGAATGGAAGAAGGAGATGAAGAAAAAGGAGGCAGTGGAAAAACAAAAGAGAGGCCCTTGCTGCTAGTGCTATAGGTCTGGATGATCCAGGAAAAGGGCAGTAGTGGCAGTGAATCTATAGCAGACAAGATGCCAAGGCAGGCTGCATCTCTTCTTCCTGGTCTTCTCCTCAATGTTGAAAAACACGGCTGAGGAGCTTTGGATTTGAGGAAGCAAAGCCTATGGTATTAGGGAACCTAAAGCTTAGAATATTATAGTTTATTATATTTTTATACTGTAATATGTTTAATAAAAATATGCTTATTGTTATTTTAAACCTGTCTCCAGCTGGCTGTTTTGAGTCAGACCATGCATATCATGTTGTGAGCCGCCCTGAGTCCCAGTTTTGGGGATAGGGTGAGATAACAACAACAACAACAACAACAACAAAATACCAAACTAAAGAACCCACATACAACACAGCTACACAGCCACATTTCAGGGGATCATCCTGAGGCCCAATAACTCAATCCAGCAAGGCAAGAATTGGTGAAACAAGGGCAGGGTGAGTGCCAGCCTACATAAAGAGATCAGTCACAGAAAGGAACTCTAGTAACACTCCAGTCACTTTCACAGTGTTATTCTGCACCTTTTCCAAAGCTACCATAATTTGTGTTTTAACATGAATTGACCAGAATTGTACACAATATCCTGAATATGCCAAGCCACAGCTTTATATAAAAGGTCTTATGATAATACTAGTTTTATTTCCAAAACTGATATTGCTGTGTTAGGCAAAATAAACAGAACAGTGAGGCAACTTGCCCACCCAAGAATGTTTTCCCAAGTGGTGACAACCATTTCACATTCCATAAGAATATATTTGAAGTGCAGTTTTTGTTCATTTGTCACTTGGTTGTTCTTTCAATAATTTCTGGGTGTTTCTGGAGTACAAGATGTTATCCCATTTTAGTCTCAAACCCCTGCAAGCTGGTTACATTAAAGTGTGTCTGCATAGCATGGCAAGCCAGGCCTCTTATTGGTAGCCAATGCTCACTTGCTCCTGCTTGCAAAAAGAACAGTTAAACTGTACAGCTTTGCTTCACAGGATTGTTTACTGAGTTATCTGATAGCTGGCATCTTTCTTTCTCTGGTTTATACCCCTTCAACATGCCATAATAACAATTCAAAGTTTGTTGTTGGCTTGCCTCTTTGTTTTGTTAAAAAGGAAGAAATAAAAAAAAAGAAGTTGCCTGCTGCTGAACAACACAACAAATAAATCATAGCAGTCTGCTTAGATGCTGAATGCAGATATAATTAAGTAATAGATTTGCCACTTGCTCATATCATGTAAACCCACCCTTTCACTTCTTTCTGTGTACATTTAGCAGTCTATTTCCTTCAGTAAACTTGTTCCAATGAAGTGCTCTGATAGCAGTGAGAGTACTAATCTGTTGGATAAATCCACTCTCAACAAATCCATTCATCAACAAGCCAAAGGCCTGATCTTGGCGAGATGAGGGTGGCAGGTTGTATTAGGTTAGGGACAGGAATCATGCCCCTCTGCAGATGTTGTTGGACTAAAATTTGCAGCATTCCTCTTCAGTGGCTATGCTTGCTAGGACTGCTGGGAGATGCTATCCAACATCCCTCTATTAAACTTTCAGAAAAACCTAAAGTAGATTTTTGAGAGAGAAAGTTTCAGTTTTCTAACTGTGAATAAATGAGTTCAGCAAGAGACTCCCCTGCCCCCCCCCCCATTCCTGGAATTCTCTTTAATTTAGTAGAGGAGTGCAAAATGCTATTTGCTGTTTAAAAGGGGAAGGCATTTTGCTTGTGTTTAGATATATTTACACTATATTATTGCTGGCAGTTTGAAAAAAGGTTTGGTTTTGTATAACCTAGGGCCCTTGTTTGTAAGATTTTCAGTCTATTTTGATTAAGTTTTTACAAATTCTAGAGATCTAGTCTGGAATAGTGGTTTGAGTGTTGGGCTAGGACTCCACAAGACCAGGGCTCAAATTCCTGCTCAGCCATGGAAACCCACTGGGTGATCTCAGGCAAGTAGTGACACACTCTCACACTCAGAGGAAGGCAAATTACAACCCCCCTTCAACAAATTACCTTAAGTTTGCAATCACTTGAAGGCACACAACATTACAGATTCTAGATGCAACAGGTTATAGATGGAACAGATTATACAGAGGCTAGTTCTGATGAAACCATGACTTCTTAAATGCTGAATCCAACAATACAATGCCTGTCAAAAGCCATACATTGTTCCATTATTCTTTCCACCATATTCCAATGTGTATGCTTTGATTGGTTTCTCATATCAGATTACCATCCAAGCAAAATCAAAATGAAAAGTTAATTAGCTATAAATAATCCAAAAAAGAAGAAGCAAGGGATTAGCAGTAAATTTACAAAACACAAATGCTGACTGTTCATTTTTTCCAAATCTGATGACCTTGACAGGTCAGGGATATGCCTGAGAGTTCCTATGGCTAGCCTTGCAGGAAGTCACGTCTCCACTGACCTGAGGGGAGTAAACATTTCTTCAAGATATGCAGTCTATCAAACCCTCAAATACATTTTGGTACTTGCCTGAAAGGTAGTACAAGAATAAACACTATCCAAAGAGCAACAACAGAAATGACAATGCAAAATGTCTCAATATTCTAATGACACAGTGATTTGTCATCAGCTGATATAACAAAATAGAAATGTACAATATACAAATAGTATTCTAGAAACCCTTAAACACCTCCTAGGATTTTTCCATATGTATTTTTCTTAAATATAGTGATAGAATTAAGTTCCTGTATGATATCATGACTGCTTCATGCCCAATATATCTCCGTTAAGATTTTTGTTAAGAGTCCATAGAGCAGGGGTTCCCAGCTTTCAAGGTCTGCCAAGGTCTCCTGAAAGCACAGGTTAGGAACCCCTGCCATAGAGTATTTTAAAGAATACTTTTCTCATTAAAGAAAACTGCTAAATCTCTTCCAACTGAGAGAAAAACCACATTATTTTAAAGTTAGAATAAAATTAGTCCTCTCAATGGTACTCTACAGAACAGCTACACATCTATATTATGATACAAAGTAAATTTAAGATGCACAGATGTTTATTAGAAAAGAAAAATGAATTTCATTCAAAAGATACCCTTCTGCCTCTGTTGAATACATTCTACTTACTAAAAATTTGAGACTTATTTTCACTTGTTTTTCATTTAATGCATTAAATGAAAAACAAGTGAAAATAAGTCTCAAATTGTTTCCCTGTCCGCACACTCTATACTTTCAATCTCTTGTAGAAATGAAAGAATGAGAAATCTTAAAAAGGTTACAAAAGTAGCACAAGGCATGTTGGGGTCATGCAGTATATCCCACAAGATATTTAAGAAGAAATGTTATCTTGAGTGATGACAATGGACTCAACAGCCCACAACAGTAGAGACAAGATAGTGGAGGATGTGCCAGGGTGAACGAAGGGAAGAGGAACAGGAAAGCTGGTAAAACAGAAACATCAATACACTACATGCATGAGTTGTATGTGCACATGCTCTGTTGGATTCATAGCCTTTCGAGGACAAAAAATTGCAGTACTAGAATTTTAATGCAGAAATTGTGGGTGTGTTCACCTGTCTGGTGGCCTTAAGGTGTAAAACTGGTAGTCTGCAGAGTAGCAGAATTCTATACAACAATTCTTAGTAATACTGCCCTACGCATACCATATTTGATCCAGAAATAATTTAGGTCAGTCAGCAAGATCATATCATTACATACTGTACTTTCAAATTCCTCACTCATGCATTCAGAAAGTTGTATTAAGGTAATAATTCTGGGAGAAGATAGCTGATTGTGTAAAGAAGCTCCTGTTGTGCTTCCTTTGCCACATATCTGACACACTAAATATGCATGCATGTATGTGTCTATCCATGCTCATACACAGTGAGATCAGCTTGGAGCTTTTAAGTTACAGACAAAGAAAAAGCTTCTATTTTCCTCATGGAAGTTTTCCCACTTAAAGATAAGGATGTATATGAATCTGAATCAGTTATTCTCTGAAATCTGCATAACCATGTGCTGCATACTTCTCCATTTTGGGAGAAAGGTAGTATATATACAATAAATACATAAATAAATACATAGCAGTAACATTATATAAAGCAATCCAATTCATGTTTTTATGTCCATCAGTAACATTAGGGTTGGGATTGTATCTGTTAAGCAGTTTCAGTGAGATAAAGAGATCTGCCAACTATTAAATAAAATGTAAAACATTAATCTAAGCTGTCCATTTGAGACAGGGAAAGAGAGGCAGGAACTCTTGCCAAAATGTCTTTAAAACACACAAATTATTGTGCAATTTTTGATCTGGGAATAATTTATTTCTAATGTGAGTTAGTACTAGTCTTTACAATACACTATGCCAGTGTTAATAGAACTTGAATGAATATACAAACATGTTTGACTTTATCTGTTTTGCCTTCAGTGTTTAAAGCACATACCTCAGCAGCTTGGGTCTCCTGATGCAACAGAGTCAGACCTGTGAGATCCTCCAAGAAGGAATGTGAAGAATCAAAAACCTTTGCTAGGAATTTGAAGCCTTCCCTTTCATATTGTTCAAGGACCTACAAAAACAAAAGAGAAGAGGCAAATGTACCTCAGAATCAGAGCCATAAAATTGCCTGTTTGCAATTTGTAACAGAACTAACAACAGCATAGCAAAATAATTTAGCCCTTTATTTAACCTTGTGTACAATACAGAAATAGTTCTACTTCTGCTAAAGGAGAATAATAGAAGTAATTTTATATTCTCTAAATACATATTGCAATACTCTGCTTTTCAGGGACAGACATATAGGAAATGAAATCCTAAGGCTGATTGAATCATTTGCACTTGTGAAATCCAGCAGTGCTTCTTGCAAGCAGTGTTCTCTCTTTTCCCAGACTGCAGCTGTGTATAACAAGCATTATCCTGGTTAATCTCTGAATGAAGCAATTCCAGTGAGTGATTCATTAGAATACATTATATTTTACTTCAGTTTAAACAAAACAGAGTTCTGCTCTTGGCCCAGGTACAGTTAAGCTTTAATACACTGGGATTCAGTTCTCTTTTTGTGGTTATTCGTGTAACAATATTCATTTTAAAAACATTCTTTGAACAGTCATTTCCCTCATCCGCTGATTCCTTCAAGAATGTTTAACAGCTCAACTAGGCTTTCCACTATGGCAGCTATGATGAATCTCTTCTACAGCTACTGGTAAAATCTTCAGTAAAACAGGTTCATGTATATTCTTATGAACTTCAGACACACTACTGGAACTGTGAATTGTTTCTAGTTGATTGGACTATATGTCAAAAAGTCTAGGAACCTGTTCTGTAGCATTAACTAGCTAGTCAAAATAATGCTTCTAAGTAACATGCAAGTTAAATGCAAGAATAGTAGCAAACACAATAAAATTCCAGAAAACAAGTTTCATGTTTTGACTTGTATATTAGGACAGACATCACCATCAAAATGCATTATAGGAAACCTTAATTTTCCATGCAAGATAGAGACTAGAGTGGCACTGGCAGAAGACTCGGAGCAAGTCTGACAGTACATGGGACAGAGCATATCTGAAAGCTTATTTCATGACAATTATTCTTTTCTGCCATCACTGTATCTGCAAGGAGCTACCCATTGGAACAGTTTCTAGTGGTGAGAGGTCTGTTACATTCTGGCTTCTGGGAAGGTAACACTCAACAGGCTGCTGTGAAGAATATGGGTGGCATTTTGTAGATAAAATTGCTCACATCCATTCCTGCTCAGACACAGTGGATGCAACTTCAGTCCAGTAATAATGGATTGTTTTTAATCTGCACAGCTGAAGGATATGAACAGGATCCTTGTAGAAGTGAGAGCCATTACATGTCAGCTAGACCCTTTCCCTTCTTGGTTCTTTAAAAGGGCCAGAAGGGGACTGGCCAAGTGTGAATGGGGTAGTCAAAACCACATTAGAACAAGGCAGGGTTTCAACATACATAAAGGAGTGTAAGGCCTCTGTTGAAATAGCCTGTCCTGGATACCTCTATAAAGGAGAAGTATCTGCCAATGTCCAACATTCCATTATTTAGCAAGGTATTAGAGCATGTAGTGGCCTCCTAACTCCTGTGATTTCTAGATGAGGTAGATTATCTTGATCCATTTCAACCTGGTTTCAGACCTTGCCATGATACAGGGATGGATTTAGTCACCTTTGTAGTTTATCTATGCTGGAAACTGGACAGATGAGTGTGTCCCTGCTGGTTCTGCTGCACTTCTGAGCAGCTTTTGATATCACTGAAAACAGCATCCCTCTGGGCCTTTGAACCTCAACCTCAAGTCTTCAAAATGAGTTATAGATAATGCCTTTTCCCTGGTTGCCACCCACCTTGCCTCAGAACCTATTTCACCACACAAAACAGGGGTACCTAGCCTAGAATATTACCATTCTGATCCAAATACAGAAAGGTCACTTTTCTTGCTTGGAAAAGCATGATAGAAGGACTGAAGACAGAATTTAGGCAAGGTACCAAGAAGGTGTTAAGACTAAGGCACTGCTAAAATTAGGTGACTCTAAACATGAATTGGGGGTTTGTGTGGTGTTGTATAGGATGCTCAGACTTCATGTATGGCAGCTCCCTCAAAACCGTCTGATAGTGCCTATAGAAACCTTATACTGTACAAACCAGTGTATACACATTTTAAAGTGTTTGAGAGATCTTTTGAATGTGCTTTCTTAACATGATATTATTATATACTGCTGAAAATTTATTTCTATTCTGTACAACAGAACATTTCTATTCTATTTTATGCAACAACTTTTTGCAGCTGCCTTTTTTATAACATAGCACTTGGAATAATCCACCTAGTATGGTGCTATATTCCCTAATAATGTGACTGTAACTCTATTTTCCAGTTATCACTTTTATTAAAGATGCCATTCATCTATTTTGTAGGCAGCACAAAAAAAAATGCATAACAGAGGCCAGAATTTCTAAAAATGTTTCACATATTCACATATAAAAGAAATAACAGCCCAAGAGTGTAGAATAATAACATTATATCTACATTATACCCCACTCTGACAATTCTATAAATAAGCTTTATACTTGAGGTCTCAATACCACTTGGTACTGCATCTGAAGAACTAGATTTATAGCCATGAAAACTCTTGTTAAAATAAAAAAGCAGTTAGTCTCAAAGGTGCTGCCTCATGCCTTTTTTCTTCCTTCTCTTTTATTCCTTTGTATGCATCAAATCTTAAATTAGTTATGTCCTTATGTCGGTCCCTTAAAATCTTAGGGGCTTTTTACATTGGCAAGAAAGTGTGACATGAAGTTGCACTTTCCTTAATGCTTAGCAGCTAGACAGCAAGCCCCAGGTGTGCATTTAAAAAGTACAGGGCAGCTAGACTGAGGTTTTTTCTGTGGCTCAGCAACTACATGGGAAGCTGTCAAAACGCTACAAACACAGGTGGAGCAGCTACATGGGCGGCAAGGAACGTGGCTTTTAGCCGCGCTTTAAACATTTTTTTCCCTTGCTGGCTGCGAATTACGCAATTGCGCAGGTACATCATACAGTCGGAGCTTATCACATGGGGGAGTACAGGACCATTCCGAAAGAGGGAGAAAGTGAGGTCAGTTCGGAAATGCATGTGATTACGCACAAGCTCATCACACACAAGACAAGAGAGCATCTACACAAAAAGAAAATGCAGAGTCAATACGAAAGAATTCATCACATGTGAACATACTGGTCGGCTTTCTGTTGCAAATTAAGGCATCTTGGGAAATGGTAGCAAAGGCTCATGGGAGTTGTAGTCTGTGTTCTGTCAGAGCATTATATTGAGTTGTCTTGAGGTTTCAGCCCTCTGTCCAGGAGGGATTCCCATATGTCCTCCATTCTTGAGCAGAGGCCCCCCTTTTCCAAGTTGACCAGGCACGTCCTCCTTTGCCAGGACACGTCCTACTTTTCCAGCCTTCTTTTTGAAGAGGAAGCAGGAGGGCCAGGCGTGCTCTGGCCAGGCTCTGGGGGTCTCTTCCTGGCTCCTTCCCTCCCTCCCTCCTTCCCCGCTGCCTTCCTCCTCCCTTTGGCTGAGAGAGTGTGACTTGCAGGGAGGAAGGGCAGCGGAGGTGCTCCAGGTCCTCCTGATGCTGGGCCAGGGCAAGCTGGAAACAGGAGGAGGAGGAGGAGGAGGAGAGGGACATGGGGCCCCTCTGCTGCCCTGCTTCCCTGCAAGTCACACTCTCTCAGCCAAAGGGAGGAGGAAGGCAGCCAGGAGAGAGCCCTGGAGCCTGGCCAGAGTGTGCCTGGGCCTGCCTTCTCCTCCCCCCTTCGGCTGAGAGAGTGTGACTTGCAGGGAAGCAGGGCAGCGGAGGTGCTCCAGGTCCCTCCCCTTCTCCTCCCCCTCTTGCCAGCTTGCCCTGGTCTGGCTGAGCGCCTCCAGTGCCCTGCTGTCTCCCTAGAAGTCACACTCTCTCAACCAAAGGGAGGAGGTGAAGGAAGGTGCAGGCGCACTCTGGCCGGGCTCTGAAGGTCTCTTCTTGTCTTGGCACCTTCCCTCCCTCCGCACTTGTATCGCTGCCTTTAAATGGGCGCTTTAAAGATACAGAGCCCCATTTAACCGTTCAACTACACCTTAGCCTTTAGATGCAATAGGGGTGCTTTTTACATTGGCTAAAAGGGGCGGTCCAAACTCGCCCCTTCTAGCGGCGAGATGAGGCCTAGGCTGCCAAACGGGCAGCCCCAGAGGCCTCATCCCGCCGCAACGACCCGCCGCAAAAAAGAGCTCCGGGATCGAGCTCTTTTTTTGCGGCGCGGGAAGGGCGCGATTGGCGCCCTCCCGCGCCGCCAGAGCGTCAAAATGTGCGCAGCGCGTCAAAACGCTGCGCACGTGATGACGCTTGTACGGCGCCACCGTGTAGACGCCGCCATCTTTAAATGGCGGCGTCCATGCGTTTTAGGCTTAGGGAGGGTGTAAAGGCTACGCCCTCCCTAACCCTAAATGCGGGCTTTTTAGCCCTAAAAGCGCCTTTTTTTGCCCGTGTAAAACGGGCCAGCAATGCTGCACCCTTTTTAAAAAAGTAGTGGGGAAATCAAACTACTTTTTAAAGGCACTTCTTCTCCCTTAAAACTCCAAAATAGTGTTTTCATGGCACACTTTCCATTTTTCTCATCTAAAGGCTGGGTTTTCATGCAGCCTTCAACACACCTCTTTTTGCCAATGTAAAATGGGCCAGCTCCTTTTTAAAGGCACTTCTTCTCCCTTAAAACTCCAAAATAGTGTTTTCATGGCACACTTTCCCTTTTTCTCATCTAAAGGCTGGGTTTTCATGCAGCCTTCAACACACCTCTTTTTGCCAATGTAAAACGGACCTTAGATCCAAGTTTAATCCTGGAGAAGTGAATTCCCATTCCTTGGGTTATGTTCTCCCACAGGCAGAGAACATTGGCAGGTAGCCAGACATAAATTCCCCTAGTTTCAAACAAATACAATTTTAAACATTATTTGAACATACCCAGCTCTTTCTTCTTCTTTGTGCTTAGTATTCTACAATCACTGGTTGAAATGCACATATACTGTAACTCATCCAGTTTTATTTTATATATGCATATCTGTGTCTTCTTTCTCTGACATCTGAGCTGCCTGACTTTATACTTGCTGAAATAACACATTTGTTCAGAGACATCTGTACACCTGGGCTGCTGTTCACAACCCAACCCTGTTCACAACCCAGCCCCGGTGGTACAGTGGTTAAATGCCTGTACTGCAGCCAGTCACTCAAAACCATAAGGTTGCAAGTTCAAGACCAGCAAAGGGCTGAAGCTTGACTCAGGCTTGCATCCTTCCGAGGTTGCTAAAATGAGTACCCAGATTGTTGGGGGGCAAATAGCTTACAATTGTAAACAGTTTAGACACTCCTTAAGGGTATGAAGCGGTATATAAATGAAGCTGTTTGTTTGTTTGTTTTGTTTGTGTTGGACATTTACTTGGAAGTCAATGAATTTATGAATATAATTCCTCTTGGAATGTTTTTTCTGACTTTTCCCATAACATGATATGCAGCTCCTCCTGGGAGCATAATCTAAAAATTCAACAGTTGCTTTTTTCAAGATTCTACAAAAGGATTCTAACTCTTCTTTATAAACTTCTCAGTATTTGCTCTGAATAGTTCCTGAACAGGACTGCACCAAAAATCTAGCGATCATGATACCCTCCAATTTCTGTAGTACCACCCCATTTACTTGCAATACCCTCTCCCACACACAAACACTCAGTTGATTTTCACTCTGTATAGCAGGAAGAGAAAGACAGCTGAATGTTGTCCCAAAAGAGTATATTCAGAGAATTTAAGAATATACGAGGGGGTAGCCAAAAGTTTTAATGATAACCTTTTTTTAAAAATTGACAGAAAGTTTGTTCTGATTTGTAGTTGTTAACTTATCTCTATGTAGTCACTATCTAGATTTATACATTTTTCCCAGAGTATCCTGACCCTCCAAATACCTGATATTGTAGAAGTCTACAGATTACGCCTTACGAGGGGGTATCGTAAAGTAATAATCATCACCCGGAAGTTATTATGGCATATTGATGAAATTTTGTCAGTGTCATCATTGGTCCCTAAGTGCATGTTGCTGAGAAAAATCAGCTCATTGCATCCTTTATTTTTGTGATTGGCTGTGCCAGAAGTGACTAAGTGTAAAATCCTCATCAGGCACAATCTGCAGGCTTCTACAATATCAAGAGGGTCAAGATATACTGGGAAAAATGTATAAATCTAGATAGTGACTACATAGAGATAAAATCAAAACAAACCAAAATCAAATCAAAACCAACTTTCTGTCAAATTTTAAAAAAGGTGATCATTAAAACTTTTGGATACCACCTCGTATTTACAGTAGTTTTGCAAAGGCTATACTGTATAAACAGTGCTCACCTAACCAATTTCTGCACTTAAAAGACAGGCTGTGCTTAAAAGAGAGCGATGGTCATTATAATTCAGAACATCTGCCCTAGAGTCTCAGGCACAACTTCAATTAATTTGGGTTATGGAAGACTACCAAGCTGCAATAATGATTTATCATAGAGGTAGATTTCTTGTCCACATAAATAAGCTTCTATTTGCATAGTTCTGAAAATGAAAGTTTCTCAAGTAATATACAGTATGTAAGCTACAACAGGTACATTCCAATGTGCATACACCCCTACCTATAATTATATGAATTTTAAATCCTAGCTGTGCCATGAATTCACAATATGGTCTCAGGCAAGTCATATTCCTCATTTTCCTGTATATAATTACTTCCTAAAAGTATATACAGTTTAAATAATGTATATAATCATGTATAAATCTAGAAATTTCAATTTAAAAATTGACCCAAAAAACCTGGGTCAACTTATACACAGGCCAACGTAAGTACTGTACATACACACAGACACACACACAGACACATATATATAAAAGGAGCCATCCTCTTTCTCTGAACAGAGTGGTAAAAGGTGAGAGTTTAGTCCATCCTGGGAGCACCAAAAAGAAGCATGGATCCTCTCTACTCTCTCATCCATGCAGCCTTTAGGATGAGCACAAGCAGTTATGCTTGCCAGAATTTTCTAAGTTCTTTGGCATCGTTTTCCTTTGCATCATCCTTTATATCCTTTGTTACATGCCCCTAAATTTCACCCTCGACTTACCTATGGGTCATATCAAAACCCCTAATTTTGGCCCCAAAACCTGCCCTCGACTTATACACGAAGTTGACTTATAGTTGAGTATATACAGTACTTTTAGTTTTGAGTGCTTTGAAAAGAACTGTAATAATGAAGCAAACTATAACAGGCAATAGCAGCATTCCACTTCTTACCTCTCTAGATCTGAACTCAAGTTATGTCTTCTTATCTCTCTGGATCTGAGAAGACATAACTTGGTTTCAAACTTGATTTGCTCTCCACTCATTCATTTGTCTTTTGGTCAGTCCATGATACGTATCTGTAGAACTCTCCTCCAGCACCACATTTCAAATAAGTTGAATTTCTTCCTGTCAGCTTTCTTCACTGTCCATCTTTCAAAACCATACAAACAAATCAGAAATACTCTGCATAGATTATTCTGACTTTGGTATTTAATGATACCACTACTACCAATAAGATAACACTTTACTACTACTACTGACAACTGATTAACATTATTGTTTTAAAACAATGACAGAAAACAAAACTTCAAATACCTTGTATTAATTTGGGTTATGGAGGACTCTCAAAAAGCATACTAATCAACTTTTAAAATCTAAATGGGTATTTTTTGTAAAATTCACCATATCGGTTTATGCTATCTTTCTATTGCCATCTCAATCCTAATTTATAAAATTAAAAGAATTACCAGAATCACTCCCCAGTACACATTATTACCTTAGGGCCAAAACAGACGGCCTGGAAGGGGCAGCTTGACACTGCCCCTTTGATCACTGGATCAGGGTCACGACAATCACACGCCACGATCCTTTTTGAGCCAGCAAAAACCAAATGTTTCACTTCTGTCATGGCTTTGCAGTGTATAAATGCTACACTGCCTGAGTGCTGCAAAGCTGCCCACTGTGTGGTCAGGTGGGCAGCTTCATGGCAGCTTCCTGCTGGCTTGGGGACATGTGTCGTCTAAACGACACACCCTCATGCTGCCGGGAAGCCGCCACAAAGGGGACGTCTGTTTCAATTCTAAATTACAATAGTATGTGCAAAGTAAGCAGTGCAAAGAAACAGAAGAAAACAACAAAGTTAGAGCAAGATATGTCTTTCAGAGATGTGAGAAATCAAAGGAAAATGTAAACCGAGAATAGATGTGCTATATGATCAACAAGGGTAATACCAGGAAAAAGTAGAGATGATGAAAGCAATACAATTAAAAACTAAATAAAAGTAATGAAAGAATGATAGATTCCTGCCAGGAACAACATTTTAGCAAGGAACTCAGAATTTTAGAAAGTGAAGTGGGAAGTACTCGCAAAGATTGGGGAAAAAGAAATCACCGCTCAATCCATTCAACAAAATGTCTAACAAAATTCTAACAAAAATGTCCCAACAAACATGGAAAACAATGGTTTACAAACTATAAATACTTATCCTTTCAGTCTTCAAGAATGGGAACACTGTGATTGAGCTAACTTTTGGAGCAGCTTGTTAAAATATTTGTTTTTGTTTTTCATTAATACGTTTGAAATTCTAGATTTCCTGATCAATCCTGAATTTCAATAAGACAGGAGGGGGCCTAGTATGAAAATTATGATGGGAAGAAAAGCACCACACATTCAGCAGATGCTGTCCTGTTTTAATCTGCCTAGATCTCAGCCCCTTTAGGACTGAAAGCTGTTGGGTCTCCCCGTGTGTTCTGGATTCCAAGAGGAGTAAGACATAGCAAGTCTTTCTCCTTAATTGTTACATATTCTGTTTTCTGACAATATTATTTGAAATTAGCTGCAATAAATATTTTTATATGCCTTTAGGATGTTTTCCACTGAACAGCCAGACTAAATGCGGAAAACAGCTACAGAGCAGCAGCAACAGAGGTAGCTGACACTAGCAGAGGACCTCTAGGAGACAACAGCAGTGGCACCATAACTAATGCTTGTTAGTACTGCATAGAGGTAGCCATGGTAAAGCCCTTCTGAATCACTTTTACCATGAAAACCCTATGATGGGACAATTCAAACTGAAACAAGAAATAGCGCCAGAAGATGAAACACTCAAGTCAGATGGCACTCAATGAGCTAGTAGGACAACTATGAGATACTAGAGAAACTATGAGTGGTATTGTGGCTAATAAACGTAACTGTTCAGTGAATTGTGCACAGAGATAAAGAGAGCTACTATAATAATCCATGCAAAAAAAGGAGATGACAATAGAAAAGAAAGAACAAGAGAACTTTTCCACAAGATCTGAGAAATCAAAGGCACATTGAGGCCAAGAATGGGGATAATTAGCAGGGGAATACATGACCGAGTAGAAATTAAAAGAGGTCAGGCAAGGCTGCATTTTTTTAACCTAGCTTCTTAATTTGTATACTGAACATTTAATGCATAAAACTAAATTAGACTTTGGGGAAGGAGGCATGAAAACTGGAGGAAGGAACATCAACAATTTAAGATGTGTGGATGACAACATACTACTAGCAAAGAAACAGCAAAGATTTGGAACAATAACTGAAGAAAGTCAAGGAAGAAAGTGGATAGGCAGGTCTAAAGTTGAACATTTAAAAAACAAAAAACAAAAGTAATTACACTAGATGAAATTAGACAATGAAGATACTGAGAAACTGAGACCTTTTCCATACCTTGGCTCTGCCATTAATCAGAATGGAGACTGCAGTCAAGAAATTTGAAGATGAGGAGGACTTGGAAGGACAGCTATGAAGGAACTAGGCAAGATTCTGGAGTGTATATATATATATATATATATATAAAATAATTGAATACTAAAGTTAGGGTTGCCCATGCCATGGTGTTATGAAGAAAATAAACTTGTTTGAGATATGGCTTCAGAACGTCTACAGATACTGTGGACTACTAAAAAGAAAAATAAATGGGTCAAAAGAAAATCAACTCTGAACTCTCCCTAGGAGCCAAGATGACAAAACTAAGATTGCTGTATCTTGGACACATCATGATATTACATGAGCCAACAGAGTAGACAATAATGTTTGGTAAGGTGAAAGGCAACAGGAAAAGAGGAAGATTGCATTCCATCCAGATGGATAGACTCAGTGACATCCCTAGTTAGTGTGTTGTCTGGTGTGGACAGCTGCCAACAGATTCCCTTGCCTCCTTTCCCTCCCCAGCCACTGCATCACCCTGGCCAGGCAAGTAAGTCAGTGGGAGGGAGGGGACAGAAGGAGTGTGCTTGCCCCACCTGATGCTTTGTCACAGGGCTTCCTCCCCAGGGAGAAAGCCAGCAACAGAGCGACTAGGAAGAGTTTGTGTTTGCCTCTCCTGCTCCAATCAGGCTATTTACACAAGTCAGATTAAACACACAGTGCTGGACACTTGGACTGCTGTTTCTAATAAGCCCAATTTTCCACATGGTCCAAGAAAGAAACCCTCAAATCTCTAAGATGCATTCCTGCTTTTTCACACAACCTAGTTTTAGAGCTAGTTGCTGAACAGACAACATACAGCAAGCAAGGGTAGCCATGGACTGAACTTGGGATCCCTAGATTCTGCTTAGACTTTTCTCAACACGTGAGTACCAGAGTCCCTATCTTTGTCCATACTCATTGCCACTTTCCACATCTGAAGAGAAAATGCCCCTATTTGCATGAAATTTTTCTATATGAACAAGAACTCAGGTTTTACCAGGGTTTTGCTCCTTGTGAACAGGAATCTCTCATCTTAGACACTTCATTTTCCACTTGAGGAAACAGGAGTTTAAGTGGGGAAGGGGGAGGGGTACTGTCTTGTAATTAAAGAAAACAAAGTAACACCATAATAATAATAATAATAATAAGCAAGGTAACACCTAAATAATAATAATAATAATAATAATTAATACATCTTGCTGTTGCAGCCAGGAACAGATGTCTCTCATGAAGGCTAGGCCAATCTCAGTCTACCATGTTCCCTACCCAAAAAATAATTCATAACATGAATTATACGACTCATCATATAATACAACTCACTTATGGATTCCTTGTTTATTACTGTGAGAAAACATGACTGCATAAGCAAAATTTCATCTGTATTTATTATTTTATACAAAAAGATACACAGCCATTATATAGGTTTATTACTGTAATAATAAAAGATAAAATTTATGAAACTGACTGCAGGCCAGGTGCAAACAGGAAAAGGGGGAGAGAAAAGGAAAGGTCTATGTTAAAATATTTTTGATAGTTACTGACAACAAGCCAGCAAAGGCATCATTTTTGGCTGCAGTCCCCAAGTGCTGGCATACAGTATTTTCTCCTCACTTTCCTGTAATTACTGTTTTAAATAAAAACAATCAGTACATGGAATAAAACATCCTCAGATGATGCAACTATAAAAGCTTCCTGTTATACAGTAATCCATCTATAAGGACTGCTGTTTTGATACGAGTAGGGTGATCTGCAGTGATATGAAAAGTGTTTGGTTTATTCTCCATTTGCTGTAAAAGAGCTCATAAATGTCAGTACTGAAATGTAATGCAGATTTTTTCTGTGGTGTGATTGATGGCAAGCAGAAATATCTGCCTACTGTATGGCATGTTCGAAAGGTATCTTGCCAAGCAAATGATGCTTCTCCACTCCATCTCATTTTATTTCAGTTTCCACTTTTGGACTGCAAAACTCTTTGTAAGTTTCAAATATCACTCATTTGTGTCATTCTGGCTTGTAACACTCTCAAGAGAGTCATATGCTGGCTCCACTTCCTGGCACAGCTATTCTGTTCATTATTCCTATGGAAAAAGAGTTTCATACCATCCATACTGGGTGGATAAAAATATGCAGTACAGATCTAACTATGAATTAAGTTTACAGGATAAAAACTACATGAAACAGAAATTAAGTAACACAGTTAACAAAAACAAACTACATACTACAAACTACAAATTACCAAAAAACACCCCCCCCCCATCTCTACAACTAACAGAATAAAAAGAGAAAAAAGGTTGCTCCAATCATCTTTTCTGCAGGTACATTTAATCTTTAAATTTACCCCTTCTCTATCTTACCCATTAATTAAACTTTGTCTAGCTTTAGGAGCTTTGCCTTGACAAACTTTCCAAGAAAGCTTTCCAAGGGCTGTTCTTTCCAGATTCAAGACACTGCAACAGTGGGATGTGTTTTAACTTCTGGGTTTTCCCCCCCTAATTGCTTTCATTATTTTCATGTAGTTAGATCTCTATCCTTCCCTCTACCCCAAAGATGGTAATGGCAACACTATAGGGTTATGGTCTGTAGCCTAAAACATTGAGGGATGTTACAGGCTGAGCTTCCCTTTACCAAAATGGAACCAGAAATGTTTAGCATTTTAGATTTTTATTATTTATTTATTTATTTATTTATTGGATTCTGGAATATCTGTATTTGTATATTAAAAATACTTAGTGAATGAGGGAAAAAAGGGTTTGTCACATACCCAATGCTCCTTTCCTCAAGGAGCTCTTGCTCTAATACTGTCAGAAATTTGACAGGGAAAAGAGAAGAGGGAAGGCCAGGAGGACTCAGGTTCTTCCAACTGACATAAGGCCCCTGTAAAAAAGCAGATGGCCCAGATGCTTCCCTAGCTATCAGTACACCTTCAGCCCTTTTAGTAAAGTATGTAGCCCTTATAGCTGGGAAGGTAGGGACCCAATGAAACCAGAAAAGTGTGGCCACACTCAACATCACCAGACCTATTAAGGACCTGGGGCAAGGGAATTATGCCCCCAACCATGATCTAATTACTGGGGGGGGGGGGGATATAATCAATTACTGTACCTGTAAATAAAATAATCTAGAACAGTGTCTGTGGACCAGTGACAGTCCATAAGCTATACACTGTTGGTTTATGCTAAGTTTCCAAGACAGAAACAACTGTAGTTAACAAGCACAATATAGTGAGATCCCTGGCACACTGAGGAAAAACTCTCCAGGTCCCTATATCAGATAACTTAAAAAGCTCTATTCTAGAATATGCCACTGCTCAACGAAAAAAAAAGAAAAGAAAATGGAGCACAACAGACTAACTGCTCATTCCAATGGGCTTCTGCAGCTATGGAGCAAGTAGAGGTATGTACATGTAGAATCACAGAATCCTAGAGCTGGAAAAGACCACAAGGGCCATCCAGACCAAGCCCATTCTGCCATGCAGGAATACACAATCAAAGCATACTGCCAGATGGCCATTCAACCTGTGTTTAAAAACTTCCAAAGGAGGAGACTCCACCAGCCTCTGAGGCAGCATATTGCACTGCTGAACAGCCTCCTAAAGGGGAGGGGGGTGAGATTATGGGGATACATGGAATACTTTTAAGATGAAATGCAAAGTTGATGGTACAGAATCTATAAATTATTAAGGATTAGCTACTAGACACATCAGAAAGTATGATCCAAACATTGAATCAGCGTGAGAAGCAGGGGCCAAGTCCAATCATGGTCAAGGTGAGGTGGGGGTGTGCAATGAAGAACTACCTAGACAAGGGTAAGTTTAAGAGATGGTTAAAAAGATGTTCCACAACTCTGTGCAGCCCTAGCAGTTGTACCTCAGTCAGTGTCTTATATTATTTTATTATTTGCTAGTCAAATTATAATACCTTAAGTTGTTGTACTATATAGTTTTATTACTGCTATCTCATATTTAATGCTACTCCCTGTTTATAATTAGATATTGCTTTTCACCATCTTGTCTATCATTTCAGCAAATTTTAAATTTGCCTTCCTTTTGAGTGTGCTTCTGGTTCAAAAATCATTCTCCTAGGCCACTGGCACTACCTATCCAGTGGGGAATAGAAAAAGATCCTAGAATTTTCATCATTTAGTTATTGGTAAATGCCATGGTTTCTGGGCTGTAAGAAGATATTCTTCATTTTGTCTGCTATGAAATCTTTCATCAGACAGGAAAACCATGGTTCTAGTGTTACACAGAGGGAGAAAAACCTTTGTATTCCTTTTCTCAGACAGTGCATATTTTTATAAATTTCCATTGTGGTCCTTCTTGACTGTCTTAAACTAAAAATAGTTAAAACATGTAACTCTTTTCTCACAGGGGAGTTGCTTCATCATCACCATCTCATTTCTCATTCATTTCTGCTGCCCTTTGCTTCTCATTTGCCAGATCTGCAATCTTCCAAGATACTACTGAGAAACCCTGACTTTACGAGTGCTGGCAACGAAACAACTCTTTAAGCCTCGCAAATACACACATTATACCTCAAACCTGGCAACAGTAAGGGAGATTAGTGTCATCACAGAATACATATGCATTAATGAAATTGAAGGTTCAAGATGTATTTTTTTTAATTATTTGGGAAAACATCCATGGAGGAATAGCAAAACGGAAAACAAAAAATATGAACAGTCTTTAGAATGTAAAATATTTGTTTAAGACCAAAACTAAAACAATCAAGCTATTTACACAAGTCAGATTAAGACCATGTTAAAAAGCACAAATTGCAAATATATACTTTGGCTATAAAAATGTCTCTTCCAAGCAACACATCACCTTTTTAAAAGGACTTCATTCTGAAGTCTGTTTACAAAAATACAGCAAGATACTAGCAAGATACCTTGAACATTCTTCCAAACAGGCACTGATCAGATCTAGACCTTACTTTAGCTGCTACATCATGCACCCTGACAATGTATCCTAAAACCCATATAGATTTACATCCTATCCTACACTGCAACAGCAGACTTCTGAATTAAATTCAGGGTTCAAACAGCACTGAAAGATTAATGGACGGACACACCACTTTCCACACCTAACTCATAATTCATCGATTAAAACATGGGTCTATTAATTGAAATATCATTAGATCTCTGGAAGACTTTCAATAAAATCTGTTTAAATAATTAAAAATTTAAAACAATAAAAATAATGTAAGCAACCGAAAAACATATTAAATAGTCAGAACAATGTAAAAATATGAAATGTTAAAAAGTTAAAACAGTCTAGAGCCATTTATATAGGTTTGGATGAAATCATTAGCATCCAAAGGTTTTAATAAAGGATCCTTTAATAAGGATTTAATAAGAATGCCACGTTTTAACTTGTTTCAAAATGAAACCGACATCAGTACTAATCAGACCTTGGTGAAGAGCATTCCACAACCAGGGTGCCACAGCTGATAAGGTCCCTCCACAAATCTCAAATAGTGCATTGCTCTCAGTGCGGAGTCAGAGAAGAAATCTCCTCCAGCTGATCTCAACCCTTGGAATACATATATAGGGCGAGGTGCTTCTTCAAATATCAAGATCCCATGCATTTTAGGGCTTTAAATGTCAGTACCAACCCCTTTTATTCACACTGGAAACTATTTAAAGGCTTGATTATTTGGTATACATCTCAAATGAACTTAGTTTTAATTTAGTTAGCTGAGCGATTACTAATTTTATTTCCTTATTTGTATTTGCATAGTGCACCAGAACAAAAAGTTCTTTAGGTGGATTATAGCAAATTAAAATTGAATAAGAAGATGTCACAAAATGTTTTTTTATTTAACATTTGACAGCCAAATTAAACTGTTGTTGAGATCTGAAATTGAAGTGGAACAGATTAAAAACTGTATGTTCAAATAGGCTCAAAATATTGGTTCCCCAATTCAAATGGAACAATGGGAAAGAAAAAGTGGGGAAATTGGGGGAAAGTGGTGTGCATATCTGGTCACAATAGCAAATGCAGGTTGCTTCCATTCAGTAGCATTCCCATGTGTGTGTGTGTGCACTCTTTAGGCCCATGCGGGTGCTGCTCTGAGCCTTGGGGGGGTCTACAGGCTGGGCAGGTAGTGCTTCCCCAGCTGCACGGCCACTTCTCCCAGCCACACAGCAGTTTCCACAGGACTCGGAGGAGGTCTACATCCCAGGCAGGTAGCAGGAGGCAGTTTTCATGGCCTGTGTGACCATTTTCACATGACTCCACCCCCTGGAAGCCCCATCCCCAGAAGCCCCACCTCCCCACACAACATGACACCCTGGGCTGGTACACCACTGCTTTCATTAATGCCATCCAAGACTGCTGCCTAATGTTTTTGTCCAGTATTTGTAATTGTCTGAGTCTGTATTTATTGTACACGGTTGGTAAGCCAACCCCCCCCCCTCACATGCACACACACACTCACTCCAAAATTTAAAAAAGAAACTATACAAAACAGAATGTTGTGGAGCTTTCGTGCTATGTGGCCATGTTCTAGAAGAGTTCCTTTCTGATGTTTCGCCAACATCTGTGGCTGGCATCTTCTCTGAAGATGCCAGCCACAGATGCTGGCAAAACATCAGAAAGGAACTCTTCTAGAACATGGCCACATAGCCCGGAAGCTCCACAAAAAACTATGGATGCCGGCCACATATACAAAACAGAACTCCACATATACAAAACAGAACTCCCAGCAATTCTGATTTTAAATAAATAAAACCTGTGCCAATCTATGTATGAATCTATTAATCATTACAATATTAGAAGTGATCAAAATGCTCACTGAGATAAGATCCATTAATCTCACTACAATGAATTTCATATGTGGTGGGAGTGCCCAAGTACAAAATTTTTGGTTAGATGTTATACAAGAGATAAACAGGATGAGGGGGAGAAACTTACAATTTGATAAGGAAAATTGTTTAACTATGAATCTGAGAAAATTCAGATTGAATAAAACCGATTACATAATAAAAATGTTAAGGTTGCACATGTTGTAATAGCACTGGGAAGGAACAATAAACAATGTCGGGGGGAATTGGTCACATTATATTGCAGAATTTCTTTTATTTGAATATTTAAGGGAAAGAAAAGGAAGATATAATGGTGAAATAAATAAAATGGTCTGCTGGGGAAAATGGGGTTGTTGGATTGAGAAAGTTAAAGCTGAAAAGGGGTTGAACAAAGTTAGAGAAATTATTAATAGAATATTCCACATTATCGCATTGACTTTACTCAATGAAGATATCTAAGGCAATACAAGTCACTCTTCTGAACTATTTTAACACTACGTTCCATGGCCTAAGAATGAAAAACTTTTCTATCTTTAATTAAAGAGAATTAAATTACATGTTCCTAACAACATGAAAATGTAAATGTAACACTATGCTACAGAAAAATGCATCAAAGGAATTGTTCTTACTTTAAAAGATGGGAGGGGGGACTCTCCCACTTCAAAGTTTTTGTAAGAAAGCTCTCAGTAACAAATAGCTTCCTAATTAGAAATGTAGAAATATATATAGAAGGGGAAGCCAAACAGGTCAAATTTTCAATCTGAGGTTTTAACTTTTGTAATCTTTGCCTCTGTACTCTTGCCAACAACATAAATGACTATCTAATTTATGCATCTGAAAGCTTTTAAAACCCTCAGAAGATAAAAGAATAATCTTTATTTTTTTAAAAAAAAATAAGTTCTGTAGGGCAGAAATATGTTACTCATCTACTAAAATGGGATTCTCTGTTTAGCTGTCCACTTCATTCAATGTCACACTTAACTGTCCTTTCCTAAAAAGAACTGATTTCACAGATTTCCCCACCTCCTCCACTCCTCTGTAGCTTTCAAAAATCTGTTCCTGCTGGGGAATGGCATGGGAAATAGTGTTGAGGGATGCAGCTGGAGGGTGGAGTTGATTGGAATCACCTCCATTTTAAATGACTGGAACTTAGGAGACAAGCCAAGATAATTTTCAGGAGGAGAGAGGCCATCCTTAGAAGTGATCTATTTTATTTTTTCCACGCCAGTGATCTGCATCACCCCAATGATTTGGAAAGTTTACCCAGCACTACAGCAACATAGCTTCAGGCCAATCCAGGGGCATGGCATACAGATGACGTAAACCTCCCCCCTCCCGGATCGGGCTAAAGCCATGCCACAGTTGTCTAAGGTGTCCAGGACCACTGACAAAAGGAGTGCACAAAAAAAAAAAAAAAAAGCATTGTCCCATTCAGGACCACAGCGTCTGGCCTCTCCAAGAGCTGCCGCCCCAAGCTGCTTGAACCCCTGGGGAGAAAATAATCAAATTATGTAGTTCAGCCAAGGAGTTACATCAGGGTTTCAAGTAAATGACCAAGAGGATTGTTTTATTTTGGGATAAGCAATTCCCAGAGAGGCACAGGTCACACATACTTCTTGGTGGACCTCTGAGGCCAACAATCCATACAACCTGTTTTGGGAAAAAAGTCCTTGGGCCTGGAGGGGGGAAGGGGAGTCATTAGGTGCTTTGATGTGTTTCAGGTCCAGAACAAGCTTTTTTCAAAAGGGATTGAAATTCTAGAGGCCCAGGAGTTTCAGTGGGGCCCCAGTGAATTTCGTAGGGACCACGTTTTGCCCATCTCTGCTTTACCCAGAAGCCAAAGGAGCAATGTTTATGTAAAGAAGGGGAAAAAGAACTAAAAGGGCAGAACTGATCTTGAAACCAGAAAAAAACACATCAACTACAAATCTAGCTATACCATTTCTAATTCAATGGTCATTTAAAAGGAACAACTATATCACAAGAATCTACTTTTATCTGGATCAACAGAAATTCTCTCTGACCCCACTTCTGAGGTTCAATCACCTTAGAGCCAACTGAAAAATAAACAGATTATCAGTCAGGCTTCATTTGCTCCCATCTACTCTTTCCGGTTTCTAGAAGACAGAATTTCCTCCTGGCAATCAGTTCCTCACACCAATTTGTCAAGTGTTGCTATGAAGATCCTACTAGAAGAGTTCTCAGAATACATGGTGTTTAAAGCAGACCCGGGCAAACCTGTAGTCCTCTTGACAGGAATGGGCTCCAATTGCTTTCTGATCCAGAGAGGATGGCAAGCATTCAGGAATGATGGGAATTCTAGCTCAACAACATATGGAAAGTCCAGATCTTACACACTGACTAGAGGGGAATTCCCTTTAAAGGGAATAAGTGAATGGTATCATGTATCAGCATGAAAAGATTGAAGTGCTTTGTCCACTGCTTTCATTCAGATTCCAGGCAACAAATTAATATCTGTTCCCAACTAAAGATAGTTCTGAGGTACTACCAGATACTTATTGCCCTTAAATGTTGCCTTCTATCCAATACATCCCATTCCTCACTAGCCTCTTGTGAATGCCATTTTCCCCATGTGCTGGGTGTCTGGAACCTCAATTTTCCAGTTGCCATATTACATTTCGTAAGATCCAGGCAGTCTGATTTCCATACGTATTATGATTTGATGCTGTTATGGAAATCAATTGAGTGATAGGGAAAAAATTAGAAACCTCTCCCTTTGCTTTTCTTTTTTAAGGAGGCTATGGAGATAGTAATGAATCATTGTCAGGATGCAGTAGAAGATTGGATGTGGATGAACAGACTGAGGCTTACTCCAGACAAGATGGACATGCTCCTGGTGAGTCGAAAAACCAGCCTCCTCCAGATGGGATTGGTCTCCCTCTGAAAGATCAGGTTTGTAGCTTGGGGGTGCTCTTGGATCCAGCGCTGCTCCTGGAAAGCCCAATTGCTGTGGTAGACAGAAGTACCTTTGCCCAGATTTGGCTGGTGCACCAGCTACACGCTTTCTTGTGGAAGGCAGATCTGGTCACAGCGGTTCATGCCTTAGTTACCTTCTAATCAGACTACTGTTATTCAGTCTACGTAGGGCTGCCCTTGAAAAGTGTTTGAAAGCGTCAGCTAGTGCAAAATGCAGCAGCCAGACCAGTGTGAGGTGTACATTTTAGAAACCATATAACACTTGTCTTGCAAGAACTACAGTAGCTTTCAATTTGCTTCTGAGCTAGTGTTGACCTACAAAGCCCTAAATGACTCAGGGCTAGGGTATCTGAAAGACTTACTCCTCCCATACAAGCCTGCCAGAAATTTGAGACCATCAGAGGAGGCTCTGTTGTATGTTTCTAGAACAGGAGGAAGGGAAAGTTACAAGGCATTGCATCCTAATTAGAGTGAACAGGTCAGCACTGTCCCAGGCCCAGAGATTTCAGAGCCAAAATGTTCAACCTTAGTGATGACTCTTAGTGATATCACAGGGGTGGGCCCTGGTGAGGTCACTGAGCATAATATATTACATATAGACCACAGCTGCAAATAAAAACAAAAAGTGTCCAATCTAACAAAAGAGGAAAATGTACACATTTTAAAAGGCAGGGTTCTCACTCTGAGATTCCCCCCCTTCTGTGAGGTCTAGAGAATAGGCTCTAGGTCTACAATCCCTAATCAGAAGATCTTCATAGTCTGAAGCAAAACCAATTTCACTTGTGAGCTAAGAGGCTGAGATTCTTAATCTAAATTATGTTTCCTAAACATGTTTTTTCATAATAAGCCATAATAGAAGGTTATGAAGTGCCACACACTACCCTGTTTTCCCAAAAATAAGACATCCCCATAAAATATAACTTAGTAGACGTTTTGCTGAATTGCTAAATATAAGGCCTCCCCTGAAAGTAAGACCTAGCAAAGATATTGTGTTATACAGTATATAATAAATGATCTTTTTTTTGTTCAACAATAAATGTGAATTCTTCTTCATGGAAAATAAGACATCCCCTAAAATATGATCTAGCACTTCTTTGGGAGCAAAAATTAATATAAGACACTATCTTATTTTTTGGAAACACAGTAGATTGCTTTGGAATCAGCCATCTTTGTTCTCAAATGTATCAATAGCCAGGTCCCAGTATTTCCCAATGCCTTAAAGGGGGCTATCCTTCTTTCTTTTTATTTTAATATGAACTAATTTTTAAAGTTAACATTTCTAATTGATAACTAAGCTAGCCCTATATGATTAAGCATCTAGATACTTAAAATGGAGAACTGATCTGTTTGTTAAATGGCCCAGCTGTGCAAAATGATACATGGGGAAGAGCTGTCAAGTATTATTTTACTAAGAACTCTTTCTACATTAGGGCTCTTAAAATACATCTGTGCTTCTTTCTAGGAAAGCATATGCTGATTCTTTTAGTAGATGTGACCAAAATGAATAGAGAGATTTTTCTCCCCTTTACAACTAGATATCCTTTGTTCTCTTAAGTGCATTTATATGAATAATTCAATTCTTATGTTAACATTTGGATATCAGTGTTTGATAGCAAGATATGAATTTGCTAGATCCTTCTTTTGGTTATAAGAGTTATTAGAGGCATTAGCACAGAGCCTCATAAGATTACTTTTTTGGACAAAAATGTTCACCAGAATTGCTAAGTGGAAGATGACAATCTATCTTTTCTGCCAATAAATCTTAGTGTAATTTTGAGGTCATTGTCCAGGGAACAATATGAAGAAGTAGCATTCATGGTTGCTACTTTCTACCATCCCTCTCTCCAACCATTTACCCGATTACCCTTGTTGGAATTTTTCTCTCTCTAGTGGAGGACAGCAGCATTTGTGTAGGAGGGAGAGCAGTATCTGTGAGGCACTGCCTTATTGTGCAGGATGTGCATGTAAAAGGATGGGCTTCTTTTGAAGAAAATGGGGAGGGAGATAAAATGGAAGAAAGAAAAGAAGCAGAAAAGAAATACTGGGAGGAACAATAGAGAGAATCACAGGAAATTAGATATTTACAGAGGAGTAGACAGGAAGAACAGCATGCATAAAACAAAGACATAGCCATGTTAGTCTGGAAAATCAGTACGCTAAGGGATCTTGCAGCACCTTTAAGACTGACAAAGATAGAAGTTAGTAGCATGAGCTTTTGTAAATGAGCAAACTTTCTTGGGGGCATTTGTGGAGTGGAGTGGAAAGCCCAGAGATAGACCTATATAGCAGCCTGTGTGACAGAATGTCCATAGGAATGCAAAACTTTATGGATGTGAAGATAAAGGTGATCATTTTTAATGATGGTCACTGGGTGGACAAGAGAAGGATGTGGCTTAAAGCCAAGGTTAGTAGATAACTGCATGAATGAGTATTGGGATGTAGCATGGCCACCAAAAATAAGATGTGATGAACTGGCCAAGAGAACACCCATGAGGCTGGGGGGGTTAGCTAGTGTTATATGTGTAGTGTGCTAGGAAATCACTGCTTCTATTCAACCCACTGCTGATGGATTGCAGTTTGTTGATATACTCCAAATCTGCTGTTCCAGTGTTCCTTTGTAGTCTTTTTGTTCAAGGACCACTGTTCTGAAGTCCAAGAGGGAAAAGCATGTAGAAAAGAGAGAATTTAACTTTAAGAGAGGGAAACTGTAGATAGGAGAAAGAGGTTTCACTAAGGAATGCCAACAACCCATGGGCAACAAGGAAACAGTAGAGATTAAGAATTTGACAAAAATTATCACTATTTGTCTGTTTTTGTGGAGTACTGTTGATAGGGGTGAAGTAGGTGTTTTTGACTGGGGACAGGGTAAAGGATCTAAGTATTGATGATGAGAGGAGTTTATCTGCTTACAGATTATATTTACAAAATGGGAGAGGGAATGATGCCTGCATATACATTTTTTAAAAATCTCTTTCACTGCATTCAGTTTGATTAATGTTTAGCCAATGGTATGAAGCGTTATAGAATTTGTTATTAATAGTACATTATCGATATTGCTCTGTCACATATAAACAGAATCAACCTCCATTTGAAGCTATGGGAAATATTTATGGCCCCATGTGCTGAAACATATTTTTGAATAAATGGCTAATTTATAGTGGTAGACAGCTTGCCCTCCATTACTGACCTACTCATCAAGACTCAGTAAGTCTCAGAAAAACATATTGCCTTCAATCTGTAACATCATGTGACCTATTTGTCAAAGTGGGTGATGCCAGTGTTGGTTTTCTTTCTTTTATGTTTAAGGTTAAGCAGCTGAAGACTACATATGTTCCTGATAAACACAGCCATTAAACTGTTCAGTGTTAGCTGTTTTTAAATCCTCACCAAAATGGCTGCACAAGTTTACTAATGTTGGAGACAGCTGCTTGTCATTCCAGTTATAACATGTCCACAGCTAATACAGGTGACAATTATGGAAGGCCCATCTTAATTCACCAGTGGCTGTCTCACAAAACTGAAAATCTATTTATCCAATGGGGCAGTTTGAAACTTCAATGTCTAGTTTTGATTCTGGCTACCTGGCATACAGAGAGAAAACAAAGTTCCTTTCCTTAGCTGAGAAGCACAGAACTATGTTTTTAAATACTTCAGTGTATGGAGGTTCTTTTATACCCCCTAGATCAGAGGCAATAAACACACCAGTGGCCTGAGAGATTTATTAGGTACCAGGCAAAATTTATAGATTTTAAGTAAAGTTTAGTCTCTGCCTAAAGTCAAGCTCCACAGAACAACCCACATCTCCAACAATCTGTTGGGAGCCTAGAGATGTTGGGAACCTTGTGATGTAGGGAGGAACTTGTATCAACCATTTGTTAAGATGCGCCAGTGGGTGAAAGGAATGACAGAATTATTAGATAACAGGCAAAACTCACAGATATGAAAGTCCCTACCTAAAGCAAAAATTCACCTGTCCTATTAGCTGTTGGGAGGTCAGAGAAACAACAGTGGGGAATACATCGTGTTAATGATGTACAGCATGTTCCCAGCCCTTCTGTTCCGCACTGAACTCACTCAGAGCAATTCTACAGAGGGGTTTGTAGACAGTCAACCGTAGGTTATGTACACTCTTGAACTCCCTATCTATAACATCTGTTTTCTCCTTGATACATGCTTCTGACCAATGGCATCTGTGTCTAATGTACACCTAAACAAACTAGTAATGCTAATTCTGGTAACTGATTCTCTATATTTATGCCTAGAGGGATGGGAATGCATCTTAACAGGTGGATGGTATATGTTTCTCCCTTCATCCCAAGACTGTGCTGAGGATGTGGTGATCAGAAACACAGTCAGATGCCAAGATATTTAAATTTAACATCAGGAAAGCCCAAAACATATAGTCTGCTGAAGCTGCAGAGGCTTCTGAGAGAAATAAACTAAGTTAACTAAATTAGCAAAACAGACAAAGGTTGGCACAGTGGAGCAATTAGCACATGTCTTCCCAATCCTTCTCATACAGCAATCCCCTGCTGTTCTTGGTTCCACTACACTAGGTTGCTTATCTTTAAAAAATTGAGATTGGAAAAGGTGCATCTAAAAGTGTATGTACACTGCACATGATAGCAATTTGATAGCACTTTTATTGACAGGGCTCCACCCTGTAGAATTCTCATTTTTTGTAATCTAATGAATAGCTGAGACTTCTCTGTTACAGAACTCTAGATGTGTGGAGAGAACTAGACATCTCTAGCAGAGAAGTCTAAGTTGCTCCACAAAACAACTATAAAGGACAGAGCCAGGATAGTCAAAATAGGTTCAAAGTGCCATTATTGCACAGTGTGGGTACACCCTACACTGCTTTTTTTTTAAAAAAAAAAGTTTAAGTAGTTTAAAGACACAAGAAACTTTTGGGAATGCTGATTATTATATTGTTAATACATTGGGGGAGAGTCAAAATAGAACCAAGATAAGCAGGTGATTGGATTTATCATTTGCATCAGAAATCTCAATGCTACGAAAACATATTTTTATACTAAAAGCTTGAGCTGAGCATGTAAACAAATGTCATGCTTCTTTTGTAAGAAAATACAAGTACCCTTAAAGCAACCTTTTCAGCACAAAGGTAATTTAATATTCTCACCACATGAAAAGTGATCAGTATGGGAATAGCACAGCTGTTAAAATCCAAGTCAGATTTTATTAAACCATCAAACCTGTTTATTTTAAACAGGACTCTTACAATGACCACAATGAGGAAATTGTTTCTTAACACATCTCTTCCCGCACCCACTCCCCCTCAATACTTAACACTAATGGAAAAAGCTCCAACAGTGTTTTATTTCCACATTTTGAGGAGAGGCACAAACATGAAAACAGAACATGCCAGTGTTTCAGCAGCACGGTTTGAGCATGCAGTGTATGCATGGTGTAGTGGTTTGATTGACTAGGACTATGGAAGACCAGAATCTGAATGCCTACTCAGCCAAGGAAACCCACAGGTGACCTTGGGCAAGACATAGTCTTTCAGCTTCAGAGAGAAATATGTAAATAAATCCAGCCAAGGAAACACTCTGATAGCATCGGCATATGTTGCAGTCATGTTGAAGGCATATAACAACAATAATCAGTATTCATCATTATTAATATTCAGATTCTGTAAGTTGGATCACAATCATTTTTACATTATCCAACTGAGTTAAGAGAAGTATATCATGCTTCTTCTAACTCAGCAGTGGCTTAAGAAGATGAGAGCCATGCTAAATCAGACCAAAAGCTTATCTTGCCTGTTACCCTGGGTCAGACTAATTAGCATTATATGTCAGGGACATTTACACCAGTGAAGAAATCCAGGACATCAGTACGGGAGGCCAAGTGGAGAGCTTCTGGATAAAAATTAAAGGGGAAGGAAACACCAAGGATGTTACTGTGGGAGTTTACTGACATCCAAGTCAGATGGAGGAATTAGATGATGCTTTTCTAGTACAGATGACCACACACAGAGAGATATGTAGTAGTAATGGGTGACTTCAACTATCCTGATATTTGCTGGAGGTCAAACTCAGCCAAATCGTCAAGATCTAGTAAATTCCTCACTTGCCTCGAAGACAGTTTCATTGTCCAAAAGGTGGAAGAGGCAACAAGGGGATCAGCCATTTTAGATCTGATCTTAACCAACAGGGATGACCTAGTCAATGGAGTGCAAGTGGCTGGATCCTTAGGTGGCAATGATCATGTTCTCCTGGAGTTTGTTATACAATGGAAAGGAGAAGCCAGGCATAGTCAGACACACACTCTAGACTTTAGGAGAGCTTATTTCAATAAACTTAGAGAAATACTGGAGGTGATCCCATGGTCAGGAATACTAAAAGAGAAGGGAGTTCAAGACGGATGAGAGTTTCTCAAAAAGGAGATACTGAAGGCGCAATTTCCAACAGTTCCAATAAGGAAGAAAAATGGAAGATGTCTCAAGAAGCCAGGATGGATGGCTAAGGAACTTTCAACTGAGATAATTTTTAAACGGGACATGTATAAGAAATGGAAAAATGGGGAAATCACCAAAGAGGAATTAAAACAAATAGCAAGCACGTGTAGTCAGAAAAGATAAAGCGCAGAATGAACTCAGACTTGCTAGAGAGGTTAAGAGCAATAAAAAGGGCTTTTTTGTCCGCAGCAAAAAGAAGAAGGAAACAGTTGGGCCACTGCATGCAGAAGATGGCAAAATGCTAACAGGGGACTTAGAAAAGGCAGAATTAATCAACACCTTCTTTGCTTCAGTCTTCTCAGAAAAGGCAAAGGATGCTCAACCTAAGGATAATGGAGCAGAAGACAGAACAGGGGAATTTCAGCACAGAATAAGTAAAGAGACAGTACAGGAATACCTGGTTAACCTAAATGAATATAAGTCTCCAGGACCAGATGAACTACACCCAAAGGTATTAAAAGAACTGGCAAATGTAATATCGGAACCATTGGCAATAATCTTTGAGAACTCCTGGAGAACAGGAGAAGTCATAGCAGACTGGAGGAGGGCAAATGTTGTCCCCATCTTCAAAAAGGGGAAAAAAGAGGATCCCAACAATTATCGTCCGGTTACTCTGACATCAATACCAGGAAAGATTCTAGAGCAGATCATTAAGCAGAGAGTCTGTGCATATTTAGAAGCCAATGCCAAAATCACAAAAAGTCAACATGGGTTTCAGAGAAACAAGTCATGCCAAAGAAACCTGATCTCTTTTTTTTTGATAAAAATTACCAGCTTGGTAGATGAAGGAAATGCTGTGGACGTAGTATATCTCGATTTCAGTAAGGCTTTTGACAAGGTTCCCCATGACATTGTTGCAAACAAGCTTGTGAAATGTGGGCTAGACAAGTTAACTGTTACATGGATTTGTAATTGGTTGACCAGCCGAACCCAAAGAGTGCTCAACAATGGCTCCTTTTCAACCTGGAAAGAAGTGACCAGTGTGTGTGTGTGAGGGGGGGGATCAGACAAGAAAGCTGCAAAATTTCAGAATGGACAACAACTTAAAGCTTGTTGCTTTTTGATTTGATGTCTACACCTTCCCAGGTCCTGAAGAGTTCACATAAAAACCTGTTTAGCATTTCCACAAACAAAAGATAACATTGATTGCTGGAACATACCTGCAATATATTGCTGCAACATCCCTATCCAAAAGCATTCAGATGTGAGAACAATGATAAAGATGTGAGAACGATGATGATCTAATCTAACATGTAAATTAGAGCGTTCAGTCACAAAATATACACCCCCTCTTCCTTCATCCTCTTCATGCCCTGGTGCCTTCCTTATAGCATAAGCTTCTAGAGAAATGTTGCAGTTTTTGAAGATACAGGTATGGTATCTGGGACTCTGCATCCCTCCAAATCCAAATCATTAACAAAACATTTGAGAAATTCCATGGCAATTAGAATATCTGTCAAACCAGCCTGCTCCAAGTCAGTATTCAGGCCAAATCCAAAGTAAACCTCAAGTATTAAACTATCATAACTTGCAGCCACTGAAGGTCTCATCCTCCATTAATATTCCTAATCTCTTTTTGAAGCATCTAGCTTGGGGACCAACACCACATCTTGCAAGTGGTGGTTTGCTAGTGCCATGGAATTTCATTTGAAGACAGAAATTTAAACGGCAGCTTCCTGGCTCACAATTCACTCTAATCTAGATACTACTCCACAAGGTATGGCAACAGTTCATTCACACTCAAAACCAATATACCTAAAAAAAACCCCGTAAGATTAAGAAAATAAAGGATGCAAAAATGGGAGATAAACATCTTTGTGACATTATCCCTTTAAAAAACTAAAATGAAGATTAACTTGTAGGCATGAGCAACTTTGTTACAAACTTTCTTAAGTGCTAGAATGTTCTGCAGAATGCTCTAGTGGTCATCTGCTCCATTAAGAAGACTAACTGGCACTCCATGAAAACTATACATTTCCATAGCTCTCTTTACACCCTAAGGTCCTGGTAGACAAAAAAAGGTTGTTTTGTAGTATATGAAAAGACATAGTAGTTTTTCATGTATAAAAATTGAAAAGAAATGCCTACAATGGCCCTGCTGACATAGCTTAATTAATAGCATTTAAACATGAGCCAAATCATGAGTCAGATCTAGTCAGTATTTGTACTGAGATATCCCAGTTAACATGACTGATTCAACATGGATTGAGTTGCCTTAGAAAAAATTCTGTGGAAAAGCAAATGTCTCAATTGTCGATTGTGACTTTGTATACATATCTGTAAATTTGCTCAGCCTCACCAAAGGTTGTTTCATAAACAGCATCATAAACAAAACAAGATCAACGACAGTAGACATTTAACTAAGTTATTCACACAAGACTTTGACAGGACATACAGCAGTTATAAGGCTAACTATCCATGCCAAATGTAAAACTACTGAGTAACAGGTCAAATACTGCAATAACAATTATTTAATTATGTTTATTAAATTAATTAAATATTCTTATTTGTATAATGTATACTGGTTGGAATGTGTGCAGAGTTTTCTTTTCCAGAAACTCAATTATTATGCACAAGTTAAAGAAGTGAAGGAATGGGCCTGTGGATACCTCAAGATGACAGCTCACACTCTTATCAGAGATGCTACAATTTAGTTAGGGAACAAGTAGCAAGATAGGAGAGCAAATAAAGCAGACCTCTGAACAAGAACATGGAAAAGAATAGTATATTTAATTGCAACTAAAACAAACATTCATTTCCTCTGAAAAAAATGTGCAGGTAACCCAGCTCCAAGTATGGAGGGAACAATAAATGAGGGTCATTAGTCTGCTAGAACTAAAGTGTGTCAATTTGCTAGTACTACAAGGGTCAAAAGCAAGGGAACTGTCTCAAGACCAAAGTGAAGCTCAATTTTGGAGCATAACAGGCTTGAATTGGTGGTATTGGAGCTATTGGAGTGCAAGACTTCTTCCATGCTACTGCAGTAACAACAGAAATTCAGAGGGAAGAAGTCAATCCCAATCTCCCCTGCCATTTTTTCTCCTAGGAAATTGAACATAATTAGCATGGAAAAAAATGTTTGCGATAGATTCTTTCCACCAGACAATAAGGCTGCAAAGGAATCTGGTCAGGAAACATAGGCCACAGCATTTTCCCCATTACTAGGATGTTAGAAGCAGTTTAGCAATAATTGGCAACTGCTGTTTAGCTAACATCACTGTTAGCTAAAGAATATTAACAGAAAGAGATGGGAAGGGAGGGAAATAGTAACTGGTACTGAGCAAGACATGAAAAATGCTCAATTAAGACACAATTTTTAAAAAGTTTGAGATGTGTTGTAGCAGTGGTAATGCACCACCTCACTTCTCTGAGCAATCATAAAGGAGGAACCCTCTTTGGGGGCACTCTGAAATTTATAACTAATATTTTAAAACACCGAGTGGCTTGATAGGCTGCCCCTGTTCACACTGGATCAGGGCCGTGACAACTACTTGCTGCAACCCTGATTTCTCCTTTCTGTGGTGAAAAAAGGAGCCGCAAAAAGCAGTTTCTTTTTGCACCCTAGAAAGGGCACCATAGTCACCGGCCCACAGTTTTTCTGTGCTCCTTTGGTGCTGCATCATGTAGATGCAGTGCCAGAGGAACAGCGTGATGCCGCATGCCATGTGGAGCCATGCATGTCATCACACCAGCCCTGGGGGCAGAGTTGGCGTATGCATCATGTGGACGCCATGCCCCAACTCTGCCCCCAGGCTGGCCTTTCCCACCAGTCTGTACAGCCCCTGCCTGAAACTATCTATCTGTGAACACAGTGACAGCATTAGAAGTTATTTTTTAATTCAAGCCAAAACTTTAAAATGGAAGATCTAACCTTATTGATTTATAACTTATTTGTACTCTTTTAGTCTCCAAGTTTAATTTATTTGGCAATTCAACACCTGAACATGAAAAGAATCTAAGAGCACTTTTGTAAAACACGGCTTATTCAGGAACACAATACTATGTACTGAGAGGAAGTTGTCATCTCAAAATAAATATAAGAACACTTCTTTCCTTAAACAACGAGTGCATCAACTTTGTAGAAATAATGCAGTTTGACATCACTTTAACTGCCATGGGTCCATCCTATAGAATCCTGGGATTTGTAGTTTTGTCAGGCACCCATACCCTTTATCTGTGAAGGCTAAAGGCCTCATAAAATCACAAATCCCAGAATTCTATGGGATGGAGCTACAGCACTCAAAATGGTGTCAAACTGTATTATTATTGCTGCACCCTAAATTAGCATACCATTTGACCCACCCCGAAACAACCAATGTGAAAAGAAAGAATAAACAAAATTCTGTGTGGCAATATACTTTACTGACACTTTACAAAAAAAAAACCACAACAAACTTACTTTGGGAGAACAGGCGGTGCACTTATCAAAAGCCAGGCTGACTGGAAGGACATTATCAAATCTTGATAAAAAACCTCGAATCTGCAAAGCAAAGATATATTAAGAAAGATTATTTGACAAATAATATCACATTCTCTAAGTTTGGTCAGCATAACCTTTTGAAGAAAGAACAATCAATACGTCTCCTCTCAGGACTTTACCAGACCCTCATGCAAAAACTGACTTGGAAATGTGTACATCTTGGTTTACAAGTATGATGATTAACAGGCAGTATTATTTCACTAAAGATGGGAACACAGTGCCATCTGGAGTTCAAACTTACTGACTGCAACAAGCAACAAATGAGCAAAGGAAAGAAAAATTAACAACTGCCAGCAGAAAAGAATAATGGAAGTAAGTGTTGTTACATGTTCTTTACATTCATGTTCTTGTTGTACAGCAAATAATTCACAGGTGAAAGGACACACACTTTCCTGCTGCTCGATGCTAACCAACTATGTTGCACCTTTGCACCTATCGGGAGGCTTTGCATGCAGCACGGAGATCCTTCTCTTCTGCATGCATTGCATCTGCAGAGTCTAGCCCGGCAGAACTGTTCAAGGTGGTAGGGGAGATGACACAGGTTCCCCCTGTGCCAAACCCCCTACTTGAGCCTACGACAGCCTGCTGTGAGGCGTTTAACATTCACTTTGCAGATAAAGTCTCTCGGATTAGAGCCAACTTGGACATCAACATTGATTCAGAGCCCGCAAGTGAGGTGTCCAGTCACTCCATTGATGCTAGTTCATTGGATGAGTTTCAAATGGTGAGTACTGATGATGTGGACAAGCTCCTTGGTAGTACTAGGAAGACGACTTGCTCCCTCGATCCGGCTCCATCTTGGCTGGTCGTCCAGGGAGGGGACACATTGAGAACTTTCCTTTGGGAGGTGATCAATGCGTCCCTCAGGAAGGGTATTGTTCCATCATGTTTAAAGGAGGCGGCGGTAAAGCCCATCCTGAAGAAACCCTCCCTTGATCCCCTGGACAGGAACAACTACAGACCAGTGTCCTTGCTACCTTTTCTTAGAAAGGTCATCGAGAGAGCTGTTGCCTTCCAACTCCAAACAATTTTGGATGAAGCCAATTATCTTGATCCTTTCCAAACCGGTTTCAGGGCGGGGTATGGAGTTGAGACTGCCATAGTTGCTTTGATGGACGACCTCCACTTGAGCATCGACAGGGGTAGTGTGACCCTGCTTGTGCTCTTGGATCTCTCCGCGGCTTTTGACACCATAGATCACTCCATCCTTTTGGAGCGGCTGAGAGAGTTGGGGATTGGTGGCACCGTGCTCCGGCAGTTCTGGTCCCTTCTCTCTGGCGGATCCCAAAGGGTGAGGCTCGGGAACAGTTGCTCCCCAAAATCGAGCTTAATTCTGGCATCTCTCAGGGCGCCATCCTGTCCCCGATGCTATTTAACATCTATATGAAGCCGCTTGGTGAGATCATTCGGAGGCATGGAGCTCGGTGTCTTCAGTACGCTGACGACACTCAGATATATCTCTCCATGACAAGATCATCCACTCAGACCTCAGATGGTGTTTCTCCTCTCAACCGCTGTCTTGAGGAGGTAATGGATTGGATCAGGGAAAACAAATTGAAGCTCAATCCAAGCAAAATGGAGGTACTCACAGTTACAGGCCCGAAACCAGGATTGGGAATACAATCTCCAGTTCTTGATGGAGTCACACTCTCCTCTAAGGACTGTGTTCACAGCTTGGGGGTCCTCCTTGACTCGTCGCTTCACATGACTAGTCAAGTGAATGCGATGGTCAGGAGTGCCTGTTACCAGCTTCGGCTGATCTGCCAGCTGCACCCTTTCCTGGAGAGGAAGGATCTGGAAACTGTGATGCACGCTCTGGTAACCTCACGACTGGACTTCTGTAATGCACTCTACATGGGGCTTCCCTTGTGCTTAACTCGGAAACAACTGGTCCAGAATATGGCAGCCAGACTCATTACTGGTACATCTAGTAGGGAGCACATGACACCTGTGCTAGAATCTCTCCACTGGCTGCCGATCAGTTTCCAGGCACAGTACAAGGTGTTGGTTTTGACCTATAAAGCCCTACATGGCTTGGGTCCATCTTATCTAAGGGACCGCCTCTGCCCGTACGAACCCCCCCCCCCCCGCACACTTCGATCCTCTGGGACAAATCTGTTACAGCCCAGGAAGACCAGGTTGGTGCAGACCTCCCAGAGGGCCTTTTCAGCAGTCGCCCCCAAGCTTTGGAATAACCTGCCCGACGAGATGCATCTTATTCCATTGATTGACAGCTTTAATAAAGCTTTGAAGACGCATCTCTCTCGGAAGCCTTCCCGGAAAATGTCTAACATTCCCCGGCTCTATCTCTTGCTGGTTCTTAGTTTCCATCTGGTTAAACAGCTCAGGAAATCTTTTGGTGTGACATTGTGGATTTTGTTTATTTGTAACTGTTTTTAACTTGTCTTTGGTTTAATCCTTTTTTAAGGGGGGGGGAGTTGGGAATGGGATTGGATATTTTAATTGTGATGTTTTTTAACTTCTCTTGTACCCTGTCCCGATTGCCCGTTCAGAGGGGCGGGCTAGAAATAAATTATTACTATTATTATTATTATTATTATCGTGTGTATTAAAGATGTGTGTTTATAGATGTATGAAATTTCCAGACTGTCCACTTTGATAAACTTCCTTGGAGAAAAAAATGAAGATAATGTGATATCATGCACCAATAAAATAGATCCCTTTTCTTAGTAACTCCCTGTGATTTTGAATGAACAGAACAGCAATATCATGAAAGTAACAACTCTAACACATACAAACATCAAACAGTTACAGTAACGCTACTATAAATCCAAAATACATAAATCGTATTCATCATTCAACTAACATTCTTTTCCATCAATTCCCTCTCCCTTCATGATTATTTTCCTCTTTACGCTCAAGCTACTTTACTATTTGGATTTTCTTTAGTCTATTGCATGCTTTTCTTCCCTTTAGTCTCTAATACCTCCCTTCTTTTAAAACTTTTTTTGAAAGATAAATCTCTATTTTCTTTACCATCTCTACCTTGTTCATTAACTATTAACTTATATTTCTCTCTAATATTTTACTACTAAATCCCAATCATCTTCTGTCATTATGTCTCCTTCCTCTTTTATTCTTCTTGATAGTCTATTCAAGTCCCTCATCTCTATCAATTTCTTTAACCAATCTTCTATCATAGGCATCTGACAATATGTCCACTTCTGTGCATACAATAGCCTAGCAGCCATTACCATATACAATAGCAATTTTGAGTTTTTTCTTTCTGTTTCCTTATCTAGTACAGGTCATGTTCAACAAATATAACTCTGATTTCATGTAAAAAAAAATTCTCCAAATTTCTGTTGTTGCTATATGAATTTTTTTCCCAATACTTCTTGGCCATCTTACAATTCCACCACATGTGGAAATATGAACCACCTTTTTCTTTGCATTTCATTTAGTGTTTGAATTTTTATAAATCATCGCCAATTTTAATGGCGTAAGATGCCACATGTACAATAAAGGACCTTTACAGACCAGCACTTTGGGCCAGCATGAGGGCAGACTCAGAGTGTAGCATCTTCATAATGCACACCCAATGCAGTCTCATGGTGTTCCTCCAGATGACACAGCGCCATATAGCTGCACCACCATGGCTATAGCGCCCTTTCAAGGGCGCAAAAAGGAGCCGCTTTTTGCACCCCCAAAAGGCTGGATCGCTTCCTTGTATATGTTAGCTATTCAGAATAATCCATGTGCATTGATAGTTCAGTCTCCAGATAAATAAGTGTGGCCATGCTACCCATCTTTCTTTTCATGAACCACTGCCATTTATGAACCACCACTTCTTACAACACTCACTTCTTTGGAATACTGAAATATATGCCCAGTGCAAGAGGAACAGACTCCTCTCTCCCCCTTCTCCCTCCCCTTTGGAAGAATAGCTATATATTATCTTTTTATAAAAAAACAACTGATAGCTAGCTTGATTTTTTCATTTTAAGAATAATCTTATCCAAGAACATGGGCTATTTTATTCTCAAGCAGGGGTAGGAAACCACAGATCCTGGGCAAAATGAAGAAGATAGTCATGTACATTCTCCCTCAATCTCTAAAATTCTTACTGGATATATCACACTCACAGAGAGAGCTTCCTGACCACTTCCTGACCCTAATTTTTCCCCTTCTACTGGCAGGTGAGTCTGCTTCCTTACTGGGCATGAGAAAGATGCTAGCACTTTGTTACAAAAACCAATGGAATGTGCGCGTGACCTATCCTTATTCTTTGCTCGTGGGCTGTAATCTCAGCACTGTGAGCAGAGAGAGCACACAGGGAAAGAAAATTCACTTCCCATTTACTGGTCAGTCAAGACTGCAACTCTGCAGTGGAGAAACAGGGACCATGGAGTGATGTGGGGCCCAGGAGAAGACCAGCCGGCTGGACAGGGACACTGCACACCACATCCAGGCCATGGACAACATGTTTGCCATCCACATTTTAAAGCAAACACTGTGGGCCAGGAATATTATTGTTGTTGTTATTTACTTATGTCCTGCCTTTTCCCCAGTATAGGGACTCAAAGCTGGTAAAAGAACTGGCAGAAGTAATCTCAGAGCCACTAAGAATTTCAGGAGAACAGGAGAGGACCCAGCAAACTGGAGGAGGGCAAACGTTGTCCCCATTTTCAAAAGGGGGGGGGGGGGAGAACCCAAACAATTACCACCTGGTTAGCTTGACATCAATACCAGGAAAGATTCTAGAACAGATAATTAAACAGACAGTCTGTAAGCATTTAGAAAGAAATCACAAAAAGTCCACATGGGTGTCTCAAAAACAAGTCATGCCAGATGCAGAATATCTTTTCTGATAAAATTACTAGCTTGGCAGATGAAGGGAATGCTGGATGTAGTATATCTTGATTTCAGTAAGGACTTTGACAAGGTCCCATGATATTCTTGCAAAAAAGCCAGTAAAATGTAGGCTAGACAATGCAACTGTTAGATGGGTTTGCAATTGGCTGACTTACAGAACTGAAAGGGTGCTCAGCAATGGCTCTTCTTCATCTTGGAGAGAAGTGACTTACAGAGTACCATAGTGTTCTGTCCTAGGACCAGTGCTATTCAACACCTTTATCAATGACTTGGATGAAGGAACAGAGAACATGTTTATCAAATTTGCGGATGACACCAAAGTAGGAGGGGTAGGATCAAAATTCAAAATGACCATAATAGATTAGAAAGCAGGTCAAAAACTAATAACATGAATTTTAACAGAGAGAAATGTAGGAGCCTACACTTGGGCAGTAAAAATGAAATGCAAAGATATAGGATGGGTGATACCTGGTTTGACAACAATATATGTCAAAGGGGGGGGGGGCTTTTCTTCTTCAGGCTATGTCTGAGGGAATTGGGCCTGGCTTTTCACTCCCTCATGCTGCCTGTGGTGGAGTCTCCTTCTTTAGAAGTTTTTAAACAGAGGCTGGATGGCCATCTCTCCAGGGTGCTTTGATTGTGTGTTCCTGCCAGGTCTCTTCCAGCTTTATGGTTCTATGGTTCTATGATTCTAAGGTGGCTAATTTGTTCAACCTGACTTCAAGATATTGGAGAAAATAAAGTCCTCCGCACACTGTGCAATTACCATAATTTGAAACCACTTTAACTGTCATGATTGCATCCCATGGAAGCTTGGGATTTAAAGTTTGACGAGGGACTAAAACTCTTTGGCAGAGAAATTTAAATAACTTACAAACTACACATTCCAGCATTCCATAGGATGCAGCTAAGGCAATTAAAGTGTTATCAAAAAGCTATAATTGATACCAGTTAAAGTGTTACCGAAGTGCTATAAAAGTGACCAAGAAACCTAAGGATCATATGAAAATGATTAAGTGACAAATCTAATCCCACTAAGCACTATGACCACTATTGAAACTACTGAATTAATCAAGCTGCAGAAAAGCCAGTGATTATTCAAAAGGAATAAACTTAGATCAATAGGAATATGTATCTGCAGCCTTCATGTGCTCCTGTGAGTCCCACTGTTCTTTTCCTGCTCCCTTCAGTGCACTGCAACAGCAGGCATTCTACGGTACAGGATCTTGATATGACATATACAGAGGATTTAAGAGAAGGACAAAGGAAGAGAGGCACAGAAATTGAAACACAGGGCAATTCTATAGCAAAGGAAAAGAAAGGATCATTATTTTATACTGTATACATTTATGCATTTGTACCTAATCTGACCTAGAAACCTGCTGAGCATTGAGATACTGAGAAGACAGATGCACTGCAAGAGGTCCTTAAAGAATGAGAAGAAAATAAAGCTAAGGATTTGGAGAACATGGGGGAGGGGGAGGGGAGAGCACAGCTGTACAGAAGAGATGGAGTTGATTAGCTGTGGAGTACCATCTATATTTTCCTTAATTGAGAAAAGCAAGAAAAACAAAACATTCTGGACCAAAGGACATCACTCCCTCTTAATTCTGAATGGATATGCTATCCACAAATAAAACTGGAATAGTATTACATCTTCTTAGCCAACAGGAAACCACTTGTTGATACAAAGGAGGAAAAAAAAATATCCTGACCATACAGGATGACATTTTGTAATGTAACTGAGCATTATTGTAGAAGTGCTTCTTGCAACAAAAACTAACATGATTTGTCATCCCTCTATGCAAAGTATATTTTATGAAAGAAAATCACCCCGACTAATCTCAATGTGTTTCGTTGTTTAAAGAATAAAAGGATAAATCCTTTACTGTGAGTTCCTCTTTCAATGAATGTGAGTGGTTCACTCATTTAATGGGGACAAGATTCACACATTAAGGAGGATACAACCTCAAGAATCTAATACCGACCACAAGTCTTTTAAGAAAGCACTAATAAAAAAAATCTACTTACATTTTGGATAAACAGTGTATTACTAATATAATGAGTTATAAGTGGTCCCCAAACTTTTTCAGGTTATCATCCTATTTCCTTTTGGGCAGCAACCCTAGCGGCACCAGTGCATATTTTTTGATACTAGGTCTACTGTTCTCCCTGTAGTCATGCTGGCCACATGACCAAAGAATCATCTCTGACAATACTAGCTATCTCTTGGCTTAGAGATGAGCACTGCTCCTTATGGTTGGACACGACTGGACAATCTTGTCAAGGGAAAACCATTTTTACCTCTTCTACTGCAAATTCATAACAACCAATCTTGGTTGCTGCTCAAGTCCACGATATTTAGCAGAACGTATTTCTGTTATGAACCAGCCCAGGCCCTGAGATCCTTTGAGGAGGCCCTTCTCTCCATCCCACCACCATTACAAGCACAGTCATTGGGGATGCAAGAGAGGGCCTACTTGGTGGCTGCTCCTAGACTCTGGAACTCCCTGCCCAAAGAGATCAAAATGGCTTCCTCCTTGTTGGCCTTTTGCTGGCAGGTCAAAACCTTCTTATGCAGACAGGCTTTTTAAAACAATGTTCTTAAAGGACTAGGGTGTTTTATCATTTTAAGTTTTTCTAAATTGTATCTTTTAAACTGTATTTTTATTCTTTTAATAAGTAATCATTTAATATTCTAACAATTTAATTCTTTTCAATGTATCACTTTTCTATGTTTTAATTGTATTGTTTTTAAACATTGTGAAACCGCTCTGAGTCCCAGTTCTGGGAAAAGAGCGGGATACAAACAAATATAATAACAATAATTGTTGCTCCCTTTGCACCCAGTCACCTTGGGAGAAGCAACCAAGCAGCTAGCTGAGCAGCAACAAAGAAGCCTCTTGCTTGTGCCAGTCTTGCAGCTAAGGCCAGTGCAGGTGAGAGGCTTCTTGGTTTCTATTTGATTGGCTGCTCAGTTGCTGCTCCCTTTGCACCCTGTCATCCTGGGAGCAACAACTGAGCAGATGGTTGAGCAGCGACTGAGAAGCCTCTCACCAGTTCCAGCCTTGCAGTAAAGGCTAGTATGGACAAGAGGCCTCTTGGTTTCTGCTCAGGCAGCTGCTCAGTTGCTGCTCCCAAGGTGACCAGGTTCAAGGGTATAAGAGGAGGGACTTTAAATCAATCATCAGGGCAAGGAAAGATGCAGCCAGTGTATGTGTAAGGGGTTTACAGAGGCCACATGCTCTGGACTGGAGACGTGTGGGCCAGAAAGTGAGAGATTTTAACTACAGGAGCTGCTCGAAACCAAGTGGCTCTTTCCGAGAATTGAACACAGATACTCTTTTCCCAAAGACATGTCTTCCCCACACAGCTTCATATGTCTACTCTCCACCAAAAAAAATATTTCTTCTGCTGCCTCTTATCTCATCCTGTCTGATGAAAGAAAGCAGGAGCAGCAGTGCAATTCCAACCTAATTAAAAATCTAATTAAAAATAATAATTGTAAGCCGCTCTGATAGCTTTTAAGGCTGGAGGGTGGGGTATAAATACTATAATAAACAAAAATAAATCAATAAATAAAATAAACCTGTCAGCCAAATCCCAGCAAATCTCACAAAGCTTAAGCAGGGACCCAAATTTGAAAGCTCCTTTTTGCCACCACTTCTCCCCCACTAACATGTGCTCTAACTCTTTGCACTGGTCTGTCTCAAAATGGTACTGCTTTGAGCCACAAAAGTGATGCCCTGTGCCCAAGCCTCACGAGAGTTTCCCAACTGCCACTACTAGCAAAAGCCTTTTCTGCATTTCTTTCTGACTTGACACACACTCCTTGTGCAAAAAAAGAAAATCCTATTATGTGTTTTTATTTGTACAGTGTGTTGCACATTCTCTGTGCCAGTGAGGGAGTAAACTCACATGGGCAGGCAAAGAGCAAGATACACCACCATAGAGACACCACCAGACACCACCATACAAAATGATCAGCAAGGCTATGTGGTGGCTTTTTGAGGACCCTGAAAAGAAGTTTCATGCAATCCTCATCTCCACCATAGTCTACCCTCCACCCTTATCTTTCCTGCACATCAATATTTTGACTGAAGGCCCCTCTGCCACCCTCCCTTTCCCTCACAATCCTTCTATCGACCCCTTTCTACTTCACCATCCCCTGTATCCTTCCACCATCCCCGGGGGGCATACCACCCATTTTAGAATCACTGGGTTAGATCCAAAGAAGAAAGAAAAAGAAAAGTGGCACTACTCTGTATATAGTTGTGTGAAAAGTTTGTACTAGCATAAATCTGGACATATTGTACATGATCAAGTTAGAATGCATCTGGTCATCTTATACAAGAGTTTCTTCAAGAGAATGTGAAACACACTGTACAAATAAAAACACATAATAGGATTTTCTTTTGTTGCACAAGGAGCGTGTGTCAAGTCAGAAAGAAATGCAAAAAAGGCTTTCTAACAGTAGGGAAACTCTGGATTGCAAAATGTTTAACAGTCTGGGCTAAATCTAAACTATAATCAATAAATGTAAACTCAAGTAAACTTGAATTTCTAGTTTGCTAGGGTGACCTTGGGCAAGTGATATGCTCTCAACCTCAGAGGAAGGCAAACCTTCTCTGAACTAATCTTGCCAGAAAACCCCATTACAGAATCACCTTAGGGTTGCCATAAGTCAGAAATGACTTGAGCAAACAACAACAACAACAACATGCTGCTAAACATTTGTCGGCTTTTTGTGTTGGCTATTCACATCCAAAAGCAATTCAAGGCACAGCTACCATTTTTGCAACACTTTCTCTATTCAACATTGGGAGAGTCTCATTTTAAATGTCAGTATCACAGGAAGGTTACTAGAGTCACATTTGCACACAAAGCACCAAAAATCCTGTCTAGGAAGCCAGAATATATGAAGGTACATGAAGCCCATTTACTCCAAAATGATTCTTCTTTTCATATCAGTGCTAAGACATGCTAGGGATAGCATGTAATATAAAGCTAACTGGGAACTGTGGTTAGGTTCTGCTAAAGAAGCTGGATTCTTTCCAAATCTGTCTGAAAGCAATTAGCCACACTTCCCAGTTGGAATGGATTAGTAAACTATGCTTAAGATATGAATCCTGGTGTTTTTTCACCCTTGCAAAGGGAAGAATGAAGTGGGAGGAAAGGGGCTTCTGATCAAGCCTGAATTTCAAGTCTTGAATGACACAAGAGTCATGTCAATATGACACCTCTCTTTATATTCAGGCAGTTTAAATGCATGGTACTAGAATTTCAATTTGTCTCAGCCTGGATTCACAAAACCAATAGTAAATAACAAAGTGCATAATCCTTAACTGTAATTGGATATGTTTCTGATGTGTGGTGGAGTCTCCTTCTTTGGAGGTCTTTAAACAGAGGCTGGATGGCCATCTGTCGGGGATGCTTTGATTGGGAGTTCCTGCATGGCAAGGGGATTGAACTGGATGGCCCTTGTGGTCTCTTCCAACTCTAAGATTCTATTCTAGATAACATTTCAGTATTTAACTATGTACATCCTATATTACTTCTTATTTGGCTATTTGTCATGTATCAATGTAAGGATATAGCAATACAACCATATTTATATCTAGTTTACTAACCTGGTGGGGCACAAGCCCAAGAGAGGTGGGAGGTTCATTCATTCTGTCATCACTACTGCTAGCGACAGCATAGCCACTAACCAAAGAAAAAAGTTAAACAGATAATTGTCTACTTTGAAGAGCTTAAAATTTAATCCAAAAATTAAGTGTCCAATTATAACTTTTGCATAAATGAATTTTAGAATGAGATCCTCTATATCAGTGACACTCAATGTGGTGGTCCCTGAACTGAGCCCAAACCATCCCTAATGAATTTCCAGAACAGAAAAAAATAGTAATCACCAAAGGGAACGACTATGATGCCAGTTCTTGACACACTGGAAAAAATGTAAGTATGGAGGAGGGAACAATCGCTAGTCCCCAACATGAGGTATCCTGAGGAGCTTTGCTCTACATCTCTTTCCAGATCTCTACCATGGAAGTGAAACATAATATTGACTTTTTGTCATATAAAGAGAAGCAAAACTTGCAGCACAGTTAGAAAGTCAAGATTAACATCTGCTTTAATGGATGGATGCAGACTTAGTCACTAGAACATATTCATTAAAATGTGTTTATTCATTAAAAAGTGTTTTTGTTGTAGTTAACGGGTTAGATCCAGATATAGGCAACTGCAACAAGGATGCTGGAAGCAGAGTTCCATTCCCCCTCTTCTCCAAGAAGCTTCCCACTTCCTCAAAATACTATACAAAAGTCAAAGGTCTACTGCACAGAGTAGGCTGTGGTACAGAAAGAGAAGAGAGATCTCCCAAAATTCAGTGGAACCCCTTTGCACAAATGGAAATCTGTTTATGGAAGATTCCTCCAACCCATTTGAATGCAGGAATCTCCTCTTTTGATTCAAGCTTAAGTGGTACAAAGAATAATGGTCACATCTATCTAATTCTGATGGGGTGGCAGATTATTTGTCCTCAACAGTGCTATATGTCACCATAAGGAATTCTACTATCACGTTTCCAAATCTAGAGTACTGAAGAGGTACTTTATCAACATTTTGCCCTACCAAACATTTCTTCTGCTGCTTGAGAATTAGTTTTTTTTTTAATCTGTGCCTCTTTTAAAAAATTCTCTTCTAGCATTCGACTCAGTATAGATTTTTAAAAACTATATTCCCTGTTTTCTAAATAATCTGTTGATTGTCATAAGGACACACCTTCTTTTCAGGCTTTTAAGCAGAGGTTGGATGGTCATCTTTCAGAAGAGCTTTGGTTCTGCATTCCTCATGGCAAGAGATTGAATTAGTTGCATAGGAAACTGGAAAATCTCTTGCTATTTTAAAATGCAAAAACATTATCCCTTTCCCACAATTATGACTTACCCTTCTGGATGCTGTAAAATGGACACCATTAGCTCCACAGCAAGTGCTCCAGCGATCATGGCTAATCCTGGTCTACTAACTGTGCACTGCTGATCTAATGTCCGGTCTCTAGTGGACTACAAAAGAACACAGTGGTCACAATATTACACTTCAAACTTCTTAATTTTTTACTGTAGCATTCTACAAACCATTTAGGATACTCATTCAAAACTAATGTTAAAAAAATAATTTTTATCTAAGATTTATTTCAAAACGAATCTAACTAGTTTCCTTCTACCAACAGAGGATTCATCCAACTCTTTGAAGCAGAGGAGAAGAAGTACATGGGGCTGGAGGGAGGACAGGAAAGCATTGTTGATTGTCCCTTTCCCTGTTTGGTTGATGGCAGCCTACCATTCATAGATGGAACCTGGCTGGATTCTGTCTCCAAAGTACTGGGAGGTTACAGGGAAGAAATTATACTAAAAAAAGCAAGAACCATGAACACAATTCAATGAGTAACAGTTGACACAGCATGTACTTACGTCTCCTGGTGCAACAACATCATTGCAGAAGTAACAACCAAGTTTGTAACCAGGAATATTTGAGAAGAGAGATGATCCCAAAAGATCAGTTGAGCCAGAGGGATTGTTATAAGGAGAATCGCCTACTTCTTGATGTTTTGGTTTCTTTAGTCCATGTCTCATCACAACAAATGTGTCAAATCCCAAAGCAGCATTGATGACCAGCTGGAGAAAACATAATAAAGCACAAAGATGGATATTCAAACGAAAAGCAAAAAGAAAGGAGCAAGCATTCATTTATTGCTCTATGCCAGTATTACAAACGAAATATTAAAATGGATGGCATGCCAAAACAATGATGTGGTACTATGCAAATGAGCCTGGAGCCCTTATGCATTGTGATTCCTTTGCTAGTTCATAGCAAGCCACAATTTGATGTTATAGCAGAAATGGAAACAAAAGTCTGTTCTTGAGAAAATGGAAAATCTTATTTTGCATCCTAATTTGCATGGTAAGCACAAAGAATAATTTATCAATTTTGGTGTAATGGCAAACTTAGAAGGGAGAGGAGAAATTGCTGTCTGCAAGAAAAGGAGAACAGGTATCTTCCAGATGATTCTTAAAGTGTCATTAACATAGTCACCAAGCATGGTTTGGTGTTATGATTCAACACTGGAAATCTTCACCTTTCACATATCTTGTTACTTTGACAAAAGTTTCATGTGTTAACTGAAAGAGACCCTCAGTTGCACATCTTATCCACTGCTCTGCTCAAGTAGTATAGGCTCAGGCTTTTTGCCTCTCATCTGGCATGCAGTCTTCCTCCTGCCCTCTACCTTCCCTAGTATCATTGTGTTTTATTCATACCTTATTTATTTAATTATATATTAATTATTCATACCTTCTCATAATGTGGCCAAAGTACAACAGTCTCAGTTAAGTCATCCTGGCTTCCAGGGAGATTTCAGGCTTCATCTGTTCTAGAATCGATTTATTTGTCTTCTTAGCAATTCCTAGTATCCTCTGCACACTTCTCCAGCACCAAATCTCAAATGAGTTGATTTCCTTACTATCAGCCTTCTTCACTGTCCAACTATCACATCTGGTGATGGGGGGTTGAATGGCTTGAACGATCTTCACTTTGGTGTTCAGAGTTATACCTTTAAATTTTAGGATCTTGTCCAGTTCTTTCATTTCCTTCCCAATCCTAGTCTTCTTCTAATTTCTTGACTACAGTCACTGTTCTAATCAATGTTTGATCCCAGGTATGAGAACTCTCTGAGTATTTCAATTTTCTTGTTATCTAGGATGAATTCTTTTAGATCTTCCATGGTCATTATTTTTGTTTTCTTGATTTTCAACATTAGACCTACCTTGGCACATTCCTCTTTGACCTTCTTCAGTAATTGTTCTATTTATTTTCTGGTTTCTGCTAGTAGTTTTCTGTGTGTGTGTTTGTTGTTTGCCTTCAAGTTGTTTCTGGCAACCCTAAGGCAAACCTATCACAAGATTTTCTTGGCATGTTTCTTCAGAGGGGGTGTCCCACTGTCATTCTCTGATGCTGAAAGACTCCAGGCCTTGGCTGGTTTCTACTAGTAGTATTTTGTCATCCGTGCATCTTAGGTTCCTTCCTCCAGTCTTCACTCATCCTGCTCTAAGTCTATGCCTGTTCTGCATGAGATATTTTCTGCATACCGGTTGAATAGATAGGGTGGTAGAATGCAGGCTTGCCTGACCCATTTGCTGATTGGGAACCATTCTGTTTTTTCATATTCTGTTTTAATAGCAGCCTCTTGTCCTAAGTACAGATTTCTCATCAGGGCGATTGATATAGTGGCACTCCTTTGGCTTTAAGAGCCATCTATAGCTTTCCGTGATCTATACAGTCAAATGCTTTGTTGCAGTCTATAAAACACATGGTGATTTTATTTTGGAATTACTTGGTGTGCTCCATAATCCATTATATGTTGCAATATTTGAGTGCAGCTTTCACTTCGTTTTCCAAAATTTACAAAACTCCAAATAAAAACATAAAACACAAAAATGAAGACAAGAAAAAGGGCCCAGATCAAAATTCTACTATGACAGAATTCACACTATCCATGGACAGAGCAGGAACACAGACATGTGTGGCTTTTCAAAAAGGCCATTTTGAAAAGCAGTACTGAATTATAAACTTTCAATTTTGAAGTTGTACTAAACAGGCGGCATTCTCTTTTTGACAGCTACACTGTTGGTCCTTCTATACACAACAATTTACACCGTTAGAGGAATTTCAAGCTAACTGTATTTAAAGACACAGATACTTTCAAACTTTCTGCAGTTTACAAATTTAATTCATGTTAACCTGCAAATGCAATCATCCAGCAAATACTTTCAAACTTCCCTCAGAAAACCTATAGGAAGGCATGTGGACGACATGCACAGTACCTTTCTTTTGCTGGCTGCAATAACAGCAGGAAGCCACCGACTTTCCCTGGTGTCCATTAACAAAAAGATGACATCATGAGCATCAATGAGCTCTTCCAATTGTGCTACATCTTTGCGAGCCTGTTGTAATGTAACTTCAGAAAAATTCACTGGATGACCTGGCATTGGGATACTCATATTAAAACCTTCAGCATTCTAAAAGGGTAGTAAGCACAAGAGAGATATACACACATTTTCACACAGAATATAACTTAAAACTTCAAGGCCAAGGCAGGACATTTCTGGGTTTTAGTTATAAAATTGTAAAGCTGTTTGGCAGAGCGTTTATTTGAAGTAATTACATCTTACATTGCAGGCTCTACTTGAACCACAATAATACAATGCCCATTTTAACTAGTGTAAAAATAAATTAATAATTAGGCAATATCTCTGATGCATTTAGAATCACTGCCAGGTACCAGTGGAGATTGCTTCAACCTCATGCTGCACCTGTAGTACAGAACAGAGGCAGAAGAATGGCGCATCAATGGATTAATTAAGCTAACAGAGGGCCCAAACAGACAAGCCAAAATAAAGCTGCTTTGGATCACTTGCAATATATACTGTTTAAATGCTGCATGAGTCCTAAGAGGCCGGAAGCCATGCCAAAGCCATGCTCCAGTCCTGAGGACTGGAGTGTAGCTTTGGCGCAGCTTCTGGCCTCTTAAGATGTGTATGTCATTTAAACAGCATACTTCCAAAGTGACCTCAAGCAGCTTTATTTTGGCCTGTCAGTTTGGGCCCAGAGTATCAAAAAGAATAGATGTCACTACAATGGAAAACAAAACATTAAATTAACATGTAGAGCTTGATAAAAATGAAAAACATTTGTAAGAAGGGTATCACTATTTTCTACGGATCCATGATAATGGATAGCAGCTTTAGAAATAGTTAATGCAAGCTGACTGTGCCCTGACAAAAAGGGATTTAACGATGTAAGAACTACTGTAATAGTTTTGCCAGCAGTGCAATTTCTCTTGACAGATTGCACAACTGTCACTGATCCACCCAGACTTCCCAAGAAAAGCAAATAGGTTTTCTAGCAGAGTGAAACATCAAGCAATTAGAATTCTTACACCAGCAAATGTATTTGCTACATTGCAAAGATGCCATTACATTAATGTCACCATTATACAACTGTCAAGCAAGCAAGCAAGCAAGACACACCATTTGTCTTCCCTCTTCACCATTTGGAATGCTCTGTCAAGTTCCCACTTTTGTGGTCTATTTTCATCCATCCTTATCCATGAATTTTGTGTATTTAGCCCATCCAGACCTCAAACACAAACCCACCGCAAAACTCCAGCCAGCTTTTTGAAACAAGAGTAGTCCTGCCTTGTTATATTATCTAGATGCAGAGAATACATCATTTCCTGAGGCCAAAGCTAATAAAGCACAAAGAGGATAGCTCCGTTGCTCTTGCACAAACACACACACACACACACACACACAGAGGCAGAGGCAGAGACAAAGACAGTGATTAGGGCAAAAAAGTACAAAGTAAATGATTGCTGAAGAAAACTGAATATATATTTTACTTCATGAGTTTTCCCAACTCAGAAACATGAAGCTTCCTTCCACTATAGCTGAAAAAGCACTATTATTTGTAATCAGGATGGTTAGAACATTTTTTTAAAAAAACAAAGGCTTGAGAGTAACAAGCATGTTCTCTTAACTTTTTCCTTGTGAATTACATATGCAGGTATTGAATTACAGAATATTTTTGAACAGTCTAACTTGTCGATTTTAAGAAAATTCAGTATTTCAAGAACTATGTTTTCCAGTGTGTTCACACATCTTGTTATTTGGGGCCATAGACAAGCAGAAAATAAGTCAGCATTATAATAATAATAATGTACAAGATCACCAAAAGATACTACATATGAACACTTCTACTCTTAGTGTAACTGAGTTTATTGACCAGCAGATGGCACAAGAAAAACAGCCCAGAATGAAAGGATTGCATCTAGTGCAGCGTTTGTGAGAGAAAGAATTTTCCACCACTTCACATCTGGTACTGGATACAGTGTATACTTTTTACACATCACAACTAGGCAAACTAAATATATTTTGATTCAAAATGTTTTATTTGGGGTTTTTTTTCCCAGTTTTGGGGAACAGCTTATATCTGATAAAGAAGACCTTGTAGCCTGTTAACTATTTAAAAGTCAATGTATTTGTGTAACCTAGTTACATTACTTTCAAAATCAATCACCTATAATACTCTAAACCAATGGTCCCTGAACTATGCCATTTAAGAGATTTTAGAGTTCCGCTTCCAGAAGCCTCAGCCATGTTGGTTAATAGTCTTGGATTCTGGGAGCTGAAGTTCACAGTCCCTTAAAGAGCACAGTTTGGAGACCACTGCCCTAAACAGACACAACATTCCAGATTTTAACATCCCAGACTACCACCAAATATTTGCTCAATTATGTGACCAAACCACTTCATGGCCAATCAATATGAAGCTGCCAGACACATGGCGGGGGGGGGGGGGGAGAGAAAAGCTGACATTACACTATTTTTATGAGCATGTTAAGTGACATTTCATATCAGCAAAGCAGATTTACTCAGGAATTGTTGCCTATACAGCTATGAGATAAAACACAGATTTATTGTTGTTGTTGTTATTTCTTACCCATCTCTCCCCATGGATTGAGGTGGGGGACAATAAGCATGGGGAAGAGCTGAATATATGGACTTGACAACTTGAATCTGTCTAAACTATACAGAATTATCCTTAAGAACAGGAAAAGCGTACTTTTCTATTAATAGGATTTTACATTTAAAAACTGCAATAGTCATATTTATTATTATTATTTTATTTATATAGCGTTGTAAATTGACACAGTGCTGAACATACAATCTTATAATTAGACGGATCCCTGCCCTCAGGCTTACAATCTAAAAGAGACAACACAAAAGGAAGAGGGGAATTTGGTGGGAAGGGGATGAGGTCCAGTGGTTCATCTCTCCCTCTGGGGCCAGGACCAAGGCAGATGGACTGGAGGGAGAGCACAGCTTCTTAATACATAGTTAAAAGGAGGCATCCTGGGGCAGACAGCACAATCCTGGGAATGCTTCCCTAAACAATATAGTCTTTAACTTAATTTTGAAACTGGTTAGAGAAGTGATGAGGTGTGAATGTGGGAGAAGAAGGTTTCAGGAGTGAGGGGCAGCAAGTGAGAAAGGACGAATTCAGGACAGGGCAGTGGAAATCCTCGGCTGGGACAGGAGACCTTGACTACCAGAATGGAGGGTACAAGAAGGAGTGTGAGGAGAAAGAAGTTCTGACAAGTATGGAGGGGTCAGTCCGTTGAGGGCTTTGAAAGTCAATAACAAAATCTTGTACTGAATGGGGAAGGGGAAGGGGAGCCAATGAAGGGAAGAGAAGAGGGGAGAAACATGTTCAAAGTGGCGAGCGGATGTGATAATATGTGGAGCTGAGTTCTGGACAGAGATTAAAGGATGGAGGTGTGAGAGAGGAAGCCCTGTCAGAAGAAGGTTACAATAATCTAGTTGTGAAACCACAAGGGCATGGGCCAGCGTCTTGGCAGTGGAGGCTGAGAGGAATGGACGGATTTTAGCAATGTTGTAGAGAGAGAATCTACAGGTCTTGGCGGTGGCCTGAATCTGGAGAATAAACAACAGAGAGGAATCAAAGATGAAACCAAGACTGCGGGCTTGCTGAACCGGATGAATAGAAGTGCCGTCAACAGAAACAAAAAAGGAGTATTGAAGGGTGGACTTAGGTGGGGAGATGAGAAACTCTGTCTTAAACATGTTGAGCTTCAATCACCGATGCTGCATCCAATGAGAGATGGCAGCCAGACAAGATGAGACTTGATGTTCAAGCCCCGGCAAAAGGTCAGGGGTGGAAAGATACAGCTGAGTGTCATCGGCATACAGATGATAGGAGAAACTAAAAGAACTTATGAGTTTACCAAGGGACAATGTGTATAGAGAGAACAAAAGCGGACCCAGGACAGAGCCCTGAGGATCTCCTACAGATAAGGGAACAGATGGAGAAGTCTGACCACCTGTGATCACTGCAAAAGATCTGTCTGACAAGTAAGATTTAAACCAGTTGAGAACAGAGTCAGAGAACCCAAGGTCATAAAGTAAGTCAAGCAAGAGACAGTGATCCACAGTTTTAAAGGCCGCAGACAAATCAAGAAGAATGAGAATAGAGTAGAGGCCATTTGCCTTGGCCTGCGAGAGATCATTTGAGATCTTGGTGAAGGCCGTCTTTGTAGAGTGCCGTGGGTGGAAACCAAACTGAAAAGAGTCCAGGATGGAGTTGGCTTCGAGAAACTCAAGACAGCGAGAATAAACTACTCATTCCAGAACCTTAGAGAGAAAAGGAAGAAGGAAGATTGGATGATAGCTTGACAAAGAAGAGGGGTCGAGAGAGGGTTTCTTCAGAATTGGGGAAACGAGAGCATGTTTGAAGTCCAAAGGGAAGGAACCCAAAAGAGAGACAGATTAAAGATATAGAGGAGTGAGGGCAGAAAAGAAGGGTTATAGAGATTAGAAGACGGGAGGGGATAGGATCAAGAGAACAAATTTAGCAGCATAGAGAGTTCATCCAGAGAAATAGGTGGAAACACAGAGAGTTTATTAGTAGAAGGAACCAGGAGATTAGTGGTAGGGGGCAAATCAGGAGGAACAATTTCTGATCGAATAGTAGTGACTTTTGTGAGGAAGTAGCTGGTGAAGTCAGTGGGGGAAATGAGAAGACAGGGGGAGATGAAGATTTTAGTAGTGTATTGAAGCAGGAGAACAAACAGTGCGGGCACCTCTCATTGGCGCAGATCAATGATTTATAGTAATTGTTTTGCCATAGACAAGGCACGTGAGAAGGATAAAAGAACAAATTTATAATGAATAAAATCGGCCCAGTCCCTGGATTTTTTCCAACGACGTTCGGCTGCTTGAGAGCAGGACCAGAGAAACCTAACTGTGGGAGAGAGCCAGGGCTGAGGCCTAGACATAGAGGAGGATGTTCAAACAGATACAGGGGCAAAGCTGTCAAGGGTTGAAGAAAGAGTGGAGTTGAATAAAGACACTGCTGATTCAGCAGAGTCCCCAAGATTTAAAGAAGAGAGAGAAGAATCCAAGGTCTGACTGAGATGATCAGAATTAACAGACTGAAGATAACTAAAAGTGTGTTGAACAATATGACGAAGAAGTGGGATATAAATAAGAGTAAAAGAAATTAGATGATGATCTGACAATGGATAGTCAGATGCCAAGTAGTCAGAAATGACACACTTAGCAGCGAGAACAAGGTCAAGACAATGACCAGAAGAATGGGTTGGAGAGCTGGAATGAGGTTGAAGATTGAAAAAAACTAAGAGAGAGCTAAAGCGAGACGTTGAAGGATTCTTGGGATCATCAAGGTGGATATTAAAGTCACCTAGAATTAGAGAGGGAACTGAGTCTGAAAGAAAAAATGTGAGCCATGACTCAAAGTCTGAAAGGAATTGGTTAGCAGAACCAGGAGGGCAATAAATGGCTGCAACCCAAAGCTGCAAAGGAGAAAAGAGTTTAATAGAATGAGACTTGAATGAAGAAAAACTATAGCTAGGGGGAAGAGAAAGTGGTTGAAACTGGCAAGAGTTAGACAATAAGATACCAACCCTACCTCCTCGACCCTCAGGGCAGCTTGTGTGGGTGAACGAAAAGCTACCAAAAGAGAGGGCAGCAGAGGTAGCAGTATCAGGGGCCGGGAGCCAAGTTTCAGTTAGAGCAAGAAGTTTAAATGATCTAGAAAGAAAAAGATCATGAATTGTGCTGCTTTCGGAGCAGCAGAGCAACAGTTCCAGAGTAAGCAGAAGAATGGAAGCTGGGAGATAGGGAGAGGTCAAATAGGGATCAGTTTGGGAGAGATGCGTGAATCCATGGGAAGGGATGGCTTCAGTGCCCAATAAACAACAGGAGAAAAAGTGACAATAAGAAAAGCAGAAAAATAATATCCAACAGTGCTAGATAACATTGACTAAATACCACAAAACAAGAAGGATCAAGTAGATAAGGAAGGGGATGGCTTTGGAAACTTTTGCCCAATGTTCCAGTTGCTGAGGATGATGGAAGGAGAAGTGGCTTCTGAGGAATGTTCCACTGGAGGCAGGAGGAGGATGGTGGAGAGGCAGCAGAAAGATAGTCATAGCAAGAGTGCTTTTGCACTACTAAAACTAGTGTGCCAGCTGCACTCATTCCTTGAGACATCAGATCTGGCAATGGTGACACATGCCTTGGTTACATCCTGTTTGGACTACTGTAACACACTCTACATAGGGCTGGCTTCGAAAACTTCAGGGCGTCTAGAATGCTGAAGCCAGAAATGCTAACCAGAGCCAGTTATAGGGAGCATATAACTCCTTTGTTGAAACAGCTTCACTGGCTACTGGTTCATTTCCAGGCACAATGCTAAGCACTGGTCATGATCTATACTGCCCTGCATCACGTAGGTCCAGACTTTCTGAAAGACTATTATCTCCCAATACCAACCAGCAAGGGTCCTAAAATCTAGAGGGGAAGGCTTTCTCTGGTGCCACCACCATCACAGGCTTGCATGGTGAGGACATGGATAGCCTTCTCAGTGGCAGTCTCTCGAACTCTCTTATGCGGAAGGCTAAGCTTTCCTTTCATTGCTAAGCAAAAACATTTTTATTTAAGAAAGCTTTTAACATTTAAGCAGGTAGGTTTTTAATAGAGTTGTATATTTTATTTGTTCTTAACTTTGTATGATTTTTAATCAGTCTTATAGTGTTTTATGGGGTGTTTTAAAATTGGTTTTAAAACTTTTTGTAAACATTTTTAATTTGCCATGGAAGCTACCTTGGATCCTGCCCTGGGAAGAAGGTGGCAAAATAAATATATAAATAAATAGAGTAAGTGAAGAAGCAAAACACCAGCAGAGATTGCCAGACAAATTAAGCTACAGGACTGAGTCACTGCTGAGAATAAGAAAAAAATCAGCAGGAGATAGACAGATGCAGCTTAGCTTAATGTCGTCAAGTTCAGATTTGTTTCTTGTCAAGACCAAATGAGTCTATCATAAACCATCAGCAAGGAGTTTATGAAGGAACACAGAACCCTCAGTTGTCATAATTATTGCAGCAATCCACCATACATTTTAATCTATGACCTTCTGGTGCAAACTAGAGACTGTCTTTTCCAAAGAGGCATCCTTCATTATTAACTTGATATTGCAACAACAAATCCAGGCAGAGCACAGCATTAAGATGAACAATGCCTGTTTAGGGTATTATAGGTGATTGATTTTAAATGGCTTTTTTTTTTCAGCCTCTCTTCCTCAGCTGTACTATCAGAACATAAGGAAGAGCACTTAACAAAAATATTCCCCATCTAGTCTGTCATGGCCCTGGTGGCCTGCTCCTCTCTTACATGTTTTATAGAAAATGGAGCTGCTTTTGAAGTCACTCAAAAGTTAAACAATATAACTCTTCAAGATGTCAGTGCAACCCAGGATGGGGCAAAAAAGGATGTAAGGGTCGTTTAGCTGCTTTTTACATGACCCAGAACTAAATATATTCTAGCATAATGGATCTCTTGCCAATCAGCCAGCCCTGCTTCCATACATTGGTACAATGAGCATGTTTCATGGCAAGCTATTCTTGGTGAAGCCAATTATTTTAATATACAGCACAACAATATTTCTACTGCAGTCCCATAAGAACACAACCCTTGGTCTTTTCCTGGCAACTGGCCTAGTATTTCCATTTTATCTACAGGGTTTACCTTCTTATAAACATCTGTATTATGAGGTTTATTTTAACAACCAGAATATTAATAGCTTGAAAACACTCCATATTAAAATTACCAGCATCCCTGGAGTTCCATGTCTCAGAAGAGGAATGATTAAGAGTCACTAAGTGGCTAATGAGCAATTACCACCCAGGCAGTTTTATTTTATCAAATGAACATTAAGAGAAATATTGGGCCACAACCAGGAATGAAAAAATACAATTGCCACTGTTGACTGTAGGCCTGGAAACTAGACATCTTGTTTGAATGAAACTAGACATCTTGTTTGAATGAAGTAGCAAGAACACTTGTTGACATAGGCAGAGTGCCTTGGAGAAAAGGCCCCGAAGTCTAAGGACAAGACATTTAAATAGCTTTGAGCTTTGGTGCCCGTCAATTCTGCAAGGATTGGGAAGAAGAGGAAAGAGGGGAATCATGATGCAGTGAAGGGGAAAGACCTCTCCACACATTACACATTTAGTCTCCCATCTCTTTTGCCATCCTTCCAGCTTCTTTTTATGTCTATCACATGTTTCATACTCCATGGAAATATACTGTATTTATTCCATGATTTATACTCCATGCACTACTTCACACAGCACTCTGATATGCCTCTTCCATAAGTTTTGAGGGGTAAAGGAAAAACTGTGCAAACAGACATACAAGCATATACAATTATGCTTTCCCATACATTGGGAAAGTTGCAGCTGAACAGATCCATAATTCTCCTCTCACACAAGAGTTTTGAAAATGTGATATGGGCTTGCACGCACCATCCCTTATGTACTTCGTTTCCTCCCCTTAAACAACCATAGTTGTTTTATCTGAACCGGACAAACTATAATGTACATAATCTGTTTCCACTCTTTTGAATGGAAACTATAATTTCAAAAGGGTTGAATTGAAAACAAACTATGTTTTGTGAAGATTCCAGTTAAGCAGGTCCAAGGGAAAGCTAATAATCTGCTCATATGGGAGAGAGAAATCACAGGAATCAGGAATCAAGAATCACAGCCTGAAAAGAGGATATCAAGTCAGCTCCTAATGACTCCTAATTAATCTTAATACAAAAGTTGGAGATTTGGGGATGCTAATCTAAAGTGACCCCAGACACAATACTCCCCAAAATGAATCAGGTCAGAAAAATAGGGCATATACAAGCAAGCCAATGAGCATACATCAGATTTTATATGATCTATAGACAAACTTGCAATTCCGGGTTTTTCAACCACAGATTTCATAAAACTAACTAGCACTTGAATTATTGTGTATTATGATAGTTATGGGTAATTAGGCGAGCACCAGGTTCTCCATCTCTGTTCTATTCAGAATGGGAGCATTCAGGGGTTTCCAAATCCAAGCGTGTATGAATTAAACATGCTTAAAAACAGTGAATTATGTTTTCTCTGCATAATAACCAAGCCTGTTAAGCCATGAGTTAATCAGCTCAAACTTCAATAAAGACCCTGTACAGAAGCAATTTCAAAAACAGTTTACATATGTTTAGTACAATGACAACTATTTTATTTTTATTATTGTCCCTTACCACCAAGAAAACCTATGATAGGTTGATTTGGTAGAACAGAAATGGTATTATAAATAAATATGAAACGTAATTATAAACAGAATAGTAGTCTTTGAGATAACACTTTTGGGCAAGTTTCCTTCACTTTCCCTCATTGCTGACTGCATTCCCACCTCACTACCAATATTCTCTCTCTCTCTTTCCCAAATATTTCCTAACATATAAATTCTAGTGCAATCTACATCTCCAACTCACATGGATTCTGGGATTAAGACTCCATACCAAATTGCCCAAGGAAATGGAATGTTCCTTCTCTCACTAACTTGTTCTCAATTGCTGTATAATTTCTTAACCAATAAAGACTATTTTCCCCTGGAATACCAAGCTGATAAGTCAATTCTCAAGTAAATATACTTGCAAGTAGATTTATTAGTCTCGTGCTGTTGTAAGAAATTAATTTCATGTCAGCGGAGTACAGGCAAATCCTATGTTTGCTATAAAGCAACACCCACCCAACTATATGTTCTAGAAGTCCCTAAATACTGTCTTTAACTTGGCTTGCTTTTCCATCAACCTGCTTATAAGACAATAATCACATATCCCTTATTCTCACTACATCTGCCCTTGAAGACACATTGGGAGTTGAACATTCACTTTTTATAAATTATTCCCATTTTAGCAGTTTTTCCAAACAGATCTCATTCTTTTTACAGTGCCCCCTTCTCCAGAATTTTTGAAATTACTCCTAAGGTGCCAAAATACTGCATTATAGCTTCTTCTACTAGACACCAGCTAGTTAAACTCTCTTAGAAGTTTTATCAGTACAGAAAGCCCCTGTTTATGTGATGGGTTAGGGACCGTAGGACTATCAGAAAGTGGTTGAAGATTGAAAAGTGGAACCCAGTATTTTTTATTTTATTTTTTTGCTTGCAAATTTATTTATTTATTTATTTATTTATTTAATACCCCACCTTTCTCCCCGGAGGGACCCAAAGCAGCTCACAGGGACTGGAGAGGCCTGGCAACACCATCGGGACTGGCCTCTGGTGGAGGAGCCCTCTCTCTATGCTACACCATCTTACCCAGGAGGGAGTGAAAGGACAGGCCAAACTCCATCGGGCCTGTCCTAGATTATGAAGCAGAGCCCTCCCTCCATGCCATCTGCCTTGGTCCAGGCATCACAAGGAGAGAAGAACTGCTGGACCTATCCCCATCCCCACCACCATTCCCTTCTCCTTTTGTGTCATGTCTTTTTAGATTGTAAGCCTGAGGGCAGGGAACAAGCCGCTCTGATAGCTTTTAGGGCTGAAGAGTGGGGTATAAATAAATAAATAAATAAAATTATTATTATTATTATTATTATTATTATTAACAGATAAAACCTTTAAAACTGTTGTAGAATTCAAACAATTAAAACATCTATATATAAAATCATATAAAATATAAACAATATAAAATACAATATAAAATCATATAAAATATACACAACAGACTAAAAACTCACCTGCTACATAAAATCACCAAAACATTTTTACTTGCTGGAGAAAGGCCAGCAGGGAAGGGGCCAGCCTAGCCTCCCAGGGAAGGGCATTCCAGAGGGTGGGAGCAGCCACTGAGAAGGATCTCTCTCATTTCCTCACCAGGCAGCCTGTGATCTTGATGGGACTGAGAGAAAGCCTTCTCCTACAGATCTTAGGGCTCTTGCAGATTCATATGGGAAGATACAGTCACTCAAATAGTCTGGACCCAAGCTGTGTAGGGTTTTATAGGTCATGACTAGCAACTGAATTGTGCCCAGAAACGAATAGCTAACCAGTGGAGCTGTTTTAACAAGGGAGTTATATTCTCTCCGTAACTGGCCCCAGTCAGCATTCTGGCTGCAGTGCTTTGAACCCACTGAAATTTCCGAACAGTTTCCAAAGGCAGACTCATGTGTCACTGTAGCAGCTGGCACACAAATTTAAGATGTGCAAATGCACTCTTGGCCACAGCTAAGACCTGGGCATCCAGGCTCAGAGTGGAATCCAGGAGAGACACAAGCTGTGAGCCCAAGATTTCAGGGGGAATGTAACCCCACCCAGCACAGGCAAAGCCCCAGTTCCCTGATCTGCCTTCTGACTGACCAGGAGCACCTCTGTCTTCTCTGGATTAAGCTTCAATTTGTTTGCCCTAATCCAGGCCATTACTGAGAGCAGACACTGGTTCAGTACAGAGACAGCATCCTTGGAATCAGATGGCGAGTTGGGTGTCATCGGCATACTGGTGACACCTCACCCGAAAACTTCAGATGACCTCTCCCAGTGGTTTCATGTAGATGTTGAATAGCATGGGGGACAGAACAAAACTATGAGGGACCCCACAGGCCAGCAGCCAAGGAATTGAACAAGACCCCCAACACCACCTTCTGAGTTCGCCCCTCCAAGAAAGACCAAAACCACTGCAAAACCGTGCCCTCTAGTCCCATCCCAGAAAAGTGACACAGAAGGATGGCCAATGGTATCCAACACCACTGAGAGATCCAACAGGACCAACAGGGACACACTGCTCCTGTCCAGTTCTCTGTGTAGGTCATCCACCAAGGCAACCAAAGTGGTTTCCATCCCATAGCCAGGTCTAAAGCCAGATTGAAATGGATCTAAATAATCTGTTTCATCCAAACCCCTGAAGCTGGGAAGCCACCACTCACTCCAAAACCTTGCCCAAGAATGGAATATTAGAGACTGGCCTATAGTTATCCAAATTAGTGGGATCCAGGCTGGTGTTTTTCAGTAACGGACTCATCACAGGCTCCTTTAGACAAGATGGAAATCTGCCTTGCCTACAGATGCATTTTGGCCATCTAAATAAATAAATAACACACTATATATCACTTTTGAATATTGCAAAAGCTAAATAGCATACTATATACATACACAAACATACACACACAAAAGTCAAATGAACAAAAGCTTATTTTTAATGTCTTATTTATTATATTTATATTATACTATATATTGTATTATAAGCACAAATACTATACAGTAATACTGTAGGGGAAGCATTGACCATAATCTCAGAAGTCATGTACTGATCAGAGAGTGAAACAGCATTAACCACAATTTCAGAAGCACCATAGGCTGAATGCAGATTCATGGAGCAAAGATGGTGCACAATCACAGAGAGAGAGGGGGAGAGAGACAGAGAGGGGGGGAGGGAGAGGCACCTTCTTTTGCAAGCAGCATGCACTCACAGGAGGAACTGATGACATTCCGCTGTTCCCACACTTGCAAATTACACAGATAAATTCCATTAATTCAAGAAGGGGTATGCAGGCAGTCCCAAGTGAGCCTCGTAGGCAGAAAGAAATGATGAAAGAGCAGATCCTTCATCAAATTAATGGAACTTGTCTGTAATTTGCAAATGTTGGAAGAGTGAGTTGTCAGAAGGCGAGTTGTTGAATGGCAGGAGAAGCCTGTAAATAGCAGGATCTACAAGGTTCCTTATGGAAGAGATTTATATTTCTGTCACTGTATACACTGTATACACATATTTTGGAATTTTTCTGGAACTACAATCTGTACCTGTTCATTTTGTACTTGTTTATTTTCTAACTGTAGAGCCTGGTCCGTGATCATAATAAAATTATGTATGTATAATGCAATGGAGAGGATCTTGGGGTTGAGATTTTTTTTTTTAAACGTGTGTATAAGTGCTTGCTGATACCAATCTACTTAAGATATTTCCTCCATAATTTTTCCTTGAGAAGTAATTGTAACTAAATACCTGTTCCATTTACTATTCTTAAAGTAAATCTCTGTGTACCTTATTTTTGATTGTTGTAAGCAGGTTTAATTGCCACCCATTTGCTGTAAAAATCAAGTTGTCAGTTATTTGTTCAGAGGAATTATTTCCTTGAGGATTAGATTACTTTATAGGAACAACCAGAAGAGAAATCTTTAGTCAAAAAGTATGTTTTGATCAATATGTTGCATCTATTTTACTCACCACTCCAGGGAATATTTTCTGGAGCCTTTCCGCAGCTGCAAGTGCTTTGGATTTCCCACCATCAAGGCAATCTTCAAACTCATAGAGCGGCTGCCGCACAGGGTTGGAATAAGAGATCTTTGCATTGTCCACAAAAGTGATCTTCCTGACTCCCCATCCCTGAGATAAAATGCACCATAAGAACTGAGTTGATTATTTGAATGAAGTATAAATGCCACTTAGTAATTAAAACAAACAAACATGTTGTATCAGTTTTTCCCACTGTTAGAACAAACAAGACTGCCTGTTTGACACTGATTGGGTAGGTGCTGCCTCTCATTTTCAGAGAGATCCAATTCAAATTATGTCCATATAGTGCAAGGTGCTATTTTATCATAGATGGATGTTCTCTCTGCTCATAGTGTTTGAAGATTCAAATCATGTAGAACAAATGGATCACATGTGTTCTGTCCATGTCAGCACTTGTTTGGACAGCTGACAGTAAAATAATTGATTATTACCCATACTATTCTGGCAATTCTGCACAATTCTGTTCTTTAAATGACAGCAGAACATTCAATTATGATAGCAGAGTCAGCATACCAGTCTGCCATTCCAACAGGACCTTTTTCAAGCCAAAGGTTACTGTATATACCCGACTATAATTTGACCTCATGTATAAATCAAGGGCAGATTTTGGGGCCAAAATTATGGATTTTGATATGACTTGTAGAAAAGTCGAAAGTAAAACTTAGCAGCATGTAAAAAAGGATGTAAAGGCTGAAGTAAAGGGAAATGATGCTAAAGATCTTTAAAAGTTTTGACAGGCATAACTGTTTGTGCTCACCCTAAAGGCTGGATGGACGAGACAGTAGTGGGGTTTGATGCTTCTTTTAGGTGCTCTGAGGAGAGATTAAGCTCTCACCTTTCACCAGGGCATGGTTCCTTTTTAGGGTTATAGTACAGTACTTAGATTGACCTATGGATAAGTCGACTCAGGTTTTTGGGGTCAGTTTTTTAACTAAAATTTCTAGACTTATACATGAGTATATACAGTACTTTTACTGTATATAAAGTATATACAGTACTTCTTATTTACAGAAGGCCCCTAGTCACTGATACCTGTCCTGCTTCTTCCGCTTTAACACTATCTTTAATTGTATAAGGGCCAGGGTCCCAAGTGTCTTCCCAAACCAATTCTGATATTTCAGGTAGCATGTAAGATCTTGTTTATAGCTCACAGAAATCACTTCAGACATCTATTATAAGATAAATAATAACTTTTACTAAATAACATTAAGAAATAGTCTCTTGGATGAATTACTGTATTTTCAGTTTAATAAGGTTACTTCATCATGAAACACATAATAGGGCTTTAAATAATCTTCAGCCTAGTGTTCTATCTCTCTTTCAGCAGGATTACTACCTAGTCTCTTACTAGACTAAATTGAATCAGTCAAGTGCCTATGGCTCTCTGACTCCCTGTCTGAATCTCACTAACTGAATGAACCACAGTCCCAACTAAACTAGTGCCAAATACTGACTGGCACTTAACGCCAGCCTGGATCCGATAGTAGAGCTCCATAGGGCTGGGCGTCCATATATGCCCAACCCTACAATTGGCACCCGTGCACCATCTTGCCATGGTCTCATCCATACAGGGCACACAACAATGATGCATGGGTCTCCGAGCGCCCAAACAGCGCTCACCAGAAGAGGTGTCACAGTGCTGCATTGCGGTGCTTATGACAGTTCTAAAAAGAAGTCACTCTAGGCAGCTTCTTTTTATGGAGTGTATCGGTGCCGTGCTGTACAGCTGGCGCAGCAAAGACAGGTGGCATGGAGCCGCCTGTCTGTATCCCCCCCTAAATGAACAGAACTAACACTCCTGTCAGAATCCTTTATCTGATCTGAACTGAAAATCCCTTGTCTGACTCTCCCAAGACACAACTCTGGCTTTTACTCACAGCCTTCCTGAACTGTGATAGGCTGTGGAGAAACCAAGTCTGTCTAGCCACTCTGTCACAGCCACCGTGTGAACCAGACAAAAAGACAAATCTCACTAAGGTCATTAATTAGTTTATACTACCTAAGACAATCACCTGAGACTTCTCAAGAAAGGACATCTCATCTGATTAGAGCAATTATGCTACAGTACAGTGCATCCACACCATACGCAGTCATGCTAAACGTAAATTTCAGCTTACGCTGAAGCTGCACAACAATGAATGGTGCACATGCCCATGGTCCACATGCTCTGCCACGCCTCAAGCACAAGCCTTAAATGGGGCTCAAGCATACACATTTTTTGCCTTACGCGGGGGGGGGGGGGGGCAGAATGGATCCCCTATGTAAGGTAAAGGCCCACTGTACAGCCTTCCAAACATTGTTGGATTACAACTCTCATCAGTCCCAACCAAAATAGCCAACATGAGAGATGCTGGGAGTTGCACTCATTCTGTTGTGTTGTTCATTTTATTTCTCTTGTTGTCGGGTTGTTACTGTTGTTCTGTGCTTCCAAGTCAACTTTGGGTGTCTCCATCATTTGTTGGCAAGATTTTCAGAGGAAGGTTGTCATTGCTCTTCTTTGAGGCTGAGAATGTGATTTGACCAAGGCCACCCAGTGGGTTTCCTTGAGCTCATTGAAAGGAGATCTGAACCCTAGTCTTCCAGAGTCCTAGCCCAACACTGAAACTACCATACTCTTTATTTTTTTTCTTTTTGCAGTCTCTTAATTAAGACTCAGATTAGTTTTTTACTTCTGTAAAAATCCTCAACCTTTTACCAATTAAAAACACTACATGGACCAATCTTTCTTTTTTTTCCTTTCTTTCTGAAATAAAGATAACATGTATTCATTATAATGCATAACATTTAGGGTATAATTATACAATTGTTTTAATCTCATTGTGGAGACTATTCTGTTCCAGCTTGTTTCCTGTATGTTCACGGTGCTCATGAGAACCATCTACCTTTAGAACTGGGGAAGGAGAAGAGGGATCCCAAAGACTCAGCAACAGACAAAGGAGGTAGATAAAAGAAAGCAGCAATAAACTTGATTTCTCTTCTGTATAGATATTTACATATTAATTAATCTACCTATTTTGCTTCATGGATTTTTATGGAAAATTACAAACAGGAGAACATCAGAATTTTCTGAATTTGAACAACACGAGAATTTGTGAATTAGCTTCAGTACTTGCCATCAAAGTTCTGGCTACACTACAACCCAGCGTACCAGCTCCTAGGAGAAGACACTTCACAGACACAACTTTTTCCAAGTCAAGGGTAGGCACCAACCGCCAGCACATCAATTTAAGGTTAAGGTCTACAGATGATTCTGCTAACCTAAAAATCAAACAGAACATAAATATACACTGGATCATCCTTCTCCTCTTCTGCATCCAAAAACATGAAGTGAATTATGACACCTCCACTCTCACTCTTCTGTGAAGACATCCCTTCTATTGTTCCATTTTAATTTTTTAGAAATAATCCATACTGCTCACATTTACTAAAGAAAGGTGGTTGCAAAGTACAAATGTCATAGAACACATCTAGGAAAATGCACAAAAGAAGATCATAGGTTTGGTAATCTAGGGTTACAACAGTCATTTCTTCCTAAGAAAGTACAGACCAAAATTTAAAAGTTAACATCTAAGGTCAAAAATGAATTTAGTCACTCAGTCAGTATGAATGTCTGTACATATAAAAGAAGAGGAAGAAGGCTCCAGCTGTCTATAACAGAAGTGGGCAAATTTCAGCCACTAAGCCCCACACAGCCTCTCCCAAGGCTATTTTCATGGTTCCCAGGGGTCAAAATGGCCCATAATGATCTCTATGGGGTGGCGGAGGGCATTTTTAGTATGTTTCTAGCCCCACTGAACCTCCAAGGATCAAAGCAATTTTTTCACTTTTTAAAAAATAACAATTTTCAGAATGCTTGAAAATGTCCTTTAAGGTGCTAGGAAGGCCACCAAACATGTCTCAATATCCCCTACAGGGCTTTCGGGGCAAAATATATTCATTTTTGCAGGAACAGATATGGTGGAGATATGGGCCTTTAGGGTCCCACAGTTGCCTACTTTGATGTATAGCATCTAAATCCCAAGAGCTCATAACTGTCTCTTGCATAGTCTTATCATTTAAAAAGCTGCAGGTATTATCCACCTAAAGCAGGTGGAAAATGCAGGCACTGTTAGTTCCACTTAAAGTACTTCTACTGAATCATTTGCTCAAAGAAGGTGCCAATCCTCAGCGCACTGGGGTGGGGCTGGGGAATCTGCCAGTCCCCACAATTTGAGAAGCATTGCTCTAGGGTACAATTTAGAGGTGGCATTAAATCTCAAAAGGCCTAGTCAGCATGTAATGAGAGCTGAATGGGCATCAAGACTATTCCTTCCTTTTCAAAATCCTCTGTAGCAAACATGCCTTTAAAAACTATATTGAACCATTTCTTTGGAGGCAAGAAATTTGAAAGCAGCTATCATAGCAATTAACTGTACATAGCACCTTCATTCATTTCCCCCCTTTTCCACATCATGCCAATTCAAAAATTCAGTGGTGCCTTAAAAAACCTGACTGCATGCATTCACAGAACTGCTTGATTTGATCCCCTTTGCCACCATCAATCCCTTCTCCTTCTGTGTCGTGTCTCTTTAGATTGTAAGGATGAAGGCAGGGAACCATCTAATTAAATGATTATATGTACAATGCTGTGTAAATTTACAGCGATATATAAATAAAGGTTATAATAATAATAATTCACAGGCTTCCATGGCTGGAATTGCTCTTTGTAAAACAGGCAGTAAGCCTAGGTGGTATAAAATAAGTGAGAATCCTTACACTGTCAGAAACATATTTAAAGCCAAAACACAAAATGACGTATAACCATAGAATCATACAGTTGGATGGGACTAAAAGGGCCATCTAACTCAACCACCTGCCATGTAGGAATATACAACTAAGGCACTTTTGAGAGATGGTTGAGAGATGGTTATCCAACCAAAGACAAGGGCTGACATTTATTTAAAGATGTCCAAAGAGAGTCTATATGATAGTCAACAGATTCTTTAGGGAAAAAAGGGAATACATTTTTTAAAAAAAAATGATTTGGACTGAATAAATGCTATAAATAGTCAGTGAATAAGAAACAGCCAGAACATAACTGTCACTCCAGGCTGCTAAATGATCTAAACATTGCAAAATTTGGCCAAGACAACAGGTTCCAATCAATCACTCCCCTTCACAAAACACAATCCATCAACAGCAGATATGTTTCCTTTGGACACACACATATTTCCGGTGATTATTGGTCCAAGAAGGATCTAATTAAAAAAACTCAAAATGATACATACCTTTTAGGGTCCATACATTCACTTAGATTGACCATTCTTGGTCCCATGCCTCCCTTTTGATTTTTCTCCCATCCAACAGCTTTTGGGCAATCTGACTCAGCAGGGAAGAAGAATATATTTGTTGAAGAATATTTGATATGAAAAAAGAAAAGAAAAGTCTACTTCTCAAAAACTGCAAGTTTTTAACAGAGTAAATATTTGAGAGTTATTACAGCTATCCAATTTTACTCCAGCAATTTCCAAGATATGTTACAGAAATAAGATTGCACTGGAACATTCTTGTAAGTTTTATAACTTGAAGATGCATTGAAAACAAGGACAGTCAACTCTAAATGAAGTCTCTGAAAATAAGGCATATTCACTAAAATTTGCCACTATAATGCATCTTTGGGCAGTAAAGGCCAGATAATTTATCTGTACAGTTGGGCAATTTTATAGATTTCTAGTCCACACATAGCCTCTTAAAATGCTTTTTCTTCTGAAGTCCACAAATGAGTGCAGATTGTACCCTGTAATCATCTTTAATCATGAAGCAATTGTCTGTCAGGTGTCCGGCTTGTACCATTTATGTGAGAAACAGTATTCATCCAATGTGATTTAGCAGAGAATCAATGTAGTAACAAGTCAAAAGATGATGGATCTGACCTATATTCAAACTTACATTTAGCCACTAAACTCCCTGAGTAGGTCCAAATCACACTATTTCCTTGCCACTGATGATTAATGTGACCACGACCTTAACATACTAGGTAGATATGCTAAAAATAGTTTATGACCTAGTTCATGTTTAGGGGATCATGATTAAAGAATAATAAGAAAACAATAAATATAAAGATATATATAACCCCCTACAAAACAATGACACAGATAGGGCTGGGAATGGAGGAACTAGGTGGCAGAGCAAGGAAAAGGTTACTACAGTAATATAATGTATCTCAATGTCACATCTAAGGTGCCAGTGAGTTCGACATACTGGATGTTTTGCCACTGTGTTACCAACAACCACAATCCAATAAATGCAAGAGGACCTCCTCAAATAATCAGAGTGACCAGGTTTATATGGGACCAGTTGTTAACTCGGTTCCAAGCTTTTTAAGGCTTCGAAAGCTAATAATCAACAACATGAATCTGAAATAGACCAGTAGATAATGCAGCTAATATGAATGTTTCTGAAACTAGAAATAAGGTCCCTAGAGTATTCGTAGGCTCAAAAGGTTGCAAAGGATCTGCAACAAACTAAGAGTTCTAGAGTCTAGTCCCTTCTAGGATATTTTGTATCAGTTAATGCAACAGAAACCAAGCTACCTTAACTTCTTCTCTTGAGTAGCCTACACAAAATGCATTACTGACACATGATAATGGAAATTAGAAAAGCACATATAGTTCATTAATACAGGAGAAATACTGAAACTGCTATATTTTGAAACTTAATTTGGGTGGGAAGCATCTGGTTCACACCCAGCCAGTGTAGCCAATATATATATCCAATCCTTTCCCAGGCTATCATTCTCTGAAGATGCTGATGCTGGCAAGATGCTGGCAAAACATCAGAAAGGAATTCTTCTAGAACATGGCCACATAGCCCAAAAGCCCCACAAAAAACTATGGATGCCAGCCATGAAAGCCTTCAACTCCACAATACAGTAGGCCTTGGTATGCGTGGGGGATCTGTTCCGGACCCTCTGCAGATCCTAAAATCCATGGATGCTCAAGCCTGCATTGTCTCCAATGGTGGCATATGCATGTGGGACATTAGGGAGAGCCCGCATTGTCCTGTGGAGGCACATGCACATGGCCACGTTGTCACTGGAGACAACTGAACATAATGGTGGCACAACCATAAGCATGTATTGCCACGGGGGCTGTCCCTAATGGTGGTGTGGCCACCTGAATGTACCACCATTGGGGACAACGCGGGCTTGCTGTCCCTGGCTGTTGTAGTCCATGGATGGCAAGTCCACAGATGGTAAGGGCTGACTGTATTTTGAAATGCTGGGGGTTGCAGTCCTAAAAAGCTAGATATAATATATAAGACTGGGAATATAAAATGCTGGAAATGCGGGAAACCTGAAGGCAATTTTTATCATATGTGGTGGAAATGCCCTGAGGCAATAGAATACTGGAGGGAAATTCGAGAAGCAATGCAAAATATGTTTAAGGTAACTATAGATTTGGAACCAACCCTATTCTTACTTAACATGATAAAGAAAAACATTAATACAAAACATAGGAGAATATTTCTTTATATGGTCTCCATAGCTAGAATGTTATATGCCCAATTGTGGAAAAATCCAAATATTCCAACTAAAGAGGAATGGTTGGTGAAACTGTATGAAGCCAAAAATATGGACATATTATCTGCCCTACTTAAAGGAAAATCAAAAGAAAGCTATGAGGAAGAATGGAATTGTATAAACTTATATAGTATATAACAGTAAATAAGAGAAGAGTTTGGAAACATCAATGGAAGCATTTTATTTTCAGCTTATAGATATAAACATAATAATACTGTAATAAGCTATAACTGAAACATTAGATAAGTTATAGTTGGGTATTAAGTGGGAACTTTGAAATTACTTTAGATTAAAAGGAAGTACAACTGTCAAGGAAGAGTTAGTTGAAGTGTTCAAAAATAATTGGATGATCTTGTGTATATACATAAGTGTTGTATTGTTTTATATGTTATTTTGTTATTATGGATTAGGGATTGGTGGGGGTGGATGGGTATGTGGTGGTTTGAATGAAGTGGTTTGTTCTACGTTGTATTGCACCAGTTTGTCTATGTCATGTTGTGTTAGTACATATTTTGTATTCGACTGACTTTTGATGTTGATTGAAAATTTTAAAAATAAAATTTAAAAAACAAAACAAAAAAAATGTCTAGAGGGCCACAGGATTCCCACTCATGAATAAAGTATTTTCCAAAGATTTTTTAAAAGAATAGATCTTTTTACTGCCAAACTATATACATAGAATATACAACCAAAAGCAGCACTGCTCTCCTTTCCATGCTACCAAGAAAACAAAAAATAAAATAAAAATCCTGCTGACCCCTAAAATGAACCTCAATACTTTAAATACGGAGCCTCACCTTCGAAAATGGATTACCTGAACTCTGGATCACCTGTGGAAGCTTTATTTCAAAAATGGTGCTGTGTGAGATGTCTCTGGCACCCTGCATAGTTCTGTCTCTGAAGCAGACCACTTCAACTAAATGGAGGCAGTTGCCCCTGTCAGGAATAAAAAGTCTGTAACAGCAGGAGAACTGGAAAGCAAGGATTAACAAGAGGTGATTTTTTTTGCACTCAACGTAAAGTCATTTTTCCAATGGGTTTTGATTTATAGCAATTCAGCCCCAATATTCCAAGCCCATTTAATGGCCACGAAGTTACTAAGTGCAAGAAAGGCCATCAAAATACACATGTGTACTAGATACAATTCCTAACATCAACCTTGTCTGCTAAACCAAGTACAAGAGACTCAGCAGATTCACTCTGATTCCATAGACAGTACATAGGGCAGGATCTCTAAAAGCCATTAAATCAATTATTAGGTTTTTCAAATATATTGTCAAATATGCCTAGCCACAATTCAATTCATGTTCACATCACCCAAAATGGAGTTTAAAGAGGCAGCCCTTTGCCCAGATAATGAAATAGTAGCGTATTCATTTAATGCCAGAAGAAAACATCACACATTTTCAGAAGCAAAATAAAGTCCAGTCATATGCATACTGTATATATTCAGAAGTAAGTAGTAAGAAGAATGCAGAAAGACCCTATTGGTGGCCAAAAAGAAAGAGAAGAAATAGTGGGTAGCAGATGAAACACCTCAAGCAGTTAAAGAAAGAAGAGAAGAAAAAGAAAAGGGAGACAGGAGCAAAACCAGAAACATGAATTCAACTGTTCAACAACTAGTGCTCAAGAATAAAGAGAACTACTGTAATAATCAATGCAGAGAAATAGAAGGCAACATCAAAAAAAAAAAAAAAAAAAAAGAAAGAAAGAAAAGAAAAGAAAAATGAAAAAGATCTCTTCCACATGATACAAGAACACAAAAGGAATTTCAAACCAAGGGCCAAGATGCTCTATGATGAGAAGAACACACTACAAGATCAAGAAGAAATAAAAAGACATAGGATGCAATACACAGAACAGCTATATAAAAAGATGAAAAAAATGAATGATACATAAAAGGATGAACCATTTGAAGACAAACTTCAAATTCTAGAAAGCAAGGTGGAAGCTGCAATAACAGAAATTAGGAAGAATAAATCATGAGGAACAGATGATATTCCAATTGAACTGATACAATCTACCCAAAATCAACTCTAGTTCTAACTAAAATATGACAACAAATACAGAAAACAAAATGGTGGCCAACAGAGTGGAAAAAATAAAAAAAGGAGACACAAAAGACTGCAGCAATTATAGGACCATAGCATTATTTTCCCAAACAAGCAAAATTATGCTCAAAATTCTACAATAGAGACTCCAATCATATATGGAGAAAGAAATGTCAGAGGTGCAAGCAGAGTTCAGGAGTGGCAGAGGCACTAGGGACCACATGGAGTGCACCAACCAAGGAGGTCACAGGCCTGAATCTGCAGGACATAAAAAGAACAGTGGATATGCCTTGTCCACAGGATAGCCATGAATCGGAGTCAACTCAAAAGCAGTTTACAACAAAAAGTCTCATCAAGTTCAATAGGGCTAAATTCTAGATGTATCTAGGGCAGGAGTTCCCAACCATTTTGACTCACGGAGCCCTTTTCAGAATCAATTTCTATGGCGGAGCCCCTAAGAGGCATACTCTATGTCTTACAATTTTTCCCCTTTTTGTTTCTTATTCTTTAATTTCATTCAATTTTTATGTCTTTCATTTTCCTGGAGTGGCCGCACAGCACCTGGGAAGTGCACACGGAGCCCTAAGGGCTCCCTGGAATACAGGTTGGGAACTACTGATCTAGGTTATCACTCAAGGTGAAAGCCACATTTTTAAAAACCATCTAATAATAAATACCATCTGTATGCTGCCAGGACCAATAGATTTCTTAGAGGCCATCCTGGATATTGGGCAAAATTACAGGGGTCATAAACGCCAAATGTAACCTGCAGAAACAAAACAAAACAAAACAAAAACCAAAGACAATATTAACAGTCAGGATATTTAAGGTTATTAACACTTCTTACATTTCAGTTTGTGCCACTATCTTATTCATCAAATACAAAGGAGATACAAAACTTAATGTTATGCACTTGCTGCCTCACAACTCCACACTGATCCCCCGTAGCATTAGACCAGCACATCTGCATGTTGTGGTGTTTAGGCCTAGCAACAACATTGGGACTGGCCTCAAGTTGTAGTGCCCTCTCTCCGTGGCAGCACCATCTAACCTAGGAGGGAGTGAAAGGACAGGCCAAACTCCATCGGGCCTGTCCTAGATTATGAAGCAGAGCCCTCCCTCCATGCCATCTGCCTTGGTCCAGGCGTCACAGGGAGAGAAGAACTTTTGGACCTGATCCCCTTCCCCACCACCATTCCCTTTTCCTTTTGTGTAGTGTCTTCTTAAATTATAAGCCTGAAGGCAGTGAACCGTCTAATTAAAATAATAATTGTAAGCCACTCTGATAGCCTTTAGAGCTGAAGTGCGGGGTATAAATTATTATTATTATTATTATTATTATTATTATTCAAATTATGGCAAATTAAAGCTAATGAAAAATGGGGAGGCCAGAGAATTGCCCAATAATTTCACAATGTGTTAGCTTGGATTAAAGAAAGCACATATTTTTGATTGCTCTGAGAGTCCCTTTCTTCACTAGTGAACATCTTCTTCAAAAAGCAAGGTTGTGCCTAATAAACAGCTTCAAAAGTTACTTTTTTGAACTACAAAAAAGAAAAAAGCTGACCAGGCCAGTTCAAACTCTGTTAAGAAATAATAATAATAGTTGTTGTTGTTGTTGTTGTTGTTGTTAATGATTATCAACCAAATTAGTCATGTGTACGTTTTAACACACATTTCTATTATCTGTAAAGCAGGAATGTACAAGCAAAGGTCTTCTTCCTGCTCATCTGCTCTGGCCCACTGTTTCACATATAAAATTATTTAAAATATGGCATATAATTACCATTATGTGTATAAGCTGTATATGAAACATAAATAAATGTTGTGTTTAAACTTCGGTCCCATCTTCAAAATATCTCATTATGTACATATGTGCAAATATAGGTATTGCAAAATCCCAAACACCCCTGGTTCCAAGCATTTCGGATAAGGGATAATCAACCTTTAAATCAGACTTCAAAGGCTTTAATATAAAACTATGTTTTGACTTGGCACTGTTTTGACTTGGCACATTCTTGTTGCCAACTGGGCTTCTAAGGAAAGGTATACAACTGTGCCACAGGAGAGAAGGTTCTCTCCCTCATTCTCCCACGGTACATTGCCTACATAGCAGGATAAAGAAATCAGTTCCTTCAAAAAACTCTAAACCTTGGGCATTTCCAAAAAATGTTTTACATTTTTTTTACCTTCTCCCTTTGATCAGGGAAGAAATCTTCCCAGTTTTTAAGTAAGGATACAAAAACAGAATCATCATGATACTTGATTAAAAAATAAGGCAGGGCTGTAAGACCTTCTTTCTGACAAAGCTCATCATATGCATTCTGAAGTGCTTGAATCTAGAAGAAAGCAGAATACAAATCTACTCAGTTCATAGTTATTTAAAGCCTGTAATGTGTTTTCCCCATTACATAATGGAACATATCCAGCAAAGTAGTTTTAAACATTTATATCTACATACATGGAACACAAGCTGAGATAGTCCTGTTTCAGTTGGAATGCACAAGGTGATAAATATAGGGATTTTTTTTTTATAAGAAACAGATCCAAAACTACATAGTTATTTAAAAGTAACTTACAGGCTCCTGAGAAAATAAAATTTCTTAATGAGAATTACCTTAATATACAGAATCCTAAGCTCTGTGAACGGAGAACAAGATAAAAATCTAATATGAAATTCTCTAAGTTCCCCAGAGTACAGTTATTGATGAGTGGCCTTATACATTTAACAAACAATATAAACAATACACAGCAATAAATTTGACCCATCATGGCACACTATCCTCAGCCTAATCTATATTATGGTCTCTTCTATGAACTACTAGGTCTTGTTTACTACTTACATTATTTAAGAGCATGAGTTGTCATATGAAATCATTAATTAACATTAACAGTCAGAGACTGTGCCCTGCAGAACCACTGCTCTTCAAAACACATCACAAAATGGCTTGAAGACGACATTGACCTGCCAAGGTCAACTGCATCCTTATTTGGATATACTAGCCTTGCAAGAGAAGCAAACTTGTTTTCACATGAAAATCTTAATCGACTTCTAGGGGCTCGACAGACGGCTCCGAAGGAACAGCCTCCAGCCAACTCTTTCCTACCCAGATCGGGGCCACAGGAACCTCACACCACAGCCCTGATCCAGCCTTTCGAGGGCATCATAGCCACAGCGGTGTGGCTATATGGCACTCCTTCTGTGTCATCTGGACACAGTGTCAGAGGCGTGCCATGATGCCATGTGCTGTCTGGAGAAGTGCGCAGCATCAGGGCACCTGGGGGGGGGGCAGAGTCAGTCGTACATCGTGAGGATGCTGCACCCAGACTCTTCCCCCAGGCCAGCCTGTAAAGGCCCTTAGTCTATAAAAGTCTCCTCAGAACCAAAGTCAATAGAGGCTCTCTCTTCAGTAAGTAAATAGAAAATCACAGCCTTAACGTCTAATTAAAATTAAGAAGCCAATCAGAGGTACCATCTCACATCTTATGTTTACTTTATGTCATTGCTCTTTGAGACACTCGCAATGAGTGAGAGTAAAAAGTAGAAGATACTAAAAGAAAATAAAAACATAAATGTAAGTGGATTAAAGAACTACCTCCAATATGGTAGTTCCCCATTTCATTATGTATCAGGAGTCAGACCACACAAAAGGAAAAACTGCATGGAAAGCTGCCTGCTAGACTGGATAGGGATGGGAAGAAGTCACATAGAGAAACATAAGCTGGAATGTGCATCTAGTTGAACCATCAGCAGTGAAGAAAACCCACATCTGTATATCCACATGGGTGGGTTCCATTTGCAAATGGGCTTGCTGGACTAGAGTACCAGTGATATTTTTGAACAGTTGGAGTAAATCTGGTTTGTGCTGTCTGCCTCTTAAGAGCAGGAGCCTGGTTTTCTTTTCTTACCCTTACATTCCATGTTCCTGTGATAAGCCAGACTTATGACAGCTAAGAATAATAATAATAAGAAATTGCAACATTAAAAAGATACAGTAAATAATGGTCATAAAAATTGTAATATATTTCAGACTCAGAAAATCAATAGAATAATGCATGTTGAATAAAATAATTTAATGACTCCATTTGAAAGCAGTTTTATACGAGGCCTGAAGAACCTATTTTGGTAAAAGAGTCCATCTTATCCTCACTAGCTTCACTTCTGCTGGCAAAGAAACTATGAGGAAGGCTTCCAAAACTGAATAAAGAACTCAAAACAGTTGCATGAGTCATAAAGCTCTGTACAATACCATATACATCAGGTGTTGGCCAACTGTGACCGAACATGGGCTCTATGCAACCCCACAGGGCCTCCTTTAAAAAAAAGTTGTTCTCTCACATTTTCTGGGCCAGGAGCTTCTGCTTTTGAGGGGGAAAAAATCCTTTGTAAGGATGAAATAGGTTGGTGATAAGGAATACCTGGCAGAAATATGAGGTGCTTTTTAGTATTTTAAAAAAGTTATTTTGAAAAAAAAAACCAATACTATGTGGCCCTCTGAAGTCTGACAGTTGGTAGATGTGAAATCTCTTGAAGTTGCCTGACCCTGACATACAATGAGAATAAATGAAATTAAAAATACCTGAGCTGGAGAGAACTTTGCACTTAGGCACACAGGTGGCTGAATCAAAGGGATACCTTCTGGGAGACACAGTGCAGGGTAACAAAACCAGTAATAGAAACGATACCTCTTCAAATCCTAAGAGGAAAAATGTATAAATCCATTAGAACATATTCTAGAACATAAGGATTACAAAATGTGTAATGTAGGACTACCAACAGCCCTATTTAGGAATTTTTATCACTAGCCCTTTTCAGGTAGAAAGAAGAAGGAGAAACTGGGCAGAGTTTCTTCTTCATCATCCCAGATTTATTCATTTATTTTAGCGAAATCGCAAAGCAATAAGTTCTAAGCCACATACTTTCCGGCCTTTACGTACAGTTTCGCATCTCACTTTTAATCCCTACCATCCTGCAGTCTCAAGGGACATCCATCCCACAAGATGACATGAAAATGTGCCTATCACCATAGCAATAGGGCTATTCATCAAAAAACAGTGGCCCTGCCATGTGCAGCACTGAGAGAGGAAGACATTGAAGGGACTTCTCTGAGGTGGGACCCTGACTGTGGAATACAGAGCCTAAAGGAAGGGAGATGAGGAGGTAGTAGAAGGAAGAGGTATTTAAGGTATAGTGAAAGTAAGGAGAGGAGAGGAGAGGAGAAGATAAAAGAAGAAAGATGGAAGAAGAAAATAAAGATGATATAAAAAATAAGAGGAGAATAAGAAACAAATGTGTTTGTATGACTGATTTACTTTCATTGTTTGTATGGTTGTTTAAGATGATAAATAATGATAAATAAAACATTTCATTAGGAATACAGAGCCTGAATGGTTGTGGGGGAAAGGATGGCTCTTTCTATCGTTCTGGCACAAAATACCAACCAATTTTTAGTAAATAACTTGGGGTCTAATTGATATCTTCCAAATTTGCACATGCCTAATGGTTTTAAATTGTTTTAAGCTAATTTAAATGATTTAAACCACTTTCCTGAAATGACTGTTTAATACACTTTTGAGATCGAGAGAGCAGTCACCTCCCAACTCCAAGCCATCTTGGATGAAACTGATTTTCTTGATCCATTTCAAACCGGCTTCCGGGCAGGACATGAAATCAAGACTGCCATGGTTGCTCTGTCTGATGACCTCCACTTGAGCATCAATAGGGGTAGTGTGACCCTGTTGGTGATCTTGGATCTCTCAGAGGCCTTTGATACTATAGATCATGCCATCCTTTTAGACTGGCTGAGAGAGATGGGTATCAGAGGCACTGCTTTGCAGTGGTTCCGTTCCTTCCTCTCTGGCAGGTCCCAAATGGTGAGGCTCAGGGACAGCTGCTCATCTAAAACCGAGCTAAATTGTGGCGTCCCTCAGGGCGCCATCCTTTCCTTGATGTTATTTAACATCTATATGAAGCCAATGTGTGAGATCATTCGGAGGCATGGAGCTCAGTGCCATCAGTATGCTGATGACACTCAGATATACTTCTCCATGACCAGATCATCTGCTCAGACCTCAGATGACTGCCTTGCAGTGGTAATGGATTGGATGAGGGAAAACAGATTGAGGCTAAATCCAGACAAAATGGAGGTACTGACAGTCACCGCCCGAAACCAGGTTTGGGAATACAACTTCCGGTCCTAGATGGAGTCACTCTCCTCGAGGGACCCTGTTCGCAGTCTGGGGGTACTTCTAGACTCGTTGCTTCACATGATGCGTCAGGTGAATTCAACGGTCAGGAGTGCCTGTTATCAGCTTTGGCTGATACGCCAGCTGCACCCTTTCCTGGAGAATGAGGGACCTGGAAACTGTGGTACATGTTCTGGTCACCTCACGTTTAGATTACTGCAATGCGCTTTACATGGGGCTGCCCTTGTGCTTAACCCAGAAACTCCAACCGGTTCAAAATATGGCAGCCAGACTAGTCACTGGGACATCTAGGAGAGAGCACGTAACACCTGTGCTCAAATCTCTCCACTGTCTGCCGATTAGCTTCCGGGAACAGTACAAGGTGCTGGTTTTGACCTTTAAAGCCCTACATGGTTTAGGTCCATCCCGTCTTAGGGACCGCCTCTCCCCGTACGAGCCCTCTAGTACTCTTCTGTCCTCTGGGAGGAATCTACTACAGCCTAAGAAAACTAGGCTGGCTGTGGAATGGCCTGCCGGATGAGATGCGCCTTATCACAACCCCGGACGGCTTTAAGAAAGCTGCCAAGATGCATCTCTTCCAGCAGGCCTTCCCAGATAATGATTAAACCCTGTGACCACTAATTATCCATCCAGCCTCACCCACTAGACATCAGATATTTTTGAGGCCGCCCATTCATTTTTAACTAGAGCCTTTTTAATGTTTATAGTTTTATTCCATTGTTTTTAATCTTATCTTAGTTTAATTTAATCTTAAGGGGCAGGAGGGGGGATTGGATTGTTATATTTTAACTGTACCATTTTTTAAGTCTTGTACCCAGCCCCGATTGCTTACCTAGAGGGGCGGGATATCTATATCTAAAGAAGGATATAATTATTTCCACTTGGCCTAGTGACTGATATTAAGCCCTCCTATATGCCAGCTGCATTTGTATGGCATCTCAGAGAAAGAAAGGGAGACAATAGAGGTCCACTGAGACTTTGCCACAGTAAACTGAAAGGAATTCTTTTTCCACGTTCCAGATGCCATTGCTCTGGCTCTGAGGGACAGCAAAGGAGACAGGCATGGTCTCACAGCACCTTGGGGCAGAGTCTAGTTAGAATTCCAACCGCCATGTCCCTACTGCAATTGCACGGGCTCTGAGGGAGAGAACTGCTGCCAGGTAAAGCCCCATTATGTCTGGGCTCCAGTAGCTCGCAAGAGCCTCTGTTTCCCCCCCCCCCCATTCCAAATGTCATTGCTCTGGCCTCTGAGGGAGATAAAAACAGTCAGCAACTGCTGGATTTGTAAGCTGCTCTGAGCCCTTCTGGTGAAGGAAGGGTATAAATATTTTAAATAATTACATAAATAAACATGCTAGAATTTGGGTAGCTGAGGAAGCTTTCTCTGAAATTCAGCTGAAAGCACCTCGGCTGAAAGAGAAGGACTAAATATCACATATATCTAAAGTGAAAAATTGCCTCTCTGAAACGTCTTTTTCCATATCTCTTCACAGATATACACATCAGGTACACGATTAAGATGGTATACTCACATTTGATGGGAGTAGGGATTTTTCTTGGTAGGAAAAAAAGTTGTTCTTTAAAAAAGCTGTCATGCTAAATCCCAAGCAGTTTAAGGAACACTAGCTATTTAGTATGTGGTTTCATAGACATCACTAGAAACTGACATTCTTAGGGAGAAATGTGCACCCTCATACCCTTCTTAATTGGAGACTATAATTTTATCAAATGGATATTGCTGATGTATTTGAGGTTCTATTCTTCTACAATCACAGATCAAAAGCAAATTAAAAATTGCATAAACTATTTTTATTCTTTTTTTCTCATGCAAAATTACATGGCATTAATACAATGCCCACTGAAGGCTGTGCCAGGGAAAGTAACTTTTGAACCTTAAGCTTTCACAGCAAGACTAAGATCTGAATTGATTTAAATCTAAAGGAGGTCAGATGCATGACCCATCTGCCATTTTACAGAAGTGTTACGGCATACACTTTGTTTAGAAAAGTGGAATATGTAGGATTTTACATTTGTAAAGAAATGACATTTACTCACCGCAAATGTCAACAGGAGAAATTTATTCAGTAAGACAGGATTTTCAACAGCATCCCCTGATGTTATTGCATCCCATATCTAAGAGTGGAGAAGGAAAAGATCAAGTAGCATACTAGTAAGTCCTTGCTTGATGCATCAAAATTAGAATATTCTACTCTTTACATATTTTATGGACTTATTGTATGACTTTCTAATTTGTTTTTATTTTTATTATAAACTGCCCTAAGAAGGTGGTTATAGAACAGCATAACAATTAAACGAATAAATGAGGGAAAAGATTCTTGTAGTCCTGTCATTACTGTGCAGTTCACCTGCTTCATACAGTGTGCCATATATACTCATCTATAAGTCTAAAAATTTATGCCCAAAATTGATCCTAAAATTCCAGGTTGACTTATTTACAGTTAGTATGGTAATGTGATAGCAGCTCTTTCAGATTTCACCGTGTGGTAGGGACATAGTTTCTTTTTCTCTTGAGCCAAGCAGAAAGAGTCCTGGATGTTTAATTGCTGCTAAACAAACAAACAAAGTCCATCTCCTGCCCGCACTGGCTGCTGCTGTCTGAGGAATGAAGGCTGAAACCAAAGCTGAAATGCTGAAGCAAAAAGCATCAATTAGAATCACACTGAAGGAGCCTCCAAGTTTTACCCTCGACTTATCCACGGGTCATGGCAAAATCCATAATTTTGGCCCCCAAACCTTCCCTTGACTTATACATGAGGTCGACTTATAGTCAAATATATATGGTAATTTCTACAACATAAGTTGTAATATGTGTCACCATACTTCAGCAACCAAGAACAAGTCTTGTATACAGATGGATCCTAGTAGCCTTTACAGTGTCAGGCTAGGGCTGGGAAATCATAGGCTCAAATCCCCATGCATCCATGAAGTTCAGTACCTGATCTCGGGACAGTTAGTCTCTATCAGTTTTATCAACTGATGCCGCTGCTGTGTGGACAAACTGACAAGAGAGAACTATGCTAATCTGCTTGATTTCCCCAGGTGAAAAACAGTGTGCAAATAAATACATAAAACAAATACTCATCATTGAAAAAACTTGGAGGAGAGGTACTGTGGACTACCAGAAAGACTAATACAGTAAATGGATTCTTGAGTAAATCAAGCCTGGATTCTCTCTAGAAGCCAAAATGACTAAACTGAGGCTATTGTACATTGGACATATTGTAAGAAAGCATGACTCATTACAAAAGATAGTAATGCTCTGCATACTGGGAAGCAGCAGGAAAATGAGAAGATCACATTACAAGTGGATTGACTCAGTCAAGGAAGACACAACCTTAGTTTGAAGGACCTGAACAGTCTTTTAATAACAGGGTCCTGACAATCTCTCATTCATATAGTTGCCTGAATTTGAAACCAATTTGATTAATAATTAATACCAAAAATCTTGGACACTGTTGCAAGTCATAGTAAACAACTGACTGGAATGGACAAGAGGAGGAGTTTAGAAGTGTAGTTTCAAACTAAAACCCAATCAAAAAAGGAACTGATCAAAAATCCACTATTAGTTTCGGGGGCAGGGGGGACACATTTGTTTATTTAACACTGTGGTGGGGAGGTCAACTGATTTAGAAAGTGAATTGCTTCTCTTGAGGATTTCCAAAGAGCCAATTCATGCTTTTTGGCAAATCAAAGATAGGCCAGGGGATCTGGAGGGACCAAGGGACACAAAAATCACCCTGAAGTTCTTCATGGCCACACTTTGCCCACCCTTGCTTGTACCTTGACAAGCCAGGCATCTCAAACTTGACCACTTATGAAACATGTCTTCTTCCACATCACACATGTGTCTTGAATGCCATTACAGATTGTCTACTGTCGCCCAATGTTCGAAGTACTTCACATGTATTACCCAGTCATAGTCCTTACAGTAAAGTCAGTCAGTCCTTAGATCCTTCATATCGCAAATGGGGAACCAAAAGTAAGCCAAGTCACGTCTCTTCCTCTGGATCAGTCATGTGTCATTGCAAGCAATACATCATATAGAAATACAGAATGGCAGCTTGCCTAAAGTCACCATGTGAGTTTCTTGCAGAAGCAAGATACTGCACCAGGACTTCTTGATTCATAGATCAAACTCCTAGCTCTCAGTTTCAACACACAACTGGAACCATAAAAAGTGATCACACAGTTTCTTACAATAAGATTTGGAAGGTATCTGTTTTCCTTTTAATGAACCAACTACATATAGTGCCAAGCATGGAGAACAGAATGTACATATACCAGAAATTAAGACAGTGGGCTATTCCATGTTCTAAAGCTTGCTTTCTTTGCACATTTGAACTGAGCACATTTTTGAACAATGCATTCATTAAAATGCATAGAGAGCACACTTGAACATTACCTGAGATGAATGCAAGCTCTCTCATCTCTCTGTACTGAAAATATAGAAGAAAGTTTTACATTCGATTTTACACCAGCCACAGACAAGTTACAAGGCCAGACCTATTGTGGGCATGATTACAGGAAAAATGTAATAGTCAGTCTTCAACTAGTGTAAGAATTCTCGGAACTCCCTACCTAGAAAGCTACAAATGTCAAGAACACTTAAGAAAAATTGTAGTTAAACCAGGTTACAGCTGGTTAGCATCAATTAAATGCTTTATATATACACAATGTGTAGACACAAGGTCTTTTTTAAAAAGATGGATAGAATACATATGAAGTACTTGGTGTTTTTTTAAAGTACGTTATTTTTGCCACAAAAGAGGGCATAATTAAACCACCACATTTATTTATATATTTACCTAGGATGGCACATACTACTTTGTTCTTCAGGCAACAGACTTAAGGAATACAGCAAACAAATAAGATTCAAAAATTTGCCTAGAAGCAGCCAAATTGATCACCAACAATGGTCTGCCCTGGCCTCACATCGGGAGGCATGGAGAAGCACTATCCACAATGTTGCAGCCTCTTTCGAGAACTCAAGCCGAACAAGTCTTGAAGAGAAATGACAACACAGAAAGAACCACAACTTGGAAACATCCCTTTAAAGCCCTACATGGCTTGGGTCCATTTTATCTTAGGGACCGCCTTTTCCCATATGAGCCCCCCCCCTGCACACTCCGGTCCTCTGGGAGGAATCTGCTGCAGCCAATGAAAACTAGGCTGTCGCAGACCTCGCATCTTCTCTGCCGCTGCTCCCAGATTATGGAATGGCCTGCCAGATGAGATGTGTCTTATTACATCTCTTGATTGTTTTCAAAAAGCCATAAAGACACATCTCTTCCGGCAGGCCTTCCCAGAAAGTCCTTAACTCCCGGCTCTGTTAGTGGGTCAAGCTCTCCCCTCAATTTTTAACATTTCGACCCCTGATGCCCATGCAATCCAACTGTTGTTTTATGCTGTGAGAATTTTAATCATGTTGTTTTTAACTTTGATGTTAGTTTAATCTAATTTTAAGGAGTGGGTGGTTGGGTATGGGTCATTGTAAATTTTACCTTGTATTTTTAATTGTTGTAACCCACTCCAGTTGGTTGACAGAGGAGCGGGCTATAAATAAAATATTATTATTATTATTACTACTACTACATCACCCAAGGAGACTTTCTGCTGTGTTTTCTGTAACTGGACTTGCTTATCTCGGATCGGCCTTTTTAGTCATCAACGCGCTTGTAGTAAGCGTGGGATGAGTCCTTCCTGAATCTTCGTTAGCAAAGAAAAGCCAGAGAGAGAGGGGTCTCATATGAGCCTTCTCATTTCCTCTATTTGCTGTTCCCCTGGATAGTAAGAAACTGGCAACTCAAAACAATGACAAAATATTTTTTTAAAAAAAGGGAAATATGATACAGTACCAGAGTTACTAAAACTGGATTCCTCAAAAAGCTTAGTGAATCAAATGCCCAAACCAGTAGACCCTTAAAAGTTTCACTGAATCCAGTAGGACCTACTTTAAAATAAGCATTTAAATGATGGCATTGTAAATGGCTTCTGAAAGCAGGCATGCAACCCCAAGCCAAGGATTTTTAAACAGCTGTTACTAATATAAGTTCAGAATTTCTGTCAATGGATTCCCACTGTCATCTCACCTCAATTGCTGCTTGATCAAGAAGAAATTTCTTATCACAGGATTTGAATGATTCCAAAGTATTTGTGTTATAGAGCATTCCAAGAGCAGGACAGCAGTGTGCTGGTGTTGGGGCATTCCTGAGGAGCAAAGAGAATATTTCCATCTGAAATCTGTTATGGTGTTAAATTAGAATTTTTGCTACTCTGCACAATCCATCTCCTGCAAACCCTCTGCACATTTCCTCTCCCTATCCCCAAATTTGAAAATAAGCGATCAAAAGCTTTTAGCCATCCATGCTTACAGAAATTAGCTGCATAAATGCTAGCTTTGAGGGACAGAAGAATGCTGGATAAGATGGCTAATCTGTAATAGTAAAAGGGAGTGTGTGTTTGTGGCAACCATAATACAGGATTGGGCAGACACTTCAATATTTGACAGCAATAGTTTTGGTTGTCATCCAAGTTGCACTGTCAAGCTTCAAACTGAAAGTCCAAATAGGGGGCTTCCTAGAAGCAAAATAATAAAAAAATGGACCTGCCATTATTCAAAGAAAAATAATGTTTAAAAGGTTACAAGATAGGAGAGGGCTTTTTGAGCATTGCTGCTAAGATTTTCAAGCTGGTAGAAAAGGCAGGAAAACAGGAAAAGGTAAGATGGTGTTGCTTACATTCCTGAGGAGACAGCATAAAGAAAAAAGAGCAGTATTGATGACAAGATTTCTGACATTAAATAAGATTAGGAATAATGTGACTTCTTTCTGCAGTATAGCTATAGGTCTGGGTAGCACCAGGTAGAATCATAGAATCATAGAATCATAGAGTTGGAAGAGACCACAAGGGCCATCCAGTCCAACCCCCTGCCATGCAGGAACTCCAAGTCAAAGCATCCCTGACAGATGGCCATCCAGCCTCTGCTTAAAGACCCCTAAGGAAGGAGACTCCACCACACTCCGAGGGAGTGTGTTCCACTGTCGAACAGCCCTTACTGTCAGGAAGTTCCTCCTAATGTTGAGGTGGAATCTCTTTTCCTGCAGTTTGCATCCATTGTTCCGCGTTCTAGTCTCTGCAGCAGCAGAAAACAAGCTTGCTCCCTCCTCAATATGACATCCCTTCAAATATTTAAACAGGGCTATCATATCACCTCTTAACCTTCTCTTCTCCAGGCTAAACATCCCCAGCTCCCTAAGGCGTTCTTCATAGGGCAAGGTTTCCAGACCCTTCACCATCTTAGTTGCCCTCCTTTGGACATGCTCCAGTTTCTCCACATCCTTTTTGAATTGTGGTGCCCAGAACTGGACACAGTATTCCAGGTGGGGCCTGACCAAAGCAGAATAGAGTGGCACTATAACTTCCCTTGATCTAGAAACTATACTTCTATTGATGCAGCCTAAAATTGCATTGGCTTTTTTAGCTGCCGCATCACACTGTTGACTCATGTTCAGCTTATGGTCTACTTGGACTCCTAGATCCCTTTCACATGTGGTCTCGTTCAGCCAGGTGTCCCCCATCCTATATCTGTGCATTTCATTTTTCCGCCCTAAGTGCAGAACCTTACATTTCTCCGTATTGAATTTCATTTTGTTAGCACTGGCCCAGCTTTCTAGTCTATTTAGGTCATTTTGAATTTTGATCCTATCCTCTGGGGTATTAGCTACTCCTCCCAGTTTAGTGTCATCTGCAAATTTGATAAGTATGCCCCCAATTCTGTCATCCAAATCGTTAATAAAGATGTTGAATAGCACTGGGCCCAGGACAGAACCCTGTGGCACCCCACTTGTCACTTCTTTCCAGGATGAAAAGGAACCATTGTTGAGCACCCTTTGAGTTCGGCCACTCAACCAATTACAAATCCATGTAACAGTTAACTTGTCTATCCCACATTTTGCAAGCTTGTTTGCAAGAATGTCATGGGGAACCTTGTCAAAGGCCTTACTGAAATCGAGGTATACTATATCCACAGCATTCCCTTCATCTACCAAGCTGGTAATTTTATCAAAAAAAGAGATCAGGTTCGTTTGGCATGACTTCTTTTTCTGAAACCCATGTTGGCTTTTTGTGATTATGGCATTGGCTTATAAATGTTCGCAGACTCTCTGCTTAATGATCTGCTCTAGCACCTTTCCTGGAATTGATGTCAGACTAACTGGACGATAATTGTTGGGATCCTCTTTTTTTCCCTTTTTGAAGATGGGGACAACGTTTGCCCTCCTCCAGTCTGCTGGGACTTCTCCTGTTCTCCAGGAGTTCTCAAAGATTATTGCCAATGGCTCTGATATTACATTTGCCAGTTCTTTTAATACTCTAGGATGTAGTTCATCTGGTCCTGGAGATTTATATTCATTTAGGTTAACCAAGTATTCCTGTACTATCTCTTTACTTATTCTGTGCTGAAATTCCCCTATTCTGTCTTCTGCTCCATTATCCTTCGGTTGAGCACCTTTTGCCTTTTCTGAGAAGACGGAAGCAAAGAAGGTGTTGAGTAATTCTGCCTTTTCTCTGTCCCCTGTTAGCATTTTGCCATCTTCTGCACGCAGTGGCCCCACTGTTTCCTTCTTCTTCCTTTTGCTGTGGACATATCCAAAAAAGCCCTTTTTATTGTTCTTAACCTCTCTAGCAAGCCTGAGTTCATTCTGCGCTTTAGCTTTTCTGACTTTACCCCTACATGTGCTGGCTATTTGTTTAAATTCCTCTTTCGTGATTTCTCCATTTTTCCATTTCTTATACATGTTCCGTTTAAAACTTAGCTCATTTGAAAGTTCCTTAGTCATCCATCCTGGCTTCTTGAGACATCTACCATTTTTCTTCCTCATTGGAACTGTTTGAAATTGTGCCTTCAATATCTCCCTTTTGAGAAACTCCCATCCGTCTTGAACTCCCTTTTCTTTTAGTATTCCTGACCATGGGATCACTCCCAGTATTTCTCTAAGTTTATTGAAATTAGCTCTCCTAAAGTCTAGAGTGCGTGTCTGACTATGCCTAGCTTCTCCCTTCCACTGCATAACAAACTCCAGGAGAACATGGTCACTTCCACCTAAGGATCCAACCACTTGCACCCCATCAACTAGGTCTTCCCTGTTGGTTAAGATCAGATCTAAAATGGCTGATCCCCTTGTTGCCTCTTCCACCTTTTGGACAATGAAATTGTCTTCCAGGCAAGTGAGGAATTTGCTAGACTTTGAGGATTTGGCTGAGTTTGACTTCCAGCAAATATCCGGATAGTTGAAGTCCCCCATCACTACTACATCTCTCCTTCCTGATTGTGTGGTCATCTGTTCTAGAAAGGCATCATCCAATTCCTCTGCCTGAGTCGGGGGTCTGTAGTAGACTCCCACAGTAACATCCCTGTTATTTCCCTCTCCTTTAATTTTTATCCAGATGCTCTCCACCTGGCTTCCAGTATTGACTTCCTGCATCTCTTCACTGGTGTAAATATCCCTGACATATAATGCTATTCCTCCTCCTTTCCTACTTGGCCTGTTTCTCTTAAAAAGGTTATACCCCTCTATTTCTACATTCCAATCATGAGACTCATCCCACCAGGTTTCAGTGATGCCTATTATATCATATTTCCCTTGTTGTGCTAGGAGTTCAAGGTACATCTCTGGTAGTAAAGAAATAGATGGAGAGAAAGGACAGAAGCCTAAAGAAGGCACATCCCAACTAGAGGCAGACTCTAATCCCCAACCACATGCACTATAAATTTACTTGATACCACAGACTGAAAATAATAATCATAATAATCATAATAATAATTTTTATTTTTATTTATAGCCCCGCCCCTCTGAACAGGCAATCGGGGCGGGTTACAACATATTTAAAACAGCAAACAGTTAAAATAGAGCAATCCCATCCTAACCTCCCACCCCTTAAAACACGATTAAATTAATGATGAATTAAAACATAGGACATACAACAAAACAATGCCAAAACCTAAAATAATAATGCCAAAATAACTCTCTTTTCCCTTAATAAAAATGTATTTTTGCTAATGTAACTCAATGGGAATGTCCTCATTAACCACTAAATATACTGCATTAAAATAGGACTATTTAACATAAAGTCCTGCCACTCTGATCCCTAAGAGCCTTGGCTGTATTACACCACTAATTTCGAGTCTCTGCCCTTTGGCACTATATTTCCTCCTGCCCCTCCTAATCCTCCCTTCTTAATTTTTGGTGTTCTTAGGTTATTGTCAGTCACTAAATTGACTTTTCACTCCCTTCAAAAACAGCTGCACATTATTGTTACCAATTTCAGTCCTTGAACAATTAAGATTGCTCCCCACATCCTAATACCAAAAGAATCAATGGGGCTTTTTAGATTGGCTAAAAGGGGCGGTCCAAACTCGCCCCTTCTAGCGGCGAGATGAGGCCTAGGCTGCCGCACGGGCAGCCCCAGAGGCCTCATCCCGCCGCAACGACCCGCCGCAAAAAAGAGCTCCGGGATCGAGCTCTTTTTTTGCTGCGCGGGAAGGGCGCGATTGGCGCCCTCCCACGCCGCCAAAGCGTCAAAACGTGCGCAGCGCGTCAAAACGCTGCGCACATGATGACGCTTGTATGGCGCCTCCGTGTAGACGCCGCCATCTTTAAATGGCGGCGTCCATGCGTTTTAGGCTTAGGGAGGGTGTAAAGGCTACGCCCTCCCTAACCCTAAATGCGGGCTTTTTAGCCCTAAAAGCGCCTTTTTTTGCCCGTGTAAAACGGGCCAATAAGAACTTTTCATTCCCTGAAACATAACCCTTACTAGATTCCACCACATAATCCTGAAAGGAATTACTATTTTACAACCTATGGACACTTCACCAGTTTTTCTGTAGCTCATAAAACATGTCAGTGAGACAAGGGTGGGTGGGAGGGGGAAAGGAACACTAGTCATGCTATAATTCCAAATCTCTACCTTCAGTCATGTCTGTTTAGGATCAGTCCTCCAATCTATTTTTTTATTCTAAAATTTTAGTTAATTAAAATCAATACAAATTAACATTAATTGATGTATAATCACTTAAATTCCATTCCTCTTCCATCCCAATACACCATACATTCTTAATAAAATGACTTCCTATCCCTCACCCTTTGTGTAATTGCTCTAATTTTCTGACTTCCTTATTTTTAAGGATCAGTCCTCCTATCTTTGACTGGAATAAAGGTAGACACATCTGAGAACCAATGGGGCTTTCTAGATTGGCAAAAAGAAGTATGTTCATGGCTGCATGAAACTCTAGCCTTTAGATGAGAAAAAGGGAAAGTGTGCCATGAAAATGCTTTTATTGCATTTTAGGGGAGAAGAAGCGCCTTTAAAAAGGTGCTGGTTTTCCCAGCTTCCTTTTTAAAAACTGCGGAACAGCGCAGCTCCATCTAAAGGCTGTGGTGCAGCTGCTAAGCATTAAGGAAAAGGCAACTTCATGTCACACTTTCCTGCCAATCTAGAAAGCCCCAATGGCCCATTTTAGGGGCTTTTTACATTGGCAAGAAAGTGTGACCTGAAGTCGCCTTTATCTTAATGCTTAGCAGCTACATAGCAAGCCCCAGGTGTGCATTAAAAAAGTGCAGAGCTGCTACACTGAGAGGTGTGGGAACGACTTATCTGAGGTCTTTTTTGTGGCTCAGCAGTTACATGGGAAGCTGTCAGAACGCTACAAATACAGGCGGAGCTGCTACATGGGCAGCAATAAACGCGGCTTTAAACTGCGATTTTAATTTTTTTTTCCTTGCCGGCTGCGAATTGCGCTGTTGCGCTGTTCGTGCCGCCGCGAACAGCGCTATTGCGATGGTCGAGGCTTGAACTGCGCTATTGCGAGGGTCGAGGCTTGAACTGCGCTATTGCGAGGGTCGAGGCTTGAACTGCGCTACTGCGAGGGTCGAGGCTTGAACTGCGCTATTGCGCTGTTTGCGGCTGCAAATTGCGCAGTTGTAAATGATTTAAAGGGGGTTTGGGAGCTTTAAAAAACTGTGCGGTTAAACCCCAGCTTTTACACCTGGAGGGCATAGAACGTTTTAATTAGGAGTGAAGTCCACACCACGCATGCTCCCAACCCACGATCCATTCTGATTCGCACCTGCAGCGCAGCCTTTAAATGGGCGCCTTAAGGAAACAGAGCCCCATTTAACTGCGCAATGGCATCTTAGCGTTTTGATGTACTAGCGCTATAACGCACTTTTTAAAAAAGTAGTGGGGCAACCGAACTACTTTTTAAAGGCGCGTTTTTTCCCTTAAAACGCCAAAATGGCGTTTTCATGGCACACTTTCCCATTTTCTAATGTAAAAGCTGGGTTTTCAAGCAGCCTTCATGACACCTCTTTTTGCCAATGTAAAACGGACCTTAGATTGGCAAAAAGAGGTGTGATGAAGGCTGCATGAAAGCCCAGCCTTTAGATGAGAAAAAGGGAAAGTGTCCCATGAAAACGCTATTTTGTCGCTTTAAGGGAGAAGAAGCGCCTTTTAAAAGGTGCTGGTTTTCCCCACTCCCTTTTTAAAAAGAGCGCTATAGCGCTAGTGCATCTAAAGGCTCAGGTGTAGTTGCGCAGTTAAATGGGGCTCTGTCTCTTTAAGGCGCCCATTTAAAGGCAGTGATAGAGGTGCGGATTATAATGGATCATGGGTTGGGAGCATGCGTGGTGTGGAGTTCACTTCTAATTAAAACGCTCAATGCCCTGCAGGTGTAAAAGCTGGGTTTTAACCGCGCAGTTTTTTAAAGCTCCCAAACCCTAGCTCCACCCCTAATCGGAACCCTAGACATGCGCAGTAGGGACTCGGGGATGCCGTTACTGTTATTCTATTGTGGATAACATGTCAATTCATTCACAAAATAAGGGGGTTCATTCATGCTGCACCAGTGCAACGGCACAGTTTAAAAAGGCAGAGGAACCGCAGTGATAAACTGCTGAACTTTTAAATTTTTTTTCCTTGCCAGCTGCGAATTGCGCAATTGCACAATTGTGCAGTTCCCAGCAGGCAATGATAATGTGCTGTATTGTGTACCTGCACAATTGCGCAATTCGCAGCCGGCAAGGAAAAATTTTTTTTAAAGCGCGGCTAAAAGCCGCGTTCATTGCCGCCCATGTAGCTGCTCCGCCTGTGTTTGTAGCGTCCTGACAGCTTCCCACGTAGCTGCTGAGCCACAGAAAAGACCTTAGATAAGTCGTTCCCAAACCCCTCAGTCTAGCAGCCCTGTACCTTTTAAATGCACACCTGGGGCTTGCTGTCTAGCTGCTGAGCATTAAGGAAAGTGCAACTTCATGTCACACTTTCTTGCCAATGTAAAAAGCCCCTTCATGTCACACTTTCCTGCCAATCTAAAAAGCCCCAATATGACCAAAGTACAGCAGCCTTCGTCTAGTCAGCTTGGCTTCCAAGGAGATTTCTGGCCTGATCAGTTCTAGGACCCATTTGTTGTCTTTTTGGTTGTCTTTTCGGTTCAGCATTCTTCTCCAGCACCACATCTCAAATGAATTTATTTTCTTGCTATCTTATTTCTTAATTGTACAGCTCTCACATCCATACATGGTAATAGGGAATACAATGGCTTGTACAATTCTAACATTCATGCTCCGTTGTATATCTTTACATTTTAGGATATTTTCTAGGTTTTTTTTCATAGCTGCCCTCCCCTTTCTTAGTCTTCTTATGATTTCTTGACTGCAGTTCCCATTCTGATGAATGTTTGATCCAAGGTATAGGAACTTACTATTTCTAATTTCTCGTTGTCTAGGTTGAATCTGTGTAAATTCTCCATGGCAATCATTTTTGTTTTCTTTATGTTCTACAATATGCCTGTCTTTGCACTTTCTTCCTTGATCTTCCTTAGTAGTTGCTCTAGCTCTTCTTCTGTGCCAGCAAACAATTTCAACCTCTCTGTATTAAAAACCAGAGCTTTCTTACAAGTTAGAGGGCAGGGCTCCCATACACTCCTGTGCAATGCAATCCTCATTTTAAAGAAATTAGATACCACCCACACCTTTACAGACAGCACTATGTAAACATGTCAACACTGTTAGAGCTTATGACAGCATTCCTATAGCAATCCTAGAATGTTTCAACCCATTAACTTCCCCACTAAATTACATCAGAAGCAATCCAAAGCCACTGGCACCCTTTTTAGCTCACCAAGGAGAGGAGGAAAAAGAATGACTATCTCATTACTAGGCTGCTGTTCTGCAGAGGAATCAGCCTTGCTTGGCTTTCTGCTCAGTCCAAGCTGGATCTTCCTACTAGTGTCAGCAAAATAAGCACCTCAAGTGGCTTGCTTTTCATGTTGTTGGACCCAAGATCCTGACTTGTTGACCCCAAATTTTGTTTCCAAATCCTGATTTGTTTGAGAAGAACCAACCATTTGATTGGGTTTGGGTGAAATGGGAAGCAAATAATTTCTGGTGTAACTACTCATACTAGTGTGAGGAGCCAAGCAAAAGGCAACGCCACACACAGCTATTTGATAAGTTGGTTTTCAGCTTTCCTAGACTACTGTTCTGCACAAATGCAGCCACACTTATTGTACTGATTAACATGCAAACCATTTTGTGTGTTGTATGCTTTCAAGTCATTTTCAACTTATGATGACCCTAAAGGAAACCTATCATGGGATTTTCTTGGCAAGGATTATTCAGGGGTTTGCTATTGCCTTCCCCTGAGCTGAGAGCATGTGACTTGTCCAAGGTCACCCAGTGGGTTTCATGGACAAACGGGAAATTGAACCGTTGTCTCCAGAATCATAGCCCTATGTTCAAACCACTGTGACACATTGGCTCTCTGCAGAAGACTATACCAACTAGCTTGTTACTCCCAGCAGTAGAAAACTGACATTATATGTTCTCCATGATGGCCCCGTCAACGTTATGTTTACAGGTTTATTCATGTATTTATTTAATATGTTGTCTTTCTCCAAAATTAGATCCAAGGTGGCTCACAAAAATGCTTTAAACACTGAACACTTAATTACATGTTAAAAACTGTACAGTTTTTAACATGTAATTTAAAACATCATATTAATATAATAAATTAAAATATAGAACCATTAAAACATAAAAACCATACAGTCCAATAAGAAGCTTCCCTGGGTGCAGTTACACATTAAATACCCAATTGAAAAGACAAAAAAATTGTCTGTTGGTGAAAGGAGAGCAGTGAGGGGGCCAGCCTAGCATTTCGCAGGAGGAAAGTCCAAAGAGTGGGAACAGCCACTGAGAAGGTTCTCTCTCTCCTTCTCTCTCTCACTAACCATGCAAGCCGGTGAGAAAGCAAGATTAAGGTTTCCCCTGAAGATTTTAGGGTTCATATGGGGAGATACAGTCTTTCAGATAGTCTTTACCTAAGCCACATAAAGTTTTATAGACCACAGCCAATACTTTGCATTGTGCCCAGAAATGAACCAGTAGCAAGTGAAGTTGTTTTAACAAAGGAGTTTCTACGTTCCCTATAACTGGACCTAGTCAACATTCCGGTCGCAGAATTATTCTGGGCTCACTGAAGCTTTCAAACAGTTTCCAAAGGCAGCCCCACGTCAAGTGTATTACAGTAGTCCAAACAGGATGTAATCAAAGCATGTGTCTCCATAGCCAGATCTGACATTCTAAGGAACAGGCACAGGTGGGACTGTACAGACTGTACAAATGCACTCATGGCCACTGCTGAGATCGGGGCAGCCAGCTGAGAATACCCAAACGGCAAGCCTGAGATTTCAGGGGGTGCGTAACCCCATCCAGCAAGGGCAGATCCCTATTCCCTGATCTGCCTTTCGACTGACTAGGAGCATCTCTGTCTTGTTTGGATTAAGTTTCAATTTACTTACCCTTATCCACTCTATTCACGTATTATTCAGCTGCACGTATTATCACATCTGCTCGCCGCTTTGAACATGTTTCTCCTCTTTTATCCTACCTTCATTGGTTCCCCTTCCCCTTCCGCATCCAGTACAAGCTTTTGTTGTTGACTTTCAAAGCCCTCCACAGACTGGCCCCTCCTTACTTGTCTGAACTTCTTTCTCCTCACACTCCTTCTCGTACCCTCCATTCTGGTAGTCAAGGTCTCCTGTCCCAGCCGAGGATTTCCACTGCCCTGTCCTGGATTCATCCCTTCTCACTTGCTGCCCCTCACTCCTGGAACCTTCTTCCCCCACATGCACGCCTCATCACTTCCCTAACCAGGTTCAAAACTGAGTTAAAGACTATATTATTTAGGGAAGCTTTCCCAGGACTGTGCCATCTGCCCCAGAATGCCTCCTTTTAACTTTGTATTAAGAAGCCATGCCCTCCCTCCAGTCCATCTGCCTTGGTCCTGGCCCCAGAGGGAGAGAAGCACCACCGGACCTCACCCCCTTTCCCATCACCTTCCCCTCTTCCTTTTGTGTTGTCTCTTTTAGACTGTAAGCCTGAGGGCAGGGATCCGTCTAATTTAAGATTGTATGTACAGCACTGTGTAAATTTACAGCGCTATATAAATAAAGGTTAATAATAATAATAATTCATGCATTCAACATACTTTAAAACATGTTTTATACTACCATTCACGATACTGCAGTCATATTCCAGGCCAGGGTACAGCATATAAAAGTAACAATTGGATCAATAACCTCTATTAAAATATATGTCCAAATAAAAATGTTATTGCCTGGCACTTGAATGGTAGTTAAAAACCCTGAGGATAACTTTCCACATGTTTTGTTCTGCTACCAAGAAAGCATATACCCTCAGAGATGAATTTCTGTATCACTTGGAAGTCATAAATGGAGAGTTATGGCAAAAGTTTATTTTTTAAAAAAACAAAAACCCAAACAGACAGACACATTAAAATGAGTAACCACTCCTTCAGTATGTGGGTCCCACCATGGACAGGCCCTGCTACAAAGTGGGTGAGGAGGATGGCAGCTCATTCTGCAACATTGGGACGAGGCACCCAACCCACTGGGAGCATAGTGTTGCAATGCCACAGCCACTGATGGGTCCCATTCACCCATTATACAGCTTTGCATGTTCAAATACACACTGTGGCATTTACAGTTTTAAAGGGCAGTGCACCTTTTACACCTAAAAAGACTATATTTTTCTGATATGAAGGCTACATGCAATTGAAGCCATAATGGTTATATCCATGCCCAACTTGCTAAGATACATACTAAACAACTTCTAATAAATTACTTACATATCAAAAGCACTAAATTCTAGAGTTAAGCGAGCTGGCATACCAGCAGGATCTCCTGGAAAGAAAGGGGGGAAAAACAATTTTGAGAACAGGCAATACCTAACAATATTCCTCTAGATATTGTAAGCAACCATGTTAATAAGCTATTACACAGTTTTGACATATCCTATTATATATTATTTATAAATAAGTAATCCAGATGTTTTTCCCCATGTGGTGCTTTCACAACTGGTTATCAATTTCATGGCACTAACCATATATTTCCTCATTCTGGATAACACAAAAAACTCCCCCCCCCCACACACACACACACACCTCTGATGGTGCTTATGACTTTCTTTCTTTGGGGGCAGTAGTTCAGCTTGGACACCTTTCCATCTACAGCCACGATGGAGGGAAATATTAGTTGCAGAACAGGAGTAAACAACAGTAACAGCTTTCTGCTCACAGCTAGTGGCTCCCCCCCCCCTCCAAACATGCTAGGTTCCTTAACTACAGATATGGTGGAATAATTTGCATTCTTTAATTGAGCTATTAATATATCAGTTTTTAGTCTACTGAACCATTTTCAAAGATTCAGTTTAAGAGCACTGCTTTGGTAGTGAGACATTTGTGCCATCTGCACAGTTTAAGATGCCTTGTTTTGTTTTGTTTTGTTATTTAAAATTATTACTTCTGACTTTGTTTAGCTACTGTTGCTATTGCAAGCCAGCAGGGTCTAGTGGTTTGTATGTTGGACAGTGGCCCTCGAGACCTTAAGAATCCCCACTGGGTGACTTTAGACAAGTCACACTCTTATCTCAGCCACGGAGGAAAGCAAAGACAAACCCCCTTCTGAATAAATCTTGACAGGGAAAACCCTGTGATAGGCAAGACAAATCTAAGTTGGAAACTACTTGAAAGTGCACAACAGGAACAGTGCAAAAAAGTTGTAGCATAAGCTTCATTTTGTTGTTATCAGTTTCGACCTCTGGCAACCCTGTAGACACCTCCAAGACCCCCTGTTCTCCACCACTTTGCTTACTTCTTGCGAAGTCATACCTGTGGCCTCCTTAATAGAGTCCATCCATCTAGCATGAGGCCTTACTCTCTTTCCACTTCCCTCCACCTTTCCTAACAGTTTTTTTTTCCAGTGAGTCGCGCCTTCTCATGATGTGCCCAAAGTACAACAGCCTCGGTTTTGTCATCTTAGTTTCCAGAGAGATTTCTGGCTTGAACTGCTCTAGGGACCCATTTGTTTGTCTTTTTGGCTGTTGATGAAAGTACTGAAGAAGCAGACCAAGTAGAAGTAGACCAATTCTTTGAAAACTTACTGTTTATACTCAACTATAAGTCAACATTATGTATAAGTCGAGGGCAGGTTTTGGGGCCAAAATTATGGATTTTGATATGACTTATGGATAAGTCGAGGAGGGTACAATTTAGGAACATCTAACAAAGAATGTAAAGGATGAAGCGAAAGAAAACAATGCCAAATTCCAGCAGGCATAACTGCTCATGGGAGATCAGTGATTCCAAAACAGATTACGCTTTTGTCTTTCACCAGTAGTGAGTTGGAAGAGACCACAATGGTCGTCCAGTCCAACCCCCGGCCATGAAAGAACTCCCAGTCAAAGCATCCCTGACAGATGTCCATCCAGCCTCTGCTTAAAGACCTCCAAGGACGGAGACTCCACTACGCTCCGAGGGAGTGTGTTTTTATGATTTAAAGTACTGTACTTATATGGACCCATGGATAAGTCAACTCAGGTTTTTTGGGCGATTTTTTTTTACCAAAATGTCTAGACTTATGCACGAGTATACACAGTTATGTTACAACTTGTTCCACTTTTCATACTTTGTTGTTGTGGGCCCTTCAAGTCATTTCCAACTTATGGCGACCCTGTCGTGGGGAGCTGGAAAGGCTCACACTTTTTTCAGTGCAGCAGATACTGCTGTTAATCAGATAGAAAGTGTCACCTGGCACTGACAATTTCATAATACTTTACTCAAGAATTCCCACTGAGTTCAGTGGTGTTTAGAGGAAAGCAAAGCCTATGATGCCTCACTGACCCCGAACAACAAATCTTGCTAAGAAAACTCCACGACAGGGGCGCCATAAACTGTAAACAGCTTGAAGGGCCCACAACAACAAAGTACAAAAAGTTACTGTGTTCTGTGCGCACTCATCTGAAGGCATGTCCCACTAAGGAAGCAATGATATGACTGGAGAGATAACCCAGGTTGAACTGTCACAGTTCAAGGCAATCTGGGATTTGTAGTTTGTTGGGGGCACCATACAGCTCTCTGATGATGACCAGATGTCATAAACCAAGTCTCTAGAGCCTGAGGCTGCATCCACACTGAAGAAATAACCTGGTTTGGCAGCGTTTTGACTCCTTTTCTGGCTCAAGGCAATGGAATTCTGGGAGCTGGAGTTTGTTGTATTTTAAGAAAATAAGATTGTATTTATAATTGTGTTTATGAGAAAATAATATATTTATGTATTTATATATATTTATATTTATATAAATTTATTTATATTTATTTATATTTATATATTTATATTAATTTATTGATATTTATATTTATTTATATATTTATATTTATATAAAGTTATTTAAATTTATTTATATTTATATATTTATATTTATATAAATTTATTTATATCTATATATATTTATATAAATTTATTTATATTTATTTTTATTTATTTATATATTTATATTTATATAAATTTACTTATGTTTATTGATATTGATATTTATTTATATATTTATATTCATATAATTTTTATATTTATTGATATTGATATTTATTTATATATTTGTATTTATATAAATTTATTTATATATTTATATTTATATAAATTTATTTATATTTATTGATATTGATGTTTATTTGTATATTTATATAAATATATGTATTTATATATAATTGTATGTATAAGAAAATAAAATACAACAACAACAACAACATTTATTTATAGCCCGCCCAATCACTAGGAACCCGGGTGGGTTACAATGCAACAGATTAAAATACATAAAATACAATAATAATAATAATAATAATAAATAATTATATATAAAATACAATAAAATCCAGAATTATCCCTTCCCAATCTAAAATGCCATTAAATCATCTCAGTCAAAACAATAAAAAAAACACAATGGTGTTAAAATTAGGGGAGAGGCTTGGTAAACAGGGCAATAAAGTCATTGTCCCAAACTCCAGCTCCCAGAATTCCATAGTCTTGAGCCAGGGGGAAAAAAAAGACTCAAGACAGTCAAAGCGCTCCCAAACCGGATTATTATTTGCCCAGTGTGTATGGAGCGTCCCCAGATTGCTCTATTCCTCACCGTTGGAGTAGTACCCCCGGATGGCTCTGGGGCTCTCGTCCAGCTTGTACTCGTTGAGCTTCCTCTGGGTCAGCCCGTGCCAAAAGCCGGCGTCCAAGGCGCTGCTGAAGGGCACGAACTGCAGCTGAGGGGCTGCTGCTGGGGCTGCTGCTGCTGCCATTGTGACTCACTCTCTCACTCTCAGCCAGGCGCCTCACTCACTCAAAGGCAGAGAAGACTGAGAGTGAGAGCCCGCTTCCGCGTTGCCATTAGTTCTGACTCGCTCTCTCTTGATTTGATTGACAGAGGGAGCGGGAAGGGCTTCCATTGTTGAGGATGAGGATGACGCTTTTATCACGGCGACGGCGGCGGCGAGGGTGAAGCCAAGGCCCTGCCCTTCTACTGGCAAGGCTAGCGCAAGGCATGATGGGAACCAACCCACTCAGCATTATATCACCTCCCCAACCGTTTTCTCTCTCAACAATAGTTTCATGTTTCTTGTATGGCCCCCAAACTGTGCTCTTTGAAATTGTTTGTTTGTTTATAAAGTGATTTGTTTAGACATCAAAATAAAATTATTATTATTATTTAAGGGATTTTGGACTTCAGCTCCCAGAAATAAAATAATAATAATAATAATAATAATAATAATTATTATTATTATTATGTAAGGGATTTTGGACTTCAGCTCCCAGAAATATTAATATTATTATTATTATTATTATTTAAGGGGTTTTGGACTTCAGCTCCCAGAAATAAAATTATTGTTATTATTATTTAAGGGATTTTGGTCTTCAGCTCCCAGAAATAAAATTATTATTATTATTATTATTATTATTATTATTATTTTAAGGGGTTTTGGACTTCAGCTCCCAGAAATAAAATTATTATTATTAATAATAATAATATTATTTAAGGGATTTTGGACTTCAGCTCCCAGAAATAAAATTATTATTATTAATAATAATAATAATATTTAAGGGATTTTGGACTTCAGCTCCCAGAAATAAAATTATTATTATTAATATTATTATTTAAGGGATATTGGACTTCAGCTTCCAGAAATAAAATTATTATTATTAATTTTATTATTATTATTAAAGGGATTTTGCACTTTAGCTCCCAGAATCCCAGACTGTTAGCCAACATGGCTGAGGTTCTTGGCAGCAGAAGTCCAAAATTTCCCTTAAAGGGCACACTTTGGGGACCACTGTTGTAGAGCACCTTTGAGACCAGCTGAAAGAGAGGAGTTAGCAGCATTATGAGCTTTTTTGTACACTTGAGCCCACTTCCTCAGCTCAGTTTTTTTCCATCACATGGCCTACATCGTCGCCTTCAGTCCCTATATTGGGAAAAAGGAGGGGTATAATAAAATAATATAATAATAATGATACATCCTTCCATAATGTCCTCCATTTTGAGGAAGATTAAGAAGCAGGAGTTTACATTTCTATGAGCGTTTTCAGCTCTTATTTGGGCATGTCCTACTTTTTCCCCCATGAATGTCCTCTATCTTGAGCCCTGGCAGCACCATGGTTAAAATGCTGGTCCTGCAGCCACACGGTTGTGAGTTCGATCCTAAAGGAGGTCTCCAGGGTCCACTCAGCCTTCCATCTTTTCCTAGGTCGGTAAAAGGAGTTTACAGATTGTAAACCGCTTGCAGTGCAGATTTTAGTCCTCCAGACATTTTGGACTTCAGCTCCCATAATTCCTGATTGTTGGCCAATCTGGCTTCTGGGAGTTAAAGTCCAAGATACCTGGAGGACCAAGGTTTGGGAAACACTGGCTTAGGTCCAAAACACACTGCAGAAATAATCCAGTTTGAGACTGCCCTGGCTCAGTGCTAGGGAACTGTAGTTTCTTGTGGCCGTGTGTTTTCAGCCTTAGTGCTGAGTTCAGTATGAAGCAGTATAGAAATGTAAATGCTATTGCTCTTTGAGCTGCCTTGTCCTTGTCCTCCTTAAGGTTTATGATATCTGGTCACCTTGGATTAACTGAAAGAAGCTGGTTGGATGAACTCACATTTTGATTGCATTACTGGCATTTAACCACTGTACTACCAGATAAGCTACTAGAAAAGACAATGATGCCAGGGAAGGCAGAGAGCAGCAGAAAGAGAGGAAGACCATATGCCAGATGGATAGACTCCATCAAGGAGACCATGGGCCTACAGGACCTCAGCAGAGCAGTAGAGGATAGGGAATCTGTTTTGTTGTTGTTGTTTTTAAGCTGTTGAGAGCTGCCTTAGGTCCAAGTTGGGAGGAAGACAGCATTCAAATAAGGAAATAATAATAATAATTATTATTATTATTATTATTATTATTATTATTATTTCTATTCCGCCCCTCTGAACAAGCAATCGGGGCGGAGTACAGCAGAGGTTAAAACAACATCAAGTTAAAATACCCCTTCCTTACCCTTACCACCCTCCCTTAAAAAAGAATTAAATCACAATGGAGTTAAAAAACATAATAGATTAAAACAGCAATACACAATAGTAGGGAGTGGACCCAGCTTAGGTTGTATGGAGAAAAATGCAGGAAAAGATTTTAAAAGCCCTTAAAACCTAGGTATGGAGCTGGGGATATTCACATTCTCTGGAAAGGCTTGCCGGAAGAGATGCGTCTTTAGGGCTCTTTTAAAGCCTTCTAAAGATGTAATGAGACGCATCTCGTCCGGCAGGTCATTCCACAACTTGGGGGCGACAGCCGAAAAAGCCCTCTGGGAGGTCTGTACCAGCTTGGTCTTCATGGGTTGAAGCAGGTTCCTCCCAGAGGACCGGAGTGTGCGGGGGGGTTCATATGGGAGGAGGCGGTCCCTTAGATAAGATGGGCCCAAGCCATGACGGGCTTTAAAGGTTAAAACCAACACCTTGTACTGTGCCCGGAAACTGATCGGCAGCCAGTGGAGGGCTTTTAGCACAGGAGTGATATGCTCTCTCCTGGATGTTCCAGCCAGAAGTCTGGCTGCCATATTTTGGACCATTTGTAGTTTCCGGGTTAGGCACAAGGGTAGCCCCATGTAGAGTGCATTGCAGTAGTCCAAACGTGAGGTTACCAGCGCGTGTATCACAGTTTCCAGATCCCTCCTCTCCAGGAAAGGGCGCAGCTGGCGTATCAGCCGAAGCTGGTAACAAGCGCTCCTGACCGTCGCATTCACCTGACTTGTCATGTGAAGCGACGGATCAAGGAGTACTCCCAGACTGCGAACAGAGTCCTTCGAGGAGAGTGTGACTCCATCGAGGACTGGAAGTTGTATTCCCAAACCTGGTTTCGGGCCTGTGACTGTGAGCACCTCCGTTTTGTCTGGATTAAGCTTCAATCGGTTTTTCCTCATCCAATCCATTACCGCCGCAAGGCAGTCATTGAGAGGGGAGACGCCATCTGAGGTCTGAGCAGACGATCTGGTCACGGAGAAATAGATCTGAGTGTCATCAGCGTACTGATGACACTGAGCTCCGTGCCTCCGAATGATCTCACCCAACGGCTTCATATAAATATTGAATAACATCGGGGACAGAATAGCGCCCTGTGGAACTCCACAGCTAAGCTCGATTTTAGAAGAGCAGCTGTCCCCGAGTCTCACCCTTTGAGATCTGCCGGAGAGGAAGGAACGGAACCACCGGAGCGCGGTGCCGCCGATCCCCAACTCTCTCAGCCGATCTAAAAGGATGGAATGATCGATTGTATCAAAAGCCGCGGAGAGATCCAAGAGCACTAACAGGGTCACACTACCCCTGTCGATGCTCAGGCGGAGGTCGTCAGTCAGAGCAACCATGGCTGTCTCCACTCCATAACCTGCCCTGAAGCCGGTTTGAAATGGATCGAGATAATCGGTTTCATCCAAGACAGCTTGGAGTTGGGAGGCAACCGCTTTCTCGACCACCTTGCTTAAGAAAGGCAGCAAGGAAACTGGTCTGTAGTTGTTCCTGTCCAGGGGATCAAGGGAAGGCTTCTTCAGGAGGGGCTTAACAGCCGCTTCCTTCAGACTAGATGGAACGTTGCCTTCCCTGAGAGATGCATTGATCACATCCCGAAGGAATGTTCTCAATGCATCCCCTCCCTGGACGACCAGCCAGGATGGACCTGGGTCGAGAGAGCAGGTTGTCTTCCTCACGCTTCCAAGGAATATATCTGTTCAGTTTGATGTTTTCTGTACATTCAGAGAGCAGCTCTTTTAGAAAAATATGATTTTTAATCTATTTGGAAGAAGACATGTTTCATATTAAACTTTCACCATCACTAGGTAAAATTTCTCCACTGGTAATAGCCATTCTGCCACCACCTATTCTGTATTATCTGATCTATCATTATGTGTTAAATTGATATTATGTACAACAGCAGTTCACCTACTTGGGAAGCATCATCTCCTCAGACACTATGGATCACAGATTAGCAAAGGCATATAGTCTATTCGGAAGGCTTCATAGAAGAGTCTGGAGTAACAAACACCTGAGGCAAAGCACAAAAATCAGTGTGTACAGAGCCATTGTACTGTCCATTCTCCTCTATGGGTCTGAAACATGGGTCACCTATCGCCAACATCTACAACTCCTCGAACATTTCATCAGTGCTGTCTACGCACAATCCTAAACATACTGACTATGTGACTAATGTTGCTGTCCTGGAGCAAGCAGGGATCACCAGCATTGAAGCCATGCTACTGCGCTGGGCAGGGCACTTTTCTAGGATGGAGGACCACCGCCTCCCCAAAATAGTACTCTACAGTGAACTCGCCACGGGTCAGTGTAAGAGGGGTGCCCCAAAGAAGAGATACAATGACTCCCTGAAACAACACCTCAAGCTCGGCCAAATTGATCACCAACAATGGTCTGCCCTAGCCTGACATCGGGAGGCATGGAGACGTACTATCCACAATGCTGCAGCCTCATTCGAGAACTCACGCTGAACAATTCTTGAAGAGAAACGACAATGTAGAAAGAACCACAAATTGGAAACATCACTTAAGGAGACTTTCTGCTGTGCTTTCTGTAACCGGACTTGTTTATCTCGGATCGGCCTTTTTAGTCATCAATGCGCTTGTAGAAAGTGTGGGATGAGTCCTTCCTGAATTTTCGTTAGCAAAGAAAAGACAGAGAGAAAATTATGTATTCTTTGGGGATGGTTTCTAAATCGGTGCAAGTTTCTTAAGAAGTAATCTGGTTCATTTATTCTATCATCCTCAGACTGTGAAGTTTGATTTACACTTGATTGAACTTGCTGTTTCAATATTTATATATTCCTCAGAATTATTTCAAAAGATGTTTGTGTCACTTGATATAATCAAGCAGAGTTTATTCCTCTGAATTATGCTGTAGAAGTGGAGATATAACCTGTGCTGTAACATAGTGAAAAAATGAAGCTAGATTAAATGTAAGAATATCTAGCAGCCACACTGAAAGTAACCCTACCCTGTAATTTAAGACTTTATCAGACAACGGAAATTGAAGTATAATCCAATGGCAATCTGAATGCAATCATGGGGTTTCACATTATTGCGAATGAGTTTATCTCATGCAATTTCAGGCAACTGGAAGTCATTCCGAAAGCAATCATAGGGTTTCACATTATTGCATGTGAGAGTATCTCACGCAATTTCGGGCAATGGGAAGTCATTCTCGGACAATGGGAAGTCATTCTGAATGCATTCCGAACACAATTAGAATTCACATAAATTCACCAAACTAGCAAATTTATGTAATTGTGAATTGGCTCCATTCAAAATTGAGAGAAATTCCTCCCGTCTGATAACGTCCTTAGAATTTTGCTTCCAACTTCACTGAGCAATTGTTGCAGTTTAATGCCATTTTAACTGCCATGCCCATACATCCATTTGTAGTTTGCTGAGGGACTCTGAATTTTTTTTGCCTGCTCTCATGAACTACAGTAAATTATTTTGCTCTAAGAAAATATTAATCACCTTTGTTTAAATGAGGTGCAAGCTATTTTTGAAAGGTAACAACATTTCCAACCCAGTCCATTTGGATAGTGAGCAGGTTTGCTTTTTGTATTATATGTACCTCCTTGCCCTCTTTCCTCTTCTACTGGCATCACAAATACTTATTTATTCAGTCTTCCAAATTCAAACTTTCATGAAGAGTCATCATCATCATCATCCTGTCCTTTTTCCAAGACACGAACTCAGGGCGGCTTAAAATATTAAAACAAAACAAAACAGTACAATTAAAAGCATATAAAAGTACATTGAAACTGAATTAAATTACTACAATAAGTAAAACAAATTGCATGTTAAAATATCAAATAGTTTAAAAAGGTAAAAATGTTTAAAAACACATTAAAACAATATAACACCCCAGCCCATTCTTTAAAATCTCTCTGTTTTTTAATGCTTGTCAGAAGGGGCATTCTTAGCCTGTTGGTGGAAGGCCAACAAAGAAGGGGCCCTTCTGGCCTCCCTGGGGAGTTCCACAGTCCAGGGACAGCCAAAGAAAAGGCCATCTCTTGCATCCCCACCAACCATGCTTGTGATGGTGGTGGGACTGAGAGAAGGGCCTTTCCAGAGGATCTCAGAGCCCAGGCTGGCTCGTATAGGTAGATACAGTCCTGGGCCATATGGGGCTTTTATACGTCATAACCAGCACTTTGAATTGTGTCCAGAAACAAACTGGCAGCCAGAGTAGCTGTTTCAATAGGGGTGTTGTGAGATATCTGTAACCTGCCCCTGTTAACAGCCTGGTTGCGGCTCTTCAAAAGTTTCTGAACACTCTTCAAAGGCAGCCCCAAGTAGAGTATGTTAGTCCAAACAGGGTGTAATCAAGGCATATACCACTGTGGCCAGATCTGACATCTCAAGGAATGGGTGCAGTTGGCACACAAGTTTTAAATGTGCAAAAGCACTTCTGGTCACTGCAGAGACCTGGGCCTCCAGCTTCATAGGAGAGTCCAGGAGTAACCCCAAATTGTGAACCTGTGTCTTCAGGGGGAGTGTAATGCCATTTAACACAGGCTGGATCACTATTTCCTGGTTTGCCTTCCAAATGACCAGGAGCACCTCTGTCTTGTCTGGATTAAGTTTCAACATGTTTGCCCCCATCCAGTCCATTACTGATGAGAGACACTGGTTTAGGACCAGAACAGCCTCCGTGGGTTGAGGTGGAAAGGAGTAGTAGAGTGTCATCAGCATATTGATGGCACTGCACCCCAAAACTCCCGACAACCTCTCTCAGCAGCTTCATGTATATGTTAAACAGCATAGGGAACAATTCAGAACCATGAGGGACCCCACAGACCAATGGCCAGGAGGTTGAGCAGGAATCCCCTAGCACCACATTCTGGATTCACCCAGGAAGGAACAGAGCCACTGTAAAACAGTACCTCCACTATAAAACAGTGCCTCCATCCCCAGAGAGGCATCCCAGAAGAATACCAGGGTCGATGGTATTGAAAGTCAGTGAGAGGTGCAGCAGGACTAGTACAGACATATCCTTCTTGTTAGCATTTCTACCTTCTGGACAATGAAAGGCCGTTGAGGAATTTGTTGGGCCTTATATTATTGGCAGAATACGACTTCCAACAAATAACAGGATAGTTGAAATCCCCCATTACGACCACATCTCTGCTTTCTGAATGTGTGGTCATCTGTTTCAGGAAGGCATCATCCATGTCCTCAGTTTGGTTTGGGGCGGGGGGGGGGCGTTTCTGTAGTAGTCCTCCACCATGACATACGTGTTGTTTCTCTCCCCCTTATAAATTGTTATCCCTTAATTTGCTATATCTTGTTCTCCTTTGGATTCCAAGAGGTATCTAGATATATGATCTTGGCTGTGCACAGAGGGTTCGTTTTTAAGAGTCTATGCAGCTAAGAACTTCCAGCTAGTCAGAGGAAAAGAATGGAAAGTAGGGCTGGGTGTAAAAGGTCTTTTAAAAAACTGATCAAAGTCTTTGTTAACTGAGGTATGTCTTACCATTGTCCAAAACTCAGTATGCTACTCAGTTAACAAAGCCTTTAGTTTTGATTTGAGGTATGCCTTACCATTGTCCAAAAACTCAGTATGCTACTCAGTTAACAAAGCCTTTGCTAAGGTTTTGATAAGGTCCGAAAGGTTTTTGTTAGAGCCCATTACAGTGGTGGTATATTTAGATAACCACTTATTGACATCATATTCTGTAATATTTTGTAATAATAAAATAAAAACAAACAAACAGCTTCATTTATATACCGCTTCATACCCTTAAGGAGTGTCTAAGCGGTTTACAACTGTAAGCTATTTGCCCCCCAACAATCTGGGTACTCATTTTAGCGACCTCGGAAGGATGCAAGCCTGAGTCAAGCTTCAGCCCTTTGCTGGTCTTGAACTCGCCACCTTCTGGTTTTGAGTAAGTGGCTGCAGTACAGGCATTTAACCACTGCGCCACCAGTTATTTTTATACCGCTCTTCTAATGATCAGGGCAGTGCACAATGATGGTTGGTTGGTTGTAAACTGATAACCAAAACGTTTTACTTCCTTACAAAGCTTTTATATTTTAGTTTTGATTGTTTATGGTTTGTGATTAAACACTCCATCTCACAAGATTCTGTTGTTTCCTAGAGTTATCAGTAAAAGAATGACAGTCTCATCTTGTCATTGTTTGTTTGTTTTCATGTTCTAATATCTGTTTCAAAATTATATACTGGAAAAAAACAAGCCTGGTAGTTTATCTTCTGACAGTGTGATGACTTTTATCTTTATCTGTTATCCTGCTCCACCCCACCTTTTGAACTAATACTCAGCTCAATAGGCTGCAAGTCATTCTGTACACGTTCTATATTTCCACAACCCATTAACTCAGTTGAAAATAAATTTTCTGTAGAAATCCAGGGTTTGTGCTCTTCTGTCTCCTATGTGCTGAGTGCTGTTTTTGTCCCCATGTCATGCTTCACCCTTTCAGTCTCAAGCAAACAGATTTGTTCCTCTAAATAAACAACTTACATATGTGTCTTCATGGTGTTTGACAATCAGAAAAATTCCTTTCATGTCATGTTCCTAAATAAATGGCAAATGACTCATGAATGACAAAGATGATGATATGGCAAATGTCGTTTCTTTTCTATTCTAAAATTGTCTATGCTTTCTCATATACTTTTTCACTAGGTTTTGGTATTTATTTTCTAATTGCCCTTTAAGTCTTTTCTTTCCCTTTCCCATTTGCACAATTATTACCTGTTTCCTCATACTCTTCAAAATTTCTTTTTATACAACCTTATGGTTTATGAAGAAAATGCTTGAAATTAAAGCAGCTTTATTTTATTTTAATACCAGCAGTGATTGAATTAAATATTCTAGAGTTCCACAAAAGGATGGCAAAACCACTTCTTCCTGTTCCTTTACAACTGATGTTTGAAATTTGTGCTCAGAAATTTGTAAGCCAGCTCCTTGAACTTATTTTACTTCTAAATAAGTCTGTTCAAGGTGAGCATGGACAAAGTGATTAAACACTGGACCCTCCGCATTTGCTGGGGTTAGGGACTCAGGACCTCCATGAAAGTGGGAAAATGCAAATAACCCTCTCTCTTTTTTTTACTTGAGAGAATACCTCTCTAGGAATTTCTAAGTCCTTCAATGCAACTCTATGGGTTGCATTGACACTGCAGAAATAATGTAGTTTGACACCTACAGAATCCTGAGGAAATGTAGAGAGCACTGGAGCTCTCTAACAGAGAAGACTACATGTCTCACAAAACTACAATTCCCAAAATTCATAGTACTGAGCCATGGCTGTTAAAGTTGTGTCAAACTACATTATTTCTACAGTACCAGTACAGCTATGGTCAACAATCACCAGAATCCTGGGCATGGAATTGTGCTGGAAGACCTACAGAAGTGTTGTCTCTAGAATCTCTCTAGGTCTTCCAAAGCAACATCCGGCAAAAGTTGGCCATAGAGTCACTCTAGAGAGAAAATATTTTTCCTAGAGAGAACATATTAATCAGATACATGAATAATCAAATCCACAAAAGTCAAAGCTGCAAATGTGGAGGGCCAACTGTAATCTGAGCTTTTTTTCTGTTACGCTCATACACTCAGCTGCCCAATTAATCTTCTGTCATTCTGCTTTTTAGCTGTTTTTAAAATTTGCCAGTTTCTGTCTTCTCCCTCTTTCCCCTTTTGTCCTTAATTTATGTCAATGGCTGCCAATTGAGTTCAAAATTTAATTAATTAAGAAATTTATAGCCTATCTTTTTCCTAATATGGGATTCAAAATACTTTCATTCATGTACAGTTAACTCAGCAGTGGGGAATTTTGCTCCACCCAGTAGACTTAGGTAAAAGCAAAGTGCTGCAGCCAGCCTTTCTTAGTATATGTGCTCTTCCTCATTTATAAATTTTATCGTCTTGACCATACTCTTAAGTTGCTTGGCTGCACATGTCCCAGTTTTCATCTTGGAAATGCTAGCCACTACATACCCCATATGATTTCATGGAACTCACCTGGTTTTCATTGTTATAGGGCATATAACAACGACACATTTTTGTGCGTGAGTCATTGAGAATGCCACAATCTATTTTCCCAATCTATTTTCCTTTTATGTTTCCAAGACACACCTTTCCACTTTCAAAAATTCCTTTTCTTTTCCAAAACACCATTCAGATACCCCAAGTACTTAAAATAACAAGCTCCTATGTCCTGCTGCAATCTGGGCAAGACATAGAAATGGTAGAATACTTGCACGTTTGTGAGACACCTTGTGACAGAAATATGGGGTGGGGCTGGAATCTTTATTTTATTTTATACTACTACCTCCAGCATCCCCCAGCCAATATGCCACTTTTCCAAGCTTATCTTTGAAGATACGGCCATCACAAGTTAGGCTCCACAATAGACCCTGTTAGTGGAAGTGTTTGGAACACTGTTGGAATGTTTTTATAGGATGAGTTTTAATTTGCAAGATGTGTGAATACAGACAAGGGGCTTGGCCAAATCTGGTTGACCACCTGTATGTCTGATTCTTGCCATGTTCAGTTTATTACAGTGGAGAGGGAGCTGATGCCCAATTGACTAGGGTAGGTTGTAAACCTGTCTTTCAGAGGGAGAAGTAACAGGTTTTTAAAACTTTGGTTCCCCAGATCAGTGCTGGTCCCTGAGTTGCTGGCTGTAGAATTTGTGATGTATTTCAGGGGTGGGGGTGGGGAGCAGCAAATCTAGCCAATAGACACTTATGGTGCTGGTCCTTGGCTCAACAGAAACAAATAATTGCTGGTATCCCACACCAGAATGGCGTAAATACTCTAAAGGCACCAGATTCTGTCTGATCTTGAAAACTAAGGAGGATCAGCCCTGGTTAGTACTTGGATGGGAGACCACCACCAACTTATTCCAGGCACTATATTTCAGAAGGAAATGGTAGAACCACTTCTGAGCATTCCTTGCCTAAGGCATCTCTATGAAATTCATGGTTGCCATATGTTGATGGGTGAGTCAAAAGCACATATACCCCCAACACACAAATCAGCTAATCCAAGCACTGATTTAGATCTTTAGAAAGAGAGAGAGAAAGAAAAAGAGAGAGAAAGAATGTGGGACACACACCAAATAATACTGCCATCTGCTGGCTCCTTTGTCCTGTCTCTTGTGTGTATTTGCCTTCAAATCACCTGTCAATTTATGGCAACCCCATGAATTTCATAGGATTTTCTTAGGCAAGGAATATTCAGGTGTTTTTGCCATTCCCTTCCTCTGAAATATAGCCCTTAGTCACCACAAAAGATGATGGACAAAGCAACCAGATAAATGATTCTTTTGACAGTTAAGAACAATATACAGTAATAATCTTTTGAAATAAGAGACCCCTCCAGTTCTTTGGCCCCAATATCTCCAGGAATGATGTGTTTCAGCAACCTGCACATGCAGGGTGAGGTGGGGGGCACACTGCTGACATTGTAGTTCAAAACCATACTGCAACTATTTTTAAAATGTATCTTTATTAAGTATAACATTAAAACAGTGGTCTTCATATACAATCTCACATTTATATATCAACTATACAGAAGACAAACCACATATACCCATTGTTGATAGAACATATTTACAATATCCTATATTTTCTCCCTCATTTAAATTCCAGCTAAATACTACTTTCCCCATTATTCCAAAAAATGCTTTAGCTGGTCACAGTCATTAGATAGCTTCACAATACCCTAATGAACAGATGATAACATCCCATATACATTCTTATACAATTTCTTGAAATATGGTTTCTGGATATTTTCCCAATTCGTCAAATAATTTTATTTAATCTACTAACAAATGATCCATCTCTCTTTCTCTTTCTCGCTCTCTTTCTTTCATTTTACAGTTTTGCTGATCATTTAAAACAAAATGAGCCATGTTGGTTCATGAAGGAAAAAATTGAAAGTCCATATCCTGTATTAGGGCTAACCATTAAAAGCTGAAAATTCTGGACAGGATTTTCTGAAATCTCTGGATATCTTCATCAGGTAAAAAGGTAAAGGTAGCCCCATGACATGAATGTCTAGTCATAACCAACTGTCGGGGGCCGAAGAGCCAGCATTGTCTAAGGACTGCTCTGGTGGTCATGTGGCCAGCATGACTGCACCAAATGCTGTTACCTTCCCAATGAGAAGTGGTACCTATCTATCAACTTGCCTTTGCAGGCTTTCAAACTGCTAGGTTGGCAGAAGCTGGGGCTAGTGATGGGAGCTCACCCCATCATCAAGTAAGATAAAACGCAGAGAAGGGGGAAGGGGGGGAAGCTGACGTGACATTAAAGTAATGGTTCTCAGCAGGCAGTCTTAACATGAAGCATAGAAAGGACAGACTTCAACAAGATTGGATGTATTAGTGTGTACTGGTTGAAAAGGCCAATGGAAGTGATTTATCTAGTGGTTGGAGATAAAGTAATAGGTGTATTGTAATGTAAACAAATACAGTTTTTATAATTGCTTTAATAACTTAAGGTATTTCCAATATTTTTAAAGGCAGTTATCATCACCTTTCCATCTCCATCAGCTGGTTTACTGATGGTACTACACATATAAAATATGTTTGCAGTAATACCTCTGCAGCAAAAGTCAATGATATATTTCCCTTATTACTACATTTAAATATATTTCAGTATGTAAGTCAATTTAATATAATGGGCTTCTAGAAGTGTTCAACACTTCTGAAAAACTATTCAAATACTGTTCAAATTCCTTGTCACCTCAACATTCCACAATACTTTTACCACTAAAAATAGGAAACAAAATGCAAGACCAGCTCTCTCCTCTCACTCAGTGTTAATTTGAATACAGTTATTCCTCAGTTAATGAAGTAAATGTGTTTCTGGGCATTTCTTCTTTTACAGATTTGGTATCAGAGCTAAAAACATGGTTCCCCACCAGCCTCCATTTTTCATTTAATTTCCCTTTTGATAGCCAAACTATCCTATGCTGCTTTCACATTCTGGGGGTAGCTGGTGAGGCGTGCTTCTTGCTCCTTTTTTCCTCTCTTTGTTTTGTTTTTCACACATGCTCAGTAAGGGATTCTGAAGGAAGCTGCTGCTTAACTTGCTAGTGGTAGGCAAGGGCACATGGCTAAAGTAGCATTGGCCACAGCAGAACCCACCCAGACTTTATTGCATTGGTTATTACAGACTACAATGCTGCAATCAGACATCCAAAGTCTGTATTTCTCAAGCTCTCCTTCATTTCCAGTGCTGATTCTGCAAAAACAAAAACAAAACAAAACAAACTTCCAGATAGATCCTACACCTGTGTAGTGCAGTGGTTTGAGTGTTGGACTAGGACACTGGAAAACAAGAGTTCAAATCCCTGGACTGCCTCAGGGGAAGGCAAGGGCAAATCTGTTCTGTAAAAAAAACCTTGCCAAGAAACCCCAGTGATCACTATGGCCCAATTTAGATGGGCCTGAAGAGGAGCCTGGGCGGCACCATTAGGGTTTGTGACTGCGCAGAGTTTGCACGCTCACAAACCCTAACATGTAATGGCACCGCCGCCATTCCCGAACGCCTTTTAGACGGCGTTTGTAATGGTGGTGGCGGCGCAGCTGCAGAGCTGCCAGATGGAGTTCCGCAGTTGCGCCAGCAGAAAGGTGCCCAATGGTGCCTTTTCTGTAAATTGCGCTGCAATTGCTGCGCAAAAAAGGAGCACTGTTTGCCCGCTCCTTTTTTGCTGTAGAGCCTCACCACAGTGTCTAGTTGCTGCAGTAAAGCTCCACAGCCAAAAAAAAAAGTGGCGTCAGACAGCCCCTTTTGGGCGGTCTGTATCGCCCCATTATGATCACCATAAGTTAGAAATTACTTGAAGGCACACAACAACAGAAGAAACAAGAGTTCAAATCTCTGGGCAGACAAGGAACAATGTGGGGACTGGGCAGAAGTAAAAAGACTTTGTGAAAAGAAACTTCTTTGTCAGAGGCTTTGTTAACTGAGGTATGCCTCTATTTTGCAAAATACTCAAACAACCAATCTTGAATGGGAGAGAAGAGCTGGCCTTGTCTCCTCCTCCTCCATTTCACTATATCTCATGAAACATATCCCCACATCTAGAAAATTTGCTATGCAGTCCACTGCTTGTTTATTCAAATTTCTGGGATATGTCCTTTCATATTTTCATATTAGTTTTATGTATGTCTATCTGAGACAGGGTCTGTGTGGTCTTATAAAAAAAATTCTTTAAAAAAATCCAGATTCCATTCAAATCAAGGATACTGTTGTGAATGCTGGCCATACCAACTACCTACCCTTGGTCATGCATTTTGTCAGACAAAATGCATGACCAATAATAATGCAGAATTGCTGAATGATATCAGTATAGAGCTCTGGCCTCTAAAGTTAAAGCAACTGAAGTGTTCATGTTCTTTGGTTTCAGAGTCCACAGAACAATCTTTTCTGGTTACAGGTTCCTATACCATTTGTTTTTACCTGTACTCAACCGGTATATTTATAAATAAATCTAATGTTAGTAAGACTTGTTAAGTTTTTTGTGTCTCCAGGGAAAGACAAATGCCACATAAACACTGACCTTGTAAGTCCCAGGGGACTGAGGAAATGTGTAAAACCAGGAACACACAACTAGGCAATGGCTTGTAGCAAACTGAGCATCAGACTGAACAAAAACAACTCAGTTTTGTCATTAGAGACCAGATAAGGTTTCATCATTCTTCATTCTGTCTCATTCATGTTCCAAACTATAGAACATGGTCATCCTATCATTTTAAAAAAGCCATGTAAAATATGTACAAAAGAACAGATATTTTAAAAAAAGAACAGGACTCCTAAGTGTAAAACTTGAGGTTATAGGAGTCCTGGGGCTATACCAATGCAGGTGTGTATGTGGGTTTACAATCATCCTTTGCAGCCTCTCAGTTCACCACAAACAGCCTCTCAGTTCACCACAAACAGCCTCCCAGTTCACCACAAACCTACTTCAAAGGGCTGTAAAACCTCCCAGGATGTATTCTCATGCAATTCCAGGGGGTGCAAGGACAAAAATTTCAATGATACCATCAACATAGCATTGGATTTGGGCCTTGGTATCAATTCTTGTATTCAATCAATCCCACAGCTTTCACACACAGTTGAGGAAAGACTGTGCTTCCTTTTCCCCCCATTTTGCACTTAGTTTCTCAAGGACCTCCTGAAATCATATGTTCCTTTTGCAGTTGTACTCCAGAATCCTTGAAAGTTTAATTTTCCTTTCTCATATAAAATGCTGCTTATTCCCCCTCCCTCAGTATAATAATCTCCAAGACAAATTAGGCTTTAATATGAAAGATCTTTTTGAAAGCCTTTTTGAAGTTCTCATTACAGAGTGGGTATATAATTGGATTTAATGTAGAATTCACGTAGCCAAGCCAAATAGTAAACATGTGAACAGTGCGATTGTAACAGTTTCCACAATAAGCCATGACCATAAATAACACAAAATATGGAAACCAGCACATCATAAAGGCTGCCATTATTACACCTAACTGTTTGGCTGCCTTCCTCTCTCTGTTCCCACGTAAACCTTGACTACCAATAGAATGAGTGCGCAGCCTCCCCCATGTCTTTTTCAAGTACCTGAGACTTGTACTGTCTTTTCTGTTGGTATGCTGAGGAAAGCAATTCCCTGCGGAACAATCTTGTTCCTGAGTGGAATCAGAGTTCTTTCTAGAGGAAGATCTATCTGCAAAAGTGTGTTCCTCTGATACTCTGCTGAACTCATAATCCTGGGGGCAAAGACACTCTGTGTTTTGAATGCGTTCACTGACACAAGCATACTTGCTGTCAGTATTGACTGTTCCCATGTCATCCTGTGCTATGTCTAGAGGAAAACAGCTGAGTTTCACTACTCCTACTTCATGGTCACCTCCTCTATGAAAAACATTTGAAATTTTAAAGAATCTGCTCAATGGATGTGAGGCCTCCATCCTTTTATTTGGATGATTTTCCTTAATGATACAGCCTATATCTTTAGTTACACTTTGGGGACAAATCTGTTGCATTTCTTGCAGTTTTCCATTGTGTACAACTGTTTTTCCTGAGGCAGACTTAAATGAACCATTTATGAGCTCTCGGTGCTGACAATGCCTCCGAACTGCAGTGTATATTTTTGCATAGAACCATAGCATCAATACTGATGGGACGTAAAAATTGATCATGGCTGTCAGGACTTTAAACCATGTGGTTTTGCAAAAATCTGTTTCACATATCTTTTCATCATCAGCCCCGCTGGTTGTGCTGTTGTCATGTGTAAATTTACGCCAGCCAAGAATTGGAATAACCCACAGGAAAGAGAGCAACCAAGCTACTGAGATCATGATAGAGGCTCTCGTTTTGGTCCTGTACTTGAGATATTTTAGTGGCTGTTGGACAGAACGGTAACGATCTATGCAGAGGATGAAGAGACTAAATATGGAGGCTGTACTAGCCACATAATCCATTGACAACCAAAACAGGCAAGCTTTCCTAGCCAGTACCCACTTATCCTTCAACAGATACACAATATTTAGTGGCATGACAGCTGCACCAACTATAACATCTGCACATGCAAGGCTCACAATATAAAGATTGCCAACTGTCTGCAATTTCTTTTCTGTTTTCACTGCATACAGGACCAAAATATTCATGACAACTGTAATCAATGAGATACTTCCCAAGACCAGTCCGAGAACAGGTTGAACCTGTGTAGAATTCTTGTTTGTGTCTCTGTCCATCACACACATCTTTTGCCTAAAGCTAGAGGAACATTGAAACGGCTGGCATTTCAGTCTTGTTTACTGAGTGGTCCGCTGATTTCTTTCCTTTTACTTTAGTGAACCTGTAAATGAAAAGAAATATTTTTCAATAATACAATAAAAAGTCCCAACAGTATTTACAGATAGGCAACTAAAAGTTGGGAGAAATGAGGAAGAAAAGATTACAAAGGAACCATTCATCAGAAATCTGCAACCTCATCCAAATTTCCTATTCACAAAACTAACATATCAGGACAACTGATCTCATACGTATGAGTGTGTGTGTAAAGATCGTTTTTCCTGATACATTAGTTATCTTCTCCAAGAAAAGGTAACACTTGCTTTGTGTGAAAAGGAGCAATTGGGCAAAATTTGTTTTGGGCATGTATAATAGATGATATTACAGGTACAGTTAAATATATTAAATCTAAATATATAAATCTAGCATAGACATTGGAGTTTATCACACCGCCTCTGGTGCCCGACTTACCTCTTCCAAATTTGGCTCAAATTTGGAAGTTAGGTGGATTTTATCACCCAGACTTTTCTCTCAAAAAGGCTTCCCATTGCCTCCTGTGCAGAATTCTGGCCCCATAAGTTGCTTTGATGGCCATTTTTTTCTAGATCAGAAGCTTCTGGAGAAAAGCCCTTGTGATAAAATCAGCCTAACTTCCAAATTTGGGCCCAATTCAGAAGAGGTAAGTCAGGCACCAGAGGTGAGAAGCTCTTCTGAAGACTCTAAACATGTAGCCTCTACAAAATCAAAATCTACATTTAAAGATGGACATTGCAACTACCTCGCTTTCCTTTTTCAATCAAAACTAAGTGAAAGGTTCTCAATCCAGACTGGAATGCTAGTACAGAGTGTCAGCACACTCTGCACTGTATTTTCATATATCTGAAGATAGCATATTTTTGAGAAATTGATGTCCTTTCAGGAACACTAGGAGAAAAGAAGCATGTCTCAAACATCCAGATAAATAAGACAATCAAATCCAGATGGGTGGATCAATCGACCCTTCCTTCCTCCAAGTCATCTTGCAACTTGAAACAAAATTGCTCCTTGCACCCAAAGCAGATAAGCCAATCTCTCTCTGCCTAACCCTTGTTGTGTTCCCAACCAAACTTCTATGTATGTCCAGCCGGGGGATATCCTGGTCCAATTGCCATTTTGTCAAACTAAAGTTAAAACAATCAACCAGAATGGAATCACATTGTCAATTCCTAGGAAAGGACATTCAGCTTTTGTTCTCTGACAAGATAGCCCATAGCTTGGAGCTATATTTTAGGAAGTATGGTTCCAAAGCCTAGCTTCTGCACACACAGCCAGCATACACCCCTGCGCTCTGTGTATCTGTTGTGTTGCCCTCAGACTTCCCAGTCTGAGCCACTCCAGCTTTCTGCGATCATCTCATCAGACAGGTAATTATAAACCCTAAAACACTACTATCCCTTTTCATATTTCCATTTCAGTTAGCTCTGAATGCTGTGCCTGTGTGAATTGCTATTGTGTGTATGTGTGATATTTTTTCTAAATAAAACTCTTAATTCACCCCAAACCTGGGGTTCTCCTCAGTCAGTACTGGTATAAAAAGTCCTAAAGATTACTCAGGCCTCTTGCAAGCTAATTTCCTCAACAATTAAAAGTAATACTGCTATATTTGGTGTGGATTCCCTAGTCCCCCATCTTTCTTGCAGTGACAAGAGGTAGGTGGGCTATAGCCCTGTGGCCCTTCTATTGTCCTGATTCAGATGAGGGATACATGTATGTTTTCCTTTGCCAAAATTAATTTATGTGAACAATGTAACAGGCACAGGGCCTCTGATCTGGACCACAGTGGAAAGGTAAGAGTTAAAGCAGCCCTCCCTTTACACACTAGGTTGCTGACTTGAAATAAGTCTCCTGTGCTTGCATTATAGTAGGAGAAAACACCTGCTGGTTGGCAGGCAAATTAAGGTCCCATCTAGGAAATTGTCTGTCTTTGTGGGCAGCTTTAGAATATACTGGGCCCTTGGTATCTGCTGGGGTTTGGTTTCAAGGACACCCAAAATCTGTGGATGCTTAAGTCCCATTATATATTATGGCATAGTAAAATAGTATCACTTGTATAAAATGGCAAAATCAAAGTTTGCTTTTTGGAATTTATATTTCTTTTGAATATTTTCAAGCCATGGATGGTTTGAATCCATGGATGCAGAATCCATGGATATGGATGGTCAACCATATTATAGTAGGATTAACATTGCAACATCTGAAAAAATAGTTGTTAAAAGGAGAAACTTCTTCATATCCCAAGTGCATAAATTTTAACACACAACAGTTAGATTTTAGATCTGAAAAGGAGAAAGAGACATTCATCGTGCTGCTATTCCACTTTAACTGCTCTAGCTGTCCCCTGTTGCATTCTGGGATTTGCAGTTTAAAGAGGGGCATTTAGAATTCTCACCCAGTGGCCTGAATCTGGGGGATAAACGACAGTGAGCAATAAAAAATGAAACCAAGACTTCGGGCTTGCTGAACCAGATGGATAGAAGTACCTTCAACAGAAACAGAAAAGGAGTATTGAAGAGTGGGCTTAGGTGGGAAGATGAGAAACTCTGTCTTAGACATATTGAGCTTCAAGTGCCGATGCCGCATCCACTGAGAGATGGCAGCCAGGCAAGAGGAGACTTGCTGTTTAAGATCCGGTGAAAGGTCAGGAGTGGAAAGATATAGCTGAGTGTCATCGGCATACAGATGATAGGAGAAACCAAAAGAACTGATGACTTTACCAAGGGACAGTGTGTATAGAGAGAACAGAAGGGGACCCAGGACAGAGCCCTGGGGGACTCCAACAGATAAGGGAACACAGGAGGAAGTCTGACCACCTGTGACCACAGCAAAAGATCTGTCTGACAAGTAAGATTTAAACCAGTTGAGAACAGAGTCGGAGAACCCGAGGTCAGAAAGTAAGTCAAGCAAGAGACAGTGATCCACTGTGTCGAAGGCCGCAGATAAATCTAGAAGAATGAGAATAGAGTAACGGCCTGTGGTGGTGCGAACCGAACGTGATAACCCTCTCTTGTTCGCCCACCACCTATCTCCTACTGAGGCACTGATATCTTTGGTAGTGTGTTTCAAATGTTTAACAGAGGCCAAGCAGTATTTCAAAACATTAACAAAGTTTATTTGTAAAATAAAGAATAAATTATAAAATATAATTAAAGCTTTGTCTTGTTCTTTAGTTACAGAAGTTCCTTAAACAAATATACTACAGCCAATCAGGCAATCCTTATCACCAGTATTATGGCCACAATCTTCCTTAAAACCTCTGGCTTGTTCTGAGCCTCTCTTCCCTAGACTCCCCCAAGCCTCTCTAGTCCCTTACTGGACTCCTCAGACCCTTCCCTGGTCTATCAACTAACCTACTAATGTTCCCACAGGAACCCCAAGAGCACCCACTCTCTCCAAGGTGTCTCTTCCCTTCAAAACTCCAACAAAATAAACCCCCTTTTGCTCCCTGTCGAGGCTCCTTTATAGCCCTGCCCAGCCAGCTTCTCATTGGCTGGACTCCTGGAGCTCTGTGATTGGCGGTTTCCTTGGCCTGCAAGAGATCATTTGAGATCTTGGTGAGGGCCGTCTCTGTAGAGATGGAGGAAGGGGAGGGATCAGAATTCAAAATGAAATTAGCAGATTAAATGGCTGGGCTAAAACTAACAACATGAATTTCAGAAAAGATAAATGTAACGTGTATGCAGAAAATATCATATGAAGTGCAGGGTTATACTCAGAAGAAGGTGAAGTGGAAGGAAGGAACATCAATAATCTAATATATGTGGATAACACCATACTACTAGCGGAAAACATCAGAGGTTTGGAACATTTACTAAGGAAGGCAAAAGAAGAAAGTATAAAAGCAGGCTTACTGCTAAACATAACTAAAACAAAAATTACGACCACGGAGGATCTACAAAATTTCAACATAGATAATGAGGAAATTGAAATAGTTAGAGTTCCTATACCTTGGATCCAACATTGACAAGAACTGGGATTGCAGTCAAAAAATGGGAAGGGCAGCGATGAAAGAACTAGAAAAGATCCTACAGTGTAAAGATATACAACTTAGTACTGAAGTCAGAAGTGTTTTAAATATTGTATAAAAACCACGTTAACAGATGCATGAATATTCTACAAATGCAGATTCATTGCCAACTTTTAAAGAACGTTATATTTTTAATATATACAATTGTCCCACTACATTTGTGGCTTTGATTTTTGTGGATCTGATTATTCATGGATTTATTTAATATGTTCTCTCTAGGAATATCTGGGTCCTCCAGGGCAACTCTATGGTCAACTTTAACCAAAAGTCACACTGAAAGACCTAGAGATTCCTAGACAGAACACTCCACTAGGCATTTGTAGCTCCTCCTGTGAAATTCTATGGTCAATATTTGGTAGATGCTGACCACAGAGTTGCACTGGAGGGCCTAGAGAGGTGCTCTCTCAGGTAGAAACATAGTGTTTTTGTTATTTGCGGTTTTTCCACATTCAAGGGGGTCCTGTTTCCTTAACCCTGGCAAATGTGGAAGGACAATTGTGTGTATAAGCAGTCTAGAACAAGAGATGTGGGTGTTTTACATTCATCTGGCAAAAGAGACTTTTTAGTCCCCCAAAATGTTGTTTTGTAGCTGAATTCACATAGAGCTAGATGTTAAAAAGAAGGCATTTTATGACATTGTCACCCAAACAGTTGTAAACAGCATCATCAGGTTTGATTTATTTTTAAAACACAAAAATAGAATTTTTAAGACCTTGACATTTTGTTGGTTTCAACTTTCTTTTTTCAAAAAGGTAGCTACACAAAGCAAGTGTTTTCTGGCTGTAGATGTTAAGAGTGTTTTGGAATACCATTCAGTCTGCAGCACAAATACTAATAGGGACATGGGGTCAGAAATTAAGCTGTTCCATGCAGGCTTTTTTAATTGTCTGAATCAGGTTTGATAACACAGACTTTCTGGGGAACAGCCACCAGCAACATCAGTCATCCCAACTGCCCCGGCTAATGAGGTCTGGGTTGTTGTTTTTATTAAACTAGTGGCAAGTTATTGCAAAGTGGTTGATGTAAATCAGCGAGGCTCCATAGATCACTTGTTCCAATTAGCATGTGCTGAGTATATGCTCCAACACTAATTGGAACTTTTCCTACCATAATGAATATACATATCTCCATCTGAGTTCTTAGGCAGTTTTTTTGAAGAAATTTGGTATTAGCATTCAGGTCTGAATTTTATTTGCAAGAGTGCAGTCTGACTCAGAAGAAGACTTGATTTATATCTCAGTAAATATACCCCTGCCAAATGTACAGTACAACTAAAATAAACCAGATGTGATTACAGGGAAAAGGCATATTAAAATTCAGAATTTATATAATAAATGAGGGCACCATGTAAACCTCAAGCCAAAGTTGCTTGTTTCTGTCTTATTTGTGCAGTGGAAGTATATACCCTGAAGAGCCAGTGTGATGTCATGGTTTGAGTGTTGGACTAGGCCTCTGGAGACCAGGTTTTGAATCCCTGCTGGCCATGAAAACCCACTGGGTGACCGTAAGCATGTTTCACCAGTGGCATCACTAGGATAGGTGGCACCCAGTGTGGTAACTCATGGTGTTACCTCCCCCATGGACCTCCTCCTGTACCAGACTCAGTACCAGATCCTAAGTAATTTGACAAAATCGGGATGATACAGGCATAAGCAGCAATGAAAATAACAGTGCATACTTGTAGTGCATGCAGATGAAACCACAATTCAAAGTGTCATACTGATTGGGTATGAGAAACTGGAGTAAGAGTGACTGGAGCACATGCACATTAGAAGGTTCAAAAAGTAAATTAAATATTGGATGGCACACTTACCTTTACTATGATAAAGCAAAGATGAATATAGATTTCAAAAATCATTATACAAGGAAGCCATTACTTAGGGCTTGGGAAAAATATAAGAGATACATCAATAATAAAATACCTAAAATAAATGAAGCCTTCCATAAGAGAAGAAATGTTAGTAGGAAACTGGCTGACATATTGTGAAATTCTAGTAACAAATAAAAGAAAACAGAGATTACAAACAGTGGAAGAAATGGAAAAAGAAAACATTAATTGCAACTGGTTCCTATACAGACAAAGGCAAGTTATAGGAATACCAAAAGAAGAAACAAAAAGATCCTACTGAAGTGGGATACAGAAGAGGAACAGACTGTCTGGTCAAGTGGGCTCAGGACATATGGGAGACAATACAGATGGAAGAATGCGGAAGAACACGGAAGATGAGAAATTTAACTACGATACAAGAGAAAACTACTACTACGAAATGCAGTTTAGGTGGTACCGTACACCAGAAAAAAATAGCAAGACTATACAAAAATACGAATAAATGCTGCTAGAAATGCAAAAAAGAAAAAGGTACCTTCCTCCATATGTGGTGGTTATGAAAAAGTGCCAAGAAATTTTGGTCTCAAATATACAAAATTATAACAAAAATCATAGGAGTTAATTTCAAAACAGGCCCTCAAATATATCTGTGAGGAACAACAGATGAAGAAATAGAAAAGAAATATGGATCTCTTCTACATGATAATAGTGGCAAAGACAGTAAATGCCCAGAAGATGGAAAGAAAAAGAAAGACCAAATGTAATAAAATGGATATTGAAGATGCTGGATTATATGGAGATCGACAAGCTAACTAATCAGATCAGAAATAAACCAAAGGACAGATTTAAGAAAGAGTGGTTAGAAATTGTCAGGTTTCTGAAAGTAATCTTGGAAAATACAATAGGATAAGAAAATCATTATATAAGAAGCTTAGATCAGAAATGAGGAAAATTTCTCAAGAAGATTAGTGTAAGAATGAAAACTAAAATATGAATAGTGATAGAAGTAAGGTAGATGAAGAATAAAGTGATAGACGGAGAATAGAGATTAGGAAGTCTTTTTATTATTAATTGTTAAAATATATTGTATTGTATTGATGTATATGATATAGCTGAATGTTTATGTGATGTCTTTTGTATGCTTTGTTTTTCTGATTATGTGTTTTTGTTAGAATGTTGTTAGTCCAAATAAAAATAATACAAAAAAAAGAGTAAATTATCATGAAGTTTTAGCCTTGTAGCTATATTGATATGGTACACACTGGGCTTGCGGAAATGTTTTTATGGTTATAACTAACTATAGGGATATTTTTTTATTAAAAAATAAGCAATTTCTGCTAAAACACTCCACAAAACTTTATAGGCAGTTATTTTGTACTGAACCCAGTAGATACATTAGTACAGAACACACATGTTTTGCATTTTCGAAATCATCAGATGTGTCTACTGAGTTTCAGTCCACTCCAGCGACACAACAGTTCTGACAGTAACATGATGGCATTTTTGGTGTGTGTTTTTAAAACCCCAGTGCACTAACAGCACACAGACCAGAATCTACACCATTCAACTTGTACTACATGTATAGGCTAACAGATTTTGACACACATAGATAACAAGACTCAGAAATTTAATTAATGGGGGGTAACTAACATTCTGCTTATTTTCTGCAATTACAGTGTGTCAAAATGCATGTGTCACTGCTTGAAGAATTTCTGTTATTGTAACACCCACTCTTTCCCATCTGCAAGATAGTCTTCTTAAATAAGCTTCTAGGAAGTATAGCTCTCGAACTGGAGATAGTAAAGGCAGATCAGTTCCTACTATTGGATATCTGGCTAGCTTACAAAAAGTTAGTAAGGAGTTCTGGGACCCAAATGTCCAAGAGCAACAATAATAAATTGAATTTTTACTATTCAAATTTATTATGAACTGAGGAAAAAGCTTGGAGTAACCAGGAGTAACTTATAAAAGGACGGCATTTACAGTGTGTCAAAATCTGTTGTTCTTATGGGCCTCAAAATCATTTCTGATTTAAGGTGACCCTAAGGCAAACTTATCACAAGGTCTTCTTGACAGAATTAGTTCAAAAGGGGTTTGCCCTTGCCTTCCTCTGAGGCTGAGAGAGTATGATTTTCTCAAGGTCACCCAGTAGATTTCCATGGTCAAGCAGGGATTCAAATCCTGGCCTCTGTGCCCTAGTCCAACATTCAAACTACTGCACAACACTGGCTCTCAACCCATTTGAAATTAGTACTAAGAAAAATATTCTTGAACTCAAAATATGTTAAAAAGCAGCCTGTTCTATAATTCTCTGTATATTGCTTTTACACATGGTTCCAATTACTAGACCTTATGAATACAGCAAAGCAAGCAAACTGGTTCCAGTAAGCCAGTCACTTGACCAATTTCTACTCTAGAATATTCCCAGGGTTGCAAATTCCTACTCATAATCAAAAGCAAAATATTGTGAAGATACTCACTTTAAGTTAATAAACATTTCCAAACAAAGAGCTAAATCCAGTTGTTAGTTCCAACTAAAGCTGATCCACTGCCAGGCACTGATGCCAGGCAGTGGTGTGTTTGTGTGTGTGAACAACTGCAGCTGGTATACATTTTGTTAGGGCAGAGAGAGTGTGATTGACCCCAGCTACTGCTGCCAGGGCACCTCTCGTTTTATAGTTGTCTTAATGATACATAAATTCAATCCTCCTCCACAGCAAAATGTGGACCAGCCACATACACGAACACATGTTGCTGCCTGGCCTCACAACACATTCCTTCTTGTGGGAGCTCCAGACCATGATGGCTGCCCTCACTGGGGTACCCTTCTAGGCCTAGTGCCTGCTGCTTGGCTTCCCTTCAATTAGCATCAGTCTCAGCAATGGGGAGCAGAGCCACAGTTATCTGCATCCCAGCAACCATTGCATTCTTTTTCTTTGGAAATTGCTACTGGTAGCCTCTCTGCCATACCTACAAGTATCGAACCAGGACAAGTTATTTTATTTATTTATTTATTGGATTTATATCCTATCTACCAAAATGAGATTGTTATCTAAATTGCAGTGGATAGTGAGGAGGCACCCACAAATTATACTTAATGGGGAAATTAATGTAACTCAAATTAATAGTGAGGCCAGGGTAACATCTGGCCTATGTTTAACATTTTCAAACCCACAGAACTCCTGAGGCAGTTTCCAAATTAATGCAGTTTATTTATAACACTAAACAGGGGAGAGGGGGACAAATGGAGGAAGGATGGTTGCTGCCATGGCTTTAAGCCATATCTGTTTGGGAAATCGCTGGATGAGAATCATGCAAACACTCTCTCACACATACACACAAGAACTACACAAAAATGGGAGAAAACAGAGATTTTTAGGCTTTGCTGGAAGTACTGCACTGATTCTGAAATGTAGCTGCAATCGCAGGGGAAACTGTAATGAGGATGATTCAATTGCCGTGGCAACAAGTGGGGGTGGCTGGCATATTGCAGAATCTAGCAGTAGTCAGACAGAGGTCCTGCTTCAAACTGGACCAAATTGCCAGTGAGCAGGCAGTAATATTTATACTGAAAATCATGTTCCAAAACAGCAATCTCAGGATGATTTGATTACCTCATTGCCAAATGGTTTTCCCAGAAGAAAAGAATGGTTGGAAGAGCGAGGAAATGTTCAGACAGTTGCTGTGAATATCTTAAACAAATAAAAACTGTTTCCACTGAAGAAAAACCCTTTGTCTGTATATGAACAAGCATCTCAAGATGTCTATTTTGGGTGACCTCATCATGGTGGGTGCTCTTGCTTCCCCCTTGCTCAAGCCAAGCAAGGAGTTTATCGCATCAGAACTTGTAACGTTCCCATCCCGTCCCAAAACAACAGGATGATAATGACGTTATCATAATGGTGTGCGATAAATTTCCAAATGTAGTCTGGCTAAGTTTTCGCAGTGGGGGTGCCTCTTAGGCAACCCACATTAGTGTCCTTTTTTATATTACATTGATATCAAATATAAGAGAAATGATTGAGGGCCTGACCCTGGGATAACAGGATTCAACAACCAATCAGATATATGGGCTGCTCCCCTCCCCCATGCTAGAGAGAAAACATCCGTTTTGAGGGAAGAAGCCCCCAAAATGAGCAGTTCAGCATGACATACGGGGACTTTCTGTTCCTAGAAATTGAGTTGATGATGGCGACATCCCCTGTGATATGTCACCAGGTGCAGTCCACACTCCTTAGTGATGCTCATAAAATATGGAATGACCTGCCGGAAGAGATCCGCCGTATTACATCTTTGGAGGCATTTACAAAGGAGATAAAGATGGATGTATTAAGAAGCCATGCCCTCCCTCCAGTCCATCTGCCTTGGTCCTGGCCCCAGAGGGAGAGAAGAACCACTGGATCTAATCCCCTTCCCACCACCTTCCCCTCTTCCTTTTGTGTTGTCTCTTTTAGACTGTAAACCTGAGGGCAGGCATCCATCTAATTCACAATTGTATGTACAGCACTGTGTAAATTTACAGTGCTATATAAACCATCATCATCATCATCATCATCATCATCATCATCATCTCTTCTGATGGGCCTTCCCAGATTAACCTCCAGCTGAATTAACCAAATTGATCCATTTATTCTTCCACCGCCTCTCCTGATGGTCTCTTGGATGGTCTCTTATATTTTTCCAAGTCCGTAGTCACCCTGTGACAAATTATTCTCAAAATGATTTACGTAAACATGGATTCAGTAAGATTAAAATCAAAAGAAGCCAGAAAATTTAATGAGAATAGAGACTAAAACATAACAGTTAGGATCCAGTAAAAGCTCTCTAAGAATTTTGGCCAAAGATAAAAGAAGTTTTAAATATAAAAAGGACAGCAGAAATATGCAACAAAACCCTGCAAAAACAAAAGGTTATTTTCCTGATGCATAAAAGACATTGTTGGAAGAAACAGTTGTTTCTGCACTTTTCTTGCTTCTCTCTTGTCCACTAGGGATGAAATGGCTTAGACAAAGAGGGATTAGATTCTTTTATCTGCCTTTCCTGCTTACTTTTCCTCCTCTGTCAGCCACCCATCCCAAAAGCATCACAGCCAAATAACATTGGCCCGATCTAGATGGGCAAAGAGAGCCACGATAAGGGCTCAAAAGAGTGCCTTTAGGGTTAGGGAAGGTGCAGTGTCAAGTCCCTCCCTAACCCTAAAGTGTATGGATGCCGCCATTTTTAAATGGCAGCATCCATACAGACACGCCATGATGTTGTCATGGCGCACGCAGCATTTAGCGTCCACCATGACAACATGGTGCCGTGGAAGGGCACCAAGCACGTCCTTCCCGCGGTGCAAAAAAGGAGCTCCAAAACGGAGATCCTTTTTTGTGCCGGGTCCTTTCAAAAAATAACTCTTTTTGCAGTGCAACTGTGCTGCAGCAGCTAGACACTGTGGTGCAGTTGTTCCACAAAAAAAGGAGTGGGGAAACCGCGCTCCCTTTTTGCTGTGCAGTTGCAGCACAGCAAAGAAAAAAGCCTCCATTAAGTGCCTTTGCACCACTGCAACTGTACAGCTTTGTGTGGAAGCTGCGCAGTTGCGGCGGCACCATTACGTACGCCATGTAAACGGCATCACGTAGTAGCGCTGACGCCATTACACATTAGTGTTCAGGAGCATGTAAACAATGCATGCTCCCGAACCCTAATGGCGCTGCCCAGGTGCATCTCCATGCCCTTCTGTATCGGGCCTATGTTTAATCTTTTCATCTGCAGCAGAAGCTGATTAGTCAGAAAATAACTTCTTTTGCTTTGGATGTATTTAACTCAAATTTATCAGATAGTTGTGATTCCTTCCAAAGGAACAACTCTCTTCATTTTCTCAAGCCAAATTAACATGTTATCTTTAATTTTTTTTCTGAATTAGATAACCCAATTATTATTTCTTCTTATCTTTCCCATCATGGTCTGCCCCTACTCTGCTTTCCTATGTCAATTTGCATTTACCTCATTATCAGTAAGACTCCCCTCAAATATCAGCTTTGCTAACACCTTATATTAACCACAGTACTACAGAAATCATTTTTTTTTATTTCCAATTTATTATTACTCCTACATCTGTGATAAATTCTGTTCTCTGTTCTCACTGCCTGTCAAGGACTGTTTTTGTTTCAGATCATTAATTTTCTTCATTTTGAACCTTTCACAGAACAGTAATAGAATGGGATGCAGTATTTTCTCAAGTAAGCTATTCATAATTGCTCCACTGTCCTTTTTTTAAAAAAAAGAAAATCACATTATGGAGAAAACTAGAGAAACATTTGCAAAGAATATCAGTTTGGGATAACATAATATAAATCCCAAGACTCTGAAAAGCATTTAATTTGTATGTAGACATGAAAAAGTACATAATGATACATAATGAAACTGTAAGATAACACATAGTAAAGTGATTTCACCCCTTTACTCTTCTTTTGCTGCCCACTCCTTGACATCTTACATTTCTCCATTGTAGCAGAAGAAAAATATGAAATTGCACTATCCCATTAATATACTGTCACTCCCTCCATTCTCACAGACTTGTGATCTGCGGTCTTGAATATTCACGGAGATGAGCCGTCCATTAATTTCAATAGGGTGTGCCCCTGCAGTGTGTACCCCATGGGGCTTGAATATTGGCGAGTCTCTGTTTTTGCGCATGTGGGGGGGGGGTTCTGGAACTAATCCCCCGCAAAAATGGAGGTCTGACTATATTTTCTCTACTGTGGACTCTCCTTTCCATCCAGTAAAGAAAGGAAGGCCACTATAGCATCCTATATGTTTCACTGCTTCTCAGTCCATCCTCTCTGTCTTCTGTACTTCACCACCCCACCTGCTTACACCACCCCAAGTACAGCACACCATAGAACCAGCAGCTGGTGTGTTTCACAAAACACTCCATCAACAATACCCCACAATAAAAATCAGAATCTTACATACATGGTTGGGATTTCTTTTAGGACAATAATCAATAAGAACAAATCTCTTATTTTCAGCAAATATTTTATAGATATATAAATTCAGTAATTATTCTGCTTAATATCTGTTGCTTCTCTGGGAAAGGATGTCATCATTGTCTTTAGCTCCTCTTTTCTGCCTCTTTCTTCCTTCGATGACTTCAATTATTTATTTCCATTTCTCAAAGCATGCTATTTGAAAGACAAAAGGGGAAATTGATAAATCCTGTCTTGACATAATACAATTTGTATTGGATGGCAACCAGAGTTACATTTCTTCAGCAGAACTTTTCCTTTTCTTGTTTTAAAGCTTACAGTGATTTATACTGTATCCAGGTACCTGAATGTAAAGTACTGTATATAAATTTCAAAAAAACACAAGGGTGAATGTTGTTGGCTCCTCATCCCTCACTTGACAATTGAAATAGCTTCAGCAACAACAAATTCTGGAAAAAGATAAGCGAGTAAATTTCTTCATTTAAATGCATTTATTTTTAAAAATCGTAACAATCTTTGGTAATTATGTAATTATTTCATGCCTGGCTTACGGAAATTTAGCCAGAGGTCTCTCCAATCTTCACTCAATCACTGTCAAGTATTGAATGACAGAGGGGGCAGGAATATAACAGCTCTATGTTAAAAATGGGAGACTGGTGTATGGTCAGCTGTGCTGTAGTTCTAGATTATAGGCGTCAGCTATAATTTATTCATGTACTAAAATAAGCAAAGATTTCTATATCCATTTGCAGTTTATAACACACCTTGTGTAAAAATTAGCAACTAATTACAGATTATATGGTTTCTGAACTAGGTATATAGTATTTAGCCCCCATTTGGACTGTTTGGGCTATATTTTGAATACTTAATACTCCTCTCAAACATTTTAACTCCTCCCAAGAATTTAATAATAGTCAAAGCATGTATATTCCTTACAAAAAAAGTTGAATAAATGCATTTCCTTTTAAAACTTTCAAAGTGGACATACCTACCTACATCTATGTATATGTTAATACACTGGTTAAAAATTTACTTGCTAACATACTTCAAATTCATTATAGGAATTTGGGAAATGATCCCTGATTTTATTAATCCTTTTGCTTTCTTGTGAATTTTTGAAGTCTTCTTCTTCTCTCATTTTGTGAGCAATGCTAATGTCATCAAAGTTATGCATCTCTGATGTTCTGTTTTCATTTTCTTATCTTGTTTTAGTAGTTCTGCATATCCTTGTCACTTCTCCTCAGTCTGTTTATTAGTGTCTTTTATTCCATCTTTTTTTTTTCATTGAGTCCCTTCAAAGAAGAAAAACATCTCTGAAAGTCCCAGGATTTCTTTCTGTACAAACCAATTTTATTTTGAAGATCTACATGATATTTTCCTCCTCCTGAAGTATTTCCAGGGAACTCTTGGCATCACCAAGGACTTTTCATTTCCACTCTCCAGGTATTTCATGAAATGATATGTAGATGTTTATCGCTGCCTTTTTCTATTATACTGGAACTAGTTAAGATGGCTGCTGCCAAGAAACGACAGTGATTGTTTTCAGAACCCAAATTCAAAACCTATCAAGTGAGAGAAAGAGGAATACTAGTATAAAACAAAATGATCCTAATGCTTAAAAAGTGTAATAATTCTAAAGCACTTTATGGGGGCCTGAGTGATAATGAAAAGGCTAACAGTGAAAATTGGTGGAAGTCAATTTTTGAAACATTTCCTGAGTCCAGATGTGACATGTCATCAGTGGAAGAGGGAAGAGGATGAAAACAAGGGAGAGAGGAGTGAGAGAAACTCAGGATATTTCAAGAAAAAGTGCACAACTATGAATATGTAGATAAAATCAAAACAAATATCTGGTTGAATATTTAACTGGAAAGTCTCAGGGGCACCACTAACTCACTCTTTGCCCCATCCCAGCTAACCTTGATGCTTTTGTCCTTTTACATGAGAGCCCACAATGACTACCGGTAACCACACTTTGTGATGCCCTTTTGCAAAGGCTTCATCATATTAATTGGCAACCATCTTGCCAGTAAGGGTGCAAACTTGAAGCACATTCCTGAAATAATTGGCAAGATTTTAGCCTATTTTGAAATAAAATGCACCACACTCATAAAGACTTTGTACCTGCCTGTGAATTGCAAAATGACATTTCCACTCCATCCTTTTATTCCTTCTTTTCTTTCTCAATGGGGAATTGCTTCAACACCTCCTCATTTTGAGGTCCTAATATGGTAAAAATATTAACACAATACCCACTGAGAATCATTTTGCCTTTTTTGGGGGGATACCTAGCAGATCCTCATTGTCTGTCTCTTCCTTTTTCCCACACAGCCTAGGGCCCTTTAAGGCCTCCTGCCCATCCCCTAAGATTCCAAGAAATCAAAGGTGAAACAGGTGCCACAGCCCTCCAACAACCCTCAACTACACACACCTCATCAATTCACCAGATATTTCTTTTCTGTGTTTCACCTCATTCCTTTGCCACATGGTGCCACTTCTGCTTTCCTCCCTGCCTTTTCTTCCAAGCTACTTCATCCTTTTCCTATCCCTGTGTGCCTAAGCATTAGTTCTGCTGGCTGGCAATCTCCATATCCCTGCCTGAATTCAGGGAAAAGGTGCAGCATCTTCCTGTGTAAGTGACATGGGAGACATTCTGGCTAGAGCTTTCGTCTGGGACCCTGGTTGTCCCATTTTTTCCATGAGCCTCTGAAAAGTTAGAGAGAAGTCTCAAAGGACAGCTCTGTCAGTGCTGTGCCTCCCTCAGACAGGGCAGCAGACACTACAGGTCTGTGTGTCTGTAGAGTAGCTTGGCACATCTGCACACACCTCTAGCATAACCAGAGTAGTCCCAATTGTTCCTGCTTCATAATCCGCCTCAGCATAAAAGGCAGGTGGATGCACAGGGTGACTGCTGGAAGTAAATATTCTCAATATTGCTCTAGCTGACTCAGTAATGGCTCCTTCTGATTACTTATCTGTGTGTCCCTTTATCTGGTTTGTTTTATTTGGCTCTGGAAAAATTAGTTTGAATTTGTCACCCTTGGACTGTTTGACTTATTTATGGCACTTCACTGGATGGACAGAGCCACCTTCTTTGGATGCCAGACTCTGGGCTTGCTGTTTTGTTTTTGGTTTCCTGGGTCAGGGTCAGTTCTGTCCATGACATGCAAGGATCACTTGATCTGATGTTTGAATGAAGCGTCAAAGTCTGTTCCAGAAATGCCCACTGAATTTTCTTAGCCCTTAAAGTGCTTTACTTCTTTAATACCTATGATGTCATTCAGTTGAGCATTTCAGTGAAAAGGAGCTGCCTAGTCCAAACTGGGGCTTGCTGCAAAGTGAAAAACTGCTCTTCCCAGTTATTCTTATTCTAGTCATGTCAGGGTTAGTCATTTATCAGAAGAAAATTATTTCTTGATTTTTAAACTCAAGTTAGTTAGGTAAACTATAACTAGCTTACAAGTGATGGTTAATCTTCCACCTCTTCCCAGCAAATATCATCAGCAAAATGAGTTCCAATCCAAAACTCAAGTTTCTTACAAAGGAAATGAAATTTATGCCCTGCACAGTCTTTGTAAGAGCTCCCTACCTGTGCAGGGTATGAGAGATGCTCAAGAACTTACTTTCTGTCCTGGGCCTTGCTTGTCCCCTCCAAACAAAACAGGAAAAGATGGCCTCACGTGGCAGCCTGAAATAAGACAGTTTTACCTCCCAAGATGCTATTGTTGTCCAGAAAGCTGGTGGCAGTGGTGGTAAAATTGTTGGAATAGGATAACAGCCAAGATTAAGGGGCTTTAGTAAATGGCAACCTGAGAGCACACAGCTCTGAGTAGGTCCATATGTTTCATCTATATTTCATGTACATTGCTATTTCTACAGCAAAGGTTTTTTTTTAAACTGTGTGCTTCTTTCCAGTGTATGTATTTGAAAGCTGAGGATAATAATATCTTGGCTCTTTTCCCCACAGTATTATTAATGTTTCCAAGTTTACTGGAGAGTTTGTTTTCTCACAATCAGCTAGTAATTATCTCCCACAGTGGCACATTTTTCATTTTTATTATTCTTATTTTTATCACATTGCTGCATTCTGGCAGTTCATTAATAAATCTGGCATTTACTGATGAAGATACATTAAAACAGTATATTATCTAGAAATCCAATCTTCCCACTGCAAACATCTGAACAATAAACACTTTCATTCTTGTTTTGTTATCTTCTATTAACATTTATGTTTCATTACAGTTCTACACATTGCTCATTTTCTATCTAGTTAATGACTGTTTGACCCATATTATTCAAATTTATGTTAATATTCTCATTCTATGTTTATCTAATAGTTATTTCACTGGCAGTTTTATTCCCCATATTTATTTATTTATTTATTTATTTATTTAAATATTTATATCCTGCTCTATATCTTGATCCTAAAAACACACTCATTCCACTACACATTTTTACGACATCTTCTCCACAGCTCACCTTAATGATTTCAACTCAATACCACAGCAATCTTTCTCTTTCTGTGGAGATACAGACAATGTCAGTAGAAGATTTACAATCCTTCATCACAAGAAACAGATGGTAAAACATCCCTCTCTTTCCACATGCTCTCAGAGAAGAAGATAGCCCGGAAACTAATTGGCAGCCAGTGGAGAGATTTAAGCACAGGTGTTATGTGCTTTCTCCTGGATGCCCCAGTGACTAGTCTGGCTGCCATATTTTGAACCAGTTGAAGTTTCTGGGTTAAGCACAAGGGCACCCCCATGTAAAGCGCATTGCAGTAATCTAAACGTGAGGTGACCAGAGCATGTACCACAGTTTCCAGGTCCCTCATCTCCAGGGAAGGGCGCAGCTGGCGTATCAGCTGAAGCTGATAATAGGAACTCCTGACCGTCGCATTCACCTGACTAGTCATGTGGAGCGACGAGTCTAGAAGTACCCCCAGACTACGAACAGGGTCCCTCGAGGAGAGTGTGACTCCACCTAGGACCGGGAGTTGTATTCCCAAACCTGGTTTCAGGCTGGTGACTGTCAGTACCTCCATTTTGTCTGGATTTAGCCTCAATCTGTTTTCCCTCATCCAATCCATTACTGCGGCAAGGCAGTCATTGAGGGAAGAGACGCCATCTGAGATCTGAGCAGATGATCTGGTCATGGAGAAGTATATCTGAGTCTGAATGCCATATCCATGCCTCTGAATGATCTCCCCCAGTGGCTTCATATAAATGTTAAATAGCATCAGGGACAGAATGGCGCCCTGAGGGACGCCACAATTTAGCTCGATTTTAGAGGAGCAACTGTCCCTGAGCCTCACCCTTTGGAACCTGCCAGAGAGGAAGGAAAAGAATCAATGTGAAGCAGTGCCTCAGATACCCATCTCTCTCAGCCAGTCCAAAAGGATGGCATGATCTATAGTGTCAAAGGCTGCTGAGAGATCCAAGAGCACCAGCAGGGTCACATTACGTCTGTCGATGCTCAAGTGGGGTCATCTGTCAGAGCAAGCATGGCAGTCTCAACTCCATATCCTGCCCGGAAGCCGGTTTGAAATGGGTCAAGAAAATCAATGTCATCCAAGACTCCTTGGAGTTGGGAGGCGACTGCTCTCTCGATCACTTTGCTTAGAAACAGCAGCAAGGAAACTGGTCTATAGTTGTTTCTGTCCAGGGGATCAAGGGAAGGTTTCTTTAGGAGAGGCTTTACAGCTGCCTCCTTCAGACAGGATGGAATGGTACCTTCCCTGAGGGACACATTGCCTACATCCAGAAGGAATGTCTTCAATGTCTTCAGCTACAAAATGACTGAATTGACAAACCATAGTAACAAACAGAGGTGCACGTTGTCCCACTTTATCACTTGCAATAGCAGTTTTATCATCCATGCACCTGTCTAAAGATGTATGGGAAAGTGAAAACACTTCTCAAAAAATGTATAGGTGAACACTTCAAATGTAAGAAAGAAAGAAAAATAGGTGCTCTTTTGGTAAATCACTTCTTTAAATGTCATCATCCTGCAACAAGCCTCAAGTGCTGAGCTATAGGAAAAGTGAATAATAGTGAAAATATTCTGTTTTTTTTTTTAAAAAAAAGAGGCAGAGTGGGTTTGAAAATTAAAACCTTTGGTTCCCAGATGACTAAATTAAAAACTTAATTTCCTCCAACTTTTGTAAATTCACTCAGAACTTCTAGCCTGGTTGCATGATGTATCCTTTTACAGTCTGTTTCTTGTGACTGAGGGTTATAAATCTTCTCCTGGAATTATCTCTGTGTCCCTAAAAACACAAAGATTGCTGTGGTAATGTGTTGAAATCCTTAGTGTGAGCTGTGGAGAAGTCTGCTCATATAGAACACCCTTCAAATATAAGACACAAAATAAAAATAAAAATAGATACTTCCCTGGTAAGTCATTTCTTGGAATGTCATCATCCTGCAACAGACCTCAAATTTTGGACTATATATAAAAAAGTAAGTGCCAGAAACAACTTGAAGGCACAGAACAACAACAACAACAAAACAGAACATTCTCTTTAAAAAAGGAAGCATAGTGGGTTTTAAAATTAAAATCTTTGTTGACTAAAAGAAGAACTTAATATCCTCCAACTTTTGTAAATTCACTCAGAACATTTTTTACTCTGGTTGCATGATACATCCTTGAAGCCTATCTCACTCCCCTTCCCCACTAACACCTTCTGCTAAAAAAACAACAAAAACAAAACTTGAGTCTGGTCAACTTGTTTCTTCTCAGTCCAACAAATGGAATGAGATTTTCACCTCCAGAAGTTTTTTCAGTTAGATTTGATATTGGTATTTACAGACTTTAAATCAACATACAAAAATTAACATGTATTATGATGTTTTATGTAGGTATTATTATATAATTAAGTGTTGTCCTTGGATGTTTAATTTTACATTTATATTTGTGTGTTGTTTTTATTTGTTTTAATGTAGCCCCTGAAGAAGGCCACTGAAATATATATGTAGGCTGAAACACATTAGGCCTTCTCCAAAATACAAATAAGCAAATCAACAAAAGCAAACATCCACTGCACACTTGGGGACTTGTCTCTATTTTTTCCTGTGGATTCCTTTGGGTGCTCTCCAGCGGAGATTACCAGATGGGGAAGTCCTTGTCCCGTCCTTATCTCAATCACACAGGAAGGACTTTCAGAAATGTTGCAATGATCCTTTCATTGTCCCGTCCAGGAAGTCCAAAGGACAACGATTGTGCAAAAGACTTTCCAATAATGTCACACTGATCCTGTCATTGTTCCATCAGTGAAATGGAATTGTCCCATCCTTGCCCTTCATTTTGCATTAATGAAAGAACAGCCTGAGGGCAAGGAACTGTCTATTTTAACTGATTGTATGTACAGTGCTGTGTAAATTTACAGTGCTACATAAATAAAGCTTAACAACAACAACAACAACAACAACACATTAATGTAATTCCACTTCACTGACAGGCTTATGACAGGATCAGCGTAACATGTGAGAATGTCTTTCACGCAATCACTGTCAAGGACAGGATAAGGATGGGCTTCACTTCTGTCCTCTATCTGATAATCTTCAGTATTTGCCTCTTCTATTCAGATGCAGGACCACAATGACAAGTTGGCCCATGAAGTTAATCCCCAACCACCACTTCAGAGCTGATCTACAAAACAGCACATGGCCATTTAGCATAGAAGAGCTTTCTATTTTTCTACTGATCACTGGATCAACTTGAATCAGAAAGCACCATCTCAAGTGGAGTGTTTCTTTTTTCTTGTAAGAAACAAAAATGAAACTTAAAGGAAAAAAAAAACTGGCACTTTCTATATGAACAGGGATAGCAAGTATGATAGCACACATCCTTGACTGTCTTGAGTAATTTGAACACAAACATGGTTTGGTTAGTAGTATAATGCTTAAGAAAATACTGTATTCAATTTTTTCATGAGTTGTTTTAAGTGACTCTACATTCTGTCAAGCCAGGTCAGGAGTGCCTTTTACCAGCTTCAGCTGATACACCAGCTGCGCCCTTTCCTGGACATGAAGGACCTGGAATCTGTGGTACATGCTTTGGTAACCTCATGCCTGGACTTCTGTAACACGCTCTACATGGGGCTACCCTTGTGCTTAACCCGGAAATTTCAACTGGTCCAAAATATGGCAGCCAGGCTTGTTACCGGAACACCTAGGAAAGAGCACATAACACCTGTGCTCAAGGCTCTCCACTGGCTGCCGATTAGTTTCCAGGCACAGTACAAGGTGTTGGTTTTAACCTTTAAAGCCCTACATGGCTTGGGCCCATCTTATCACAGGGACCGCCTCTCCCCGTATTACCCTCCCCCCTGCACACTTCGATCCTGTGTGAAAATTAGGCTGTCGCAGACCTCCCAGAGGACTTTCTCTGCTACCGCCTCCAAGCTTTGGAACAGCCTGCCAGATGATATGTGCCTCTTGATTGATTTTAAAAAGCTCTAAAACGCATCTCTTCCAGCAGGCCTTTCCTGAAACCTCCTAGATTCCGGCTCCAAAACTGGATCTGAAAATTGGATTTGATCCCTTGCTCTGGTGCCATCTCCCACCTTGTTTAAGAACAATGCTGAGGATGTATTATGTTTTTAATTTGTTGATGGTTTTAAATTATTGTTAATTTAATTTATTTTTAAGGAGCGGATGGTTGGGAATGGGTCGTTGAACTGTTTTAAATTGTATGTTTTAATCCTGTTGTACTCCGCTCCGATTGTTTTCTACAGAGGAGCAGGCTACAAATACATTATTATTATTATTATTATTATTATTATTATTTACTATTGAAAGATAAAAGAAAAATGTAAACACACTAGTGTTTAGTCCTACAATGTTTTATTACACAGTCCAATCTGAAAATATAGCAGAAACTTACTTACACACTACTTACACACAAATTATTACTATAGGTTGTATTTCTAAATTTTGTTGGTGCTTCCTGCCTCCTTCTCTCAGATAGAAGGTTCCATTCTCATGGAGGTATGCCATACTTAACCATTATTTATTTTAGCCATGATTTGTTGCTTCACACCCCAGTTGTCCCACAGACAACTCCATCGCTTCTCTCTTTCTGTTTCATCGGTTTTGTCACCAACTGCTTCAGTATGGCCAAGTTAAGGATGAGTAAAGTGTTTTTGGGTTCAGAGGAAACAACAAGCTATGACTTAAACAAGCCAGAATTAATATGCAAAGACTGGTTTCTAATTTTATTTTTCAGCTAGCTAACAACAACGGTTTGTTTGTGAAGACCAGTTTGGACAACAGAAAGCTAGAATTAAACAGAGGTTTTTTTGGTAGCCATCCATAGGCTACATGCCAACTTTCAACCAAGGCAGACTAGACTGCCCCACTACCCACTGTTGTACTGCTAAAGAAAAAGCACTTTTTACTTGGGCAAACCACTGGCAACTGAATGATGGTTGACCAAGAGGCTTGTTATAAGTTGGGTTTTACAATTTTCTTAATGATGTATTTTAAATAGTGTTTTCAGTTGAGCCTTTATTTTAATACTGTCTTAATCTTTTGGTTTTTAAATGTGTTTTGACTGACCTTTTATAAATCCAGTATTACTATAAGCCACCTCAAGTCCCATTTTTAGTAGGGAGGAGGGATATAAATCAAACGCATGAATAAATAAAAACACAACATGGTTTTCTATAACATATGACCCTACCTAGTGACGCATAATAGTGTTATTTTCATTGATGATCTCAGGAAACATACTGAATAATAGGCCCAACCTGCAACCCTTTGTAATCGCTAAGAAGCATTTTTGGCTCCTCCAATTCTTTGATAAACCACAACAAGCCACCTTACAGCATGCAGAAGTGATGTTTTGGCCACCTGAAGGTCACATCTACTCATCTAAACAAAATGTTTTATTTTGGAGTGGTCAAGGAAAACATATTTTAGCTGGATTTCCCCCCTGAATTTTGGAGTTAGGGTAGTACAGGGAGACAGGAATGGACAAATCCCCACAAAGGGACATGTGTGTCCTATGAATTGCACAATTCCCACCTCTGCCCAAAAGCTCCAATCTCTCAGAAACACTGCTTTGGTTCATATTGAACAATAGGTTGCATCCAATGATTTCGTGAGCACAATTTTCTCTCCCCCTTCTCCTGCTGTTGTTCCTCATACCCATGAAAAATTTCTTCCACTGCAGCAAAATCCTCCTATTTTATTTCAAGCAATCAGTTCTCATCTATTTCAGCTCCACTGGAGAGAGTACCTACTGCTCAGGAGGGCACCATGCACTCTGGAGACAGTTTTTGAGAAGTACAGATTCTGCAGAGAGAAGAATAAGAGAAATATTGGTTTTTGGGAGTGTGCATATATGCACAAATGTGTGCATACCTTCTATTCATACAATACATTGGATACCACCTAATGTATTGTAAGCATAGAGACCTTACTAATCCACATTCAGAGAAGCTGTTGGATATAGTCCTATATGTACTTGCCCACTAATGCAGTATATATTTTTTCTTTTAATGTGGTATCTTCAGGAGAAAGGATTTTAGGGCAAATGCAAAATGAGAGCAGGTTCTCTAATCATTACATTCTGTGAGGATGGACGGGTGTTCACATAATAAATACCAAATATGTTGATGCTATTATCGGGGATCTTTGTAAATTGTCCTTAGGTAATATGGACAGATTAGGAAAAACACAACATAATGGCAGCGCCTTGCAATCTTATTAACTAACCATATTCATTTTAACTCTTGAGAAAAATATAACAAAGGAGAGTGCTGTTGTTAATGTTTCATAACTGTGGGACGCATGTGTATTAGAAGGTAAATTTATTAAAAGACTGAAATAGTCAGCAGAGGCCTTCTTTTATTTAACAGAACTTTAAATATGTTTAACAGATCCTTAAATATGTTTCAGGATGTTCATGATGTACAAAGAATATCTATTTTTATAGCATGTCTTCGGTTTCAGCCATAACCAAGTCTTCCTTCACAATTTCATGAACTTACTATTGCATTTCTTTTATAAAAGTACTGAAAATGTGTGTCTCTGTGTGTGAAGAAAGACAGAAAAACTCAACATATATTACCTTGTTAAAAAAAATTGAAAGTAGAAAATGAATGAATCATCCCTAGGTTCTCTGCAAGAAGAACAGTGGGTGTAAAATGAGTTTGTGAATTAACACCTAAAAACAATTGCTGTGTCTCATGGTCAGATGAGAATATTGATTTGCTTTGATGTTTTCAATCAGAGATTTTCATTTGCATGACTACAGATATTTGAAAGTGGGAGACAGAAAGTGAGTATTATGCCAACAGGCTTGGTCAGATTAAGCAATGGGGGTGCTTGATTCACACATTAAAGAAGGATCAGGAAGAGCAGTGAGCATGTGCAGTCCTGCAGAACTACCAATTACTTAGACAGTGCAGAAGGAAAAATGACACTCAGGCATGTAAGTATATTTTCTTCTCTGGCAGACAGAACAGCAAGACAAATGCTTAATATTAAAACAATAAAAGATTTTCAATGAAGCATAGGGAATTATGATCCCAAATATTACAAAAATTGACTGGTAGTGAAACAGTGCAGTCATAGACATCTTTATTTAGAAGTAAGCTCTACTGAGTTAAATGAAAAATATTCCCAGGTAAGCGTGTAGTATGAGCCAATGCTATCTTACACATACACTAGTGTTATCATATTCACCATTCTCACTTTATCCTCAAGAGTATAAGCCTTTATCACTTAGGAGTTTGTTGCACAGCTAAAAATCCGGGCTTACCTTTCCTGGTCTGAATCCTTTTCCAGGATGCAGCCGGGTATTCTACCGCTAACGCTGCCTCCTGCCTAAAACCTGGCTCTCAGCCACACTCAGCCAGGAAGCGACTGACTTTGCAAATCAGCCAGCTGAGTGCGTCTGGGAGCCAGGATTTAGACGGATTTTAGGTGAGAGGTGGCATTGGTGGTAAAATGAAAGCCACAGTATCTGGCTGCATCCCAGAAGAGGATTCAAACTAGGAAAGGTAATCCAGTTTTTTTAGCTGCGTGAAAAACTTAAAAAGAGCCTGATGCAGTAAAGTAGAAATAATATATATCACCAGCCTCTGTATGATCTGTAAAAAGCAGTTTTTTAAAATGAGAAATAAACATAAAGTCCTGTAAAAATCCAGTTTTTGAAAAACTCAGGCAACAAATTATTTAACACTGTTAGAAATGTTAAAAAGTTAAATTTTGCTAAGAGTTGGAGATACCTTAGGGACAGCAACAGTGATAGCATTAAGTAGTTTTTCAGTGACCCCAAGGCTTGAGAAAGTCACATTCTCTATTTTACAGGATGACAATCGCAAACCCCCTCTGAAGAAACTTACCAAGAAAACCCTATGGGGTTTACAACATGAAGGAGATCAGGAGTTTATCCCATGAATATTCCAGAAAAATCATGTAATTACGCATAATAATTTCACATGATGTTGCACAAAACCCACCATTAAAGTGGTCAAAAAGAAGCATTAGTGCACATCTTTTCACTTTTGGGATTTCAGCGACAATGCATTTCTGATATCACTTTATTTGCACAATTGTGTGTGATAATCATTTGTAAAATTATTCGCCATTTCCACTTCATTTGTGGGATGCCTTAAATGCATTTTAATCTCTCTTTAATGTCAAAATCAGCCCCAGTGTGATAGGTTTGTCATAGGGTTGCCATAAATTAAATATGACTTGGAGGCACACAACAACAACATTTCTTAACCTCCTCTTGTAACCTCTCTGAAATGTCAGCTGATACTTTTAGGGATCTTTCCATTCTCTTTTATTTTAGTCCCCTCATTCTCTCATTGCTACTAAGAATAAAACTATCTCAGCTTAGTATTAATTTAGTACCCTTTGTCTGTAACGGAATTCTTACAATAAAGGCATTTTACTTCCTAAAGTAAATTAAGAAGCATTTCTAGTTGCTGTGCATATATGCATACATTATCCATCGAACATGGACTGTGCAACTGTGGCCCTCCAGCTGTAGTTGGACTAAAGCTATCTTCTGTGTTTTCATACAAGTGACTATGCCAAAGAAGGCAGTCAGAAATTACAACTGGAGAGCAAAAGCTGCTTTACAGTCAAAAGCTTTACAGTGAGAATCCAGATTAGGACAGGAGGCGTTCTTCAGTAATGTTTTGTTCCCTATTATTCAGAGTTATAACTATACTGTGACAGAAAAGTGGAATATAAATTCAATAAATAAATAAATAGTTGCCTCCATTTTATAATAATAATAATGTTTTATTTTAGAGCATTTTAGAGCAATGAATCACAGATTCCAGCTGATGTGCAATGCAGTTTTGGTTTTGATGTAAAGACACTGTATGCTTTTTATATAGACTTGTTACTCTATTCTTTATCATTGCTTAATTCTCGGTAAGTGTAATTTTCTACATAATTCATATTTTTAATTTTAAAAGCTTTAGACAGTGATAAGAAAAATTTAGGTTACAACCCAAAATGAATGTGGCTTTTATTTACCAACCAAGATAAAGCACAGCAATACAAAAAAGGTGCTTAGAAATCTCATATATAGAATATATAAACAAAATAACTTAGACAGACATATAATAGTAATAATAAATATAATAAACATATGCAAATTAGACAATATGTATTGTTAATTTTAGGGCATACATGGATTACTAGTAGCAAAAGTTATGGAACTCTTCTCTATTGTCAGTGTACTTATATGGGCAAGAAGAGTGACTGCTGATTCACTGTTGATATTTTTAGAGATTAAATACACTTTTAAAAAAATTTCTAACTATAAAACAGAGAGAGAGAGAGAGAGAGAGAGAGAGAGAGAGACAGAGAGAGTGATGCTTGTGGATGCACTGGGTTTTCACTGCCAGTACATTTAATAATTCAATCAGGTTATCAAGCTTTGATAGAGTGAGCTGGGCATCCATCAAACAATGTTTGTTGAAAAACTGATCAAGAGAAAAAAGAAAATGGATGAGCCCTGGTGGTGCAATGGTTAAATGCCTGTACTGCGGCCACTCACTCAAAACCATGAGGTTGCTTGGTAGATGAAGGGAATGCTGTGGATATAGTAGATCTTGATTTCGGTACAACTGACTAAGTTATAGTGGGAATAGTGGTCCTTCAGCAAATGTCAAAACATATCTCCAATTTTTCATAGTTAATTTATGATCATACAAACGTCAGATGTATCTGGGGAGCTTGGATGTTTAGCCTGGAGAAGAGAAGGTTAAGAGGTGATATAATAGCCCTGTTTAAATATTTGAAGGGATGGCATATTGAGAAGGGAGCAAGCTTGTTTTCTGCTGCTCCGGAGACTAGAACATGGAACAATGGATGCAAGCTACAGGAAAAGAGATTCCACATCAACATTAGGAGGAACTTCCTGACTGAGGGCTGTTTGACAGTGGAACACACTTCCTCAGAGTGTAGTGGAGTCTCCTTCCTTGGAGGTCTGTAAACAGAGACTGGACGGACATCTGTCAAGGATGCTTTGATGGAGAGTTCCTGCATGGCAGGGGGTTGGACTGGATGGCCATTGTGGTCTCTTCCAACTCTATGATTCTATGATTCAATACCAGGAAAAGGACTCAAGCTTGACTCAAGCTTGCATCCTTCCAAGGTCGCTAAAATGAACACCCAGATTGTTGGGGGCAAGTAGCTTACAGTTGTAAACTGCTTAGACACTGCTTAGGTGATATGAAGCGGTATATAAATGAAGCTGTTTGTTTGTTTGTAAAAGTACTTTCTGAAAAGTACTTTTCCTTTCTCCCCTGGGTCCTTGGTGTAGCCGTTTGACAGCCCTAAAGGAGCTCTTTTTGGCACCGCAGAAAGGGTACCATTGGCATTCTTCCACAGCGCCATGACATAGGCATGTGAAGCGTTGTGTAAATGCTGTGCGCGCCATGACACCATCATGGCACATCCCTATGGATGCCGCCATTTTAAAATGGCGGTGTCCATACGCTTTAGGGATCGGGAGGGTGTAAACGCTGCACCCCCCGAACCCTAAAGGCGCTCCTTCCAGCCCTAAAGGCGCCTCATTTTGCCCGTCTAGATTGGGCTAATGATTATTTTAGGTAATTTAGATGTTAACATGCAGAATACAATTTAACCATGATCCAGTTGAGTTTGAAATTTAGATGTGATTTGTCCATTTTGAAGGGTAGCTTGCAGAATATTTTTCAATATTATGTAGCATTTGTCACCATTTATTATTTTTTATTCATTATTTTTAAATTCTCTTTAGATAAAACAGCAAATATTCTTCTCTTAAAAACACGTCACACCATGCCATGCCATGCCATGAAGACTCTCCAGCGGGGAAAGCAATCTCCACTTGGTAGCACATTATTTCTTGAGCTCAGTTTAAGGTACTGGTTCTTCCTTTTTATCTCCTCAATGTTTGTGGCTTGGGTACCTTAGGGACTAACTTCTCCAATAGGTTCTCTGCTGTACATTTCATTCAGCATCAGTGATATGGGCAACAAGGTCCGGCTCTGTGCTGACCATATGACTGATAAAGGTTTAGGAGATGAGTATGACCACCAGGTTTTCCAGTTTTCCCTATTCAAATATGCCTTTGATCAGCTCATTTAAAAATGTCATTTAAAGAGGCTTTGAAGGGAAACTCAGTGCTGACAGGGTGTTCTCATTGCTCCTGCTGAGATAAACCTGTACCTCCCAACCTGTCCCCTGCCTGAATCATGTGTCCCACCCATATCTACACTGTTCACTCAACAATCTGGGGTAGGGGGGAAGACTTAACCAAGATGAGAAGCCGCTGTGTCAGGCTCTCTCACAGAAGAGAGTCCAATTAAACCTTCTGCCCAAAGAGAAGGAACAAAGCCTGGGAGGGCTTGATCTGGCACATGAAGGACATAACAGACTTTATTTCAGTCTCAAGATACTATATATCCATACTGCACAACTATCACAATTTGATACCATTTTAACAGCCATGGTATGAAATTCTGGGATCTGTAGTTTTAAGAGAAAATTAGAATTCTTCCATGGTTAGTGCCCTGGTTAGTGCTAGTGCAGGAGAAAGTATATAATTCCACAGAATGGAACCATAACAGTTGAAGTGGTATCAAACTGCTTATAATTGTGCAGTGCGAAGGCACATTCAGACTTTGAGCAAAGCTGCTCACTTGGGGCTATCTGAGGTGCTGTAACTACCATTCTGCTCTCTTTCACTGCAGTCAAGAATATCTGAAATGTTGTTCCATCAGTTCTGCCACTTCATAAATAGTAAATAATAAATATAATGGCCCAAACATTTGAATAGACCTGATCAAAACAGTTTCATCAACAAGACCAGGAGTAGGCAACCGTGGGAGGCCAGGAGATTAACCCTGCACTCCTCACCTCACCTCCATTGCAAACAAAACAAAACAAAACAAAACAACCTAAATAGTTTTTGATTGAAATGTCCTACAAGGCCCTAGGGCTGTGGGGGACCATTTTGCCATATTTTTAGGCCCAGGAGGGAGGCCTTTTTTCCAATTTACTTCTGGATTTTTTAAAAAAGACCTTTCCAGGGCCTAAAATTGCCCAGAAATGGCTGAAAACATGTTGAAGATGCCCCATACCCTCTAGGGGGCCTTGAGGGCACTCTTTTGATCCCTGGGGGTCTTTGACACACGTACACACAGGCTGCACTTTACCCACCCATGATTACACTCTCAGATTGTTGTTTGTTCTTCAATACAAGTTCTTTCCTTTTCTTTTTTTTAAAGTTATTTTCAAGAACATCTCCAGCAAGATCTTGAGCCACTGTTAGTGCTCTTAATAGTGGGCAAAGCTCTTGAAGAGCCACACATTCTCCATCCCTGTTGTATAGACATTAAAAAAGAGTGAAATTCCATACAAATTTAGAGGCAAAACATTTGGAAGTTGTGATGAACTTGTTTTTCCTCTTTCATAAATGGGAGCTTAAGCCTCTTATTTATATTAGAGGATGGAGAGTATTTTATATGACTAATACTATAACAGAATATTATCCCAGAATAATCCTTTCACTGAAGCATGGCATTGCAATTTTGAAAATTTCCCCAAGGACTGGCACTGACATTGGAAATCTGTTATCATTTGCTGATAATTTCTTTTTCTGTGCTCTGAATTTTACATAGGAATGAAAAGTTTAAGAGATATTTGTCTATGCAAACAATATGAAATATTAGAAGTGCAGATATGAATTCTGCTTCCTAGCATAGCTAGACAAATTAAAACAAAAGATAAGACAAGGAGACAACCCAACCAAGACCCACAGTTGAGCAAATGCAGTCAATACTGATTTCCTGAAGTTTTGCCACGAGATGGCAAAATGATATATGAGTGGCAGGAAGCCAGTTTTGACATTTTGAACCTCTCAAAACCTTCTCCTTCCAGAGATAAAAATTTCTGAGATAAATTTGGATGAGGACCAGATAAACATCTGTAATATATACTGTATACACACACACACACACACACACACGAGCTGTTAGTATGCAACAGTTAAAGTCTAGTTAGCCTTCTTGGGAGACTGAGCCAGAAGCAGCTGCTGTGCTATGCTAACCTAAAAAAATATATGATAAAACTTTTATTACTCTGACTAACATGACACCATCCTGAGAATTTTCCCCTACAGATTGTGTTGTCCAAGTATGAGAACCAAGTATGAGAAAGACAGGATATAAATAGTAATAATAAACCATAGCTCCTTCAGTTGTGCATGCTTGTGACAACCTCCTCATCTTTGAAGGTCAACAGGAAAAGGAGTTCCATAGCTCTTGAGATCCTACTAAGATGCCATGGACCTTTATTTCCTATCTGCTCTTTTCTGGAGTTAGTAGTGATATTATTGTTACCCTGCGGAAAATGTTAAATTTCTACCTCAAGTGTTGATGTTTTGAAACAAAACACAAAAATTGAGAGGTGAAGGGTTAACTGTAAAATGATAAAAAGGTAACTTTTGTTTGTTTTCTGGAATACAGAGTGCTAAACAACATCCAAATCTCTATTTTGAGGTAAACAAAGATGTAGTTATATGACAGGAGAGTATTCAACTTTCTATATACAAATGGATAGAATCAAAGATAGATTATGATTCTCTATTTGTCTTTGTTTAAAATTGGGTAGGATAGAATTCACCCAATTAATATAATGATGGCTGAAGTAGTCCAGAAACTACTTAAGGCAAGGTTCTACAGACACAGTTGTAGAGTTTGGAGTCAGAAATAGGCAGCCAATGCTTTATAAGTAAACAGAAGCAGCCTGAAAAGTCAGAAGGAAATTAGGGGAGTCCAGGTGAAGACAGAAGAATTTGTAACATTCCTTGAGGCAAGAGTCTGAAAAGGTCTTCAAATGAAGGAAGGAAAATTCCTGAGCTAATTTACTTTTAAGATGGTTGAATATAATAACACATTGAAGCCACCCTGGACCCAAGAGCATCATCCTACAGCTACTGTTAAGGATGGATTCAGCGTGTCATTATGCATATTCTTAAAAACAACCTTCTATGCTTTGCTCTTTATGCAGTTTTCAAGACACAGCACTGACCAAATTAACATCAAGATTGAGTGAACCAGGGAGACAATGGTAGCTGAACCAGAGTAAAAAGACTGAAGATGTTAGAGGAGACACTTCTGGACTTGAATACAGAGAAGCTGTCCCAGAAAGACAGTTAGCTAAACTTTGGAACCCCTAATTAAGCAGGGTGGAACTTCACAGGGTAATTGACTAAAGCACCAGGAGGTGATTTATGGTTGTCTAGATGTTGTTAGACTGCAATTTGCATCAACCTTATTCAGCACAGCCAAGCCAACAACACTGTATCATTATATTGTTTTAATGTCACTATCTTCTTAAAGCTACAACAATATTTATCTTGTCTGGAAGTAACCACTTATACACACATACACACACACACATACAGTGGTATCATTAGAAGGTACAGGGGATGCGCATCTCATTGGGTGACCCCAGTGGATGGGGTGACACTGCTGTAGAGGCACTGGTGGTGGTCACGCTTGGCACTCCAAGGAGGCCACCTCCTGATAGTCAGAGCAGTGGTGGTGGCAGATGCAGAGGAGCCTCTGTGCTAGCTTCCACCACATTAATCCTGCCAGCCTCTACCGCAGCTGCTCTTGCCCAGGAGGAAGACAATCCACTGTGCATGTCCTTCTCAACCTGGTGAGGAGCCATGTGTCCCCAAGAGCCAGTCACATCTGGTGAATAGTGGTACCCAGCAAGCCAAGTATGTGGGCGGGGCGAGAGATTTTTTGTGTGGGGGACTTCTCTGAGGCCCAGTGCATACTCTAGCACATGGAGAAGTCAACCTTTGGTAGCAAGTGGAGAGGCTTGTGTGGCATCTTGTGTGCATACTTCCTAATTCCTCAAATGGTTGCCCTCCATCATGGTGGAGGTCCATGGGGGTGATACCATGCACTTTATCACATAATAGATTTGTTGTACGATTGCACTGGTTTAGTTTCATCTTTGATCCTTCCCTATCACACAACATTGTGACTCTCCACTTATTGCACTGCATTTCCTTCTTTACTGTATCACATCTTTACATTAATGGAAAAACCCCTGTTAATAGCTGCAGTATTGCTACTGTTCAGCCATTGCGTCTCGTGCAATTGTTTTATTCTGCTGTAGTTTCAATATTCTGGCAGTTCTGTGGTATGAGTCAGGCTGGTTCTCTTCTTCTCCTCCCTCTATCCCCATCAAAGTGAAGTTAATCCACTTCTGATGTCTGGACAAAGAGGATATCATGGTGCTCATTAACAATGCTGCTTTAACTCTCTTCCCCAGTACTTTCCCCCACATTTGTTTTGCTATAATTATGTAATTGTACTGTCGTGATGAATCAGCAGCATGCTGCAATTACAACAAACTAAACTAAACTACCAGGGAATGCAGCTAAAGCAACCAGCGTGAACGAATGAATGAAAAGGCATACTACTCAAACATGTTAATGAGGTGGGCAGATTATAAACTGCTTTGAGGACATGCATGATTTCGATTGGATCATTGTAGAGAGACATGTGCAAAACTGAGCAAGTGCAGGAAAAAAACCAGACACATGTGCTACCCTGTTTCCCCTAAAATAAGACATCCCCTTAAAATTAGTCCTAGTAGAGGTTTTGCTGAATTGCTAAATATAAGGATTCCCCCAAAAGTAAGACCAAGCAAAGTTTTTGTTTGGAAGCATGCCCATTTTTTTGTTCAACAATAAATGTGAATTTTTCTTTGTGGAAAAATAAGACATCCCCTGAAAACAAGACCTAGTGCATCTTTGGGAGCAAAAATTAATATAAGACACTGTCTTGTTTTGGGGTAAACATGGGTATGTAGGGCAGACATAGGGAACAAAGTGGGGTCAGTGAGGTAGTGTTGAAGACTGTGGGAACATGTATCACCAAAGCAGCACCACAGCACTATTGCAGAGAAGTTGTGATATGATAGTTTCCATACTAGTATGTTTGTGTTTGCTTAAACAATGCAATTGCTGTGAGGCAACAGGCTAGTGTAATGAAGGCCATGAATTATCACATTGGGTGACACCAACTCTAGTGCTGCACAGATATAAAATTTAAAATAAATGAACTGAGTGTCCTTTTGTTTTAATTATTGGATTCACTGGACTGTTTTGTCCCATTCCTAAACCCAGATTAAACGGGAAACAAAAGACTTCATATTTTATAGTGGCAGAAGATCTGAAATAAGGGATAATTAGTAGGATTGTCCTTCCACCTAGAGATTGTTAGTAGTCCTCAGTGACGAGGTTTTTGCCACATATCAGATTCTGGTGGTAGGATTAGTAATACTGTGTCTTCCTTTCCACAACTGATGTCAAAAACTGGAAACAGCACAAGGATCCATTTCCATAGGCAGTCACAATGCCTTCTTCGTTGTGAGACTTAACTGCTCCCATTAGAGTACATGTATTCTGGAGAAAAGATAGAGCAGCAGGAGACCTTAAAGTGATGAGGCTTCCAAGTCATAGCTCATTTCCAGTGGCATCATTGGAACCTCAACAGGCTACTATTGCATTCTGGGAGCCAGTGCTGGGAGGCTACTTAAGGCTACTCAAGGCTAGCAGAAGCTGCATTTCCTTTAAGGAGGAGAAAGAAAGAAAAGGAGGAGGCTGTAGTCCATGTGCTTGGGTGAGATCTAATTTAATTTACACTTGAGCCATTGCATTCTGGGAGCCAGTGCTGGGAGGCTACTTAAGGCTACTCAAGGCTAGCAGAAGCTGCATTTCCTTTAAGGAGGAGAAAGAAAAGGAGGAGGCTGTAGTCCATGTGCTTGGGTGAGATCTAATTTAATTTACACTTGAGCCAAGGCTAGCAGGCTAGCAGAAGCTGCATTTCCTTTAAGGAGGAGAAAGAAAAGGAGGAGGCTGTAGTCCATGTGCTTGGGTGAGATCTAATTTAATTTACACTTGAGCCATTGCATTCTGGGAGCCAGTGCTGGGAGGCTACTTAAGGCTACTCAAGGCTAGCAGAAGCTGCATTTCCTTTAAGGAGGAGAAAGAAAGAAAAGGAGGAGGCTGTAGTCCATGTGCTTGGGTGAGATCTAATTTAATTTACACTTGAGCCAAGGCTAGCAGGCTACTATTGCATTCTGGGAGCCAGTGCTGGGAGGCTACTTAAGGCTACTCAAGGCTAGCAGAAGCTGCATTTCCTTTAAGGAGGAGAAAGAAAGAAAAGGAGGAGGCTGTAGTCCATGTGCTTGGGTGAGATCTAATTTAATTTACACTTGAGCCAAGGCTAGCAGGCTACTATTGCATTCTGGGAGCCAGTGCTGGGAGGCTACTTAAGGCTACTCAAGGCTAGCAGAAGCTGCATTTCCTTTAAGGAGGAGAAAGAAAGAAAAGGAGGAGGCTGTAGTCCATGTGCTTGGGTGAGATCTAATTTAATTTACACTTGAGCCAAGGCTAGCAGGCTACTATTGCATTCTGGGAGCCAGTGCTGGGAGGCTACTTAAGGCTACTCAAGGCTAGCAGAAGCTGCATTTCCTTTAAGGAGGAGAAAGAAAGAAAAGGAGGAGGCTGTAGTCCATGTGCTTGGGTGAGATCTAATTTAATTTACACTTGAGCCAAGGCTAGCAGGCTACTATTGCATTCTGGGAGCCAGTGCTGGGAGGCTACTTAAGGCTACTCAAGGCTAGCAGAAGCGCGCGCCTAACGGCGCGCGAATTTTGATTTTTTTTTTTATTTTATCTAGTCAAGGAGGTGTTTAGAGAATAGAAGAGGAGCCGGCCTGAAGCATCAGAGGAAGTGAATCAGAGACTTGCCTTTGGAAGGAGCTTTTAGCCAGGAGCTCTCTACATAACTATAGGCCCCCTGACTTGAACTCAGTGACAGAGCTTGGGAATAAAGGCCAAGTCTAGCAAGGGAAGCCCACAGTCTTGTTTCAGTGCCTCCTTAAGACTTCTCAGTATGGACACTGAAGGCCCTGCAGCAGTCACCTGCAACACCTGTGGGATGTTTGTCTTCTTGCCTACAGAGGTGGCGAACTACACCTGCCACAAGTGCAAGTTGGTAGTCCTCTTGGAAGAGAAAGTACAGCAGCTAGAGGAGCAGATATCTGCACTCCAGCATCATAGAGAGCAGGAGATTCTCCTGAACAGATCAGACCAGAATGTCTTGGGTGGGAAACAGACAGAGGAAGTTGTTGGGGTGGAGGAGGTCACTCCACATATAACAGAGGTAGATGCTTGGAGGAAAGTCACACACAGAAGTAAGGAAACCAGGGAACGTTCTGTGAGCGGCTTGCAGCTACAGAATCGCTTTGAATCTCTCTCTGTTGTCAGAGATGATGAGGAAAAGCAGCAGGGACAGACATCAGGGACAGAGCAGGGGAGCCTGAGAGTATCACGAAAAGGAACAGCCACTGCTAAGCCTCGGAGGAGGCGCGTGGTCGTGGTGGGGGACTCCTTGCTGAGGGGTACAGAAGCAGTGGTTTGTGGGCCTGACAGGATGTCTCGGGAGGTGTGTTGTCTCCCTGGGGCAAAGATCCATCATGTGACGGAGAGGCTGACAAGACTTGTCAAGCCTACTGACCGTTATCCCCTTCTTTTGGTTCATGTGGGAACCAATGATACTGCAAGGCACAGCCTTCAGAATATCAAAAGGGATTATGAGGCTCTGGGAAGGAAGCTGAAAGAGATGGATGCACAGGTTGTCATCTCATCTCTACTCCCGGTAGAAGGGCATGGTCCAGGAAGGGAGAGGAAAATAGCAGAGGTGAATAACTGGCTCCGTAGATGGTGCCGCCAAGAACAGTTTGGATTCTTGGATCATGGGCTGCGGTTCCATGAGGAGGGACTTCTGGCAAGGGATGGGCTGCATCTCACGCCAGTTGGCAAAAACGTTTTTGCCAACAGTCTGAAGAATCTGATCAGGAGGGCTTTAAACTGAGTTATGTGGGGGAGGGAGACATTATACTGGAAGACAAAAGGGATGGAGAGAATAGTCCAAGTGGCATAGAGGGAACAAGGCAAACAGTGCAAGGACCCAACAGTAGGAGGCAAAAAAATGTGCAAAAGCAGCAAGTAAAGAGGACACATGGTCTTAAATGTCTCTACACTAATGCACAGAGTATGGGAAATAAGCAGGATGAACTTGAACTCCTAGCACAACAAGGGAAATATGATATAATAGGCATCACTGAAACCTGGTGGGATGAGTCTCATGATTGGAATGTAGAAATAGAGGGGTATAACCTTTTTAAGAGAAACAGGCCAAGTAGGAAAGGAGGAGGAATAGCATTATATGTCAGGGATATTTACACCAGTGAAGAGATCCAGGAAGTCAATACTGGAAGCCAGGTGGAGAGCATCTGGATAAAAATTAAAGGAGAGGGAAATAACAGGGATGTTACTGTGGGAGTCTACTACAGACCCCCGACTCAGGCAGAGGAATTGGATGATGCCTTTCTAGAACAGATGACCACACAATCAGGAAGGAGAGATGTAGTAGTGATGGGGGACTTCAACTATCCGGATATTTGCTGGAAGTCAAACTCAGCCAAATCCTCAAAGTCTAGCAAATTCCTCACTTGCCTGGAAGACAATTTCATTGTCCAAAAGGTGGAAGAGGCAACAAGGGGATCAGCCATTTTAGATCTGATCTTAACCAACAGGGAAGACCTAGTTGATGGGGTGCAAGTGGTTGGATCCTTAGGTGGAAGTGACCATGTTCTCCTGGAGTTTGTTATGCAGTGGAAGGGAGAAGCTAGGCATAGTCAGACACGCACTCTAGACTTTAGGAGAGCTAATTTCAATAAACTTAGAGAAATACTGGGAGTGATCCCATGGTCAGGAATACTAAAAGAAAAGGGAGTTCAAGACGGATGGGAGTTTCTCAAAAGGGAGATATTGAAGGCACAATTTCAAACAGTTCCAATGAGGAAGAAAAATGGTAGATGTCTCAAGAAGCCAGGATGGATGACTAAGGAACTTTCAAATGAGCTAAGTTTTAAACGGAACATGTATAAGAAATGGAAAAATGGAGAAATCACGAAAGAGGAATTTAAACAAATAGCCAGCACATGTAGGGGTAAAGTCAGAAAAGCTAAAGCGCAGAATGAACTCAGGCTTGCTAGAGAGGTTAAGAACAATAAAAAGGGCTTTTTTGGATATGTCCGCAGCAAAAGGAAGAAGAAGGAAACAGTAGGGCCACTGCGTGCAGAAGATGGCAAAATGCTAACAGGGGACAGAGAAAAGGCAGAATTACTCAACACCTTCTTTGCTTCAGTCTTCTCAGAAAAGGCAAAGGGTGCTCAACCTAAGGATAATGGAACAGGAGACAGAATAGAGGAAATTCAGCACAGAATAAGTAAAGAGGTAGTACAGGAATACCTGGTTAACCTAAATGAATATAAATCTCCAGGACCAGATGAACTACATCCTAGAGTATTAAAAGAACTGGCAAATGTAATATCAGAGCCATTGGCAATAATCTTTGAGAACTCCTGGAGAACAGGAGAAGTCCCAGCAGACTGGAGGAGGGCAAACGTTGTCCCCATCTTCAAAAAGGGAAAAAGAGAGGATCCCAACAATTATCGTCCAGTTAGTCTGACATCAATTCCAGGAAAGGTGCTAGAGCAGATCATTAAGCAGAGAGTCTGCGAACATTTAGAAGCCAATGCCATAATCACAAAAAGCCAACATGGGTTTCAGAAAAAGAAGTCATGCCAAACGAACCTGATCTCTTTTTTTGATAAAATTACCAGCTTGGTAGATGAAGGGAATGCTGTGGATATAGTATACCTCGATTTCAGTAAGGCCTTTGACAAGGTTCCCCATGACATTCTTGCAAACAAGCTTGCAAAATGTGGGATAGACAAGTTAACTGTTACATGGATTTGTAATTGGTTGACTGGCCGAACTCAAAGGGTGCTCAACAATGGCTCCTTTTCATCCTGGAGAGAAGTGACCAGTGGGGTCCCACAGGGTTCTGTCCTGGGCCCAGTGCTATTCAACATCTTTATTAACGATTTGGATGACAGAATTGGGGGCATACTTATCAAATTTGCAGATGACACTAAACTGGGAGGAGTAGCTAATACCCCAGAGGATAGGATCAAAATTCAAAATGACCTGAATAGACTAGAAAGCTGGGCCAGTGCTAACAAAATGAAATTCAATACGGAGAAATGTAAGGTTCTGCACTTAGGGCGGAAAAATGAAATGCACAGATATAGGATGGGGGACACCTGGCTGAACGAGACCACATGTGAAAGGGATCTAGGAGTCCAAGTAGACCATAAGCTGAACATGAGTCAACAGTGTGATGCGGCAGCTAAAAAAGCCAATGCAGTTTTAGGCTGCATCAATAGAAGTATAGTTTCTAGATCAAGGGAAGTTATAGTGCCACTCTATTCTGCTTTGGTCAGGCCCCACCTGGAATACTGTGTCCAGTTCTGGGCACCACAATTCAAAAAGGATGTGGAGAAACTGGAGCATGTCCAAAGGAGGGCAACTAAGATGGTGAAGGGTCTGGAAACCTTGCCCTATGAAGAACGCCTTAGGGAGCTGGGGATGTTTAGCCTGGAGAAGAGAAGGTTAAGAGGTGATATGATAGCCCTGTTTAAATATTTGAAGGGATGTCATATTGAGGAGGGAGCAAGCTTGTTTTCTGCTGCTGCAGAGACTAGAACGCGGAACAATGGATGCAAACTGCAGGAAAAGAGATTCCACCTCAACATTAGGAGGAACTTCCTGACAGTAAGGGCTGTTCGACAGTGGAACACACTCCCTCGGAGTGTAGTGGAGTCTCCTTCCTTAGGGGTCTTTAAGCAGAGGCTGGATGGCCATCTGTCAGGGATGCTTTGACTTGGAGTTCCTGCATGGCAGGGGGTTGGACTGGATGGCCCTTGTGGTCTCTTCCAACTCTATGATTCTATGATTCTATGATTCTATGATCTATCAACAATATCAGAAGTCCATCTGAATGTGCTTTAGTACAGTGATTTTAAAGGCCATGAATGGAGAATCCAAAAGGACATGGACCAAACCAAGACAACTTTAGTGGGCACCCAACACTAATTATCCTCTGTGGTTAACTCTGTAACCTATCTGTTTGTAATACTTGCAAGAAGATTTGGGCAAATATTCAGCAGTGAAGCCATGGCAGAAAACAACAAAGAAGGCATCTCATCCATGCCAGAGGTGTTTACATGTATGCAATTAATTTTCACTTGTCAATGAAAATTCAGATTTGCTTTGTGGCACTAAGATGAATCAGACATATATTTGTTACAATTATGCCCCCCAAGAGCTAATTAGAAACAACAAACAATTCAGCTTGGCACAGAGAAATCTAATTCCTGCTCAGGATAGTTCTTTTCTAGAAGGAGAATTACAAAAATTACTAAATAGCACTCATGCTCATCATTATATAGTAGCTTAACAGAAATGTATTAGAACTGAGGGCAGATTTTCTGGGTTTTGTTTTGCATAGTACTTACTTAGTCTGCTTATTCAGGAATACCTGATATAAGAACAATAATAGGAATAACGTGAATAGTACAAATAGATTGAAACACATGCTACAACTGAAGTGCTCCATCAAAGCAAAATTACTCAACTCCAGCTTTGCCACATTAATACAGGAGAATAAAATATAGCAGTTTCATAAACAGAACAGGATTTAGAAAATTTTGAAATAATAAAAAATCATCCATCCCATATATAGCTGCATCTAAAGACACAGAAAACATGAATATAACTTATTTAGATTGATGAAAAAGACAACTTTATCTTGTCTCTAAATCCTTTCCAACAATGTTTGGCAAACATTAATATTTCCTTACTCGTTCAGATGTTCCACTCCTGCAACAAAGGAAGAGCCTGCTCCATTTTCAAATCACTTAATTATCAACTCCCAGTTGACAGAGATGCTCAACAGGGCAGTACTGAATTTGAAGAATGTAACACTATTCTCTGAACACTTAATACTTGTGTCAAAGCATAAAGACCTTACTTGCCCTCATAAAAATTCCAAAGCAGCAGTACAGTTTTTAGTAAAAGCTTTTCATGCTTTTAATATATAAACAAACAGTTTCTTCAAGGGCAACTTGACATTATTTTTATCTTTCTTTGCATTAATGCCATTAAATTCTGCAATGGATTTTACAATATTTAGAATTTGGGTCTGTTCTTCATAAACAGAGCCAGATTCAAGCACCTTTGCAGACATTATACACAGTAGCAAGATTCTTGGGAAGATTTTATAGGGATTGTACAAATAATGAATTTCCATTAATGAAATGGAAGCAGAGTTGGCATTTTCACATCACCCTGAGGGTGATTAGCCTATTTTACATTTGCACTGTAAAAATATTCACATAATGTACTCTTTCACAGATTTGAAAATGTCCTTCGACTTCCTTTAGTTTGATATATATCAGCTCTAATATCACTGAGAAAAATAATAACAGCCATCAACAGCTAAAATATAAAGAATAAAATATATCATTGTTAAGGCCATATGTTTCAGAAACAAGCAAAAAAGCAAACAACAACAAAAGAAAAAAAGAAAAGCAAAAGCAAAACCATAGCTTGGGTCCAAACTATTCCTTCTTCAAAGATATATGTATCCCTTAAAAGGGGGTTCCTTGTTTGCATAAACCTTCTGATCCAGTGGAGCTTTCTGCATGAAGAATGCAGTGGCCTCCTAATAAGGTAGTGGGGGAAGCACTCTTCCCCAGCTGCAAATAAATAAATATAAGGGTGGGGGGAGAGGTAATGGTGGCTCTTCACTCCCTCCTCCCCAACAGAGGCCCCAGAACAGGGGAGAAGGGGTTGGTTCTGAGGAACATGACCTGGCCAAGAGACAACTCACAATCTGACACAAGGAAAACCTCTCTCCTCCCTGCCCTTAGAATTTCCTTGATCAAGGCAGCAAAGAAAGGAGGTAGTTTGTTGACACTTTCTTTGGAAAATACTTCCTCAAATAAGTAGCCCTGCTGGTCTGTTGCAAGCGAGAGGGAAAAAGTAGAGGGGGGGGGGGGGGTCCAGCAGCCTTTTCCAGACTAACTGGTTTATATTTCAGGTGAGCTTTTATGGATATCCATCCATTTCCTCAGATGCAGTGACTGACCAAGTGGATTTATAGCCACAAAAGCACATGCTAAAATATAAATCAGTTAGTTGTAAAGGGGCTGTTGATTTCTTTCTTCTCTTCCCCCTTTCCCCTTTTCCTTTTCATTTGTTGTCAAATATGAGTTATAACTTTCCTTCATTGCTTTTTCTATCATGTGGAATGGTGGTAATATCAAAGGGTCATAGTGTAGGGTTCCCATATGACTGGAATGACCAGGTTAAATTCATATTCTAGGCATTGTACGCAGTGCCTTTTAGGACCATTCTAGGCCACTATTCTAACCTTCTGTTGTTGTTGAAGGTTGTTGTTTTTTTTAAAAAAGTAAGTCTCTTGTCCACCTGGAAACAGAGAGACTGTAGAAAAGCAGAGCCCTCTAGTCTTGGGGCTGGGGAGAGCTTGCTTTTGTTATCCAGATGTGAACACCTTAGTTACATAGGCGCTTAAAGTAAATTGTACCAACAGATCCCTTTCCCTACTCACTTCTGAAATCAGAAGGAGGTTATGCCAGCATAAGTACAACAGAAGTAGCAAAAAAGCCAGCTAGGCCAGCACAACAGGTTTCTGCTTATTCCTATCCCCCTGCAGCCAGCATTTTTTTTTTTTTTTTTGAGTTAGGGTTGTACTGTTCCATTCCTGACTTCAATGTATTCTATAGCAACTATGAGATGGTTAGGAGTGTAGGACTGGGGGAATGGTGTTAAAGGGGAAACAGGTCTGCCACACTGGATTGTTACTTGATTTATATATGTATATATGTATGTGTGTATGTATGTATGTATGTATCCTTACACAAAGGAAAACAGACTTTTCAGAGACTGAGAGCTGGAACAGACCGGCAACTTAAGCTGCTTTTCAAGCAGCTTGGGAGCACAGCATTTACATGCCACATGCTACCAAGCAGACCAGAAGCCACCAGGCCGTTTACATGGGGGCAACTTCATAACACTCTGGCTGCGCAGCGTTTACATGCTGCACAATGCCGAAGCGTCGTGAAGCTGGCTTCTGGCAGCAAAATCAGCTTATTGCCACCTGAAAAAAGGAGTGGCTCTTTGTTGCTCCTTTTTCAGGTGGCTTTAAGGTGGATTGGGGCTGTGGCATGCAGTTGCCATGACCCCAATTTGCCTTCGGAAGGGGCTATTTCGGCTCTTAGTCATGTTAGTCTTTTGCAGGAAAAAAAGACAAAAAAGTCTTATGATAGCTTAAAGATTAATAAGTTTTATTTGACATTATCTTTCACGGATGGCACTGTACCTAGCTGTTATACCGCTTGGTGCAGAAGGTGCCATCCCCAGCAGATGCACCAGCCACACAAGACTAGGTAAGAGAGATACCATATGCCACAAAAATTCCACAGAAACTACCTTTTTGTACCTATTCCAGGAAATACATGCAGAAAATAACCAGGGATATCATTTTTTTTAGTAAGCCAAAGACACCAAATTCAGCAGCTGACCAGGACAAGATGGGAATGATGTCACAAGTCACAGACATTCCTCAGGAATCACTTTATATTTTCTATTCCAGGAAAAACATCTGTTTTCTGGAAAATAGCTCACACCAAAATTTCATACAGCCATGCTTATGAAATTCACCACCTGAGGGGGAATAAATGGGAGAGATGCAACAAGTCAGAAAAATAATATTAACAGGAATCAGAGCCAAAGTCTGTATTCTAGAACAGGGTGAAAAATGCCAGCTTTATAGGAAACCAGGTGGTTTCTGTGAATATTTTTGTGGCTTTTCATCATGGCTATCTAAAGCTTTCATGTGGTGAATCAATAGGTGTGACTTGTTATCTCTCTCCCATCTTTTACAGAATACATATAAAGTAAACTGGATAAGGTAATAAAATACAAACAGACTGCTTAACTGGAGGCAGATGTAGAACCTCCATTCGCTCTGCAAAAACAAGACCAGAAGGAAATTGTGGCACAAACCATGAATTGCTTAATTACTCTAAAGAAGAATACTAAATCCATCACCGTGCCAAAATGCAATCTGAAGAACATCTCTGTAGAATTGTTACTAAACATAATTTTGTTGGGAGAGAAGTGTTAAAATGATCTGCTCCTGGTGTCAAATATGCTATATAAGGCAGTGGCAGAATAGAGGAGGAGAAGTTGGCCTTTTCCATCTTCACAACCCTCTTCACCTTATAATATGCTCCAGAGGATTAAAGTGTGAACACTGTGAAAGGTAGCACAAGAGCCTCCAAGAGTGGTAGGGAATAGCTGACAATGGCTCTTTCCATTGACCAGAACAATTTGCACGGAAATCCAAGGGGGCAAAATCTGGATCTAACTCCAATGTTTTATTTATTCATTCATTTTAGACCACTTACACTTAGACCTTCTATAATCAGGAAAAATGAGCTTTCATTGTCTCTGTGTGAGGGTCCCTTTACAAGCCAATCTCAAAAAAGTCATTAAAACTGCAGTTCTGCACAATATTGCATAACACTGTGTAAAACCCAAGATATTTCTATGATGTTTACTTAAAAGTCCTGTTCAGTGAAAGTCTACTGAAAGTGGCTTCTGCCTCTAATTACTTCCTGTTTGCTCTTTGATAGTTCTGTCTACCATGCCTGTGTCTGTGTGTATGTACCTGCTTGCGCCTCCATCACAGATGCGGGAGGAAATATTGGTATATTTTTTATTTTTCAAACTAAAAACTAGGCTTATTTTCCAATTTTAAAAAAAAGAAAAATAATGAGAAGAAACTGTGGGGAGTAGGAAGCAATTACGGAGACATGGATCAGATCAAAGACCTTTCAATCCCAGCTTTTTTTTTTTCCTGCAGTGGTCAATCAGAGGCTTATAGGATGTACACCAGCAGGCATGAGGCCAATAGCACTTTCTCTTGTGTGTACTCCAGCAAATGATATGGAAGGGGCATGCTGATATGCCCCTTCATATTTAGAAACCATAAATGATAGCTTTCTTCTTCCTGCATCTTCATACCATGGGACAATGCAGATAGTTTGCTCAGCTTTCAACTTCCCCTTCAAGATAAGATGACCAATTTCCTTACAAGCTAGCCCATTCAAATCATAGAGTTATTGAATGGAAGCAACTACTGTACAAGGGCCATCCAGTTTAACCCCCTGCCAAGCAGCAATATAAAATCAAAGCACCCCTGATACTGTAGATGGCCATACAGCCATGGTTTAAAAACCTCTGAAGAACAGTCCACCACATTCCAAGAGAGCATGTTCCACTGCTGAACTGTCAGCACTGTGACATTTTATAACCAGTACTTATAATATGTTTGTAATTTTCCATATCCCATTCTCATTCTGAACTTACCTCCATAACCATGTAACTGTGCATGTATAACTGAGGGTAGATTCCTCTGATCCATGCATCTGAGGAAATGGATTATAGTCAGTGAAAGTGCTTGCTAAAATAAATCTGTTAAAATTACCACAAGATTCTTGGGTGTGTCTGTGTTTGTATATAAATTATGTTAAATGTTATTTGTTCCCTTATGACTAACTAATAATTGTTTTGAAAAGAAGCAATAATAAATAAATAAATAAATACAGTACTGAAAAACTAGAGTGGTGGTGGTGGTTGGAGAGAAGCACGACATGGGAGTGTGCAGCAATGCTCCCCCGCCCCCCCCGTAAGTACTAAAAACTATATCTGAAAACTTCCTATGCAAAAGTATAAATCTTGAACACAGTTACAAGACATGAAAAACAGAAAAGGAAAGAAGGAAAAAAGACTTTAGGATCAGGAATGAAAGAAAGTGGTTTCCACATTTTTGTGCTGCTGTGGACAACATTCCAATTCTCTTTGGGATTAATTAGACATAAGGTAAAGCAATACTTGGGGTATTTGCCTTTAGTGACAAACAGGGTGGGGTTTCTCTTCATTCATTTAGATAGGCACTTTAGAAAAGGCAAGGTACCTGAGGAGACAGGGACAGTGTGCAAGTCTCCATCCCTCTTTCTTTCCAAAATACTCTCCATAGGTAAAGGTAAAGATATTACTAAACCTGGTTTCTTGGTCTCTTATGTATTTCCCAGTGCCCCAAATATCCATAGCCCCCCCCCCCATTCTATTAAATCCATGGGCTTAGGGTTGTTTTTTGTTTTTGTTTTGAGTGAAGTACAGCCCTCTCCTTCTGTTCCCTATTCAGAGTGGATGGAGGAGGTGTGTATCTGGGAGCTGATTACACAATTGGGTTGCAGATTGTTTTCTAGACAAACACAATTAGTGTTTGTGTGATTTAGAAATGCATTGACTAATTATCTGTTCATGGAGTCATTATCATGATTTCCTCTGTGCTAAATTACCATCCCAAAGACACATTTGGCATGGGATAAACACATCAACACATTTAGAATAATTTTCTCTACTTCCTGTGATTTTGGAGGTTAGTCTTACACTAAGAGTGGGAATTAAATTGGTCCTGTGGGCCAGATTGCTCTCCCTAGGCCCTTTCACTCTTATCACTGAGCTCTCTCTTTCCTGCAACTCCAACTGCACTTTTCTCTGTGCAGAGAAAGGTGCAGAGCTCCAAGTGCAGGCAAAGCTGGTGCTGCCTCCTGCTTATCTCTTGGATTAGGACAGTGAATTGTTTTTTAGCATGACGATACAGATCATCTCACTCATAAATTCTTGGTTTGTTATTCACACTATTGAACCGCATCAAAGTGCATCTCTGCAAGTTCAGTTGTTCACACATGCACACAAATAAAGATGGAATCGATGATGTGAATGCATTTGGAACCCCTTTGTTGGTATGCAGCATTTTATCCCGGGTCTATTCAGTTCTATTTGCTTTGGTTATTCACACTGCTGACCATGCAGATCTTTTTTAAAAACTTGGGGGGACACCCAATATTGATTATCCCAGGTTAAGTGGGGTTTTTTTTGGCAGCTCCCCTCACCCCCACCGCAAACTTAATCAGGTGCATTTGGGATGCCTGTGAACAACAGAGATTTAACCCATATTCATCCTGGATTATTTTCACAGTGTGAATAACCCATAGGACAGAAGACATTAGGGTGCCATTGGGAGGATCTGCTCCTGTAGACACCATCTGGCTCCCAAGCTACCTTCGCTTCTCCTGCATGTTCCCTGATTAGGGCAGGGGAGGGTATGGGGAAGAGTAAAGTAGTAGCCTGGGTCACAGCCTCAAGGAATCCTTCTCAAACCCACATCTGATTCCTAGACTACCTTGGTCCCAGGAAGGAATCGGAAAATTCACTAAGCCACTGCCTTGACACATGTTTTCTCCTGCCCTTCCCCCTTCTGAAGGGACAGGTTTTGATGGAGGGGGCTTCACTTGGAATGGTACAAATTGATATGGTACAAATTGGTGAGCCAATTTGGCCCTTAGGCCAGCAGCAGCAGCAACAACAACAACAATAAAAAATAAAAAATTTATTTATATTTTCCTGCCTCTCCCAAGTGGGTCGAGGTGGGATTACAACATGAGATGAATATACAAGCATAAAGCACAAGAATAAAATACATAAACATTTATCAATTAAAAACAAGACTATCAAAAGCAGCAGCAGGATAGACATATTCCAATCCTAATCAGGTGGAACAGTGTGTCTTATATAAGGTCAGGTGGGTAAGCTCGCCGGAAGAGATCAGTCTCTGTGTCGTTCTTAAAACTGTGATCAAAGTTACAGATGGACTTCCTCTCTTCCAAAGCTTTAGACTGGTAACAAATTGGTATATGCAGTATATTCACAATATGCACTAGAATCATAGAGTTTGAAGAGTCCATAAGGGCCATCCAGTCCAACCCAATACCATACAGAAAACACAATCAAAACTGTCTTGACAGGTGGCCATCCAGCCTCTGTTTCAAAACCTCTAAAGAAGGAGGTTCCATCACACTCTGAGGCCACACATTCCATTGTTGAACACTTCTTACTGTCAGGAAGTTCTTCCTAATGTTTAGGTGGAATCCCCTTTCCTGTAGTTTGAATCCCTTGCTCCGTGTCCTAGTTTCTGGAGCAGCAGAAAACAAGCTTGCTTCATCTTCATTATGACATCCCTTCAAATATCTAAACATGGTTATCATGTCACCTCTTAACCTTCTCTTTCCTAGGCTACATACCCAGCTCCCTAGATAATGAATTAATATAGAATATACATCTGACATTTGCATGATCATAAATTAACTATGAAAAGTTGGAGATAGGTTTTGACATTTGCTGAAGGACCACTATTCCCATTATAACTTTCTCACTATTCCAAGCTGAGGCTGTAGAGTCTAGGGCATTTACAGCATATAAGTTCTTTGAATAGTCCATGTGTATTAAAACCCATCATTTTGTTAGAAAACAAAATGGACTCACTTGTGGTATACTAAAAAAAAATTGCTTATGCCCACAATTAAAAATTTGTAGAACCTTGCTGTGACCATACATGACTCAAGGCAAGTGATGAGGATTCAAGGGTTTCAATTTGTGTGTAGCAGGAGGTGTTTGATAAAATTCTGGAACACTGCAGAGTCAATAAAAGAAGAAATGGGTGGCACCAGATTCCCTGACATCCAATAAACTAACCTGTTGCCTATTAATCATAACTTCCCAAAGTTTATTCACTTTTATTTGGAGACACTGAAAGTATAGCAAGCCAGTATGGCACCATGGTTTGAGTGCTGAATTAAAACTCTGGGATACCAGGGTGATAATTCTCACCCAGCAATGGAAACTCACTGGGTGACCTTGGGCAAATCACACTTTCTCAGCCTGGGAGGAAGGCAAAGGCAAATCCTTTCTGAACAAATTTTGCCAAGAAAACCCCCATGACCCAGGTTTGGAAATGACTTAAAGGCACACAACAACAAATTAAAATATGACAACTTTCATAGATTTGTGTGAATTGAAGAGGAATTTAAGTAGAGTCGGCATCAGTGCAACTTGAGGGACACAGGGAAGAGGAAGCATTTTTCATTAGGATTATAGAGAAAGAGATTCAGCCCCCCCTGCCCTTTCAGGAGTGTAGTTTGGGGGGGGGGGGGGAAATGAGGGCAAATAAAAAATTCTGACCCTAAATTAGGCAAAATTATTAAAGCAATGGGAACACAGCAAATCCAGCATAACTCTTCTAGCTGTTAACCATTTTTAATGTCTATTTAAGGCATGAATGAACATTTTCAACTAGGGGAGCAGAATTCCCATCAAGACAGGCAATGGCTTCATTTTGTTCTCCCCCCTTGCTTCCACTCCACAAGCTGAGGTCCTGATCCCACCAGATGCCTTGTGATGCACTGACAGGTGAAATGCAGTCACACAGTTTCCATATTATCTAGTTTGCCACCTGACAAGGTAGGACTGAGGAGATTTGAATTACCACCCGCGTTCAAAAGTCCAACACAGAAGACAAATTGCAGAGGCAGGAGTAGCAGAGCTTGACAAGGTCTACTTGTGGAGTCTGTATGTTTTTAGGGCTGCCGTAAGGATTAGCCCTATCTCTCCCAGCTATCCCAAATAGATCCACTTGGAAAAGGACTCTACCCCAAGTGTCTGAAGAAGCAGGCTCAAGTCAGTGATACCTCATGGTACCAATTTCAAAGGTGCTGCAAGATCCATTTGCGAAATGATCTTCCAGGCGTAACATGGGTGGGTCTTGGGAGTTTACACCTTGGAAATGAACCATCATCTTGCCCTAGTGTTGCCAGGTTTTCAAAATAAACTGTAAGAGACTGTCAAAACTCAAGACTGGCAGGGTTGGCAGCCAGGGAGTAGCTATTAGATAGTAGTTTGGATTCTGGCTAAATGCCAAATGCAAGTATTCCACTCACCTACCCAGAAGAGGCGATGTGGCATAGTGGTCTGAATGTTGGACTATGAGTATGGCACAGTAGTTTGAATCTGGAGGTCAAGGTTTGATTCCCGGCTTGGCCATGAAACCCACTGGGTGAGCTTGGGCAAGTCACACTCTCTCATGGAGTTTATCATACGATGGAATTTGGGGGTATAATGCAATGGTAATCCGAACACAGTCATGGGGTTTCACGTTGTTGCGAATGAGTATATCTCATGCAATTTTGGGCAATGAGAAGTCATTCCGAACGCAATCATGGGGTTTCACATAATTGCGTATTAGAGCATCTCACACAATTTTGGGCAATGGGGGGGGGGGTCATTTTTGGGAAATGGGAAGTCATTCTGAATGCACTCCAAACGCAATCAGATTTCACGTAAATTCGCTAAACTTGCAAATTCACGTAATTGTGAATTGGCTCCATTCGCAATTGAGAGAAATTCCTCCCATGTGATAAACTCCACAGACTTCTCAAAAATAAAAAAGATGCATTTTTGTCTTTTTTGCCCTTGCTTTAACTTTGTGTTATTTTATGTTTGCAGGGACATTGTTTTCTCTGCTGGATTTTGATAGTGTGACTAAGTCCCTAATGGCAAACCTACTCTGAACAAACCTTGCCAAGAAAACCCTACGATGGGTTTGCTTTAGAGCTGGCATATGTCGGAAACAAAGGTACACAGCAGGGCACAGCCTACCCAGGCTCTTCTCTGTAAAAGCAACACATTGACCACATCCCAGAATGGTATTCCATTCCAACCTCTCATAGGGATTACCCTTTACAATGAGGGGTAACTGGCAGGCCTATGAGGAACAAGCTTGTTATTATAACGGTATAATAAAGGATGTGTGTACGCTGTGCACCTTCAAGTTATAAGGCTGCATCCACACTGGAGAACTAATCCGGTTTGTCACCGCTTTAACTCTTTTCTGGCTCAAGGCTATGGAATTCTAGGAGTTGGAGTTGGCTGTGGGGCAAATGAAAAAGCTCGAAACAGTCCCAGAAACAGACATCTAGGCTTCTGAGGCGTCCTCCAAATGGAGGACCTTCCAGAAAAAGGTGGGACAGGAGGACCATGCAAATGCTCAAAACCCTCCTAGAAATGTCAAGCCATGCTGCTTAGATGTGCTCCGAATGGAGGACCTTCCAGGAAAAAAAAAGGAGGACATGGCTGTATTAAAAGCTCAAAACCCTCCACAGAAATGTCAACCCATGCTTCTCAGGCAGGCTGCACATGCAGGACACCCAGGGATATGGAGGACGTGACCACATCAAAGCTCAAAAAAAGAAAACCACACCCTCAAATATAAATGTACATTCATGCTTCTGATGCACAAAATGGAGGACATTCCAGGAAAAAATGGAGGACCCCGACCCATACGGGGCTAAATTGGAAGTATAATTTAAGGTCAATTCGAATGCAATCATGGGTTTTATGTTATTGCAAATTAACTCTTCACATGCAAATTCGGGCAGGAGGGAAGCCAATTCGAATGCAATCATGGGTTTTACCTTATTGCGAATTAAAGCTTCGCATGCAAATTCGGGCAGGAGGGGGTTATTTTCGGGTAATGGGAAGTAATTCCGAACGGAGCAGGGGTTCATGTAAATTCGCTAAACAAGCGAATTTACATAAATCCGCATTGGCTCCATTCGGAGTTGGGAGAAATTCCTCCCCGTTTGAAAGAGTCCTAAAAGCTCAAAACCCTCCTCTCTTGAAAAGTATGGAGAGGGCTCTTTCAGTGCTGCGTCCACGCTGGAGAAATACCCCGTTTTGGCAGCGCTTTCACTCTTTCTGTGGCTCTTTGCTATGGAATTCTGGGAGTTGGAGTAGATTGTGGGGCCCAAAGCGGGGCGGAATTCCATAGCAAAGAGCCACAGAAAGAGTGAGAGCGCTGCCAAAACGGGGTATTTCTCCAGTGTGGACGCAGCAGTGCCTGAAAGGTGCTCCTCCAGGATCTCTCTGCTGCGTCTTGCTTCTTAGGCACCCTCCAAAGGGAGGACCTTTGGGCAGGGAAGGTTGAAAGGGAGGACGCGTCCGGGGAAAGGAGGACCCAGCTTGGCCACCCTGCTACTTCGACCCCCCTCACCTACCTCTGGATAATTGGAGGGAGGGTTTCCCAGGTGGAAGGAAGAGGAAAGGCAGCAGCAGCAGGCGCCACAGTGTTGCTTCTTCCAAGGGGGCTCCCTTCCTTGGCTGCAGCAGAATATGAATGATGCTTCCCCAGGAGGAGAAAGGCGGGAAGTCTGTTGTCTAGTTGGTCCCCACCAAAGAACTGGAGGAGGAGGGCTAGGCTAGGCTTCTTCCCTGCAGCAGCAGCGCCTAACAAGGCTGTGGCTTTGGGTTGTTGTTGTTGTTGTGCCTCAGGTTTTGTACCAAAAGGAAGGGAGGCGGTGGGATGGGCAACAAGCTGGAGAGGCTTCTTCCCTCCACAGCAGCCTGGCTCTTTCTATCTTGAGGCTCTTCTCTGTCTTCTGTCCAAACTTTTTACGCGCCCTTTCTTTTGGGGAGGCTAGAAGGAGCCTTGAGGTGGAGGGAGGAGAACCCTCAAGGGGTGGTTGATGTATATTTATAAAGTATATTTATAATATATAATGTATATTTATATATTTATAATATACATCCCACCTCCCTCCCAGTGTAAGAACTCCAAGCTTGGTGGCTCTCCCTCCTCTTCCCCCAGAGTCTTTTTTTTACCCCCTTGCCACTCTCTCAGCCTCCTCAGAGCATGGCCATGTGGCACACCTCTCTTGAAGAAACCTTGCCAAGACAAGCCCAGGAGCAGAGGCTCAGTTTGGCCTTCTTCGCCTCTGAGGAAGGAAGGGGCCCTCTTCCTCACCAAGGAGGACCACCTGAGGGAGTGCTACAAACCCAAAGCTAGTCAAAACACTCCTAGACAACAAGTAAAAGAAAAGACACCGCCTCCAGAGTGCTGGGAAATTAGTAATCCTTGTGCTCTGACACATTTCCTGGACATAAGTGGTTTTTTGTGAGTTTTTCGGGCTATGTGGCCATCTTCTAAGAGCTTGTTTCTGATGTTTCGCCTGCATCTGTGGCTGGCATCTTCAGAGAATGCTGGCATGGAAGTGAGTGGGGTGTGTGTATATGATATATATATATATATATATATATATATATATGAGACCCTGGGTTGGGAGGAGTGATTTCCATGTTAATCTATGTATTGTTCTGTTCCGCACAGATCAACATGGAAATCACTCCTCCCAACCTAGAGTCACACACAGTATACACACATACAACCCACTCACTTGCATGCCAGCAGTCTCTGAAGAGTGCCAGCCACAGATGCTGGCGAAACATCTCAGTAATGAAGACCTTTTTCCTGACAAAACATAAGGCATTTCCTGTTTAATTCCTGTTTAAATCCTGTTTGCCCTCTAGTGTGATAAACCTCCATGTACAGTGTTAGGAGTGGCAAAGCCAAAACTGTGACATTGTGCTCTTGGACAAAATGAAACAAAATGAAACCCACTGGGTGAACTTGGGAAAGTCAAATTCTCTCACAAACTTCCTGAAAACAAAAATGCCAATCTCCTTGCCTTCTTTTGTGCTGCCTCCACCCACCTTTTCCCTAGGCCTGGGTGGAGGTCTACCATAGGAGCACTACACTATAGGCATACAAGCCCTGGTAATCACTGCCATTACTACTGCCAATGGGAAGACAAAAATATATGAGCTTGAGGAAGAAACAAAAGCAGCCCAGGATTGATTAGCACAAAAATAACACAAATTAAATGTGTGCTAGTCAAAAAAATGCCTTTTGGGAAAATAATTTGTTAAAGCATGTTTTTCAGATAAGAGTAAAATGATGACCTTCCTTCTGGAGAGAAGAATCCCCTTTGAAAAGTTGTCAGAAGGCATGTCAGAAGGACTGTCCTGTTCAAGTCCACTTTATACATACAAAGTACCAGGAGCTTGGAAAATGCTCATCAACAGCAGCTGGACCGCAGGCTGGGTCCCCAATCCTATTGGTTAGTCCCAAATAGAGGAACTTCACTGAAGGTGCATCTGCTACACTGTAGAAGTAATGCAGTTTGATATCACTTTAACTGTCATGGCTCCAGAATCCTGGGATTTGTAATTTTGTGAGGCTCCAGCATGCTTTGGCAGAAAAGGTAAATGACCTTGTAAAACTACAAATCCCAGGATGCCATAGAATGGAGCTACAGAACTTAAAGTGGTGTCAAGCCTCATTATTTTTACAGTGTAGCTGCACCTTGAGTCAATTGCTGAGTGGGGAGTTAACACACAGGGAAGTGTCACATATTCAGTGGGTTTGGAGTAAAAATAAGATCCAGGCCAGACCAGTTCTCACACTTAGTCCCAATTGCCTTGCCATGGGGAGATGTATTTCTATTTAAAATACTATTTAAATAACAGTAATTATTTATAAACATGTATCTATCCATATATATTAGTGTACACGTAACTATTCCAGTCTCTACCCTCTTTTGCCACTTCGTTTGGTGACACATAAGTAGTCACTCTGTCCATAACAAAACTAAATTAATTGTTGTTTGAAACCATTGAAGTTTGCATCCTCATCCTGGTTGGAGAAATTGTACTTACAAATACTCATATAAAACTGTTTACATATCACCAAGTATGCTTAGAAATCAGAAAATGAATGTCTTCAGTTCCATTTTCCAGGTTACATACTGTTTGAGCTGGCAGATCAAACATTTCCTGGAGCAATGTAATTTGAACATTTTATTGTATTAACAATTGTTTGTTAATATGACATTACTGCTTTCTCTATTAAGTTGGGAAATCAATGATAATGAGGCACATTCACTAAAATGAATACAAAATATGGAGGAGAAAAAGCAAAACTGAGAAGTTTTAATTTTTCTTTTGCTATCCACCCTCGAGTCGATATCAATCCCTTTAGACAAGACATTCTAAGACTCCCTGTCCTCCACTACTCTGCCCAGTGCCTACAAATTCATACCCGTGACCTCTTTTATAGAATCCATCCATCTAGTGTGTGGCCTTCCTCTCTTTCTTCTTCTGTCCACCTTTCCTAGCATTATTGTTTTTTCCAGTGAGTCGTGCCTTCTCATGATGTGGCCAAAGTATGACAGCCTTAATTTAGTCATCTTGGCTTCGAGAGAGATTTGTGGTTTGTTCTGTTCTAGAAGCCATTTGTTTGACTTGACGGTATGCTCAGCACTCTTCTCCAGCACCACATCTTGAATGAATTTACTTTCTTTTTATATTCTTTCTTAACTGTCCAACTCTGAATCACATCCATGCATGGTAAAAGGGAACACATTGGCTTGTACGATTCTAACTTTCATGTTCAGCATTTTAATAGAAGTTTTAGTAGATACATGCAAAATGTGTCAAATGAAATGATGAAAGAGAGGATGGTCCTGCAATTAACTGGAAAAAAGAAGTCAACAACACTTTTTTGTACTTTTCCAGAATGGTTTTGGAATCAGTTACAAATTGTCAGCTGAAAACCATTCATTTCTGCATAGACTTGTTATATTTTTAACAACTTTTAAGAATGCAATCTTGTTGGAGGCTACTTTTGGCTAACGAGAGAGAAAGGGAAATTTAATTTCAATCTACCCAATATCATTCAAATTGGTGGAAACATTTAAAAATACACTTCACTCTCACACTATCTCTGGAATAAATTGATAAAGAAGCCCCCCAATCTATGTATTGTGTGTTTTTATCTTATATCCAGAAGTTTATCATCATATTACCTCTGTCCTTGCTATGATTGCATTAATAAAGGGAAGTGCATACATACTGGTTTGGGAGCACACCCTAATGCATGTCTCTCCATTAGCATAGAATCATAGAATCATAGAGTTGGAAGAGACCACAAGGGCCATCCAGTCCAACCCCCTGCCATGCAGGAACTCCCAATCATAGCATCCCCGACAGATGGCCATCCAGCCTCTGCTTAAAAACCTCCAAAGAAGGAGACTCCACCACTCTCTGAGGGAGTGTGTTCCACTGTCGAACAGCCCTTACTGTCAGGAAGTTCCTCCTAATGTTGAGGTGGAATCTCTTTTCCTGCAGTTTGTATCCATTGTTCCGCATTCTAGTCTCTGGAGCAGCAGAAAATAAGCTTTCTCCCTCCTCAATATGACATCCCTTCAAATATTTGAACAGGGCTATCACATCACCTCTTAACCTTCTCTTCTCCAGGCTAAACATCCCAAGCTCCCTAAGTCGTTCCTCATAAGGCATGGTTTCCAGACCCTTCACCATCTTAGTCGCCCTCCTTTGGACACGCTCCAGTTTCTCCATATCCTTTTTGAATTGTGGTGCCCAGAACTGGGCACAGTATTCCAGGTGGGGCCTGACCAAAGCAGAATAGAGCGGCACTATTACTTCCCTTGATCTAGACGCTATACTTCTATTGATGCAGCCTAAAATAGCATTGGCTTTTTTAGCTGCCGCATCACACTGTTGACTCATGTTCAGCTTATGGTCTACTTGGAATCCTAGATCCCTTTCACACATAGTTTCATTCAGCCAGATGTCTCCCATCCTATATCTGTGCACGATCAGGCCTTTACTGGCTACTTGCACTCTCTTTTCCCCCTCTCCAAAACAAACAAAGAACAACAACAACAAAAAAAAGGGCTGTTATGGAACTGCTGTGGGAATAATTTACCCCATCTGAAAAGTAGCACTATACTAGCACTACTGAAATTTTATTGACTCCCTCCCCCCAACAATGGCAAGATGTATGCTAACCATGCTTCAAGGACAAGGCAGTGACAAGAAGGAGGCAGCATCTTGTCATAGTCATTGCCAAATGAACTATTGTCAAACTTTTATGATTTAAAAGGCATGTAGGAGAAAGTCTCCAATCTCTGGTGGCCATTAAAAATATGCTGAAGATTACCTAGATCAGGCTTGGCTTTATAAATAAAGATACAGCCATCTGGCAGATCCTTTGCAATTTTGCTGTTCCTTTCTTGGGTGGCAAAAGTTATGGATGGGTTTGTAGTGGTTTCTAGAGAGAAAACGTTTCAGTAGATTCATAGGGGATTTACTATGTAAAGCAGGAAAGGTGTATGCATAAAAATAATAGTATTTGTATATTTTTATATGATTTTATACAGTTTTTAGATGATTTTAAATGTTTTATGCTTTTATTGCAACGTTTTTTGAAATGCTTTTTACCTGTGAGCCGCCTTGAATCCCTTCTGGGAGAAAAGCAGAACACAAATAATAATGATAATGATGATGATGATGATGATGATGACGATAATAATAATAATAATAATAATAATAATAATTCCCCTCCCTTTGAGGCTTAATTTTTGCTGCCAATCATGGTGGTAGCAGCAGTAGTATAACTCCTCTGTTGCATGCCACAAAGGCCCTGATATTATACAATTCATTCTAGGGTCACTCTGAGGGAACAAGATGATAGGTATTGGCTACCAAAAGGACTTCTGCTTCTCTTGTGGTCATCACCCACTATAGTACTCAGAGCGGTGGCATTATCGTTCTAAACTACGTGTGCTACTGCAAATGCTATGCCTTGAAGAACTCTTTGAAAACATTCACCTCCCCCAAACAGGCCCCAGTTTTGTAGATCCCTTTGAAGAGGGGCATGTTTTTGCTATTATCAATGTTTTAAGCCACAAAGGAGACACTTGTGTACACAGAACTGATTTCAATGTTACTAGTTGTTGCAAGATTAGAAAGAACAAAATATTGGAAACTGACACAAAGACTAAACATTACAGGGTAGATCTAGGACACTGCATTGGCAGAAAAACTTACCAGAAGTTACCAGGAAATAAAACAGCTTTGCAATAGTTTGATGTCACTGTATTAATTTACCATAAGACTTAAAAATAGCTTTTGGATCCTTGAGATACATGATTGTTTTTTTTGTTTTGTTTTTTGTTTTGTTTTTTTGTTTTTTGGGGTTTTTTTTGCAGAAATTCCTTCTAAATACAAACTGAAAATTATAACTATTGTAACTGCAATGTTATAATGAGATATTTGTAAATTTTATAATTGTTGCATTGGTTAAAGTTTTAAAATTAAACATTAAAATTTTAAAACATGTTTTCATTTTTTCTCTTTTCCAAACAAAAAGTTATTAGCGAGGAATTTTATGTCCATCCCGTTATATTATGCTCTTCTTAGAGTCTTGCAGCACCTCACACATATTCTTATGATACAGGCTCCCCCCCCCCCCCCATTTTAAAACTTATTTTATTTATTTATTTATTTTTGTGCAATTTGTGGCCTTTCAGGAGCTGTTTTGTGACAGATTCTTGCATCCCTAGCCCTCTTTCACAGGTGTCAGAATCCTTGTAGTATTCTTCCAGATATAGGTTTGTAGTTGTAGTTGGGGATGATGGGTGTGTAGTAGTTAGTTGCTAGATAGGAGGGAGGAGTGCATAACGGTGCCAGGAGGCCTTATCTGCTGACCTTGGAGCTGCTCTGCTCTAGGTCTGGTATGAAGCAGTTTCTGGTGGGAATTGTACAGATAAGGGGGAGCCAGGGGGAAATTGAAACTAATGGAAAATAACTGGAATGGGCTATTTTCGTGGGCTTTGGTGAGAAGGGGGGAGGTGCAGCCCTTTCGGGGTTGGGATGTATAGAGTTCTGGGCGGGAACTGGTCAGTCTCAGCTAAGAAGCTGAATGGTGTGGTACTGCTGATCCTGGAGCATCAATAAAGTTCTGTTTATTCAACTTAAAGCTGACTGGTTGATTGTCTGGGATTCTGGACCCCTGTTCTGACAGTTAGCTGAGACTCACCAACTCTTCTCTGAAGCAATGCAGGAGCAGGAGGCTTCAGAGGAGTCATCTACCACTCAAACAACGGAGACTGCGGAGGAGGCCAAGACCTCGGCGACGGGGGCAGGAGCGTTGCCAAAGGCCACGAGACCCCTAGTGCTACAGACTCCAGTGAGCGGAGGGCCCTAGTTTGGACACCCTGTTGCCTCGATGCGGACCCGAGAACGGAGGAGGGCCACCCGGTGGTCTGACTGGGACACGGGCTTCACTCAGCCCCTGAGAGTGCAGTCGGGCAAGGAAGCCGGCCTGGCTGAGCAAGTCGCACTCCTCCAGGCCGACGTGGATGAATTGCATGACCTGTTGAAGAAGGTACTGGCTGAAGTCAAGGGACGTCTGGACGGGATGAGAGAAGGTCGAGAGGCGGATGCCATTGCTGACGTCCCGGCGGGCTTGGCTCGGGAGGAGGCACCGCCACCGGACCAGCAGGCAGCCCGACCGGCACCAGACCGCCAGCTGGACCCACAGGCCCGAAAGTTGGGAGTTAAGTATGATGGGGACCCCCAGACCCTGCCCTATTTTTTGTCTCAAGTGGCTGACCACATGGAAGAATGGGGGCCCACCTTTCCCACAGAAACGGCCAAGGTGAAATGTGTGGCGCAGCACCTCAAAGGGGAGGCAGCCAACTGGCTGGTGCAGCTTTACAATTGCCAAGCGGCAGAATTGCGAAGTCTGGCTGACTTCATGAGAGCCCTGAGAGCCAGATTTGAGGACCCCTTCAGAGCAAGCACAGCTCTGGCTGGACTGAAGGCCCTAGATCAGGGGACCAGATCCGTCTCCGAGTACGCCATGGAGTTCCGGAGGCTAATTGCCCAAGTGCCCGACTGCACCGAGGGGATGAAGATCCAATACTTCAAAGAGGGCTTGCGCCCTGATATTGTAAAGGGGGCACTTAACATGGGCAACCCCCCCACGGCCATGGAGTGGATTCGGCTGGCTGGAGAGGCAGAGGCAGTGCTTCAGGAGGTCCGAATGCTGACCCAGCGGAGGAATAAAGGGGGCAGAGGAAGAGAAAACCAACCCACCGGGGATAAGAGCAAGGGAAAGTCTGGGCAGACGACGAGCGAGGAGAGAGAGCGACGCCGCCGGTTGGGGCTGTGCCTGGGTTGCGGGCGCAAAGGCCACCTGGTTGCGAGCTGCCCGGATCGTAACCCGGAGAAGAAAACATCCCCTTTCGCAACCCCTCCAGCGCAGGCTCCCAAGAAAGGGAAAGGGAAGGCAAAGGGAAAAAGCCAAGCCGATCGCGGGCTTCAAGCGGTGACGGAGGACAAGGAAGAGGTCTGGACCGACGACGACAGCACTGATGGCGAGGAACCGGCTTTAAACTCCCCGAGCCTGCCTTAAAAAGCGGCCAGAGGCAGGCTGGGAGTCGGGACGGCTGCAAAACCATGGTGAGTGGGGGCATCCCCCTCTATACTTTGACTGTGACTTTGGTGGTGGGACGGGGGCAGAGAGCCATGTCCCTAACAGTGGCAGTGGACTCTGGTTGCACTAGGTGCTTGATTAACCCAGAGGTAGTAAAAACCCTGGGCATTGATTGTCTGGGATTCTGGACCCCTGTTCTGACAACAGGTAAGAGTGAGGAGTGATGAGAGTTACAGTCCAGCAGCATCAGAAAGGCTGCATCTGCACTGGAGAAATACAAGTCCCATTAAATACAATGGTATAATAAAATTGTGTCCGCTATATAAAATAGCAAAATTAAGGTTTTCTTTTTGGAGTTTATATATTTTGGACTATTTTCAGTCTGTGGATAGTTGAATCTGTGGATAAAGGATCATGCACACATAGGGCACACTGTATTTTGTTATTTCCTGCCAGGAATGGCTTTACATGTGATGTCAGAAATCACTTGGAAGTTGAAGCAACCTATCATCCTAACTCTTCTTTTTTAAAACAAAATGGTTGATTGTACTACCTTCCCTGTCAGAACATTTGAACTTTAATCAGTAGACAATTCATTATACAGAAGATTATTTAAAGTTACTAAGATTTATTTAGGGTTATTAAGAGTTACCAAGAACTTAATTCTTTCCACATTGTCTCCTGATTGGCACTCAAATTTAGTGACTCATTCACTGATCCATGATCTCAGGACTATATTACGTGAATCATAAATTACCTTCAAATTTCTTCTTTTTTACTTTTAGAAAAGCCTTTTTCAAGCTTCATCTTAAGAAGTCTCTACACTGTGGTGATTGGCAAAATCTCTGCTGTGAAATAGGTTTAAATGCTTTTTGAAACTATTGGAGAAGTTGAAGCTGTAGGTTGTTTTTCCCTCCACTGATATGAGTGTCTATAGTGTCTATATCTGCAGTGTCTATATTGTTATATAGGAAAAAGAAAGAAGTTATTTCCAAATGGTTTGTGCCTTGTGCTAGTTTTGGTTCACTGGGCTGCATTTTCTGGCATTCTGTGACTATGGTTATTTCCTTGCTTTTGCAAACTGACCGTCCAAACCGGTCTTTTTAAGTTTGAGGACCTCGTTGGCCAAGAAAGACAAATTCTTATCTTGTTGAATCTTCTAATATTTTACAGATGAGAATGGGGATGTGTTGCCAAGCACCCTCAGAGTCTGATCTGGATGGCAACGGTTATTAATGAGAAAAAACATACAGGCTAGGAGAGACTGTAGCAGGTTGCTTTTGCCTTAGGTCCAAAACACACAGCAATAATCCAGTTTGAGATTTCGTTAACTGCTCTGGCTCAGTGCTAGGGAATTCTGGGAACTGTAGTTTTGTGAGACATTTAGCCTTCTTTGTCAGAGGGCTCTGGGGCCACAATAAACTACAAATCCCAGGATTCCCTAGCACTGAGCCAGGGCAGTTAAAGTAGTCTCAAACTAGATTATTTCTGCAGTGTGTTGTGGACCTTAGCCTACTAGAAAGGACAAAATTGTGTCCCTTCCTCTTCTCTCTCCTCGTTAATTCCTCACTGAATTAATAGAATGCAAACTACTTTTGGACCTTGAACTCAATTTGTGGCAGCTGAAGTAAGACAAAGACAAAGGAAGGTGGGATCAGGACATTTTAAAAGTAGAGGGAAAACTGCAACAACAGAGGATTAATTAAGACTGTCCCTCCTGATTAGACAGTATGTATTTCGTGGGGCTGCCTAGCCTTGCAAAGTTCTGACTGAACTAAATAAGAAATTGTGTCTCACTTTTTCCAGCAGTCTGAACCAAACATCAATTTGTGAATAATATTTTTGCCACGTATTTTTTCTGTTGAGCATTCCAATCACATTCCAGGTCTTCTGGAGTCAGGAGATTTGTTTAAAATATTTTAACAATTCAATGAAATACATTTAACCTTTCTAGATTCTGAGCCTGCAATGCTGCTCATCATGGAAAAATTTAAACTGAGCAGGAGCTTGCTGGAAGCTTTCTAATTAATTAATCAATCAGGCGCCTGTGAAACAATTGGCTTGCAGGAGAGCTAAAGTGATTGGGACAATTGTGAAATGCTGAGGTGAGAGATATAAAGAGGCACTGTGGGAAACCTTAACAAAGTACAATAGAATGCAGTTGAAGGGACATGATTCATTGTGCTGGGAGATTTGTGACAGGGGCAAAAGTGTCAATAGGCAAAAAGTAAACCTTGATATAGAATAAATTTGTTTTAGGAGGAAGTTAAATGAAAAGTAGTTGTACCATCATTCAGGGATTAATAAAGGGTAGAAGCAGACAACTGAGAAACGGCCACGAGTGGATTGGGTCTGCGGCAACTGCACAGTCCCCTCATAATGTGGGCCACAGTTGCTGGCCCCAAACCATGCCAGCAGAAGCCAGATTATTCTGGCTCCTTTTTGCTTTGGCTTAAAGAACCAGAGTGTGGCCTGGTTCTTGGAGGCTCCTTCAGTGTGTGTATGTGTCTGTATGGCAAGAGTGACTCTCATTGAGCCTTTTCTTCATCGTTTCAGCTTTCATTTCAGCCAGATGTGCGGGCAGGAGGGGGATCACCCAGAACTCTTTCTGCTTAGCATTTTCTTTCTAAACTCCTCTTGCACCGCATGGGGAAATCTGAAAGAACTGCTATCATGTTTCCATAGTGACCCATAAATAAGTCGACCTGGGATTTTGGGATCAATTTTTGGGCATAAATTTTTAGACTTATAGATGAGTATATAAGGTACTGTATAAATGTATGCTGTTTATATTATACATATTATAACTGAAGATAAAAAACCTCCAGGACTTTGGATGAATCAACTCTCTGTGATTGTTTCTTTTAAGTATGAAAAGTGGTCAGTGCACTGCCAATACCAGTAGCTGTTTTTTGTTTTTTTTTTTTAAATTCTGCTATGTACATTGTTTTGGCTGTAACTGGGTGATTTTTACCCAGACTGCACAGGGAATTGTCCTTCGTCCCAGTTTAATATATATGGCCGACAACTTTATTTTTATTTTTTTCAATAGTTTAAATTTTATTAGTCAAATAGTATATATCATAAACAAAACAGAGATACACAAATTATATATCACAATAACAAAAAGAAAGAAAAAACAAAAACCAGTATAGACACACACATACATACAAGCATACACATTCTAAAATCTTACTTGTAACCTTCTCCTTTCAATTCTCTTCATCTAAGACCATATCTTTCCCTCTTCTATTTCACCATTTCTTCATTCTTCCTCCCTCTTCCACTTCCCTTCCATGATCCTTTCCATTTCCTTTCTTCATCCCCAACTTCTCTCTCACTTTCAATCCTTTCCTTAAATTCAATCCAACCTACTCTTACCCGCTACTACTTACTCTTTCATTCAAATCTATACCATTCCAACTCTTTGTAACTTATATTTCTTGTTCTGCTCTTACTTTTGTATTCCTACTCCTACCCTTAAACCTATCTTCTGTTTAAATTTCCACATTTATAGTAAATCAGGAAAAGAAGAAAAGAAAGGGAAAAAACGAAAAACCAACCTACAGTCGTCCCCCGGGTTACGAAGGTAATCCGTTCCGGATTACTTTTTGTAACCCGGAAGCATTCGTTTCCCGGGGGACCGCTATTTGCAACGGACCATGCGGCCGATTTAAAGGGGCCACGCGGTTTTTTCTTTCGGATCCCGGGGGATCTTTCGGATCCCGGGGGATATTGTAGCGGTCCCGCCGGTTTCGTACCCCGGGGTTTTCGTACCCCGGGGGATTCGTAAACCGGGGGACCACTGTATAACAAAAAGACAAAAAATATCATTAAAATGTTATTCATCTGATTTCCTCACTTCCGATTTAATCTATACTTTGTACTAATCTATGTCCTCCCGATAAGTATCTATCCAATCTCTTTGCTACTATACTTCATTTCTATACTTTCTTATTACTAAGACATTCTATATTATCTCTTGAAATCCTTTCTGTGTTCTTTACTTATCTATTTTTCTTACTGTGACCTAAAACATCATCTCTTGTTTTTCTCTTCCAATCTATTCAATCAAGCTTATAGTTGCTAATTATCCCCATTGTCTTCTTAAAAATTTAATCACCAAATCCCAATCTTTATAGAAATTTTCTGATGTATTATCTTTTAGAAGTAGAGTTAACTTATCTGCTTCCATAGTATTGTATAGTTTCCATATCCACTCTTCTTTTGTAGGTGCAGTTTCTTTTTTCCAATTTTGAGCTGCTGTAATTTTAAAAAATATGATTTTTACACATCTCTTTTCTATTTCATCATCATCATCCAATATTCCCAACAAATACATTTCAGGTTTTATTTGCGTTTTTATCCTTATCATTTTATTAATAGTTTTATTAATCATTTTCCAATATTTTTGTGCAACCTTACACTTCCATATGCAGTGGTATCAAAGGAAGTTACTTAGTCGCTGCTAATGGATAAGGATATTATATTGCCTTACTTTTACTGCCTTTATCCTCAGCCCCTTCATAGTCAAAATGGGATGTGACCTCTGCAAGCATCAACCCGACCCTGGCCCCTCTTACATAAAGTTATGCAAACATTTCTAACAAGATGCAGACCCATAGTGACTCCAACAGTATCACTTTTGATCTCCTCTATGATTCTCATTTAGTGTCTTTGCCAAATGAAGAGCCCAGTGAGCATTGAAAGCTAGCATAGTATATTTTGATTGGCCTGATAAAGGTTTCTAGGGAGCCAGCATGGTGTAGTGGTTTGCATATTGGTCCAGACCATGGTTTGAATTCCCTCTCAGCCATGGAAACCCACTGGGCAAGTCACAATCTCTGAGTCTCAGAGGAAGACAATAACAACTCCCTCTAAACAAATCTTGCTCCCCCCCCCCCCCAAAATGACAGATTCATTTTATGGTTTCCATAACTCAGAAATGACATGAAGCAATACACAACAACAACTAAAGTTATCTGCAAGATTTGGATTTTGGATTTTGTTGTATTTTACTTTTGGAGCAACACTCAGCACAAAAGCAGATTATAACTGAAAATTTGTACATTAAATAATCTATCATTTAAAAGAAGATTTGTGTAGCTATTTGCACTAGCAATGGTGCAAATTTTGTGGTTTAAATCCAGGAAATGTCAAATTTGTTTGCTCTTTAACAGAGTGTCTTGTGTAACTAATTCATAATTTAACTAATAACTGCAAAATAACAGTTTTTAGTGCTGTGGATGAGAAATTGGATTTTCAGAAATTCATAAAGGTGTTTCCTTCCCTTCCAAGGTCAAGACAGGATCAAAGGTGAGGGGGTAAGTAAAATCATCGATGGCATACGTATTTTAGTTTCATTCTGGTAAGGGTCTTAGTTCAGGCTTGTAATGTAAGCTCAACTGGCAAATAAACATGAGTGTTAAGAGGTAATGCTTTCCCACATCTAACATTGTATTAGATTTTTTAGTTTATTAATGTTAAACTAAGCACATTGATTTTTTTCTACTACCTTTCATGCCTTTGATCATGATTTTTTTTTAACAGGACCTTATATACAATCTAGTATTAATTTAAACTGAAGTTTACTGTATTGAACCTCAGAGGGAGAGGTCATGTTATTTTTGCTAAGTTCTCAGAACTGGCTCTGATAATGAGTGAGGACTAGCAATTATTTTTTGTATTTTTATAGATTTTTGCTAGCTTGTCCAGGGACATACACCACCTATAATACATTTTATACCAGTTTTCTATTAGTTCTTGAGAAACTGTATACTTGAATCCCTTATTCCACATTGTTCTCATGTGTCCATTTGCATAAGGTGTCCAATATCGATAGCCTATTTAATCATTACATCTTTTACAACCTCTTCTTCCATTTGGTATTCTAGTAATTTTTTTAATATCCTCCCTATCATATTTTTGTTTTTCCCATACAAAATTTCTTCTATGGCTGCATTCCCACTACAATATACATCACATCAGGATGAAACGTATATGAATCTAGTTCCCATTTGGAATTGATTCTGATCCTTATCAGATCAATTCCAAAGGGGAAAATGCAGGGTAAGCCCAAATACTCCGAGGTTTCCTGACACCACTTCCAAAGTGGTGTTTTGAGATGAATCAATTTATTCTAAAATAAATTGATTCACCCCAATGGAAACCACAGCGGCAGACTCGTATCTGCTGCTGGTGACAGAGACATGGCAGGGGCAGCTGCAATGGCCCCTACCATCTCCTTGTCACCGGCCTTGCCTCCTTCCTCCTCCTCCTTCCCTTCTAAATAATAAATAATAATAAACTTTATTTTTGTATCCTGCCTTTCTGCCAGGGCAATCAAGGTGGCTTACATGAAATAAAATGGATTTACGGTAGATAAAACATTACCTGGATAAAAAGATAGACCCCCCCAAGAGAATTAAATATAATATTATTTAAAGGAGAAAAAACACAACAGTTAAAAACAACAACATAATATAAAAACAGTGATTTTCTGGTATATAATGTTGGATGGAGTGGGGAGAGCTCAGAGTGAGTTGGATTGCTCTCTTCGGGGAAGGCCTCCTGGAAGAGATCCGTCTTGACAGCTTTTTTAAAGCTGTCTAAGCTCATTATTTGATGGATCTCTTCTGGCAAGACATTCCATAGCCTGGGAGCGGCAGCGGAAAATGACCTCTGGGAGGTTGCTGTTAATCTGGTTTATATAGGTTGCAGTAGATTCCTCTCAGAGGACCTGAGGGTACGGGGCGGATCGTATGGAAAGAGGTGATCAATTAGATAGGTTAGGCCCAAGCCATGTAGGGCTTTAAAGGTAACCACCAACACCTTATACTGTGCCCGGAAACCAATAGGCAGCCAGTGAAGAGATTTCAAAATCAGTGTAATATGATCACACCTGTTTTTACCTGTGATCAGCCTGGCTGCCATATTTTGTACTAATTGTAGTTTCCAAACTAGGTATAAAGGTAGCCCCATGTAGACAGCATTGCAGAAACCGAGTTGTGAGGTTACCAGTGCATGTACTACAGTTTCTAGGTCCCTTACTTCCAGGAATAGGTGCAGCTGGCGTATCAGCTGAAGCTGATAACAGGCACTCCTGACTGTCACAGTCACCTGATCTCTCATGTGAAGTGATGGGTCTAGGAGCACCCCCAGATTGCGAACACAGTCCCTAGAGGAGAGTGTGACCCCATCCAGGACTGGAGGTTGCAACCCAATACCTGGTTTGGGGGCCCCAACTGTAAGTAGCTCCATTTTGTCTGGATTCAGCTTAAGTTGTTTTTTCCTCATCCAGTCCATTACCACTTCAAGACACTGATTGAGGGGAGAAATGCCATCTTTCATCATGGCTGCTGACTGAGACATGGAGAAGTATATTTGGATGTTATCAGCATACTGATAACACCCCGCACCATGTCTATGGATGATTTCCCCCAGCGGCTTCATTAACTATTGAATAGCATCGGGGCCGGGATGGCACCCTGAGGGATACCACAATTAAGCTCCATTTTTGAGGAGCAACTGTCCCCAAGCATCACCCTATGGAATCTACCTGAAAGGAACGGAACCACTGCAATGCAGTGCCTCCGATTCGTAGCTCTCTCAGCTCTCTCATACCATCAAGGCATCACCCCCCTGGATGGCCAGCCATGATGGGCAGGGATCAAGGGGGCACGTTGTCTTTTTCACTTCCCCAAGGAGCTTGTCCACATCATCAGTACTCACAGACTCAAACCGATCCAGTTTAATCTCAAAAACGAGTTTATTGGACACCTCATCAGTCGATTCTGCTGTAATCTTGGCATCCAAGTTGGCTCTTGTCTGAGATTTTATCTGCAAAGTAGTTGTTAAAAGCATCATAGCAGGCTGTTGTCAGGTTAAGTAAAGGGTTCTGCACTTATTTTATCATTTTATTAACCTCAATTCCTGTTAGTTCTGGCAGTTTCCCTAGTTCTTTAAAATCTATGTTTTTCGTAATAATTGCCGACTTTGTTTTATTTATTTTACAACCTGTTACCTCTCTGAATTCTTTCATAATTTCCATCAGTACTTCTATGTTTTCAGTTGGGTTTTCCAAATTTAATACCAAATCTTATATTTTAAAATTTTTATCCTTTGTAATTTGTAATTTATTGTCCTTATTAATTTTTCAAATTAGTAGCTCTATTATCATCAAGAAAAATAAAGGTGACAGAGGACACCCTTGTCTTGTTACTCTAGCTACTTAAATTGCCTTAGTCTTGACTCCATTTACTAAAACATATGCTCTTTGGTTTTTATACATTTCCTTAATACAAATTTTGTAATTGTCTCCTAATTCCATTTTATTTGCAGTTTCCAACAATGTTATCCAATTAGCCGAATCAAAAGCTTTTTTTTCCAAATCAAAGAATATGAGTCCTAATTTTTTATCAATGTGTTTAACACATTTAAACAGCTCTTTAATCTTTTTGCCAGGATTGAGGTAAAAATCTTATATTGAGTAGTGATATTGGTCTGTAATCTGAGGAGTCTTCTAAATCTTTATTTTCTTTAGGAATCAAAGTTACATTTGCCTCTCTCCAGGAATCTGGCATTCCTTCCTCCCTAATTTTCTCTATTGTGACATACAAAGGGGTACTTGACTCATTTTTAAAAGTTTTATAAGAAATTGCTGGCAGTCCATCCAGTCCTGGTGTTTTACCTTTCTTACTTTGTTGTACAGCTTCCATTATTTCTGTGACTGATAAATTCAAATGTTCCCTTTGTGTTGTACTCAATATTGGTATATCTTCCTGATCCAAACATTCTTTTAAATTTAAGTTGTCTACCGAGCATTCCTCATATAATTTGGTATAATAATTGTAAAACACCGCTTTAATTTTTTCTGATTGAGTATGTATATCTTTTCCCTCTTTAATTTTTGTGATCTGTTTTTTCTCCTTCTCTTTTTTAAATTTTGACGCCAACCAATTTCCCCATTTTATTTGAGTGTTCAAAATTATGTTGTTTTAATTTCCTTAAACTATTTTCCAATTCTGTAACTAATTCCATAGAGCTTTTTTCTGTAATATTTTTATCTCCTGTAGAACCTTCCTATCATTTGGTTTGTCTTTTAAAATTTGTTGTTTTGTTTTTAATAAATCATCTAGTTTCTTTAATTTATGCTTCTTTTTCTTTTGAATTATGACATTTTGTTGTATAAAGAGTCCTCTTACCACAGTTTTAAATTATCTGTTTTGTTATCTTTACTTCTATTTTTTTTTTAAAAAAATCTAGAATAACTTGCTTTTCTACTACTTTTGGGTCTTTTAATAGTTCTTCATTTTGTCTCCAATTATGTTTCTTTTCAGGTTCTTTAACTATTAAAATTTGCGGGTTATGATCTGAAATGTATCTCAATAAGATTTCTATTTCTTTTGTTTCTGTCAATATTGTCTTGCTAGTTAAAATTAAATCTATTCTTTCTAGAGATTGGTGTCTATCCTAATAGAATGTATATCCTTCTGTCTTATATAATTGTCTCCAAGTGTCTACTAACCCATGATCTTCCATCAAATTAAATAATGTCTTTGGTAGTTTGCCTTGTCTTTAATTTTTTTAACAGATTTTCTATCTGTTTTGGGGTCAAGTACTCCATTGAAATCCCCCAACAAAATGATATTATTGTACTCATATTCTTTCATTTTTTCATGCAAATCATCATAAAATTTCCTTTTGTTTTCTTGAGAACAATAGATACCTATCAATAAAATTTTTATTCCTTTCCATATAATTTCTACTTCCAATAGATATCTTGAAAATTTCTCTTGAATTTATCTGATTTTTAACATTCATTATTATTATTATTATTATTATTATTAAACTTTATTTGTATAGCACTGCAAATTTACATGGCGCTGAACATACAATCTGTAATTAGACGGTTCCCTCCCTTCAGGCTTACAATCTAAAAAAAAATATTCCTTTTTTCTTTTTGTCCATTGATGCAACATATTCTCTGCCTAGTTTCTCATTTCTGATTAGTCTAATATCTTTAGTTCTGATATGTGATTCTTGTATGCAAATTATATCACATTTTTGTTTTTCTAGAATTAAAAAAAACGTTCTTATACTTCTGCATGAGTTCAGTCCTTTAACATTAAGTGTTAATAATTTAATTTTGGCTTTGCTCTCCCCCTTAATTAACCTCTTTAATTCAGTTTATCTACACTTAACAAAGGATACCGATTTTTTAAAATGAAATAATTTATATTAAGAGAACAATAGAGAGAAAACCAACCTGTCTTAACCTTCTTCTCCTTCTTCTCACAACTTTACAAGCTTTTTTGCAAGGATGTTAGAAAAGTTTTTGCCCTCCTACCCCAGGAATAATGAGACAAGACAACGGAAAGTGGGTTCAAACATGGCCATTTATTAACTTAACCTATTTATTAATTTCTCAAAAGAACTGCAAACCAGGTGGGGACATAGCCAAGGAGAGGAGCAGCTGGAGCTGATGATCTATGTCTGAGACCACCTCTGCAGCCTCCCCTGGGCAACAGCACCTGAGCCCCAATGGTAACCCAAAAGCTGGGTAACCCCACCTCCCAGGTCCCAAGGCCAAAAGAGGTGGTTCCATAGACCTCCCTTCCTAGTTGCTCACCAAAATCCAAATTTCTTTCAAATGATGCCAAAGATACGGGGCAACCATCTGCTTAGCCCCTGTCTCCCACCAAGGCATCCAAAACACCCTTAATGCCCCATTGTAGGTCTGTTTAGGAAATATAATTCCCTAGTTCAGACAGATGAACTCCATCTGTTCAATAAAGCTCAGGCTATTGAAATATGATTTGTGGATATTGCCCTGGCTGTGGAGCACTACAAAGCTTGATCATGTATGGCCATCTCAGCCGGAAGTCTAGATTTTGTTGAATTTTGATGAACTGATTAATTTTGAGCTGTCCTCAGAACTTTGTTTCACATCTAATTTGGATTTCTGTAGTCCTCTTTTAAACATGTATTTCGTTCCCTTCCAAGTAGAGATGCAAACCCATTTTTCGTACAATGAGGATTGGTAGTTGTAGTCTAAAAAAGTGACTCTCCAAAGGTTTGAATAAAAGTCACAAGGTATATTAGCCTGGCCTTCTTTTAAATAGAAGCTTGACAGAAAATGAATTGAAACTTTAGAAAAGCTTTTGTCTACAAGTTTTTGACAGGTCATTTCCCAGTGTAGCTTTGGCCCTCTTTCTGGAACAATTTTTTGAAGAAATTTAAAAGTAGGTTAGGAAAAGCTGAAGCTTATCCTAACAGGCCACTAGTCAGCCACTTGCTTCAATAACCTGGGAATAAAAACTCAAAGGACTTAGTTCTGAGCAGACACTCATAGGATTGATTTGCAAATGTCAGTGAAGCAGAGTGTAGTCTTATTGTTAGGTGCTATGAAATAATGTGTAACTAGTTTTTCCTGTCACTTGAAAGAGAAGGTAGCTACAGGTCAAAGTGAGATGTGACTGCTTCCCTTCTCTTGAGAATACTGTTCAGAGAAGAAAAATAAATATCATTTGAAGTATTTTTGTAGGAGTGGGTGAATCTGCTGTTATTTTTTGTGAGTTGTGACTCTAACATTCTTGCTGTGAAAGGATGGTGTGAAGATTTTATTAGTCACTAGATACACAGACTTAAACAAGTCCTCACTCATCAGAGCCAGTTCTGAGAAAGTAGCAAAAATAACATGACCTCTCAATCTCTCAGGTTCAAGACAGTGAACTGCAGTTTAAATTAATACTAGATTGTATATAAGGTCCTATTAAAAAAATCATGATCAAAGGCATAAAAGGTAGTAGAAAAGAATCAAAAGGCTCAGAGATTGTGACTTGTCCAGTGGGTTTCCATGGCTGAGAGGGAATTCAAACCATGGTCTGGACCAACATTCAAACCACTACACTTTTATTAGGCCAATCAAAATACACTATGCTAGCTTTCAAAGCTCACTGGGCTCTTCATTTGGCAAAGACACTAAATGAGAATCATAGAGGAGAAGAAAAGTGATACTGTTGGAGTCACAATGGGTCTCCATCTTGTTAGAAATGTTTGCATAACTTTATGTAAGAGGGGCCAAGATCGGGTTGATGCTTGCAGAGGTCACATCCCATTTTGACTATGAAGGGACTGAGGATAAAGGCAGTAAAAGTAAGGCAATATAATTTCCTTATCCCTTAGCAGTGACAAAGTAACTTCCTTTGATACCTAGGCCACCTATGTCATCAGTCAGGTTACAAGCCACTTCATAGGCAGAAAATAGTGGATCTCTGAAGAAGCCTTTGCACCATCACATCAGAACACAGGTTTAGATGTTGTAACAGGGAAAATATTCCAATGTGTGGCCCTTCCCCTATTCACTGTGGGAGTCTGTGGCCTACCAGGTTGACTCTATGCCCCACAGAAACAAGAGCAATGAGGTTTGCTGCTTATCAACTGAAGTTCAGTTTTATTCACAACACTCAAACCTCACCCAATAACTATAGCAGAAACATCTCTTTCCAGTTCCTGAGTGTCCAGCCAGCAGCCAGGGGAACTTAAGTTTCCTCCTCGAAAAGGTGGTCTGCACTCGCTATGTCTGGTTTCCTGGGCCTGTTCTCTGTGTCTTTGCAGTTGGCCTTCTCTAAGACTTGAAGGTTGGGACCCACTCTACAACAATGACCCCTGGCATCCTACCACTCTCCCTCATAGTCCAGGGATTCCGCTGACATCACTGAGCCTGGGGTCTTCCAGCCTTCTCCCTCCTCCTCTCCTCTCCTCTCCTCTCCTCTCCTCTCCTCTGCAGTGTGAGGCAGGAAGTTGTTTTGGCCACTCATGGTCCACAACCATGAGTAACATAGCCACCACCCTCCCCTGGTGTTCTGGACACCTATGCCTCTCACTCTCCCTGTTTGTGACCACAGCTCTGTTTTTCACTTTCACCTTCCTCTTCATGTCTACCTCACCCTCCTTCTTATCCTCCCCTCTTCAATCAGGCCCCTTCCTCTCTAATAGCCAGCCTAGGTTCTTCTGTCCTTGCGCCTAACTTTCTTGGCTTCCCTCAAGGGTCTGTAAGTGAGCATTTGTTGCTGCTAAAGTGGGTGCCCCTGGCAGAGTTGTTCTTCCTGGTCTTTCCTCCCGACAGGAGCCTCCTCTCTTATAGGCAGGACCCTCTGACTCCATGGCTAGGTCATCACAGAATAATAGCCAAATTCAAATTGTTTTAGCTTTCTTGGAGGTAAAAGCCACAATGCTATTACTGAACATATATATTTTGGATTTGAAGATACAGAACTTACTCGCAACAGGGTCATCCTAAACTAGAGAGAGCAAATTAACCTTTAAAGCCCTACATGGCTTGGGTCCATCTAATCTCAGGGACCGCCTCTCCCCATATGAACCCCCCCGCACACTTCGGTCCTCTGGGAGAAATCTGTTGCAGCCCATGAAGACTAGGTTAGCGCAGACCTCCCAGAGGGCCTTTTCTGCTTCTGCTCCCAGGCTATGGAATGGCCTGCCGGACGAGATGCGTCTTATTACATCACTAGACTGTTTTAAAACAGCCTTAAAGACGCATCTCTTCCGGCAGGCCTTCCCTGAAACTGTATAATCTACCTGGCTCCTAAAATCATTCAGCCAATTCCCAACTCCTTATCCCCCCCCCTCTGTATTTTGTTGCTACCCATGCTGTGGCCAGCATTGCGGTTTTGTGTACTATGTTGTATTGTATTTTTATTGTTAGTAATTTAATTTTAAACTTAACTAATTTAATCCTATTTTAAGGGGGGGAGGTTGGGATGGAATTCTTGAATTATTTTAATCTGTAATATGTTTTTAACCTTGTTGTACCCCGCCTCGATTGTTTTACAGAGGGGCGGGTAAGAAATAATAATAATAATAATAATAATAATAATTATTATTATTATTATTATTATTATTATTTGGACTGGGCCTTACTCTCAGAAGTATGTATATCGAAGTCCTCTGTTAATACCGATCACAGAACTGACTTGTGCCTCTTACACAAAGAAGAATGAGGTCGTGGTGGGGGAGTGCAAATGCTTTCCTGCTTAGTAATTAATGTAATTGGGTCTTCCAGTATGTGTGTGTGTGTCTGTCTGTAAGCATGCATGCATGTTTCAAGTTATCAGTTAACTTTTAAGGACCCCAATAATTCCATTGGAATTTCTTAGGCAAAGAATATTCAAAAGTGTTTTTGCCAATTCCTACCTCTCATATAGCCTCCAGCACATGGTGTTCATTGGTTGTCTCCCATCCAAGTACTAACCAGGGCTGATCCTGCTTAGCTTCCAAGATCAGATGGGATGTGGCACGTCTGTTTTACTTTGTCTCAAACTGCTCACTCTTCCTGTTCATGTTTCTTTACAGTGGCTGGAGTTGAATTTGCCCTGAAATTACATTAAGGACAGTCATACCTGACTGAAACACAATCTACTAAGACAGCATAAAGGCATGAGTATAGTGGGCCCTTGGTATCAGCTGAGTTTGGGTTCCAGGACCCTCCATGGATACCAAAATCAGTGAATGCTCAAGTCCATTATATACAATGATGGATTAAAATGTTTTCCCTTCTATAATATGGTAAATTCAAGGTTTGCCTTTTGGAAGATTTTGGAAGATACCTTGGAATAGATGGTAGGCAAACCCAGAGAGCCCTAAGACCCTGAGCATGTTTTTCAGTTCAATAACTGTGCAAATAGTACCATTAATGGGCTTCACATTTAGACCACCCAAATCACCAGAATACTCTGGGTAGTATACAATATATTTTTAAAAAATAAATGCAAACAATGAAAGAATGAAACCATGATGAAATCCAGATGTCTTCTTGGCTGCTGAATGTAACATCTTCCTAGCACTCAAACAATAATAACTGCACTCTGGGGAGATATAACCATGCCTGACAGTGCATCTGTTGTAATCATTTGGAGTGTAGATACATATCTAGTATGAGCACCTACCATGAACTTTGCCTTTTTCTTCCTGGTTGTAGGCCAAAGTTTTATTATCAATTTAGCTTTCCTTCATCGCCATAGATACGAGTACAGTTCAAAAAGGGCAAAATCAAAACTCAGCATGCTAAAATAGAATAGAATAGCACAACAACAATGAAACAAGTTTTTTTTTTTTTAAACCAAAACAAAACCACTATTCTATCCATTGTATACTTAACAGATGAACATGTAAAATGCCTGGACAAACAATCAGACTAGGAGCTGAAAATACTATAGTTTTTTTTCCCCAATAACCACTTATATCCTTTGCTGCACAAGCAGCTAAATCCAATGCCGCACTAAATCTTTTGTGTGCAAGTGGCTAAATCCCAATTATAGTAGATGCACTGAGACATATAGGTCTTCTTATTGTCTTAAGTAACGCCTGCTGGCTGGCTCTGCTTTGGACTGACATTGTGTTAAAGCTCCCCAGAAGTTCCAAGCACACCTATTTTACCAAGAAGGAGCTTGGAACCATGGTTCTGAAGTCTTTGGAATTTGATAGAAGGTAAAACAAGGAAAAAGTAAATTCATTGCTTCTCAATAACAGCCCATACATACTGATCCATCACCATAATTATAATCCCTACTCTGATTTTATAGGATAAAAAAAATCAAAATGTCAAGTACTTTTGTTCCCGATACATCCCCCCTCTCCCCCCCCCCCAAAAGATAAAAGGTTTTCATCTCCTGCACTTGAAAAAAATATCAACTGAAGAGAATCCAGTATGAACAGATACATCTCGGGGGATTTGTCTGTACTGAGTAAAATGGAAAATCTGTTTCCTTCCAATATAAAGCTGCTTTCCTGACGAGCACCTCCATGCGTTTTGCAGCCTTGAATCTATTTCTGAAGCCAGCAGGGCATCCGGAACAAATAGCATGAGGATAGGAGAATTATGTGCACATCAACAAATTAAAGCAAAGATGGATTGCCAGAATTGCCTAGATGCTGGAAAGATCTAGAATAAAACTATTGTGTGTGTATGACTAAACAAACATTGATTCTGAGCTGCTGGAATATGTCACAGCAGAACCAATATGGGAAGTTAGAATTTGGATACAAAGGAATCAAAGAAGCCATAGATTAAATTCTTCTGAAATCATTTATCTAAATAACACTAGCATGTCAATGAGCCAGACCATAGATAATGTTGCTACCAAACTCTCTTTCTGAAAAAACTTTCAGAATTGAGATGTAGTGTGGTTATGTAAATCTTTCAATTGACAAAGGAATTTTAGGAGGATTCATGACAGTTCTAAATTTATTCAGGAATAAGCCACTCTGAAGAACACTAGACCAACCATCATGCTGAAATGCAACCTGAAGAACATCCTCATAGAGCTCAAAGATAATGTGAAGAATAGATTTGCAATATTAAGCCTAATTGACCTGTAGCCAGAAGAACTCTGGACTGAGGCCAGAGATATTGTCAGAGAGGAATGCAAAAAGACACTATCTACAGCCAAAAAAGAAAGAGATGCTGTAGTGAGCAGGCCGAGGAAACAGCCAATCACAGAGCTCCAGGAGTCCAGCCAATGAGAATCTGGATGGGCAGGGCTATAAAAGAGCCTTGACAGGGAGCGAAAGTGGGTTTTTATTTGGTTGGAGTTTTGAAGGGAAGAGACACCTTGGAGGGAGGGTGTGCTCTTTGGGTTCCTAAGGGAACATTTATAGGTTAGTGTATAGACCAGGGAAGGGTCTGAGAAGTCCAGTATGGACTAGATAGGCTTGAGGGAGTCTAGGAAGGGAGGCTCAGAACAAGCCTGGAGGTTTAAGGAAGAGTTTGGCTTTAATACTGGCGATAAGGTTGCCTGAGTGGCTGTAGTGTATTTGTTTAAGGAACTTTTGTAACTAAGGAAACAAGACAAACAAAGCTTTAAATATATTTCACAATTTATTTCTTTATTTTATAAATAAACTTTATTCTTGTTTTGAAGTACTGCTTGGCCTCTGTTGAACTATTGAAACACGCTACCAAAGGTATCAGTGCCTCAATAGAAGACAGGTGGTGGGCGAACAAGAGAGAGGGTTATCACATTTGGTTCACACCACAGATGCCGCAATGGATGACAGATTAAACTCTTCAAGCAGTTAATAATAGACAAAAAGCAAAAATAAAAGATGATAGAAATAGAATCAGAACCCTGACTGCAACTGTTCAATGACTTGTTCACAGGGACAAGGAGATCTGCTATAATGCATGCAGAGAAATAGAAGGCAACAACAAAAAAGAAAGAACAAGAGACCTCTTCCACAAGATCCAAGAAATCAAAGGAAAATTTAAACCAAGAGTGGGGATGCTGTACGACCAGCAGGGAAACACACTACATGACCAAGTAGAAACAAAAAGATGATGGAAAAAATACATGGAAAACTATATAAAGGGTGAAAAGGTAACAGATTCATTCAAGCAAGAACCATACGCATATGAACCTCCAGTTTTAGAAAGTGAAGTGGTGTGGTTAGCATGGTGAAAATTCAGAATTTTACTTGCTCAGGAGATAAAATTGTAGTGCTGAAATGAGAGCAAAAATTGTTATTCCAGGTCATGTCAAATGTTCTGTTTTGGAATGTAAACAATTTGGAAATGGCTCCTAACTTAAGATTTTAACCCAAAGATTTTAACCAGATGGCCCTTGTGGTCTCTTCCAACTCTATGATTCGATGAAGAAAGGTGACAGGAATAGAATAAATTCATTTGAAAAGTGATGCTGGGGAAGAGCTCTGTGGATATCATGAACTGCTTTCACAAATAAATGGTTCCTAGAGCAAATCAAGATTAAGCTCTCCCTAAAAGCCAGTATGACTGAACTGAGATGGTTGTACTTTAGATATATTATGAGAAGAGGTTACTCATTAGAAAAGACAATAATGCTTGGGAAGGTAGAAGACAGTAGGAAAAGAAGACCACATGTCAGATGGATAGACTAAGGGTATTTACAGACAGGCAAGAATTGCCAGCATTGGGGTGGAGTGGGGCTGTGATGACCACACACCATGCACCCTGACTCTGCTCTGATGTCAGCGTCATGCTGCACACCCAAGGGTGTCAGGAACTATCGGGGCAGTCTGTTCAGCCTCTAAATCAAGGAAGCCAAAGTCCTGAGTCTGTAAAACCTGAGTAGGGCTGTTGATAGTACGGGGATTTAGAGTTATTTCATTTATAAGGTCATCATAAGTGAAAATCAACTTGTTGGCAGTTAATAACAACAAGACACCTCTCTGTGTTCAGGAGCACTTACTGTTAGTAAGTGTGCATAGGAATGCCATCAAATAATACTAAAGCAGGTTCCACTTGGGTCCAGATTTCATCCTTATCACCTGTTTGTAGGTTATATTGAGGGTGCAGCTGCACTGTAAAAATAATCCAATTTAACATGGTACCATCCTACAGAATCTTGGGATTTGTAGTTTTGTGAGGCACCAATATGCTTTGGCAGAGAAGGCTAAAGACCTTGTAAAGCTACAAATCCCATGAGTTTATAGGATGGTGCTACAGCAGTTATAATTATGCCAAACTGCCTTATTTCTACATGTAAATGCACCCCGAGTTCCCTTCAGTTTCTGCAGAGAATCTGTCGTGCCAAGTAACAGTGGATTCATCATGTGTGTGTGTGGAAGTACCCAATATTTTTTGCGTTAATATAGCTGTATGACCCTCCACAAATGATTCTGTAATATCAACATGGAAGGCTTGTAAGCTGTTACAGGCAGAGATGTCTGTAGGCTCTGACATGCATTGATTATATAGAAGAAGTTTGCAGCACAAGATGGACCAATGTTTTGATTTGGTAGTGGTTGCGATCCAGCTTCAATCGATCTTGGATGAAACAGATTTTCTAGATCCATTTCAAACCGGTTTTCGGGCGGGCTATGGGGTTGAGACGGCCATGGTCGCCCTGGTCGATGATCTCCGTCTGTGCACCGACAGGGGTGGCGTGTCCCTGCTGGTGCTCTTGGACATCTCAGCGGCTTTCGATACCATCGACCATGGTATCCTTCTGGAACGCCTGGCAGAGGTGGGAATCAGAGGCACTGCGCTCCAGTGGTTCAGGTCCTACCTCTCTGGGAGGTTCCAGATGGTGCAGCTGGGGGACGCTTGCTCCGATATGAGGGCCCTCAGCTCGGGGATCCCTCAAGGAGCTATCCTGTCCCCCATGCTCTTCAACATTTACATGAAACCGCTGAGAGAGATCATCCGGAGGCATGGGGCACGGGGTTATCAGTACGCTGATGACCCCCAAATAGTTTTCTCTATGTCTCCCACTGAGGCAGTGACCAGGGATGGCGTCGCTCCTCTCGTGGCCTGTCTGGAATCGGTAATGGACTGGATGAGGGAAAACAGACTCAGCCTGCATCCAGAGAAAACGGAAGTACTCGTGATAGGTTCTCCCGGCCCAGGGATGGAGGTGGTTCCACCTGTCCTGAGCGGGCTCATGCTTCCCGTAAAGGACACTGTACGCAGCTTGGGGGTGCTCCTTGATTCGTCGCTCCATCTTACTTCTCAGGTGGCTGCGACGGTCAGGAGCACCTGTTTTCAGCTTCGGCTGATACGCCAGCTGCGTCCCTACTTGGACTGGAGGGACCTTGAAACTGTAGTACACGCTCTGGTAACCTCTCGATTGGACTTCTGCAATGTGCTTTACATGGGGCAGCCTTTGTATCATACTCGGAAGCTGCAATTAGTGCAGAATATGGCAGCACGGTTGGTCTCTGGTGCTCACAGGTCCTCCCATATAACACCAATACTGAAAGATCTTCATTGGCTGCCTATTCACTTCCGGGCGCAGTACAAAGTGCTGGTTATTACCTATAAAGCCCTAAATGGCTTGGGCCCAGAGTACCTGAAGGACCGCCTCTCCCCACATAATCCGCCCCGCACACTTAGATCTGCTGGGCAACTGTTGCTTAGAGTTCCAGAGGCTAAATTATCAACGACTGTGAAGAGGGCGTTCTCCATCTTGGCCCCCAGCCTCTGGAACTCGTTGCCCACTGAGCTCCGCTTAGCTCCCTCCCTCACCTTGTTTAAAAAGGGGCTAAAGACGTATCTATTTGGACGAGCTTTCCCCTGAAATTCTCCTCCTTACCGTGATCCCCCCCCTCCCCCGCATCCTGAGTTGGCTGACATACCCTTTGTATCAGCACATCGCCATTGCAATGTTTATTGACACCAATATTGTTTTGTCCTTTGTTGGAATGTTTTTAACTATGTATACCCTGTACACCGCCCTGATCGCTGGAAGGGCGGTATATAAATAAAGTCTTATTATTATTATTATTTAGTCAGAAGGGCATCATCCACACATAAGAGGGTAATACTACAAGTCTCTGGGGAACCCCAGAGTTTGTAGAATGATACACACAAAAAGTAGTTTCTGCTCCAAGCCAGTCCAATGTGGATTGAGTCTGGGATCCTGTTGGTGCTTACACTGCTAGAACTGTCTATTATGTAGGCATAACTGCTTTGAGCAAGATGCAGGAATGGCAGGAAGAAGATTACAAAAAACAATCTTTATCAGAACATAACACTACTCTTTTGAGATATGAGAAGCTGGAAAGGCAGCTTTATTTCCTGCTGGAGATGGCTTTTGCTGCTCTTCTCCCCTCCCATTTTCACAGTGTCCACTGTCATTTTATCTCTCCTGCTGTGCTGCTGTCCTTTTCTTTGTTGGCATAGTTACTCCTGCCAGAAGAATCCAGGCATCAGACTGCTAAGTGGCATGAATTGCCACTTTATTGTGTCCTTGACAGTGTGCCATTTATTTGGCAAAAATATGTTTCCACGTGAAAGCTATGTTCAGTGACATTTGGCAGTGGGCTCTCATGTGACATTCTTGATGTTTGGATTCAGGGTGCTGGTAGACTACCATTACTCCAAAGGAAGTCAAAAGTTTTCCTTTTTCTCTTTTTCTAAAAAAAAAAAGCACACATGCATGTATACACACCTGATCCACCACCAGTTAAATGGCCATGAGGCAACCTGGCTGTGTTCTTTTCTACCATGCCATGCATTGTATCATTGGTGTAAGCAGAGTGGAGGATGAGCACTTGATGAAAGAGAATGATTTAATATGAAGCATGCAAATCCCAGTAGACTCATATGAGAGCATACAAAATGTGATGGTCTCGTTCATCATTCTATTCCCACGTGGCCAGCTAGAAGCTCCTGAGAAGCCTACAAGGATGACCTTGCACAAGAACAGCCTCCCATCCACTTGGTTTTCTCAGGAGCTGGTATTCTGAAGGTGATAAACAAAAAGGGGTACATTTATATCAGAAAAGATTTCCTTTTATTGATTACACTGTCCAGTGAAAGTTAGTGGGTACATTAAAAGAGAAAATAAATAAATAAATAAATAAATAGCCCAGGATATAGTATTTGTAACTTGTAAAATGTACTTTTTTTATTCTACCTCCATTTACCATGCATTTAAATTCAGCATATTTACTCCACCTCCATTCACTATGCATTTAAATTCAGCAGCTCAATGGACAGCCATAAGTGGCCAGCCATGATTCTGAAGCCTCTCTGTATATTGATTTTGGACATTTATTGACTTACTATTCTCTTAATGTGGATATGGGGTAAGACAAAGTTTTTATATTCACCAGTTACATTCAGTTATTTTTACACAAGAGAGGAGTTGAATGCTTCATTAATTCTCTAGGATTAAATGATGTTGCTCTTTCTCAGAGAGTCATATTCCCCAGTAGATTTCATTGCCAGTTATGTTCAGTGCAATGAAATCAGGGGATTAAGAATTTCCCTTTAAGAAAAAATAGATTTTTAAAAATTTAGCTCAGGAGCTTTGAGGCAGGAAACATGATGGCAGGACTAGGAAACCTGTAGCTCTTTCCAGTGAGTATTAACATTGGTCAGAGGTGCTGGAAAAGTTGAAGTTCAACAATATGTGGAAGGCAAAAGTCCTCCACTCAGTTATATTTACAGCATTGTAGCACTCAGCATTTCAACTGAGGCTGCTTCCCCACTGCAGAATTAATGCACCTCTGAGCGGAAACTTTGCATTCAAGGGAAATTGCCTCTCCCCAAATGATTCAGGGATGCTGGAGGGGAGCTGATGATTCCCTGACATTTAGGAAGCATGCCAGGCTTTCACACACTCACACTTCCACAATGCTTGAGTGGCTGTTTACCAGCACTTACTCCACAGTAAACGCTAGTCTGAAAATCTTCAGTGTCACTGTCTCAGCCACTGATTTGGACAATTCTGGATTTTGGAATATTTCAGATTTTTGCATTCCAGACAAGGGAAACTCAATCTATATTGGGGAGCCAAATTGGATCAGGGCAGTGATTGAAGCAGAAGGGCTGTCTCCCTCTTGCTGTGTTTATGATCTAAAGCAGGGGTTCCCAACCTTTTCAACTTGTGGAGCCCTTTTTAGAATCATTTTCTATAGTGGAGCCCCTAAAAAGCTTACCCTATGTCTTACAAGTTAATGGTGTTTTAGGAGTACTATTACTTTTTGTTTCTTATCCTTTAATTTCATTCAATTTTTATTTCTTTCATTTTCCTGGAGTGGCGGTGGAGCACCTGGGAAAGGGCTTCTCGATGCACAGGTTGGAAACTGCTGATCTAAAGTATCTCACTTAATTTGCAATTTACCATATGTAAGAAAACATAACATTATTCCGATGTGTAGGGCATATATGTGAACAATAGGAATACGACAGCACAATAAATAGCTGTGGTTTAGGTCCAGACTGTTAGAGACCCTATTTCTTTATATGAGTCTGTCTGAGTTTTCAAATCCTGGGGAGGGAAGATCTTTTCCCTCATCTCACCAGTGTGTCAGGGACATCTGATGAGGACACATGAGAGTGCCTTCTTGGTGGCTGCAGAGGGGGTCAGCCTTCTCTTCACTTCTTCCACAAACAAGAAAATACCTTTTTATTTAGAAGGATTTTGGTGATTAACTAGTTGTGGCAGAAGGATCTTTTAATTGTTTGTGTGCATGTGTGTGCTTATATGCGGCACTTTTATAAATGTATTTGAAGTATATCTCAAAACTTAGTGCTATATTTAACAGAGTAACATTTTTTTGAACTTTTTATTATGTATTTTTAAAAACAGTGCTTTCTTTTAATCAAAGTTGTGAGCCACCTGAGCTTCCATATTGGGAGAAAAGTGGGATATCAAATCAATCAACTCATTCACTCACTCATCCAGTCTTCAGTATTAAACATCAACTGTTTTTGATACTTGACTAAGGATTAGTGGGATTGCTTTAGCAGCCTCTGACTCCTATCCTAAATATGTTTGCTTTTTCTGGCCCTAAGTGACCAGCTTGTGTTTTCCCCAAGCACTTTAGCACACTGTGTCAGCACTCTTGGTGCATCTGTCTATGCACATCTGGTACATCTTTTTTATTTTAATCAAAGTGTTCACCTGTTCTGTTAGCATTACCTTTCCAGTCACAGTGTTTACTAACTTCTATTCCCAATGAGTGATGAACTAGTTTGTACTAGAAAATGTCTGTGGTACCAAGAACTAATGTAAGCTTTAGGTTGCAATTGTTATCATATGATTAAGGGCAGGTAGTATTATTGTTATATAATATAATGAATAGTATTATATAGGCATAAATGTGTATTTCAGGCTAAGCATTCCCAGATCCCTAAGCCAGTCCCCATGGTTTCCAGACCTTTCATCATTTTGGTTGTCCTCCTCTGCATGCATTTCAGCTTGTCATCCTTTTTGAACTGGGGTGCCCAGAACTGGACACAATATTCCAGGTGAGGTCTGACCAAAGTAGAATACAGTGGTACTATCACTTCCCTTGTTCTAGACACTGTACCGAGAATTGAATTGGCTTTCTTGGCTGCAGCATTACACTGCTGACTAACATTCAGCTTTTGGTCTACTAAGACTCCTAGATCCCTTTCACATGAAACTGTTGTCTTGCCAGAGGTCTCCCATCCTATATCTGTGCATTTCATTTTTACTGCCTAGGTTAGGACTGTACGTTTCTCCCTGTTGAAATTCATCTTGTTAGTTTTAGCCCAGCCCACTAATCTGTCAAGGTCATTTTGAATTTTATTCCCATCCTTTGGGGAATTAGAAACCCCTCCCAGTTTGGTATCATCTGCAGATTTAATCAGCATGCTCTCTGTTCCTTCATCCAAGTCATTGATAAAGATGTTGAATAGCACTGGTTCCAGTACAGATCCCTGTGGCACTCCACTAGAAGCCATTGGTGAGCATCCTTTGGGTTCAGTCAGTCAGCCAATTACAAATCCACCTAACAGTAGCACTGTCTAGGTCACATTTTACTAGCTTCTTTGCAAGAAAATAATGGGTAACTTGATCAGAAGGCTTACTCAAATCAAGATATGCTACATCCACATGATTCTCTTCATCTATCAAGCCTGTGACTCTATATAAAAAAGGAGAGATCAGATTAGTCTGGGCTGACTTGTTTCTGAGAAACCCATGTTGACTTTAGTGTTGACAGTATTGTTTTCTAAGTAATTACAAACTGTCTGATTAATGATCTGTTCTAGAATCTTTCTAAGCATTGATATCAAGCTAACTGGGTGATGGGAGGTGATGCACATTACCCAGGCTCAGGTCCTCACCATCTGGTCAAACTGGGCTGATCAGAACTGATCAATGGTGTGATGTGTTGCAGGTAGCAGAGTTGCCCATGAAGCGGCTCAGGAACAAAACATCAGCTCTGGAACTTCTGGAATCACTGTTGCTGCTTCCCCTTCTTGCAGTCAACAAAACCACGCGAGCTGTGCACTAAACTATCTTTATTGGCTACTTGAATAATACAAACGCTATAGTAAAACAATAAACATCTTTGCAACACATTTCTTACTCTTGCTAAACACACTCTGGCTATGCTAATCAAGCTATATACATACTCATCTCCTCCTGCACAAAAGCTTAGTTACAAGTTCAGGTTCACCTTCTAGTTCACATTGTTGATGGTGTGGAGGATGGTGCAGTGCTGGGGGTGCAGAGAACAATGGCTCACCGGAACAATACTGAAATAGTTCAACTTTTGTTACCACCCACTGGGTGTGCACTGGGTGTGTACTGGGTGTGTACAATCAATACTATTGGTTATTTCCACACTTTCCCATACTAATAGTCCAACCTCTTACTATGACCTAAATGCTCATGTGATGTTTTCAATGATGTCGTTGTTTACCTTTTCCTTGACCTTCCTTTCCGGAACTTGTGTTGCTATTCCGTGTGTGTTATGGCTATACCCACATCTGTTGTTATTGTGTACGTGTCTGACTACACTATCTCACCTTGTGCTGGAAATTTACAGACTTTGGTTCTCACATACAGCTTTGCATTTCTATGACTATAATTCCCATGCTCCTTGCCTTAACAATTATTTGGGTCCTCTTTTTTCCCTTTTTGAAGATGGGGAGAACATTTGACCTCTTCCAATCTGTGGTGATTTCTTCTGTTCTCCACGAATTCTCAAAGATTATTGTCAGTGGTTCTGAAATAACATCTGTCATTTGTTTAATATCCTTGGATGTAGCTCATCTGGTCTTGGAGACTTGAATTTATTTAGAGTAGCAAGGTATTTCTGTACTACTACTGTATCTATTTTCTGCTGTATTTCTCCCACTACACCACCTGCTCCTCTGGTTGTGCACTATTTTCCTTATTATAAAAAAAAACGGAGGCAAAGAAAGTGTAGTTCTGCCTTTCCTCTATCCCCGGTTAGTGCTTGACCATCTTCTCCACGTAGCAACCCTATCATTTCCTTGTTCTTTCTTTTGTTGCAGACGTAACTTAAAAAGATCCTTTTATTGTTTTTAGTCTGTCTGACAAACCTAAGTTCATTCTGTGCTTTAGCTTTTCTTATCTTCCTCCTACATATATTGGCTATATGCTTGTATTCCTTTGGTGCTTTCCCCAGTTCTTCATTTCTTATAAATGCTTTAAAAAAAACACACTTAGGGCAGTTGAAAGTTCTTTAGTTAACCATTATGGTTTCTTTAGCCACCTCCCAATTTTCCTTCTTATTGGAACAGTTTTAGTTTGTGCTATTAGTATCTCACTTTTAAGAAACTGCCATCCATCTTGAACTCCCTTCTCTTTATGTAGTCTCATCCACAGAATTACAGACAGTGATTCCCTATGTTTACAAAAATCAGCTTTCTTAAAGTCTAGAATGTGTGTCTGGCTATGTTTGGCTTCTCCATCCCACTGTATAAGAAATTCTAAGAGAGCATGGTCACTCCCACCTAAGGAACCCACCACTTCCACCCCATTAACCAGGTCTTCCTTGTTGGTTAGGATCAGATTTAAAACAGACTGTGCCTTTGTTGCATCTTGCGCCTTCTGTACAATGAAATTGTCTGCAAGATAGGTAAGAAATCTCTTGGACCTGAGGTTCTTGGCAGAAGTTGACTGCAAATATATATGAGGATATTTGAAATCTCCCATTACCATAAACTTTCTGCTTTTTGAATGGGTGCTCATCTCCTCCAGGAAGACATCATCCATATCCTCTGTCTTGCTTGACATCCATTATGTTTCTCTTCCCCTTAATTCTTACCCAGATGCTCTCAACCTGGGTTTCTGAATTCAAGTCATGGATCTCTGCACAACTATAAACATCCTGAACATATAAAGTTACTCTCCTTCCTTTTTTGTGAGGACTATTTCTCTTAAATAGGTTATACCCCCAAGTTACTATATTTCAGTCGTGAGACTCATCCCAGCAGATTTAATTGATATTACTATATAGTATTTATTATTCTGTATTAAGAGTTCCATCTTATCTTGTTTATTTCCCATTAGGTAGATTTAAAATGGTGATAACAGACTCTTATTTAAAATGGTGAGAACAGACCATGAGGTCAGAGAAGCATGTTTCCCTCTTTGGTTCTCCTTTCTTTCCTCCTCTCTCTCCATTATACAGTATATGTTTTGGCAGTCCAAATTGGATCATCAAAATTATAAACCAGGAAACTACATTTCCTTCAAGAACTACTACCAGAAGGCTATCAACTTGCCTTTGAAGCACATATACTGGACTTCTAAACCAGTACCAGGAGAGATAGATTTGAAATTGCCTGGAAATGCAGGACAAGACATCATGATCACAGTCCCCTTTTGTTCTTCATAAGGCATCTAGTAACTTCCTCTGAGTAGCCATCTATAGTGGTGTGTACAGACACTAGGAAATTATGTTCTTAACTTATATAGCGAATACCCTTTGATAGACCATTATTTCATTTAGTCCTTTTTAGTACAATTTACATCAGTGGCCACCAGAATATACTGTTGTACCAATGAATAGGGAATTACCTTAATATCCTTATTGTGGATTTGTATTCTATCTTCAGCTTTCAAAATAATTATAGACCATTTGCTATATTTTCTGAGGCATCTATTTAAGAGATGGCTGTTGGCGTACATTACTCAGCTCTTTCTCATAGTAATGTGTCAGAGATATAATTTGCAAAAAGTGTATATGCTTATTCATTTCAGTAGAACACAATGACCTTACATTCATTGATGCCTATTAAGCTTTCAGAAAAAGATAGCTATGGATCCCCCTGCCCACCAGACAAGAAATATTGTAAAACTGGGCACAAATCTGGATTTTATTAACATTGTTTTTAACTCTGTAAAGGTGAGAGGGTTGTGAGAAAACAACAGCACTGTACAAATCAGTACTAAGGACCCAAGGGAGATTTGGAGATAACTCATTAAAATGCAATGTACTCTGCAAAGAACCTATTTGTTAGTATGACCCATTAGTTTCAATAGTTTGTGTATGGCTGCAGAAGAAGCAGAATGAAAACCTGCAACATTTCATTTTTTTTCCTTTGGCATCTGTGAAATAACATATTTTCCCCAGATATAATACAAATACTATGTTTACCTCTTCTTTTGGTTTGCTACAACAGACAAAAACAGGATACACTCATGACACTGGATCCCTGTTCTAACTCCATGGAATTACTTTGGAAATTTAATATATTTTATTAATCCATTGATTTGGACTGTAGTCTATGAAAGTACTGGTCACAATAAACATGGTGATTTTTAATGCCTGGTTTTCAAGTGTGGATCATCAAAGTATTTGGACTGCAATTCTCAGAAGCCCCAGCCAGTTTGGCTGATGGTCATGAATTATGGGAGCTGGAGTCCAAAACATCTGGAGGGCCAAAGAATGAAAATAATATTATTTCATGTATATTGAGAGCTATTCTTATTTTGCTGCAGGATATAAACATGGCCCTCCTTGCACACCACCTTTGCAGCTGTCAAATTTTTTTTGGAAACCCTTCATTCCTATACAGGGGGGATTTTTGAGAGAAGGTGGGGGAAAATCACTTCAAGTTCACACCCATCACTTCATGCACTGAATGTAGGTTTGTAAAAAACCCTGCTCCCATTGTTTACAGTGCTGTGACCAGACCCATGTTTCACTTTGGCCTTGTTAGGTCCTGGTGTCTCTCCCCCTGTCCCCCACCCAAAGGTTCCTCACCACTAGTTTAAGCATGGAGAAAAGCAGTATTTAACTTTACTCCACTCTGAAGAGCTGATTCTCTTGCCTAATCACATTGTTCATATTCAAAAGTGGCTTCCCGCTTTGATGAAGCTGTTCTTTTTTAAGTGGAGGAATTAGCACCACAGGATATCTTGTAAGTCATCCAAAGTCAGGCATGGACTCTCTGGCCCCTTTAATGCTCCAAAGACCATCTTGTCCTGATGCAAATTGGAACAACAACTTTAAAAGAAAGTTGAAGTCAATTTAGATATCTTTAGTTCTCTCCCCCCCCCCCCCCTTTGCTTAGGACTTAACAACTTTCTTTTGAGAGCTAAAGAAATCAGAAAAGCAGAAATAATGTGAGAGTAAGAGCATCTTGGAAAGTCCAGGGATTGGTAATTAATTCTGATGTTCTGACCACTGCACAGCTTTCTGTGAACAATTAAAATAGCACTTTGCCAATTAGCTACTCACGTCCATTCTGAAGTGAATGCTATAGCTGATATATACTTGGTAAATGTGTGTTTGGTCTCTGCTTCTCCAATGATAATGGATACCTTCAATTTGTACAGCTTGAGGATATAAACAGGTTCATTGGGGAGGGGATGTCCACACTCTGATCAGTGAGACCTTGCTGTTCCTGGTCTAAAAACCTAACTGGGGGTGGGGATGGGACTGGCCAACTGGATAAAAGACTGAGGACCCTTCTCTGCAACAAAGTTCTTAAAAGGCAGTCTTAAGACTATTAAGACTTCCCAGTTACACCATTCTGGATAATCACAGTCCAGTTTCCAATATTCAGTTGCTGGGCAAGATCTTGAAATGTGATGTAGCCTTTCAGTTCCAATGGGTACTTGATGACGAATTACCTAGACATTTCATCTGGCTTCAAGCATTTTTTTAAAAAAATTATTGGATTTTAAAAATAGAATTAAAAAAGGACAAAGAAAAAAAGTGGTGATAGGGAAAGAAAGAAATAGGTTACAAATGCAAGATAGCAGTGGTGTTCTACACTGGGGTGTCATCTGGTGCGAGGGGCAGAGCCTTGGGGGTGGGGCTTTGGGGGCAGAATGAAAAGGGGCCTGTCCCCCTGCCCTGTGTGCCCCATCCCTGCTCTGAGTAGCTTTACTGTAAAGCCACATGGGGCAGGGACTGGGAATGCCGAGTCTTGTCCCTTCCTGCCCCCCAAGGCTTGGAAGTCAAGCCTCAGAGGGCAGGGAATGGGGATGCTGGGACCTCTTGGCATCCTGGCACACAGCAGCAAAATGGGGGATGCTCACTGGGTGTCACCCCCCCTTTGTGGGTGACACCCAGTGAGGTTTGCACGTCCCTAGGGATGCTACTGCAATATAGTTATATACATTGCCCTCTCACCAACTTTATTCAATCCAGGAATCTACAGTGCAGCAACAAATGGGTCAAGCAGGCATGACTAGCTTGTGGGAGCCCATATAAGCTGGGCCTCCCAAACCAAGTGACTTTCATGTTTGGATCCCAAGATGTAAAATGCTGAAGTTCATCCTTAGTCTGATCCCTTGAAGAACTCAAGAGTCCTAAGTGATTCCTCAAGCTGGCACTCCCTTGCTGAGGAAAAAATCCTCTTGGGACAAGAAACCACTCTACATCTCCCCTTAAGGTGGTCAATAATGACAGGGAAATGGGCAGTTTGATTCACTTTGCCACGCCACCAGAATTCTTTCAAGAGAACCAGTTGAAGCTGAGTGCCGGCACCTTGCAAGTTGTGACAAATAAACAAACTCCAATTGAAGCCAGTCAGCAGATAAAGATGCAGTCTACAGAAGAAGAATCGCAATACATTGTGTAGAAAGTATGAAACAAATAAAAAACAAACACTGTGTTGTACACACACACACACACACCCTACTCTATGTCAAAAGGTGAGTGGAAAATCCCATGCTATATATTGTCAGAGTGGATGGGATCAGCAATCAGAAAAGAAGCCCCATTCTGGGCTACTCTGGCTCAGATAGCCCAGTGTGGTTCTGCTCCTGATGCAAGCGTCATGGCACAACCTTGCATTATCCTCAATGAGGGCAAAAGAATCTTGTCATATAGCCAAGGAGGTATACTTACGATAAGCTGACCATAAGTCCAAGATCTTTAACTTGACTTCTGTAGTTGATGCATAGCTAAATGGTGAATGTTTATCTGCCAAAGAGATATGCAAAGAAGTCTGCAAAAGAAGATGGCATGGTACAGTATCTGAATTACAGTGACCCTTCTAACTGACCTGAATGTTACAGTGATCACAGAATCATAGAACTGTAGAGGTGTAATATTGTTACCTGTGTACTTCCAACAGAAAATGAATCAATTGTCTCCTTCTTCTCTCTCATCACTATAGTCAGAGTATAGTCAGTAGACTGTTCCCCTCCCCCTCTCAAAAGGCTTGTCACCAGGACCTAAGGGCTGCTCTTGAGTGGAATAGAAAAGATCTCTTTTTAAATATTACAGCAACTGAAGAGGATTAAAAAAGACATCAACACAGTGGGAAGAACAGTAATATCCCTCTCAAGGGCTTATTCTTTGAATTTTTATGTTTATATTAACACACAAATTATTGTATTGTTAAATGCAGCCAGTGGATTGTTGAAGAAATTGTATTCTTTTAAATATATAATTTAAGTAAAACAGACAAAGAAAATAATTAATGGTTGGGAATTATTTGTTCTTTGTTTTTGCATGGAGGGAAAATACTAGAGTAGCCTGTAGAGCCCAGTCTATGTGCTTCATCTCATCTTCCAGGAAGTGGGGTTCACAGATTCTTTTTGCCTGGCCTACCAGTGTTTTTATTGCGCTTCTTTTTTTGTCCTGGGTGATGGTTGCAGTTCTTGTGTAGGTATCTGTCCATGTGTGTAAGCTTACTGCTGGTTCAATTTGCGGATAACCAGGACATCCAAGAATGGCAATGTTCCTTCCTTTTCCTTTTCCATCGTGAATTGGATGTATGAGTGGATGTTGTCCAGATGGTTCAGAAACACAGTACGATCTCTTTTCAAAGTGTTCCATGTAACAGTTTGCTAAAAAAAGAAGCACAATAAAAACACTGGTAGATGGAGCAAAAAGAATGTGAATTGATGAATTGAAACACCTAAACTGGGCTCTACAGGCTAATGGTTACTCCAACTCAGAAGGGCTGCCAGACCCAGAAAAAATCATAGGAGTGAAAACAACCACTCACCCAAAGGGATGACATTTTTACCATATATCAAAGTAGTCACAGACAGAATAGGGAAACTGGTGAGGAAACAGAACCTCCAGACAATCTACAAACCAACCAAGAAAATCCAGCAAATGCTGTGTTCAGCAAAGGACAGGAGAGACCTTCTCACAGCTTTTGGAGTTTACTGCATACCGTGCAGCTGTAGACAAGTCTGCATAGGGACCACCAAACACGAATCAAGGAACATGAGAGACACTGTAGACTGAATGAGCCAGAAAAATCAGCAGTGGCAGAACACATTATAAACCATCCTGGGCATAAAATGCTGTTTGAAAACACTGAAATTCTGGACCATGCCAACAACTATCAGGTCAGAATGCACAGGGAAGCCATTGAAATCCATAAACACCTGGTCATTTTCAACAGGAAACAAGAAACCCTTAAAGTGAACAAAGTTTGGCTACCAGTCCTGAAAAACAAAAATCAACACTCAGCAAATGCAAATGAAAACCACCTAGGGTGAGGGCGATTCCTAGCAGACAATGGATCATTAAGTAAAGAGACATCCTGTAGGCCTTGTCATCCAATATGAGAACAGTACACAGATTAACATGCAACCAACAGTATATATAGCCCATTCTCTTCCATTCCAGCATTCTCTGATTATGCCAGCCACAGCTGCTGGCTAATAAAAATTTCTAGAACATGTTCTCATAGCCCAAAAAAAACTAAAGATCTGTAAGGTTTTTTTAATTGATTCAGTACTGGCAAATTGCAACTAGTCATGTATTATCATAACTGTGAAGCCATTGAGGAAAACAAGATATGAGAATTAGAGCAATGCTTTGAAACCACTGAGATATTATTTTGATAGTATACAGGATGCTTTAATATAGATCTTTGATGACACAAGCCTAAAAGGTTTATTTGGGAGTATTTCTTACAGAGAAACTAAGGTCTTTGCTGATGTAATTTGTAAGTTCAAGTTTTGTGGTTGTTTGTGGTTACATGCTACTACATCCTTTTTTTGATGTCTGTTTTATAACCAAGATGTTACAAAATAATGAAGCTGATGTAAATTCAGTTGCAAACTAATTGAAAGGAACCAAGGATCACCTTGTGAGCTGCAAGTGTGATGAGGGTTTTCAACAATTTTTTTAAAAAGCTAACTCAGATTGTAAAGAAGCTAGAAATACACCAAACTTCGAGACAAAGCAAATTAGAAAAAGAAGAAAAATGTCAGTTTAGGTATGACATTTGAGAAATTCAAAGCAGAAATTCAAAGTAGGTTTCTACTATGCTATCTTAAACATGACTATACAAACTGTTGAAGAGAGATTCCAAGAGTTACAACAATATAATTCCCAGTTGGCTGCCATACAGTGTTCACACATAAAAACTACCAAAATATACTTATGGTCTGCAAGAATTAGGAGAATTCATTGATGCACAACAATAATAAAAATATTGATGCTGAAAATCTGTACAGTGGGCCCTTGTTATCCGCTGGGGTTTGGTTAATAATAATAATAATAATAATAACAACAATTCCAGGACCCTCTGTGAATAACAAAATCTGTGTATGCTCAAGTCCCATTAAATATAATGGCACAACAAAATCCGTGTATGCTCAAATCCGTGGATAAAAAATCCATGGATAAGGAGGGCCAACTGTATTGTAATAATAATAATAATAATAATAATAATAATAAGATTTATTTCTATACCGCCCTTCCATAGATCAGGGCGATGTACAGCATATAAAAACATTAAAACATCAGGACCATATAAATTAAAACAAACCAATTACAATAAAACAATAAAAGCAATAAAAACAATGTTCCCAGTACAAATGCAAGTGCATGTGCGGCAGCAAAACAATAGGCGGCTTACTACAGGGTGATAATAAAAGATCCATTCAACGATATGCCTGCTTAAATAAGTAGGTCTTTAGATCCTTCTTATATTGAGCAAGGGAGGGGGACAAGCGGAGCTCGGTAGGTAGAGAGTTCCAGAGACAGGGGGCAGAGATGGAAAATGCCCTCTTCGTCGTACTCGTTAGTCTGGTCTCCGGAACGCTCAATAACCGCTGTCCGGAGGATCTAAGTGTGCGGGGCGGATTATATGGGGAGAGACGGTCCTTCAGGTACCCTGGGCCCAAGCCATATAGCCATTGTAAACTTAAGCCATTGTAAACTTAAAAGCAATAGTTCAAAGACTTCCAAAGTTTATGCTACCAGTACTTCATGTCATACTACAAAAAACAAAAACAAACAAAAACTCCTGAATAATGTAAAAGGGAAGAAAAGGGAAAAAAAAATATGTAGCAGCACCTTTAGAACTAACTCAGTTTTATTTTTTTGTGACCTCTTGTGGATATAAACCCACTAGAGCAGTCCTCGGACAACACTGGCTCTTTGGCTTAGAAACGGAGATGAGCACTGCCCCCTACAGTTGGTTATGACTAGACATTCATGTCAAGGGGCTACCTTTACAGTGGTCCCCCGGGATATGAAGCCCCCGGGGAACGAAATCCCCGGGAGTCGAAACCGCCGGGATCGCCAAAAAGCCCCCGGGATCCGAAGGAAACCCTGGGTTAAGAAAAAGAAAAACCGCACGGCCCCTTTAAATCGGCCACACGGTCCGTCTCCTAAAGCGGTCCCCCGGGAAACGAAGATTTCCGGGTTATGAAAGGTAATCCGGAACGGATTACCTTCGTAACCCGGGGGACCACTGTACCTTTTACCTATAAAGCATAATTATACAATTGTAGGAGTGGGATGGAATGTATAGGATTCAGAAGAATGCATATCATGACCCCCTACTCTAAAATTTCAAGGGGCTGTATAAGGTGAAACAGGTATTTCAGATCTTTACAGGGGTCAGTTAATGCCGATGTGTGAAAGCAATAATTCTGCTTAACAAAAGTCAATTTCCTCAGGTTCAAAACCTTCTCTGAAACTATTCCTTTTGTTACAGTAGAGAGGAATCATGTATTATATATACAGTGTGCCATTGCCTTTGTTCATGCTTCTGTTAGGGGACTGGAATATGTAAATATACAATGCAGCTGTTTCTCTTTCTAGTCGTTCCCATATCGTTAGTTTACAGAGCATTTCTGGGATGCAATCAGAACATTATGGACACTAGTGTGATAATCTTCCAAAACTGACAATACCTAAAACCCAATTGCAGAACATTTCATCCTTTCTAGACATACAGTAAAGGATTTAAAGGTTGTGGTCCTTGAATAAGAAAATTACAAAAGAAGACTAGAAATTTAACAATACATGTTAATGTGATGACAACGAATGTATCACATATCCTTTGCTGTTCTAGAAGTAATGACTCTCAGGTTGTTTGTAACATGTTCCTTTTTTGCGCATGCTGTGAGGTTTGTAGTAATGCAACCCTCCTCCCCCCATGTTGGTATTTAAAGGAATGCCAACAAAATGTTTTGGCAATGAGCATGCATGGTTTTTTCTCATTAACACAGCACAATAACAGCTATAAAAATATTTAAAAATTAAAACAATGGGGGAAAAAATAAAATTATCTGTGCCACCCTCCTTGTGTCATCACCGGAAGAAGAGTAGAGTTTGGGGCTGTTCTTGGATGGGAGGGAAGAAGGTAGTGCTGACCAGTCAGAACACAAGGACATATTGAGACTGGTAGGATTATCACACACACATAACCTGGAATGGCCTGAAAGTGATCATGTCAGCTATGAACGGAGTTTTCCTGTTTTTGACCAGGAATGGGGGAAGGCTGTACTGGGTGTGGGGTGAGTACTGAATGAGAACAGGACTATGATAACATTCATTCTGTTCAGGTTACATCCCATGCCCAGCCTGGTAGGAAAATGCTGTGCGATAATCTCCTTAATGTCAGATCTGTGTCCATTTTTCCTCCTGCATAGAGACTGTCTTTTTTCAGGCATAGGATGGCATATATTACACTACAGGAAGAGCAAGTAAATGCACCTCTGATGTTATGGTTGATGTTAGTGGCCTCTGTATTATTGTTCCCACAGTAGAAGTGAGAACAGAGTTGGCATCAGGGTTTGTGGCAGCATCTTTTCCCCGTATTGCCATTCACATTGTTGTAAGTGCATTTCAGATGTGGATGCTGTCTGTGGCCTGCCTCCCAGAATGTTTCAGAAATCTGCATTTTTATCCAGAATTATTGCTGAAGTGTTTGAGTAGTCTCAGCTGGGGTCTATAGGTGACCACATGGAGTATTCTCTCATTTTGTGTTTTTTGTCTGTTCTGTAGTAGATTGTTCCTGGGTACTTTAAAATGCCTTGTTGGTTTAATTCTTCATTTCCTTAGCTGGATACTGTAGCTTGAGAAATGCCTATCGTAAACTTAAGTCCTGAATTTCTTTTTCATGGGTCTGAGCAGATGCAACTGTATTAGAAAATGTGGCTTCCTGTTAGCAAGTTACACAAACCCAAGTCTACCTTATACTTGACTTTTTGAGTCATCGTAGAGGATGGAATCCTTTACTTATTGTACAGCAACCAAACTCTCCTGCCTTCCCCTTCATATGACCATTTACTGCATTCCTTTCATATGACCATTTACTGGCCAGTGGAGAACAGGGGAGGAGGCATGTTCCTGTAGACAGTGTGTATGGTGTGGTGGTTTGAGCATTAGATTATGATTCTGGAGACCAGGGTTTGTATCCTCACTCAGCCATGGAAACCCACTGGGTGACCTTGGGCCAGTCACATTCTCTCAGCCTCAGAGGAAGGCAAAGACACCACCCCTCTGAACAAATTGTGGCAAGAAAACCCTATATACAACAGAGGTAAAGACTATGCAGTGCTCCAGTCAAACTACAAATTTCATCAGCTGTAGCACTTTACATTTCTGTACCATTTCCTGGCCAACCTAGTTACTGTTGATGAATGCTGGGAGCTGCAATTGAACAAATTCTGGAGGCCCCCCCCCCCCCAGTTCTACAAGTTTTGGTAGTATTTAACCATCCCTGCCATGCCATACATACATTTGCAACAAGGGTGGTAAAACAGCCAGTATGAACACATTAAGAGTAATGTGTCAGCTCCAAGCATTGCCAGGAATACTTAGACACAGCTTGGAAATAAGCCATAGGGTTATTTCCCATGAACAAGTGCCTCCAAATCAGCTTGTTGGGCGTATCAGATAGTTCATGGAAACTACTTCAAATTAATTCCATGAGGGCCATTTCTTCTGCTATGGATAATGACAAATGTACACTGAAATGTTAGTTGACTACTTGTACGTTCTTATCTTTTCAAACCACATACAACTATTCAACTGTAATATAAGATGCTTACAGTCAAGAGAGCATATGGATTTTGTGCACAGACAGCTGCCCACGTTGCTCTGGAGTGCAGAGATAACCAGAGGTGGAATTCGGAACCGCTTCAGGGCAAGAATACTTTGAGAGCAGCTCAGAGTATTTTGGCCAGTGTAGATCTGCCCTATGAATCTCTGCGTATAGTCAATCTGTATATTTGTAAATACTATAAGTACAAATATTCCAAAAATGGCAGTAAGCCACAAGTGATTTCATTTGAAAAGACCCCATGGAAATCCCCACTGTTGCAGGAACGGGGGTGTGCTGAAGAGCATATTCATATCTCAGTAAACATTACCTACAACAAAGCAGCTCCTTTTTACAAAAACTTTTTATTCCCCAACTCCCTCTCCTCCTTCTCTTCTGTCTATCTTGGGAGATGGTGAAGGAGGAGTAGTGAAACATAGATTTTTGATGCCAGGTTGCAGCAGCATTTCTGCAGTAAACAATGCACTAAAGCTGGACCAGGAATAGAATGAGATTTTCTAGTTTGGTTATGAGGCCGATAAGGCTGTAAAGTTTCGTTTAAATACTATTCTGTATTATCCAGAAGATAATTTAAATCTGCAAGAAATGTTTCTGTGCCATGTAATAGAAGAAAAAGAGGCCCATTTCATTTGATCATTCGGTGAATGATAGACAAAGGGTTAATCTTCCCTTTGCTATTGTTATTGTTGAGGTAGAAAATGCATTGGCTGAGCTGCATGATATTCTCATTACCCAATCTTGATAGTTTGTTTTTCTTTCAGTCTGAACAGTAGAAAATGAATCCTGTCAACAACTCAGATGTCAGCTCACAAATTGCTTTAAACTTAATAATATGTGAATACCTGATTTTTGTACCTAAGAAGTGGACAGAATGATATTCACCCTAAATGCTAATGATCTTTCAAGTAAGGGCTCATTCAGAAGGAATAAAGTAACTGTAGGTATCAAGATATTCCAGTTTTGATTTTACCTGTGCAAGCTCTCAGGACTGAAACAGATGAGACAAAAACAGCGGATTCTGGCCACTTCAATGATGAACGCTCCTGATGTGATTGGAAGCTGCTCTGAGGATGCCTAAGGCATCCTGAGGCAACCAGCAAAAGGAGTGGCGAAAATCTGCTTCTTAAAGTGGTATCAAACTGCCTTATTTCTACAGTATAGATGCACGCTTACTCTTCTTCTTCTTCTTCTTCTTCTTCTTCTTCTTCTTCTTCTTCTTCTTCTTCTTCTATACCTTCCTGTCTTGAATGGAGTATGCAAGAATCTGAACAGATTTCTACTAAAGTTGAAGAAACTGTATTTTAATGGATTAGCCATACGTATCATATCAGACTCAAAAACTTCAGAAAAGCATACTGTATAGAAGATTACAATTTTTTTTTAAATTTTCTAATCTCTTATTCGTACAGTACTTCTGACATATCAGGATGATGTAACTCATCTTTTCCCTTTTTGTAATAACATATTCTAATATATGACTACAATATAAAGGCCTGGTGTGTTTGTGTGAATGGGTTGAGATTGGGGGGAAAAAAACCCTCAGTTTCCAACATTTCTTCCCAAATACTTTTTTGTGGAAAAATTCATTTTTTTAAAAAAAGGGAAAAATGATTATGGAATATCATTTCTGAACAATCACATACAGCATTTACTGTCCCAATTTTTTTTCTAATTAAGTGAAGAGTTCTATGTGAGACAATGTGCATTGCAATTGCCATTGCAATTCTAGGTCTTGGTGTCCTTTTCTCATTTTTTTAAAAAATGAGAATGGGTGCTTTATGTCTCCTTGGAGTTTATCACATGGGAGGAATTTCTCTCAATTTCGAAAGAAATGGAAGTGAGACCAGTTCGGTATTGAGTAAATTTGCTAGTTCAGCGAATTTATGTGATTGCGTATTGACACTGCATTGCGTTCAGAACTGCCCGAAATTGCCTCCCAGTGCCCAAAATTGCGTGTGATAGTTTCTTGCACAATCATGCGAAACCCCATGATTGCATTCAGATTGCCATTGGATTATACTTCCAATTCCCTTCATGTGATAAACTCCCTTGACACTATGGAAGACTAATGGACACAAAACAATTTTTTTCATTTAATAATATTAACATTTTCTTTTAAATTACTTTTTGTCTGCTCTTAATAAATGGACATTCAGGACCTTGTAATTCCATTTGGGATTTTTTTTCCAAAAAATAAAATTCAATTTGTAATTATTATCAGTATAAAGTTCTATTTTAATATGACAAAAATGATAATCTGGATGCCAAACAAAATTATAATTAATGACTTTCAATCTGAAAAAGGAGCTAATATCATCCCCCAGCCACACTTTTCTAAGAAATTAATTTATCCCTCTCAGTTCCCTCATTATTGATCCAACATTTCTGGAACAATTCAATCTCTAGATATGGTCATACCCACATCATCTAGATTGCATGGGCAGCTCCTCTCCCCACCATTTTGGGATGTGATGCACTCTGCTACTGAGAGATGCAGTTCAATAACATCTGCAGGAATGCATGATTTCAGCACTTCCTACACAAGCAGTAAATCCATTGGATTCCCAGCTATCCTTTTACCTACTCTATCTGGGTATGACTGACCTAGTCTGGCTCAAATGCAGTTCTAGCAGGATAGGGTCCCTATGCAATAAGTCTCTAAATCATCATAAGCCAGTACTTCAGGCTTGGAGAAATGCTGCCACATTTCTCAAAAATAATGGCTCACATTCCAGTGATATTTTTGCACCAGGAATCTGGAATGGTGCCTGAAAATATATAACACCAGTGACCACTAGTCATTTCCTATTTATAAACACATAACCATATGGTCAGCTTCCAGAAGGATTGCTTCATAATGATGTTTTTGGTAATCATCATAAAACATGGGCTATAGTGAATGAAACTTATGCCATTAAAAAAAAATCTGTTAATGGGATGAAGTGAGGAATGAAATGGAATGTCATTCGTGTTTAGGGAAGCATTCCAAATTATTGGTTGTTAATGTGCTGCTCACTTTGTCTTTATTGTATACTAGTCAATATTATTTAGAGATATTTTAATCATATAATGTTGTTGTTTCAGACTGTATGCTGCTTGGCAGGTTTTTATTATTACTATGTAAAGGACATGTAAAGCGCTCTATAAATAAATGTTAATAATCATCATCATCATGACTGGAGAGCTTTGCTCCATTTGCTCGGTATAGAATCTTGGCCCACATATTTTTGAAAGACAGGAAATGTCACTGTGCATGTGTAGAGTGTATTGTCTGAAGAATTAAATTAAAATTACTTGCAAAGAAATTATATGTGCTAATAAAGGACTTGATGGTCAAAAACACATTGCAGAAATAATCCAGTTTGAGACCACTTTAACTGCTCTGGATCAATGCTAGGGAATCCTGAAAATTGTAGTTTACTGTGGCACCAGAGCTGTCTGATAAAGAAGGCTAAATAACTCACAGAACTACAGTTCCCAGAATTCCCTAGCATCGATCCAGGGCAGTTAAAATGGTCTCAAACTGGATTATTTCTGCAGGTTGTTTTTGGACCAATGTCATTGTCTAGTCCTATGTAGTCACAAAGCATGATCAATGCAGACGAGGGAGGAAGCAGCATGCTTAAGGGAACCCTAATGTTTTCAGAAACTCCAAAACAAAGCAACACAAAAAAACTAAGAAAAATATTAAGTGGAGACCTCCTTCCATGAAAGCTAGCCCAATATTCAGCAGGAATGGAATGCCAACCAACTGTTGGTAGTAATGAAGGATAATAGAGGAATGAAATGGGGTTTTCCTTGAGAAAGGCAGTTGAGACCTAGGACCAATCTGTTCTGCAACATTTTATTCCATGTCCCATTTGTATTATATTAACATTTAAATTGCGAGAGAGAGAGAGAGAGAGAGAGAGAGAGAGAGAGAGATTTAGTAAATCAAATGTTTAAAATGTCTTGATGGGTATGACAATGACAATTCTTGGTGGATTAGAATACAAAATAAACCACAAAGCACACTGGCCAGGCAGTTCTATGTTGCCTTTCTTTCTCTGCTGCTTTGCACAATCTAGACCAGAGAGTAAGAAATCTGTAATAGAAATTTTTTACTTACAAAAGGCTGTATCTCAATGCAGCTAAACAACGTGGCTATGTAAGATCTCAAATGCTAGGTTAGAAGCAGTGTAGCTCTCCTTTTGCATTCATCTTTTTCTTTCATCTCCCCCTTGCCCCTCTCCTTTTTTGTCATCTTGTTTTGATATTGCAGGCTAAGGAAACCTGCAATCAGATGACACTATTGCTATCTCACATAGCAATGGGGGAATTCTTGTTTTATTTTTGCCCCCTTCTGTAAATTATAGAGAATGAGCACTTAAGTTTCCTGTCCTTGAACTGCTAAGCTTGTCTAGGAAATGGAGTCTCAGTGGGAATACTCACTGTGATTTCGTATCTCTGAGCTACTTCATCAGGCTAAGAATGAATAGCAGGATGTCTCACCTCGCCTCTGCCAGCATTCACCTCTCTCTAGTAAATTGTCTCTCAAGTGTAAAGTGTGTGATTCAGGGCCAAGCCTAATCTGATGTTAAAATGTCTTTCCTTTTAATATGCAGGTTTTTTTTTTAAAAAAAAGGGGTTGGGTAAATGGATAATTAATGGGATCAAAGCAGGCATGAAGAAGAAAATAACTGATGTGATGAATCTGGGTGGAGGGGGAGGGAATCCTTCTCTTAAAACTAGTGTTTGCATTTGAAGAAAATCCTGTCCTGGCCAAAGATGAAGGCCAATGGCAATCATAACAAAAGCACAATCATCTAGCAGGATGGCTGTCCCTGAATGATGTTGGAGAGGCAGCTCACATCCTCCCCCAAGGATTCTAAAAAATTGAATTTTAGACTATAAATCCCAGAGTCCCCTGGCCATCATGTCAGAACTTGGAAGTACCATGTTACAGGCACTTACATCACCTGTTTCAAAATAATTTCCACAGCAATTCTTTCTCTGTCCTCCCAGCAAACTCCCTTCAAAAGCTACAAGCTCTCTGCAAAGCCTCCCAGAAACAGTGATGCTTTAACTTCCACTAGAGTGCTCTAAGAGTTATGCCTCCCCCCCCCCATGGAAGGAGGTCCTGGTTAATTGTCACCCCTCTTCTGAGGTGTCATCCAGTGCAGGCCACACCACCATAACCCCCTAGTGATGCCACTGCCTAGTCCAACTCCCTGCCATGTCAGAGCACAAAACTAAACCACTGCTGAAATTTGCTTATCCAATCACTGTTTAAAGGCCTCCAAAGAAAAAGAGTCCACCATACTCCCTTTCCAAAGTCAAAGAGTGCTTATAGTAAAGAAGTAATTCCTAATGTTTGGGTGGAATAATTTTACTTGTAATTTGAATCTATTGGTTCATGATCTGGTCTCTGGAACAGCAGAAAACAAGGTCACTCCATCTTCTATATGACATCCCTTCAGATATTTAAAGATAGCTATCACCTTACATCAGGCTTCTCTTCTCCAGGCTAAACGTATCCAGTTACCTAAGCCTCATATGGCATGATTTCCAGACCTTTAATCATTTTGGTTGTCCTTCTCTGGACATATTCTAATTTGTTAACATGTTTCTGAAACAGTGGTGCCAAGAAATGGCCTAGTATTCCAAGTGAGATGTGACCAAAGTAGTATAGAGCAGCACTACTACTTCCCTTGATCTGCACACTATGCTTCTGTTGATGCAGTTTAGAATTATATTGTCTTTTTTGGTCTTTCCATCACATTACTAAATCATGTTGAGCTCAAGGTCTACTAAGGCCCCAAGATCCTTTTCACAACGACTGCTTTCAAGCAGATGCCACCCATCTTATATTTCTGATTTTCAGTTTGTCTAGCTAGATGTCATAGCTTACATTTATCCCTGTTGAAATTCTGTTTGTTAGTTTTGGCACAGCTCTTCAATCTGTCAAGATCATTTTGAATTCTGATCCTGTCTTCTGTGGCATTAGCTATCCCTAATTTTGTGTCATCTGCAATTTGATGAGCATGGCTTCTGCTCCATCATCTAAAGCCCAAAACAGATGGGCAGATGGGAATGGATTCTGTCCACTCTGGGGCACACTCAGAGTGGACACTGGGGCCCAGAACAAGCCCTCAAAGGAGAACACCCATAGAGTGCTGAGAAGCTGCTTGGGGCCCAGAACAAGCCTCCAAAGGAGCAGATCTTTTCTGCTCCTTTGGAGACACTTGGGGGTCATGGCATGCTACAACCTTGTGGCCGCTCCTTCCTTCCTGCCCATCTGACCACTTCTTCCTGCCCATCTGCTTCATCCCAAATCCATTTTTAAAGACATTGAACAGCACTGCACCCAGGAAGAACCCTGAGGCACCTCATTACTCTCCAGGATGAAAGGCAACCATTGCTGAGTACTCTATGGAGTTTATCACACAAGAGGAATTTCTCTCAATTTCGAAAGAAATGAAATTGGGGCCAGTTCAGAAATGAGTGAATTCTCTTGTTCAGCGAATTTATGTGATTGCGTATTGATGCTGCATCGCATTTGGAATGACTTCCCATTGCCTGAAATTGCTTGAAATTGTGTGTGATAGTTTCTCACACAATAACATGAAACCCCACGATTGCTTTCAAAAGGATTCCCCATTGTGGGAAAATGCATATGGTAATTTCTCACACAACAACATGAAACCCCATGATTGTGTTCGGACTGCCATTAGATTATACTTCCAATTTCTAATGGAGAGTCAAAGGCTTTCATGGCCGGCATCCATAGTTTTTTGTGGAGCTTTTGGGCTATGTGGCCATGTTCTAGAAGAGTTCCTTTCTGAAATCTTTCTCTGAAGATGCCAGCCAAAGATGCTGGCGAAATGTCAGAAAGGAACTCTTCCAGAACATGGCCCGAAAGCTCCACAAAAAACCTTCCAATTTCAGTCGGCTGATAAACTCCCTTGGCTTGTTGTTGTTATTGCCGCTTATTTATATATATATCCTGGTTTTTCCCAGATCACTACTCAAAGCAGCTTACAACAATTAAAAAAGACTACAGCTAAAACAAGACTGAATAATAAAAAATTAAAACTAGACTAACACATATATAATTAAACACAGCAATTAACAAATACCAGCACATTATGTAAGACAGGCCCTTATATAGTCACTCATCAAATGGCTGTGGGAAAGGGCCTTCTGTCTGTCCCCTGTAAGCATGTCATAGAGTAGGGTTGACAAGCCAGGATCATCTCAGGCCCTTAGAATTCTAGTCCAAAACCAGAGGCCTAGGGGTAGGCCATGTGATTTCATTGAGTATCGTTGTTAAATAGCAATAACTAATTAAAACAGCTAGATATTCCTTTTCTACCTCCTTACCTTTACTGCATGATTTGTTCTGTTTTTACCAGTTAGTAATGGTAATGGAATGAAGTAATGGGATGAACTGCTTGTTTTGACTAACATAACAAACTCTGCAAACAAACTGTTCCAGGCTGCCCCCCCCCCCCAAATTACTGTATTGGTACATAACTTCAAGGACAATGTAGATATAGTGCATAGACATCCAATATGCATGAGCTTTGCCCTATTTTTGAAGAGGAAGAAAAATATGACTGAAGCATCTGCATGGAGTACTTGCATCAAGCTGATAGAAAGAAGAGGTTCCCTTGGTCATAAACATCTGAAGACTCACATTCACCCTGCAATGATCTGAAATAAGCATACATTCTGCCTGAATCTTTAAACTGATAAGGGGTTGTATTATGCTGAGCCAGCCAATGGCACAAGACCATACATCCCAATATTGTTCTACTTAGCTGTTCTTTAACTACAGACCAGGACTGAACATTAAAATCCAGTATATGCAAATCACACATTGCGTCACTGAGCTAAGTCTCAGCTACCCAACTTGATCTCTCTCTCTCTCTCTCTTTCTCTCTCTCTCTTTCTTTTTTTTTTACTTGTAATGGCTATGTTATGTTTATCACAATCAAGTTTTCTTTAGTGTGCAGCACCCTGGTGGTGAAAGCCATACAAATCTGTACAGCACTGACATGCCTCCATCAATAATAACAGCTGTGTAGCTGGCTACATGTAGCTTTTTTCCAGATGAGGTAAAAGTCTCAGCAAATTGTATTAGGTAAACACTGCCCTTGGCTTTTTGTCTACATTACTCAACTAAGTGCCTTGTTTTTACTCTTCATTATGCACCATGAGAGTAAAACTTGACATCTCTCAAGCAGGTTTCTTTGCTGAGAAATTTGTTTTTCATCTTATCATCAAATATGGCCCAAATGAATCTCTGCATATTACCTCATTGTAACCCAGCAGATCTAAAACTGGAGTCAGACAATAGGTCCCCCCACTCCTCTCCTGAGAGTTGAAGGTGAAAGGATAGGGATGCTATTTTTCATCATGTGATGATGATGATGATGATGATGATGATGATGATGATCTTAGTTCACAAGTTTCTCCAATGTTTGTTTACATATCATAGTGGAATAACAGAAATGAGAAGGTATGACATTTTACCCTCTCTTATTCTACCTTTCGTGTTCTTTTCAACTGTTGTCTGTTTAAAGATACTGTAAGGACCCCTTAGGGCAAGCTCTTCCTTGCCAAAACACTGAATACTCTAAAGGATCAATTTACATGCCCCCCTTTTCTTGTTTAATTGTTGTATGACAAGGTTACCATGAGATGCATTGCAGATGGGTGGGCAAAAGCTGGTTTGGTGTTGTCATGGGAGATTATCACATTAAGGATGGAGCATCATTGTCCTGTTCCTGTCCCATTCTTCCTGCCTAATCATGGGAAGGACTTTCACAAATGACCCACACTTGACCCAGCAGGGAAATGCGAGTGAAAATGATTGCGCAAGTCACTTTCACTTGCAGAATCCGCCATTCATCCACTTGGGAAGTGCAAGTTAAAGTGATAGTGCAAATCACTTTCACATGAAAGTGGGCTTAAAGCTGAAAGGCACTTTCAGCCATCATTTCCAGTCTTTTGTAAGAAGAACCTGTTATTACAATGATGGCTGAAAGCACTTTCAGCCCACTTTCATGTGAAAGTGATTTACACAATCACTTTCACTTGGGTCATGGACAGGATAAGGATGGGGGAGCGATCCTGTCCCTATCCTGTCCCCATTTGAAAATCTCTCTGGCTAATGGCTTCCATTTCAGTGAGGCAGGAAATCCACACCAGATTTTAGTTAAACTTTAAAAGAGCTATCCAAAGTTTTAAATCGTTTTTCCTAAATAGGTTTGTTGGACAGTTCTCCTGTAGAGTTTGAACTAAAACCTTTTGTGGATTCACTGTCCTATTGACATGAAAACCACCAGGCACCTCTGGCTTGGTAATCAGTCCTGAGAAATCTCCAATAAGCATTCTAATCATAGGGCATTCCTTTCCAGAATATGTCTGAGCTGAATTTGGAGAGGTAGAAATGTTGTGACATGTCATTAGCCAAAACACTCACAGGAGTTCAGAAAACAAAGAATTAGGCATAGAAGCAAGAAATGCAGATTTTAATGCTTGTTGCTGAGAGTACACTGCTACAGAGTACCCAGTGGAATTGTCTCTTCCAAAACAGTGTATCCTCCAGATTTCTGACTGACAAACCCCTGGGGTTGAAAAGGTAAAACTACATTATTTCCCAAAATTGTTTAGTCTGATTTCACCCAGAATGTGTCTTGCAATTACAAAAAGGATTCTTCATTAGCATTTGGCACATTCTTATTTAATGATTTTAGTTACTTTAGGTAAAATAATTTAAAAATAAAATAAAAACACTCAAGACAAAAACACCAAATAGAATATGATTATTTGACCACTGCTTTGGTACTCTGTTTCTGAAAAGTGTGCATTGAAATCTTTGTTCCCACTGCAAGCTTTTATACACTAAGATGATCAAAGCGTCATCCTGTCATTAGAAACATTCAGAGCCTTATTTGGCTTTGGTGTATTGGGAAATATCAGTCACTGAAGTGGAGTCATTTACAATATCCACCCACAAATAACACAAATAGTTGCAGGACACTGCATTAAATATGTATATATCAGTGGCTGAAATTTACGGGCAAAGGCAGAATCTAAAGAAATACTAGTAATCTGAATATTAGTTTATAGTAATGAAATTGGTTTGGTAAGATTTTCCTCTTTTATTTATGAACACATAGTTTTTTCCTGATAGCTCAAAGATCATTATTTTTTTGTAAAGAAAGAAATGTGTGAAACAAGTACTGAGAAGACATCATGTTTGATACTTTTCTTTAATCCAAACATTTATACTCTTGTTTGTGATGGACTGCCAAACATTACAGATCACTATTTGGGAACGGGTTGGTAAGAAGATAAAAATAAAAGAGCATCTGAATGGCTCAGTGTCTATATTTGGGAAAAGGAATTTCTTCATGTATCATATTCACACATTTTGGATTGCTTCCTATCCGTTTCCAATCCTCTGGGAACACATTTTAAAAAATCAGTCACACAGAAGATCTGAGATGATGTGGAGAGAGCTTCAAAGGAGGTGCTGAAAAATGGGATACTGAAAAGACACTGCAAATCATACTCAGTACTGTGTTAAAAAGAACGTGAGTAGGTGACATCTTTTTTTAAAAAATGAAACATTAACACTCCTTCCCCAACCTGTGTGGCAATTCTGCAGAGGTTGTTAAGTTTTCTTTTTACAGTAGGCCATTTTTCAGATATCAAATGCTGATCCGATGTCAGAAAACAAGGTAGAAGGCTACAAAGTGTTGAGAGGCAACATATAAATGTTTAGAATGACTCAGTACAAAGAATATGGTCCACAGTCCCAAGGGAGCTTCCAATGCTTGTTAAAATGTCTGGGCTGAAGCATGCTCAACAGCTTGATCTTATGGTTTCTAAGTTTCAGCCTCACCCCAGACACTTGGCATTCTGTGGCCAGTGGCCATGCTCAATACCCAGTTATTCCTCCTTCCAAAAACAACCAAACAAAAATAACCAAACAACAACAAAACCCACACACACCACAGGGTTTCATAAAGGAGTGGGCTGTTGTTGTTGTTGTTGCTTGGACTATTACAAATAATGAGTTCAGTGTTGATTTATGAGTCTAAAGGAGTCATTTTCAGCTGAAACCTCTTTTTTTTTTTTTTTTTGCTCTTACGTATGAGATATTCTGAATCAAAGAGCTGTGGGGCTGTGTTTAAATTGGGGTGGTCAATGGCTGCTTCTCCATTCATATTTGTAACTTACCATCACCATGAAAAAGCACTGAAAAGAATGGTACTGTATGTTTAAGAGTCATTTATTTTTACAACGCAACACACTTAAGGGACCGGACAGACAGGCCAAAATAAAGCTGCTTCGGGTCACTTTGGAGGTATGCTGCTTACATGATGCATGAGTCCTAAGAGGCCAGAAGCCACTCTCCAGTCCTAAGGACTGGGACACAGCTTTGGTTCAGCTTCTGGTCTCTTAAGATGTGTGTGTCATTTAAACACCTTACCTCCAAAGTGACCTGAAGCAGCTTTATTTTGGCCTGTCTGTTGGGGCCCTTATTTTGATGCTCCCAGAAACATTGAGGAGGTAGTTATCAGCTAGCAAACAAGGTAGAAAGGAAGCACATGTTGTTGTTGTTGTGTGCCTCCAAGTCACTTTTTGACTTATGGTGATCCTAAGGAAAATCTGTTACAGAGTTTTCTTGACAAGTTTCTTCAGAGGGGGTTTGCCATTGCCATTCTCAAACCACCAAATGAGTTTCCATGGCTTACTGAGAGTTTGGAGTCATAGTCCAAAACTCAAACCACTACACCAGATATATCTTGTTTTGGAGAGGAAGTGGTCTTCTTTCAGGGAAATTTTTTAAAAGATTTCTCAGTACTCCCCCCCCCCCCCAAATGAGTGTAAAGCTGGCAGTGGCAGATGGTGCTAGGGGTGGGGATCAGTATAGCAATATGGCCACTATCTCCCAGAAGTTCCCTTTTCCTAATCCAAATGAAAGGATTGGTCTTTCCTGCAGTTCATATTATGTACATGTATCATCCTACTTGTTCAACTTCTATGCTTAAAATATCATATGAAGAGCAGGTTTACACTTAAAGGGAGAAGGAGTGTGAGATATGTGGACGACATCATATTACTAGCTGAAAACTAGTAAACAAAGGAAGGTCTAGAAAGAAAGTCCAAAGGCAGGATTGTTGCTGAACGTAAAGGAAAAAAAAAAAAAAAAGATCACAGAGGTGCTACATAAATTCAGCTTAGATAATGAGGGAATTGAAGTAGTTAAAGATTTTCCATACCTTGGATCAAATGTTGATCGGAATGGAGACTGCAGTCAAGAAAATAAATAAACAAATAAATAACAAGAATAATAATTTATATCACATTGTTCCCCACAATTGGGACACAAAGTGGCTTATAAATTAAAAATTTTTAGAAGAAATAAGAAAAAGATTAGGAATGAGAAGGGCAGTGATGAAAGAACTAGACAAGATCTAAAGAGTAAAGATATACAACTGAGCATCAAAGGTAGAATTGTCCAATCTACTGTACTGTATTCCCCATCATCATATATGGATGTGAGAGCTGGCCAATGAAGAAAGCGGATAAAAAGAAAATCAATTCATTTGAAATGTGGTGGTGGAAAGGAGAGCTGAAAATACTGTGGATATCCAAAAATATAAACAAATGGGTCCTTGAACAGATCAAGCCTCTCTCTAGAAGTTAAGATGATTAAACTGAACCTGTTGTATTTTAGCCACATCTTAAGAAAGCATGACTCATTGGAAAACACAATAATGCTAGGAAAGTGGGCAGTAGAAAGAGAGGGAGACTGATTGCAGATGGCTAGACTCAATCAGGGAGGCCATGGGCCTGAATCTACAGCACGTTAACAGAGCAGTGGAGGACAGGGAGGCTTGGAGATGTCTCATTCACAGGGTTGCTATATGTCGAGGTTAGCTTGAGGGCACTAACAACAACAAACATGTAGAAATGGAATTGGTGTGTCTTTGTTCTAGTCCTATATGGTGGGTGTCCAATCCATGTGCGAATATCAAAGTACACACACTGGAAAGCTAGAGAAATAATTTTCTGTATGTGAGTACTTTTTCACCTGCCTAATAATCTGTTAGACAACATTCTTTTCATTCAATCTAACTCCCATTACCTCATTTCTCTTACATTTACGGTTACACTTGTATTTTATAAGCAATCAGTAGCTATTCTAGGCCTGTTCTAGGTAAAGAAGCAATGGCTGAGAAAAGATCCAGATAATAAAAATGTGTAAAGAAAATATATGAATGAAAAATAAGGAATAAGGAAAGGCTGTGTTGGCAAGTTGCAGAAGTTCTTTTGTTAATAGTTGAGCATATCTGTTCTCCATAAGTTGTACACTGCTTGGGGAGTTACAGTATTATGAAAAGACAATAACTTCGTTTATCTTGCAAACTGAAGCAAAGAACCATGAACATCTTCACTCCACACTAATTATGCAACTTCACAAGATGTTCCTCTTCTCTCTTATATGTATCTCCTGCATAATTCTTTGCCCAGACTATTACCATTAAAACCAATAATGTTCATGGCTGCAATTGAACTTGGTGTTCTCTCTTCCTAAGCTCAGCTGTTACTTTAACTGCTGAGTGTTCCTGACTTCTCATCACCCTGGGGAACATATGGTTGTGATTGAACTACAGCATGAGAGGAAGAAAAAATACAAGAGGAGGAAGTGTGCAGAACAAGTGGCAACTGCTTCCAAGTAGTGCTTTGCTATTAACTGAGGAGGTCAACAGTACAATGAAACAATCAGACAAAATTCATAGATGCACTTGTCAGCGAAGCACAGATCATATAAAAGGATGTGTTACCCTTTTCCTCACAATTTTCATCATTTGGATGAGATAGTCAATGAGCCATTTTTAGTTTCAACAGAATGGCTTGGAAGTATTTGTATAGATATTTTACACTTCATGTGCCCCACGAACACTTCTTGGTTGTTCTGTCCCTCAGACTCTGTTATTTTACCAATGGTCCTTTAAAAAGAAGAGGGAAAATAACAACTCAGAAGATCTCCTTGTGAAAATACAAAATGTCTAGAACTGGATCCAGTGATCTTTGAATAATGATGGCAGTTATTATTAACCACCCCCATTTGGATCCAGAGGATGTGAGCTGACTTCATCTGTGCTCAAATCCTTGCTTGTTATGGCTAGAGCTCCCAAAACAGGCTGCCAAGCAAAGCTTTAGAAGAAGTGAACAACTTGAGAAAGAAAATGATTCCCACCATTCTTGAAGAAGCTGGGGTGAGACACTTCTTGAATAAATCAATCTTAAACCTGTCTAACCTTGATAGCAATCATCCTGTGTTAAACATTCTGTATTTGGATAAGTTACCTGAGTGGAGTCAAAGGCTATCATGGCCGGCATCCATAGTTTTTTGTGGAGCTTTCGGGCTATGTGGCCATGTTCTAAAAGAGTTCCTTTGTGACGTTTCACCAGCATCTGTGGCTGGCATCTTCAAAGAATGATAGCCTGGAAAAGGATTGGATATATATATATCCTGTGTGACCTTGGGAAGGAAGGAGTAATTTGCAAATGTCTTGTTCTGTTGCTAATGGCAGTCCTCAGGGTGGGAGGATATGCAAACAAGGATTAATGTCTGCTGACTAGTGCTCATTGTCTGCTGGGAATCCCCTGGCCTTAGGCTGTTTCTCATTTGCATAGGTTGAGTCTTGACCTTGCTGTCCTTCCGGACTGGGAGCCAAGCCTTGTTTACTCTCAGGGTTTCCTCTTTCCTGTTGAAATTGTCCGGATGTTTATGGATTTCAATGGCCTCCCTGTGCATTCTGACATGATAGTTGTTGGCATGGTCCAGAATTTGAGTGCTTTCAAACAGCATTTTATGCCCAGGATGGTTTATAGCATGTTCTGCTACTGCTGATTTTTCCGGTTGACCCAGTCTGCAGTGTCTCTCATGTTCTTTGACTCTTGTCTGCACACTGCGTTTGGTGGTCCCTATGTAGACCTGTCCGCAGCTGCATGGAATGCGGTAGACTCCAGCTGCCGTGAGAGGGTCTCTCTTGTCCTTGGCTGAGTGAAGCATTTGCTGGATTTTCTTAGTCGGTTTGTTAGTCACACTGGTACTCTGGGATTTGCTGGATTAAATCAATTGTTTAATTCCATTCCGGTTCAGGTTCTACTCTGGTTTTGGAAAAACACTATTTTGGTGATGGGGAGGGGGGGGGGAGTGAATTCTGTTGATTTCCCCAGATTCGTTCACCATGGTTGACCATAGTATTAATCTTTACCAGACAAATGGAATGAATTCATAGGGTGTTTTTCAGTGTTTTCAGTAGGTAATTATGCATTGGCTCTAGAATACGGATGGGAAGAATCTGGCCTATGGCTCATATGTGACCCCCAAAAGGCTTTTTGGAGCCCTTGGACACTGCTGGAAGCTCCACCTTTTTAGCCTCCTTTTGATCCAGAACTGGTTTAAAATAGTCAAACCCACTTCAAAACTTAACAGTTTCACTCCACCATCCTTCCTGACCCACCAAACCATTGAAAAAGTGGTCAAAAATGGCAGAAAATTAAACCAGAACTGACATCATTTTCAGTTTCAGCACAGTGGCATAGCACTAAAAATGACTTTTGTTCAACTGCTTAAGAATATGGTGCTGGGAGAGTGCTGCTTCACCTCACACAACTATAGGGCACACAACTCTGCCTAGTGTTTTTCAAAATGTGATCCTAGGAAGGTAGTGATTAACTAACATCCATCCTGAGAAAGATGGCAATTAAGAAGATGACCCTAAAGACCTAGCTAGATAGGTCATTAAATGTGTCATTGACAGTGTCCTGGATGCAAGGTTTAAAGATTTAATAGTAAACACTTGGTGTGTGTGTGCGTGTTTTGAATGAGGACTACAGCATATAGGGAGGGGATGTTTCACTCTTTCCTCTCATAATGTGATTTTCTACACTGCAGTTAACTAGAGCAGGAGGGCTTTGATACCACTGAGAGCTTCCCCTGCTCACTGTTTGCAAGATCACTATATTGGAGGAGTGGTTGTTAGAATCATGGAGGGTAAAAATTCAAATTTTCTCTGCTCCTTTGCTTACAAGTGCATGTTTAAACATCACTTGGGTCTGTAGGTGACATGTTTAATGTCATATATATTTAAGATATTAATCTTCACATGTCAAAGGTACTCAGTCAGGAATTTCGACAAGATGGATGAAGATGTTGCCCTGTTCTGTACACTTAAAAAGAACATGTGCAATGCTGGGAGTATGCAAAACATTTCTGGGATGCTGATAGAGGGTTGGTTTCCTGGAGTGCCTTTAACCAGTTTTGGTTTCTTTGGCTACCTGACTGTTTCTTGATCCAATGTAAAATATTTGTCTTAGCATTTAATGCCCTAACTGACCTAGGTACTATGTTCACCAGTGTTCAAAGATTGGTTCTAAAAGTAGCCTGTACTGTATCTGTTTACCTATATAAGACGGGCTTCAGGGACTGTTTTCTGCACTGTCATCATAGTTTATTAACAGAATGAGAGCATGAGAAAAGGCCTTTTGGTTGGCTGTGCTGAAGCTTTGGAATATTTTCCTTGTGGATTTTTGCCTCATGTCTCTAGTTACAATTGACTTCTTGTCAAGTTACCTGATAACACCTCACAGATTCCTGAATTCTTATTGATGGTCCCAAACTCTGGTATACTGTGACATAATGGTGATCTCCTCCTCCTCCTCCTCCTCCTCCTCCTCCTCCTCCTCTTTGTAGCTTTCATATGGCTCCCAGATTGATCTCTAAACTGGATGGAGCCAAATGTCTTTCAATTTTCTTCAGAATTTAACATTTGCTATTCAGATGTACACAAATTGAATGGAAGAACTAAAAACAAGTTTTAAGTGGTGAGTGTTTGAATTTTTTTAAAAACTCTTGGGAAAGTGTGTTTGTTGCAGAGGAGAAGGAGCATCTGTGAGTCACTAATGGGAGGAGCTAGGAATCTAGCTATATATAACTCCTCTCAGAGCCTTTCTAGGTTAGTTCCTGCCTGAGAGAAGAAGGAAGAGCAGCTTCTTGGTGGCCATTTTAAGTGGTGAGTGTTTGAATTTTTAAAAACTCTTGGGAGAGTGTGTTTGTTGCAGAGGAGGAGGAGCTTCTGTGAGTCACATCTGTGAGTCACTAGTGGGAGGAGTTAGGAAACTAGCTATATACAACTCCTCCCAGAGCCAGAATTTTTCCCAGTCAAGGGGAATTACAACACAAGGGGCAGGGACCTGCAAACTTTGTTTAAAGCTTCTCCTTTAAATCTTTTCTGTTTTTAAAGTACTTTTGAGGGTTTTTTTCCCCTCAGAGGAAGTGAGTGCGAGTTAGCAGCCAGGAGATCTCTGTATAGTTATATTCCAGTAGATTGAGCTCACTGAGAAATATTGGTGAAAAAGGCCTGGCCATCAGGGGCCTTTGACGTTGGTGTTTACCGGGGGATTTTCTTTGAGGAGGAAGCCCACAGTCCTCAGTGATTACTTAACACTTCTCGGTGGACACTGAGGGAACTGCTTCAGTCACCTGCAACACTTGTGGGATGTTTGTCTTCTTGATAACAGATGTGGGGAACTTCACATGGCCCAAGTGCAAGTTGGTAGCCCTCTTGGAGGAGGGCTGGTAGCTACATTTCAGCATATCAGGGAGCAAGAGGTTTTCCTGGACAGAGCGGAAGAAATGGTCTTGGATGGGGAACACACAGAGGAAGTCGCTGGGGAGGGAAGGTCACTTCATGTACACAGGAGACAGACAGCTGGAGGAATGTCACACAGAGAAGCAGGAAAAACAGAGATTGTTCTGGGAGCTTGCAGCTGCAGAATCGTTTTGAAGCCCTTTCCCTTATCAAGGAGGATAAGGAAGAACACCATGGACAGAGTTCAGGGACAGAGCAAGGAAGCCTGGGAGTCCCACCACAGGAAACAGTCACTGCTAAGCCTTGGAGGAGGTGTGTAGTCATGGTGAGGGACTCCTTGCAGAAGCAATGATCTGTGGGCCTGACAAGATGTCTCAGGAGGTGTGTTGTCTCCCTGGGGCAAAGATCTATGATGTGACAGAGAGGCTGACAAGACTGGTCAAGCCTACTGACCAATACCCCTTCCTTTTGGTCCATGTGGAAATGAATGACACAGCAAGACACAGCCTTCAGAATATCAGAAGGGATTATGAGGCTCTGGGTAAGAAACTGAAATAAATGGACACAGAAATTGTCATCTCATCTCTTTTGCCAGTTGTAGGGCATGGTCCAGGAAGGGAGAAGAAAATAGTAGATGTTAACAACTGGCTCCACGGATGGTGTCACTGAGAATGATTTGCATTCTTAGAACATGGACTGCAGTTCCATGAGAGGGGACCTCTGGCAAGGGATGGGCTGCATTTCATGCCAGTTGGCAAACAGTCTCAAGAATCTGATCAGGAGGGCTTTAAACTGAATTATGTGGGGAAAGGAGACAGCATTCTGGAAGGCAAAAGGGCTGGAATAAATACTGAAACTGACATAGAGGGAACAAGGCAAACAGTGCAAGGGCCCAAGAGTAGGAGGCAAAAAAACGTGCAAAAGCAGCAAGCAAAGGGGATACATGGTCTTCGATGTCTCTACACTAATGCACAGAGCATGGGAAATAAGCAAGATGAACTTGAAATCCTAGCACAACAGGGGAAATATGATATAATAGGCATCACTGAAACCTGGTAGGATGAGTCTCATGATTGGAATGTAGAAATAGAGGGGTTTAATCTTTTTTAAGAGAAACAGGCCAAACAAGAAAGGAGGAGAAATAGCATTATATGTGAGAGATATTTACACCAGTGAAGAGATCCAGGACATCAATACTGGAAGCCAAGTGGAGTGCGTCTGGATAAAAATTAAAGGAGAGGGAAGACAGGGATGTTATTGTGGGAGTCTACTACAGACCCCCAACTCAGGCAAAGGAATTGGATGATGCCTTTCTAGAACAGATGACCACACATTCAGATAGGAGAAATATAGTAGTGATCCAAAGGTATTAAAAGAACTGGCAAATGTAATATCGGAACCATTGCCAATAATTTTGAGAACTCCTGGAGAACAGGAGAAGTTGCAGCAGACTGGAGGAGGGCAAATGTTGTCCCCATCTTCAAAAAGGGGAAAAAAGAGGATCCCAACAATTATCGTCCAATTAGTCTGACATCAGTTCCAGGAAAGATTCTGGAGCAGATCATTAAACAGAGAGTCTGTGAATATCTAGAAAATAATTCCATAATCACAAAAAGTCAACATGGGAAACAAGTCATGCCAGACAAATCTGATCTCTTTTTTTTGATAAAATTACCAGCTTGGTAGATGAAGGGAATGCTGTGGAAATAGTATATCTTGATTTCAGTAAGGCCTTTGACAAGGTTCTCCATGACATTCTTGCAAACAAGCTTGCAAAATATGGACTAGACGAGGTAACCGTTACATGGATTTGTAATTGGTCGACCGGCCAAACTCAAAGGGTGCTCAACAATGGTTCCTTTTCATCCTGGAGAGAAGTGACAAGTGGGGCCCCACAGGGTTCTGTCCTGGGCCCAGTGCTATTCAACATCTTTATTAATGATTTGGATGACAGAATTGGGGGCATACTTATCAAATTTGCAGATGACACTAAACTAGGAGGAGTAGCTAATACCCCAGAGGACAGGATCAAAATTCAAAATGACCTGAATAGACTAGAAAGCTGGGCCAAAGCTAACAAAATAAAATTCAGCACAGAGAAATGTAAGGTTCTGCACTTAGGGCGGAAAAATGAAATGCACAGATATAGGATGGGAGACACCTGGCTGAACGAGACCACATGTGAAAGAGTTCTAACAATCCAAGTAGTTGAACATGAGTCAACAGTGCGTTGCAGCAGCTAAAAAGGCCAATGCAATTTTAGGCTGCATCAATAGAAATATAGTGTCTAGATCAAGGGAAGTAATAGTGCCACTCTATTCTGCTTTGGTCAGGCCCCACCTGGAATACTGTGTCCAGTTCTGGGCACCACAATTCAAAATGGATGTGGAGAAACTGGAGCGGGCCCAAAGGAGGGCAACTAAAATGGTGAAGGGTCTGGAAACCATGCCCTATAAGGAACGCCTTAGGGAGCTGGGGATGTTTAGCCTGAAGAAGATAAGCTTAAGATGTGATATGATAGCCCTGTTTAAGTATCTGAAGGGATGTCACATTGAGGAGAGAGCAAGCTTGTTTTCTGCTGCTCCAGAGAACAGGACCTAGAACAATGGATGCAAGCTCCAGGAAAAGAAATTCCACCTCAACATTAGGAGAAACGTCTGGATAGTAAGGGCTGTTCGACTTTGGAACACACTCCCTTGAAATTTGGTGGAGTCTCCCTCTGTGGAAGTCTTTAAACAGAGGCTGGATGGCCATCTGTTGGGAATGCTTTGATGGAGAGTTCCTGCATGGCAGGGGGGTTGGACTGGATGACCCTTGTGGTCTCTTCCAACTCTATGATTCTATGATTCTAAAAGCCTTTAATATTAGTCAAAACATCTAGAAATATTACTGATTGATAGGGCTGCCAAATTACAGTATACCAAACAACAGCAACTTCCTACTTGGGGTTGCCAGCACTAAGGTAAAAGTATCCCCGTCGACAAGGTTGTCCAGTCATGTCCAAACGTAGGAGGCTGTACTCATTGCCATTACTAAGCACAAGAGCCATGGTTGTCAGAGACTATTCTGTGATCATGTGGCCAGCATGATTGCACAGAATGCTGATTACCTTCCCACCAGAGTGGCGCCTATTTATCTGCTTGCTTTTGCATGCTTTTGAACTGCTAGGTTGGCAGAAACTGACACTAGTGATGGGAGCTCACCCCATCATGCAGCACCTGGGCCTCAAACTGCCAACCTGCTCATCTTGGAATCAACAGAGTCAGCATCTTAATCACTTGAACCACCATCAGCACTAGTTCATCATATTTGTCAAAATATCTATTGTCAAAATATCTAGAAACTGGATTAATTGATAGGACTGAATTTATACATTATATATCATAGTAGTAGTAGTAATATTCTACCTAGGATAGCTAATGCTCGAAGGCTTTCATGGCTGGTATCCATAGTTTTTGTGGGTTTTCTGGGCTATGTGGCTAAGTTCTAGAAGAGTTTCTTCCTAGGAAGAAACCTCTCTAGAACATGGCCATATAGCCTGGAAAACCCACAAAAAACTATGGTCTACATAAAAATGACTTAAAATAACTAATTATAATATCACAATTCAAGTCAACAGCACTATGTTAATGATGTTCCAGACAGCAACACATACTGGTACCACTATACAATACCACACACTTACATTTTTCTCTTAAATCACGTTTACAGAAACATGAAAGAGTTAACATTAACAGTGCAATCTTATAATGTCTATTCAGGAGTTGTATAGATGTGTTGTTTCCTATGTATGGCTACCCTAAAGTGAATCCATTATGGGGTTTTCTGGGGCTGAGAGTATATGATGCACCCAAAGTCAACCAGTGAGTTTTCATAGCTGAGCAAGGAATCAAAGCCTGATCTCCAGGGTCATAGTCCAATGCTCAAACCACTACACAATGCTGGATCTCCTAGGCACTTGAATGTATAATCCTGTGAAAACCTTTTGTGAGTATGAGGGGCTATCCAAAAGTTTAAATGATCACCTTTAAAAAAAATTGACAGAAAGTTTGTTTTGATTTGTAGTTGTTAACTTATCTCTATGTAGTCACTATCTAGATTTATACATTTTTCCCAGCGTATCTTGACCCTCCGAATATCTGATATTGTAGAAGTCTGGAGGCTGTGCCTTACGAGGGAGTATTGTAAATAATTATCACCCGGACGTTGTTATGGCATATTGATGAAATTTTGTCAGTTTCATCATTGGTCCCTAAGTGCATGTTGCTGAGAAAATCTGTATCCGCCCCAAGAAGCGGTGAGATGGGGCCAAGGCTGCTGCATTGGCAGCCTCGGAGGCTCCATCCCGCCACTTCTGGAGGTCGCGGGGAAGCGGCAAACAGCGGCCCTGAGTGCCCGCGGCACTCCGCTTCTGGAGGCAGTGCTGAGGGGAGAAAGAGGCTGCTGCCGATGCAGCCCCTTTCTCCCTGGTTGTTTGACGCAGCCATTTAAAGGCCACGTCAAACAACCAGTGCAAAAAAGGAGCTCAGTTTTTGAGCACCTTTTTTGCGCTGTGGGAAGGGCGCACTTGGTGCCCTCCTGTGGTGCAAAGTTGTCATGGCGCACACAGCATTTCCAAACGCTGTGTGCTCCATGACGACATCATGGCGCTCCTGTATGGATGCCGCCATTTTTAAATGGTGGCGCCCATAGGCTTTAGGGTTAGGGAGGGTGCAGATGCTGCACCCTCCCTAACCCTAAAGGTGGCCTTTCCAGCCCTTATTGCACCGCATTGTGCCTATCTAGATCGGGCCATTGTGTCCTTTATTTTTGTGACTGGCTGTGCCAGAAGTGACTAAAGTGTAAAATTCTTTTCAGGCGCAATATGCAGACTTCTACAATATCAGGTATTTGGAGGGTCAAGATACACTGGGGAAAATGTATAAATCTAGATAGTGACTACATAGAGATAAGTTAACAACTACAAATCAAAACAAACTTTCTGACAATTTTTTAAAAAGGTGATCATTAAAACCCCCTCATAGATGTCATTGAACCAAATGAAATTTCCTGCCAAGTAAATATTTATAAACTATGTACTATGAATCTTTGTTTTCACATGGTTTTTACCATGAATTGATACTGCTTTGAGGCACATATTATACCAACATAATCAAAAACATTTTCAGGCATCTCTGCTCCAAATTCCCTTTCCATGGATTTGGAACGACTAACTACTAATGACTCCCCTTTTTAAACTAAGGCTTGAAAGTGTTTCAAATAAAATATTATCTCTAGACTTGTCAATTCCTCTAGTTACTTCCTGAATTTATTCGTTAGTTCTTGCTCTGTAAGTACTGGGAAAATGGAAGACAATAAGGCTGCATTTCTTTGGGTCAGTTGGACATATGAAACAATCACTTCATGACTGATGAAGCACTTAAATTTAATCAAACTACTCTTTCATCATATAAATAATTAAATATCAAAATATGAATCATACATGTCATAGTACTCCTAATTTCTATATATGGTTATGAAAGCTGGCCAGTGAAGAAAGTTGTCAGGAAGAAAATCAACTCATTTGAAATGTGCAGGGTTCTATGGATAGCGAAGTCTGCCAAAAAAACAAATAAATGGTTCTGAAAGCAAAATTAATCCTAAACTTTTCACTAGAAGACAACATGACTAAACTGAAGCAATAATACTTCAGATATATCATGAAGCAACATGACTCATTGGAAGAGAGGCTATGCTCTGTAAAGTGGAAGGCAGCAGGAAAAGAAGAAAACCATATTACAGATGGATTAATTCAATCAAAGAAGCCATGGCTCTAGGTTTGCAAGACTGGAGCAGGGCTGTTAATGACCGACACTCTTGGAGGTCTCTCATTCATAGGGCTATCATAAATCAAAGCTCACTTGACAGCAAATAATGACAACAGTGAAGATGATGTATAATATGTGGAATATACTAGGAGAAAGAAAGAAGCTAGGAAAATTTGTTGATATTGACTGAAATAGAAACCTTTAAGGAAGACAAGAGAGAAACTAACATGAACAGTCAATCATTTAGCAGTCAAACCTTTGTTATAATCTGAACATGGGTTTTCTGAGTAGCTAAGCAGGAAATTTCTTTTGTTCTCGTTGATGTTGTCGTTGTAAGAAATAATTAATAGCATACAGAAATAAAATAATACATCAGTATAAACCAAGAAATAAACAGGGAATTTATGAGGTTCTGTGAGAATATATATATATATATATAGGACTGAGGAAAGAGGAGATCAACAGCCTTTTAGATGGTATATCTTTAGACAATGAGAACACTGAAGTAGTCAAGGAGTTCCCATACCTTGGTTTAAATATTGATCAGAGTGGAGACTACCGTCAAGAAATCAGAAAGAAGGCTAAAACTGGGAAGGGTAGCTATGAAAGAAATGGACAGGATCACAAAGTGTAAAGACATAACTCTGTACACTAAAGTAGGGCCATTGTATTCCCCTTCACAATGTTCACATGTGAGAGCTGGACAGTGAAAAGAACTGATAGAAATAAAATCAACTCATCTACTCAAACTAGATTTACTCAATTCATTCATACTGTCTTAGCTTCTAAAATCCTGAAAAATCCTAAGAGTAACACTAATCGCCACATACCCCTACAATACAAAGTGAATTTTGTCAGGATTATCTTCTCTCCTAATATGTACAGAAACCATTGCACAACATATTAAGCAAGAGAGAAGCATACAAGAAGTAAGTGTGAGCACATGTGAAATGAAGAGTATGCTGTATAATGTGATATTTGTATATAGAAAACCTGTAATGATTAGTCTGAAAAACACTTTAGGGTTGTTTGTAAAAGTTTTAGGAGATAAAATTAGCCCACACATTCCCTTGTGTCTCCCTACTTTTATATTTTGCAAGTTGTCTTCCTATAATTATGGAAGGAGACTTTTTCTTCACAATCAGAAAGACAGGGAAGAGAGTGCCTTCAAACAAGCCTTTTATGCTGCAAATATAGTTTTACATGCATCAGTCATCCTTTCTCTTCCTCTTTCATCTTTTTTTTTTTTATTATATCACAGAGAAATGCACTAGGTAGCATAAGGAGCCTTCTCCCTGGAAGCACTTTGACAGGTTCTTCACCTATGCAGGAATGCCTTTTTGGGCTCTGTGTGTCGAATGGTGAAGAAGTCACAGAATGTTCCTGGAATGTTATCACACAAGGCCAGTAAAGTCCCATGATAGCAGGATAACAGCACATTTGATTCTTTCCTCATGAGCGATGTCAGTAATGTTCCATCAGTACAGCATAAGAGACCATTACAAAAGAGGTTCTTTTTACATACAAAAATAATCTAATAAGGACCTCCCTTATCACTTTTGTTGAATATGATTTCCAGTGTGAAAATTCAATAGTGCTTTTCTGCTGATTTTTGGCTGGTCAGTAAACATGCTCTGGATGAGGAAAAGGTAGTGATTGGAGAGATCCAGATTCGAGACACTTTCTGGAGTCTCTGTTGCTCTGTTGCTGCAATAGTACCATGGAGCAATCTCTCTCTTTTACACACACACACACACACACACATCCCTTCTCCAGCAGTGACAGAGCCCCATTCCTATTGATTCTCAGTGAAGGCTGAGCAAGCCTCTTTCCCTTCCCTGCTCTGTCTTCTTCCGAAAACGTCTCTTCTCTTGCCCTCCCATCCCAAGCATTGTTCTCAACTACATGGATTTCATGGGAAATGGAGGGGAGAAAAAGTGGCAAAAACAATATTCATTATCTCTGTGTGTGATAGGTGCTCTAATCCTGGATTTGCTCTGGGGAATGTATGACTGCAGTCTCAATTATGTATCTTTTTTTTTTTAGAGGAAATGCAAACATCATGACACAAAGTACTGGAAAAGGGCAGAACTTCAGAGTAAGCCTGGGTGAAACCTTTTCACTCTAGTCTTCAGTGCCTGGGCTATAAATTGCAAACTCAAACATACACAGTTGGCCCTCCACATTTGTGGCTTTCACTCTCATAGATTTGATCATTCAAATATTTGATTCATATGTTCTCTCTAGGAATCTCTAGGTCCTCCAGTGCAGCTCTATAGGCAACTTCTTCCTGAGGTTTACCATGGATTCATTCTGGAAGACCTAGAGATTCCTAGAGAGAAGACTTATCTAAGCATTTGTAGGTCCTCCAGCTTGATACTGTGCCCAGCTTCTGGAAGAAGTTGTCCATAGAATTGTGCTGAAGGACCTAGAAAATTCCTAGAGAAATGTTCTCTTAGGTTAAAAAAGAGTGTTTTTTAATTTGTGTTTTTTTCATATTCATGGTTGCTCTGCACCCCTAACCCTGGCCAATGAGGAAGGCCCAGTGTTCCAGTGTTTTCTTGCTTCAGCTACAGTCGATTTGATGGAAACTGTAGCTAACACAGTTGCAGCCTGATGTAATTCAGTCTCCTTCTCACTTAAGGTTTCTCTTTCCTGCTCCTTCCTCCTGTTCCACTCAGTGCTGCAGCACAAGGAATAAATGTGAAAATATAGTTTAGAATTATCTGGATCAAATCTAAGTCTAATGTCGTCTAAATCAAATATAAAGCAAGGCACTGTTTCTGTGCTGTGTAGATGTTTTATTTTATTCATTCATAATGAATCTGTTTTCTTAGGGCCTCACAGAAACAGAAGTCTTACACAGCTGGGGTAAAGTTTACATCCTTTCAATGATGAAACTCCAGGAAGAAAACATATCATCTTTTCTACCCAAAACAAAGATTTTGTGACAGAAAGAGAAAAGGGGATGTGTCTTCTACCATAGCTGGCTTTGGTTGTGTCCACTAAGCAATAAAGGATCTGATCTTGTAAGCTAAGCAGGGTTAGCTTTGGATAGTACTTGGATAGGAGAACACAAAAGAATACCAGTTATTGTAGGAAAGTTGAAGGCAAAGGCAAACTACCTCAGGGTTTGTTGTTGTGTGTCTTCAAGTTGTTTCCTGCTTATAGTGACCTGAAGGCAAACCTATCACATGTTTTTCTGGGGCTGAGAGTATATGACTTGCCCAAGCTTACCCAGTGGGTTTCCATGGCCAAGTGGAAAATGAACCCTGGTCTTCAGAGTCATAGTCCAATGCTCACACCACCATTTCATGTTGTCACCACCTCATAGTACACCACACCTCAGAGTATTCCTTGCCTAAGAAAGCCCTATGAAATTCATCAAGTCACTATAAGTCAACAGGTGACTTGAAGATGCATTCATGCATACATGATCACACACAGAGGTTAACCCCAAGGCAATGTGGCCTTTGACAGCCATTCCTGACTTATTTAAACAGTGCTGTGTTTGGACAGGACAAGATGGAGCTGAGAAAAAGACAAGAGAACCTTGGTTGAACAGTGAGGACCAGGCAGAACTGAAAAATGAGTGTATGTTTGTCTGAGCCCCAATGGTTGCTTACTGAGTCTACAGAGACCGCCAGTCATGTTACTGAAGGATCAGTAAACAACTCATTTTTCCTCCCCACCCCCCCTTTTTAAAAAAGTCTTTCACTTTCAAACTTCCTCATTACACACAAAATTACAGAGGAAGGAAATGGCTCAGCAGAATAAGCCATGAACAACAAAACAAAACAATAATAAAAAAAACATTTCAAACCTGAAAGCCTGCCAGTTTCTTCCTCTTGTGGATGCTTAAAAGACAGAGAATTAAAGTATGTCCAGGCTAAATTGTGTATAAAATTTAAAGATTTTCCAGTGTTTAGAAAACAACCTAATGGCCATTAGGTATTGATTGGTGTAGTCCTGAAGGAAATATCTTCTTAGCTTATTACCTAAAAACTTTTTTTCTTTGTAAAAGGATAATGAGGCATGCAGCATGTGCTAATTGGTGAACGATGCGGTGGTTGGTATACTGTTTCCTACTGTTTCTCAATTCTGAAAAAATCAGGCAGAATGGAACAAAAATTCAGGCGTTTTCTGACAGTCTTATGTTTGATTTATTATTACTATTACTATTATATCTCTGAAATTCCCACCTTGTTGTTTTTATTAACTGGTATTGAGTCAACTTTGACTCATGGTGACCCTGTGAATGAGACTTCTTCAAGATGCCCTGTCCTCAGCCTCTCTGTTCAGGTACTACAGGTCCAAGGCCATGTCCTCTCTGATTGAGTCTATGTGGTCTTCCTCTCTTTCTACTGTCTTCCACCTTTCCTAGCACCACTGCCTTTTCTAATGATTTATTTTTCCTCATGATGTGGCCAAAGTATAACAGCCTCTACTGAGTCAATCTGGTTTCCAGGGATAGTTTGGGCTTGATTGATTCTAGTACCTGCTTGGCCAGCAACAGTATCCTCAGCACTCTTCTACAGCACCACATATCAAATGAGTTGATGTTCTTTCTCTCAGTTTTTTCACTGTCTAGCTCTCACATCCATACGTTGTGATGGTGAATACAATGGCCTGGATTATCCCCACTTTAGTGTTCAGTGTTATGTCTTTTCACTTTATGATCCTGTTCATTTCTTTCATAGTTGCCCTTCCCAGTCCTAGCCCTCTGATTTCTTGACTGTAATCTCTGTTCTGATTAATATTTGAACCAAGATATGGGAACTCTTTAACTATTTCAATTGCCTCGTTGTCTAGAGTGAATTATTGTAGATGATCTGTGGTCATTATTTTTGTTTTTTGAATGTTCAGCATTAATGCAACCTTGGCACTTTCCTCCTTGACTTTCTTTAGTAATTGTTCCAGGTCTTTCTTTGTTTCTGTGAGAAGTATTGTGTATCTGCATATCTCAGTTTGTTAATGTTCCTTCCTCCTGTCTTTACTCCTCCTGCTTATGAGTCTAAGCCTGCTCAGTTATGATATTTTCTGCATACATGCTGAATAAATAGGGTGAAAGTATGCAGCCTTACTAATTGGGAACCATTCTGTCATCTGTTCCTGGTGATTTATCCAAAGTGTGGTTTTCACTTTGCTTTCCAAAATTTGGGCTTTATCTTCATAGGTTTTTTTCTTCTCATGTGTTGTTCAACCTTTCACATTTTTTATATAGCTCTTCTGTGTGTTCTTTCCATCTTTTCTTTATTTCATTGTGGTCATATATTATGCACATCTATCAATCATAGAGCACCCCTAGCCTTGATTGAATTTCTCTTTAAATTGTCAGATTTTGTGGAAGAGGTCTTATTCTTCCTTTTTTGTTGCAGACTTCTATTTCTTTACACTGATCATTATAGTAATTCTCTTTATCCTTACACAATAATTATTGGACAGAATCATTTAATATTCTGATTGTGTTTCTGTCTTCCTTTCCTTTTGCTTCTCATCTTTTTTAAAACTGTTTGTAGTGTTTTGTCTATCATCCATGGTTTCTCCTCCTTCTTTTTGGCCACTAGCATTATCTTTTTACATTCCTCTTTGATTTCTGTCCATAGTTCTGGTTCCCATTTTACTAGGCTTAATAGTGTTAATCTATTTCTCACACTATCTTTAAACTCTGTTGGGATGTTCTTTAGATCAAATTTTGGCATGGTGATAGTTTTAGTGTTCTTCTTCAGCTTTATTCTAATTTTGGAAATTAGTAGTTCATAGTCTGTGCCACACCTGGTCTTGTTTTTGCCAGAAGAATGGAGCTTATCCATCTTCTGTTACCTATTATGCAGTCTTATTTGTTTTTTGTGTTGACCATCCAGTGATGCCATGAGTATAATCTCCCCTTCCATTATATGAAGAGGGTATTTGTAATGAATGGATTGTTGGCCTCACTAAACTCTGTCGTTCTCCTGCTTTGTTTCTTGGTCCGAGCCCAAATCTCCTTTTTGTTTTTGATTATGTTCTGCCTCCTATTTAGGCATTCCAATTACCTATGATTACTAAATAGTTCTGTTTTGACATGTTGTCAATTTTTTCCATGCAGCCCACTTCCAAAGTGAGCTGCTGCAGTAGTCCCCAAGTCAGTGGTGCCAGGAGCCTGATTATCTCCACTCCTTTTTGCTGTGGCACCAGGCTCCTTCTAGCAGTGGTGGGAGTCACTTTCAGTTGCTTTGAGGGCATGTGTTCTTTGAACGCCACACCCCCAAAGCAGCCAGAAGCTGCCTTATCTGACCAGTGTGTTTGACTGATTTTGACATGTCTGTTTTCACTATTATTGCTACTCTAATTTTCCTTTTTTTCCTTTTCTGAGTAGAATACTGTGCAGTTATCTGACACAAAGTATCCTATTCCTGTCCATTTCAGTTCACTTACTTCTAGTATTGCTATGTTGATTAGTCCCATTTCTAGTTTCCCTTGACTCATGCTTCTAACATTCTATGTACCTATAACATGTGTGGTACAGTTACACATCCACTCAGTAGTTTATAAAAATTGATAGCATTCCATGACACTAGTTTTGATACAATATTTATGTTAATATATGAAAATTCACTGAATGCGCTGTTCTGAAATAGCCTGTTCATGTCTGCTTTTAAAATAAAAACAACTAAGTGAATCCAATGAAAGCTTTAGCACCAAAGTCTAAACCTCCAGGCTTACATGACTTTCATGTTGTTTGGGAAGGATTAGCGTGTGTTTTTGCCCAAGGTACCATCTTGTCCAACTTTCCTCTATCATTTAATGAAATGAGAGGAAAAGAGAGAACAGAAACAGAATAATTAAAAGCACCATCTTTTTTCTGATTATACACTGGCTGGGGGCTACAAGATTTGGTTATGCTGCCAAAGGAACATCTGTTGGAAAAACAATTTTTTCTTTTGCCTTTCAAAGACTAAGTAAAAATGTCCTGTCAGTTTTAAAGTACAGAAATAGGTAATAGAGAAATTTAAAAGCAATTGAACGTTGTATTAGCAAGGCAAGTGGCATAACAGTGCCAACAGTGTCAACTTCCACAATTTCAGACTTCACTAATGGGAAACATAATCAAGCAGAAGAAATCATTCTGGGCAGCATCAACTCTGTGGAGGATAGAGCTATCATTCTCTCCTCATCAGGATGGGGGTATGTATTGCCTCCAGTGTCAGATGCAGTGTGGTTTGATAACAAGAGTTAGCAACTTTGGGAGGGATGTGGAAGGGGGATTTTTTTTTTTACATACACCCATCACCAGCTATAGCTCACATCACACTTGAAGATACTGATTTTTAAAAAGAATATAAAGTTAACATCAGAAATTTTAGGACTTCCATTTCTGGTTTTGATTTGAGGAGTTTGTGCTGGGGACAGGGAGGCTGTGACCCCAAAACCATCACACTCTGAGAGGTTAGTGAGCAGAAATCTCTTTCATTTCACTTCACTAAACTAACTTAACTAATTTAATCCTATTTTAAGGGGGGGGGAGGTTGGGATGGAATTCTTGAATTATTTTAATCTGCAATCTGTTTTTAACCTTGTTGTACCCCGCCTCGATTGTTTTACAGAGGGGCGGGTAAGAAATAAATATTATTATTATTATTATTAATATTATTATTATTATTTCCGCCTGCTTTGGAGTGCGACAACTTTCTACGAGGGTTTTGGGTCCACAAAAAGAACTGTGGAGACCACACGCAGTCCATACATTGCACTTTGCCTACCCCTGTCCTGTTGTGCTCTGAGCCAAAAACCAGACCCCCAGAAAGGGAATACAGAAAGATACAGAACCTGAGATAAACACAAGGAAGAGCATGGCTCACCAGAAAGGAGACTGAAGCAACAAAGTCAGTTCAGCCCATGTCCTACACAATCTAGCAATAAATCCATGCAACAGTCCAAATAGACATCCAAGAGCATAGTCAATAAACAGGTCTAAGGCTACCAGTCAGCATGAACAGGAAAATGAAACATGAATATTACTTCTATAAAGGAAGTCAGTCGTCCACAACATGAAGTTGTCCTCTCACCTTTTGCTTCCTGAGGGTATCAGTGAAGAGCCAAACAACATCCAGCTGTGTTCTTATGGTTGGATGTGCACTGATGATGTCATTTCCAGAACTTCCCAGAAGTTTCTGGGATGTCTCAAAAGATGGTGTACTTGTCCAGCTGCAGGAACATAGCCAGATGCTATAGGGATATCTTTCACTCTCCCAGTGCAGCAGCACAGGAAGGGTGCAAAGGCCAAAGTGGGCCAAATTGGAGGTCAGGAGATTACACCTGTGTATGTAATCAATAGGATGCCAACCTTTATTAAAGAGCTGATGAAACCAGGCCACTATAAACATCAAGAAATATGTGAATGGCATGATTTCTACTGCATGAGACATACAGTCAAACAAGTAGGGAGAAAAATGTTTTCATCAAGGACTGAAAATCCAGGGCAGTGTGGGGTGGATAGTGGAGGGAATCTGCCATGGCAACTGGTGAAATTAGCATAGCCTACTCAGATATGTTTTAGTATGAATATGTTAAATCAGTCCATACCAATCCACGCATTTATTTTGCTTTAGGCTGACATTTGTATGAATGGCTGAATCAATGGATAAAGCAGCTGGAAATATCAGCAGGAGGACCCTTGCTGAGAGAATTCATTGTAAGATGGAAAAGCATGTCCTGATGAGTAATATGTGCAATTTGTTGTTTATACCTCATGATGAATGTTCGAGCATTTATTCTAAAAACAAAACCAGCAAACCACCGAGGTCACAGGAAAAATGGACTGAGCAGGTGTCTCTTATAACACTTCTCTTAATATTGTGACAGTGACCAGTTGTTTCTTTTTGGCTTTGAAAAATCCCTGCGCATTTCATTCTTTAAACTTGACTGTTGACCACATGGACCTTCCACCCCATCTCTTACAACATCTCTGAGTACTGACTGTGACCAATCAGGTGAGGTCTTATACAAGTTCATATAAGATCATAGGTGAGGTCTTATACAGGATCAGGAGTTTAGTTTAGCCCAGGGGAACACAAACACAACCCCTCTCTGAACAAATTTTGTCAAGAAACCCCCATGATAAGTTTGCCTTAGGGTTGCCATAAATCAGAAATGACAAGAACAATAACAACAGTAATTAACAGGATGCAATCCTTATGATATTACATAAAATGTTTGGTTCCATTGAACCCTTTTGAAACTGTACCCTTGGTTCCGCATTCCCGCTGCCTGCTGGATGTGCCCTACAGGCTGCATGATACCTTCCTACGTCCTACAGGGAGCAACAGATGTAAAGATAGCTAGTTAATATACCTTCTTCATATTGGCTATTTTACTGTTTCATCTGGTGGCTGCAGGTTTCCTTATAGTGCATATATGTACAATTCTGGGGTGGTGGTGGGGAGACTGTATGTATGTGGAGACCCATGCATCAATGGGATTGATACAAACGATGGCAAAGAATATCAAAGGTCTATGTCAGAATAACATACCAAAAATTAAAATCAGTGCTAGATTCAGGATTTTGGCATGGGAAGGCAGAAGCATAAAATCCTCAGTGGTTACCCAATCTAACAGAAGCAGGACATAGACACTAAACATCTTCTAACCTTCTTAGATGCACTGTGCTAAACGGAAATGCTAGGCTGGTAAACCATATGTGAATTTGCTGGGGCTCTGATATATATCCAACTAGGTATCCTCTGTAATTGGTCTAGATCAGGATAGCCAAGTCCCATTCCATTTCTTTTGGACAAGTGAAACTGTAATTATTGCTTACTGAAGTGTATTCACGGTGTTCATTATGAATGAACAGTCTGTGGCCCTTAAAATATTGTTGGAATGCGCTTTCAATGACACCTTACTACTGGCTGCATTGAGTACGGCTGATAGGAGTTGCAGTCTAACAATATCAGGAAGGCACATGTTCTCCACTCAAAGTATCTAGCGATGTGTAAAAGTGATTTTTTAAAATGCTTTAAAAATTCTCATTTCCTCAAAAAATAAGGTTAATTTCTCTCTGAAGTAGTCTTTACTTTCCCAAGTAAATAAGATATACAGTATTATGTACTCACATAACAATTGATTCTGAAGATGCCATCATCTTGATCACCAAAGTAATCATTCTTACAATACTCTTGTGTCAATTATTATTATTATTATTATTATTATTATTATTATTATCCTTTATTTATATAGTGCTGTAAATTTACACAGGGCTGTACATACAATCTTAAAGTAGACGGATCCCTGCCCTCAGGCTTACAGTCTAAAAGAGACAACACAAAAGGAAGAGGGGAAGGTGATAGGAAAGGGGGTGAGGTCCGGTGGTTCTTCTCTCCTTCTGGGGCCAGGACCAAGGCAGATGGACTGGAGGGAGGGCATGGCTTCTTAATACAAAGTTAAAAGGAGGCATCCTGGGGCGGATGGCACAGTCCTGGGAAAGCTTCCCTAAATAATATAGTCTTTAACTCAGTTTTGAACCTGGTTAGGGGGGAAGGTTCCAGGAGTGAGGGGCAGCAAGTGAGAAGGGACGAATTCGGGACGGGGCAGTGGAAATCCTTGGCTGGGACAGGATTGGAGACCTTGACTACCAGAACGGAGGATACGAGAAGGAGTGTGAGGAGAAGTTCAGACAAGTAAGGAGGGGCCAGTCCGTGCAGGGCTTTGAAAGTCAATAACAAAAGCTTGTACTGGATGCGGAAGGGGAAGGGGAGCCAGTGAAGGGAGGAGAAAAGAGGAGAAACATGGTCAAAGTGGCGAGGGGATGTGATAATACGTGCAGCTGAGTTCTGGACAGAGATTAAAGGATGGAGGTGAGAGACAGGAAGCCCTGTCAGAAGAAGGTTACAATAATCTAGTCGTGATACCACCAGGGCATGGACCAGAGTCTTGGCAGTGGAGGCTGAGAGGAATGGACGGATTTTAGCAATGTTGTAGAGAGAGAATCTACAGGTCTTGGCAGTGGCCTGAATCTGGGGAGTAAATGACAGCGAGGAATCAAAAATGAAGCCAAGACTGCGGGCTTGCTGAACCGGTTGAATGGAAATGCCGTCAACAGCAACAGAAAAGGAGTATTGAAGGGTGGGCTTAGGTGGGAAGACGAGAAGCTCTGTCTTAGACATGTTGAGCTTCAAGCGCCGATGCCGCATCCACTGAGAGATGGCAGCCAGACAAGAGGAGACTTGCTGTTCGAGCCCCGGCGAAAGGTCAGGGGTTGAAAGATACAGCTGAGTGTCATCGGCATACAGATGATAGGAGAAACCAAAAGAACTGATGAGTTTACCAAGGGACAGTGTGTAAAGAGAGAACAGAAGGGGACCCAAGACAGAGCCCTGAGGAACTCCAACAGATAAGGGGACAGAGGAGGAAGTCTGACCACCTGTGACCACAGCAAAGGATCGGTCTGACAAGTAAGATTTGAACCAGTTGAGAACAGAGTCGGAGAACCTGAGGTCAGAAAGTAAGTCAAGCAAGAGACAGTGGTCCACGGTGTCAAAGGCCGCAGACAGATCTAGAAGAATGAGAATAGAGTAGAGGCCATTTGCCTTGGCCAGCAAGAGATCATTTGAGATTTTGGTGAGGGCTGTCTCTGTAGAGTGCCGTGGGTGGAAACCAGACTGAAATGGGTCCAGGATGGAATTGGCTTCAAGAAACTCAAGACAGCGAGAATAAACTATCCGTTCCAGAACCTTAGAGAGAAAAGGAAGAAGAGAGATAGGGCGGTAGCTAGACAGAGAAGAGGGGTCGAGAGAGGGTTTCTTCAGAATTGGGGAAACGAGAGCATGTTTGAAATCCGAAGGGAAGGATCCCGAAGAGAGAGAGAGATTAAAGATATAGAGGAGCAAGGGCAGAAAAGAAGGGGTTATAGAGATTAGAAGATGGGAGGGGATAGGATCAAGAGAACAAGTTGTAGGTTTGGAAGAATTTAGCAGTGTAGAGTTCATCCAGAGATACAGGTGGGAACACAGAGAGTTTATTAGTAGAAGATACCAGGAAAGTAGTGGTAAGGGGCAAATCAGGAGGAACAATTTCAGATCCAATAGTACTGACTTTTGTGAGGAAGTAGTTGGCGAAGTCAGTGGGGGAAAATGATGAAAAGACAGGGGGAGAAGAAGGTTTTAGCAGTGAGTTGAAGCAGGAGAACAAGCGCTGCGGGCGCCTCTCGTTGGCAGAGATCAATGATTTATAGTAATTCTGTTTTGCCATAGACAAGGCGCATGAGAAGGATGAAAGAACAAATTTATAATGAATAAAGTCGGCTCAGTCCCTGGACTTTTTCCAAAGGCGTTCGGCTGCTCGAGAGCAGGACCGGAGAAATCTAACTACAGGAGAGAGCCAGGGCTGAGGCCTAGACACAGAGGAGGATGTGCGAACAGATACAGGGGCAAAGCTGTCAAGGGTGGAAGAGAGAGTGGAGTTGAATAAAGACATTGCTGAGTCAGTGGAGTCCCCAAGATTTAGAGAAGAGAGAGAAGAACCCAAGGTCTGACTGAGATGATCTGAGTTAACAGATTGAAGATTACGAAAAGTGCGTTGAACAACATTACGAGGAGGTGGGATGTAAGTAAGAGTAAAAGAAATTAGATGATGATCTGACAATGGATAGTCAGATGCCAAGTAGTCAGAGATGACACACTTAGAAGCGAGAACTAGGTCAAGGCAGTGACCAGAAGAATGGGTAGGAGAGGTGGAATGAGGTTGAAGATCGAAAGAAGCTAAGAGGGAGCTAAAGCGAGATGTTGAAGGGTTCTTAGGATCATCAAGGTGGATATTAAAGTCACCTAGAATTAGAAAGGGAACTGGGTCTGAGAGAAAAAAGGTGAGCCATGACTCAAAGTCCGAAAGGAATTGGTTAGCAGAACCAGGAGGGTGGTAAATGACAGCAACCCGAAGCTGCAGAGGAGAAAAGAGTCTTATAGAATGAGACTCAAATGAAGAAAAACTAGAATTAGTGGGAAGAGAAAGGGGTTGAAACTGGCAAGAATTAGACAGCAAGATGCCATAATGAACAGATATTATTTAATTTCAGAGTAAAGCAGTTTCTCTTATTCTGTTACTCAGTTTCTCTTATTAGAATATGATAATGTTTTCTTAAAATGCAGGAGCAGCAGTCGGAGGTCTAGCTTAATACTTAGTTAATATTGTGAGAGAAATTAGCCAAGTATAACTATATGTGCATTTCTTTGTATTAACTGTGGATTGCCACCAGACACCTTCACTGTTTCTTTTTAATTTAATAAGGGGGAAAAAGAGACCCATGCTTAGAGTAAACAAATGAATGCAGGAATACTGATGTTCTTTCAACTTGTCTCCTGACAGGAATAGCAATTACTAGTGTATCAGTGTGGCAGAAATAAATTAATTGAATATTTATTTGGGTTTTAAAGTTTAGAATTAATAAAACTCACCACCACCACCATTTTCATGCTTGAAATGACATGAAAGACAATAAGACTTCAGTGAGGCAGTAATCTAAGATAAATACAATTAAAATTAAACTGTCAGAGAATTATGCAGTTCACTGATTCTACTAAGTGTGTCTCAAATCACACACTTAACTGGTCAATGGCATTCTGTGTGGGTTGGAGGCCTCTGCCAGTGTGTGGGGGCTGATGCAGGAACAGAAGCCCATAACACAAGCTTTTTCTGGAAAAACCTTGTAAGAAACAAACAAATACTGTATAGGTGATTTTAGACCCTGGACTAAATGGCTGTATGTGTGTGTCTGTTTATGCTTCTTAGAATAATTGAGTTGGAAGAGACCCCATGAATCCAACTGGCCACTCAGTTGCAGCTAAAGCATCCTCAGCAGGGAGCTGTCCATCTTCTTTTTGAAGACATCTAGAGAAGAAAATCCCACCACCTCTCTAGGCAGTTGATTCCCTTGGTGAACTGGTCTTATTGCCAAGATGTTGCTTCTAATACTCAGTTGAAACCTACCATCCTGCAACTTCAAACCATTAGACCTGGCCCTTCCTTCTGGGGCAGCAGACAAGAGACCTGACCACTCTTCTCTGTGACAGGCCTTAAGGTATTTAGAGGCATATTGCCTTTAGACAGCCACATGGATTACTTAGTGTTTCTAGGTCAATCTTTAAAAAGTCATGACATTATTTGCTTTTTTATTTATTTTGTATGCCAACTGTCTCCCATATTGGATCTAAGGCACCTCACAAAAGAGGCATAAAAACAACAATGATGAAACAGTGTAATTTAAAGCACAAGTAGAACATCACATTAACATAACAGAAATAGAAAATTCTTAAAAATACTAAGTTAAAAATATAAAAACATTATAAGCATACCAAAACAAACACCCCCAATAAAAAGCCTTCCTGGGTGCAATTACATATTAAAAACCTGCTTGAAAAGAAAAGTTTTTGCCTGCAAGCAAAAGGAGAGCAGGGAGGGGGTCAGCCTAGCCTCCCATGGAAGGGAGTTCCAGAGGTTGGGAGCAGCCACTGAGAAGGATCTCTCCTGTGTCCTCACCAAGCAAGCCTTCCTTCTCAGAGGGATGACCTAGAACAAGAGCTGTATTCAGAGTATTTCGAGTTCTGGCAGGTTCATATGGAGATATAATCTTTCACCATATTTAATTGAAATGTTGCCATAAAAATTTAGCTGCCATTAATAGTGCAAGACTTCAAATAAGTAGTTAGCTATTGACATAGTTAGAACTTCTAATAGCAACTCTTCCCTCTGAATTAACTATATTAATTACATGTTAGTTGCTTTTTCAAAAACCTGATGTTCCAAGCTTTTGGCCTTGCAAAGCATAATATTCTCCCATCAATACAAGAGAGCACAAAGCAGTAGCACAGAATAACCCAGCACTTGAATCATGTGATATTCCTCCTCCTCTATTGGCTGAGGCCACATCTTCTAAAAATGAAGTAGCTTTATATTCTAAATATAAAAGTAATGAAAAGTTACAACATTGCAAAAATGAAATTATCTCTCATTAAGCTACAGTTAGAATTGTACCTTTGTCACTGAGAAAGGAATTGATTACTAGTAATTAATTATTTGAAACTAGTTACTTTCACTCTCTAGAGCTGATCTCAGAAAGAATGCACATCATAGTTCCAAATACATTTTATTTACACCCACAGCTTTATACAGGACATATCAAAGTATGAATCTCTTTCAAAACAGAAGTCTCATGGGTTTTCATTTCTGTTTAAAAAGGTAACACTGTGCTCTCCTTTGGAGAAGAGTAGCTTACCAGACGCCATCAAAACCAAAAGACATCTAAAGGTATTTTTCTCAGATATCCTTTTGATGAATCATTTGGGACTCCAGCCTTCAGTTATGTTATCCTGGTACTGCAATGATATAGTAAAATAATATTCATCCTGTTCCATATACTACATCCCCCATCACTCAGATAATTGGATGTTGGCATTTTGTGAAGAAGTCTGTTCTGTACTGAATTCCAGATATTTGGGTCTTCCCCTCCTTTGAGAAGGAAAGAAAGAACACAGACCACAAGAACTGGAGGAAGAGTTAGGGTTATAAACTTTCATCACATGAAGACTGTTCCCAGGCAGTTATCTGAACTGAGCCACAGAGTTATTTTTCATACCTCGCAGGATTTACTGTGCATGTGAGTATGTTTTTGAAATATTTCTATTGGGCAAGTAAAACACACAAAAATCATTGTGCAAGATTTCAAAGCTAAAATTTCATCAGACATTTAATAATTATGCAGGAGAAAGAAGGGAATGAGGAAGTAATAATGCTGCAGTCATGCTGAAGCCTCAGATGGAACATACAGACCATCAAGTGAAACTGTCAAAGGCCTTCACCTACCCCATGCCCTTTCCTTGGCCTTACTGGGAACAAACAAAGAAAAAAGAAAATAAAAGAAAAAGAAAAGGATATAATCTGGTTTTCCATTTTGAGAGAAAAAAGAAGTCACTACAAGATCCCAAATGTGTCCACATTTAGATCATACAGCTTCCTTTGTTGGAAGACAGCAGCCAAGTTTTCCAGGCAGACTCTTAGGGCTGGAGATGCAGTTAAGGGTTGGATGGCATGAAGCAAGTCAGCCTTGCTATACCCTCCAACTGTCCTTTGTCACCTCACATTTTGGCTGTTTCTCTCTGCTCTTTCCACTTTCCTCTTTTGTCCCCAGCCTACTTCAATTGCAATAAAATGAGCTCCAAATGCAAAAGTACTTTTTATTCAATTATCTCAGAAGTGGGGTGAGGAGAGGACAGTCTTGCCATTCCCAGTAGGATTAGGCAAAAGCAAACTGCCACAGCTCCTCCTAACTCATTTGTGATTTCTCATTAATAACCTTTGCCACCTTCACTATATTTCTCCCAGTTTAAATCTGTGAAATGTTGCAGAGTATTCTTTAAACAATTATTTTTGCGCCTTTGAACTGGCCTAATAAATGCTTTATATATATAAAAAATCACAGAATGCTAAGAGTTGGAGTTGTTATACTGTTAAACAGCTCTTACTGGACACAGTATTCCAGGTGGGGCCAGACCAAGGCAGAAAAGAGCGATACTATTATTTCCCTCAGTCTAGATGCTACACTCCTATTGATGCAGCCTAGGATCATTTAGCCACTTCACCACATTTTTGACTCATGTTCACCTTGTAGTGTACTAAGACTCTCAGATTCCTTTTGCATGTACTGCTGTCAAGTCAGGTGTCACTCACCCAATATCAGAATCTTTCACTTTTTTTCTGCCTAAGTGTGGCATTTAACACTTCTTTTTGTTGAAATTTATTTGGTAAATTTTGGCCCAATTCCCTAATCTGATGTGATCGTTTTAATTCTGATCTTGTCTTCTGAGGTTCAGTGGGCTCTTTGTATCTGCTGGGGTTTAAATACAGTGGCACAGTAAAGTAGTGTCCCTTATATATAATGACAAAACCAAGGTTTGTGTTTGGGAATTTATACGTTTTAAAAATATATTTTCAAGCTACGGGTGGTTCAATCCATAGATAAAGAATCCATGGATATATAGAGCAACTTTATTAGCTACCCCATCTTTTTTCCTTTTTATTTAAAAATAACTCATTTTATTAATTTAAAGAACAAACAAACAAAATGATACCCCATCTGATTTGGTGTCATCTGCAAATTTGATAAACATGCCCTCTTTTCCATCATCCAAGTCACTCATAAAGAGGTTGAATAGAACTGGGCCCTAGAGAGAATCCTGTGGCACCCAACTACAACCAACTACAGTTCCATCCAACTAGTATTCTTTTCGGCGTTTTTCCTTGCTTTCCATTTCTTGTGTATGTCCCTTTTAAATATTAGCTCAGTTGCAAATTCTTTAAACACCCATGCTAGTTTCTTTAAACACCTCCCATTTTTCCTCCTCATTGGAACTGTTTGAAATTTGGCCTTCAGTATTTCACTTTTAAGAAACTCCCATCTAACACAAACCATTTTCACTTTTAGTATTCAGATCTCATAAAGTCTTGAATGCATGTCTGACTACACTTGGCTTCTCCTTTCTGCTGTATAACAAGCTACAGGAGAACAGGGTCACTCATACCTTAGGATCCCAGCACTTCCACTCCATTTTCAAGATGGTCATTGTTGGTTAGGATCAGATTCAAAATAGATTATCCCTTGTTGCTTCTTCCAGCTTGTAAACAATGAAATTGTCTGCAAGGCAATTAAAGAATGTGTTGAACCTTAAACTTTTGACATTGTCCAACAAATGTCAGGATAGTTGAAACCCCCATTACTACTACATCTCTCCTTTCTGAATATGTGGTCATATGTTCCAGGAAGGTATCAGCAAATCCTCAGTTTGGCTTGGGGATCTCTAGTACACCCCAACAATAACATCCCTGTTGTGAAGTCGAAGGCTTTCATGGCCGGCATCCATAGCTTTCCATGTTTTTTTTGGGCTATGTGGCCATGTTTTAGAAGAGTATCTTCCTGACATTTTGCCAGCATCTGTGGCTGGCATCTTCAGAGAATGCTTGCCTGAAAAAGAGTTGGGTATATATACTGTTTGACCCTGGGAAGGGCAGAGTAATTTTCATGTGCTAAATCACTGTTGCTAATGGGTGGGAGGATATGCAAAAAAGGATTAGTGTCTGCTAATTGGTGATCACTGTCTGCTGGGAAAGCCCCTGACCCTGGGTGGTTTCTTATTTATGTTAGCTGAGTCTTCCTGTTTTTCAGCACTGGTAGCCAAACTTTGTTTACTTTCAGGGTTTCTTCTTACCTGTTGAAGTTGTCCAGGCGTTTGTGGATTTCAATGGCTTCCCTGTGCATTCTGACATGGTAGTTGTTGGCATTGTCCAGAATTTCAGTGTTTTCAAACAGCATTTTATGCCCAGGATGGTTTATAACATGTTCTGCCACAGCTGATTTTTCCAACTGTGAACCAGTCTGCAGTGTCTCTCATGTTCCTTCATTCTTGTTTGCACACTGTGTTTGGTAGTACCTATGTAGACTTGTCCGCAATTGTATGGTATGTGGTAAACTCCTGCGGCTGTGAGAGGGTCTCTCTTGTCCTTGGCTGAGTGAAGCATTTGCTGGATTTTCTTTGTTGGTTTGTAAAACATTTGAAGGTTGTGTTTACTCACCAGTGTCCCTATTCTGCCTGTGACTCCTTTGATGTATGGTAGAAATACCTTACCTTTGGGCAGTTGTTTGTCTTCCCTCCTCTGGGTTTTTCTGGATTTGGCAGCCCTTCTGATGTCTGTACTGGAGTATTCATTAGCCTATAGAGCCTGGTCCAGGTGCTTCAGTTCATCTTCCAAGAAGTGGGGTTCACAGATCCGTTTTGCCCAATCTACCAGTGTTTTTATTTTTTTATTTTTTTAATATTTTTTATTAAACAATGTAAGACATACACAGACTAACAATTGATTAACAATAAATTTAGAAATTTTTGTCGTAAATGTCAATATGGAAAATGATTATATATCTAATAAAAACAGAGAACAGCGACAATAACAACAAAAAAACAGAACAAAACAAAATAAATCAAACAATACATACATTTCTAGTCGCTCAAATACACATTATAACATAAACTCTAAATTCAAACCAAAAAAAATCTTTCTTGGATCATGTTCTTGATCTATCTATTCAACTTCTCTTATTCCTATTCCATTCTTGACTTTCTTTAAATTTATCTCTATCTTAAACCCTTAAATACTATTTTCCCTTCTTCTTCTATTAGATCTTTTCTAGACTTATGTTGACCTACTCTGACCTTCTGGCATTTACATAAAACCTTCTACTTTAAAAACAAAAACAAACCAAAAACCTTTTCTCTTGTCTTCTACCCATCTTGATCCAGGGATTACTTAACTATTTAATTACTATTATAAACATTGAACTTGCTCAAAGACAAAAAAAAATAATCAATATTACCAAAAAAAGAAGAAGACAATAATCTTCACAAATTTACAATGGACCTTCCTTTCTTGTGAATGAGGCAATTAGTATAATATCTTTTGTGACCCCTCTTTATATCTTTGCTATAATTATATTCTTTTTTCCAACTATGTATGTTACAAATATAATTGATTATCTTCCAAATATCTCTGCATTTGTTACATTTGACTAAGTATAATAGATTTTTATTTATAAAACATATACCTTGTATAATTAATAAAGTTATATTTACAAATTCAAAACAGTCTTTATAAAATCTTCAGTTTTACTAGCAGTTTCTATCTGTCGCTGGACTGTTACTTCATCTCTTTTCCATTATTCTGTAAATCCAGTCATTGCTAAATGTCCATATTTATGTTGTAGAAAGGTTGTAACCTTTTCCCAGTATTTTTTGAATTCTTCTATATATCCATCATTCAATAATCAAGACAGTCTGTCCATTTCAGCTAGGTCATGGACCTTTATAATCCAATTATCCACTTCAGGTACTGTTTCTTCTTTCCATTTTCTAGCAAGTGTCAATCTTGCTGCAGTAGTTAAGTGAAATATTGTTCTGCCATATTTTCTTTCTAAATCCAAATCTAATATATTTAACAAATATACTTCCAGTCTAAGATCTAATTTTAAATTCAACATATTACAAATTATTTTATGACTCCCCTCCCAATATTTTTTTAAAAAATTTACAAGTCCACCAAACATGGAAGAATGTTCCTCTTTCTTTTTGACATTTCCAACACTTATCACTTACCCCATAGATTTTTGCTAGTTTATCTGGTGAAAAATACCATCTATACAGCATTTTATAATAATTTTCCTTTATATCCTGGCTTCTTGTATATTTTAATCTCTTTATCCACGTATATTCCCACTGGGATAAATCAATGGTATTGCCAATATTTTGAGACCAAATTATCATATTGTTTTTTTACTATTTCTTTTTCCATTTCTATCTTCAGCAAAGATTGATATAATTTGGATAGTAGACCTTTGTCTTCTAATTTTAATATTTCTTCCAATTCTGATTTTTCTAATGCGATACCATTTACTTTTGTGTCTACTTTGAATCTTTCTTTTAACTGCCAGTTCAGATACCAATGTTAGTTTATGTTTTCATTTTTTAATTCCTCTTCTGTTTTAAATCTACATTTATTATCTTCTTTTATTAATAAATTTTTGTATCTAAGCCAGTCTTTATTTCGTCCTTTCTCTCTCTCTCTCTCTCTCTCTCTCAAAAAAAAAAAAAAGCTTCATGAGGCAATGTTTCTAAAAAAAATTTGTCTCCAGTTTTTCTCCTTACCTTTTTCCAAATCCATAAGAGGGGTTTCCTAATGCAGTGGTTGTAAAATTCTTTGTTGTTTATTTCTTTGTTATAATATAAGTATGCGTGCCAACCATAAATGACATCTATATGTTCTATAACATTACCCAGTTTTTAATCCACATTAGGGATGTTGCTTGAAAGTATATTTTTAAATTGGGAAATGCCAAGCCACCTCTTTCTCTTGAGTCTTGTATAGTCTTTAGTCTTACCCTAGGTTTTTTGCCCATCCATAAATATTTCGTAAAATCTTTTTGCCATGAGTGTATAGGTTTTTCTTTTACTATAATAGGGATAGTTTGGAATAAAAATAATAATTTTGGTCATATATTCATTTTAATACTTGCTATCCTACCTAGTAGAGACAAATTCAGTGATTTCCAGTTTACTAGATCTTTTTTTAATTTGTTTCCATAACTTGTTGTAATTATTCTTTAAAAGGTCACTATTGTTTGTTGTAATATCAATCCCTAAATATCTAGCTTTTTTTACTATTTTATATCCTGATTTTTCTTGCAGTTTTAATTCATTATTTTTGTTCATATTTTTATTGTCCATCTCTATATTGGATAGTGGGTTTTCTAAAAAGAAAACTAGGTCATCTGCGAAGGCTAAGATTTTAAACTCATCTCCTTTGTTTTTAACTCCCTGAATAGATCCATTTGATTTCACCTGTCTTATCAACATTTCCATTATTATAATAAATAACAAGGGGGATAATGGACATCCTTGTCTAGTTCCTTGTTGTATTTTTAAGGCTTTAGTTTTTTCATTATTAATAATTAAGTATGCTTCCTGGTCATTGTAAATTGCGTTAATCCAATCTAGAAAATTTTGGCCAAATCCTAACTTTTTAAATATTTTAAATCAAGTTTCCCAATTTACTTTGTCAAATGCTTTTTCCATGTCGACCAATATTATAGCCAATTCTTTGTCTCTTTTATTTTTAAACAGTTCAATTATGTCAATCATTATTCTTATTTTTTAAAAAATATCTTTTTTCGTAGAAAACCATTTTGTTCCTCCCCTATCCAATTTTGAAGAGTTTTTAAAAATCTATTTGACATGATTGCTGAGAATATTTTATAATCAATATTTAGCAAAGAAATCGGTCTGTAGTTTTTAACTTCTTGTGGATCTTTCTCAGGTTTTAAAATTAAGGAGATGTTCGCTTCTTTCCATGTCTTAGGAAATTTGTCTTCTTTAGTATTTATCATTTTTGAAGAGGGTCAACTAGTTGTTCTTCTAGGATTTTATAATAAATTGTTGAAAACCCATCTGGACCGGGATCTACCAGTGTTTTTATTGTGCTTCCATTTTGTTCTGGGTGATGGTTGGAGTTCTTGTGCAGGTATCTTCCGTATATGTAGGTTTTCTGTATACTGTGTTACCCAAACGTTGGTTCAGTTTGCGGATACTAGCACATCCAAGAATGGCAGTATTCCTTCCTTTTCTTTTTCCATAATGAATTAGATGTTAGGGTGGATGTTGTTCAGATGGTTCAGGAACACAGCCAGATCACCTTCTCCATGGCTCCAAATGGTGAAAGTGTCATCCAAGTATCAGAACCAAGTGTTGCACATGCAAATTACTCTGCCCTTCCCAGGGTCACACAGTATATATATACCCAACTCTCTCCCAGGCAAGCATTCTCTGAAGATGCCAGCCACAGATGCTGGCGAAATGTCAGGAAGAAACTCTTCAAATAGCCTGAAATACCCACTAAAACATCTCTGTTGTTTCTCACCACTTTAAGTTTTACCCAGATGCTCTCAACTTGGCTCCTAGCATTTAAAGCATGGTCGCAGGTGTTGATATTCCTGACATATAATGCTACTCCACCTCCCTCTCTGTTGGATATCTTTCCTGAAATAGATTATACCCCTCTATTACTACATTCTAATGATGAGACTCATTGCACCAGTTTTAGTGATGTTAAGTAATGTTTAGTTATGCTTTTCTGTGTTAAGAATTCAAGTTCATCTTGTTTATTTCCCATGTTCTGTGTACTAGTGTATACACATCTAAGACCATGCCCCCCCCAGTTGCCTATGAGTATTTCAGTTATTTTTTGAACTCTCGCTCTTGAGTTCTTGTGCTATTTGCCTTGTTCTCTATATAACATTTGGACTGTTATCTCTAGTATTTGATGCTGCCTTCAAGAATATTCCCCCCCCCCCAACATAACACAGGAGATTACTGCACTACACCCTTAAAGCATTACTATTCCACTTTAACTGCTCTGGATGCCTCCTGTTGCATGCTGGGATTTGCAATTTAGGAAGGGGCATATAGAATATTTAGCCAGAAAGGTCATTGAACTAAAAACTTCAGAATGTAGCAGGATGCAGCCAGAGCAGTTAAAGTGGAATAGCAATGCTTTAAGAATGTAATGTGATAATCTTGTCTGTTTAAAGCCTGTCTGATCAGATGTTTCAGACTCTTAGCATTGGGAGTTTGTCTAATGGTCAACACAGTTATCCTTGCATTCTTATGAAAGGTAAGGTGTGCCCAAACAACAAGATATGTAAAATATATCATGCTACCAGTTGTGGATTTCAATGTACCATTCAATTATCATTCATAGATCTAGTATCTTAAAAATAGGATGACTAAAGCTGTATATCTTTAAGGACCATTTTTATCACAATGGTCAAACATTAATCAATCTCATAGAAACTAAGGTCTACATGTTGCACTGATGATCTCTAGCAGTGCAACCGAACTTAATTTCCCAGTGTTGTGGCCTTAAGTTCTGCCTGGAAACTAGCTCTTCAGGATTTTGGGGTGTATTAGGGCAGTTTTTTGGGGTGCGATGGGGGGCTTCAACAAGAAGGAGAAATTGTTCTCTTCCTGGTTACATTGATGGAAGTAATATCATCATTGGATATCCCCCACTGGATTCAGCCTTGTATGTACATGATGTTTTACTCTCACGTGGCTGCTTTTATATGCAAGGAATAGATCAGTATTGATACTCTCAATCAAGACATGTGGTTTTTAAAAAATGATGGTGTAGATTTGGAGAAACAGTAGAAATTATGGTGTAGAAATGATGCAGTTTTGAAGAAACAGTAAACAAAATTAAACATGTTATGTTAGATACCATTAGTCTCAGTTGTAATATTATTAGGGTATGTGAAAGAAATACATTCATCCCTCCACAGGATCCCCGTGAAAATGGAAAAACCTCAAATAACAAAAACACTATGTTTTCACCTGAGAGAACACCTCTCTAAGACTCTCTAGGTCCTCCGGTGCAACTCTGTGGTCAACATCTGCCAGATATTGACCATAGAATTGTGCTGGAGGAGCTACAAATGCCTAGTGGAGCCTTCTCCTTAGGAATGTCTAGGTCCTTCAGTGAGACTTTTGGTTAAAGTTGACCATAGAGTAGAACTGGAGGACCTAGATATTCCTAGAGAGAACATATTAATAAAATCCATGAATAATCAAATCCACAAAAGTCAAAGCTGAAAATATGGGGGGACGAATGTAGTATTTGTAAATGTCAGGAGTTGGGAACTAATGTACAGCTGTCTAAATATTATTAATTACCAAATGGGGAAATGAGAAAGTACCCACTTGTAAAAGCTGTTACCAAAAGTTTATAGATGAATTATATGGTAAAAATAGAAATTATGGACTGTTTGTAATTACATAGGCCTAAATCCAAACAGTGTTCATCGGGGGATCCTCTTCACTATGTAGGATAATGAATCATGCTAATAGCATTATTAATATTTTTCTTCTGTGACAATCTGTTGCTCACAAGTATAATCTTGTTTGTAGCTGCTGAGAAATAATCACATGGCTCACAATCTGTCCCATCACATTGTACCAAGAAGATGCACATGTATTGTCAGCTGGAGATAAAATAGGTAATATTCAATTAAATGGTAGGGAGTTGGACTGGTATGCATAAACTGAATTGATCCATCCATTCCTTCTGAAGAAGAATTCTTTGAAACATGGTCAGCTGCTATTGTTACTGGAGCATTTCCTAGAGGCCCCGTGCTTTAAGTCTGCAGGATACACTTCATGCATTCACATTAATCAAAGCAAGCACTGAGGAAGAATAATTGGATCCTTTTATGATGCTCTGCTAGAGCGCTGTCACTTTGTCAGTGGCCATTTAATGTAAAGGGCATTTTTAATTACTTTGCTTGAACTACCAGGTCTGTAAACAACAGGCTTCCCCATTTGTCATACTTTAAAATGACATTTGATGAGCAATACTGAATTGATAATGCAGCACATTTGTAACCATCAGGTACATAAATGTCAGATTGCTCACAGTACTGTACTTTGGAAATCTTACTTCCTGAAAAAAAATGTTGCTAGACACCCCTGGATCAAGCTCCAAATACATTTTCTCTTCTGCCTAGCATGCTGACACGTAATACTGTGGGACTGACTCCATGTTGCAATAAAGATGTGGCATCTAGTCCCACAATTACTAACAAATGAATGTGGGGATTCTGATACAGAATAGGGCTACAGCAAAGGTGAATTAAATGTTACCCTCATCTGCTCTTCTCCTGGTATTTTCATACTCTCTTCCTGTTGAGTTGATGTTGTATGCTTTCAAGTCAGCTCCGACCTACAGTGATCCTATCATGGGTTTTTCTTTTTGACAAGATGTATTCAGAGAAGGTTTACCATTACTTTCCCCTGGGGCTAAGAGAATGTGATTTGCCCAAGCTCATCCAGTGACTTTCTATAATTGAATCACAGAAACATAGAATCAGAGTTGGAAGGGATCACAAAGGCCATAGTCTACCCTTGTGCTATGCAGGAGTAAAGGTAAAGGTGTTCCCTATTGACAAGGTTATCAAGTTGTGTCTGATCATAGGGGGCGGTGCTCATCTCTGTTGCTAAGCTGAAGAGCTAGTGCTTTCAGAGACTACTCTGTGATCATGTGGCCAGCATGATTGCACAGAACACTGTTTACCTTCCCACCAGAGTGGTACCTATTTATCTACTTGCGTTTACATGCTTTCAAACTGCTAGGTTGGCAGAAGTGGGGACTAGTAATGGGAGCTCACCCCATCATGTGGCACCCGTGCCTCGAACTGCAAACTTGCTGATATTGCAATCAACAGTCAGTGTCTTAACCACTTGAGCCACCACATCCCTTATGCAGGTGTAAAACTACTAAAACATTCCTGAGAAATGCCAATCCAACCTCTGTTTAAAGACCTCCAATGATGGAGAGTCTACCAACCTCTGAGGCAACCTCTTCCACTATCAACCTTATAATGAAATAATTCTTTCTTATGCTTAGGTATTATCTCTTTTCTTTAATTTGAATTAATTGGCTCAAGTTCTAGTCTCTGGGGTAGCAGAAAACAAGCTTCTTCCATCTTTAAATGACACCCCTTCAGATGTATAAAGATAGCTGTCATGTCTTCTTCTCTCAGTCTTCTTTTCTCCAAGGTAAACATAGCCAGCTTCCTAAAACATTCTTTATAAGGGTTGACTTCCAGACCTTTGATCATCCTTGCCACCCTTCTCTGAATTTGTTTCAGCTTGTCAATTTCATTCTTGAATTGTGGTACCCAGAACTAGAAACAATATTCCAGATGTGTCTGAACAGAGTAGAACAGCATGGCACTAATGCTTCCTTCAGTTGGGACACTCTCCTTCTGTTGATGCAGCCTAGAATTGCGTTCGCTTTTTTGGCTGCTGCATCATACTGTTGACTCATGTTTAGTTTGTAGTCTACTAAGGCCCCTCGATCCTTTTTGAATGTACTGCTTTCAAACCATATGTCACCCATTTTAAATCTGTGCATTTTGTTTTCCCTCCCTTTTCGCTGCTTTATGTATTTTCTCTGTTGAAATTCATTTTGCTATTCTTAGCACAGTCTCTGATATCTCAAAGTCATTTAAAATTCTGATCCTGTTTTCTTATTAGAACCCCCCCCCCCAAAAAAAAAATTTGGTGTCAGCTGCAGATAGGATACATCTTCCTTCTATTTCATCATCTAGGTCATTTATAAAAATATTAAACAACACTAGACTGAGGCAGAATGCTGAGGAACCCTGCTAATCACTTCTGTCCAGGATGAAAAACAACCATTGGTGAGTACTCTCTGGGTTAGATTTGTTAAGCAATTACAGATCTACCTAACCAAAGCACAGTCTAATACCTAGTTCACCAGCTTGCCTGGAAGAATACTATGGGGAACCTTGTCAAACGTCTCACTGAAATTCAGATATTCTACATCCACAGCATAAGCTTGTAATTCTATATTTAAAAAAGAGATAAGTTTGTTTTGTTTTTTGAAAAAAAAAACCTTTGCTGTATGAGCAAGTATTCAAACCCTGGTCTCTCAGAATCCTAGCCCAATGTTCAAATCAATACTACTATTCTCTTGTTGAAATATAAGCTTAAAGCTAGTTGCTTGACTCAATTGGGTCTATACAACCATGGAATTAACATAAATGTTGTTTAGAACTTCCATTCAGTCAATAAGTTTGGTTGGGGCTAAGGAGTGGGTTTAAGCCTTGAACAACAAACAAACCTAGTGGCAAGCTGGTAGCACCCATGTCAGTGAGATGGTGAATCTATTCCAGATTTTAGTCTAAAATTTAAAGGAGACACCCAAGATGCTGAATTTATTTGATTGATTCAGTGGAGTACTTTCAATAGCTCCTTTAAAGCTCAGACTAATATCTGAAGCAGGTTTGCTACCTCCCCTGACAGCCACCTGTGAACAAAATCCCCATTGTTCTCAAAGACAGGATTTGTTTGACATGTGAATATGGGGGGTAGAAGGGGAAGACTTGCTTCTCCTCAAGGGACATGGTACAACTCATACAACTGATACACCTATTTTTGAGCAAATAAAAAGTAAAATGGATAGCCTGAATCCTATCTTTAAGTCTTAGTGTGGGTGTGGGACTGATTGTTGTTCAGTTTCTGCCTTGCTATTTTACTAGAAAGATCCACTACTATCTCTCACATTTTCCAACACAGTTAGTATGATCTTACCATCATCTTCTGTTGTTGTTGTTGTTGTTGTTGTTGTTATTAACATTTATTTATATAGCACTGTAATTTACACAGTGCTGTACATACAATCTTATAATTAGAAGGTTCTAATCACCCAGAATCTAATCTAGTTCAGAAGACTGATACAACTGTTAAATACTAACTGCTGGTAGTTTTCTTAGCAGCAACAGCAACTAAGTGATGCAGTAGCAGATGAAACATTATACTCTCTCTTTCCATCACTAACAGCATCTAACCACAGACTTAAGTTGATATTTTAATTTAGCTACTGTTCTTCAGGTGTGGTGTGTTTGCAGGATGTCTAAAAAAAATCTGTTAGTGCTTATGTGGGGATGATTGGCGTCAACTGTTTCCAAATGATCCTGGTCTCCAAGGAAAACCATTTCCTCTTAAAAGTAAAGATGTCAAAACTGAGTTACTGAAGATGAGAATTTTATACTTAGGACTTTCCTGTGTGATATGTACATTTTACATATCCCAAGGACTGGTATCTTCATGAAGAGCTTCAAAACCCTTAGAATAATTTTATTTTTTTACCACTTATTACATGAATCAGAATGTAGTCAATGGCTTCAATTTTACAGCTTCACCAGTAATTACTGCTGATATAAGATGGAAGATGGGAAACTCAGCATATGACAGGCCTCAGTACATGCCTGCATCTATACAGCAGAAATGATACAGTTTGACATCACTTTACTGTCCATGGTTCAATGCTGTGGCATTGAGCCATGGCAGTTAAAGCAGTGTCCAACTAGATTACCTTTGTAGTGAGGATTCAGTTTTAGATGTGATGTATGTATAGGAGAGAGCGAGAGAGCACAAGGATCACTCACCACAGCCTGTAAGGGAAACACTAGTTTTGTATCATATGGGAACCTTTACCCCTCAGCCTATGAGCAATTATTTTGTCCTTTGGGGAGGGGGGGGGGTCTTGAGAAATTTTCAGCCATGCAAGTGAGACCCACTCCATACAGTCTGAAATGTTACATCTGTGAGATAGGCCTTAGTCAGAGAAGGCTCAAGGGAATGGTGATTAGACTGGAATTATTTCTCATCTGATTGTTTTCCTTGGGGAAGTAACAGTGGGCCATATGTAGTATTCACACAAAGTAAGCCTGAGAAAATGAACATTGTGGTTTGTCAACAATCTGAATGGGGCAAAATTAAAGAACAATCCTTGTACTGTTTAGTAGGGATGAAATTTCAGGAGGTGTAAACTTCAGTAAATGGCGGCAAGGCTCACAGTGGAGTTGGCAGACAAAGTCTGAAATATATCCAAGATTAAGATTCATGTTAGCTGTTCTAGTGAGCTTTATCATTAAAAGCTCCTGGATGTTCAAGGCTGCTTTGTTTAATGGATCTCATGGACGAGGGGTTAAGGGCAGAAACAAAACAGGCTCTTGGTCCTTAGCACTTCCCATGTCCACATGCTAAAGTGTGTGGATTGGCCAGCAGATGGGACACCCTCAATTTCATTACTAAAACTGGAGTGGAAGGAGTATTTTAAAGTGCTAAGTGCTATTGCAAAGTATGTTTGCCACATGTTTTTGTAAAATTAACAAGATTTGGATTTCTAGTACAGTACAGCATTTCCCAATTATTCTGATTCACTCTCCTAACTTATTAAAAAAAATAGCAGCAAAATTAAATTTGTCTCAGCATACTCAACTATGGCTTTTACTAAAAATAACATAAAAACAAATGGCTGCATCTAAAAAGATCTGTGGCTCCAGAGAAGGTGGAGAAAAAGAAAGATGTTAAGCTTTACTTTCTATTATTAATTACACCATTATCTAGTGCTGTTTTAATTACCTTCTAATGAATAATCTAACACATTGTATTATATTAATTATCTATTGCTTTCGAAGGCAGAATAGTTCAGTTTTTATCTCACAAATAGCCATGGAAGCTGATGGCTTCCTTGTCAAGGAATGATGGATCCATTTCAGAGCAACTCTGAGTCTAAACATAACTTCATTCTTTTTTCAGCCAGTTAGTTTCTTTCACTTTTTCATGAAATGTTATGCTAAAAGGAGATGGGAAAAGTGATGTTTTTAGATCAGTACTATCCAATGTACTGAACTCTTTCCCCAGAATTGGCTAAGTGCTTGGATAACATCTTTAAAGTATGAATTAAGAGCAGAGTATATTCACTATCTCACTGGTATGGAAGCCACCAGCTGCAACAAGAAGTGGCCTACTTTAATATATCTTGTCTATGATACTGTGTAACTTCTGGCATCTTATTCATTCCTTGATAGCATGATGAACAAGGAACAATGATATTCCAGTATCATCTTTACTGTTGTCTTATTCTTGAGGTTCAAAGGTCTCTTCAGCAGTTTAGACCGAGAAGACACTATGTGTCCACTATGGATATGTCCACACGGGCCAATTACACTGTTCCCCTCCCTCCCTCACTGTGACCTGTGACCTGTGTACACAACACAGGGCTGTGTAGCAAAGGATCTCTCTAGGGGAATTTTTTTAATTAGCTCAATTAATTATTAGGTTGTGATACAAACAACCTTTTGTGGAACCATTTCCCACCTGTATATGAAGAGAAAAGAGATCAAGGGAATATGGCAGAGGCATATTTCTTTTATTAAGGGGGGAAATCACACAACAATCCACGTTCACTTACACATACATACAAGGACTAAGGAAATCAGGAGTTAGTTTTGGAATAGTTGGAGGCTGAACTAACAGCAATACTTACACAAAACGAGGCTTGATTTCAGGTCCAATTGTGATAGGGATGGAGTGGGATCCGGCTGTTCTGGTGAGTGGAGGGGGAATGGATGTATCAGGACTGGGCAGGGTTCACAATGTCAGAGTGTCCCTGTGCCTTTTAACTAGCCCACTAACAAAGGATTTTGGAGATCTTTTATATGCAAAAACTAGCCTGAAGGCAAAGATGTTTGTCCTGCATCAAAGGAAATGAACTCTACATTGTAAAAGCTTGCTTGGGTCTGGCAATGTCTGGGGTGGGAATAGAGTTGTAAATCATCCTTATCGATCTTGTCCGGCAGAGCACCCTGCCTAAATCACCTATCTTCCTCACTCTGGAAGTGTTAACGTTTCTCATCTGCAACTCCCAAACCTGTCTATTTTATGTGTTTATGGGGTAGTGTGGATGTGACCATTTGCCTCAGAAATTATGGTTGCCCACAGTGTAGAGTCTGTTTGGGGCCATAGGGAGAATGTGAACACACCAAAATTCAAAAGATTTGAGTTCTGGTAACAGCTGAATCCCCAATTTCAACGCAGGCTGTCTCCATGAGGGAAGGCCAGTTCTACGCTGAATACCCCCCCCCCTGGATTTTAAAAATGCACCTTTTGCTGTGGAGCTTGCAGGTAAATCCACAGCACTCTGTAGTAATGTCAGGTGTCTGTTTATGGCCACATCCTTGGCACCACTATAGCTGGTGTGAGTTGCTCCCTCTGAGGTCACAATGAGGTGCTCAGCCATGTGATCAACACTGGGCACCTCATTTCTGACCTCAAAGGGAGCAACTCACATCAGCAGCAGTGACAGTGCTGGGTGGCACAGCAGGACATGTGTGTAGACAGCCACCCAGGTTCACTATGGAATACAGAGGTAACAGGGAATCTGAGGTGATTTCAGTGCCAGAATACTCTGGGAGCAGCCTAGACTCTTTTGGCTGGTATAGGTGACCTCTCAGAAAGGGTGAAGAGAATTTTATCAAATTCCTTCTGGTATAGTAGACTGAGCATATGTACCATTGTAAACAGGACAGCACTGGGGGGGGGGGGTGTCCATATTTCCAGACCATTCTGTCATTTCGAAATTGTGGGCATCAAAAAAATTGTGTCATGGAGTGTGAGAAGTTTTGTGATAAGGTGTTGAAAGACCAAAATTTGCTGTATAAGATTACTTCAAAAATTATATCTACTTAATTTTTTGTATGAATTCTGATAACACATAAAGTTTGACTGGCAGCAGATGGCTGGTACATCATTTTGATATATAATTTTACCTATCAATTGGTTGTTCAGCCTATGGCATAGACATCTAATTTAAATGAAAATTTAACATCAACTTAACTGGAGAAGTATGTCCTGCCCAGCTTAAACTTGGCTGAATTAGAATTGATAACCTCTTTCTATTGACTTTCAAATCTCAAGTTATTGTAAATGTTGAATGTTGTTTCGCAAAGCCTTTGCTGGAAGAGAGGTGATGCCTTTTCCATCTCTGGAGGCTGATGGCTAAATCCAACATGATGCTAGCACTATAAGTGTGGAACTTTTGATCCACTATCTGACAATCTGATCCTGAGAGTCCTCACCCTCTAGAGCAGATTTCCAGGTCAGGGGTGGCGCTATATGAAAATGTTGGGACTGTATCCCATCCTCATGCACTCCTTGGGCTGTGCCTTCATGCTGCTTTCCAGCTACTATTTGTGAATGTTAAACTCAGGTGTGAATGTTCTGTCTGAAACTATTCACTTAAAGTCAATGCCTATTCCTTCTGTTATTTAGAGACTGACCTTCATTAAAAATTTATTCCGCTATTATTCTTAATAATGCAACTATTAAAGTACAGTCTTAATGAAAGCATTAAAAAAGAGATAAAGGAAGTAGGCAAAAGTACATGGGTACCATCACACATAGAATGCCTAGGATAATAACAGTGGCATCAGTGCACTGGGAAACCATGTTAAAATGAAGGCAGGTTAATATGGGTGTAAGTGCTCACCAAATTGCCTGGAACCCAAGCCATTTAGTGCTTTGAAGGTAAGTGCCTGCCAGCTCTTTGAATTTTGCTCAGAAATGAAAGTGGAGTCAGTGCAGTTATTTTAAAATGGGAAAGCTGTGATCTAAATGCATTTAGGATTGCTGTTTTCCAGTTTCTCAAATCTGGGTATTAATCTTCATATTATGCTAATTTGCATATTTTTCTAATTTGAACATTAGAATATGCCACATGCAGATAAGCACCATAGATTATGCAAATTAAACATATTTCGTGCTTCCTTCCCCCCTCCCCCCACTATTTTTCAGACTTGGTACCATTGATCTGAGAGATCCAGTATAGTGTAATGTTTAAAACGCTGGACTGGGAGCAGAACTTGTTTAGTCCTGGAACTTATCGGCTGACTACCATTGGGCTATCATTACTTCCCATGCAAACCTGTCTTAGGGAGGTGTTTTTTTTAAAAAAAAATAAAATAAAATATTCATTTCCACAGTGGAGAACTAATAATTAAATCAATTCTCCCCCCTCCCTGGCCAGGAATGTCTTTGGAATTCAAAATTCTGTGCAGAATTCAAAGATTTTCTCATAGGGGGAAAAAAAATCCCCCCCCCCATGGCAGAGACCCTCTCTTGGTTATTCCCCCCACCTCCTGCATGGCTATTGTGGTGGCCAGTGGGAGGGGGCAGGAAAGAAGACCACCAATTTTGCTGCAGATGCCAGAACGCAGGCAGCTGTGGCAATCCTTGCTTGGCTGCACAGCCACTTGGTCTTCCAGCAGTCTTCGGGGAGGATGACACCATCATGCACCAGATATCAGAACAGCCAGTGTTAGTTTTTCCTGCTCAGCTGCTTCTGCCCTTCCACTACATGGCTATGTTGGGATGCAGGGGAAAAAAAAGGTGAGTCTGGGCTTAGAAGGCGGAGGAGCCATCCTTATATCATATGTCTTCTCAATGGCTCTCCTTGATGAAGCCATCTAAAAAGTAATCCATAAATATGGACCCATTAGTAGACCTATTTCCTTCTAATACTGTACTCAGAAAGTACCACTTCTATAGAGAGTCCAGACTGCAACTCCACATATTTCTGAGAACGGGCATGTATATATTTATATGTATAATACAAACTGTTTAATTTTTAAGGAACAAATTTTTATAGATGTTTTATGTGTTTTCTCCATATCACATACATAGTAAATGTGTTTTTGTCTATTTTATAATAACTCTTGAAGAAGGCCAATTGGTGATAAGGCCAAAAGCTCTGTCTACTTTCATTCTTCCAGGGTTACATGAAACACAAGAATACCTACTCTCCTTTCCCATCTCCAGTTTTCAAATATTCTTTCCATTTCTAACCTACCTTCCTTGGTTACTGAATGAATTAATGGGGAGAGGAGAACTGTGTCAAATGGCCGTGTACTTTCTTGTTGTGGTACAAATAAAACAGCAGCAGCAACAACCATGACATTTCATTATGTGCCAGCATTTCCAGCATTTCCACATTTTTTGCTATCATTTTTTTTTATGGATGACAAAAAAATCACTGATTCATGAGAGTACCACAAGAGTCCCTTAGAGTAGTATTGTCCTCTGATTCAAATAGGAAAATGCAAGGTTGCCAAGGTCAAGAAGCGAAAACAATAGTACATGCAGACAAAACCCCAGCAGTCATTGTAGACTTTCTTCAGCGAGACAAATTAAATATTTTTTTCTTAATATGAAATAGCTTATTTTAACTTTAATTGTTCTACTATTGTTTGTTAATGGGCACAGTTAGAGGAATGATAAATGTTTTTATATTTTAAATTCCCCTTCACTGTCATCCCACTAAATACATACTCCCACCCAACCATGTGTAATAATATACCCAATGGGGCAATCAGAGACACGAGGCTTTATTCACTGACTAAACATACTAAAAGAAAATACAGGCTTGCTTCTCACAAACCAATTGGGCAGTATAGTGAAGGCACATTTGGCCCCATAACTCCACTCTTACAAGGACTAGAAACTTAATTTTCTAAAAATAAAAAAAAGCAATGAAAGCTTGCAATTCAGGTCAGGGTGTGATGCCTAGATTCTGGGTAAAATCCAGCTAACTGGGTTTCAGGGTAATCATAAATGAACAGTCAGAATGTATCAAGATAAACTCTGAAAATTCGCAGCCATACAAAGGAATGCATTTATCTAATAGAGGTCACCAGAAAACGGATAACAGTGGCCAGACCATTCTTCACAGTATTTATTAAATGTGTGTGTGTGTGTGTGTGTGTGTGTATGAACGAACCTAAGCTCTTGTAAATAATTGTGTTCAGAAATGTTTCCATATGGAGGTGTTACTTGAAACTTTTAAAAATACAAGCATCTACATGGATCTCAAATGACACTTGTTTTACAAACCCCCCTATGCATTTTATATCAACATCCTCCAATTAGGAGAAATAATAAAGCTGTGATTCAATTATTTCCTTGAGTGAGCTACTCTGGAGCTGAGTTAATCTTTTAAAAACTTAATTAATGCATGCAGAACAATTCTGTGCTTTTTAAATTCAGAATTAACGGATATGTAAAGTGCTAGGACTTGCTCACAATTGGTTTAGGGTCCAATCCTATGAACACTTGCTTAGAAATCTCATTGAATCTAGTTTGATGTACCTTTAAGTAAATATGTGGTAGAAGGTTAACCTGCTAGTCTGACATGAAATATTTTGCTTGCAAAATCATAATTTTGATTGACTCCTTCCCATGGTAAGATTCTTTACAGTCCTTAACAGAGAGAAGTCTGTAAATTTTCCGACTTTGTACTTTGTTGTTCTTATATGCATTCAAGTTGACTCTGATTTATCATATCATAGGAGTTTCTTGGCAAGATTTATTCAGAAGTTTGCTATTGCTTTCTTCTTAGTCGAAATGACTGTGACTTTCCCATGTTCATCCAGTGAGTTTAGATGGCTGAGCAGTGGGATTCAAATTCTAGCCTCCTAGAGTCCTATTTCAACATTTCACCACACCCCTCTGGTAGTCATTTCCAGCATTATTTAATTGAAATTATAAAGGGAACTACGGTCTTGAACCTATCATTAATTAGATTTCATTAGCTTCATGAGGTTAGTGTTACTTGGCATAACTCAGAAGTAGGTCCTGTTGATTTCATTGAGACTTGCTTGCAAGAAATCTTAGAATTGACTTATTTTCAATTTGCTTAAGTAATTTTCATAACAAGGCAAGTTGCCCACCTCTCCATCCATCTGCCTCGATCTGGAAGCAGTTAATTGCAACAACTAGTTGCTTATAATTAATTGATTTCCCCAATAATAAGAGTGTAAACATGTTACATTATGTTTGTAATGTAATAAGACTAATTAACAAGGCATGTATGCATGTGTGTATGTAAGTACAGTATGCACTGAAGAATTACAGAAAAAAAATCAATATGAGCATTATAGACTACAGCAAAGCATTTGATTACATAGACCATGAAAAGCTAAGGATGGCTCTTAAAGACATGGGAGTGCCACCACCTCTGATAGTTCTGGAGATAAATATGTGCTTAAGACAAAAGGCAACTGTTAGAACTGAATATGGAGAAATGGAATGGCTCCCAATTGGCAAAGAACTGAATATGGAGAAATGGAATGGCTCCCAATTGGCAAAGGAGTGAGGCAAGGATGAATTCTGTCGTCCTATTTCTTCAAATTGTATTCAGAAAATATCATATGTAGGGCAGGTTTAGACTCTGAAGATGGAGGAGTGAAGGAAAGAACACCAACAATCTAAGATATGTGGAAGACACCATAATAATAATAATAGAAGAAAACATCACAGTCATGAAACAATTATAGTGGGCCCTTGATATCTGTGGGTTTGATATCCACAGATTTGAGCAACTGTTGATTGAAATGAAGAAACATTTATTTATTTATTTAACCTGCAATGGCCAGGCTGGCAAGTGGTCCTAGGGCAACAGGGTAGCAGAAAGAGAGGAAGATTGCATGGCAGAAGGATAGTTTCAACCAGGGAGGTTATAGACCTAAGCAGAGCAGTGGAGGGCAGGGGGTCTTGGAGATTTCTCATCCACAGGGTCACCATGAGTTGGTGTTGACTCGAGGACATTTAACAACAACATATATGTCTGCATGCATATATGTATTTATTTAATAACCTGCCTTTCTCCTTATACAGATCCAGGGCAACTTGTATGCAACTTCCCTGTACTCCTGTTGGGGTATACCTAACTTAAAGTTACTTTCATTATTATGAAATGTGGCCTCAATGACTGGTGAAGGATGTACTGTTCAGCCATGCAGTAGACGAATACAGAGTATGATTTGTACCAAAGGCCATGTGCTTCTAGCATTCAGATATATTTTACAACAATCAAAAGTAATGTTCACTTAATTTTAATGAATGAAAACGAAGAGTACAGGCCACATGCGTCCAGCATTTAGGGTTGTTTTTTTTTTTTTTACAGTAATCGAAAGTAATGTTAATTTCAAGGAATGAAAGAGAGTAATTTTAAGGTCTCAGTAATGAACTAACTGGGGCTGAGGGCCTGGAATTACAATCAGTTCTTCCAGGATTAACATTCCAGGTAAAGCAAATGAAAGAGAATTTGGCATTGCTTTCACCATCACTGTTTTGCTGTTGTAACATGGCTTCAAGTCATTTCTGGCTTATGGCAACCTTAAGGTGAATCTGAGCCAGTGTGGTGGACTAGGACACTGGGAGAAAAGGGTTTGAATCCCCGTTCAGCCATGGAAACCCACTTAATGACCTTGGGCAAGTCACACTCTCTTGGCTTCAGATGAAGGCAAAAGGGAAACCCTCTGTTAACAAATTATGCCAAGAAAATCCTATTATAGATTTACCTTAGAGTTGCCGTAAGTCATACATGACATGAGGGCACACAACAAGAACAAGGCAAACCTATTGCAGGCTTTTCTCTGCAAGATGTGTTCAGAGGGGGCTTGCCACTATCTTCCTCTGAATCTGAGAGTGTGTGACCTGCCCAAAGTCACCCAGTGGGTTTCAGTGGCTGAACAGTGATTTGGAGCTTAGTCTGCCAGTGTCTTTGTCCAACATTCAAAGCACTATGATTGAAGGAAGAATAAAGGGAATGGTATGTAGAGCCAGTGTGATATGATGGTTTGAGCATTTGAGAACTATGCATTCCAAGAAATAATATTCTGCAAAATAAAATTCACCTGCTGTGTAATGTCAAGCTAGCCCATTACTTATTCCAATAAATATAGAAAACACCAGCTTCATTTTCAGAAATAGGAGAAAACACATAGCTGACTTTTTGGGCTCCTTCAGCAAACTTTGGTTAAGGAAATCAAATATTTGACTCAGAAGGTTGGTGTCACTTAGAGGCTTGGTGTTTGATGTGCTTTCCCATGGAACAGAACCTCACTGCTACACATACTTCTGAGATGAAGAATATAAGGTGCTGAAACACAGCAGGTTCAAATGTGGCAAATTATTTCCTTGACACAAAGAAGTGTGTGAAGAACAAGTTTCCTGAGGTTTTTTTTTAAAAAAATCTCTTTACTTTTCAGCTGCCCTGCAGTGTTTTAACTCAACTCAGAGGTTTCATGTTCTTCAAAGCTAGGATTTGAAGATATTTTTCTCTCTCAGATTGCTACCACTAGGAATCATCACCTGAGGGTGTATGCTGCATTTTGCATCCCTAAAAGACCATTATGCAATCTCTGCTTATGTATTGAGAACTGTGACTGTGGACTGAGGAGCTGTGAGGAAAAAGAATTTACCACAAATTTGTGGATTTTTAAATCGTGTCCTATTGAAATTAGTCAGTAAACATCACAGTTAATTAATGAAAACTATTGTAGGAAACTGGAATAACAGACTATAATGGAATCTTCCTACTGTCCGTTACACTTCTGTTATAGGACTGAGAGTTGGTCTGAATGACCTCTTGCGATTCTGGGATTCCAACAAATAGAATTGCTGAAATGAGTCAAATTGGTTGGGTATGTTAAGCTTGGCACACATCCTTTTGAAAAGCAGACTGTTGCTGAAAGAGAGACAGGGACAAAGTTGCTGTTCTCCCTGGCTCAGCTATTATTTCAGGTACTGTTCCTTCCAACACACAAAGTATGAGGAACGCCTTAGGGAGCTGGGAATGTTTAGCCTAGAGAGGAGAAGGTTAAGAGGCGATATGATAGCCCTGTTTAAATACTTGAAAGGATGTCACATTAAGGAGGGAGCAAGCTTGTTTTCTGCTGCTCCAGAGACTAGTACCCAGAATAATGAATGCAAGCTCCAGGAAAAGAGATTCCACCTCAACATTAGGAGGAACTTCCTGACAGTAAGGGCTGTTGGACAGTGGAATGGACTCCCTCGGAGTGTGGTGGAGTCTCCTTCCTTGGAGGTCTTCAAGCAGAGGCTGGATGGCCATTTGTCGGGGATGCTTTGATTGGGAGTTCCTGCATGGCAGGGGGTTGGACTGGATGGCCCTTGTGGTCTCTTCCGATTCTATGATTCTAAACCACACTGGCTCTATATACCATCCCCTTTATTCCTCTCTTTATCATGGTTAACCAAGGAACACTGTTGGGCTAGAAGCTGCTGTTTTTAGTACTACAGTGGTCCCCTGGGTTACGAAGGTAATCCGTTCCGGATTACCTTTCGTAACCCGGAAGTCTTCGTTTCCCGGGGGACCGCTATTTCTGCCGGACCGCGTGGCCGATTTAAAGGGGCCGCACAGTTTTTCTTATTCGCATCCCAGGGGATCCTTCAGATCCCAGGGGATGTTTTTTGGTCCCGCCGGTTTCGGGTCCCGGGGATTTCGTTCCCCGGGGGACTCGTAAACCGGGGGACCACTGTACAAGATTGGGAGAGTCATGCTTTATCGACACATTCAGACTGATTCTTGTGCAGGGATCCTTATCTATCAATCTTGCATTTATAGAGAAATATAGAGAATGGGAGGCACACATATAGATGCCTTATACAGCCATGAACATAATCTGTGAAGTTACACTAGTGCTTCTTCTGGTCTGAGAAAAAAAAAACAAGTGGAGCTGCTAACACTCACCTGCTTGGGAAGACTACCAGTGTGACTAACTTGAAATAAAATGCAGACCTCCTTGTAACAAGTAGCCGTGTCACTGATTTATCTTGTTCATGTATGTGTTATAATGCAGCATTATAGCAACAGCAACAGCATTTACATTTCTATACTGCTTAATACAGAACTCAGTAGTCTCTTAGCAGTTTACAGCATGTAAGCTAATTGCCCCCAACAAGCTGGATACTCATTTTAGCAACCTACAGAAGTGTACAAGGCTGAGTCAACCCTGGAGCCCTGGGATCCAACTCAGAACCTTGTAGCTGCAATACGGGCTGCAGTACTGGCATTGAACCACAGCACCATCAGGGCTGCATAATGCAGAAAGCAGAAGAAGTGGTTTAGAACATGCTGTGTGGCTTTTGCTTGAGTGCAGTTAAAGAAACGTGCTCCACTAATGAAAACACATCTGCATTCTACTTTTCTCATATCCACTATGTATACATGACAATAAGTTGACCCCCTTGTATAAGCTGAGGGCAGGTTTTGGGACCAAAATTATGGATTTTGATATGACCTGTAGATAAATTGAGGATAAAATTTAGGGTCATGCAACAAAGGATATAAAGGACTAAGCAAAGGAACACAATGCCAAAGAACTTAAAAAATCTTGGCAGGCATAACTGTTTGTGATTATCCAAGGCAGGATGGATGTGGAGGAAACTGGTAAATGGTGGCTGGGTGATGTGTGTGGGAGACAACCTGGCACAGGTGGAGCTAAGAAAATGGAGCTGTGTCAAAAAGAATGAAAAGGCAAAGCAATGGCCGGTGTTATGTCATTAGCAGTCATTATAGTCTTTAACTTTAAAGTGATAATTTTGCCTGATTTTAATCCAGAAAAGTTGACAAGCATACACAAATATCTTATTCGTCTCCTTTGAAGCCCAATTCCTCTCACTTCTTCTTTGAGGGAAAGTGCCAAAGAGCTTCCACCACTATTTTCCCATCCAGGCATTCCAAAAGGTCAGAAGCTGGACAATGATGGGGAGAATAGAGGGGTCAGTGCTTCTTTTAGGTGCTCCTGGGAAAGGCCAAGCTCTTGCCTTTTGTCATCCTACTCAGAGAAGGAGATGGTTCCTTTTTTTTTCTTTTTTTAAAATAAGAGTTAGTAAAGTCCTACAATTGAACCATGGATAAGTTGATCCATGTTTTTGGGGTCAATTTTGGACTAAAATCTCTTGACATATACATTATGGTAAGTGTAATATCATGACTACTGTGATTGTTTGCCTTCAAGTTGTTTCTGACCTATGATTACCCTAAGACACCCCATCATGGGGTTTTCTTGGCAAGTTTCTTCAAATGAGACTTGCCTAGTGGGTTTCCATGGCTGAGCTGGGATTTGAATCCTGGTATCCCTGTATCCTAGTCCAGTGCTCAAACCACTGCACCACACTAAGCCACAAGAAACTTCAGGCCTGTTTACATGCTACCAAACAGCTCTGTAAATTAAGATGAAAGAGAAATGTGTTGCAACTCATTTTATCTTTCAATTAATTATTTATTTTTCAAAGCTGTCAGAAGGTTCCTTACACACTAAACAGGTATAGTGGTATGAGTCCACTTTAATTGCCACTGCTGCATCATATGGAATCCTGGAGTGTGTAGTTTGAGAAGACTAGAGCTCTTTGGCTAGAAATTCTAAATATCACTAAACTGCAATATTCAGGATTCCACCGGATGGAACCATGGCAATTAAAATGGAATCGCAGCACTATAATTGTATAGTATGAAAAGTCCCAAGTGATCAATTGACTGAGTTTCTGCAAAACACACTGTAGAAAAAATGTAATATATAAGGAGTTGTAATTGTGAGAATTACATTACTATAATCTTAGTGGGATATTGTGATGCTTTCAGCCTTTAGTGTGCCAGTCATTTGCAAATCAGGAAGGGATTCTGTGCCAATATCTGTCAGTTCAAACAAACAGCCTGCTAAGGATTAACAGGATCTTGCAAATCTCAAAGTTCACAAAGTGACACCACTTTCTCCTGGTTTGGTCCCACTCTTATCTGCTGTTACATCACTGATAAACCATCAAAGCACAAGCAGTCATGGGAATTCATGTATACCTGAAGGAGAGTACTGGGAGGTTCCAGTATGAGCTGGAAATTAATTAAAATATTGAGGCTAAATTATAAATCATGACTGATTATGTCCATTGAAACCTATTTTGCTTTAGCGGTAAGGTGAATACTTATCATGTAAAGATTTGTGAGATTGGTTGGAACAAATGCAAAGTAAACAGGCAGAAATGCAAGGAGCATGAACACAGAGAATTAAAAAGAAAGTTAAAACACACCAATCAGTACTCCAGAATAGGCCAATATCACAACTACCTGTACTAGAATCCTCACATCAAAAAAACATGCCTGGAGAAAGTGGTTAATCTACTATTTCTAGATTGCTATTGTGACTATATCTGAATATGACAGGTTGATAGAATCTTGCCTTCTTGATGACTTGTGCCACTTTTCAGGACAGGAACTGGAATCCATACTAACTAACATCTGGAATGGGCAGATAAGGGGTTTTCTCCCATATCAGTTAATAATCAGTTAGGAATCAATAATACCAGCAGGACAGCTTCCCATGCACCCCAGGCAGTCACATGTTCCATTATTTGAATATTAAGAGAAGAAATATGGGATTAACAGAGGATTCACTCAATGAGCTGCCTCAGTAAAAGGAGTTAGCTGGAAAGAGAATTCAGTATTTGGGCCCTGATTCCCACTACCTTTTAAACCAGATTGTAAATCAGTTTGAACCAGTTCAAACGACCCTGGTTCCCACTTAAACCAAATTGCTGAAGCGATTCTAAGGGGGGGGGGGCATACACCAGACCTATTTAACCCAAGTCTTTTTGATGCTGATGTTTTCCACATCTTTTTCGATAAATCAATTTCGCGCAAGTGTGAACAAGATGAGTATCGGAATCAATTTAAATTTGCCCATCAGCTGGCTGGAGCAGGTCCATTTTGAACTGATTCATGCATGAATGTGAACCACAAGTGGATTATTTTAGAGGGAAAAATGTGATCAGAGCAACTGTAGTGGGAACCACGCTCCACTGTCAAATCGACCCATCAATTTGGATTGCACACCGATTTAGCTGTAAGTGGGAATGAGGCCTAGGTTGGGAGGGTTAAACATGAATTTCATACCATTTGAGGCACCTAGCTATTCTTCTTGAGGAATTCTATCTCCATTTCTGAGAAATATGCATTTCAAGAATTGCTATTCTGAAAAATAGGATTTATCTCATAAATACTGCAGCCTAACACGTTACTTATTCTAGTAAACACAGAAAACTTTAGATTCTCTTTTAGAAACAGGAGAGAACACATGGCTAATGTTTTGGCCTTCTTCAGCAAACGTTGGTTAAGGAAATCAAATATTGGCTCAGGAAGTTGATGTCTTGAGAGGCTTGTTATTTGATGCACTCTCCTGTAGAACAGAACACTACTCCTACACATACTTCTGGGATGAAGAATATAAGGTGCAGAAACACAGCTTGTTCAAATGTGGCAAATTATCTCCTTGACACAAGGAAGTGTGTGAAGAACAAGATCCCTAAGTTTGTTATCTTTTTTACTTTTCTGTTGCTCTGAGTTGTTTTCTGTTTAGGAAGGTTACTGAAGAGGAAATTAATTCATCTGAGAGGTCTGATGCTCCTTAGAGCTCAAATTTGAAGATATTTTTAATCTAAGATTACAACCACTGGGAATCACCAAGTGAGGCTAGGTGTTGCATTTTGCATGCCTATAAAACTATTCTGCAATGGCCAATTATGTATGTTGAACTGTAACCCTGGATTATGGAAATGTAGGGGAAAGAATTTACCTCAATGATTTCTCGGGTAAATTTTAAATCACATCCTCTTTAAAGTAGTCAATGGAACCCTTGGTTCATTAATGAATACAACAGTAGGAAACTGGAAGAATAGAATATAATGGAGTCTTCCTCCTGTACAGGACACTTCTGTTAGATGATTGATTGGAGGCTGGTCTGGGTGACCTTTAAAGTCCTTTCCAAATCTCATGATTTTGTGATTCCAACAAATACAATTGCTGAAATGGGTCACATTGGTTTGGTATGTTTGGCCCTTTTGAAAAGTAGATTGTTTTTGAAAGAGGGATAGACAGAAAGGTGCTTTTCCTGCCCTTGATTGGTTATTACTTCAGGTGCTGTTCCTTCCAAAATCATGGAGCTTGTCAGAGTGGGCTTTTGGGGAGTGCCCAGACTGGTCTTTTAAAAGCACTGATTGCCAATTCAATTAGTAGAACTTAGGGCTGAAACAGACAGCCCTAAAAGAGTGTCTTGGTGTCGTCCCTTTAATTGCTGGATTGGGGCCATGGGAACTGGCAAACCTACCCAATCTGGCTTTTTTCCTGTGCAAAAAGAAGCTTCAAAATGCAGCTCCTTTTTGTGCTTGAAAATGCTGCTTTTTCCGCTGCCGTTGCAGCTTTTTGACTTTCCTGAGGCATGCAGCATCTAAAAGCAGCACCACCAGAGCACCAAAAAACTGCCCCTGTGGGCAGCAGGGCACATAACACCGGCTTTGGGGAGGCATTGGGGTGTGTGTCATGCAAGTGCCATGCCCCCACCACCAGGAAGCTGCTGTACTGTGCCAATCTGTACCAGCCCGCAGTTACTTTTAGTTACAAGAAAACTTTCAATTAAAAAAAATGTCACTTGTGTTAGCCTTATAATTATTTCTGCCATGCCTCGAGATGTCTTGATCATACTGGTCTGCTTCACTGTCTTCCCTGACCTTCTCTCTCTGTTTGTCAAGCCTCCTAATATCTTATTTCTGATTATGGCTGCAATCTTCCACAATCTCCTGTCTATATTATTACTTCGCAGTTGAGAAGGATGTCAGATCAGAATGACTTCCAGAAATGGCAATGATAACCCTAGCACTGCCATGGAAAAATGACAGGCATGGATATGATAGAGCCTGGTACAACTAAAGCACCCACAAGAAAGGGAGACAAAATAGGTGCATGTGGCATACATATGGGTAACCTTCCTGAAATCCCCATTTATCTTATTTAGTGGTTTGTTATCCACAAGTAAAGCAGTTAATTACAGGATAAATACTGAGTGTAGGTTGACATTGTCAAAATCTTGGGGGAAATGCAAATTCCCATGTAACAAACCAGCACTAGAGTGTACCAAAAGGCCAGTCTGGGTGCACACACTGTAGTTAAACTATATATTAATGTAAAGTAAAATAACATCCCAAATCCACAAAATAGCAGTAACTTTATAAGGCTAACAAAAATGCAGAAAATACATGATGCAAGCCTTTGAACCTCCACTGGCTTCTTCATCAGGCATAGGTCTTAAAAATAAAACAAGAGAAAAAAACAGCAATGTTGGAGTCAAGATGTAGTTATTCTCAGTTAAGATGATATGGAGAGATATCCATGTAGGCAGAAGCCATTCCCCCTTGACCATGCAGGCTGTGAGAGACTAGGGAGATTATTGCACAAAGCTTCTCTCCCAATATACGTAATTGCGTATTTTAAAACTACTGAAACAGCAACACTTCTTTTCACTTAATTACAAATTGATAACAGGTCAGTGACAAATTTTATTGCACACTCTTTCTTTCAGCCATTGTATTCAGGATTTACTCAAGAGCTATCGGAGATTAAATTCACTCACATATGTGAGATTTTCCAGCAAACTGCTTTTTTCTAGTGCTCTATTTTCCCCATGGAAAAAAGCTTCCCTAGTGAGGTAAATTAATTTTTTAAATAATTTTTTTCCTAGATGGTTTGAATATTTTTCACGTCATGGAAAAGCATTCTGGTAACTCGTTAACATTACATGATTATGGCTTTTAATGAAACAAACAAACAAAAAAGGAGGCTGCCACTTTTGAGAAATGAGCTAAATACTTCTCTTCTCAGCACTGGAAGTAGAATGGCTACGGATTTCAGGGACAGGAAGGGGGAGAACGGAGTAATGCCAACTCACACCACATGAAATCATGAATCTCAGAATTACCCCTATCACACACATCCTCAATAATGAGTTAACTGAATGACTGACAGTTATTCACAGGATTCGAGGCTGTGCAGTAGGATCTCGCCATTAGAGTGAATATTGCACTTTTATCCTGCTATTAAAGAGCAGTATGATAATCTTCAAAACATTGTATAGTCCAGGAACTCCATGAAAAACTGTCATTTTTTCTTTCTTTCTCCTATTTAATTTTAAAGACCTCTGCCTGATGAAGAAGCTAACGGAACTTTGAAAGCTTGAGAAATGTATTTTGTGCCTTTTGGTTGGCATAATGGAGGCATCCCTGTTTTGTGGATTTTGGATGTTATTGTACTTTGTGGTATAGCCAATGTGGCTACCGTGCATATGTTACATAGTATTGTGTATGAGAAGTTTGATTCATGTTACAAGTATGTAAAGGAAATCACTGAGTATTGTAAACAGCAATTAAAAAAAAGACTGGGTTAAACAAATATGCATTAATTGCTGCAGTTTAACAGATTGGTGCCTATGTTTCTATCCACCTCTCATCATGTATTTTTATTGTTAAAATGTTCCCTTGTTCCGTGGTTCTAGGCACTCTCGTGTGACTTTGGATGGAGGTGTTCTTCGTGAATTAATGCATTAATGACCTCTCTCTATTTACTGTTTGGAAAGATCACTATACTTACATTCTCAAAACATAGCCATGCCTCAGCTGAATCACCGTAAGGCAACACTGACATCATGTGGTAGCAGAGTTGTATTTTTAAAGGCACTACAATATAGCATGGGTTGAATTTACCAGATTGTTAATACAATAGAACAGAAATGAGAATTTTTCTCTTAACATCCAAACCAGAAGTAGCAATATACAAGATGATGTAAAACATCTTATCTAGGTTTGTCACTCTTTTCTGGCTCTGCCAAATTTTAACAGTGTGACAGTGGCAAAAATGATGATTATTATTTTTTTAAAAAAAATTAAGAACCAGGCATATAGGAAGTACATGCCTTGTTTTAAAGCTCCTGCAGTTATGGTCCTGAAAGTATATGGAAACTTCCTAGAAGTGTTCTTCCATCACTGGGTTGGGGAGTTTTAATGTGCTCCCTGTAGTGAACACTTTCTTTTTCACCCCTACGTTTTCTTGGATGACAGCACCCTAGGCCTTTAGATCCCACCGCTGCCGCCACTTTTATTATATGTGGTGCGAACCGAATGAACAAACCCTTTCTTGTTCGCCCACCACCTATCCCTACTGAGGCACTGTTATCTTTGGTAGCGTGTTTTAATAGTTTAACAGAGGCCAAGCAGTACTTCAAAACATGAATGAAGTTTATTTATAAAATAAAGAAACAAATATTGAAATATAATTAAAGCTTTGTTTGTCTTATTCCTTAGTTACAAAAGTTCCTTAAACAATAATACTATACCCACTCAGGCAACCTTATCTCCAGTACCACAACTGACTTGCTATGAGTTTCTCTCCTAGACTCCCCCAAGCCTATCTAGTTCCTTACTGGACTCTTCAGACCCTTCCCTGGTCTATCAACTAACCTACAAATGTTCCCTCAGGAACCCTAAGAGCACACCCTCCCTCCAAGGTGTCCCTTTCCTTCAAAACTCCAACAAAATAAACCTCTTGCACTCTCTGCTCAGGCTCTTTATAGCCCTGCCCAGCCAGCTTCTCATTGGCTGGACTCCTGGACACCCGAAAAAATTTGATGTGTGTAGGAACCTGAAAAGTACCCAAAAAAGAAAAAGAAAAAGGATGTCCTTTTCATGGAGGGGTACCAGGCTATTGAAAAACAAGCTTTAAAAAAGCAAAACAAAACAGGTTGCCATTTTCATGAAAATTTTACGTGACCTCATAATCCAGATGTATGCCCAAGTGTGCATTTTCTCAGGCATAAAATTCTAATCCAAGGATCTTTTGAAACATGGGTGGAGAACATTTGGGCTTCAAAATGTTTCGGGCTTCAAATCCCAGTAGTCCTAGCTGTTGGGAAATGTGTGAGATAAGTGAGAGTAAGAAGCAGAAGGTGAGCAACAATGAGTCCCTCCCGACCCCCACAGGATGTGGCAGAAAAATAAATCAGGCTTACCCTTTTATGTGAAAAAATATGAATTAAATTTACTTCCATGTCCTATAGGTACACCTCATGGTGAGAGAGAGAGAGAGAGAGAGAGAGAGAGAACTGCAGAGTATAAAATGGTGGGCAAACACACTCAAACTAATTGCAGACTAAATGATGCAAAGGGTGTGACTAAGACAAGCAAATGGGAAATGGTATGAATACATGCTGTGCTTAATCTCTTAGAGAGACAAACTAGCAATTGCTAGTTCTAACACTAGCATGCATGGACAATCATGGGATTGTGGGAGAAATTGCTTGGAACACATGGAAGGCTAAAAATTCCACATCCCTGCTTCAAAACATTGAGCACTGGATGTCCCAAAACTTGGTATCTTATGGGTTAAAGGGACTTGGAGGTTAGAAATACAGGACTCCTCCAGGTAGAACAAATGTGTTACACTAGTGGTGGGTTTTTGTGCTGCATGCACTGTTTTCCTCCTCTGAGAACCAAACAATATTTTGCTAAATCATACATCCATTTTCTGGTTATTCCAGCAGTTTGCTGATTCTTTTGTCTTTTGAACTGCATCATATCAAGTATGAGAACCAAAGTCCTTAGCTGAGGTGTGATGTCAGGTAGCCTTGAGATAGCTTTGCTGGCACAGCTGCTGACTGGTGGGATGTGATAGGGTTCAAGATATGCTGTGGGTATGGATTTTACCACACATAGGGAAAATTGGGAGTTTAAACAGGCATTATCTAGCAATATTTGTGCGATCGCAGTGAAGATTTTCACACACATCATGATTAAAGATGCCTTCCCCCAGGAATAACCAGCAACAAATCATTCACGATTTGTTGCTGGTTATTCCATGATTATTGCCAAGATAAGTCATCTTTAATTGCGATGGTGTGTGACAATAATGGATAATTCCCATTTAAACCCCCGATTTTCCCCGTGTGATAAACTCTTATACCTGTTGCTTTCAGCGCAGCATTTGTATTTTGCATGTCACCCATTTCTTCCTAGATTGAGCATGCTCTGAATATGGCAGCTATCTCCTGGCATGGTGGTTTTAAATGTCCAGTCCTGGCAAAATGGGAGTAGAGATTCATCTGTCCAAGTAGCAAAAAAAGAAGCTGTCAGTACTGTCACATAGGCAAGACTACTATTGTGCTCAGATAAAATTAAAAGGGAAATGTGGCACCTTAGTGTGAAAAAGAACTTATTTTTATAGTTGTTAAAGGAGTTAATAAGGATACCTGACATAAAAAGCAACTGAATACAAGCCAGTGACAGTTGGAGTTCATTTGCATGTCAGTGCCTGCTCATAGTTTCTGCTTTTTCCATAATGAATAGGGTAGTACTGGAGAGCTCTGTAGAAGGATGAAAAGGCACACTTTATGGCTGTGGAAGAAGGAAGAGAAATCTGGAGAAAAATCAGAGATTGAATTAAGTCAATCCTAACTAAAGACATTGGCTGTGACATTTGTCTAGTAGTTATTTCATCAGAGTATGTCGGGTATAGCTGCTGGTACAAGGGCATGCCAGGTAATTGTGTGACAGTAATTGCATGACATGTTACCTCTTATTTTTCTGGTTTGGTGTATGTGTTTGGTGTATGTGTGGTTTGGGGAGGGATCTTAATTGCCTCCACTTCTGAACTCCTCTTCTTTCTCGATTTCCTTTTTTCTTCTTTGTACCTTCTCAGCCCCAAATGGCTTAGCCCCAAATTTCCACCTATTGGCAATCTGAATCTAGCCCTCCCTATCTCCACCACAGGCATTGCAATCTCAGTCTAGACCTTGAAATCTTTCCAGTCTTGTGAGCTTGTTTATTTGAAGGTTAGTGCTTAGATGTCCATTATGTAGCTGCAGAGTGGCCTCCAGAAAGTGAACTTGTTCTGTGGATCATTCCATGCTGAGACTGTGGAACATTTTAAACAGAGGAGAGGCTTTTGCGTGGAGGAGTTAAGGAAATGTTGTTCCTTGTCAGCCATGAGATGTTGGCATATCGTGGCACCGTGCGTGTACCATGGCAGTACCTTTAACCAGAAGGAATATGTTCTTATCAAAAGCGAAGTAGTTGTCTGTGACAACAAAGTGACAGACCTTGGTGACTAGGTGTGTTATGGTCCCATCTGGAATGATGTTTCTGACTATTTGTGAGGTGTTGGTATATAGTAATTCTGCATCCGTAAGGGCTAAGATGGTGTTCCCTGAGAGGTTGTGAATGAACTGTAATTTCTGCTGGAAGTCGGTAGTGTCTTTCACATAGCTAGAAGTGTTGGTGGTATATGGCCTAAGGATATTATCCATATATCCAGAAGCACCAACTATGCCTGTTCCAATTCTTAGAAAATGGGCTGTGCAAGGTCGCCCTTATTGTGTTTTTGGGGAACAGAATGTGCCTAGTTGAGACTCTTGGGACATGTCAATTTGGATTTGGTTGTGCAACTTTGTGGGAAAGTGTTGCAATAAAGCAGGCATGAGAATCTTGCTTAAAGCAGGAATGAAAAGTATCATGCACCCTCCCTCCCTGCGATGCAATAGCAATTTTTCTTCCTATTTCATTTCATTTCATTTCATTTATTTCATCTGATAAATCCTAATGCATCTGTTTAGCTGGTTCATATAATTTTGCATGTAGCTGTTTAGAGGAGTTTTATATCCTCCTAACATCCTTTCTGTATATGAAATCAAGAAAACCAAAATGAAGGTCTGCGTCCATTTTGCTTCACATTTTATAGACATACACACACACTACATTTATACTGTATACACTTCTTCACCACATGATGGCACTGTTTACTAAAAAAAGTTTATTTTAAAGATGATGAATATACATTATGCTCTTTGAAGAGGTATGACCTTTCCTCTGAGCATTTGATGTTTCAGTGATGATAATAAAAATAGCTTTATTATGTTTATTTCACTGATTTCACTCTGATTTGCAAACATCCATTTCTAGATTGTCTTGAGTTTTAATATTCATAATGGTCTTCAGTGCTCGTAGGTGAATCATACACACGCACATCTACTCCCCCTCCCTTGTGCCTTATTGAGTGTACAAGTGCTAACAGTAGTGACAACCAGTTCTGACAAGTGCTTTCTTCTCTGTTTAGCTGCACATGACCTTACTGTTGTGTTCTGAAACCCACTGCTGGAAAATGTGGACTATATTTAGATTTTTAAAAAATGATGCAATGTAATAAAGAGGCAGGGACTGTCATATCGGGCTGTGTTCCTTTATATTACTGAAGTGACTCTATTATATAACCAGTTAACTTCCATCACACAACTGATACACTCCCTCAGTATAAATTGTGATCAAACATCTTATCCCCCTCCCTTTCCTCCATATATGAGCTGATTTGGTTTGAAGGCTGCCTGTGGTTTGTAGGCCCCTGAATCTCTAGGTGACAATTCAGCCACCATAAGAGAATTAAGAGAGGGACATTTTAAGTACAATCTGTTCCTATTCCAAGGAAAGAAACCTAAGAGAAAGCAGTAGCATTTCCTGGCCCTTATGTAATGTTCCTGCTTATGTGGGGACAATGTGCTTATTATTCATCAAATTGTGCTGTGCATGTGTCTCTGTGTGTTTAACACTCTACAGTGTATTGTTGTTGTGTGGCTTCAAGTCATTTCCAACAGTATATTCCAATTGAAAATGTTCAATGTCTGCTCTGTTGATTTAGCAGTCTGTATAAACAACATCCCTCTGTCCCATTTTACCAGAAACAGATATCTCTACCGTAAACAAGCTGTTGAGTCTGTGTACATAGCATAACCCTCCATCAAATATTTGCACCACAGATTGCGCTAAAGGAATGTATTAATAATAATTAAGTATCACAGAACCATGACCTTCACGCAACAACAGAGGAAAATATTGAATAAATGGCAAAGCCACCTATTTGGGAAAAACACACATGCATTTGAGCTAAAATATATTTTCCCAAGATGTTTAACAGGTTGACCCAAACAGCAGCCAACTAAGTGCAGAAACATGGGGCTAAGCATAGGTCCTAAGAGGATACATGTAGGCAGAGATGAGTTATCCAACTGCTCCAGGCCCTTCACTGGGCTGGGGCACAGGCCTCGGGGGTGGGGGGGGGAGGCATCACTTTCTTCCTCTTCTTTCCCACTCACCTCCTGAATCTTCCAATGCTTCTGTTATTATCATTACTGCATGTGTTACTTGTGTAATTAAGTAAAAATGCATGGAAACAGGCTGTTTGTCTTATCAGAGTTGCTGGGATAAAAATGGGCTCAGACAAGAAGATTTTTGTGCTGCTAATGATTGTACTATTTCAGCTCCCAGAATAGATCACACATAGGCATAAAGGGGAACTATTCTGTGAATTGCTCCAGGGTCTTAGCCACCATAGCCCAGTCTTGCATGCCAGAATCACAAAACCTGGCCTTTCTTCCTTGGTTCTCAGGACAAGGAGAAGAAGCCTTACGACAAGAGCACTGCCTTGAAAGGTGTATATGTGTATTCTAATTTGTTTCACATTCCAATGGTGTACTATTTTGCAGCTGTGAGTGATACTTTACATTTCATGCTGAATGACTTCACCAGCCACCCTCCCCTCTGTGACATTTATTTATTTGGAGTATTTATACCCTGGTCTTCAGCCACAAAGACTCTCAGACGGGTTTACAGAATGTTAATTTGACAGGTCCTTTTCATCAGATTTATAATCTTAAAATCTAAAAAGACATGACACAAAAAGAGAAAGGAATGGCAGTGGGGAAGGGGATCAAGTCCAGCAGATACTGTTGGCTCTTTTCCTCTCTCCAAGGCCTGGATGGTAGCAGTTATGATGGAAGTGGGCCTCCATCTGCTTCTGCTTCTAGGCACGGTGGTGCTGTGTTTGCCTTCTCTTCTCTCCCTCTGAGGCTAGGGTAGTAGCAGTTAATATTTTGTTAAGACATTGTAAGGAATCATTCCTGGGGTTCATGTTTTGACCCTGAGATCCCAGGGTCTGAGATAGCTGTGACCTGACAACTCTATGTATAACAAGATTGGGCACTGTGGAGCCCTCTAGTTCAATGATTTTTCAAACTTTGGTCTTTTTTAGGCCTTATTCCCACTTACAAATAAATCAGTCTGTGATCTCAATTGATGGATGGATTCGACAGCGGAGCGTGGTTCACACTGCATTGGCCCTGATCATATTTTCTTGTTATAAAATAACCCACTTCTCATTCACATTGACCAATGATTTGATTCCAAAGGGACCCTCTTCATTGGATGATAATCTGATCACATCATTAAAAAATCGATTCTGATCCACATCCCATTCAGACTTGCACTGAATTGATTTATTGCAAAAGATGTGGAAAAAATGAGTGTCAAAAGGAAGCACGTTAAATGGGTCTAGCTCATAGCCTCCCCCTCCAAACTGCTTCAGCAATTTGGCTCAAGTGCAAACAAGAGTCATTTAATCCACTTCAAACTGGTTTGCAAACCGGTTTTAAACATAGTGAGAATGAGTCCTTAATGTTTTAGACTTAATCTCCCCAAGGTCCCAGGCAAATGCTCAGAAAATCTAGGAACTGAAGTCCAGAATCTCCGGAGGACCAAAGATTGAGAACCGCTGCTCTAGATGTTGCTTGTACTACACTTCTAAGCTTGCCTAACCAGTAAGTCTGGGCTGGAGAAAGCTGATACTTACAGTAAAATAATAATAATAATAATAATAATAATGGTCTGGTAGCATACAGGATTCCCACCACTGAATCAGAAGGAGGATATGCACATTCACAAAAAGGGGTTTTATAGAAGAAGATTTTTTGGGTGTTTTGATAATCTCATGGACCTTTTCATTACTGCAGTCTTGAACCTTTGCTTGTGACACCTGATAGCACCCTGCAACTTTTACTAATCTACAATTGCTTGTAAAAGACCTTTTGAAAATCTGAACTATATACATGTGAATATGTACTTTAGGCAGAAGAACATATTTTTCCATATGCTGTGTTCTGAACTTTAGTGCACAAGATACAAAATATTCAATATCTGACTGTTCATTTTTTATGCTCACCAAGAAATCTCAGGTACAAGGGGAAAAAGAAAGAAAGAAAGAAAAGAAAACCAGCAAGTCAGAACAAGATCCTCCTCCCACCCAAGAAAATTTCATATAGTTGGTGGTGAAAAAAAAAATGGCAATCCAAATAATTAGAGAAGATTTTGACAGTAAACTGCAGATAAAGAAAATTCTTATTCAAGCCATGTGTAATTTACCTAAGAACTTTGCTGACACAAGATGTGGTCATTTTATTTTATTTTACAGATATATGATTTTATATGATTTTTATTAAATATTAAATAGAATATGATTTTAATTAAAATCATAATCCATTGAGAAAAGCTAAAAATTCATGAATACAATATATATCATGGAGCAGATGGGTCAAACTAGAAAACAACATCATTCCATAAGTTAAAATGTTGAGACGGTTTTCTAAAGAATGAAAAGTCAAAAAGGATAACCATAGCAAAAAGGAAACAACTTATGTATTTATATTGTAGGTTCTTATTATTGCCATTAAATATGGACAAAAGTAATAACCCAGGGCAAGGAACAAGGATTTGGATTGTGATACCTGAGATAGCTGAAAATACAGAAAGCCAAAAGTGATAGATCTTATCATAATGTAACCACATGTGTGCAAATGTGCCTGTACAATCCTAACCCCTCCAGCACCTGGAAGATCTGTTACCTGTAATTCTTGTTTACTTGGGGCTCAAGCAGATGGGTGGCTTGGAGCGGCCTCTGACAACTCCAGCAGTGAGCAAGCCCTGGGCAGTGTGGGACTGTGACAACCGGATGCCGTACCCCGAGGCCAGCCACTGCTCCTGTCCAGAATGGATCACCAGCAAGAGTGGTTTTTACCACTACTTTTGCCGCTGGGTTTGGGCTTCATTGGGCTGTCTTGGCATAGCTGCTGGCTGATCTGGGGACATGTGTCATCTGCATGCCATCCCCCCAGATCAGCCCAAAGGCAGCACTTTTTGCCTGTCTGTTTCAGGCCTTAGTTGGAGTAAGGTGCTATTTGTGAAGGAGCATTTTTGGGAAGCTGATTTGGATTTAAAGGGAGGAGAACTCCAAAGTTTTGACCATTCATCATCAGAAATGGTTAAGTCCAGTTCCCATCCCTTTCTTGCAAGTTAGCAATTCCCATTTATATTATCCATGATTAAATAATAACACTTATTTTTAAAGTTATTTTGTCCTTAACACAAATGCCATTCAGTCCTAACCAAGGCTTTCTGGAATGCCATGATTTGCAGCCAATTGGGATGAAAAGGAGCAAGAAATATTAATAATTCCTACTCTGATTTAGGGTTCCCTTTAAAAAAATAGGTCTTGGACCTTATACATTCCCTTTTCCATCCAGGGGGTTCAGTTTCTATACTGAATCATTTTATCTGAACCCATAAAAAGGAAATATATAAAGAAAGGTCAGATTGGGGAAGAGTGGGGAGTTAATAGATGCTTCCATTTTAACGAAACATTTACTGATGTGTGGAGAAAAGGGTTTGTTATAGATGGACCTAATTTGTTACTTTTATACAAAAAGGGAATGTTCAGCTCTAAATCCAATGTATTTTTAGCTCAATTCCAGTCCAACTATTATTGTCATCATAACAAATTAACGGAATGAGTTGGACCATTTGAAAGGCTTCAAAATACAGTTTTAAATGGGGAATGGCTAAACCACCATTGCAAGATAAGGTGATTAAGGGGATTAGAGAAATTCATAGAGGGTATACTTACTTACATGGGAGAGCCAGTGTGGTGGTTTCAATGTTGGACTATGACTCTGGAGACCAGGATCTGATTCCCTGTTTGGCCATGGAAATCGATTGAGTGACCTTGGGCAGGTTGATCCCTCTCAGCCCCAGAAATCTCTGTGATATGTAATAATAATAATAATAATAGTAATAATAATAATAATATGATGTTCACCTTAGGGATGCTATAAACCAGAAACAACTTGAAGGCACCCAACAATGACCACAACTAGCTGGTGTCCCAATTGACATCACTCCCAATGTGCATCACATTGTACACATTGGGTCCTGTTGTGCATTAATCCTGTTGTGCATTGGTCCTGACATGGAACAGCCACTTTGCTTGCTTCCCTAATAATGTAACAACAGCACCCTGCTGAATACACACATTGGGAAACATCCATTTCCTGCAGGCATAAGTTCACTTACAAAGACATATGTTCCTAAGTGAATTGCTGCTATCATCATTAGTATTCTACCTTTCCCCCTCTAAACAAATCTTGCTAAGAAAACCTCATGATAGGTTTGCCTTAGGGTCACCATGAACCAGAAATGACATGAAGGCACACAATAGCAACAACAACAACAACCAGACAAAAGTCTTGAAATGGAGAATGTAGGCTTGAAGAGTCAGGTTGAGCTGCGGTGTTATCAAATTTCACTTCAGTTACCTTTCACCATCACCATCCCTTCAACATTTTGTCAATAAAAACTGGAACACACTTGGCCAACCAACATCAGAGTGCAATCAAAATAGCAAAAGTTATTCATGAGAAAGAACATACAAGCTGGGAGAGGTTGCAGCAGTTTGCTTCTGCTGGAGCCCACTGGGAAGAATATGATTCCACCCTCTCTTCTCCTTTCCCCTTGTTGACTGAACTGAGTGCAAACTATTTTTGACTTTGAACTCAGTTTGAAGCAGTTGAAGTAAGCTGAAGCCAAAGGGGAAAAGTGGGAGTCAGAGAGAGAAATTGGGACATTTTAAAAGCAGTTGGAAAAGTGGGATGGCAGATATTTAAACAGGGCTGCCCCTACCAAATTAGCATAGTTGAAGGATATGAGTTTGTAAACACTGTGGAGATGTAGATAGATAAAGGTCTTGAAAACCTGCTCCTTAAACATATTAGTTTAGATATTTATTTAAGCTATTTAGGTTTTATGTAACATAGAGACTGTTTCCTTCTGATACTATAAGAAAAAGATGGTCTGTTTTTGAAGGGTCAGATCATTTCAATTTGAATCACAACAAACTTTTGTTTCAATCCCTTTTCAATGACTGCCCTTGGGTGATATGCTTAGAAATGGCAAAGGGCCCAAGCTATAATCCTCCCTTTATTTTTCAGCTTGTGCTCAGCTTGAAATGTGTTTATCCACAGGATTGTGTGAGTTTTCATTTAGAATCCTGTCTCTCTTGCTTCATGCATAAAGAGGCCAAGAACTGCAAGAGATTGAGAGGCGATAAGTAAAAGGCTTACTTGTTTGGCACCTGGACACGTTGACAGAGCACCGGCCTTGTACTTATTCCTATATTACTCCATTTCCTTCCCCCCTTTTTAACTTTGATAAACCCAGTATGTGACCTAGTATCTCAAAAACCTTTGAATATTTTATACCAGTATGTAATAGTAATAATAATAATAATAATAATAATAACAATGATGATTTATTTATATTCCACCTTTTCCCATTGGGAATCAAGGCAGATTACAGCAATTGTAAAAACACCAGGAAATAAAATTACAGTTCAAATAGTCCTCTATGCTGACCCTCCCCCCCAAAAATAAAAACCTTAATAAAAAACCGAATAAACGAGAATTTAAAAGCAGAATGAGTTAAAAATATCCCTGTGAGAGATTCACTAAAATTGGGAGTAAATGTAGAAGGAGAGGAATATCTTTATCTGAAGGGGAGGGGGGACAGGGGCAATAATATCAGTGAGGGGAGGCAAGGCTAAAAAGGCTAATCTGGAAAGGCCTGCCAGATGAGATCCATCTCAACAGCCTTTTTAAAGGCTTCTAGAGTGGTAATCTGATGGATCTTGTCCAGCAGGTCATACCAGAGTCTAGGAGTGGCAGATGAAAAGGTCCTCTGGGTTACCACCTAGTCTAGTCTTCTTGGGTTGTAGCAGGTTCTTCCCAGAGGACCTGAGTGTACGGGGTAGATTATGTGGAAGAAGGTGTTCCCACAAGTAGTCTGGACACATGTATGTATGTATGTATGTATGTATTTTATTGGCTTTATATCCCACCTTTCTCTCAAAACTGGATTCAAAGTGGCTATTTTAACTTGTGATTCATATCCCATACATTTTTAGTCTTTTAAAATTATTTGATTGCTTTAAATAGTTTTAACTTGTTTGCATTTATTTTACTTGCCCACCAAACCTGAGATCTTCTGATATAGGATCATAGAATCATAGAATCCTAGAGTTGGAAGAAACCACATGGGCTATCCAGTCCAATCCCCTGCCATTCAGGAACCATCCTTCAAAGCATCCCTGACAGATGGCCATAAAGACTTCCAAAGAGGGAGACTCCACCAAACTCCAAGGGAGTGTGTTCCACTGTCAAACAAAACTGTTTCCAGACCTTTCACCATTTTGGTAGCCCTCATTTGGACACGCTCCAGTTTCTCAACATCCTTTTTGAACTGTGGTGCCCAGAATTGGACACAGTATTCCAGATGGGGCCCGACCAAAGCAGAATAGAGTGAGACTATTCCTTGATCTAGACACTATACTTCTATTGATGCAGCCTCCAATTGTATTGGCCTTTTTAGCTGCCGCATTGCACTGTTGACTTATGTTCAATTTGTGGTCTACGTGGACTCCTACTAATATTGGCCAAGATCCTACCCTATATTTGAAGCTATTTAAATGCAGCTACAAGCGACCCAAAGAATTCACCCTGAATTCCACTTTAAACTCAAGAGAACCATTCCAAGTGATGGAGGCTTACAGAGCTGGTGAGTGGGGAGCTTCAGGATGATACAGGCAATCTCTTCCCACTTCCAAATCCATAACTGCAGTGCAGGAGGGCAGACATTTGAAAGAAATAAATAATTTCAGATTTCATTTCTCAGATTTGTCTCCCCCCAAACATTATAAGGACGGGCACATTAGCCATGAAACCAAACAAACCCCTCAACAAGATCCAGACTTCATCCTGCGCTACCACCTTTATTGCACCAACTGAAAGGTCCAAAACATGTCATGCTATCTTTGAAACTGTCCACTTGTTTGAAGGGAAGCAAATCATTTGAAATATGGTGCTGGAAGAGAGTTCTGAGGATGCCCCAGACTGCCAAAAGGACCAAAAGAAAAGAAAAGAAAGAGGGTGTCTTAGAGCAAATCAGGCCTGAGCTCTTCCTAGAAACCAAGATGACTAAACAGACTGTTGTACTATGGTTATATCATGAGAAGGCATGGCTCACTAGAAAACAATAATGTTTGATAAGACAGAAGGCAGCAGGAAAAGAGGAAGACTGCGGTGCAAATGAATCTGCAATGCCTGAGCAAGATAGATGATGATAAAGGGACTTGTGAGTGTGTGTCTCTCATCCATAAATTGAATTTTACTTGACAGCAGTTAACAACAACAAATCTTCAAAACCTCATACACTTCTTGTGGTGAAATAGAATATAGGCCAAATAAAGTGACAGTGTTGTGTCCCAGAGGTATCTACTTTCTTTGCTTTTGATGTCATAGGCAGTGTGTATAAATGAAAAGTGGCTGTATGCTGAGTGGGAACAAAGGTAACAAAACTGAGAGCTTGGATTTTCCATCCGATGTTACAAAGCACCCCCCCCCCAAGAACTCCATTTACATCTCTCCCATTGGAAGCAAAACCCAAATTTTATTTTCATGTTACTTTCACGTTATGTTAAATACACTATTAGAGAAGGCATATTGCCAGAGGCATTGGCACCTGCCTCTGCTATCTGACTGGGTGATAGCAATAGGAGGGAGGCTGGTGGCATTAACAACACTCTCCTCTTCCTCCTCCTCCTCCTCTGTGGTTGAACTGCTGCCTCTCAGCATGCATTATAAAACAAAATAAAAAGTGCATCATTTTAAATGGAAATAGTTAAATTCAAAACCAAACAGAGGAAACTGAACCCACCAAACACTGTCTGGGATGGAGACACACTGCTAATGAAGTAATGATGGCTCATGGCTTCCATGTCAGTGGGGTGATAAACCCATCCCAGATTTTAATCCAAACTGCTGAATGCTATTCTAAATGGATCTAATATGCATAGGTAAAGCTAGCAAAAACATGGTATGGATTCATTGGGAGAGGACTCACCAGCCATCACTGAATTTGGGACACAGGAGCAGTGGTGGAGGAGCCTTCTTATTCTGCTCTCATGATTGGCTGTGTGTCACTGAGGAATCAAAATGTTACCTGGATCCCGTAAGACAGCTTTAAAAAGTAAAATCACTTGACAATTGGTTGAATAGTCTCCCTCACCACCAGTATTTTACTGAAAAGTATTTTACTGATAAGGCACTACATCTTATCTCAGCCGGGGTATTTTGGGCAAAGTGCTTTCTGAGTGCCCCTGTCCTACCTTCCCATGTCACTGCTCATCTAGGAAATGAAGGCTACAGTGCCTGCACTTGCTTCATACATTTGCTTCTCTTCTCAATGCTACTGTGTGGGAGAGACCTCTTTCCATGGTTGCTCCCTTCTGTCTGGATAAGTTTGCAATGGCACAAACCCTCCAAACTGCCCCAATTTGGCAGGAACAATCCTGATTAACCCTCTGCTGTTCCACTCGCAGAGGCTTTTAAAATGTCCCAGTTTCTCTCTTCTCACCCCAGTTTCCCTTGCTTGAAGAATATCATTTCTGTGACAGTATTTCAAATAATATGAGGATCTGCTCAACTGCTGTGTTTGTCCTCAGCTCACTTCAATTGTTGCAAACAGTTCGAGTGCAAAAGCAGGTAATACAGTAGTGGGGGGAGGGAGGGGAGGAGCAGAATCTGGCTTTTCCAGTAGGTTCTTCCTCATCTTGATTTCACTGTAATGTTGCTTTGCCACACATGTCCCAGTTTTCACCTGTGAAATATTGGAGGGTATGGTGGTTGTGTCCTCAGTGGAATTCTGAGGAAATGGCAATTGAAGGCAGATGCAACCTTACTCAGCTATTCTCTTTACAGCACTAATCTGAGTGCTACCACCCTTAATCGAAGGAAAAGACAGTATTTGTACAGCCAGTCATACCTGGTGCTGATGCTTGGCTTGGGCTCCAATGACAATGTTGGTTACATGCTCCATATAGTGCTTCCTTCCCTTTTTTCTTTAGTTATGGAAGCACACCAACTCTGCTTGATGCTTGATGCATCTGATGAATTAGACTTCATCTATGAAAGTTTATGATATCAAAGTCTTTCTCTGTTAGTCTCAAAGATGCAACATCATTCATTTGTCTAAATACCCAGACTCAGGGGCTAAACAGACTGGCTAGAAGCACAGGCATGGTGGTGGCATGGTGGCGTGATTTTTGGATGATACACAACCTCATGCCAGCATCACACCACCACCCCACCCGCAAGGCGCTTCTTTGGCGCAGCATTCAGATAACACATGCCAAAAGTAGTGCTGGAAAGTGCTGCCGTAGTGGCAAGGACACCTTTTTGCTGGCTCTAAAAGGAGTGGCATTTTGCCATTTATTTTATAGCCAAAAAAGTGCTGGATCCAGGCCATGGTGTGCAGTTGCCATGGCCCCTATCTGGCGCTGAAAGGTGTGGTTCAGAGGTGCTCCTTTGGGGTGGTCTGTTTTGCCCCTAAGACAGCCTAGGGGAGAACAAAAATGTGTCTATTGTTTTAAAAAATTATAGCTGTTTGGACATGGGGAGAGGTATAGTCCACAGAAGTAAATACCCATGGTGCATGGGGGAGGGGATTTTAGCCTCAATGCCTGCAATTGTCCAGACATCTGTAAAGACATCAAGACCAATTCACAGAAAGGCTTTCATTTGAGCTGAATATTTTTTGATGATCCAGCTTTTACACTGCTATGACCTATTGCTTGTAGCAAACTACCTTTATGTAGTATTCCAGGTTTCTTGTTGAGTTTCTCCTAAGGTTATGTAAAATTGAGTAGAATAGCAGCAAAATAGCCATATGAACATACAGGAGATGCTGAACAATTGTCATTAGCTAACAAGATCAGTTGGCTGGGAACCTGTCTATTATATCTATCATTCTTTCGTTTTTCTGTCTTGTGTTCATTTTCTGTCTCTTTTGTTCCTTGTTTATTCCAGATACAGCCAATAAGCACACAGTGTTATTGTCTTGATATATCCAGCCATCAAATGCTGTAGCCTCAGATGATCTCCATATACAATTGTTCACCCAAAAGAAACAATACAGCAAACGTTGTCTGTGTGAACTATAGATGGCTATAAATTAGGTCACACATAAATGGGGGTTTATAGTTTCAGTACCAACAAGAAAGATCTGCCTATACCCTTTCTTAATTCTTGGCACATTCTTCAAATAAATCTTAGCAACAAATCCCTTGAGAGCTGATCTGATCTGAACTGACAGTTTTGCCTTTCCAGACATGTTTTAGTTAGCCTTGCTTGAACAATATAGTTTTTGAGACAGTATTTCAAATAAAATGGGGAGTCGATCAGCTGCTATGTTTGGGGTGTTGTGAAGAATGATGGGAGGAAAATGAGGAAGCAGGCACCAAGTCCAGCATTGTTTTCAGATGTGAAGAAAAAAACAACACTATACACACTGTGTGGTATTGAATTAACAGAAAGAAAGAGAACACAGCTTGGTTGTCAGGTCAAACACAATACAACAAATACAAGAAGAGAAGGATATGGAAAAGACTGAGCTGAGATCACATGGCTGCTGTTATTTCACGATTTCAAAACAACTGCCAACAAAACAGATTTTCCTTGCAGTTACCATACACTCATCTCCAATGAATCAATCAATAATTAATTAAGCTAAGGAACCAGTGACTCCAGTTTGTAAGATCAAGAAATGCTAAGTAAAACAGGAAAGGAACTAGATTTGAAATAATTTCCTCCATCTACTAATCAGATCATAAAAACAACAAAATCCAAAATCCATCCTGTGTTGATATCTTCGTTTGTCCAATCAATGGAAGGTCTCTGTATTCTCAATGTGGTGATTACTTTAGTTCAGTGATTCCCAAATCTGGCCTTCCAGGTGTTTTAGACTTTACCTCCCAGAATCCCGGACCATTGACAATAATGGCTGAGACTTCTGGGAACTGAAGTCCAAAAACCGGAAAGGCCAGAGTTTGGGAATCACTGCAAACAGGCAAACTCTATCAGGTCATGCTGAATCATTTTACTTTATCTGGTGGTGGAGGGGTTAAACCACAGAAAAACTGTTTCCATGATAGGATGACACAGATTCTACTTCCTCAAGTATAGGATCCCCTTGTTCACAACTGAATCCAATGTTAACAGAGTACAAAGTATTTCGGGGGAATGGTTTTATCCAAAAGATAAAAAAACTACTCAATAAAACTCAAAATCCACCCTTCTGTGGTGATACTTGCCCAAAACACTAGAGACATTCTTCCATCATAGGATCCTGAGACTTCACACTGGATAGGTGCAATGACAGTTTTTAGGGAGGATGCTTTGTAACTCAGCTAGAGAAGCCCAACTGCCTCCGTTTTATTGCTTTTGTTTCCACTCAGTTTGTGGCTATGGGATGTGGGGGAAATGGCTATCCTATTGAACATTTGTGTGCTGTACTGATGGTATAGTTTGGCTAATATGTGCTTGTGTGATCAATTTGTATGTCTGCAAAAGGAATGGCACCAGAGGAACAGTATAAATTTGAAGGTGTTAAGTGCTGTGTTGGGGATTGGTAAGGTCTTGGTGGGAAGAGGTCAGTGGCTTACCCACCCACTGACTCTTTGCCTGCCTCCACAATGGCAAGTCTGCATGCTTAGGGGTTTCTTGGAGTTTCTGCCCTGATCCAGTGCAAAAGGATATTTTTTTTTACTCCAGAGAACAGCCTAGAACATGGATTGGGCCCATGCTTTTCCTGTTTTGGACCCATGCATTATCTGAATAGATCGGTGTGGGAACAATGTGGGAATGTTTCTTTTCCTCCATGCAGACACCACCTGGACTGAGTCTTTCTCTCCATTATCACGTTGTCTTCTTCTCCTATGGTCTTTCTTATACCTTCAGAATTATACTTGTTTGTGCCTATTACTCCAGTCATTTGGCTTTTGTGTCAGCAGAAGAAATGTGAGACAGCAATGTCAGAAACTCCTGAGGGACAACTATCTCATAATTTTTTTGCACAGGGCTTGGGGAATGGGAATGGGACAGAATGGAAGGGAATGGGAACAGGGGCAGAATGGGGAAAAATACATATCATCGCACAGGAGGACACTGCCAATTCCGCCCAGAGTCCCCGATCCATTCCCCCATCCATTCCACAGCAGCTGATTTTGAATTCCCACATTGTTCCCACACAGATCTATTCAGATAATGCATGGGTCCAAAACAGGAAAGGCATGGGCCGAATCCATGTTCCAGGCTGTTCTCTGGAGTAAAAAAAAAAGTTCCCATCTATCCCCCAGCAGCTGATTTTGAAGAACTGTTCAGAAACAGTCTTCAAAATCAGCTGCTGGGGAACAGATCAGGGACTCCCGGCAGCATCAGCAGCATTCTCCCATGCAATAATGTGCACTTTCCCTGTTCTGCCCCGTTCTTGTTCCCCAAGCCCCATGCCATAAACTTATCATTCCCTCACAGCATGTCCTAAAGCTAAAGAGGAAGGAAGCATCCTACAGGGTGTTATATTTTACATGTTTTAAACCAAATAGTTTTATTATTGCCAAAAGCTTATCTATTTCTATGTTAGTTCCACCCTTTTTTGCACCAGGTGGGTGGGTGGGGGTGTTGTTGCTTGAATAAGATGCTATCAGTAGGGATCAACCTTTGATATGGCTCTTCTCACATCTGTTGCCATCACTGCCTACTTGCCTTCTTTTTTTAGACCTAATCCGCACATCTGATTGAGAAACCAAAGGATACCTCCAGATGAGAGAAACATCTCAGGAAATGCTAGACTTTGTTCCTATACAAATCGATTTTATTTTGGAGATCCATATCACATTTTCTTCATCCCAAAGTATTTTCTGGGAGCTCCCAACATTACCGGATGCTTTTCCTCTCTGCTCCCCTGGTCAATTGAAATTAATCCAGTATTTTCTGAAATGAAATGTATCAGTTATTTCCCTTGTGTGTTCTTATTGTCTTGGACTCAGTAAACACAGCTATTGTTTCGAAGACAGAGATTCAAGAGAGATCAAGTGAGGAAAAGCTTTAATGTTAGCATTAAACAGCATGATTCTAATGCTTAAGTAGCTAAAGCACTTTAGCACTTTGACTATAACTCCTAAATCATCACCATCATCTCAGTGTTAATTGGTGAAAAATCCATTTCTAAAATGTTGTGAGAGATTGGATTTGACACATGATCAACTGGAGAGGGAAAGGGAAGGGTACAAATGAGGGCGGAAAAATTGGTATATTTCAAGAGAGGACTAGGTGCAAATTTGGGAATATGCAGAAACAGTCAAAACAAAAAGTAGAAAGTGTTGATACTTTGAGGCACTCTGGTTGATACCAAAGTCAGTGGAGTCTCTTGCTCCTTCTCTATACTCCTGACACTAGGTACTAGAGGTGGACCTAAGCAGCACAATTGATACCATAACTCCATCCCAGGCTGCACCTACACTGCAGAATTAATACAGTTTGACACAGCTTTAACTACAATGGTGCAATGGTATTGTGGAATTCTGGGATTTGTAGTTTTATGAGATTTTGGGAGAGCCTTCTCTGTCAGAGTGCTCTGGTGCCCCAATAAAATACAAAGCCCAGGATCCCATAGGATGGAGTATGACAGTTAAAGCAGTGTCAAACTGCATCAGTTCTGCTGTGTGGCCGCAGCCCTAGAGAGTGCTGACATTTGTAGTTTTTTATCTACTTAGATTATCTGCTTTACATCTGTAGTTCAGTGGGGGGGGGGGCTGTCTAGAAGAGATATCTAAGGGTTGCCCCCCTAAACTGCAAATCCCACCTTCCTGTAGGATGGGGTGCAACATTTAAAGTGAAATCACACTGCTATAACAGTGTAGATTAGATGCCCAAGAGATGAAAAGGGGACAAGAGCAAGAAGGAGGACCAGATCCAGGGGCCTCCAGCAATTATATAACCAGGGCTCTTACCTGAATGTAGGATTGCAGTATTAACCTCTCGTGCTACCCCTGATGAACTCTCTCTTCTTCTGGAATCTTGTCCATTAAAAATGTTAGTTTGCCAGATATATATCTAAACATGGTCTGTGACAATATTAAAACAGCTTGGATTTGGCCATTTTCAGTTCAAAACAAGTAAAGACAACTGACAGAAAAATGTGTTTGTTTGCAGCTGTCCTGTATATTATGCGTCACAAAGCATTAGGCAGTGCTCTTACACAATGCAGCAAGTAAAACAATGTGGCATGATGGTGTAACTTGACACAGCTTGTCAAAAGCAAGAACATGGCTAGATAAATATGCATGGGAGCTGGCACGCCAAGGATAACAACGTCATCTAAGCCAAACATGGTATTGTAAGTACACTGAGACACACAGAAAGAGTAGGGAGGTGGAAAATAGACGCTTCACTGAGCTAACATTTAAAATGCATTAGCCTTTATAAATTCAAATGATATCAAATGATATGTTCTATGGACCGCAGTATATAGTTTATTATAAATGAGCAAATAAAAATAATTATCTTTTAAAATCCAGCTCAGATTTTAAAATCCTACAAAAAGCACATGTACATCAGTAAAAGGGAGCTGAAGGCAATCTGCCTCAAAGGGCAAAGAAATGTAGATGTAAACTTAAGCTCTGTTCAGGTTTACAGTCTGAATGGAGTAGACAAATGTCTGGGTCATGTTTGACCACATCACTGTTTTCTTCATGTCTGCTGGCCCCAACCTCTCAGCCCCTCTGACCTTGCTTCACTGAACAATGAGATCCGAATAGTGTATCCAGTCATGTTCACTTGAATGGGAAGGAGGTCTTTCCATGCAGTTGGGGAATCCTAAAATTATGGAATGAATAATACACTTGTTACCTAAAAAAGAGGGGGGGGGGGGAGATTTGGGGTCCTGACCAACTGTGTCAACGTCTCCTTAAATGTTGGGGGAATTGCTTAGCTCAAGGAGGCTTGTGAGAGGCTGGGTAACTTAAGGTTTAATATAATAGTACTAACTGTGGGAGGACTCGAGTTTAATAAATAAAGAAGGTTTTTATTCAGAAATCTGCAAGAGTGCAACCAAGCACACGACAGACTTATAAAGCCCTATACGGCTTGGGTCCAAGCTATGTGAATGACTGTATCTCCCTTTATGAACCCACAAGAACACTGAGATCATCTGGAGAGGCCCTCCTCTCTTTCCCACAACATTCCCAGGCTTATTTCGTGGGAACAAGAGAGAGGGCCTTCTTGCTGTCTGTTCCCAGTCTTTGGAACTTTCTCCCTAGGGAGGCTAGAATAGGCTCCTTCCGTCATCAGTTTAAAACAGTTTAATGCCATCAGATTTCTGCACAATGACATAGGTGCTGTATATGCTTATATAGTTGTATACTAGTATTTTAAAAAGGGGTTTAAATGTTTAATAATAATAATAATAATAATAATAATAATAATGTTTACTTGTAACCTGCTCCTCTAGCAAAGTAAATTTTAATAATGTAATATTTTAATAATGTAATAATTTTAATCTTTTGAAATTGTTTGATTGTTTTTTAAAGTTTGTATTTTTAATGTTTCATACTGCTTTTACTTTGTTATCCGCCTTGAGTCCTATACTGGGAGGAAGGTGGGATATAAATAAATATAATCGTTTTAAATTCTGTAAGCCGTTTTGATTGCTACAGCAAAAAGTGGGGTATAAATAAAAGTTTTATTTATTATTTCTTTATAATATTAACAATAATGATGATAATAATAATCCTCCTCCTCCACCACCACCACCACCAAAGTGGTCACAAATAGACATATATAGGCATAGGGATAACTTATGTCTGTGTATGCTACTAAAATGTCTTTCTTGGTGTTGATTATGCAATGATATGATAGTGTTCATCAGGTAATCTTGGTGAAAACCAGAGAAGTGGAGGTTTTGAGAAGTATGCGTTTTGGTCAGGCCTCACCTGGAATACTGTGTCCAGTTCTGGGCACCACAATTCAAAAAGGATGTTGACAAGTTGGAGTGTGTCCAGAGGAGGGTAACAGAAATAGTGAAGGGTCTAGAAATCATTCCTTATGAGAAAAGACTTAGAGAGCTTGGTATGTGTAGCCTGGAGAAGAGATGATTAAGAGGTGTGTGATAGCCCTGTTTAAGTATTTGAAAGGTGTCACATTGAGGATGGAGCAAGCTTGTTTTTTGCTGGTCCAGAGACTAGAAAATGCGACAATGGATGCAAGCTACAGGAAAAGAGATGCTTTGATTGTGATTTTGTGCATGGGGGGGGGGTTGGACTGGATGGCCCTTGTGGTCTCTTCCAACTCTATGATTCTATGGTCCACCAAGTAATGCTTTGTGGAGTCGAAGGCTTTCTTGGCCGACATCCATAGGTTTTGTGGAGCTTTCGGGCTATGTGGCTATGTTCTTAAAGAGTTCCTTTCTAACGTTTCGCCAGCATCTGTGGCTGGCATCTTCAGAAAATGATAACCTGTTTCAGTTCATCTTCCAAGAAGTGGGGTTCACAGATACGTTTTGCCCAGTCTACTAGTGTTTTTATAGTGCTTCTTTTTTGTCCTGGGTGATGGTTGGAGTTCTTGTGCAGATATCTGTCCGTATGCATAGGTTTTCTGTATACTGTGTGGCCCAAACGTTGGTTTGGTTTGCGAATGACTAGGACATCCAAGAATGGTAGTGTTCCATCCTTTTCTTTTTCCATTGTGAATTGGATGTTAGGATGGATGTTGTTCAAATGTTTCAGAAATACAGCCAGATCTTCTTCTTCATGGCTCCAAATGATGAAAGTGTCATCCACATATCGGAACCATGTTGTGGGCTTTTTTGGTGCTGTTTCCAGGGCTTGTTTTTCAAAGTGCTTCATGTAAAAGTTTGCTATCACAGGGCTCAGAGGGCTCCCCATTGCTACCTCATCTCTCTGCTCTTGGAAGATGAACTGAAACACCTGGACTAGGCTCTACAGGCAAATTGTTACTCCAGCACAGACATCAGAAGGGCTGCCAGGCCCCCCAAAAACCCAGAAGACTCAAGACAAGCAACCACCCAAAGGGAAGATATTTTTACTATACATCAAATAAGTCACATACAGAATAGGAAAAGTGAAGAAACACAACCTTCAAATGGTTTACAAACCGACAAAGAAGATCCAGCAAATGTTTAACGCAGCTAAGGACAAGAGAGACCCTCTCACCGATGCAGGAGTCTACCACATTCCATGCAGCTGCGGATAGGTCTACATAGGGACCACCAAACACAGTGTGCAGACAAGAATTAAAGAACACGAGAAACACTGCAGACTGGGTCAACCAGAAAAATCAGCAGTAGCAGAACATACTATAAACCATCCTGGACATAAAATGCTGTTTGAAAGCACTGAAATTCTGGACCATGCCAACAACTACCATGTCAGAATGCACAGAGAGGCCATTGAAATCCATAAACACCTGGACAATTTCAACAGGAAAGAGGAAACCCTGAGAGTAAACAAGGCTTGGCTCCCAGTCTTGAAGGACAGCAAGGTCAAGACTCTATCGATGCAAATGAGCAACAGCCTAAGGCCAGGGGATTCCCAGCAGACAATGAGCACCAGTTAGCAGACATTAATCCTTGTTTGCATATCCTCCCACCCTGAGGGCTGCCATTAGAAACAGAACAATACATTTGCAAATTACTCCTTCCTTCCCAGGGTCACACAGGATATATATCTCCATCCTTTCCCAAGCTATCATTCTCTGAAGATGCCAGCCACAGATGCTGGCGAAACGTCAGAAAGGAACTCTTCCACAACATAGCCACATAGATTGAAAGCTCCACAAAAAACTAAGTCATGTTTTACTCACCACAGCTCATGGTTTAAAGAGTAAGAATTCATCCACCCTGTCCAATTCTCCACTGAGTGTGCTTTATGCAGAGAAGGAAGTTTGCTGTCTGCCCCTCTCCTGCAAAAAATGTGCAGGCTCCACTTCTTTTGAATTAATTTCCAGCATGAAGGAAGTGGTACCTCCTTACATTGGACAGGAAGCTTCCAGAGCACATATGATGCTGAAATGAATGTCAGATTAAGTGGGAACATTTCATTTGACCAGACTCATGTGATTTCTGGCATTTTAGAGGGTACTGCAAGCCTGTAGTACATTGGCCATGTCATGAGAAGGTATAACTCACCAGAAAATGCAATAATGCTTGGAAAGTTTGAGAGTAGTAAAAAGAAAGAAAGACTGCATGCCAGAACCAAGCAGGGAGGCCACAGGCCTGAATCTACAAGACCTAAGCAGAGCAGTTGAAAATAAGGAGTCTTGGATTTTTCTCATCTACAGGGTTTTCAAGAGTTGGAGTAAATAACAACAACAAACAAGGCTTAGGAAAACAACAGAACAACCTTATTCAGCTCCTAAAGAGAAACTGGCTCACTTAGGTACAGAACATTGCAAAGGAAAATGAAAAGAAAGCATTGTGAAAGGTAGAAAGTTTTGGCCACAAAATGAAACCAATTTTGTATATACCAGCGTCATACTAGTTTGCTTGTTTTTACCATTTTGCCTTTATTTAATCATTAGGGGGGGGGGGAGGTTGTATGCAAAGAGGACCTGAAGACCAGATATTTCAAACTGTTAGCAATGATTCTTCTCCCATTTTGTACATCCTGTTTCTGTTTTCTTGAACTTTGCAGCATTCCTTATTGAAGAATAATAACAATACAATAACAAAGTGTGTGTGTGTGAGAGAGGGATGCTGGTGAGGAGGCAGGAGGTGCTAGATTAAGATTATTCTTAATCTATTTCCATTCCCAGCCTACCTGCCCAGTTTACAGAACAGCTCTCTCAGGCCCTCCATTGAAAGATGAAACGTGCCACTTGTTTTCCCCAGAGTCACCTACATATTATGAACAACTTTTCATCTGTAAGCACCCTGAGATCTCAAACCAGCATGGATTGAGACTTGTGCAATGGGAAAATCAATCCTTTTTAACGCAATACAATTAATTGACTGTTATCCCAAACACAGGCTTCTGCAGCACAATAACTCTCTGAAGTAGAAGTGTAGTGTCCAAATAATATTCCCTTAACTTCACAGATCCGAATATAGTCTGTAGTTATAACAATTTGACAACACTTTAACTGTTGTGGCTCCATCCTGCATATTCATGGGATTTGCAGTTTGGGGAAGTACTTAGAATCCTATGAGAGAGGGAGAGAGCTCTAATCCTCTAATGTTCAGGGGAGCCCTCTAGACCTCGCAAGCAGAAAATTCTAACTACGTCCCCAAACTAAAAATATCTGGATTCCATAGGGCACAGCTATGACAGTTAAAGTGGAATCAAACTTGTAAAACTTCACAGGCTAAATTAAGAGTCAACAGGAAGCCAGTTTCACAGGAGCTATTGCATTTGTACCTCTGGCTCAGTCATTTTGTTCAGAATTCAAAATGACTTTAACAGACTAGAAGGCTGAGCCAAAACTAACAAAACAAATTTCAACAGGGAGAAAGGTAGGATCCTACACCTGGGCAGTAAAAATGTGTGTGGGAGCTAGCTATTTGACAGGGAAATGGCATGAGCAGAGTGTCATTAGAAAAGGAAGTGCTGAATACCTGACTCTACAAGTATATATGGAGGTGTAATTTGCAATTATGCCTGTGTATATCTCCAACAGATATATGTGTTTGTTTATGCTTAACATTGCTACTTATGTTAAATGCTGTTGTAGGGCTTACCCTAACCATCACAACATATAGTACACCAAAGAAAATCCATCTTCAAAGACACAAATCATAAAAGGTGGTTGAAAGTAAGCTTGAAACTGAAACCATTAGCTATAGGTGTCATTATTTCATGTTCTATCTAAAATATTTACTCACAAAGCTGTGGCAAGGATTAGTAGTGACTCATTTTGGACTGTATTTTGAAGTGGCTGTTGTAAGCATTATCATTACAATCCCAGGCACACAGAGAATGAGAAGATTATCTGTGGAAACCATAGACTCTCCAGGATAAATTCTTTCTAGCTTGTACCTCTGTTAATTCTCTCAGCAACTTGGTCAAAATTAGTCAACTTTCTTCAGCACACACAAGAGCAGAATTTGCCTCCTTACATAATAAATAAGTAGGATTAAGCATGGTTATTTGCTGTATTAACAAGAACTTAAGACTATGATATGGAATGACTGCATGCCCAAAGGGCATTTTATATACTTCCATAACAAAAGTCTTCTTAAAAGTTGAACATCTTTGGTACTTACAACAGTTAATCATAAACTGTTTTTCTCTATTCTCTATTCTTTTTCTTTTGATTGAAATTTTTCCTTATGTGCCTAAACACCTATTTCACATGTGTCCAGATGAATACGTACATGTAAAAGTACACTCTCACAGTCACACTTGTCAATTTTTTCAATATAATTCTAGAGAGAAAGAGATGGAAATTCATTTTGGATGCAGATAAATGGAAGATATTCCCTCGAGCAACCAATACATTGTGTAATAATTAGCCTGACACAAAAAATATAGTGGCAGTGTAATTTGGCTATCAATCACTGTCATGGCCGGGGTGTATGTCGCTTATGGCAGCTGCAGGAACAGCTGTAACATAGGTCTATTGTTTTTGCCTCCAATCCTGCATATTTCTGGAACCTATTAGAGGCATTTTTAGGATTTGGAAACTGGGTGGTGGTAACAGAACACTGAATATTCCAAATGATGCTCACTCATTAAACATCAGTTTCTACAATAATCTCTAATTTCTGAGAGTTCACTTGGCAAAATGGAAAATGGAATGAGAGCTGCAGCTTAATAAATGGCAAGTGGATTTTTCCTATTTGACTGCTCATGCAAAAAAGAGGAATGCTCTCAACAGATGGACCTAATTGTATCCTGTATGATTTTGTTACTTCTATATACATTTACATAAAAGTTTATTAATTTTGGCAAGAGGTGTGCAAAATGTGGCAAAATGAGGATAGATGTGGATTGGCTGAGGAAATTTAGGGTGCATCTACACTGTAGAAATAATAAAGTTTGACACAATGTTGTGTTGTAGCTCCATCCTGTGGAATACTGACATTTCCACACCCCAGGGGGAGGAGGAGGAATCCAAAGTTCCAAACATTTTCACAGGAGAACGTATGCATGCATAAAACACCAACAGGATTGAAGCCTTAGGTTTAGTTGAATAAAACATGTTTTAAAAGGGTTTTAGAAACCCTATTTCTGGTTTGGTTGATTTGGGTCCAAGAGAGCCTTGAAATCAGAAAATGGGCCCCATCATTTGCTCATCCCCCTCTTAATAACACCTAGGCCCAATCATTGAAGCACTGGAAATATTTGGATTACAGAACCAGTAACTTCAACTACCATCAAATAGGTGGCTGCAATCAGGGATGTAACTGGAGGCAAAATTAAGGAATGCCCCCCGATCAACATTATGTCCCCAATTAAAAAAAAAAAATCTTTTAATTTTCAAAGTCCCTGCACAGAAGGAACTTAAAACTTCCCTTTAACATTTAAGCAATACAGTGTAGGTACCCCCCCCAAAGGTAGACCAAGTTACCAAGGAAATATGAACTTAGTAAATACAGTCAGACCTCCATATCCATGGATTAACCATCCTCGACTTGAAAATACATATATAAAACAATTTCCAGACCCCAATTTTGCCATTTTATACAATGTGGTGGTGTCATTGGGGATAGTGTGCAGGGGTGTGGACCACTTGGGGTGACACCCAGAAAGGAGGTGACACCCCATTGTGTCCTCCTCCCCTTCAGAACAAGAGGGGCACAGCACTATATAAATAAAGGTTAATAATAATAATAATAATAATAATAATAATGTACCCTCCCAGGCTGGTCTGTCTATCCAGGGCTTCCTTTCCAGGGAGAAAGCCCAGGACAGTGGCACCATTTCTCCCCCCAGCTGCTTTCCAAGGCATCCTCTCTCTATGCCTTCTGAGTCCATGCTGGAATCAGAAGGCAGCTGGGTGGGGTGTGTATGTGATGGCGGCATTCTCCTAAGCTTTCTTCCTCCTCCTCCATCTTGGACTTTCTCCCTGGAGAGGAAGCCCTGGACAGACAGAGAAGCCTGAAAGGGTGGATGTGCACACCCTCCTGCTCCTGCAACATGCTTGGCGGGTAGCGAGGCTGCCTTCCGAGTCCAGCACGGACTGGAAGAAATGTGTGTGTGTGTGTGGGGGGAAGGCTGCCCTTTTGCCCCACCCCAGAAGCCCCATCCCCTAGAACCCCCCCCCCCCACATACACACTGGGTGACACCCGAGCTGGGGGCATTAGTGATATAAGGGACATCATTTTATTATGTATATAATAGGAGTTGAGGGACTTGAACCAGAGATTTCATATCCAGGGGGGTCCTGGAACCAAACTCCAGCAGATACCAAGGGCTCTCTGTATAGGTATGGCTGCTTTTCAGTGTCTCTGAAATGCTAGAAATTTGAGGTCTGAAAGAAAATTTCATTTGGAAGTTAGAATTCTTATTGGAGGGGCAACACTCTTATTCCACCACCCCCCCAGCTTATACCCCTGGCCACAGTACTTAATTTCTAAAACATTAGGTGCTCAGGCTTCAACCATATCCTTAGTTCTGAAATCTCTTTGTCTTAATTTCAGTTGCACCAGTCTTTGCTCATCAAAAATTAGAGGCATTTTGCATATATCCAGGAGACAGTTTCTGTGTTAGATCTTGGCATGTTTATGGTCAGAGGCCTAGGTTTGTTTGTTTTTTAAAGTTCTAGGATGCAGCCCTTATAAACATGAGCTTGGATAAAGCCCAGAATGAGCAAGACTCAGCTAAGAAAGATGTAACAAGACTATTTTCATGATTGTTTAAATAGACTGTAGGAAGGTGAAATACTGGGCGGGGGCATGTGTGTGGAATCCTCTGTGGGACTTTCTCTTCTCAGTATTGCAATGATGGGGTTAATATTCTGAACAGAATGATCTGCTCTTGTAACTCTGAGGCTCAGAAGGCTTCCCAGTTTCTAAATCTGTTAACTCCAGGTACTAGTACTAGTATTATCCCCATTAGTAGTTATTCTAACAGTGATGAAGTTAATAATACCAAACTGAGTTGCATAAACAGGTCATCAAAATTATTTTCATTTAGATTTTATTTTATCAAGTATACAAGTGTGAGTGCTTCTTGCTGTTATAGACTGTTGGATGCTGAATGAACCAGCAGGAAATGACATTATTCCAATGACAGATTCCCTGCAGCCAAATAATGTGGCTTAATGATCTGATTCTCGTGCCAACCCTTCATTATTTTATTAATTAGGCTATACAGCATTATTCTGTTAGTGATGGGTGGTGCTTACTTCAGTTATCATCCACTCCATTCCAAGAAATGCTGTGATTAAAAAGTTTGTATTCAGAAAGTTCTCACTTAGACAATGAATCTATTTCTGATTGGACCAAACTGTAGTTGAATGTTTGCACGACAGAACTCTTCCTTACAAATTTCCCCCATACGGTTAATAATAGCAGAGCTTCTCTGCCTAACGTCTAGTTATCTAGGTAGAGATTTAGAATTGCTTAGATAAGCAAACGTTCAGTCATGCGAACTCTGACTTTTGCCTTGTCTGCATGGACCAGAATATTCTGGGGGATAGCCTGGAGTATCCTGGGCCCAAGGCTGTTCCCCCACACCCAGTTACCTAAGGCCCTCTGTTGTAACACCAGGTGGCTGTAAGCATGCACATCCAGCTGTACTGTCCAGTGTGGTGGTAGTGGTAGCAGCAAGTCACTTGCTCTGAAGTCAGAACGAGGTGCCCAACCTCGATCTCATAGGTAACTGCCTTGTTCTGACCTTAGAGCAAGTGACTCATGGCTGTACCAGGTGTGCTGAGCAATACAATGGGATGCATGTCTGAATAGCCTTGTATTGGAAGAGACCACAAGGGCCATCCAGTCCAACCCCCTGCCATGCAGGAACTCTCCATCAAAACATCCCCAACAGATGGCCATCCAGCCTCTGCTTAAAGACCTCCAAGGAAGAAGACTCCCCCACTTTCCGAGGGAATGTGATCCACTGTTGAACAGCCCTTACTGTCAGGAAGTTCCTCCTAATGTTGAGGTGGAATTTCTTTTCCTGGAGCTTGCATCCATTGTTCTGGGTCCTGTTCTCTGGAGCAGCAGAAAACAAGCTTGCTCTCTCCTCAATGTGACATCCCTTCAGATACTTAAACAGGGCTATCATATCACATCTTAAGCTTATCTTCTTCAGGCTAAACATCCCCAGCTCCCTAAGGCGTTCCTTATAGGGCATGGTTTCCAGACCCTTCACCATTTAAGTTGCCCTCCTTTGGGCCCGCTCCAGTTTTTCAACATCCATTTTGAATTGTGGTGCCCAGAACTGGACACAATATTCCAGGTGGGGCCTGACCAAAGCAGAATAGAGTGGCACTATTACTTCCCTTGATCTAGACACTATACTTCTATTGATGCAGCCTAAAATTGCATTGGCCTTTTTAGCTGCTGTATTGCACTGCTGACACGTGTTCAACTTGTGGTCTACTTGGATTTATAGATCCCTTTCACATGTAGTCTTGTTCCACCAGGTGTCCCCCATCCTGTATCTGTGCATTTCATTTTTCTGCCCTAAGGGCAGTACCTTACATTTCTCCATGTCGAATTTCATTTTGTTAGCTTTGGCCCAGCTTTCTAGTCTATTCAAGTCATTTTGAATTTTGATCCTGTCCTCTGGACTACTCCTAATTTGTTGTCATCTGCAAATTTGATAACAGATAATTTCATCTTTGCAGACAAGGCTCTCAACTTAAAAGAGGGAAAACACATGTGGCCCTTTATTTATTAAATGGATTTATGTGCCACTTTTTCATTTCAAAAAGGAAAGAAAAAGTATAATTCTGTTACCCTTTTCAGGTTAGACTTGCCATCTACCATGTTTGCCTGGCTTTGCCTGGAATCTAGGCATGCCACCTGGTAACCATTTGGACCTTTATCTGGCCCAGATCCCAGGCTTTCATTTTTGTTTTTCAAAGGAAAGCTCTAGTTCTTGTAGGAGCTGAGATAGGGGGCAAAATGAGAGCACTATCATTTTGACTAGCTTTTAATAATATGTAATATTGAGTACTAAATCCATTATTAGTCCTATCTAAAGCAGATACATTGAAATCAATAGGACATAAGTTGGTTGTGGCTAACAAGCTCCATTCATTTCAGTGGGTCTCCTCGAGGTAAGACTATGGAACTTAATAAATTAATTTACCTCTATTTTTAAATCTTAAATCTAAACTCAGGTGGCATCCTGATATTATCATAAGGTTTTTGCTGCCTAATTTGCCACCTGAATACAGCCCCTGTCCACCCCAGCTTCCAGGAGCACTCTGGTGGGCATTTTCTTAACTCAGAAAACTCCCAGATCCAAAAAGTGGGGGATGAATAGAGGCTATATCCTAATCTAGTTAGTAAACAGTTCACATTAAGAAGAAATATTTATCTCACCATCTTTCCAAAGAAAGGTGATGGAGAGGGAAGATGGAGGATCCAACAGGGCAGGAGCAAATCATTAAGAAAGTGTGCTTCCCAAAAAGATGAGTGACCTAAGCCACATGGTTAATTTGAATGAGAGGACAGAGAGGATTTCCATGCAGGAAATCCTTATTTAAAGAAGGAACGGGAAAGAGAATGCAAAAATCTTCCAACAGGGACTTCCTCCCATATAATCTGCCCCATACACTCATGTCCCCTGGCCAGTTGAAATAAATATCCCCCAGAGGACTTGAGTATACAGGGGAGATTATATTGGAAGAGACAACCTGGACCCAATATATCAAGCTTCAAAGGTAATATCCAGAACTTTATACTTTCCCTGTTCATAAAGGTAATAACCAACACTTTATACCTATATCTCCTTCACTATAGCTTTTAGAAATCACTTGTTGTGGGTTGTACTTGTTCATTTATTATTCTGTTGTATAGGTTGTTTAAAATTAAGCTGCCCTGCATACATTTCATGGAAGAGTGGGATAATATGAAATGCCTATATACCCAGAGAAGTGGAAAAAAGAGAGGGAGTGAGAAAGAGAGGAAACCAAATAGCTTGCAAATGGCTATTTGATTAAATCCATTTGAAATAGAATGCAAAATCATGTTTTCATTATGTATTATGTAATTTTCATTAATTTCTAGTTTTTATGTACTCTAGAGCTGTGAGTCTGTTAGAAATGTGGTTAATGCACCATGCAGAAATGAAACATTAGTCTGAAAACTAAATTGGTAATTCAGGTTTGAAATGGGTTCGATAACTGCAAAAATAAATCTCTCTACTTAACAAAAAAGAAATTGCTGTTCCTGGTCAGCTTAGCCATTAAATCTTGACTTTGGAATGCTGAGCAAGAAGCCAGATCAAATCCATCCTTGCACAACCCAATATTGTCAGCAGGGGCTCCCATTCTACTGACCTGCTTTCTGGTTAAGAAGAGTGTGCAGACATAATGGGTGCATTCCGGTGTTTAGATAGTCCAGAGCTCCATGTGCATTAATTGCAAAGCATTGCTCTCGTGAAGCCCTTACTATGTCAGACTCTGAAATTATGGGACGTTACACAGAAACTCACCTGGAGATGGGTGATTTTGAAAGGAATCTGTATAAGCAAAACATTTTGCTAACAATATAAAATATTATCTGTTATGTGTTTTGAGTGGTCTGAGGAAATTTGATTTGTGGCTGTCATTATGATGTGTGGATTATTTATGTCAGGAGGGATAATAGTAGGAATAGTAACAACATCAATAACAGCAACAACAGTACTAATGCACAATTCTATTTTCAGATGTTTCAGGTGCTCACATGTGTTACCAATCATAACAACCCCCATAAATTAAGTCAACATTATTATTGCCTTCACTGCAGACAAGGGGGTTGAATCTTGAATCCTGTTGCGAGTTCCGACTAGAAAAGAACCATTGAATTGATGGAATTCATGTATGTACTGACACATCATTGAATAAGTGATTCAGTGGATCCAAGAAGGACAGACCAATAAGATTCTGGACTGATGTTGGGACTGAGTAGCTTGCATATGATTCAAAAATCTGGATTTAAATCTAGATATTTCCTGGCATAGCAAAACTCTAACATATTAGGAGTGTTATATTTATTTCTCTCCCACTTCCCCAAGTCACGTCTCAAAGCAGTTTACAGCAAATAAAAAACATACAACTAAAAATCCTCAAGATACAAAAGTTAAAACAAGATTAAACAACAATAAAAAACCCAGATTAAAATAGATATAATTAAACATGCACACAGAGAGACAGACCAGCACAATAATCAACATTATTTTGGTGGGATGGGTCTTTTATAGGAGCTTATCACATGGACTTTAAAACCGTCTCAAGCCTTCCAGGCTGCAGCCGGGATCCAGGATGGAGACGGGGGATGATCACATGCTAAATCGCCACCTAATTGCCCACTGATTTCAGCCTGGGTCCAAGCAGCATCCCAGCCGTGCTCCGCCAGCATTTTTTCAAAGTTGGAAGCTTTCCAGCTTCTAAAAAGTGCTGGCAGAGTGCAGCTGGGACCCGGGTTGATGGCAGGTGGCGATTAGATGGCAATTTAGCATGTGATAATCCCTGTCTCCATCCCGCATCCTGGCTGCAGCCCAGAAGGCTTAAGACAGTTTTAAAGTCCATGTGATAAGCTCCTGTCAATCATCAAATGCTTGTCTAAACAGAAAGAGCTTCTCTCTCTCACACACATACACATATATGTACACTGTACTTCTCACCTTTTATCCTTACAGACAAGGTGCTTTTCAAATTTGCAATATCATATTTGGCCCTTCCTATAAAACCTCAAAGGAAAGGAGGATGACTATGGTATGGAAAGGAACAGCAGATTTCTTCACCATTCTGGATTGTCAATTTGAATTTTCTAAAATGCCTTACTTTCATGAGTGGCTTTGCATGAGTTTGCATATATAAAGTCATGATAAATAGAATATGTCACATCACATAGCTGTGGCTATGGACATTTTAATGTCTGAACAAATGACACATATCTCTCCCTCTCCATCCCCCTCCCTCATTCCCAACGGCTTAAAAGACTATACTGCTTCAGGGCCAACATAGATCAGCTTCAACTTTGATGTTCATTCAAAGACAGAGATTATCTCAGAAGATAGTTTGATTTATTGGATAAGGCATCTAGTTTTCTCCTTATGCTCAAAATACCACCAAGCTGCAGAGTCTAATTGATCTATAGCAAAGTTGGAGTCACCCTAATAAGTTTAATTTATGAAGCTAATAAGCCCATAGAATGAAACAAGGCAAATCATATGTGGGTGGCAGCAAGATTTTTTTTTAAAAAAAAATCCTAATTTTAATGAAGAAGTTAGGCACTACCTATACTGAATCACAGAACCATGGACTCATACAGTAGGAAGGGATATAAGGTCCATCTTATTGAATCCTCTGCCATTCAGGAATACAGAACTGAAGCACTGTAGAAAGATAATTATCCAATCTCTGTCTAATTACAGAATCATAGAATTATACAGTTGGAAGATTTGGTTTTTTAAGCTGCTGCATCACACTGTCCTTTGAGGCAGTCTAGTCTACTGTTTTTCTTACCATCTGAAAGTTCTTTCTAATATTTAGGTGATCTTTTTTCTTTTATAATTTTAATCCATTAGTTCATTTTCTAGTTTTTGGAGCAGCAGTAAATAAAATCACTCCATCTTCTGCATACCATCCATTCAAATATAGGGTGAGTCTTTTTTTAATCTGTAATTCCAAAATCCAAAATAGTCGAAAACCAAAACTTTTTTCATGGGTATCTGAGATAGTGATGCCTTTGTTTTCTGATAGTTCAGTGTACACAAACTTTGTTTCATGCACAATAATATTTATAATATTGTATAAAATTATGTTCAGGATATATGTACTTTTTTCATGCATACAATTATTTTAAAATGTTGTATAAAACACCCTTCAGGCTTTTGTGTTTAGTTTTGGGTCCCATCGCTGAGAAAACTCATTATGTACATACATACAAATACAGGTATTCCAAAAATCCAAAAACATCCAAAAATCCAAAATACTTCTGGTCCCAAGCATTACTTAAACCTGTACTTAAAGATGACTATCACTGGGGATGGGGGCTGCACCAGGTGACACCACTGCTCCCCAAATATCTGCCTTTGTGCAGAAACAGGCTGTGGCATTGGGCTGCTTCCCTTTAAAACACTGGAGTTCAGTGGAAGAGATGGGGTGAAGCTCAGTGGGAGGAGAAAGGAGAGGACTCAAGTTTTTGCATTTTTTTTTTAAAAATGAATTTAATAATTTAATTTAAAAATATTCTTTTACAATTTTCTTTAAAAATATCACACCCTACCAAATGTCCACTTTACCCACATGAAACTATGTACATGTAAATACACTTAGGCTGTGTGTATGATATTGCAATTTAAAAGTAGTTTTAATTTTGCTATTTGTTTATGTCACAAGTATTGCCATTACATTCAGTGGTATACAGGATTTATGATTCATGGGTAACATTCGTACAAAAAATTACCAAGGATTCTGTATATTGTGGTCAATGGGGAGTGGGTTACCACACTGGATAATGCTAACCCTAGTGACGCCACTGGCTGTCACTCTAAAGGCACCAAAACCTGTATGATCTTAGAAGCTAAGAAGGGTCAGTGCTGATTAGTACTTAGATGGGAGACTACTAATGAATAGCAGGTGTTGTAGACTATATTTTACAAGAGAGAACTGGCAAAGGACATTACTGCACAATGTTCTAAAAACAGAACTAAAGCGGGATTGCAACAACATAACACATAACTCATAGCACATCCTACCGCATGACGTCACCATTGTTCCATTGTTATGTTGTTGCGGTCATGTGTTTATAGCACTATATATCATTAATGATAAGAAACCACGAATAACTGCTGATATCTCTCTAATTGCAGAAATATGCATCTGTGGAAGATATTAGTGCAACTGCATCGATCACAGATTTCTGCATTATGTCAGTGACATGATGTCACCAGACTTCTGTTTTTTGTTGCTAGGAGGTCAATTGCACAAGCAGCGTAGCATTATTTAAAGGTAGTTATGAGTTCAAAAGGGAAATAACTAGCGAAATTACCAAAAAGAGGCTTTTTAAAGCTTTTCTTTTAAAGCCTCGAAATCCCAAAGAGCATGTGTACAAAATGTAAACATGGCAATGTGAGGAAAAATTAAAAATCTTGCAATAGCATTTATAATTTTGTGGGTGTGAGAGTTTGCTACAAGCAAACAAAAAACCCAACACACATGCACAAGAATGGTAAATTCAAGACAAGTGTGGAAAACTCACGAGTTATGCAACTGTTAGCAACCAAGTACAATTTTGGATTGGTATGGTCAAGTGGAAAAATTTGTTTCAGTTATGTTATTGAGGTCGTTGTAGTTGCACTAATGTAGTTGTGCAATTTTACCACAATATCACCTCCATGTGGTAATCTCCAAAGCCACCTCTGTGTATTCCTTGCCCATGAAATCCCTATGACATTCATGTGGTTGCCATTGGTCGACAGGTAATTTTTTTTTTAAAAAAAATAAATTTTATTGTTAAAAATACAAAACATTACTGAATACACAATACATAACATATCCATTGCATATCACAAAATACATATACAGATATTACCGGGCCATATAGATTAGTATCGTCTAATCTATAAAAAAATAGCTGGAACGTAGCCTAACAGGTAAATTTATCCAACATGCTAAGAGCATGAGAAAGTTGTTTTTCAGATTACAGACTCCTCTGTGCATTTTAGTCTCCCAAAGGAACTTCTCCAAACTTTACATTAGACAGATGCCTCACTTTGAAAACCTGAAAGACAATTTCAAAGCTTATGGAATCATCATCTTACTGGAAATTTTATAAACTCTATCACTACAAGTATTTGTATTGTTTTATTTTAGTGATATAATGACTGGAGCAGTGAGGGGGAATGGTGGGAGGCATGAAGCTACTGCTCAGGTTGTTCTTTCTTATTTAAGTCACCTTCTATGGCAGCATTTGCACTGCAGAAATAAAACAGTCTGATACCACTTTGACTGCCATGGATCAAAGCTATGGGATTCTGGGAACTGTAGTTTGCTGTGGCACCAGAGCTCTCTGACAGAGAAGGCTAAATATCTTACAAACCATAAAAGCCAGAATTCCATAGCATTGAACCATAATAATAATAATAATAATAATTATTATTATTATTATTATTATTATTATTATTTATATGCCACCTTTCCAAGGGATCAAAGTGGTTTACAAAAATGCTTAAACAATTAAACATACAATTAATACATGCATGACTAAAAAGTTCATCCCCTTTACCTTAACTAAAACACCAACATCAAAATACAGTTAAATTAATTACATAAAAATATATTAAATTATATCCTCCTCTATAAGCCAAATGGACTGGCCCTGGCCCTGGCCCTGGCCCTGGGACCCCTCCCCCCAAAGCAGCTCACTGGTGTTGAGCCTGCCACAGCAGGCACCCAGCCTTTATCCCCTTCCCAAGGGAAACAGGTGTTCCTGGCTGGGTACCTGGGGCCTGGCCCTGGCAGGAAGCAGTCTGGGGCCAGCAGTCCACCAGGTGAGATGGAGCATGCAGGTAGCAAGCAGCAAGTCCATACAGCAGCATCAGGTAGCATTCAAGCAGCAAGTCCACACAGCAGCAGGAGGTACTACACATCTCTTTCCTGGGGTGGTGGGGTGGTCTGGTGTTCTCCCTTCTTCCTCCACTTTGTGCTGGCTCCATTGAAGTTAAAGTGCCTTATTTCTGCAGTGCAGATCCATCCAAACACTGATTTTTCATCCACAGAGGAAAAACTCTGAGGGTACCTTTTCCTCAAGGGGAAATCACTTTTGGGTCAGTTTTGATTGGAAAAATGTTCTAGTACAGTGGGGAGGGGAGACAATCTCCACTTCTCTGGAATTATTGCAATTAGCTTTCCTCTTCCCCATAGTTTCATTTTGATATTGTTTTTAATGAAGAGAACTCACCCATCTCCCATCTCGTACTATTCTCATGTCATCTCTTCTAGTTTGACCTCCAAGGTGGTAGACATACCTAGGGATGATGGGTATTGTAATACAACATGCCTGAAGATCACCAGCTTGGGAACAAGTCTAGGAGACTTTCTGCATGGAAACTGTTCCAGGGCACGCAGATGATGTGCAAAGGAGGCCATATTGCAACTGTACCCGAAGAAGGCTTTGTTTTCAGTCCTTCCGCTGAAAAGCATTTTAGTCTTTTGCTTTTCTCTTCATGGTGATTATTTGTTGGAGGAAATAAGCTGTAAGAGTAGGCATGAAAGGATGTTCATGCTAATGAGGAGCTCTTGGCTTAGGGCAGATGAAGGAGAACCAAACTAGCAGGTTTCCTGTCTCTATTCACTCTCTAATCCACTTACCTTAAAGAGGAAGCACAAAGACCTCTGGTTGTGCTGCCAACCTCTATAGACTTCTCCTTGGGATGATGTGGAAGGAAGGCAAGAATAGAACTGAGTTGGCGATGAAGCTTGAGATTACTTAGAATTCCCCTCAGGAGTTTGTCCACTTGCTCAGGCCCCTTTTCTTCCACTGCAGTGTGCTATAGATACAGGCCAGAATCCTGTTGAGGCATCTCACCAAGGAAGCCGTGCCAGCAGCCGTACTTTTTACATCCTTGTATCCAGATCCCCCCTTACGCATGCTGTTCCCCCATTTGCTCCACAGTGCAATGGAGAAAGCTGAAAGATCCAACTGTGTGTGAAGGCACAGCTCAACTACCCCAACAATTTGGAAAAGCCACCAAAATAGCCCAGAATGGGTGCCAACATGCATACCGTCCAACATTTTCACAGGCGCAAAAGGAGACACTTGAGGTCCAGCTACATCACAGTGTGGTGAAAAGAGTGTGGCTAGGCAACAAGAGGACAAATGTTATTAAAGTAGAATAAGACATACAACTACTACTTTAAGCAGAGAGACCTTGGAATGTACGTGCTGAGTTTAGGAACTGCAAGACTTAGCCCTTTCCTTTCTTCTCTCTCCTGCTGAGTTAAGTGAGTGCAAATCGTTTCTGCACCTTGAAGTCAGTTTGCAGCAACTGAAATAAGCCAAGAAGGAAGGGGAAAAGTTTGAGGAGAAAAGAGAAATGGGAGATGTTTGAAAAGCAGCTGAGAAAGTGAGACAGCAGAGACATAAGTGGGACAGTGTGGAAATTTCACTTGGTATGTCTCAATCATTGTAGGGAGTCCAAAGACTATTAGTGACAGTTTATTTTTTCTGTGACCATTGCAAAGCATATAGTAGTGGGAGTAGGAGTAAAAACCTGAACAAAGAAAATATATATAAAATATAAAGGGATCTATCTATCTATCTATCTATCATCTATCTGTCATCTTTTGGACTAATGCTTTAAATGAAAAAAAAAATGGCAAAAATAACGAATGGACCTTGTAAATTCAATTGTTAGTCCCAAATTAGCCTGTACTCATTGAATCAGTACTCAATGACTTGGTAGGTCAGTACTGATATAAATCTACTCTAGTTTGGAATAACAATTGAATTTAGGCAATGGGAATTAGCTATCTTGTTTTACAAGTCTAATCCTCACACTGGCATCTTTTTGCCCCCATTTAGGAAACAATAAATAAGAAATTATATTGTGGGGAGGTGTCTTTTTTTTTTTAAAAAAACATGCTTTTAAAATTCTCTTCCATCTTTTTACAAATACTCCAGGCAACTAAAAAAAAAAAAAACATAGCAAAGAAGAAGAAGAAGGAGGAGGAGGAGAAGGAGAAGGAGAAGGAGAAGGAGAAGACCCCCACCCCCACCACAGAATACAGTGCAAAGCACAGGGGCAGGGGTTAATAATAATAATAATAATAATAATAAACAACTTTATTTGTATACTGCCCTTCCTACGATCAGGGTAGATGACTAGTAAGTCAGAAGCCACCAAACTAAAAAACATAATGAAATAAATACAAATAAAACCAATAAAAATATTATTTAGAACCCATCAGATGAGATCTCATTGCATATATATTGCAAAATAAAGTTCAACCTTAAATAGGGCAATGGCTTATCCCTTTGCACAGGATGAACAAGACAATTTATCAGTATCTGTCAAGTGTACTGATAACAGAGCCACTCTTTTCTGCATGTGAATTCTCAATAAGGCTGTGGGTGCTGTTACCATTCAAGGTCAAGTTGAGCAAATTCCATTGTGTGTTAAATTGTGATAGATAAGAGACATGTCAGCATGAAAATTGTTTTTTCCCCCTAAAGGCCAGCAGTGCTACATGGAAGACCAGTAGTATGCAAAGAGACAGAATGGGGCATCCCACACACTCATTACATATACATCCTTTTTCCAATGTGCTAGATAATGTCTTTAGTTTAGAACTTTAAGACTGAGGAATCTCTTTGTGAGCATTTGGAAAACATCACATAGCATTCCATCATCAATGGAGTAATGACATCTGGGACACAGCAGAACCTCTTTTGGGGGCATGGATAGGCAACTGTTTCCCTCCTAGTGTTTTTGGTTTCCATCAACCCTACCATGTAATAGCTAATGGTAAGGGATTATTGTAGTTGCAGCCCCAAACACCTTCTGTTTTAGGTCTCTGTCTAATGAAATATTCTGTGCTTGGAAATTAACTTCTGAAAGGAAATTAATAAACAGATCAAGTTGGAAAGTTGTTGTTGTGTGCCTTCAAGTCATTTCCAACTTATGGTGACCCTAAGGTGATCCTAATATGTTGTTGGGGGTAGTGGTTGCCTTTGCCTTCCTCTTAAGACTAGAAAATGTGACTTGCTCAACAGGTTTCTATGGCCAAGCAGGGATTTGAATTCTCCTCTCCCAGTGTCCTAGTCCAATGGTCAAACCAGTACACCACACTGGCTCTTCTCCAGGTGGAAACACTACATGTGATATTATTAATATACTCCATGTATCTGTATGAACAGGATGCCAACAGTGCAATTAAATCTTACATGTAGACCTAGATCTGCATAAATAGATTGTGATTATCATTTTGTATGTAGTATTTTATGTGGATGGTATTATCTATTTTCAAAGGTTAACTATAAAAATACAAAGAATGTCAAAATTGCCTTGCACATCCATGGGTCATACAGCTTTTCCTCTCCAACAGTGGCTGAGCAGAGCATAGGAAATTAACTTTTTGGATTACAGCTCCCCAAAACACCCATCTAGCATGGGAGTCTTTGTCAGACTCCCATTTGCTCTGCTAACTGCAACACATGGCTAAAGCTGTCATCAAGTGCACTTTATAGCTAATCTTATGCAATAAAATGGGGAAAAAATAAGAGAAATCTGACACCTTTTTTTTTCTTAGTCACATTTAAACTTAAATCCAAGAAATGCAGAATGTAGCTGAATAAGCCACACTGCATACATAATCTTCTTTTACTATGATATCTAAGGAATCCATCCCATCCCAAAATAAAAAGCTCTTAATGACTTGTAAAGCAGCAGTCTTCAACAGTCTAGCAAAGAAAGGTCCACCATGAAAGAAACAAAATGCCCAGTTTTTTCCAGAGAAGTGTGTGTCTGTATATATATATATATATATATATATATAGAGAGAGAGAGAGAGAGAGAGAGAATGATCAGCAATTATATTTCTCATGGTAATACTGAACCTAGTTCTCCACCAGCATGTAGTTTTCTAGGGACTCTTTCATACAAGGCTAAATTGGAAGTATAATTTAAGGTCAATTCGAATGCAATCATGGGTTTTATGTTATTGCAAATTAACTATTCACATGCAGATTCGGGCAAGAGGGAAGCCAATTCGAATGCAATCATGGGTTTTACCTTATTGCGAATTAAAGCTTCGCATGCAAATTCGGGCAGGACGGGGTTATTTTCGGGTAATGGGAAGTAATTCCGAACGGAGCAGGGGTTCATGTAAATTTGCTAAACAAGCGAATTTACATAAATCCGCATTGGCTCCATTCGGAGTTGGGAGAAATTCCTCCCCGTTTGAAAGAGTCCTAGGAGTGGAGTTAGTTCCTTCTTTCATACTTCCATGTGCAACAGCAGCTAGGGTGCTCCAGGTGCAGCTCCATCCTTATGGCCAATGACTGGATGGATGCGTGGGGCTGGGCATGCTCCAGATGCCCTTTTGCACATGAAAAAGAAGGAGCAACACTTCCCCTCTACATCTAAGTCAATTCTCATTTCTTTGGGGCTGCAAGGGAATCCAGAATGGATGTTGGTGCATCTCTAAACCCAATCAGTGTTTCCCAGCCCTCCCTCAGCTTCTTTTGCACACTTGGGACAATGACTTATAGCAAGCCTCATTCACAATGTCTGAAAAAGTAACTGGCGATTGTGCATCCATTTTGGGTTTTCAGATCAGTACTGGGGGGAAAATTGAGACTCCCTGTGATATCATAATGGGAAGCCCCTAGTGATGCCATTAAACACAAATGCATTAAGCATCAATCACAGTTCTGCAGACTATACCATCAAATAAAAAGTATCAAGTCTAAACTATGCAGAAATACACACACACACACACACACACACACACACTCATGCATACCTTTTAAAGCACTGCTCTTGTTTTGAAATTCTTCCCCAGTCTTGAGGACTGGAAAAAAGAGACAAAGCCCTGAAAAGCTCTAAGTCCAACATGTGCATCAACATACACACACACTTCAAGGTACTGCTCTTGCCCTGAGCTTCCTTCCTTCCCATCTTGAGGCATGGAGAAGAGGGAGAAGTCCCTGCAACTCATGCCCACCAAGAGGATTCTAGCCCTACAGTAGGTTTGAGGGCCTAAATGGGGAGGGTAGGTGGCACATCAACTTTGCAGGAAGACTTGGAGGCTGAGTGAGAATTAATTCTTTTTAATTGTTATGAAAACGCTGCATCCCACTTAGACTTCTTCTTCATCCCACTGGTGGTATATTCATCACGGGTTGAGAACGATGGCTGTTAAAGGGCCAACACACAGAGTTACACTTTAGAGCAATTAGCTCTACTAAATACATCATTCTTTGTAAGCATTGAATAGCTGTGCTTGGTACTACTAGTAGCAAGAAGAGTGACTCAAAGAAGTTTGAAGCCTTTGTTTGGAAGATAAAATGTGTTAACTTTCTCTCTGGGCATTTGTCTATATTAGAAGAAGGCCAAGGAATGCTGACACTTCTTGTTATGTTTATTTCTTCTGATTGATGGCAGAAAAGCCAAGACTGTCATCCAGTGCACTCTGTGGTTAATCTCATGATATGAAATGAAGTCTTTATTTTAGTTGTTAAAAAAGAGGGTTATATCTGGGTTTTACCAAAACACAAAAGAAACAGGTGTTCGAACAGAAAAACTTTGATGTTATCTCATTGGTGCTGAGTGATAGCAACTCTAGCATTACCTATCAAAGTGAAGTACCTCCATGCAATTGTTAAAAGGCAGAGGATTTTTTTTCCAGGGGAAAAGAAGTGCCAATTCAATTCTTGTAAGACTTTTTGGAAAAGAAGTCATGCTTCATACCATCAGACATCACTATCAAAACTTGTGTTTATGGTCTTGCAAACAAAGGCTAGAATAATAATAATAATTTTAAAAGCCCCAACATATTGGATTATTTCTAATTTCTTGAATGCCAGTCTGTTTTGAAAAGGTCAGAAATATCTCATCCAAGTCCTGCATTAAGATATTTTGTTCCAGATTCTCAATATCTCATAGAGATTGCATTTTTTTTTTTTAAAGCAAGGTGTCATCCACAAGATTAACGTTGGTTATCTTTTTCAAAGCAAAAAGATTGGACCTTCAAGGGTGGTTAAAGAAGTAAATGCTACACACTGGAATCAGTGTGGAAAAATTGGCGCATATTGCCATAGGTGCTGGTCATGCTCCCAGACTCGCTGCTTTTGGCTAAAGGTTTTTAGGCAAATGTGTCTATTGACGAATCAACACACTTCAGAAATTCCTAAATTAGGACTGCTATTATTATTTTTAATAACCATATAAATTGTAATCTACTGCAGAAACCCCCTTTGTGTGTGTGTATCCTATGACTAGATTTGATATTGCCCTGAACTACTGTAAAAAATTTCAGTATGGAAAATTCAACAATGGGCTATAGCTTTTAAAAGGAAATTAACAAGTCAGATGAAGAAGCTGAGAAATAATTAACATCATAAGGATTTCCAAGAACTGTGGCTTCCTTTTACTTTGTTAATACAGTTGGCTCTCCATATCCACAAATTCCTTATCCATGGATTCAGCCACCCCATGGCTTCAAAATATTTTAACAATATATAAATTCCAAAAAGCAGAACTTGATTTTGCCATTTTACTATGCTATTATATTTAATGGGACTTGAACATCCACATATTTTGGTATTTACAGGGGTCCTGGAACCAAACCCCAGTGGATACCAAGGGCCCATTGTAGTACTGCAAAAGTATGCAAAGGGTTATTGTAGTAAAGGAGCATTGTAGCACCTTTGAAACTGAGAGAAGAAAGAGGTTGGTAGCATAAACTTTCATAGATTACAGTCTGCTTTCTCAGATGCATGGAGTGAAGTGTTCAGGAACAGACATTAATGAGCAGGTTAAGTGAATAGCAATAGAAATACAAACCTATTCTGTATGGTGATGGGGTGACCTCAGAACAGCGGTCCTTGAACAACAACAGCAACACCATCAATAATATAAAGGAAGATTGGAAACAGAAATGGTAGAATTGGCATATATCTACAAACTCCAGTCTATCAAAAATGGTTTGAACAGACACAATGGTTTCCTAGCACACCACACATATCATAATGTGTGAGAGATCATCCGGAGGCATGGGGCACGGGGTTATCAGTACGCTGATGACACCCAAATAGTCTTCTCTATGTCTCCGACTGATGCAGTGACCAGGGATGGTGTCGCTTCTCTTGTGGCCTGTCTGGAATCGGTAATGGACTGGATGAGGGAAAACAGACTCAGCCTGAATCCAGAGAAAATGGAAGTACTCGTGATAGGTTCCCCCGGTCCGGGTATGGAGGTGGTTCCACCTGTCCTGAACGGGGTCACGCTCCCCATTAAGGACACTGTACGCAGTCTGGGGGTGCTCCTTGACTCGTCGCTCCATCTGACTTCTCAGGTGGATGCGACAGTCAGGAGCACCTGCTTTCAGCTTCGGCTGATACGCCAGCTGCGTCCCTATTTGGACTGGAGGGACCTTGAAACTGTAGTACATGCTCTGGTAACCTCTCGGTTGGATTTCTGTAACGTGCTCTACATGGGGCAGCCTTTGTATCATACTCGGAAGCTGCAATTAGTACAAAATATGGCAGCACGGGTGGTCACTGGTGCTCCCAGGGCCTCCCACATAACACCAACATTGAAAGATCTTCATTGGCTGCCGATTCGCTTCCGGGTTCAGTACAAAGTGCTGGTTATTACCTATAAAGCGCTATATGGCTTGGGCCCAGGGTACCTAAAGGACCGTCTCTCTCCACATAATCCGCCCCGCACACTAAGATCTACCGGGCAGCAATTACTGAGAGTTCCAGAGGCTAGATTAGTGAATACAACGAAGAGGACGTTTTCCATCTCTGCCCCTAGCCTCTGGAACTCACTGCCCACTGAGCTCCGCTTGTCTCCCTCTCTCATCCAATTCAAGAAGGACCTGAAGACTCACCTATTTAAGCAGGCATACTCTTGAACGGGCCTTATCCATCATGTAAGCCACTTATTGTACTGTCATTACATAGCCCTGCGCGATATTGTTTTTACTGTATATGGATGATTTTAACCGATGTTGTTTTATGATGTTTTAATGTTTGTATATGTTGTACACCGCCCTGATCACCGGAAGGGCGGTATAGAAATAAATTTTATTATTATTATTATTATTATTATTATTATAATGCTAGTTAATTCTCTGAGCCTCAAGAGGGCTTTCTTCATCAGTTCATCATATCTTCTTTCTGGTTCCCTGCCAGCATCACACTACATTCCAACAACACCCACTACCATTCATACGGTTATCTACTCACCTTGGCTTTAGACAATATCATTCCTTCTGCCTTTGTCCTCCAGAAACCATAGTTAAAATGTATCACCTCATCACCATACCCACTAGTTTTGCACTTCTATTGCTATTGACATAGCCTGCTTAGAAAGATATGTTTCCGGACTTTTCGCTCCATGCATCTGAAGAAACAGACAGAAGTCTACAAAAGCTTATGCTACCAACTTCTTTCTCTTAGTCAGTCTCAAATGTGCTATGATGTTGCCTTGCCTACTGAACTAGACTAATACATCTATGTCGTTGCATAGTACCACAAAAGGTTGTTCTCTCCATGACACACTTGATTTACAGAAAAATCTAATAGCATGAGTGAAAAGCAAGGCTATGTAATGTAATGCATAGAAACATTTCATGATCATTTGTACTTTTGTTGGATCAGAGTTTGTTTTTACCTCTTATGAACTGTGTGTTGTACGCAGTGATTGCTCTTTGAAAGTGTTTATTCATTCTAATTTTTATGCAGTCCTAAAAAACAAGATGTAGCTGGCCTTCTGTATACATAGATGCTGCATCCACAACTCTCCATGGATTAAAAATATTTTTTGAAAAAATCCAAAAAGCAAACCTTAATTTTGCTATTTTATACCCTATTTTAGTATCTTATTGTATATAATGGGATTTGAGCATCCATGGATTTTGGTATCCATGGAGGGTCCTGGACTCAAACCCCAGCAGATACTAAGGGCCCACTGTAGTTTTTCTAGGCCAGGCATGTGGAAAATGTGGCCCTCCAAATGTTTGACTACAGCTCCCATTATCTTTTAGTGTGGGCTCTGATATCTGGTGCTGAGGAAGTTTGTGATCCAACCAAATCTGGAAAGCACTCCTCAGCTGAAGTGTTGGCTAGGAGTGGGCAGCTATGCTGTGACCATTGTTCTGACCCTGAATCACACAGACCTTTTGCCACAAACACCGAAATGACAAAACAAGAAACTGGACGTAGTTGTAAGACCAATTATGCTTTTCAAAAATAGGTAAAAAGTGCAAAGGGGTTAAAAAGTGCAAGTGGGACTTGTAAACTATTTGAAAGGAGAATTGCCTCTCCTTGATGCATCCAGAAATGTCTATTCACTCTTTTTATGGCAAAAAAAAAAAAAAAAAAAAAAGAAAGAAAAAGAAAAAGAAAAGAAAAGAAAAGACACGGCGAAGAGTTTGAGAATGTCTTTGGAGCTGCAATTTGCCCCCCCCCTCAAAAAACCCCTCTAGTTCTATTTCTATTCAGGCAAATGTGTCTAAAAACAGCATGTTGCTTACAATTAACTTACATCAGTTAAATGGCTACCTATTTTTAGTACCTTTCTACCGTGTAAATCTTTTTCCTCTTCCTTTCTCATGAGTGCTGACATTTTGAATCTGGTGGTGTGTGTTTGAGAATCAGCTTGACCTTTTATGCATTTGTGGGCCTTAGGGATAGCCAGCAAGTTCTGTGCATAACAGTTATCCTGTGGAATGGTGAACAAATATAATTAAAGGTAAAAAAGGAGAGAGTATCCTGAATGCAAATGCTACTCAGTTCTATCATAATTTTACTAGCAAACTGGTAGCATATGCAGCTGCTCAGGGTGCTTGAGATTACTCCCATCATTCCTGCCCAGTGAGAAAAAATGAACCCTTTTAAAATAAGTAAATAAAAATTGTTAGAATGCTCACTCATCAAGTCCTTTCTTTCCATCAAAGAACCTAATTTTGTAATCAGCACTGTTTCAACCTAAGAAAGGATAAAGAAAGAAAAGGACAAAGGCTCCCAAGGGAGAGATTACTTATACGATTCCATGCAAGTCACTGAATAATACTTGGCAGGTCAGCTGCAAAAGTGTTCTAAGCCCAAAGCAGCAGGTTCAAATTGAACTTATTCCTTGTGTTATTCATGCTTGCATTAGGACAAGAAATTTATGATCTTAGAATTACAGATCCATAGACAGTGGCCATTAGAAGTATCCATGTCAGCAAGGCTGTGAAATTATTCCCAGGATTAGGCTGATTTTTAAAGGCACCCTCCAAGGTGTTCAATCTATTTTGGGAAAAGGATAGCTTTTTTTTGGGGGGGGGGGGGTGACTAGGGAATCCTGGGATTTGTAGTTTTACAAGGCCTTTAGCCTTCTTTTTTTGGCAAAAGAGTGCTGGTGCCTCACAAAACTATGAATCCCAGGATTCTGTAGGATGGAGCCATGGCAGTTATAGTGGTGTCAAACTGCATTATTTCTACAGTGTAAATGCATCCAGAGAAGCGAAGAATGACCAGGCATTGTCTAGGTTCCACTAATCTCCAGGACCAATTATCATATAAGTGTTTGATGCCTCGTTGCTTTCTACACCTCTTTAAAAAATCCCATAATTTTCAGTTGAAATCTGAATTTCATTAGATCAAGCCCTGTCATGTGAGGCAGCAGATAACATGTGACAGCCCTTTGGGTATTTGCAGTGAACTATTATGTGTTCTCCTTAGTCTTCTCTTCTTCAGGCTTCAGGAAATGGCATATCCATTTCCTTCAACTTTCCCTCCCAGGACTTATTTCTGCACATCTTCTTTATCCTCATCTGAACCCACTGCCATGGACTGAATCCAATTATTAGTGTCAGTTAGAGTAGACCTACTGATTCAATGGGATTTCTGCTAAGTGTTGATTTTACCACTTACAACTGGTAGAGTGAATCTACTTTAGCTGCAATTAGCAACTGGATTTAGGCTGATGTATTTATCACCCCAAAATCCATAGTATTCCATACCAGGTCAGAAAAAGAAGTGACTTATAGCATGGAAACCATGGTTTCCAAGGCAGTAGTGAGAAGTACCCATTGGGACTGGCAAGGAAGCTGGCCAATGGAAAATGAAACCCAAACAGTAGATAAAGTCAACTCATCCTACCTGTCAGGGGGTTTTCATGGAAAGATTTGTTCAGAAGAGGTTTGGCATTGCTTTCTCCTGAAGCTGAGAGTCACCCAGTGGATTTCATGGCAGAGTGGGGAATCGAATCCTGGTTTCCAGAATTATAGTCTAATGCCTTTCCTTGCTTCCTTTTCCTGTACACAAGAGGGACTGATTTGTGTAGATACTCTGTTGGTATGAGGTGTATGAGTGCTTACTTACTATGCAAATTGTACCATTGTCATAATAAATGTCTGCTATCCTCTCTTATTTCAGAACCTTAACCCCCATAGTTTAGAGTTGAAAGTACCGTCCATCAGCATAGAAAACATGGCCTATTAATGTTTCTCAGCTGAACTCACAGTTTCTGTAGTGTATCTTTTTTTTTACTGCAGTGGATGCTGGGAGTATAAGTAAAACCATTTTTATTCTTTCCAATTATTCAAATATCTTGACAGGCATTGGCCCAACTGGGCCCATATTGCTTCAGCTGGATTAAGATGCTGTCTTCATCCCTTTGACAACAACAAGGCACTGCCTGCCTGTATGTCATGCTTCCTTTCTTGCTGTATCCAAGGCTGCATTTACACTATAGAATTAATATGGTTTGATACCATTTTGACTGATGTGGGTCAATACTATCAATTCCTGGGATTTGTAATTCTGTGAGATATTTAGCTTTCTCTGCTGGAGCACTCTAACAAGCTAAAAATTCCAGGGTTCTATTGGATGGAGTCATGACAGTTAAGGCAGTATCTAACTGAATTAATTCTGCAGTATGGAAGAGCCCAAGCTGTCGTCCTTCCTGTGTTGGCTTTTTGTGTAAATGTTGAGGTGGTGAACTATTTCTTTGCAAATATCTCACTATTATTTTCAAGTCACAACATTATTAGAAGTTACTGACAATTCATTGTCAATGAGAATTTGCCAATGCAATAAAAAAAATTATCTTCAGTATAAGAACATGACAACATGATGTAGTGGTTTGAATTTGGACTAGGACCATGATAGGTCCAGTTTAGGGTTGCCATAAGTCGGGAATAACTTGAAGGCACACAACAACAAGACTCCCCCCCCCCCAACACACATAAGCTTTAACTAAGAATGTACACCTATAGACTAAGGGCTAATTCTCATGAGTATTTTGCAGTAGTAGTGACATTTTTTTTGTCTAGCTTTATGTCCAAATATGTTTAAGAGCTTGGAAGATTGCACACTTCCAACTGTGGTTGCAGGGTGACATGCTTAACCACAATCTGGGTATGTGGTAGAAGTCTTGAATGGCCACAGATAAATGCAAATAATAATAATAATAATAATTTATAGTCCGCCCAATCACAGAGAATCTAGGTGGATTACAGCAATAAAACACAAAGGAAATACAGTAAAAATCGAAATTAGTCCCTTCCCAACCCCCCATCCCAATACTAAAACTGCAATTAAACAATCACAATTTAAAAAGCAATAAAATACAATAGTATTAAAATTAGGGAGGAATTGGTAGACAGAGCGATGTAACTCATAGTATATGGGGGGGGGGGGGGGAGAGGAACTAGGCTGGAAAGGCCTGCCAGAAGCTTTTTAAAAGGCTGTAAGAGTAGAGATGTGATGGATCTCCTTTGGCAGGTCATTTCACAACTTCGGGGCAACTGTGGAGAAGGCCCTCTAGGTAACTGAGGTAACCCTAGATTTTTTCGGCTGAAGTAGATTCTTCCCTGAGGACCTTAGTGTGTGGGACAGACAGTATGGAAAAAGGTGTTCCCTTAAGTATTCTGGACCCAAACCAGAATAAGGTGATCACCAACACTTTGTACCTTGCCTGGAAACTAATTGGCAGCCAGTGGAGGGACTTCAAAACCGATGTTATATGATCATTATGAGAAGTCCTTGTGATCAGCCTGGCTGCCACATTTTGTACAAGCTGAAGTTTCCAAACTTGGCACAAGGGTAGCCCCATGTAGAGCGCATTACAGAAGTCCAATCGAGAGGTTACCAGTGCATGCACAACTGGTTCAAGGTCTCCCGGTCTCAGGAAGGGGTGCAGCTGGTGTATCATCTGAAGCTGATAACAGATTTTCCTGACTGTCGCATCCACCTGAGTGGTCAGCTGAAGTGACGAGTCGAGGAGCCAGTTCTGGATGGGGGTCACACTTCCTCCGAAGGACTCTGTCTGCAGCTTGGGGTTGCTCTATTCTTGTATGCTCTGGCCATCAAAGAATATTTTTCTGCACCCCCTAACCATATGAGATCATTTATTCCAAGTTCCTATGTGAATAGTGTTTGATGCAAGGGCCGTGATTTTCATTGCATGGTATCCATACATCATGTTGCTAAGCAACATTTAGTAATGTGCATTTAGCATTTGTTCATTTAATTATGCTTTCTACATCCACAGGCATATGTTATATTTCAAAGTCTACACAGGAAGATCAACAATAGCTTATATAGCTTATTTGACAGAGGTATCAATTTACTCTGCCTGTTTTCAATCTGCTTGCTTTCAGAGTTAGCTTTTGTTGTTGTGCACCTAATGCCTTGTCTGGGAAAATGTGGAATAATATATATGCTATTTTAACATACTTCATTGCTGTTCCAATGCAAAGAATATTTGTCTAATTAAAATATAAAAAAGCACTTTGCTATTCAGCTCCCCAATCCAAGTTCTGCAGAAAGCTCTGCAAAGGCTGAGCTTTGTAGGTACATAACTGGCTCCTCTGAGTATAGTATCTTGGGATGGGAGGAGTTTGAAATTGCTGTTGCCAATCTCTACTTCTTCCCTTTCATGCTGGTTTCTCCAGTCCCAGGGGTGCAGGACAGATGACTAACAATATCAGGGGACTTGGGCTTGACGCTTTGTGGGTGGGACATTCTTTCAGCTGAAAGTTTTTGTTCTTTTATGGTGTGACTGGTGCCTACAATGCTCCCATGCTATTTTTTGCATCTTGTTTTTTTTTTCCAACAAAAAATCCATCAGGGAGGAAGAAACACAGAATGTATTTGGGGTAAAAGCACCATGATTTCTGCATCTAGAACCATTCTTGCAAGCCAAAATGAAATCTAGTGGAACTGTCATGGCCTGACCACAGGATTGGAGTTTCAGGAACCTATATGGTACCAACAGAAGATGCTCCAAGGTTGAATACCTCTGTTGAATTTGAGACCCACCCCCCAATTGCCAGAAATTCTTGACTTCAGCCCATGTTACCAGAAGTTCTTAGGCCCCAGCACTTAAGCCTGGACCAACTGTGGGTTCTCAGCTTAGCTCCAGCAATGGTCCAGCATAACCATCTGCAAAAGCCCCATTGACCATGGAGCCAAGGCTCCAGTGTAGGCACTGAGTATGTAATAGGATTGAGTTCTATTAAAGGACTCAAAGGACTGTGTTTGCAGTTTGGGGGTGCTTCTTGACTCATCGCTTCACATGAGAGATCAAGTGAACGCGACGGTCAAGAGTGCCTGTTATCAGCTTCAGCTGATACGCCAGCTGCGCCCTTTCCTGGAACCAGGGGAACTCGAAACTGTAGTACATGCACTGGTAACCTCAAGATTTGATTTTTGCAGTGCAGTCTACATGGGGATACCCTTGTGCTTAGTTCGGAGACTTCAGTTGGTACAGAACATGGCAGCCAGGCTAATTACGGGAACAGCAAGGAGTGACCATATTACACCAATATTGAAGTCACTCCATTGGCTGCCTATTAGTTTCCCGACACAGTACAAGGTGTTCGTTATCACCTTTAAAACCCTACATGGCTTGGGCCCAACTTATCTAAGGGATTGCCTGCTTCCATATAATCCGCCCCATACACTCAGATCCTCTGGGAGGAACCTATTGCAACCAGTGAAGACCAGATTGGTTGTGACCTCCCAGAGGACTTTTTCTGTAGTCGCTCCCTCTTTATGGAATGGCCTGCTGGACAAGATCCGTCAAATTACCAACCTGGATGGCTTTAAAAAAGCCATCAAGATGGATCTCTTTTGGCAGGCCTTCCCGGAATAAATCACTTGGCCAAAATATCCCCCCACATAGGCACATAGGACAATGACTCTGCCATTGTTATTGTTGGGAACTGTTGTAATTTTATTTAACTATGTTTTAATTGTTTATATAAATTTTTATCGTAATTTGTTTAATTTCTTTTTTAAGAGGGGTATTTATATATATTGTTGTATGGTTTTAAATATTGCAAGCCGCTTTGTTTGCTACGGCAAAAAGCGGGGTATAAATAAAAGGTTTTTTTTATTATTAGTAGTAATAGGGTGTTGCAAAGACAAATTAGTGCTGGGCTCTAGGACATAGACATGACACTTCTTCTTCTTCTTCTTCTTTAAAAAATATTAATTCATTTTTATTTTGCTTCCTTATCACACCCTCCTTCCCACTCTCCCTCTCAACAATTTTACTGAGGATATATCTATATAGCACTGCATAATCCATTTTCGATAATACGGGTAATCATCTGAATCACATTGGTTATTTCTTTTTACACCCCTTATAAATTAACCTTTTCAACCAGCATTTTCCAGTTATTGATCCAAGATTCTACCTTTATCAATGTGATATATTTCAATCTTCTTTCTCTAAGAAAATCAAACAATAAAAATTCTGCTATATATTTTTCACGATCGGATTTACTCCACGTTGATTTTTCCTTCCAACCCAAGGCAATAACTTAATGTGCTGCTTTTAATATTTTCTTTATCATATGCTCTTCATTCTTTTTCAGTCCTAGTTTTCTTAAATTAAATGTGAAGCTATTTTCTTTACTGCGCTTTATATTTTTCCCCTAATATACCATTTATTTCTTTATGAACTGTGTTCCATTAATTCTGAATGAAGGGACAGTCCCACCATATTTGGATGCATGATTTGGATGCATGGATGGTGCGATACAGCACAATATAAATAATCCTTTATAAATGGGAATTGTTCACCTAACTGCTGGCAAGGATGGTCAGACATATTTCGTTGTAAGGAAGAATGAAGTCTGCAAGGGGTTTCTGGGTTGAAGCATACAGGTTTAAATCTGTTATTAGGCTTTCTTGGAGCAAGTATCTTATCAGGAGGTTAGTGCTGTGGCATCTGACCTACCTGGCACTTAGTATGCTTTTGCATGAGACCAGAAGACAACAAGTGTAAAACAGAACTGGTGCCAGTAATTATCCATGGCTGCAATCCATGGATACATCTCTACAAGAGGACACACAGTATACTGAGCCATATACTGTATGCTCCCCACAAATTACTAAAAATCCACTGAAGTTGACCTGTGTGGCCGTTCCATGCCTTGTGACAAGCAGGTGGGATTACAGAGGTATTTGGCTATGTCCCCATAGCCAGACACAAGGTGATTACAGCACCACTGAGACACCCCCCCCCCCCAAAGGACTTGATCAGATTTCAGTGCTGATATCATCATTTTGCATCTGGATATGGGGATATTGTCAGATGCTTTTCAATCCTGTATGTTTGTGGTGAAGCATTACATGGCCTTGCAGGAAGGCTTCAGGGGCTTTTCAGTATGTTGGGGAAGGGGGCTTTGGGTGCTGTGGAGGGAAGAAGAGAATGCCAAATGCTGCAATCCCAAAAGGGACGTCTTTATATGCATGCATTATGTCTTTTGCATGTATTATGTCCCTAACAGAATGCTAGCACATGTATTCTAGCAGAATCCATTGAGACTGTCATGTACTCTGCCCACCTGCCCCTCTCTATGGTGGGCATTGCTGAATAGTCTTTCTCCTGATAAGGTTGCAACTACTTAGGCCCACCAGTGGCTCTGCTGGTGATCAGGCATCTAAAACAGCTACCACTTTCAGATGGGCATCAGTTTCTCTCTCCTACAGAGAATTCCTTAACCTCCTGTGTGCTAGAATACCTTCCATATAGGTTTTGGAAAACTCCTAAGGGTGCTACAATCGTGTCTTGTTCAAATGACAGGTTCCCAGTGACCTCTACTTAGAATACCAGTTAAAATTAACAATTTAAGTTTCTAGTGTCTGTCATCTTATATTACGCATAGATACATTGCTTGTCATGGACAGAATTCCTTAGAGTGGGAAATTGCTAAGCCTGCTTCAAAATAATGTCCTTTCAAAATATGTCCAAGTGTCTCAGAGATGCAAAAAGCAAAAGTGGTTTTTCATGGCTGAGCAAAAATTTGAATCCTAGCCTCCCTGAGTCCTAGTCCAGCATTTAAACATCTACACCACACTGGATCTCTTAGGTCCAAAACACACTGGAGAAATAATCCCGTTTGAGACCACTTTAACTGCCCTGGCTCCAGTGATCTCAGACTGGATTATTTCTACAATGTGTTTTGGACTCTGGTTATACCTATCGTATCAAAATCCAAGTTGTGCATATTGTGTGAGCAACATACTTTCCACTATCAATGACACCTTGATAGAACACTTGAATGATTGTCTTTGGCAAAAATAAGCTAGGTTTAGCCAATTTATTAAAGAGGTTTTTTTTCTAATTTTACTTGCCTGAGGTTCTTACAATGTATTCATTCTTATCAAGTATATTCAGAACTAACTAAATGTTGGAAGGCATCACACAGAGCAAGATATTTCCTATTGAATGTCCCCCCTTCTCTTTCTCTCTCTCACAGAGAGAGAGAGAGAGAGAGAGAGAGAGAGAGAGTTGCATTCTCTCTGTTCCTGCTTCCCTCTCATCATGAATTGATTCTACACACTATTAAAATGAGCGAATAAGGCTTGAGAAAGTTCCCTTTTAAGTCTTCTCCAGCACATGACTTGCCTAAAGACTCTTTAAGAAACAGAGTGGGTTCTCTTCTAGAAACTGACAACTCTTTCACATAGCTGTATGCTGATTTTTAGGCAATAAAAACCAGTGAAAGAATTTCTCTGTATAAATTCGAGGAATGGAACTGAAGATTTTTTTCCCTTTTATTAAAAAAAAAAAAAAAAAGGGAATAGTGCTATAGCTAAGATTACACCAGAAGGGGGAGGAATAAGTATCATTATATAATTTCAAATGGGACACAAAATCATCCATCAAAACATAATGGGGGGGGGGGGGACCTCATAATCAGGTTGTGATTTTAGACACTGTTGATCTTCAGCCAGTAAAATTAAACTCTTGTGTTCCATTATCAATGACTTAATGCACTGAGTATCCATCTCATTATTTATTTATGTAACTTTTCAGGCTGTCAGACTGAGAGGTATTTATGCACTGTATGTAAAGTTCCTCCCTATAAACTGTCACTTGAGAATGCCACTGTGGCTTGGTGTGATAAATGTGAAATACTGCTCTGTTTGATATAAATGCTGCCAACTTAAGTGTCCCAGACTCTCAGTAGGAGAAGCCAGATTTACAAAGCAGTCAGTTAGTCTAATCCATCTCTCTCTGTGTGTTCTATTTGCAGTATGTTATTCTGTCTGACTCACAGTGATCAGCGCCTGTCACCAGCTTTGAGCTGAAACATAACTAACATTGCAACTCTGTTCACAGGCACTGAAAAGGAGTTCACAACCTCAGTAATTTGTGTATGGTGGTATGGTGGGATGGAGGACATTTAGCCACATTATTAGTAGTCAGTAGGAAGAAAGAGGTGGACTATGGGCAGGAAGGTGCTCATACATTTTGCATTATGTTCAGCCATTGTCTGCGTGCTGAGTAGCAACCTAGGAAGAAGCTGTAGTTGCAACCGAAGATAAAATGATAGCTGCACATCTGTTATTTGGCCAGAAACTGTGCAACCTGAGCAAACATGGTACATCCAACCATCCAGAGCTTGGCATTGCCCTCATTAGGAACTGGCTGTTTCTTCCCACATAGACATCACAATTCTGATCCTTTTTATTTGTGGGCTCATCCAGACTATTGCAAAGAAGGAAGAGCTCTCATACCATCTGTTGATGCTGCATTTGCAGTTACCCGAAGGCTCCAATTTCTGTAGAAGTGGGTGGGAGAGAAGTAGGTTGAAGGGAATGTATGGCAATTTGGTTAGTTATCATTCAGATTTCTTGGCACTGTAAACAATTTAAGCCAATCATCATTCAGATTTCTTCAGTGCCTTTGCTCTGAATGTTGTGAGATTCATATGGGCGTGCCTTCTTTTTAAAAAACAAACTGCGTCCCTCCCCCCCTTAAAAAGATATTAAATCCGTCACAATTTAAGTTTATGAATAAACTTCTTTATTTTATGAATGAATTGACATTTTATACACAGTTGCATAACAGTTACAGCATCCCAGAGTCCCTACTGCACATGTCTAGGGTTCGGATTAGGGCTGGAGCCAGGGTTTGGGAGCTTTAAAAAACTGCACAGTTGCACTGCAGCATTTAGACACAGCTGCGCTGTTACACCCTTTAAAAAAAGAAGCTGGGAAAATCAGCTCCTTTTTAAAGCTGCCTTTCCCCCACTAAAATGCAAAAGAAGTGCGTTCATGCCAAATTTTCAGCGTGGGCCATCTAAAGGCTACACTTTCATGCAGGCATGAACACACCCCTTTTCGCCAGTCTAGATCAGCCCAAAGTGTTCCATATAAAAGTCTGCTATCACTGGGCTCAGAAGTCTTCCCATTGCTACCCTATCTCTCTTTCCGAATAATCCATTGCCCCACTGGAAGTAACTTGTGAGACAATGTTCGAACAGGGCTGTGATCTCTTCTGGAAAAATTTGTTGGATGAGTGCCATGGTGTCCATTATGGGGACTTTGGTGAACAAGGAGACCACATCAAAGCTGATTAGTATGTCTCTGGAAATCTCCCATGTTTGCAAATTGGCTGGTTGAGTGCAGCTGGAAGCCAGGATGCATCCAGGATACAGTTGACCAGTGGCATTGGTGGTATTTTCCATGTGATAATTCCCGACTATAGCCCATAAGTGACTGTATCCCAGAAGTCACACTTTTTTTGGCCATGCAATAAGATTCATAGTCTATGTAAAGTTAGTTCACTGTTGCCTAACCTCTTACTTGCCTCAGCTCCTGACCATTTCAGACAGAGTTCATTCCAAGCACTACCAATTGATACCTGGGACTAAACCTGGACATTTTGCATGCACAGAATGTGCTTCGTACTAAGTCACAGCCTTTACTAACAGAGCACAACATACAAAGCCCAGACGCTCAGTCAAAGCTAGAGATAAAATCAAAGACTGTAAGATCTTCAGTGTAATGTTCTACCAGCTAAGCTACTCTGGGGGCTAATTTACACAATCAAGCTCTTGCTCTTTGCTGTTCAAAAAAGAAAAGTGTTGCTAAGAGCTCTACAGTGGAGTCATTTCCACAACAGCTTATAGCAGCTTGAAAAACATAAACAACATTAAAATGCTAGTAACAAAAGCAATAAAACATTACAACAGCATAGAAAATAATATCTAAGAAAGATCAAAATACAGTTTCAATTCATTCTTTTTTCTCTCTTAAGATATCCATGTCCAAATAATGATATTTTCATGTTCATAACTAAGGTACACCACACTGGATCTCTTAGGTCCAAAACATACAGTTTGAGTCTGCTTTAAATGCCCTGGCTCAATGCTAGGGAATTTTGGGAACTGTACTTTTGTGAGACATTTAGTTTTCTCTATCAGAGAGATCTGGTGCCATAATAAACTAAAATTCCCAGGATTCACTAGCACTGAGCCAAGGCAGTTAAAGTCATCTTAAACTTTTCTGCAGTATGTTTTGGACCTAAGTTTCTTTTATTTTAAAATCATTTTTGTGCAATTTGCTATGGGATGACTCTAAGATAGCTCTGATTCAACACAAAGGTAAAACTGATGGCTCATCTTGTCTACACCTGACAATTATTTTGTTATCATCTTGACAGAGAGTATAAAGACTAGTGCTCCTGATTCAATATATTTTAATGGACAGCAAAAATTTTGTTGATTACAAATATTCTTTATATAATCCCTTGTGAGATTTTTATTTGACCTGCTTAAAATGCTCTCTGTACCCTTTGCAGGTAAAATCCAGCAACTAGTTGCACACAGATGTTCCAGTCACAAGCAAGACAAACAAAAATATAACTCCTCTGCCACATTTCATACATCATCTGTGATCCATACCTTCTCTCTCAGCTAGCCTATTCTGCTCATAGATCAGCAGTGCTATAAACCACCCATCTTTCATATTTCTCTTCCTTAGTCCCTCTGTGATTGTCAAAATCTGGCACATTCTGTCATAAGATGGGTGTTGCTGTGATGTATAAGCATGTTTAACTGGGCATTATAGTGTTTCAGTGATGTAGGAGAATTATATGAATGTTACAGAATATTGTGATATGATGAGAATGATGGGAGACATAGTACTAATAGAAATAATTGGTGGTGATTCTGCATCCTGAAGTATCATACTGAGCCAACAGGTGACATTGAATCACCGTGACACAACATTATAGATATCTTGTTCCTCTGGAATAAGCCATCAGGTTCAGATGTTTTCAGCTGGTTTTGATTGGAACACCAGGGGACCAAGCAGTTTAAACTCACAGCTGCAACAACACTGTTCCTACTTCTGTGTTCACCAGCTGTCTTGTGAACTTTGCCTGTGTGTATGAATGTTTGAACATACATTCTTGCTGCCTTATATGCAGAAGGAAGAGAAGGAAAGCAGTGAATGAATGGTGGGCTGGAGAAGAAAAAAACACGAGAAAGAGTAAATGCTATAGTTGCTATATTGCCCAGCTGCCTGAGTTAACTTGTAGCCATACCACCTGGTTCCCATTTTTACCACTAACTGGCTAAATCCCCAAATTTAGTTAAATGAATAAAGACATATATGCAGTGCACAGTTATACCAGTTTCATAACACTTTATTATGGTTCCATCCATAGTATGGGTTGTGGGATCTGTAGTTTGGTAAGGTATTTACAAGGTGTCAAGGTACCTGGAGAAAAGAGATACTGAAAAGCAAGTTTAATTATGTAGTGATAGCAGCATTCAGGGTGTCTTGGGAACTGTAGGTCAAGTGAGAGGGGTAGGGTTCTTTAGTATAGATTTCTAAGTAATGGTATAGTAGAAATATATTCATCTTTTGTAAAAACAAAAATATGAGGGAAAAAAGTCTGCTGTCACTGTTCTGGCTAACAGGGTACTTTGACATTTAAAACTGTAGAGTGACTTATTGATCTCTGCAACGTAATAACCATGATGGCTGATGGCTTTGTGGAATTGATGTTCAAACAGTTATATTTCCAAGGTGTTTTTTAAAAGCACACAAAGAACTTTTTCTATAGATGTTCAGCTATACTTACACTAACTGTGAGGTCATACAGTATGACTGTTGCCATTTTCCAATTAAACTGTGGGCATAAGGCTAAGTATAGATGGCATTAAGTAATTTAAGATGTCTCAAATAAGGGCATCAACAGACCAGCATAAAGATCTGGCCTCGGGGCAGAGTGGGAGCATGGCGTCCGCACACCAGCCACCAGAATGCTGCCCCCATGCTGCCTGCCTGAACATGTCGCATTGTTGGCAAAGCGTGTACATGCGTTGTGCCAAACAGCCTTGACAGACTGGCACTAAACACTGGCATCAGGGCAGAGTGGGGGTGTGGTGTCCACACACTGTGCGCCCTCACTCCACTCCCATGCTAGCATGATGGTGCATGTACTCAAAAGCCACAGTGCTGGCAGCTATGGTGCCCTTTATGAAGCACAAAAAGGAGCTTTCCCCCCCCCCCCCCGGCTCCTTTTTGTGCTGTGGAAAGGCCAGATCAGGGTTGGGGCATGCAGTTGCCCTGTCCCTGATCCAGTTAGGAAAAGGGCAGTGTCCCAGCACCCCTTAGGAGCTGTCTATATAGCCCCAAAGAAGTGACAAAAGGGTGCTGTGGTGGCTCTCTAGGATACTATTTCCTCAGCACAAAAAGGAGCCACTTTTTACCCCTCCTTTTATCACTGCGGAAAGACCAGATTAGGGTTATGGCATACAGTTGCTGCAGCCCCGATCCAGCAAGGAAAGGGGTGGCATCACGCTGCCCTTGTGGACTGTCTGTACAGCCCCTAAATTTCCAGACTCTGAAATAATCTTGCCTGGGAAAGCTGTACCTGTCAAATATTTGCATCATCTACAGCTTTTAATGGCATGAGAGCCCTGTGACGATAAAAGTTGGTAAAGAATGGTAATATGTGGAGTGTGCAGAATACCTTGGGCTGTATGGCTCTACATCTATGTGATATGGCAAGAAACCAAAAACAAACAAACAAACAAACGAAACCCTCAACTTTCTGTTTGTTATGACCTAACTATGATGAGGAAGTGGAAGAGGAAAACCCAGATAGCAGGCTTCTTTCAGAGCCAGAGATGGCTGGCAGGCTCAACTTAGCACCAGAGGAGGCTGGCTACCCTACTTTGGAAGTGTAACCTGTACTATCTTAGGTAGATTCTGAAGAGCAGAAGTCAAAGATACTCTACCCTTCTGAACACTGTCCTGACTTACAGCTAGCTATAAATTAGCACTGTCAAGGGCATCTCTTTGTTGCAAGACAACAGATCTGCTATATCTTCTGGGCACTCTCTTCTATTCCTTGTTCTCACATTTCCTGACTTTCAGCTTGCTCCTTTGACTGTGCTCTTCAGTGACTCCCTGCTTGGCTTGGGATTTTTCTTTACTTCTCAGATTTTGGATTGCATTGATATGCTTCTGCTTGTGCAAACTGTTTATGTTTTACCCTGTTCTGGTTTGGTTTCTCTTTTGTTTGCTCTCTTGAATCATGGGTGAACTCTCCAGAACATTTATCAACTTGAAATAGAACACTGTTTCCTATATCTAAAATATCTAACTGTGAAATCAATGGAGAATTTGTATATACTGGTCAGCTCTTTCTGGGGCGGATGTGCTCAATGAGCAAATAATGTATAAAAACAGCTGCCTGGATTTGGGGAACTAGAATTTGGCAATATTCAGCAGGAAAGAGAAAAAAACTCCTGGAGTCTGGTAAGGCCGGGGAGAAGAGTTAGAAGAAGAGAAGACTGAATAAGTGGAAGTGAGTATCAGGGTGGATGGAAAGGAATACTGGCAAGGAAGGAAAAATTGCCTGGTTGAGAACTAAGAGGCTTTTAAACTAGGCAAAGGTGGTATTGGCTGAATGGGTATGTAATGGAAGAAATAGTAGTCAGGTGGGGGTGGTACACTGGTAGATCTGGATGTGTTAAAAGTTAGAAATACTAACAAGCATTTCTAGAGGATTTTAAGATAATTCAATTCTATCTTGCAATGCAGGTTCGTTGCTGCCTGTGATTGGAAAGGGCATCAGTGGAAAACAATAATAGCATAGTCTTCCTTATTGCTTCCCAATATGATAGAATTCAAAGATACAGCCATGTTAGTTTGTAGAATCAGTATGTAGAGAGATCTTTTAGCACCTTTGAGACTGAAATGAAGAAGTGGGCAGCATGAGCTTTTGTAGACTTCTGTCTACTTCCTATATGCACCTGAGGAAGTAGACTGAAATCTATGAATTCTCATGCTGCCCACTTCTTTATTTCAGTTAGTCTCAAAGGGACTACAAGCTCTCTATAAATATTGCCTCCCAAGTGCACGTGTTGATAATATTTGTCTTTTAAGAATGCCTAAAAATAAAAGGACATGACCAATAAAGAGTGGGGATTTTTAAAATCATATTGAGAATGGAAATTAACATGATAAATGTGTTCCAATCAAGTTACATGGAGCCAGGGAGGATGATTTTCCTTTGTAGTTCTTTACCCTCTTTCCAGTTCAGAAGGTTCAGTGCTATACTTGGAGTTGGCATTTGAACATTCACACAGTTGGATTTGTAAGCAGCCTTGGGGCAGCTATTTACATCACAGGAGCGTGCACAGCCATGGCAGAATCCATGGCAAGAAGGAAAAGAGACATGCAGTCTGGCATTGTGCAGGGGTGGGGGATTATATCATTGTATAATCTTTGGATCCATTTTGATGGCAAAACATGTAACTATGAACCTTAGAGGAGGGACTAAACTCTTTATAACCTCTCTCCCCAAAAGCCAGGGTCCTGTAATGAAAGAAATAGCATCAATATTGATAATGATAATCTCTGTAATGGATATTAATTCTTGTCAGACCAGACAATGCAGAAATTTAAATAGTCTTGTCTGAAGGGACATAAAGTCCCTGCAAAACAATTCTGATCACACAAATCATGTGACCTTCCAGCAGTTTCCTGCCAAAATAAATCATAGTTTTATAGCATCCAGTAAACTTCTGTTCCATCTAAGTTGAAGGTCTTTGGTGTATGTGTACAGCTCAGCTAAATAGAATGGCAAATATGTGAGAAAGAAATATGTGATTTGCTTAAGCATGTTTTACTGGGCTATCCTGCATTGACATGAACATAATTTTTAAAAAAGGTTCATCCCCTTCAAATCCTGCAGAGTTTCTAACAATCAGAGTTGAATATTCTGCTCCTAGATCAGGGGTGGGGAATTGTACTTCTTCCAGACATTGTTGGACTGCAGCCTCTATCAGCCCTACCAAGTATAGCCAATGGGGATGAATCATGGGAACTGCAATCCAATAGCCACTGGAGGGCTAAATGTGCCTGTCATAAATGGACTTCATAAATGAAATGTACAATAAATCAGAGAAACAAATCCCAGTGGCCCATAATGTTTTCTTTTTTAAAAAATCCCCTGCTCCTTTGAGAATAAAACCCCCAATAGGATAGGATGGTGAATCTATGAAGGGGAACTTTTTCTGGAGCACCACCTTGGTTATGGAACTACCTCTCAAGGGAGGTCAGGCTGGGACCATCATTGGTTAGTATTGGTAGCTAGCCAAAATTATTTTGTATGATGTTTGGCCTTTGGAATTAGTTTGTAAAATTATGTTTAATCGGGGTGGTGGTGGTGGTGGTGGAAGAATGTTGGTTTTTAAAATTGTTTTTAATTCTGTTTTCAGAAGAGGTTTTTTAATTTTTTAGTTGTGGTTGCTCTAGAGAAGGAAAAGCAATAACAATAGCTTTTTGTAGGGCTTTCGGGTTATGTCTCCATGTACTAGAACATGGCTACATCACCCGAAAGCCCTACAAAAAACCATAATAACAATTTATTAGGTTTCCAACTGTTTTGGCATACATGCCTATCAAATTGACACATACAAACTGTCATTTGGAACTGAAAAATTTCTAGCTGGCTCAAACCACTGCAATGTAGTGGTTTGAGAGTTGGACTGGGATTCCAGGAGGATGGGGCTCAAATCCTCACCCAGCCATGGAAACTCACAGGGCCAGCTTTGGCAAATCAGACTATCTAAGACTCAGAGAAAGGCAATGACAAACCCAGTCTGAATAAATTTTGACAAGTAAATGCTAGGATAGGGTCACCATAAATTGACATCAATTTGAAAGCACATAACAGATTTGACACTAAGGAAATGGGGCCTGTCAGGACAAGGTAATGATAAGAAGGATCCCTGATCATTACTTGAAATGAGAATTGTATAAGACTGGCAACAAATGGCAATCTGAGGATATATTCCTTCAGCAGCAAGGCAGGTAGGCCGAGAAGATGGAGTACTGTCAGGTTAGTGAGATGGAACCCTCCTATCCCCAGTTCCTCCACTGTAAGTCAGATTGATAGCATTGTGCTTTCTTCTCCTCCTCTTCCACTAAACTGTGAAGACAGTGAGGAAATAATCAGGATGTCATGTACTGGCTAATTCTAATGCAGAAACACTTGAGCAATGTCAGAAAGCTTTATTCTGACTTAAGTTGTTCACGGCATAATGATGTTATCAGGACTGAAGCATTTTCAGTTGCACAGTATATTAAGAGTACATAGCAATTCAAATATTTCCCCACTATCCCAATCGTCTTCAAATCAAAACATTCTTTTTACCAGGATGGCCCCTCTCATCCTCTCTCTACCAAGTGTTCCCACAGAATTGACCTTGATAGCTCACAGCTCATACTTCCTCCCTTCACATCTGTTCAGTACCCTGCTTCAAGGAAGAAAAGCAATCTTTCCACCCATCAGGCCCATAATACATCCCATCATCCAGTTTTAAAAAGAATATGCAAAATATATGGTTAGCCAGCATGGTAGAAACTACAGTTCTGATACAGAGTTTTGTGATTATTTTTCTCAACTAAATGCAAAAATGTTTCAGAAATTTAGAAGTATTTGGAGGAACACTATGATGAAACCAATTGTTTCTGAGGCAAACAGAGAGAAATACACCCACATTTGGTTATTGTACTCTCTGACAGGTACCTCTACATTTATAGGTAAAGCTACAATATTGCACATACACCATTGAGCTGAGTAAGCCACATCAAACATGGAGGGACTTACCTCTAAATAAGCATCAATTCTCTTTCACTGTCTGTAATTTTTGGCATCTATAGTCAAATGATGAATGATCTTCACTTTTCCATTTATATTAGAATTTCATTTTTGGTTTCCTTTTGGGTTTTCTTGTTTTTTAAAAGATGTAAATCTGTCGAAGCTTGGAATTAACTAGTTAAGTTATTAGTTTGCTATTTTTTTCCTGTTTCTTCTTCAGTAGATTCCTAATTAAAATGGAAGCTAAAATATACTTTAGCAAATTAGGTTATTAGAATTCATTAAATGTCATTAGGATGAGTGCACCTTTCACTGTCACATTCAGAAAGGTGTCTCAGGTAAAGAAATATTAGTAGAGGAGGAAATGTATCACAGAGCCCTGTTGTTAAGCAGGCTAATCTGTGTATTTCTTTGGAAAAACTACTGGAAGGGGGAGGGAAAGAGGAATTTTGTGGAGCTGCTGAATCCACACTGCAGAAATATCCAGTATGACACCACTTTCAGTGCTCTGGTTCCATGCAATGGGATTCTGGGAACTGTAATTTGTTGTGATGTCAAAGCTCTCTGACAAAGAAGGCTAAATGTCTTACAAAACTACAATTCCCAGCATCCCATAGCCTGGACCCACAACCACTAAAGTGGTGTCACACTGGATTATTTCTGCAGTGTGGTTGCAGCCTGGGTCATAGGAGAAGAGCTGGATTTGGGGAACAAGAAATAAAGAATAGGGAAAAAGTGAGTGTTGGGATGACCTGTAGAAGGGAGTGACCTGTTTGATTATCTTGAGACTAAAAGGCTGTGCAGATCGCCCCTAAGAGGTAGCCTGCAGCCACCACCAGCTGTGCTGGATTGGGGCTGTGACAACTGCATGCCACCGCTCCAATCTGGTCTTTCCAGGGCACAAAAAGGAGCCACAAAATTTTTGCACCCTGGAAAGGATGTGATAGCTGCAACGCCACAGTTTTAAGGTGCTCCTTTGGTGCTGTGTCATGTGGATGCAGTGCCAGAGGAGCTTCATGACACGGAACGCCATGTGGAGCAGTGCATGGCATCACACCGCCATATGGGTGGAGTTGGGGCATGTGTCAGATGGACACCACACCCCAACAGCCTTAATGGCTAGCCTGCACAGCCCTTAAGGCCTTCAACCAACCTTTAAAAATGTTAAGGCTTTTAAGGCCTGGAATATAAGTATCTATGAGTGTCTTAGAGTTTCTGAGCATTGTGAACTCTCTCCAGTGACTTCTCTTTCTCTTTTGATTAAATTTTAGACTAGGGATGGAAAGAAATTCAAAGTCATAAGAAAAAGGGCTTTCTTCATTGTTGAGGGAAAATCAACAAGTATCCTCCTGAAGCTCCTATTTTCTCATCCCCCCCCCCAAATCTGTAATAGACTTGTGAACTAACCCCCACCCCCCAGCCTAGACTTGCTTTTTTCCTCCCCTATAAATATGTATGTTAGGAAAAACATATCTAGTGGTGGCAGCAATTCTCCTTACTAGGCTGCTCCCACCCTACTTCCAACCAATCACTACAATGGCCATGCCAAAGGTAGGGATGGTGGGTTGCCCAAAGATCACCACTACCAGCTGTGTCAGAAGAATATAGGTGACAGAAGTGATCCTCCTCCCTCAGCTGCCCCCGACCCTCTTTCTGGCCATTGCATGGCTGTTTAGGAGGCCAGATAAATGTAAGTCTGGGAATGGAGACTTTCTCCCTCTGTGAGAAGATGCTCCTGCAGTGGGGAGAAAAACGAGTAAATTGTTCATTCTCTCCTGTGAGAAGAAATAGTTTTAAGAAGGGCCCACCTATCTGGTTCTATTGCATATAGCAAGTTTCTATTGCATATAGTATAATCATATAATATTATTATATTCATATAATACTGTGATGAGCAACAGTCTCTATATAAACTTGCTCACACAAGTTATGAATTTGGATTACTAAGTGAAAAGTTTTCCTCCAACCCATTCCCATTTCTTTCTATCTTGGCCTCTCTGTCCCCCTCTATCTTCCTCACTAACCTCCCATTCTGCTTTTTATTCTTCTCCTTCCGTGTCCTCTTCCTCTTCCTTTTAATTATGCAATTGAAGTAAGATGTGTGCATGGAATAGTTGGATTGTTAAATATGTGACTATTTCAGCCAAAAATGCCACTGAAGGGATTTGGGAACCCTGACTATTTCATGTAAAATATGATCTACTACTGATATTTGCCAGCCATGCTTCTTGAATGGGAGTGAAGAATACTGAAAGGATGCAATTGTGATTTCATTGTGGAGCAAAATGTTTTACATATGCTCAGGACGCATACTAAAAATTCTCCACTCTTTTGTGAATTCAAAGGCTTTCATAGCCGGCATCCATAGTTTTTGTGTAGCTATGTGGCCACATTCTAGAAGAGTTTATTCCTGACGTTTCACCAGCATATGTGGCTGGCATCTTCAGAAAATGCTGGCATCTTCTTCAGAGAAGAAGAAGAAGAAAACCCTCCACTCTTCATTCATCAACCAATTTTTGTAGCAATCCACTCGTAATGTGTGGTGGCTCATTACTTTCAGTAATAACACCTTAATGAGAAACAAGGCATCTGAAGAGTAAAAAAAGTATATATGTTGGTGGGAATGGAAGGAAAAGAAATTTCAGATGAATGAAAAAGTGAATTTCTTTGATGAGATCCCATACTTTGAAATAGCCTTTCCCAACCTGACAATTCCCAGATGTGTTAGCTTCCCATCATTCTCAGGGCCATAATCATATTATGGTCTTCACAGTGTACATGGGGTGTACAATTCTAGGCTGGAGTCCAAAAAAGACAACCTACATGTTATTCTCTATATTCTCTGTCTATTCCCTGGCCTAACACTAATGTTTTAACAAATTAACCAATGTCAACTCAACTAATTAAATTGCTTAAATTACTAATATTTATGGTACACAATTAATTTTCTGATTTAACATTGTTCCAATAATTTTTATATCTAATTTTCCAAGTTCTGAAATTCTTTACGATTTCTATAGAAATATTTTTGCTGCAGCTGTTCCCATAATGGTTGTGAATTTTACCCCTTTGGTTTATTTCAGACTTCTTGGCTTTGAATATAGTTATCATTCACTTTAGAAAAACAACAGCAGGTTTTCCAAGCCATTACCAAATGAATAAGATTTAGTTAGTGCTTTGAGCAAATCTCCGTATTCTGCAGTGAAACCCCCCCCACTTTTTTTTCCTCATTGTTTGATGGAGTGTAAAATATTTCACATTAATGTTTGGGTTTGAGGTATAATGTTCTGTTAAGATGTTTTGTAGCTCCTGGCTTCTGAGGTTGCACCTGACACCTTAAGAAGGCTTATGCTTTATTGCCACAGAGACAGAAGAAAATTGCTTTCTCTTTGCCTCTGATTTGTGATCTAATTTGCTAAAAGAAAAGAAAAGAAAAGAGTGTTCCAGTCTCTCAATATGTGGCCACCAACCCCGGTTTTCCAAATCAAATTCCATCTTCACAGATAATGTCATGGTCAGGTTTTCTTGACACCTCTTTTGTAAAGCTACCTTTCTTGCTTTTACTGTACAATATAAATCAAACTTTTACTCAGACATTTATTATAGGCTAACAAACTTCCATTGCTGAATGGAAAGCTAAATAAAAATGGAAAGAAAGGAACAAAATGTTTAAGGCTTACATTTCACTCCACTACATAAATATACAGGAGGCACATCATGATGTCATGGCTTGAGTGTTGGACTAAGACCCTGGAGATCAGTGTTCAAATCCCTGCTCAGCCATGGAAGCCCACTGGGTGATCTTGGACACCCAGAAGAAGCCAAAGCAAACCCCCTTCTGAAAAAATTCTGTAAAGAAATACAGTATTTTTTCATTTAAATAAAGGTAAATATTTCCACTGTGCTTCAAAATGAAGGAGTTTCCCTTATAAAGGAAGGCAAATGCCTTCTTCACAAATCAAATTGTGCCTCCATGAGACTCCCAGAAATGTGGTTTGATATGTAGGGAAAACCCAAGATTGAACTGGAAACAGAGTGCACAGGGAGCACACTCATTCATTGATCTGAACAGGAAAAATCTCCCCCCCCCCCTTGGGGGTAGATATCTTAGTCTGTTGCACAAATCAGTTTTTTTAAAAGAAAAAAATTATAGAGTATCCATTCTCCCATTCAAAAGGTTCAGGACTGGATGTTTTTCTACTACATACGTTCCTGACATTCAGAGTGCATTAAAATTATCTTTTTTAAAAGAATGAATACAAACACTTAGTCTGCAGCCACCCGTTGTTGCCCCACACAGAGGCCACACCAACCAAATGACACAGTCTCTGGGAGGCATAATAAGAATCCGCTTCCAGCAGGCTCTTTCTGCAACGCGCTCCAATGATATGTGTGTGGTGTGCCACCATTTGCACTCTGTGCCGCATGTATGTCATCATGGCGGCCCCCGTGTGGACAGGGGCAAGCCGTCATGGTGCTGCTGACTTGCTTTTTGCCCAGCAATATCAGGCCTTTATTAGTCTGCCTACCATACAATGTGTTGTTTGTGTGCATGTGCCTTCAAGTTGACTGCTGACTTTTGGTGACCCCATGAATTTCATAGGGTTTTCTTGGGCAAGGAATAATCAAAAGTTTTTTTCCCCCGTTTGTTTGTTATTTGCCAGTTCCTTTCTCTGAAATATAGCTTGCACCACTGGTATGCATTGGCACTCTTTCATGGAGGTACTGACCAGGGTTGACCCAGCTTAGCTTTCAAGATCAGACAGGATCTGGTGCCTTTAGGATAGTCATACCCACTATACATTCAATACTTGATTTTTTTAAAAAAAGGGGGGGGGAACATTTTTTTAAAAAATCAATGTGTAGAAAAATTGGTCTGGAATTATAAATTGTTAGTGTGTGTATGGGGATTATTCTTATTTTTTTCTTTTTTGATAAATTGCAGACAGCATTAAAAAGGGGTGGGAAAGATGTGACCCTTGTTGGACAGCACAGTTGCTGTCCAACAAGGCTCACATCTTTTTTCTTTTCTTTTTTTGGCTGCTGTTACAGCAAAACCATTGAAGAGTCTTGAGGACCCTTAAAGATTTATTTATTTATTTATTTTTACTGGTCACAAGCATTCATGAGGTTTATATTGAGTCATTTCTTTAAGGAAGGAATCATAGCATTTGCACCATTGCAGTTTACCAGTGTAGCATTACCCTTTTTGAAGCTTTTTAAACATAAAAAATAATGAAAATATTAAGGCATCCATATGGGTGGGGTGAAAGAGACTGTGGAAGAATTGCAAAAATCTGGGGATATATTTGGGAGCTTTGAGGAGATTGTCAGGGGTGCAATTGTGGGAGAGGGAAGGAAAGTATTATCCCCCAGAAACAATTCTGCCTCTCTGAATTTTTCCATCTCCACTTTTTTAGCAACGCAGAGGGTGAGACACTAAAAATCCTTCACACCTAGAAGTTATATATTTTTAGTGTTTCCTTCCTGTTGGTTGTTTTGCTGCCTCTTTTCGTTGGATGCCTAAACTATGGCCCGATACACACTGGCACTTTAGGGCGCCCCTGTCATGTGATAGGGGTGCCTGGGAGTGGAGCCAATATACGCTCTGCAACCCTAGCACGTGATGAGGGCATCCTTGCTCCACATGGCGCACAGAGCGATGACATCGCAGGTGCACAGCAGCCAAACGGAGCTGCGCACCTGCAATGTCATAGATGCCCCCTATGGCGCTTTTTGTGTATTTTTGCATTGCAACTGCGACACAAAAAAGAGCCGCTTTTTGGGCTCCTTTTTTTTGTCCACAACTTTGTCAATCCATTTCGTTGCTGTGGCAAAGGTGTGGACGAAAAGGAAGTGGCGCCAGACCGCCCTTTTGGGGTGGCCGGTAAAGCCCCTATATTTCTAAATTCTCAGCCCAAGTTGTAAGTTGCTGGAATGCTGGAAATTTGGGTACCAACTTGCATGGGTGGGAGAATTTTTTTTAAAAAATATAATCTTTATTTTTGTATATAATAAAAGGTACAATAAAATTTCGGCTAACAACAAAGCCTTCTCTTATATTGATTGCTTATTGGTAAGTCTTCCGTTTGCAGGATCTTCGAAGAGTACTTATTTCTTTTAGCTTCAGTGAACCTTTCTTTACATTATGTATCATACCATCCGAAGAGAAGATATATATATATATATATATATATATATATATTACATTCTAGAATACTTGACAATATTCTAATAATTTTGTAACTTAGCCTATATGCAAATAATTGCTTAACTGTCTAATACATACATTATTCCTTAATCCTCAATTCTAATATGATGAAACAAGCTTTAACGGAAATGACTTTTTTTTTCCATCTGCAGACCTATAGTGGTGTAAAAAATAATAAAGCAGACAAGATTACAATACAAAATGTACTAGCTTTAACTGTGATCATCTTCTCAAATGTCCAATACATCTTTATTTATATCCCAAGTCTTTTCCCAAAACATTAATACCTTACTCCATTCCTCTTTCCTTTTTTGTGTATTTTGGTTTTGTATACCACAAGATATCTTATCTAATTCTCTATACTCGTTATTTTTTTGCATCCAATTATCCCAGGTTGGTCTCGTTTCCAACTTCCAAAATTTGGCTATCAGAATTCTAGCAGCAGTGACCAGGTACAGAATTATTCTCCAATATTTATTCTCATCTGATAAGTTCAAGATCGAGGTCATGTTGAGCAAATATAACTTGGGGCTTAAAGGAAAATGAATGCCAAAAATCTGTTGAGTTGTCTCATGAACCTCTTTCCAATAATTTTGAATTTCTTCACATCACCACCACATATAGAAAATTGTCCCTTTTTCCTTTTTATACCTCCAACATAAGCATTGTTCTAATTATCTTTTTTAATTTCCATGGAATGTAATACCATCATGATTTTCATAAAGTTCTCCTTTAAGTCTTGTGCCACCGTGAATTTATTTGACTTTTCCCAAGCATTTTGCCACTCCTCAAACTCAATCTTACAACCTATGTCATGTGTCCACTTAATCATATAATCCTTTACTATTTCTGGTTCTAATTGTCTGTCCAGAGGTAACTTATAGAATTTTGAAATTTTTCCCCTCTGTTTGCCAAAATATTTTATCAAGCTCATTCAGATTATTTTCAATACCTGTTGTTCTCATATCCACAGTATATCTTTGTTTCAATTGCAAATAATTAAACCAATTAACATATCCTTCCTTACTTAACTCCTCTTTTGATTTTAAGTCCATATTGCCCTGGTGATCATGATTTTAAGTCCATATTGCCCTGGTGATCACCAGTTTATATTGCTATATGTAAGCCAAGTATTATTGTCAGCCCATCTTCAATGAAAAGCTTCTTGCACTGATGTCCAGATGGGTAATTTAAAATAAAATTTGCTTTTGATCATACCCCAAGTAAGTATCAGAGATCTTCTAATTGGATGATTCGTGAAATCTTTGTTGCTTTTAAGTTCATCATAATTTAGAAAAGCATGCCAACCAAATCTTAGTTGGACCGCTTCTAAATTGAGTAATTCTTTATCTTCGAGTTTGATCCAATTTTGAGCCCAAATTAGACTACATGCCCAATAGTATAACTTTAGATCAGGTACCTTTGTCTTTCGAATCATTTAATATCAACCATTTTATTCTTGGCCTGTATCCCTTCCATACAAACTTCTTGAGTTCCACCTCCCATTCCTTAAAAGTTTTTTCCTTAATCTCGATTGGCAGGTTTTGAAATAGGAACAAATTCTAGGGAGAATTGCCATCTTGATGACTGCAATTCTCCCTAACAAAGAGAGATTCAGTACGTTCCATCTTATCAAATTATCTCTTATTTCTTTCCACACAGGAGGATAATTATTGTCAAAGAGTTTTAAGTTGTCTTTGATAATCCATATTCCCAAATATTTCAATTTCTTCTCTATTTTACATCCTGATATATCTTTTAACAAACCTTCTTCCTGTTTTATCATATTTTTTGTTATCATAACTGTTTTACCTTTGTTGACTGTCATACCAGAATATTTACCAAATTTTCCTATCTCCTGAAACAATTTACTAATGCCCTGAATAGGATCTTCCATAATGACAGCCACATCATCACCAAAAACTCTTATTTTCGTTTCTTGACCCTTTTATATTCTCGTTAAGTTGGATAGATGTTATCAAAATTTCTATTACTAACAAAAATAAAAGTGGAGACAAGAGGCAACCTTGTCTTGTGCCCCTATTAATGCAGAATTCTTGGGATCTTTCACTATTAATGATAACTTGTGCCTTTTGTCCCTTGTAGATCTGTTCTACTATTTTTACAAAATTGTTACCTATGTCCATTCTATTTAGTACCTGAAGTAGAAAATCCCATCGCACACTATCAAAAGCTTTTTCCGTGTCTATGGCAATCAAAGCACATTTTCTTTCATTGTTGCCTGAGGGCAGGGATCTATCCAATTTAAGATTGTATGTACAGCACTGTGTAAATTCACAGTGCTATATAAATAAAAGTTAATAATAATAATTCTTCACTGTGTAATATTCTAGACTATCCAGTATTGTTCTTATGTTGTTTCTGATAAAGCGACCTGGTAGGAATCCATTTTGTTCTTTTCCAATTATCAATGATAGAATCTTTTAAAGTCTACTTGCCCAAATTAGCGCAAAAATTTTATAATCATTGTTAAGCAAACTTATTGGTCTATAATTGGCCATAAGTGTATCATCCTTTCTTTCTTTGGGAATTAGCATGATATTTGCTAATTCCCATGTCTGTGGTACACCCTCTATGTTAATCAGGTTAAACAACTTGTGTAGTGGGTCTATTAATTCTTGTTGAAATGTTTAATAGTAGCAGGATGTAAAGCCGTCTACTCCTGGGGATTTCCCTTCTTTTAGCTTGGATATTGCTGTGCTAATTTCTTGTTTTGTAATCTCAGCATTTAGAGATTCTTTGTACTCATTTGGTATTTTTTAAATCATCCTAGAGTCTAAATATCTCTTCATTTTCTCCTGGAAGTCTCTTGAATTCCCGCTTAATTTATATAACTCACTGTAATAATCTTTAAAAACTTTCAACAGCTCTTCCTACCAGAAACAATTCCGCCTCTCTGAATTTTTCCATCTCCACTTTTTTAGCAATGCAGAGGGTGAGACACTAAAAATCCTTTACACCTAGCAGTTATATATTCTTAGTGTTTCCTTCCTGTTGGTTGTTTTGCTGCCTCTTTTCGTTGGATGCCTAAACTATGGCCCGATACACACTGGCACTTTAGGGCGTCCCCGTCATGTGATAGGTGTGCCTGGGAGTGGAGCCAATATATGCTCCACAACCCTAGCACGTGATGAGGGCATCCTTGCTCCACAGAGCCATACACATGGCGCAAGGAGCAATGACGTCACAAGTGCACAGCAGCCAAACGGAGCTGCGCACCTGCAGTGTCATACGTGCGCCCTATGGCGCTTTTTGTGTGTTTTTGCATCGCAACTGCGACACAAAAAAGAGCCGCTTTTTTGGGCTCCTTTTTTTTGTCCGCAACTTTGCCAATCCATTTCGTTGATGCGGTGAAGGTGCAGACGAAAAAGAAGTGGCTCCAGACTGCCCTTTTGGGGTGATCGGTAAAGACCCTATATTTCTAAATTCTCAGCCCAAGTCGTAAGTTGCTGGAATGCTAGACTTTTGGGCCCCAAATTGCATGGGTGGGAGAAATTTTTATTTAAGGGAGGTGCCCTTATTTAGCTCCCCAATAGCTACACCCTGGGATCCATCCATAACTAGCATCATAACCCACATCCCGAGCAAAACACCCACAAATATACTGAAAAGTGCCACCTATGTATTGAAGTTTTAAAAAAAATTCAAGAAAGCACTGGGAAGCAAGATAATGTGAGAAATAATATTGTTGTTATGTGTCAGTTTCTGCTTATGGCGACCATAAAGTGAACCTATCATGGGGTTTTCTTGGCAAGATTTCTTCAGAGAGGGTTTGCCATTGCCATCCTCTGAGGCCAAGTGAATATGGTTGGACTATGGACAAGATCTAGAACTTTGTTCATTGTAGGGTTAATGTTGAGCTGCTGGGATGGAAATGGCCTTCAGCTGTATGGATTTTCTCATTCAGCTGCTGAGCCTTTAGAAGACTAGCTTTCCTTTGTGACTCCCTCCCTTACTTAGCCTTTTTCCTTTTCCACTATGCTTTGTTTTACCCTGTGCCAGGGTAGCTTTTATTGTTTAGTATGTTTGCTATTTTGTTTGCTGTTGTTGCTCTTGTTCACTTTGCAGCTTTTGTCCGTATCTGGTATGAATATTTTGTTGTACACATTGCTTGTTACCTTTTAACAAAAATAGTTTAAAATTATTTATATTGCTTTTTGCTTTTCTGTCTTTTTGACTTTACTGTTTCAACAAATATGACTTGCCCAATGTTACCTAGGACTCTTTCGCACGGGGCTGAATTGGAAGGTTAAAGTAGCGCCAATTCGGTGTTGTCATCCGAATTCGCGTTATTATGCAAAAGACGTTCATATATGATTGCTGGCAATGTGGGGCCAATACAAAGGCATCCATGGGTCATTCCAGGTTTATGTAAATTCTGGCAACCATTGAAGTTACAAGTCTTATTCCCATGTGAATTAGGGGTCCATTCAAATTATCATTGGTGTGGAATGCATTTTCCTTTCTGCCTTGGGATCCCCCCTCTCTAGGCATCCTAGGGGTTTGGAGGAGAGGCTGGGATGCCTAGATCGGGAGATCTAGTCATTCCAGGGGTTTGGAGAGGCTGGGATATGTGCATCCAAGGGGTTTTGGGGGCACCTGGGATACCTAGATCTGGAGATCTAGGTAGCCCAGGGGTTTCGGGGGGGGGGCTTTGAGTTTGGAGGGGCCCTGTCAAATTTGTCAAACGCAATAACACGAAACAATGGACAAGAAGGAAGCTGGGGGCGGGGTCATCCAATCACCCAGAAGTGTACAGAGGTTGGGACACGCCTCTGCACTCTCTGTGCATGCACAAAATTGTTAATTCGAAGTCTGGAAAGCGTGGAGAAGGAAATGATATGAAGATTTCCTGCGAACTCACCCTGGATTAACTTTGCAGGGGTTGCTGTGTAAGTCTTTGCATGTGAACAGTAATCACGTTATAACACTAAATTTCGAATTGACCTCACTTTCCCCTTCACTCAGGATTGAGTGACATTCTCCCATGTGAAAGAGTCCCTAGTGGTTTTCCATGGCTGATTGTGGATTTGAATCCTGGTCTCCCGAGTTGTTGTTCAGTGCTCAAACCACTACTGTACAGATAGTACAGTATAAATCAGCACAAAGCACCTGTCTGGATGAGCCTAAGGAAAGAGTTGAAAAAGGTGTCCTTGCTCTTTCCTCCCTGTTTTGCCATCCTGAGATGCCTGAACAGCATTTTGTGGATTTCTGAATCCTGGGACAGAACTCTTATGGAATAGGTAAAGGTTCTTAATGTTGCATTTCTCCTTGTGGAAGTTTAACGGTAGAATTAGTCTCTGTCTCTTCCTTTTTATGTATGGGTGGGTAGGCTCAATGCCAAGATTATGAAGCTACCTTTTAATGGTCAGATACACATCTCTAATAGCAGGGGCTGTGAAGAAAATCGGCTTCCACTTATGGCACCCATGCCGCTATCTCAGTTGTGTCCAATTTAAATCACAGCTGCAAGTGCGAGCTTGAAATACTTCCAGCAATACCTTATTTTTCCAGCGGAGAGAATAAACCCACTCTCTCATAAGAAATATTGATGGCCTTTTCAGTTCCTTTGTTGATTTCTCCTTTTTTATTTTATTATTATTTTTAAAGCTCTAAGGTCCTGGCTAGAAGCATGTCCCTGCTAAGCAAGACTAGTCTGTTTGTTTCAGTGCAGAAGACAGATTTAATGTGGTATGAAAGACACTGGGTACCAAAAAGGGGGGGGGGGAGAGAAGAAGCTCTATTCTTGTCAGCATAATTTTGCCCTTGGAATCTGTGTGCTAGAAGAGCGCAGATCACGTGAAGCAAATATGTTTCCTAGCAACTGGAAGTGCACAGACCTGTTTAGAGGAAGGACGGGTGGCAAAAGAGGGACAAAAATGCATTGAGCCAAAATATCCCCAATCTTCTGTTTTCATGTTAGGAAAAAAAACAAAGTCCTCTTCTACCAAACCTCACATATCTAAAATGGATCATATTGTAGTTATTTAAGTAGAAAAATGGATTTCACTTTTTATTTATGGCCGATAGCTGCAGGTGGAAATTATCCTCACAGATGGTGAAGAAGTCATACAAACTGAAACAAGAAAGGGTACGTCTCTTAGGATCTCACACAATTAAAATTACTAAGCAGGTAGCTACTTCTTGTCTTGGAGGAAAGCTGTTTCATACGGTATAATGATTAGAAATTCAGGGGCATTTCTTGGTATTCAAAATAAATAAATAGCATAAACCTAGCACATTTACATATAGAGCTATACTTACAATATCCTGTATAAAACACACTTTGATACAGGTCCCAGAATCCTGCCAGCCAGCATAGCCACAGAAAATGGGAAACTGTTGCAAACTTTGGTATTTGTTAAGGATGTCAGGAAAGTTGTGTGTGTATATGTATGTATTGTGTGCCTTCAAGTCTAATTTAGGGTGACCCTAAGGTGAGTCTTGGCAAGATTTGTTCAGAGGAAGATTTCCCTTGCCTTCCCCTGAGGCTGAGAAGATGTGACTTGCCCAAGGTCACTCAGTGGGCTTTATGGGTGATCTGGGACTTGAGAGTCTCATACCAGAGTCTCAGTCCAACACTTAAACCACTACACCATTGGGCTGCATCCATTCCACTTGTAAGTCCACTGCTGAGAAACAGCTTTCCATGCTCTGCTGCCATGTCTAACATAGAGTCTCTCCCATGTTCTCCATATGTGTCAGAGAAGTCATTGTGGATTTGGGGCTCATCATAAGAAAACTGCTCTTCCCTTGGGAAAAATGAAGGTATAAGAGGAGTCAAAGATATAGCCATGTTAATATGTAGATTCAGTACGTAGCAAGATCTTGTAGCACCTTTGAGATTAACTGAAAGAAAGAAAGAAAGACTTCAGTCTACTTCCTCAGATGTATTTCTCAAAATACTTTCTCCAAATGCATCTGAGGAAGTAGACTGAAGTTTATGAAAGCTCATGCTGCCAATTTCTTTCTTTCACTTAATCTCAAAGGTGCTACAAAATCTCTGTACGTATAAGAGGATGGCAGTGGTAAACTCCCTCTGAACAAAATCTGTGAAGAAACCCCAGTGATAGGTTTACCTTAGGGTCAAGATAAGTTGGAAATGACTTGAAGACACAGAACAACCACCTCACGTGGCTATATAAGCTTGCCCCTCTGTTCTTTTCCTTAGCTCCTATCCCTGGTGCTGCCTCCCTCCATACTCTGTAGGGTGAATATCTGTCTCCAGCAGGGAGCCTGTTGTATCTCTGTAGACTCTCTGCACAATTTAGGATGCTGATTGTGTTGGATTCCAAGTTCTGTGGGGCTCCTCTGTGAGTGTTGCCAATGGCGTCACTGAGGCTGGCATCGCCCAATGAAGTAACTCATGGTGTCATTCCCCCAGTCCTTCTCCTATATCACTCCACACAGAATCCTTAATATTGTGTTTTGTTTTGCTTTTGTAATAACGTTACTCATCAGTTGTTGTTCCCATATGTCATGGAATGTAATGGCAATAGTTGTGATGTGAACAACAAGCAAAAGTAAAATTATAGGTTTAAATGACAGTATCATATGCACAGCCCATGTATGTACATGTACATAGTTTCATGTAATTGCAGTGAAAATTTGATTAAGATGTGATGTTTTTAAAAGAAAAGTTTAAAAGAATTATTTAATTTTTTTTAAAAAAATCTGAAGTCTCTCCTCCCTCCTCCTGCTGAACCTCACCCCATTCGTACCATCTCCAGTGTTTTAAAGGGATGCAGGTGAATGCCACAGCATTTCTGCCAAAAGGCGGATGTTTGGGGAGCAGATGTAGGGTGTCACCTAGTGCGCTCCGCACTCGCTCTGCCCCCTAATGACACTCCTGGGTGCAGCATATAACTCCAGCATTCCCCAATCTGACACTGGGTACAGGTAGCAGACATTTACTTGCTTATTTATTAAGGATACAGTCATAGGGCTTTGGTACTTCACCAAACCATGAATCCCAGGATTCTATAGGACAGAGTCATGGCAGTTAAAACAGTGTCAAACTGCTTTAATTCTACAGTGTGGATACACCCTATGTCTCCATAGCTACATCTCCAGATGCAGGATTCAAAGCCACACATACACACACACACACACACACACACACATACTGCAAAAGGCTGTTATGGCAAACCAGGGTGTCTTTAGCCTATGATAGTAAGTCTTTCAGCCAGTGATGTTTGACAGAGCTCCCTAATATTATAATCTGTAACTGCAGAGACAGAATTTATTGTTAGTCTTTAATTTATATAGTTTCTTTTCACAACTGCTTTTTGTTTCTACAGTTCTTCTCCTGCTTGTTTGTTTGCATTGTTTTAATCCTCTGGAACCACCCCACAAAACAGTGCTGGTAAAATCATTCAGCTTTTATCAGGCTCCAGCATTCAGAAAAAAATTACCAAAAAACATCATGACTAATTCTTTGTCTCAATCTCTCTCTCTCTCAATCTCTCTTGCAGATTTTTCATCTCAGTCTTTCAAAAATACCTATATGCTGTAAAGCGTGAGGACATACCAAGGTCAGTTAGTCCTAACACAGCAGTAACAAATACTTTGTTCCTGATGGCTTTAAACTGTTTCATGGATCTGACCCATGTGCTGCTTACTTCAGTATCCTACTGTCATTTTAATGATGATGATGATGATGATAATAATAATAATAATAATAATAATAAGTTGTTTTAAAAAACAGAAGTTAATGTTTATTGTTTAAAGGACTGTCTGAAAAAAGTTCAGTGCAACATGTATTACTAATCTAAAACTGCAGTTCTAAACATATTGATCTGGAAATATGTCACATAGAATAATAGAATCTTAGAGGTGGACGGGACCACAAGAGCCAACTAGTCCAAGCCCCCATCATTCAGGAGCTTATAATTTAAGTAGTCCTGAAAATGCCCATCCTTCCTCTGTTTAGAGACATTCAAAGAAGCAGATCCACTACCTCCTAATCTATTCCACTGTCAAACCACTCTTATATATTTTCTTTTAAGTGGAATATCCTTTCTTGTAATTTCAGTCCATTGGTTCTCATTCTGGTGCAGCTTGCTGCATCTTCTTCATAGCATCCCTTCAGATATTTAAAAATTGCTCTTTTCTTTTCCAAACAAAACATATTAAAGTCACTAAGTCATTCCCCACAGGGCTTGGTTTTCAGACTTTGACCATCTTGATTACTTTTCTCTGGACACAGTCCAGCTTGTCAAGACTAAATGAGCACAAGATGTTGTAGCATAAAATTTCACCCTCTCTATGGAGTGGATCTGTTATGTTCTTGTGCTTCCTCTTGCTCTGAACCTCTCTTAGCCCCAACCCCTTTTTTTATTGTTTTAATCTTTTGAACAAGCCAGTAAGGGCTGTTCAACAGTGGAACACACTCCCTCGGAGTATGGTGGAGTCTCCTTCCTTAGAGGTCTTTAAGAAGAGGCTGGATGGCCATCTGTCAGGGATGCTTTGATGGAGAATTCCTGCATGGCAGGGGGTTGGACTCTTCCAACTCTGTGATTCTATGATTCTTTAAGCCTTAGATCATTGTGAGATTATATACTTTGTCCTATACCTGTTTCCTATACACACTGATGTACACAAGATCACATTGCTGTGTATAGGATTGCTGCTTATGAGGAATGACACTGATACAGGGTCTCTTGGAGACAGTGACAGTGGTGCTGCATCTAACTCTTGTTAGTACTGCAGAGAAGAAGACTGTAGTAAATAATTTTGAATGCTATTTACCTTGAAATCCCTACAATAATGACGTGATCCAGAAAGAAGCAAGAGATAGTGTTGGAAGATGAGACTTAGAGGCTGGAAGACACTCAACCAGCTAGTGTAATGCTTGGTAAAGTGGAAGGGAGTAGAAATAGAGGTAGAGGAAGATCTCATTAATGATGACTATCTCATTAAAGGAGTCTGCAAAGCCCTAGCAAGACTGTTGATAATCAGGGCTTATGGAGGCCTTTCATTCACAAGGCCTTCATAAATCAAAACTGACTTGACAGCAAATAAAGTCAGATCTCCTTATCCAAAGATTTTTTTATTCCCAGAGTGAAGCATCCACAGCGTAAAAATATTTTACAAATATGGAAATTCCCAAAAGCAAACTTTGATTTTGCCATTTTATATAAAGGATACTTATATATTGTGCTACTGTATTTAATAGGACTTGAGCATCCATGAAATATGATATAATAGGTATCACTGAAACTTGGTGGAAGGAGTCTCATAATTGGAATGTAGAAATAGAGCGGTATAACATTTTAAAAAGAAACAGGCCAAACAGGAAAGGAGGAGGAATAGTATTATATGTCAGGGATATTTTCACCAGTGAAGAGATCCAGGACATCAATACTGGAAGCTAGGTGGAGAGTGTTTGGATAAAAATTAATGGAGAGGGAAACAATAGAGATGTTACTGTGGGAGTCTACTACAGACCCCCAACTCAGGCAGAGGCATTGGATGATGCCTTTCTAGAACAGATGACCACACACTCAGGAGAAATATAATAGTGATGGGTGACTTCAACTATCCGGATATTTGCTGGAATTCAAACTCAGAAAAATCCTCAAGATCTAGCAAAGTCAATTTCATTGTCCAAAAGATGGAAGAGTCTGCTATTTTAGATCCAAAAGGTGGAAGAGTCAGCTATTTTAGATCTGATCTTAACCAACAGGGATGACCTAGTTAATGGGGTTCAAGTGGCTGGATCCTTAGGTGGAAGTGACTATGTTCTCCTGGAGTTTGTTATAAAGTGGAAAGGAGAAGCCAGGCATAGTCAGACACACATTCTAGATTTTAGGAAAGCTGATTTTAGTAAACTTAGAGAAATACTGAGGGTGATTCCATGGTCAGGAATACTAAAAGAGAAGGGAGTTCAAGATGGATGGGAGTTTCTCAAAAGGGAAATACCGAAGGCACAATTTCAAACAGTTCCCACAAGGAAGAAAAATGGGAGATGTCTGAAGAAACCAGGATGGATGACTAAGGAACTTTCAACTGCGCTAAGTTTTAAATGGAATACAGTGGTCCCCCGGGATACGAATCCCCCGGGTTAAGAAAACCCCGGGATCCGAAACCGGCGGGACCGCTACAGTATCCCCCGGGATCCGAAGGATCCCCCGGGATCCGAAAAAAAGGGACGTCCCTTTTCCTCCGAGGCCAGGCTTCGGAGGAAAAGGGACGAAAGGCTGTCTCTTTTTCTCCGAGGCTAGGCCTCGGATGAAAAGGGACGAAACGGCCTTTCGTCCCTTTCTCTACGAGGCTAGGCCTCGGAGGAAAAGGGACGAAACGGGGTCCCTTTTTCTCCGAGGCTAGGCTTCCTTTCGTTGGGCGCGGAGGCCCGGCCTGGCTTGGGGAGCCAGGCCGGGCCTCCGCGCCCAACGAAAGGAGGCCCGATCCCGCGGATCGGGCCTCCTTTCGTGTCTGAGGCGTGGAGGCCCGGCCTGGCTTGGGGAGCCAGGCCGGGCCTCCGCGCCCAACGAAAGGAGGCCCGATCCTGCGGATCGGGCCTCCCTTTCGCGTCAGGCCCGGAGGCCCAGCCTGGCTGGGGAAGGGAACCTTCCCTTCCCCAGCCAGGCTGGGCCTCCGCAGCTGACGAAAGGAAGGCCCGATCCGCCGGATCGGACCTTCCCTTCCTCAGCCAGGCTGGGCCTCCGCAGCTGACGAAAGGAAGGCCCGATCCGCCGGATCGGACCTTCCCTTCCCCAGCCAGGCTGGGCCTCCGCAGCTGACGAAAGGAAGGCCCGATCCGCCGGATCGGACCTTCCCTTCCTCAGCCAGGAGGCCCCCGCCAGGCCTCGGGAACGGATTACCTATTTCCTATGGGAAATAGGCCCCGGGTTACGAAATTTTCGGCTTACGAAAAAGTAGCCGGAACCAATTAATTTCGTAACCCGGGGGACCACTGTATGTATAAGAAATGGAAAAATTGGGAAATCACCAAAGAGGAATTCAAACAAATAGCCAGCACATGTGGGGATAAAGTCAGAAAAGCTAAAGTGCAGAATGAACTCAGGCTTGCTAGAGAGGTTAAGAATAATAAAAAGGGCTTTTATGGGCACGTCCGCAGCAAAAGGAAGAAGAAGGAATTGGTAGGGCCACTGTGTGGTGAAGATGGCAAAATGCTAACAGGGGACAGAGAAAAGTCAGAATTACTCAACACCTTCTTTGTTTCAGTCTTCTCAGAAAAGGCAAATTGGGTTCAACCTGAGGACAATGGAGCAGGGGATGAAATAGGAGAATTCCAGCACAGAATAAGTAAAGAGATAGTACAGGAATACCTGGTTAATCTAAATGAATATAAGTCTCCAGGACCAGATGAACTACATCCAAGGGTAATAAAAGAACTGGCAAATGTAATATCAGAGACATTGGCAATAACCTTTGAGAATTCCTGGAGAACAGGAGAGGTCCCAGCAGAATGGAGGAGGGCAAACATTGTCCCCATCTTCAAAAAGGGGGGAAAAACAGGATCCCAACAATTATCATCCAATTAGTCAGACATCAATTCCAAGAAAGATTCTGGAGCAGATCATTAAACAGGGAGTCTGTGAACATCTAGAAGGCAATGCCATAATCACAAAAAGTCAACATGGGTTTCAGAAACACAGGTCATGTCAGACAAATCTGATCTCTTTTTTGATAAAATTAGATGAAGTGAATGCTGTGGATATAGTATATCTTGATTTCAGTAAGGCCTTTGACAAAGTTCCCCATGACATTCTTGCAAAGAAGCTTGTAAAATGTGGGCCAGACAAGTTAACTGTTACATGGAGTCTTAATGGGTTGACTGGCCGCACCCAAAGGGTGCTCAACAATGGCTCCTTTTCAATCTGGAAAGAAGTGACCAGTGGGGTGCCACAGGGTTCTGTCTTGGGCCCAGTACTATTCAATATTTTTATTAATGACTTGGATGACAATATTGAGGGCCTAGTTATCAAATTTGCAGATGATACTAAATTAGGAGGAGTTGCTAATAACCCAGAGGACAGGATCAAAATTTCAAAATGAACAGACTAGAAAGCTGGGCCAAAGCTAACAAAATGAAATTCAACACAGAGAAATGTAAGGGTCTGCACTTAGGGTGGAAAAATGAAATGCACAAATATAGGATGGGGGACAACTGGCTGAACGAGACCACATGTGAAAGGTATCTAGAAGTCCAAGTAGACCATAAAATGAGATCAGAACTTTCGAGACACAGATTTTTAGAAGAGAGCACAACAGAAAGGCCATTTTATAGTTAAGTATAAAGGCTGTTTGAGAAATGGAAGGGGACAAGGTGATAGGATCCTGGCACAGCTTTCTATTCCATCTTTTCCTGTCTCACTACATTATCCTCTCTGACCTGAAGAAGCACAGAATAAAATATGAGGCCAGTTTATCATATCTCCTTCTGGTTCTCAATTTATCTTTGCCAGTTTGTTGTATCTCTTTCTGGTTCCCAGCCTCCATACACCACATTCCAAAGTCCCCTCCATCATTTATATAGTCATCCACTCACCCTGGCCTTAGGCAACATCTTTCCTCCTGCCTGTGACACTCAATGTGCATAGTTATAACTGAACTTGATGTCTCATCACTATACCTACAAGTTTTTCATTTCTATGGCTATTCATACAGTCTGATTATAAAGATCGTCTCTGGGCACTACATGTATTTGAGAAAGTAGAACATATCTACTAAAGTTTATGCTACAACATCTTTTGCTCAGTTAAATTTCAAAAGTGCTACAAGATCTTTTTGCATAATAAAATATAAGATTTGATAAATGCAAGGCTCATGTAGATGACCCTGGCTAGTTTAAAGAGAAAGAACGGGGAGCTCAGTTTGTTCAGATATTCAGTTTAAGGCTCATATTTCAGCTCTGATTTTGGATTTCAGTTTCCTACACCAGTGAATCTACTTTCAGAAGCTTAAATTCTTATAGACTAAGGAGAAGGAGTTGGGAAGTGGGTTTACTTAGTGGAACTTCATAGGCTAGTGTTGCACAGCTGGATGTAGAAAGGGTTGAATTTACCATTTTGTACAGGAACAATTGGAGGAGATGATTTCATGACAATGGTGAGTACAATGCTCCATCATCTTCAGCAGATCAATTGACCTGCTTGAAGCTACAAAACTAATGCTTGACATTTGAACAAATAAGAATGACAGCTGGTGATCTGGTTGGGGAGTTCAGAAAGCATAAGAGCTATTACCCCAAAAAGGGCAGAACACAAGGAAATGGAAATTAGTCCAAAGATTGAGAACAGTTATTCTTTTCATACAAAGGTCAGTTGAGTCTTACTGAAAATTATTGTAGGAAATTCATTCCTATTTTTTTAAAATCATGTTCATTAGGAACTTTTAACCTGCACGAGCCTATTTTGTGCATTTTCTACAGGCTCTCATCGTTTATAATAACTGAGAACTGCTGTGAAAAATACTGGTGATTATTCAGTGAATGCTTTAAAAATGGCAGCCCAAAGGAGACTTAAGAAGATAAAGCTAGTCAATACATATAATTGCCTTTGATCTGCAAATGCTCTCAGCTGAAGCTGTATCTATGCCATACAGAAAGAAAGAAAGAAAGAAAGAAAGAAAGAGAGGGAAATGTCCATGCCACCCCAACCTTTGTTTCTTGGAAGCAAACTAGAGGCGTTACTGTGCAAAGTGAATGGAAGTCAAGCAACAGGTAGTTACAGGACACACATGACAGTGCTACCCAGTGGTGGGAGATAGCTTCTGTTATGGGTTTTTTCCCCTTTGTCCCATGCTCTTGAGTAGGAGAGGAGGACCCCTAAATTCTCACCACTGTCATCGCTCACAGAATAGCCTTTCCAAATTCAGTAATTTTGTGGGAAGTCATTGTGGGGTTTATTTCACCCTTTTTGGCATTACAGAGACATTCTCTTCTATTCCCATGTGAGATGGGAATCCTGTACATACATGCATGCACTGGGCAAAGAAACACAAAGATTGGAAAGGAGGAGCTATTTTTTTAGCTTTTATTCTAAGTTTACAAATATTGCACTAGCAAAGGTGTGATATGCATGAAGGCACCTTCCTTCAGGTGTCACTTAGGAGTGGTTCTAAAACTCAGCCAAAATCAGAAAGAAACATAAACCATTAGACACATTCATATGATGCCATTGGCATTTGGGGTATTGGAATACTCATGGGGAAGCTGGGATTCTGGACCTCCTTGTCCAGCTTATGAATTCCTTAGGGACAGCAAGGAATACAGCACTTCTCCTGTCCCTCCATCAGTCCGAATTAGTGCATCATGGCATTGTGTTTTTATAACACCTAAGCATTGGGCCCTATTAAAGAATGAGTTGAGGCCCATTGTGAATTGCATATACCCCCACTGGTAATACTCCACATGTATACCTCTGTTTGTATCCCCATCAGCTGGATATGACTATTACACAAGGTCCAATAAAAATACTTCTCATACTTTACTCATCCTATGGCTGCAAACATCAGTAACATATTCTGACTAATGTGTACCGAAGAACCAGCATGGTGTAGTGGCTTGAGCTTTGGATGATGTCTCTGGCGGTCAGGGTTCCAATCCTTGCTTGGCCATGAAAACCCATTGGATGACCTTGGACAAGCCACACTCTCTCCATGGCAACCCATCTCTGAAGAAACTTGCCAAGAAAACCTTGTGATAGGGCCGCCCTAGGGTTGCTGTAAATCAGAAACAGCTTGAAGGTGCACAACACATGTGTATTAAACACCAGATCCAGAGGCTCAGTGGAATCCCTTGCCAGTTGAACCACACATGGTTGGGCATCTTGGTGGGCCCTAGGCACTCCCTCTTATTTGGATTTAGGCAAGAATGACCAAGACAAGGTTTGTGTGCAGGGAAGCTAATTTTGTAAGCAAGCAGAATTTGTGACAGTTCAGGACTTCTCTGTTAAGGCATCAACAGCCTAACTTTATGTTTTCCTGGCTTTGTGGCCTATGAAGCAAAATGGAGTAGCCTCAACTGGCAGGTTTTTAAAAAATCAAATCACACTTTGAAACTTTATTTTTTCAGGTATGACATGTATACTGTCTTACTATGAAATTATTACTACTCAAAGAGTATTTATTTATCAATTAAATAATAACTATTTCAGTTTTACAGAAACCTAAGAATGAATCTGTTGTTTGTAGTAATGAAAATCACATTTAGGCAGAGCTTGTAATGGCTGTTAATAATTTCAAAGATTCTAGTGCCACCAAACCAGCAGTTGCCAAAATACCTTTAACTCCATCTTTCATTTCACATAATGTCAGACAGTGTGTAATTTTCTGATCAATCTTCTGATAAATGTCAGGTCTTGCATTTCCTTTTATCACATTCAGTGACTAAGACCTCAACTTCTGGGTCATGACACTGAGTTTTAAAAAGGCACATGGAAGCTAATATTTGGTGTGAAAAAGGAAACATTTTTTGTCTGTCCTTTCCTCCATGAGAAAGACCTTCCAATATGTTGATTGCTTCTCACCACATTCTCAGCCCTCTCTATCTCACTTATCTTTCACTTTGTCCCTTACCCTCTTCTTCTTTCTCACTGTTTCTCTTCTGGGGTAAACTTTTCAAAACTTATGAGGTCTATTTTATTGCGAGCAGACCTCTTTTTGTGAGCATGTTCTGTTTCATGGCAATGGACACTTGGTGGCTCAGATGTTAGTAGTATAGTGAATCTGTTCTGGGTTGTATTCCAAGCCTTGATCAGCAATCAACCTGCTGAACCTTATCTTCTCAAACAGGCTCATCGTCTCCCATGGGTTCTTTCAAATTTGGTCTAAATTCTGGGACAGATTCACTACACTACTGATGTAGAAGCCATAGTTTCCATTGTTTGATGGGCTTGTTCCAGTATACAGCGTCTTGTTCCACTATGCAGTGGGCCCTTGAAATCCACTGGGATTTGATGACAGGACACCCCCTGCACACCCATAGATACCAAAATCCATGGGTGCTCAAGTCCTGTTATATATAGTAGGGCAGTAAAATGGTGTCTCATATATAATGGCAAAATCAAGGTTTGCTTTTTTGGATGTATTTTTTTTTTTAAAAAAAATATTTTTGAAGCCATGGATGGTTGAATCCATGGATTCAGAATCTGTGGATATGGTCGGCCAATGTATTTTAAGATAACAGGTCACAAGAAGGTATCTCATCAATAATTAGCACCTGTACAACAGATTGATTAGGCCCATTGCAGGTCACCTGGCTGCAATCTTCCCCACTATAGCTGAGATCATGCAGCGAACACATAGCCACAATGTTGTTGCTGTGATTTATCTCCTTATCTGACCCCTGGCACCCACCTTAAAATCCAGCCAGCCAGCTAGCCAGCCCACCCAAGTGATGGAGATCCTTGCAGCTCATGAGTAGAGGGATGCAGAATGATGTGACTGGCCCCTTCCTGCCAGGGAGTAATGCTGTGAGGAGCACAAGCAAGGATCACTGTTGGACCCTGTCACAACTCTTCATTGCCACATTACTTGCTGACAGAAGGGTGCAGGGTGTTAGTCACATCATACTGCAGTGCCCAACTCACTAACAGAACAGCTTTTCATTGCTTAAAATGGCTGGCTGGCTTTTCAGGTAGTTTGCAGGGTCATTTATAGTCTTGGCAATAATGCCACAATAACAAATGTCAATACAAAGCAGTTATGATGTCCTAATTCTAATTTACAATATCATCACAGCTGAGTAATAAGATGCCAGTCATTTTATTTAGAATTACAGCACGGATGTGTAATTGAATGCTTGAATTCTTCAGTGGTAAAAGGGCTGAGTGGGGTTGCTTTTGATTAGAGAAGTGTTGGGTAGGGAAACTCTTAGGGACACACTTCTAGAAAGCACACACATCCGTGCTGTACATCAGCTCTTCTTGACAGCGATGTTCAACAACAAAATGTATAGCTAAATCCTTGGTTTTTCAGAGCCTGGGGCAGGCTAGCCCTCCCCTATTTCCATGTTAGGAGGATAGCAAGCAAGTAGATACTTTATTAGTGCCTATGATATAGCAGCTTAATGCATTGATGCATTAATCTGTTTTGACATTTCTTCAGAGGATTTTGGTGGATGCAGATACCTTTGGCTGGGTCAGCATTCTGTCAGAAAAGCTAATCATTTTGCAGCATTTGCATTTTGGTATGGCTGACCCCTCTCAAAGCACTCCCATTTGCATGGAGGTGTGTGTATGTGTATAACAGGGATCGTAGAAAACTGCTATTAAGCAAATTAAACATTGAGACAAGAAGTAGTCTGTAGCTGAATTGGGGAAAGTCTGTGTGTGTGTGTGGTGTGTGTGTGTGTATGGGGATTAGCAACTTTAGCATTTCTAGATTAGTTTACATTATTTATATATTCTAACTTTCTTCCTAACCTCATTGCTCTCTCTTTTTCCTCCAGAACTGGCCATTCCTTTATGGTCCTCCCTCTCTTCCTTTCAGTCAACCATCTTTCCTATTTTCTCCTTCTCTGCTTTCTCCTTTCTTCCTGGCTATATTAATGTTTCCTCCATATTTCCTGTCGGAGTCCAGTAACTTCCATTATCCATTATTCTTTTGTCTCTCCTGTTTCTTTTTGTTTATTCCCTCCAAAATGTAATTCCTCAGGAACTTATCCCTTCTTTCTGAAAATTCTTAGACAGTGAAGCCTGTAAGAAATGAGCTTTCAAGGCTCTTTATAATAAAAACATTTTCCACTGATGTTTCCAGAGAAGTAGGGTCGGCATATGGCCTGTTTTACTGTCAGATAGTTTCTTTCCACTCCAAGGGTGGACAGTGTGCAGCACACAAGTCACATGCAACATTTTGCTCTCCATGAGTTACCAAAGCCATGGCATCCTGCACTTTTTTCCTAGCCAAACAAAATTACAGTCCAAGTTTTCCTGGTGGAAAAAAAAAGAGTTCTGTACTCCAAAACAGGGATGGGCAGAGTGTTTGCTATTGGTTTTTTTCCTAGCTGAAAAATGGTTTCCCCAACACTTAGGAAACATGGTTAGGAAGAATAAGAGAAAGGCAAGGATTTTGTACTGTTTTCCCCTGGTACTTACACATCCTGAAGTATTTTAGGAAAATATTTTGTGCAAATGGTGGGAATTTTCATAGGAGGAAACTGTTTCTCACACAAAAAGCATTTTCTAAAGCTCTCCTCTATCTCCAGAAAGATGAGATGATGGGTCCAGAATTTATAATGTTGTTAAATCTAACTTACAATATCCCAATTTATTTTTACAGCAATTGTCCCATTGCAATGACCCAAGGTTTTTCCAAACCCTACCTTTTAAGTGTGCAGCTTCCATAAAATGTCCATGTATGAGTTGTTAGAGAGCAGGATGGGGTGAATGATGCCATGTTGAGCCCTCCTCATGGATTGCAGTACAGCCAGCTGCAGGAAAAGGGCTAGCCATGAGTCACTCACCCCCTTGGCAACTTGGAAATGGTTGTGCTTTGGGGGTCTGCCAGCTTAAAAGGTACTTTTTGGAGAGAAGCTTTGGGGGAGTTTTGAGGGAGATGTAGCTACAAGATATTGTGACTCTGTAGCCACATCTTCCAATGCAGAATCTTGGCCTATATTTGAATATTGGATGTGTTTTGAGATTAAAAAGCAGCTGGATTTGGTGTTTGATGTCTCTGAAAAAACTAAAACAGGTTGCTAATTTGGACAGTACTGATGAATAGATGATGTAATAACTGCCCCCAAGAAGTAAAAATCTAATTAGTCCACCTTTCCAACAGCATTCTAACCAGTTGTGGTCAAAGGAGCAGGAGGGAAGAGACTGTTGGAGCAGCAGCAATGAGGAAAGTAAGGCACTGGAGAAACTGGTTGCTCAAAGCCATCAGATTGTGGTTTTTTCCCTTCTTGTCTACACTGTAGAGCTCAGGAAAAACTATAGGCACCAGAATGATATACTTGCAGGTTTTTGACCAGTGTTTCCAGCAGTAACTAGCTTGGGAGAAAGCATCAACCCAGTACTCCTGCCCTGTTGTTTACCCCAGTCATCTGGTGCATGTGCCTGTGGACCTGGAGTGGCTCAGAGTGACGAATAGATCTGTCCTTCAAAATTCTGCTTTCCCCAAATGGTGCCTGAGAGATGTGCAAGATTATGGCACCATCATCCTCAGCTAGTGTGGCCACACGTATTCGCTCCACACTGGTTGTAATTTCAATTAAACTCCTTAATGCCCCTTCCATTTATCATGCTTCTAAACTAAACATTTACTGTTTGGATGTTCCTTCAACTCCCTGGTTATTTGGGTTGATCTGTTCTGCCTTTTTTTCCTTTCAGCTCAGCTGTGTCCTTTTTTTAAAAAAATAAATAAATCACAGTATGAATCTACTTTTCATTCTTTTTATAAAAAGGTCATTTTATTGTATCCATCTGCACATTACACTCAGTTTGACCCCAAATATGTCACTTTGTTGACAGGACTGAAAAATCTTAACAATTCTTGGTAAATTTGGGCAAAACACTCTGTGAAGCAGTTTACCTTGAAGTTTGAGTTGACTTGATGGATGGATAGGAATTCAAACATAAAAATTTGCATGTAGCAGCTGAGAAAAATGAAGTGGGAAGAAATAAAACTTTGGCATGTTGTCTCAATTTTCACATAATGCTAAACCACTGGATTATAACCACAAATGGAACACCTCCTAGGGGATGATTTTTACCTACACTTCCATCTCACCATGTCTCCCTCCCCAAATTTGCTGTGCAGAATATTTGGATGCATCTGAAACGTTCATGTGTACAGAAAGCAAAACTTCATATATGTATACTTTAATATTACATGCAAGACTCACTTGCTCATGCAGTGCTCTACCTTTCATTCTCTGGTACAGACACATAGAGAATAAGAAATATGTACTAAGTCAGCTGAGTTTTGATGTTATCTCTGAGCTGGGAGCTCCTGTTCCTAATAACTGTTGAAAGAAGCCATGATCATTAATCAAATGTTGAAGTTGGCTTATTTCCATAAATCATAGTGGACATTAACACAATTCATCTGGATCCTAACATAACAAAAATATGTCTTGTTTCTGTTGGACAGTTATACTATGATAAGTTAGACATACAGCCTTGTAATTGCTTTGTTTTTACATTTGCTATTGTGGTACCATTACCATGACTGCAAATGCTCCTGAAACCCACCTTAAAATCCATTCACAAATCCTGAGGGATGGTGATGCTGGCCAGCAAGGTGCCTCAGGGTGTTGTGACCAGCCCCCCCCCCCCCCCGATAGCAATGGTGTGAGTATCAGGATTAGGAATCCTTTAGAAAGCAGGGTATGATTGCAAAGACCTTTTCTGAACACAGTACTTAAGAGAGGCTCAACATTTAAATAACCTAATTTTATATGAGGCCAACTAAATTTCATATGTGTGGGGGAGGCAGGGAGGAGGAGAGATCAATGAGGTTGTGTTTATCCCTAGCAATGTGGGTTCACAGTATTGAGTACAAAGGTTTGGCAAGGAGACAGAAGACAGAAGAGAAACCATTGTGAATAAATTGTCCAGTGATGGAAATGGTTAATTTCTATAACTCTTAATTCATTCTTATGGGCTAATGCTGGTGTAACTTGATGTGCTAAGAAATGGATGAAATGGGAGTTTTGCCACTGACTCTGAGTATGCTTTAGGCAGTGAAGCACCCACTCTTCCAGCAAACATATTTCTGGTGTTTTGTTTTTCAGTACGCAGCTGGTGCCTAAGCTCTCAGATTTGTTCCAGCTGCAGCACTCATGTGACATGGCTATTAGCTTGATTGGTAGGCAAAGCGAGATGTTTTAAGGACAGTTTAATGTGATAAATTATTGTGTTGCAGGCTGGGTTTAAAAATACTTTGGAGTGAAACAAACGTTTATGGAGCTCTGAAAAAGGCTGCTCAGTTAAGTAATCTCTTTTCCAGCTTTTTCTTTTTCTTTTAAAGGCATGATCCCTGTTGGTTGGTTAGTTAGCGCAAGAACACTCCAGAATATTTCTTTTCTTGTCTTTATTACATAAAAGTAGTCTAGAATTTTGTGCTTATGTAACAGGGAAAAACTAAAGGGAAAGTGATATCTCCTTAGATACTAGAAAAGGTGCAACCCAAACCTGAGGCAATATTAAAATGGAACATTAAAAGGCAAACTAATGTTATTTGTTGGTCACTGCAATAAGATAGAACAGAGATAGTGGAAGGCTATGACAAATGTTCTCTGAATTCATATTGCCAAGAAACCCAATGATAGGTTCTCATTAGGGTTGCTATAAATAAAAAATGACTTGAAGCCACACAACAACAACAACAGAACAGACATAGGACAAGTGTAGACCTTCAGATATGGCTGAACTGCAGCTTCCATTAGTCCTAGCCGATATACCTCCATGATGAAGAATCGTATGAGTTGTAGTTCCTCCCAGGTTAGAAAAACAGTTGCATTAATGGCTTCCTGGGTGTGGAGGTCCCTGCAGGAAATGGTTCACCAGGATGCTTGAGCCCAATGGAATCTGATGGAGATGGTGACAAATGGAATCTTTCTCTGATTCTGTACTAACCAGCAGCCTCACAGGGCTGGTTTGGAAATCAGGAAATTGGTACTGCAGGATAAGGTGGCTGTCATCCTGTTTGTGAATTGCAATTTGGAAAGTCAGATGTACACCATGACATCTCCCTTGTTTGATCATTGCAAATGCAGGAATTCTGTTCCCACCACACAGCAACCAAAATCTCCCCCAAAACTACCATGCAAGGAGTGCAACCCCTCGCCCCAGCCATTTTTGTGTTGTTGGAGAGCAGGGCATTGAGTGGTGACATATCCAACTATTTCCCTGTAGGTGGACATCTTCAAGGACATAATCTGCAGTGAGATGCATTTGCAGTATCCTCCACTATACAATCCAGTTACACAAAAATAGCTGGATGCATCCTCACCTATCCCTCTTGCTCTCTGAGAACAAAGGAATTTCTGTGTTGTGGGGGGATTGTACTGCTTACAGGTTGAGTTTTTGAGGTGTGTGGATTGGGAAATGTAGCTATGGAGACCTAGCTATGTGACAGATGACTCCCAATGCAAGATCTCAGCTTCTGTTTAACCCCTTATGTCTGGTGACCCTTCCTATACAAATTGTCCTTCCACTAATGCAGATCTGATGCCAGATAATTTTGCCAGCTTCTACAGATTCACTATGCTGTCATGAAACAGGAACTCTAGGACATAAACATGATGGATGACCAGTGATTCATATTTGGTAAAAACTGGGCACCTAGATGGAAGAATGTCAGGGGAAAGGTAGGCTGCATGGAGGCTACAAAGAGCACTGCTGCTTCAGCTCCTTAATTGAATGGTGGAGGAAACCAAGGAGGCCAGCACCCAGCACAAGGAAGAAAAGGAAAAAATAGGTAAAAATAATAAAATAGTGCTTGGAAATGGAACTGAATACAATAATAAAATGGCTTATCTTTTTTATTAAGACCTTCTTCTAAAGTGCGGGCACATAGGCCTAGATGCAATTGTTAGTCCCAACTAAGTAAACCAGTTGAATCAATGCAACTTATATAGAGGTTGACTAAGTAGGAGTGCATCAACACTGTACAAAAATGCAGTATGACATTTTCAGGTTTTATGCTTCTCTTATGCTAAGACTTTCTTCCTCAAAAATCCTTTTTAGGGAACAAGAATATAGTCCTCCATTTATGATGTTGCCTTGATTTTATGACTAGGGCCTAAATCCAATTGTTAGTCCCAAATAAAGTAAGCCACTTAACCAATGGAAGCACAGGGTGCATCTACACTGCAGAAATAGTGCAACGAAACCCCTTTAACTGTCATGGCTCTATTGTAAAGACTCTTGGAATTTGTAGTTTTCTGAGGCACAAGCTTTCTTTGGCAGACAATGCTAAAAGCCTTGTAAAAGTACAAATCCCAGGATTCCATAGGATGGAGCTACAGCACTTAAAGTGGTGTCATACTGAATTTTTGTAAGAAGCTATTCCAGTCTTGATACTTTAGTTTAATTAAAAGGGAAAGCAACTGATGGTTAGGACTCATTGTAACGGCAAAACAGGAAAAATTGATAGCAAAGTAATGTCACAGATCATTAGACATGCTAATAGGTTCATAAATGGATGAGCTTTGTTTGTATATAAAGTTACTTTTAACTTTCCAACTGTAATCAAGTGGATTAAAATATTATTTAATCCTGCTCTTCAAAAGTTTGCACTATTAACATATTAAAAGAAATGCATGTCATCCCATATTATTTAATCAAATTATTTTTTCCTAATTAACCTCTTTCAATCTGCAGATTTGCAAGCTATAGTTACATCATAAAGCCTTTGTTATTTTATCCTTATTTTCATAAATAAACCAGTTGCATATGATATGCATTCTACTAAAAATACAGTTTGATCTAACAGCCATTCTTTTGTAGCATAATTTTTTGTTTCAATCCTAAATCCCTGCATTCACTTAGTTCCAGTGGCAACACCTCACATGAAGTTGTCATGTTCTTCTGTCTAAACAGAGCCATGAATGAAGGAATTAACTACAGTTGAGAAATAGCTGCTGGTTTTACATTCTGCTGCCTCTGATCATTGTTTTATATTTGTATATGTTCTTTATTTTACATTTTAATGTGTTGCACACCATGCAGAGACCTAAAGGAAGAGGTGGGAAAATACAAATAAATTTTATTATTATTATCATTAAAATGTATTAATGACAAATAATACCTGCAATATTCATGCAACAAAACCAGTAACTTTCTGCTGCTTATTTTTATTGTTATCCCACCCCTTTGTTGACAGAGGATTGACAATACCCATAATGAAGATGAGATACCTGGCAATTTAATTCTGCCTCCAGAGTGCTTCACTGCAAGGTTCTTCTTCTTCTTCTTCTTCTTCTTCTTCTTCTTCTTCTTCTTCTTCTTCTTCCTCTTCTTCCTCTTCTTCCTCTTCTTCTTCTCCTTTATTTATATAGTGCTGTAAATTTATTTATATATAACTGTAAATTTACTTGTTATTTTTTCTCCCCACAGGTGTATAAATTGGCTTTTGATGCTTGTGAACGAATGGTCTATTATGTTTTTCCTTTGTGTGATTTTTCTGATGTTTCTAATTTAAAAAATAATGGCTGAAATCCTGTTTGACACTTATGAATGTGTAACCTAGAGTTATGCACACATCACTTTTGTATCCAGGCTTAGGGAAAACATAGGGCCTCTGAAAGCCCTCCAATCTCTTTTACCAGGAAGCAGCTACTGTGATTGATGGAGGTTTGTTCCCCTGTCATTCGAGAAACAGAATTCAGGAAACATCAATCTTAGCAGTTGCTCCCCATAAGTGAGAATGGGGGGGGGGGGGGGCTTAGAATGGGATCACTGTGTAGCACTGTAGTTATGGTTTTTATGCATCCAACAGGATTCTGACATTGCTATTTAGTTATAATCTAGCAGGAGGGGGAAACTGAAAAATAATAGTATATATGTTCTATTGAATTGGAAAGCTTTAAACTAATTTGTTAATATTGCCAATGGCATGGCTGGGGCAGGTTTTGCTCAGGAGGAAATTCTACTGACAAAACACAACACTGTTTCTAGTGGGTTTATTTATGTATTATGCTTGCAGAATACTTGATTACTAGAATTATATTGGTGGATTATAGAATCACTCACATTGGTTGTGAAAATGGTCATTGGGAAGGGAAAAATGTGAAAACAAATTAAATTTAAGGGTTTAAAAGCATATAGTGATCATAAATTTTAAAAAAAGAGAAAGGGTCTGACTTTCAACTGAGATAAGCCTTAAACAGAACATGTATAAGAAATGGAAAAATGGGGAAATCACGAAAGAGGAATTCAAACAAATAGCCAGCACATGTAGGGGTAAAGTCAGAAAAGCTAAAGCACAGAATGAACTCAGGCTGGCTAGAGAGGTTAAGAACAACAAAAAGGGCTTTTTTGGGTATGTCCGAAGCAAAAGGAAGAAGAAGGAAACAGTAGGGCCACTGCGTGCAGAAGATGGCAAAATGCTCAAAGATGACAAAGAAAAGGCAGAATTACTCAACACCTTCTTTGCTTCAGTCTTCTCAGAAAAGGCAAAGGGTGGTCAACCTAAGGATAATGGAGCAGAAGACAGAATAGGGGAATCTCAGCACAGAATAAGTAAAGAGATAGTACAGGAATACCTGGTTAACCTAAATGAATATAAATCTCCAGGACCAGATGAACTACATCCTAGAGTATTAAAAGAACTGGCGAATGTAATATCGGAACCATTGGCAATAATCTTTGAGAACTCCTGGAGAACAGGAGAAGTCCCAGCAGACTGGAGGAGGGCAAACGTTGTGCCCATCTTCAAAAAGGGGAAAAAAGAGGATCCCAACAATTATCGTCCAGTTAGTCTGACATCAATTCCAGGAAAGATTCTAGAGCAGATCATTAAGCAGAGAGTCTGTGAACATTTAGAGGCCAATGCCATAATCACAAAAAGCCAACATGGGTTTCAGAGAAACAAGTCTTGCCAGACAAATCTGATCTCTTTTTTTGATAAAATTACCAGTTTGGTAGATGAAGGGAATGCTGTGGATATAGTATATCTTGATTTCAGTAAGGCCTTTGACAAGGTTCCCCATGACATTCTTGCAAACAAGCTCGTAAAATGTGGGCTAGACAAGGTAACTGTTACATGGATTTGTAACTGGTTGACTGACCGAACTCAAAGGGTGCTCAACAATGGCTCCCTTTCATCCTGGAAAGAAGTGACCAGTGGGGTCCCACAGGGTTCTGTCCTGGGCCCAGTGCTATTCAATATCTTTATTAATGACTTGGATGACAGAATTGGGGGCATACTTATCAAATTTGCAGATGACACCAAATTAGGAGGAGTAGCCAATACTCCAGAAGACAGGATTGAAATTCAGAATGACCTGAATATACTAGAAAGCTGGGCCAACGCTAACAAAATGAAATTCAATGCGGAGAAATGTAAGGTTCTGCACCTAGGGAGGAAAAATGAAATGCACAGATATAGGATGGGGGACATCTGGCTGAATGAAACTATGTGTGAAAGGGATCTAGGAGTCCAAGTAGACCATAAGTTGAACATGAGTCAGCAGTGTGATGCAGCAGCTAAAAAGGCCAATGCTATTTTAGGTTGCATCAATAGAAGTATAGTGTCTAGATCAAAGGAAGTAATAGTGCCTCTCTATTCTGCTTTGGTGAGGCCCCACCTGGAATACTGTGTCCAGTTCTGGGCACCACAATTCAAAAAGGATGTGGAGAAACTGGAGCGGGTCCAAAGGAGGGCAACTAAGATGGTGAAGGGTCTGGAAACCATGCCCTATGAGGAACGACTTAGAGAGCTGGGGATGTTTAGCCTGGAGAAGAGAAGGTTAAGAGGTGATATGATAGCCCTGTTCAAATATTTGAAGGGATGTCATATTGAGGAGGGAGCAGGCTTGTTTTCTGCTGCTCCAGAGACCAGAACGCGGAGCAATGGATGCAAGCTGCAGGAAAAGAGATTCCACCTCAACATTAGGAGGAACTTCCTGACAGTAAGGGCTGTTCGACGGTGGAACACACTCCCTCGGAGTGTGGTAGAGTCTCCATCCTTGGAGGTCTTTAAGCAGAGGCTGGATAGCCATCTGTCGGGGATGCTTTGACTGGGAGTTCCTGCATGGCAGGGGGTTGGACTGGATGGCCCTTGTGGTCTCTTCCAACTCTATGATTCTATGATTCTATGATTCTATGATTCTATGTCAAGAGACTTATATGACACACACACATTCAGTGTTTTGTCATAACAGTATCTCTTAAGCCAGTAATTCTCAAGATATTTGATGCAGCAATGTTCTTTTAATGTCCCAGGAACTGGTATTTCAGAGCTCTGGCTAATACCATAGAATCAGAGAATCATAGAGTTGGAAGAGACCACAAGGGCCATCCAGTCCAACCCCCTGCCATGCAGGAACTCTCCATCAAAGCATCCCCGACAGATGGCCATCCAGCCTCTGATTAAAGACCTTCAAGGATGGAGACTACCCCAACACTCCGAGGGAGTGTGTTCCACTGTCGAACAGCCCTTACTGTCAGGACGTTCCTCCTAATGTTGAGGTGGAATGTCTTTTCCTGCAGCTTGCATCCATTGTTGCTCGTTCTAGTCTCTGCAGCAGCAGAAAACAAGTTTGCTCCCTCCTCAATATGACATCCCTTCAAATATTTGAACAGGGTTATCATATCACCTCTTAACCTTCTCTTCTCCAGGCTAAAGTAGACAGGCTAAAGTCCGTCTACCAGTCAGTAGACGGACTACAACTGGTTCGTTCTTTCCTGGAAATTTTCTGCCAACCAGTAACCAATAGCTTATGGACCAGCACTGATCTGCAGTCTAAAGCGCAGAATGAACTCAGGCTTGCTAGAGAGGTTAAGAACAATAAAAAGGGCTTTTTTGGATATGTCCGCAGCAAAAGGAAGAAGAAGGAAACAGTGGGGCCACTGCGTGCAGAAGATGGCAAAATGCTAACAGGGGACAGAGAAAAGGCAGAATTACTCAACACCTTCTTTGCTTCAGTCTTCTCAGAAAAGGCAAAGAGTGCTCAACCTAAGGATAATGGAACAGGAGACAGAATAGAGGAAATTCAGCACAGAATAAGTAAAGAGGTAGTACAGGAATACCTGGCTAATCTAAATGAATATAAATCTCCAGGACCAGATGAACTACATCCTAGAGTATTAAAAGAACTGGCAAATGTAATATCAGAGCCATTGGCAATAATCTTTGAGAACTCTTGGAGAACAGGAGAAGTCCCAGAAGACTGGAGGAGGGCAAATGTTGTCCCCATCTTCAAAAAGGGAAAAAAAGAGGATCCCAACAATTATCGTCCAGTTAGTCTGACATCAATTCCAGGAAAGGTTCTAGAGCAGATCATTAAGCAGAGAGTCTGTGAACACTTAGAGGCCAATGCCATAATCACAAAAAGCCAACATGGGTTTCAGAGAAACAAGTCCTGCCAAACGAACCTGATCTCTTTTTTTGATAAAATTACCAGCTTGGTAGATGAAGGGAATGCTGTGGATATAGTATACCTCGATTTCAGTAAGGCCTTTGACAAGGTTCCCCATGACATTCTTGCAAACAAGCTTGCAAAATGTGGGATAGACAAGTTAACTGTTACATGGATTTGTAATTGGTTAACTGGCCGAACTCAAAGGGTGCTCAACAATGGCTCCTTTTCATCCTGGAGAGAAGTGACCAGTGGGGTCCCACAGGGTTCTGTCCTGGGCCCAGTGCTATTCAACATCTTTATTAACGATTTGGATGACAGAATTGGGGGCATACTTATCAAATTTGCAGATGACACTAAACTGGGAGGAGTAGCTAATACCCCAGAGGACAGGATCAAAATTCAAAATGACCTGAATAGACTAGAAAGCTGGGCCAGTGCTAACAAAATGAAATTCAATGCGGAGAAATGTAAGGTTCTGCACTTAGGGCGGAAAAATGAAATGCACAGATATAGGATGGGGGACACCTGGCTGAATGAGACCACATGTGAAAGGGATCTAGGAGTCCAAGTAGACCATAAGCTGAACATGAGTCAACAGTGTGATGCGGCAGCTAAAAAAGCCAATGCAATTTTAGGCTGCATCAATAGAAGTATAGTTTCTAGATCAAGGGGAGTTATAGTGCCACTCTATTCTGCTTTGGTCAGGCCCCACCTGGAATACTGTGTCCAGTTCTGGGCACCACAATTCAAAAAAGATGTGGAGAAACTGGAGCATGTCCAAAGGAGGGCAACTAAGATGGTGAAGGGTCTGGAAACCTTGCCCTATGAAGAACGCCTTAGGGAGCTGGGGATGTTTAGCCTGGAGAAGAGAAGGTTAAGAGGTGATATGATAGCCCTGTTTAAATATTTGAAGGGATGTCATATTGAGGAGGGAGCAAACTTGTTTTCTGCTGCTGCAGAGACTAGAACGCGGAACAATGGATGCAAACTGCAGGAAAAGAGATTCCACCTCAACATTAGGAGGAACTTCCTGACAGTAAGGGCTGTTCGACAGTGGAACACACTCCCTCGGAGTGTAGTGGAGTCTCCTTCCTTAGAGGTCTTTAAGCAGAGGCTGGATGGCCATCTGTCAGGGATGCTTTGACTTGGAGTTCCTGCATGGCAGGGGGTTGGACTGGATGGCCCTTGTGGTCTCTTCCAACTCTATGATTCTATGATTCTATGATTCTACCACTTTGAGCAGCACTGCCCTAAGCTTTAATGGCGCTGTGCCAGTGTGAAACTCCTAAAAGTAGCAGAGTACACTTTAATCACTGTGCATACTATTAAAGGGGGGATTTAGTGAATGCAATGAACCTTAATTTTCAGAGATTAGGTCAGAACTGTGAAGTTGAAATTACATTGAATTCCAGAATGTAGCAAAGTGTTGATAAATATCTGATTTCCATGTTATGAGATGGTGGCATTTGTTTGCATTGAAAACACTGTGCAGTCTATATGACCTAGTCCACCTGAGAGTCCAGCTCTGCTCTGCTGATGGTTCAGGTTATGGGAGAGACAACTAGAACTGGAACTGCTAGAGTACCATGGTCAGCAGCACAGCTATTTATTTCAAGGCCACAAAGAGCAGCCTTGTTGCTCTTTTACCAACAAGTTACCGCAGCAATGTTTTGAGCAACTGGCTGGTATTTGTAAGTAAGCCAGGAGAATCTCTCTGCATGTCTCCCTTGTGCTGTGTCTGGCTTCTAAAAAGAACATTTTGTGTGGAAAGTGTTTTAATGCCTCTCCATTCCAGACCTTGGGGTCAGGGGAGGCCTCTTAGAACAGGGGCCAATTTTCTCCAGCCCCCCTTGAGCACTGCACTCATAGCAAACCCAAATGCCTCAATTTTCCTCTCCAGTACTTCTCAAAATGGTTACTGGAAGTGCTGTTGTATCACTTCTGTTGCAATATTGAGAGGGATTGAAGAGGAAAACAAAGGTACTGAGGAAGGGTTGTATGGTGTTCTGGAGAATCAGTGTGGTATGGTGGTTTGAGTGTTGGACTATGACTCTGGAGACCAGGGTTCAAAATCCTCACTCAGCCATGGAAACACACCAGGTGACCTTCAGGAAGTCACTCTCTCTCAGCCTCAGAGAAATGCAAAGGAAAAACTCCCAACTGAACAAAATTTGCCAAGAAAAACCCATGATAGGGTCATCTTAGGGTCACCATTAGTTGGAAAGGACTTGAAGGCACACAACAACAATAAATGATGTTCTGGGGTGGAGATATTTTGGAGGATTTCAAGTCTTACGGGAGCTTTCTGCCTGGTTTTGGGACACACATTGCCAGAAAACCATGCAGAAAAAGTTATCTGTTTTGGGAAGGGGTATAGGCAGGCTTTGTGGGGACTGGTAAGAGATTTCAGGGTCCATACAAATGGTGTCCAAGGCTTTAACATGGCCTGCAGACTGCAGTTTGCCCACTCTTTTCTTAGAAGGATGTGTGCCTAGAGAACATGAGATCTGAGCAGCACACCCCAGCTGAGAAGCACAAGGGACCCTTTCTGACATCTTAGAGTCAATGCTGCTGGAAACCTTGGTTTTTGAGGTTCACATGACAATATATAATGTACATCTAATATTTTATAAAGTCTAACATTACATAAAAGAGACTACCCTATCCTTTCAGCCATGAAACCCACTGGGTGACCCTGGGCAAGTCATATTCTCACTGTCTCAGAAGATGGCAGTGGCAAACCAGCTCCAAAAGAACATGCCAAGAAAACCCCATGATTGAACCTCAGGGTCATCATAAGCCAGAAATGTCTTGAAGGGATACAACAACAACAACTGTCCTTCAGAGACAGGAAAGGAAATAAAGTCATTACCTTGGGGTCCTATTGCTTCTAAACAATGAGTTTCTCATTTTAATTACAGCTACATTAACATACGTTTGCAAAGCATTATCTCTTTACAAGTATTTCTGGTAAAAGGCAGCTCTTGTGATAATTTGCACCATGAAGGCAAAAAACAAAAACAAAACAAAACAAAAAAACTAATTACAGCTCAGTTTTCAATACATGTGGTAAGACTTTCAAAGTTAAAAAGAAGGGCCTGAATCCAGAGGAGCTGTTTTCTATGGACACACTTTTGAAGGAGGTTGTTCTGGATTTAATCCAAGGTGGCTAAGAAGTTTTCCAAATATATGAACCTCTTCAAGGCCTTGGAAATTAGCTGACAAGTAAACAAAACAGAAACTCAAAACTCCACATAATAATAATTATGGAAGTATTTCATCTTACCTATTCAGGTTTCCCTATGTTTGAGTAAGGTAAGAACATTATTATGATAGTCATTGTTCACCCCAAACTACCTGGGATGCTATTCTACAGTCTGACAGCTGGCTTCCAATTAACAGTAGGATTTTGTTGTCCCTACTGCCCTAGTAGAAAGCTCTGTCGGCACAGGTCCCTAATATGGTTGTAAACTGGTTCTCTTGCCAAGGGCCCTTTCAAATTGCATAATTCTAACATAAATGAGTCCACCTCAACTACCATGGCTACATTCTATGGAATCTTGGGATTTGCAGTCTGATGCTGAACTAGAGGAGGCTATCCAAATGCGAATTCGAATTGTTCCTCCCCAACTTCAAGTCTCAGGATTCCATAGGATGATAGCATGACAACTAGAATGAAATCATAGTTTTATAATAATGTAGAAGCAGGAGCCAGTGTGGTGTTGGACTAGGACACTGGGAGACCAGGGTTCAAATTCCTACTCAGTGATGAAAAAAACACTAGGTGACTGTGAGCAACTCACACTCTCCCAGCCTCAGAGGAAGGCAAGAGGAAACCTCCTCTGAACAAATTTTGCCAAGTAAACCCCAGGATAGGTAGGGTTAGCATAAGATGGAAATTACTTGAGGGGAAACAGCAACAAAGTGTAGCAGGGCCCATGGAATTATGTTCCACACAAGGATGATGGGGTTATCAGATTTGCAGATGATGCAAAACTGTGCAGTGAGGCTAACACATTAGAAGATAAGAACAGAATTCAAAGGGGCCTAGATAAACTAGTAAATTGAGCAGAAATTAATGAAATCAGATTCAGTGTAGATAAATGAAAAGTTATACATTTAGGCAACAAAAACCATCCCTGTATGGGATGGAGAATACAGGGATCAGCAGTACTACATGTGAAAGGGACCTTGGGATTATTGTTGATCATAAATTGAACATGAGCTAACAGTGTGATGCTGCAGCAAATAACAGGAATGCTATTTTGCCTGCATTAATAAAAGTATAATGACCAAGTTCAGAGAAGTAATAGTCCCACTTTATTCTGCATTAGGAGCTTGACAGACCACCCAAAAAGAGCGGTCTGGAGCCACCCCTTTCTGCTGTGGAGGGACGCTGCAGCCACCAAACTGCAGTAAAAAGAACCTGGTTCTTATGGCATACTTGTGATGTCAGTGATGCACAGTGTGTGAAAAGGACGCCACCATGATGACATTGCCATTACATACTAGGGTTCCAGACTGTGCTGTTGCTGCACGGTCCAGAACCCTAGTATCGCCGCCACCATGCCCCTTTGGGGCCATCTGTATCGGCCCATAGTTAGGCCTAACCATTCTTATCCCCTGGAAAAGCGTTTAGCAGTGAGGTAATCAATTCACCCTGAAGATTACTGCCCTGGGACATAATTTTCAGTATTATATACCTCCACCTAAACACTAGCACGTTGATCTAGTTTGTAAATGTGCAGACACTCTGTTGGTTCTACTAGGCTATTGAATCAGCCAGCCACTCCACTTGCCAAATTGAGCCATCTCAATTCCAGACACCCCTTGATTGGAACCAAGCTTCAAGGTTGGTAAAGTATCACTGTTAGCAAGGCCTCAACTATTCACCTTCTTCAACCTTTGCTTCATAGTTCTTGTGTGTGTGCATGAATGAATGTGTGTGTGTTGATTATTTTGTTAATAAAACTACAAAGCCTATTTGGAATTGCCTCTCGAGTTCAGTATGATTTGGAACTGATATAGGAACTTATTGCATGGACAAAAACCTGACTGCACCTGAACAGGATGCAGCTGGGTTGCAGGATGCAGGCGGGAATTATCACACATAATTCATTGCCAATTCTGCTGGTCGAGTTAATTCCAAGGCTGACTGTTGATTCCAAGGCTGACTGTTGCCCCAGCCAAACTATTTTATTTGAGCTATTTAAATTCTCCTAAACATATTAATTTGTGGGTATCCTCCCAGGACTCCAGCATTTTGCGTAACACACCAAAATACTGTGCAGTGTGAATTGGGCCTGGGACAACACTAGAGGTATTATTTGGCATGTTTTCATTTCTGAGAAATCCTGTGTATCTCATGGCACTCCCTTCCCATCTGCAAAGTGACCGTATTACCCAGAAATGCATCTTATCAGTTGTTCCCAGAGCTCTTGAGATGAAAGTAGTGCTCTGATTTATATTCCATAGATGTAATTTGTCTCTAATAACATTATACAGAAATAAAAGGGGGCAAATAGCAAATTGTATTGAGCAGTGGTTTATATTTTAGCTTCTAACATGTATGTTGTGGCATTCAAGCATGTTATTAAGAACTAGATTTATTCTTTCTTTCTCATAAAATGGTCTATTTATCCCTTCTTGAAAACAGTCCAAAGCAGCTCACAACATAAATCAAGACACTTCAAATTCAAATAGATGCCCATCTGGACAAAGTGATGCAAAGCTGTGTTTTATGTTAAGCATACTGTGGCCGAGATCCTATTGCTAGTTGCAACCCAAATAGATTCATTAAATCAATTGATGAATCTAAGTCATGTATGCCCACTGATTCAATGGGTCTGCTCTAGCTGGAATTAGCAACTGCATTTATGCAGATATGAACACTGGAGTAATCTGATGCTTAGCCTTTGATCTATCATGTAGGACTTTCCTTATGACAACTTGGGACAATTACTAGCATTAATGTTGACTATGTAATGTTCATGATGATTTAAAATCCTTTCTATTTGTCTGTTATGACTAAAAGATATATAAATTGCTATTCACTTTTAACAAGCATTATATTCAGGTAGATTATATTAACCTTATTATTAACTGCCAACAAGTTCACTTCAATTTGTGGTGACTGTATAAAAGAATGATCTTCAAGTCACCCTTTCAACAGCCCTGCTCAGGTCCTACAGGCTCAGGATTGTGGTTTCCTTGACTGCGTCTGTCCATCTGGAATGTGGTCTTCCATTTTTCCTACTGCCTTCTCCTGTTGTTGTTGTTGTTGTTGTTGTTAACTGCCCTCAAGTTGACCCTGACTCATGGTGACCCTGTGGATGAGACAGCTCCAATCCACCCTATGCTCCACTGCTCTAATTAGTTCCTGCAGATTCAGGCCCACAACCTCCTTGATTGAGTCTGGCATGTGTGGTCTTTCTCTTTTTCTACTACCTTCTACCTTTCTTAGTATTATTGTTTTTTCTAATGAGTCATGCCTTCCCATGATGTAGCCAAAATACAATAGCCTCAATTTCATTATCTTAGCCTCCAGGGAAAGTTCAGGATTGATCTGTTCTAGGACCCATTTGTTTGTCTTTTTGGCCATCCATGGTATTCTCAACACTCTTCTGCAGCACTACATCTCATATGAGCTGATTTTCTTCCTATCTTCTTTCTTCACTCTTCAGCTCTCACGTCCATACATGGTGATGGAGAATACAGTGGCTTGGATTATTCTAACTGTGGTGCTCAGAAGATTGCTTATCTTTAGGATCTTGCCTAGTTCTGCCATGGCTGCCCTTCCCATTCTTAGTCTTCTTATTTCTTGACCGTAGTCTACGTTCTGATCAATATTTGATCCAAGGTATTGGAAATCTTTAACTATGTTGATTTCCTCATTATCTAGGCTGAATTTATGCATACCCTCCATCATCATCATTTTTGTTTTCTTTATGTTCAGCAGTAAGCCTGCCTTTGCACTTTTTTCTTTGACCTTCCTTAGTAAATTTCCCAAGTCTGTGATGTTTTCTGCTAGTAGTATGGTGCCTTCTGCATATCTTAGACTGTTGATGTTACTTCTTCCTGTCTTCCAGTCTGTCCATCCATAATGAGGTCTTCCTGTTTTGCTACTGCCTTCTGCTTTACCAAGCATTATAATTTTTTCTAGTCAACCATATCTTCTCATGATATGTCCAGAATACAACAGTTTGTTTTGTCATCTTGGCTTCTCGAGAAAGTACAAGTTTGATTTGCTCTAGGACCTATTTATTTGTCTTTTTAACAGAGTTGAAATTCAACTGATTTTCTTCCTATTAGCTTTCTTCACTGTCCAGTTTTCACAACCATACATACAAATGAGAAATATGATGGCATGGACAACCCTATTCAGTATTCAATTATATGCCTTTCAAGATCTTATTTGGTTCCTTAGTAGCTGTCCTTCCAAGTCCTACTCTTCTGAATTCTTGATTGCACTCTCCATTCTGATTAATGACTGAGCCAAAATATGGAAAATCACAAGCTATTTTAGTGTCTTCATATCTACTCATTATTTTTGCTTTCTTAATGTTCACTTGTAAACCTGCCTTTTCACTTTCTTTACTGACCTTTTTTCAACAATCTTTGCTTTTTTCTGCTAGTAGTATGGTTGTATGTGCATATCTTAAACGGCTAAAGTTCCTTCTTTGAATTTTCACATTTTCTTCCTCCAATTGTAATCCTGCTTTATGTATGATATATTGCAGCCTTGCCTGTGGCCCCCTTGCCAATTGGAAACCATTCTGTTTCTACATATTCTGTCCCCAGCAGCCTCTTTGCTTGAGTTTCTTTCATGAAACCAACTTGGACTTTTGGCATTTCTCAATCCATATATGGTAAAGGTCTTTGCTGTACAATTTTGCGCATCACTTTGTTTTCAAAGGAGATTAATGCAATGCTCCTGTGGTTAGTGCAATCCCTGGTGTTCCCTTTCTTGGGGTTGTTGCATTCTGGCAGGCCATTTTCTAAACAGCTCTGTAAATACCTGGGCATGTATATTGATTGTTTCCAATCTCTGGGCCATTGGTTCCTCCCCCCCCCCCCCTCATATTTCTTGACAGATTCTAGTTAGAACTAGAGTAGACTTTGTTTCTGTATGCCATCTGTGCCTGATGATTTGTATTCTCAGAAGTGCTCTAAGTGCAGCTTGCAATTCACTTTCTAAAATTGGAGGTTTGTCTTTATATGATTCTTCCTCAGATTAATCTCTCATTGTCTTATGTTCTTTCTATTGCTCTTCACTATTATTTCGACTCAATTATATAATGTGTTCTGCTGCTGGTTGTAGAGCATCTTCACTTTTGGTTTAAATTTCCCTTAAATTTCTTGTAGAAAGGGTCTCTTGTTCTTCCTTGTGTTGTTATTATCACTTTCTCTTTCTCTGTGTTTATTATTATAGCAGTTATCCCTGTGTTTTTTTCCCTAAGCTTTGGCCTTCCATTCCATGCCTCATGAAAATATTGCCATTGTACTGGGACTGTGTTTCTTTAATGAGCTAAGTCCACTAGAAAACTCTGTGGTAGGAAGAGTGAATTCTAGAGAAAAAATAGTCTTCAGGTTTTGTTTGAAAGCCGATCTGTGCATTTAAGATGTCAGATTGCATAAGCATCATGCTGACCTTGACATTTACAACACTTTCCTTTTGTTGAGAAACATGCATGGTCAATTTTGGCAAATTAAAGACACTGTTAGACTTTGACCAAATTTCTCATAGTGTTTCCAATTGAAAATGCCCTTGTTTTGGTTCATGACCAAAATGCCTGGCTCCTGCAAATCCAAATAATAAAATCTGGGCTGTGCAATTTTGTGTTCTTAGGAAAATGAAGATTTCAGTTTACAAAAGAAGGATATTAATTTGGTTAATGTACAATTCTTTCTAACTGTATGAATCTATTGTTTTCTTTTTTTTCCACTGGAAATATACTTTTTTTCTTATATTGTCGTACTGTTGCTTTAGTTTTATTCCATCATCCTTTTAACTGACTGTTGAAACTTCTATTTGGCCAAGGTTATTCAATGCATTTGATCATTATGTTCTATTTGTTGAAGTTCCACTTTGTTTGCTTGTAGTTTTATGTTTATTTAATTATTCAAAGTACTTGTTCATTGTCTTTTGTTCCCCAGACATTTAAGACAATGCACAATAGGTAAAACAGTCTTTACAAATAATTCAAAACCACTTTTTAAAAAGCCACACAATTAAAATGTTTCCAAATGTTAACCCTAAAACTGAACATAAGAATCAAAGGCCAGAAGTAACCTGAGAGTAAAAGAAAAAGAATAGTACTTTCTTTCAGCAGCAGCAACAGTAAATTCTTTTATTTTGGATAAAACCTTTGCCCTGTATTATCTATCACCTACTTAGTATACCTAATTAAATCCTCAAACCTGATGCAAACACCAATCACCAGCAAAATAGACCTTTTTCTTCCTATGTTTTTGTTTTGTTTTGTTTTATAGGGGTGAAAGTTGCAATCATGACAATAGTGTCACAATCATGACTACGTAGCAATCATGAGTATGAAACGGTTATGAATGATTAAATGTTGCTGTTTCCTATCCACAATCCTTACTTAGGGGTGAAACACACACATGCCATGGCCCCAATCTGCCTTGAATCCAGACAAAAAGGGAATGGCAAAGATCCGCTCCTTTTGTGGCTGGGCAAAAGCTGGCTTTTCCTGCCCTACCATGGCCCCATGGCGGCTTCAAACTACTGTGGCAGCATGCAGCATATAATCTCCATGTCACTGGAGCTCCTTGAAGCCACCCACATCTGGACAGCCACCAAATGTCTGGGCAGCTTTGGGGCACATTCAAGCTGCACGTTCAAGCTGCGCAGACAGTGACTTTAGAGGGCCATCTGTTGTGGCCCTTAATCATGATTGTGACACTTTTGCCATGATTGTAATGCCTCTCTCAACCTACCTTACTGGGCATTAGCTGCATGGGGAGAAGAAGGGCTATTCTTCTGGTGTATGGGAACATGGACAAATGATGTTTTTCAGTTTTGCTGGGGTGAGAGGAATAGGGACAGGAGAGGTTACTTAATTCAGCATACATAGTTATATTTAGCTAAGTAGCTACTGGCCATTGTATTAATGAAAAATTTGCAAAGAAGTTCTGAAACATACACACACACACACATATACATATATATATGCATATACATACATATATGTGTGTGTGTATTAAAAAAACTCATAAACTACTGCAGTGGGGAAAGACACATTTGATTTTTCCCCCCCATTCATTCTTGTGCACACACCCCTTGTGGGCTGCATGGCCACTCCCAGAGCAACTCATTCCATAAATTTATCCAAATACAGCTTATTTTGGCAGGCTCTGTATTGCTTTGAGGAGGTGGGAGGATGTTATAAGGTCATGAGAGTCAAATTGCCACTTTGTTGTGGTGTTTGTTTGTGCTTTAAATCTTCCAAGCCATTTGGGGACTGCTTGGATGTCTCTGTAGGGTTTGATGGAACTTCAGAGACCATAGAATGGGAACCCAGGGGCTGCATGTGGCCCAAGGGCTGCACAGGAAAAGTGTTTGGTCAGATACAAAATGATTATATCAGCACTGAGAATATCTGGGATCCCTTGGAGGTCTCAGGCAGATATTAACATTTTGTGTCTGGCAACAGGAACATAGCCAGATATTTCTGAAATCCTGCACATTCCCCATGAATGGGATGGAAGGGCTGTGTGTGTGTGTGTGATGGGGTTTCACTGTCTATACTGTAAGTCCAGATAGTCCAGATAGGTGCTACATAGTTCAGCCTGGTATAGCTCCAGTATTACAGGATTGCAGCCCATGAGTGTTTGATAAACGGCAGGCCTAGGCTGTCTAAAGTTAAAAAAATCTTTATGATAAAAATGAATTGTTTCCTGGTACAAAAATCCTACTTGTCTACAGTTTGGTAATATAACAATAAATAACAGTTTCCTGTTCAGTGTATTTGCTTTCCCTCAGGCAGTATATCAGTTTCTCAAGCCATCTTAAGGGCAAACTGCATGTTATATAGAACTGCATGAAACAAAATCATGTTGATGTGTTTATTTCCTCAATGAAGAGTGATCTCCAGAGATTGAGTCTTTGAGTGCTATCGGCTGCTAATAACATTCCTTCTAGTCCTTTACCAATAAAAAATTCATGCCATAGATTCTCTCAGGGTTTCAGGTACATTTGTTACTGACTAGTCAAAGTCAGTTTGATATATATCGCTCCTGCCAGATGTGCATTCTCACAAGATTTGTTTTAATTATATATGAGAACATCTTCAATGTGTATTTAACAGCTTCAGTGCAGAATAGAGCTCAAAATACCTCGCTCTTTGGAGTGTATTAAAACAGTTTGGATTCAAGTTTGAAGAGAGGAAGACTTCTAGATGTAATTTTTTTTATGGCTGATATGTTTTCCAAGTGCCTAAGAAGCTTCGGGGAAATAAAATGTTACCTCACTCCTACTGAAGACAGAGAAAAAAGCCTGCTTCCAGTTTCAGTAATTCTTTATTTCATTTATCTAACAACGTAAATCTCCTTGCAGCTACAGGATCATCTTGCTCTTAGATTTGTTTTGTATAAATTATCTATCATTTTTATATGCATGGCTACTTCTTCAATATGTTATTCAGAATACTAGTACTTATTTCTGGAATGCACTTTGTCTGTACTTTTAATGTCTGACAGGGAATTTTAATTCTATTTTCCTGTTTTATTTAAACTGTGTTTAGGATAATAAAGAAGAAGGTAGGGTGTTGCCCTCACACGGATCATGGTTGATGGTTGTATAGTGTGAAATAGATGGGTGAATAAGGAAAACGAAATGAAGGTTTAGGAATTGTGGTTATAGAGAAAATGAGAAAGAGGGTATATGAAATGAAAAAAATATATTAATGGATTAGGACTTGCTGGGCTGCCAGCATCAGTATGTGAATATGTATGTACATTTGTCCTGGTTTGTGCGGTGTGAGTTGTTTTTGTATATGCATAGATGTTTAACAAAAGTATTTTTTTTTTAAAAAAAAAATGTGTTTCATCTAATAAGCTTTGAGTTCAAGGGGAAAGAATTGATAAAAAATAAGTAAATAAATAAATGTTACTTTAGATAATGGCTAGCATCCCATATGACGATTATGAATGCATAATCTGGAGCGGTGGCTCAAGTGGTTAAGATGCTAACTCTGTTTATTGCAAGATCGGCAGGTTGGCAGTTCAAGGTCCAGGTGGCATGTGATGGGGTGATTCCCATCACTAGTCCCAGCTTCTGCCAGCCTAGCAGTTTGAAAGCATGCAAATGCAAGTAGATAAATAGGTACCACTCTGATGGAAAGGTAAACAGTATTCTGCACAATCATGCTAGTCATATGATCACAGAGTAGTCTCTGACAATGCTGGCTCTTCGGCTTAGTAAGGGAGATGAGCACTGCCCCCTATGATTGGACACAACTTGTCAATGGGAATACCTTTTCCTTTACCTTTACTTTTCATCTTCAGTTATGCACATATAACTCTTTTGTATTCAAGTTTCCTGTGTATCCTCTAGTTTAGGGGCTAAGTAGGGACTGTGAAAGTCATGCAGTCTGAACTTACCACGAAGCATGTAAGTTTGTTCCCCTGTCACTTGGGCAGCAACTGGTCACCATCCCCATCTCCCTTGTATGAGTAGTCTCCAACATGAGGGTGAATTGCCTCGCAGGTAAGGCGCCACAAGGAAAACACAAGAACACCAGGCTGGAGTGAACATGGCCACAACTTTATTTTGAACCAGCACAAACAATAGGGTTGGCCCAAAGCATAAGGTCTGGATCTGGACATCAGCCAAACCCCTGTTGGCTAATGAATGGTTGCTTGTAGCCAAGCATCGGGATGACGTAGGTGCCAAGCCCCGCCCTAAAGCACAGTCGGGCAACTGTGCTCCTCCCAATCGATTTGCAAGGCACTCTAGTCACCGGGTGTCAACTGACTGTGGCCCCCGCACTGGCCACATCAGCACGCTCCATACACCCGGGTTGCGAGGACTCCCGATCCAGAGCCATCGAGCCCTGGAAACCCCTCACCCCAGATCCAGGCCTATGCTGCCGCCCCCGCACAAGTTGTGACAAACAACTCCCAGGGAGGGAGGGTGGGAGAGCCGAACGAGGCAATGGCGCTTCTCCCTGCCTTCGGCCTGCTAATATAGGCCCAATGACCAATCAGGGGCGAGCGTAGCAGCGCAGCCCCGCCCCCAAAACCGCCTCGGCCAATCAGGGAAGGAGGCGGGCAGCTGGGAGCCAATCAGGCAGCCCGCCTCCACACCACTGCACTCTGGGACATGTAGTCCCTTCCTCAGAAAAAGGCGGGCAGGCTTCCCGCGCTCTCCCTCCCGGCAGCCAATCACAAGGGAGCCCGCCCGCGCAATGGCTGCCGGGACGGGGACCGCGGCGGGCGCCTAAAATGGCGCTTCCCGCGCACGGCAACTGCGCCGGCCCGTTGAATCGGGCGGCACGAATTGCCTCGCAGGTAAGGCGCCACAAGGAAAACACAAGAACACCAGGCTGGAGTGAACATGGCCACAACTTTATTTTGAACCAGCACAAACAATAGGGTTGGCCCAAAGCATAAGGTCTGGATCTGGACATCAGCCAAACCGCCGTTGGCTAATGAATGGTTGCTTGTAGCCAAGCATCGGGATGACGTAGGTGCCAAGCCCCGCCCTAAAGCACAGTCGGGCAACTGTGCTCCTCCCAATCGATTTGCAAGGCACTCTAGTCACCGGGTGTCAACTGACTGTGGCCCCCGCACTGGCCACATCAGCACGCTCCATACACCCGGGTCGCGAGGACTCCCGATCCAGAGCCATCGAGCCCTGGAAACCCCTCACCCCAGATCCAGGCCTATGCTGCCGCCAAACAGACGGTGAGGAACGAACTGCCTGCCGCCAACCCTATCAATAACGCATGCTGGCTCCACACAAAACCAATAGAACAGAAAAAACAATCATAGGCCCCCAGCAAGGTCCCGGTCCGTTCGGATATAACCCAAATAAGCCTTGGATTTCCAACGTCCCAATTGTTTGATAGAGTCCGCTGACAGTCCAATTTGCGCAGCCGAAGTAGCTGCCCCGATCCGGAAAGAATGTCCCCCAAATTCCTTCGCTGGCAGACCCAAACGTCTGAGGGCCAAACGCAGCACTGCCACCAGCTGGTAACGCGTAACAGGATCTCCGTTAGAGTGGCAAAATAAGGAACCTGTACCAGCTGGGCGTGCATCCAGGAAGGCGTGCAAGGTCCGGACAGGGCACACCGGCGAGCCCCTAAAGCGGTTCAACGTAATAGCGGACCCCTTCCCCAACTGGTCGCATTTGGACCTTCGAACCAATAAGGAAACAGAACCCTTAGTGAAACAAACATCCCCAACCTGAAGAGAACGCTCGGAGGTGTCATTGGCGGAATTAGGAACAAGCTCCCCCAACCTCAGGGCCCCAAAAAAGGCAGTAACGAAAACAGCACGAAGAAGGCCGGCCTCATAGTGGGAAGAGCAAATAACAGGTAAGGCAGCAACGAGCTGCTCAAGCAGCGACAGCGTGATGGGACGTCTGGTATCCAAAGAAGGGCCCTGGGATCGCCTCCAACCTTCCAAGGTCCGCCTGACTTGAAAGGAAGCACAAGGATCATTTTGGCCGGAGGCTTTAGAAAAGAACGATATGCCTGCCAGCAAAACCGAAATGGCCCGAGGGGAAGACCCATTAGAAAATAACCAGGCCATGAAGCCAAGGACAATAGAGGATTGAATGGGCCAATGAGCCAGGATATTACAAGCTCTAAAATATGCAGATAACTTGGGAAAAACCCTCCTGTAAGCCCTTTGAGTGGAAGGAGCAATAGACGACAAAATGCCATTCATAATGATAGAGGTCCAAGGTCCCACAATTCCTGAGGAAACGGAACAGGGGAGGGGTCCGCCTCGGGAGCCAAACGACGGAATCGTTCCTCCTGGAAGCGAGAGAGAGCATCAGCGATGTTATTCTCAAGTCCAGGCACGAACCGGGCAGAAAAAGAAATATTATAAACTAAGCAATCAAGAACCAGTCTCCTGACCAATAACATGACTCTCTCAGAAGAAGAAGACATGCTGTTGACCACGTTGACAACCGCCTGGTTATCACACCAAAACGTGATCTTCTTGTTGGCAAAATCTTTGCACCAAATGCGAATAGCAACCACAATCGGAAACAATTCCAGAAAGGTCAGGTCCTTCAACACATTGCCCTGAGCCCAATCCTGCGGCCACCTTTGTGCGCACCAATGGCCTTGAAAATAAATCCCAAAACCTATACTCCCGGCTGCATCGGAATGCACTTGTAAGCGGTCACCTAACTGCCAGGACTTTTGCCAAATGGCCACGCCGTTAAAATTAGAGAGAAAAGATTCCCAAACTCTGAGATCATCTTTCACACCCTTTGAGATCCTAACCCGATGATGTGGGAGGCGAGCGCCGACTGTGGCCCTGGCCAGCCTGAAGCAAAATGCCCGACCCGGCGCCACCACGCGGCATGCGAAGTTAAGGTGCCCCAGTAAAGATTGGACTTGCTTTAACGTGGCTTTTTTGGCAATCAGAAAATCCGCTAACAGGGCCCTTATCGCTAACAGTTTAGCCTGGGGCAAAGATGAGGTGCCACGGACAGAGTCCAATTGAATGCCCAGGAAAGTGAGAGATGACGCAGGACCCTCAGTTTTTTCCTTCGCTAATGGGACCCCAATCTCTAGGGCCAGGGCAGAGAAGGTGTCTAAGAGCTTCTTACACTCATCAGTGCCTGCCCTTCCTACAAACAAAAAATCATCCAGATAATGGGTCACCAAAGGGGAACAAGCCCTCCGTTTTAGCTCCCACTCAAGAAAAGTGCTAAAGGTCTCAAACGCAGCACAACTAAAGGAGCACCCCATTGGCATGGCCTTATCAAAATACCACCCTTCTCCTACTTTGAAACCTAGCAAACGAAAATCGTTAGGGTGAACCGGTAACAGTCGAAAGGCCGATTGAATATCACATTTGGCCATCAACGCCCCTTTTCCGCAAGAGCGAACCAAGCGGACCGCATGATCAAAAGAGGCATACTTCACCGAGCACAACTCATCGGGAATGGCATCATTCACCGAGGCCCCAGGAGGGTGAGACAGGTGGTGAATGAGCCTAAACTCCCCAGGTGCTTTCTTGGGAACCACCCCAAGCGGGGAAACATGCAGATCAACAAAGGGGGGAGAACTGAAAGGCCCTTCAATCCGTCCAGCCTCAATTTCTTTTTTAATCTTGCTAAGGAGGACGTCAGGCATATCTCGGGCCGATTTTAAATTTCTTGCCACCGAAGGAGGAGGAGGGGCCACAACTGGAATACGAAAACCGGATGAGAACCCATCAGCCAGCATTCGAGCTGCTTCTCTATGAGGATAAGCCTCCAAAAGAGGTAAAAGGGCTCCCACATTAACGGGCGAACGTGCCATCGAGAACCCCTGCAAAGGAAGTGAAGGCACCTCATTTCTGGCTCCCTGACCCGCCGGCATCAGAGGCAGGGGCCCCGTCACGTTTGCCGGCTGCCGAATGGGCAGGGCGCCCTTGTCGAAAGGGCTGAGAACTATTGCGAGAGCAGGAGATCTTGGGGTGAGAACCTCTGCATAATTCACAGCAATGTTCGTACCTACAATGCGCCCGCGTGCAGCGGCCCGCATTGAAATCCCAGCAAGCGAGCCTGCGATCCCGCTTACCCGATGCCTTAAAGGCACCTTTGGACTTAGCTAGAGGGCCCACTTCTAGAAGCCAGATCTCACTGTGGAGTTGATCCCACCGCTCGCGAGAGCTAAGAGACGCCTGCTGCCTGAAAGCTGCATCGTACGCTATGGCTGCTGCCTCCCCTGCCACAGACCTCGCCCGAAGGACATGCAATAAGTGGCAATCTAGATGCCAGGCCCTCTCGGGGAAAGCCATAGCAACCACCGCCTTAAACACGGTATAGCCCTCCAGCCAGTTAGAAAAATTAGGCTCAGCTGGAGGAACTTTCGGGTGCCGCTTGGCCCGTTTTGGAGAAGTGACGGCCCACGCCTCCTGACCCTTCGGCTGGAGGAGAGTGAAGACATCAACATAACACCCCCTCAAAATGAGCTTCCGCACTTTCTTGGACAGGTGAGAGCCCGGAGGGCGATCTCCAGGAGCAGATACAGGGATGGAGGAAGCCTGAGCGTCGACCCATACCCCCTTCAGACCAGGCCTCCAAGCCCTCCTTCTAATGGCCCACAAAGGTAAACCGGGAGCCAAAGCGTGTTCAACCCAATATCCATCGCGACCCTCAGGGGCGCCCGAGGACGTACCCTCCTGTCCCACTACAGTCCCAATTGCACGCGAGGCGGAACGCCTCGACTTCTTCTTCTTCTTTGACTTCTTCTTGTGTTTACGCTTCTTCCTGGTCGAATCAGCTGCCGAAGCTGACGCCAAAATTTCATCATCGGAACTGGACGAATCCGACGAAGAGCTGGAGCTGGAAGACGAGCTGGAACTCGAATCCGACAGCTGTACAGCAACCTCGCGAGCCTGGGTCCCAGGGGTAGAGCCGGACGTCTGACCCGAATCTGCGATCTCGCCCGAAGCTAGATTAACCCCACCGGACACCGATGGAGCCACGCCAGCCACCGCCGAAGAACCACTTGCTGCTAGTGCCTTGGAAATAATATCGGAAAAAGACCGAGCCAGCTCCACCGCCATCTTTTGGGAAATGACCGCCGACGCTTGCAAGGAGGTACCGGTGCCCGTCAAAGTGCTCTCACCAGCAGGAGTGTCTGGCGGCAATGCACCTCGGGATTCATCGTTCAGACGGGCCCCGGCACTCGAAGCATTCCGGCCACGAGGTGTCGAAGCGCGCCCTGCGCGGGCCGATGAGGCCGTCCGCTGCTTGCTGGCGCCTTTCGGCTTAGAAGGCATCGTAGCCACAGGTAAACCCAGCAACCCGAAACAAACTGGGCTTCAGGACAGAGTCGATAAAATAACGTAGGGTGGGCTCAGCAAGACCGAATCCGCGATCACCTCCCCTACAAAACAACGTTTTCAAGGCAAGAGGGCGGGCTCAGCAGGGCCGCAGCCGCGATCACCGCCCTCGAGAAAAAACCGTCAATCCCTGCAGTTCAAGTCGGGAGGATAGGGTAGCAAAATTCACGCACGCCACCCCCACAAAGAACAGACAAAAGAGGCAAGAGGGCGGGCTCAGCAGGGCCGCAGCCGCGATCACCGCCCTCCCAAAAAACCAAAAAAAACAACAACAACACACACACAGTCCAAAGAAAGAAGAGGAGGGGGGGAACCACCCTAAAATGAAAATTAATACCTCCAGACCAGCTAAAGGAGACCACCTGACCAGCCTGTTCACTGCGGCTGACTAGCCACACCGCAGTGGCGCCCCCAGGCTATCTGTGGCTGTTGAAGGCTACAGCCTGCAGGCCAGCCTTCTGCTTCTGGGGGCTACAGCCCGAAGGCCAGCCCACCCCCCCTTAACCGCGGTTTTGTGCCAACCGCGAGGGGTGGAAGCCCACTGTAAGGCCGGGAGTGGCCGGAAGCTTAGAAGGCCACTCTAGCCCCAGCCTGCCAAACCGGGCCTGAATGGCCCAAAAAAAAAAAAAAAACCGGGCCCTGCTCGCCCGGAGCTCTTCCCGCTCGGCTCTGCTCTGCTCAGAGCCGAACGAGGCAATGGCGCTTCTCCCTGCCTTCGGCCTGCTAATATAGGCCCAATGACCAATCAGGGGCGAGCGTAGCAGCGCAGCCCCGCCCCCAAAACCGCCTCGGCCAATCAGGGAAGGAGGCGGGCAGCTGGGAGCCAATCAGGCAGCCCGCCTCCACACCACTGCACTCTGGGACATGTAGTCCCTTCCTCAGAAAAAGGCGGGCAGGCTTCCCGCGCTCTCCCTCCCGGCAGCCAATCACAAGGGAGCCCGCCCGCGCAATGGCTGCCGGGACGGGGACCGCGGCGGGCGCCTAAAATGGCGCTTCCCGCGCGCGGCAACTGCGCCGGCCCGTTGAATCGGGCGGCGCGAATTGTGACAGCTCCTGTTGCACCAGAGGTCACTCACATGAGGGTGTGTGTGTGGAAATGGCAGTCAGTTGCTTCCCAAGTGACAGGAGAAAAGACCTTCATCAACCACAGTATCTGATTCTTGGTAAATAGGGATGGAGGGGCTGAGTTGGAATTCGCTACATAGCACTGTTACTATGATGCTTAGACATATGTAAAGACCACACATTTTGGTCAGCATCTTTTTTGAAATGTGGCAATCAAAGCTGATGCATGCTCATATTTGTTAGACCCTTGCCCTCCATGGGTTCATCAAAGAAGCCAGAGGAGGACCAGACAAGTAGGTAAAGGGAATGCCCCTTTACAGCAAGGCAGGGTCCCAACATGCCTGAAGGAGGCTGTTATAAAAGCTGTACTGAATTATCTTCCCTGGATCTCACTATCATGTTCACTATTGGCCAGTGACTGAAGCAGTTGAAATTTCTTAAAAGAGCATCTAAACCATTCTCTTTTAAGTGCAGCTTGTAATTCAGAATTGAAGAAATTTCAGCTGCTTCAGTATTATTATTCAAGGCATAGAAGACTTGATGTCCCTCTATACAATGTGCATAGATATGTAGGCATCAAAGCCAAAAGCTTCTGATCAAATAATACATCACAGTAGGGGGAGAAACAGTGGCTTCACATTTAGCCCTCTTCAAATTGAGATACAGTATTTGAACTTTGGTTGGTTTTGTGATTTCATCTTATCATGAAAACCTTTTCAATAATGGCACAAGACTGGCCATAGAAATGTTAAGGTGGCACTTTAATATGCTAAACTAAGATATACCAATTTTCCTGATGAAGCCTGAGTTAGTTATGCACTTGCCTTGAGGCAAAAGATGACGAAACGGTAGAGAATGTCACAGGGTCATTCTGAAAATTTAAGAGACTAGATAAAGGTTATGTGTGGCTAGAAGGCACGTAATTCAGATCTGCATTCATTTTTACTGTCTTATTTTGCTGTATCTTCTTTTGTGCTGAATATGTTTTACCATAACTTATTCCTCTGACATTTAATATCATTCATAATGAAAAAAAATACTTTGAGCTGTATAATGTAGTGGAGATCATGAAGCAGGATAAATACATATCAGACAGTATGATAAACACCTTTTTATTGAACCAATTTCATTATGAATGGAAAGAATATGGATGTTTTTAAATGAAGGAGAATCTTCCCTCCCCCAAAGCAATTGTTGTCCAAAGACAAGATGAATGATCACTTACACAAGGAGTTTTAATCTCTTTATGTTGTTGGCTTACTGCATTTTTTGATATTTCATAGGCTCTTTTCAGGCTTAAACAGATCCACACTCATGCATAAACATCATAAACTACCAAAAAAATAAAGTTTTCAAAAAAAGCAAAAAATGTGATTGGGGGTGGGGGGGAGGAATGCCTTTGTGAACATCCACAGAAAATGGCTGAGATCCTAGCTTTGCCCACACTGTTCTGCATCCACCCTTATTCCTTCCAGGCAGATATCAAGCCTGCACCCTGCTAGTGGGAAAGAGAGGCAAGGGATTCAGACCATGAAGTAGCAGCTGGACTAATGAAAAATGAAATGCATAGCTATAGGATGGGGAACACCTGGCTTAACAAGACTACATGTGAAAGGAATCTAGCAGTCCTAGTAGACCACAAAAGATCTAGGGGTAGTTGTGTTGGTCATATACGAAATCCAATTACATCCAAACAATGATACCTTTATTGGGACAACCAACATACACAATTCCATGTTGCAAGCTTTCGAAGTCACAGTGGCTACTTCATCAGGCAAACAGGAGAGAAAAAAAAATGAAGATGTTAGTCATAGGCCTGCATTTTCTGTTTCTGGTCTTAGTTTATATAGTAGGAAGGGCTGTCTTCAGGCTGGCACCTCCCCCTTTGGCCATGTGGTCAAGTTCCAAGATGTTTCCTTGGAATTCACAGTATGTGTGTCAGGGTGGCCAGATACACACACACACACACAGAGAGAGAGAGAGAGGTGCACACATATATACATACATACAGTATAAATACACACACACACACACAGAGTATATGTGTGTCAGGGTGGCCATATATATATATATATATATAGAGAGAGAGAGAGAGAGAGAGAGGGAGGGAGGGAGGGAGGGAGGGAGAATAGGACATGGAAAAATGGATACAAGCTGTTCGACAATGGAACACACTTCCTTGGAAAATGATGGAATCTTCATTTTTGGAGGTCTTTAAACAGAGAATGGATGGCCATCTGCCGGGGGTGCTTTGATTGTGGGTTCCTCCATGGCAGGGGTTGGACTGGGTGGCCCTTAAGGTCTCTTCCAACTCTATGATTCTATGGTTCTATATTTCAGGGGATATATTAGGACCATGAAGGTTCCATGAAAGCAACTTGGGGTTATGCACACATAATTGTTATGGAGGCCCTAGTTTAGAAGAGAAACAGCATAGTATAGTGGTTTGTGCATTTGGACTATGACTCTGGAGACTAGAGTTTGAATCCCCACTCAGCATGGAAACCCACTGGATGGACTTGGCTTCAGAGGAAGGCAAGCCCCTGCAACAATACCTTACCAAGAAAACCTCATGATGGGATCACTTTAGGGTTGCCATAAGTCAGAAACATCTTTAAGTCATACAACAACAAGGGACTGTGACAATCTCCTGCTTTCCACTTATTGGGAAGAAGTCACTGCAACTGATGGGAGTACTTTACCTTGTCACTTGGGAATCAGCTGACTGCTGTTTCCTTTCTTCCTTGCACTAGTGATATCCAGTGAAAGGGGAACTTGTATGACATCATGGGGATCACTCATGGAAGGAAGTGAAAACAGCAGCTAGCTGTTTCCTGAGTGACAGGGGAACAAACTCCCAGACAGATGCTGCCCCATATGTAGAGACTGAGAGTGTCAAGCAACCACTTGTTTTGGTTCTCTTCTTTCTTTTATTGCTGAAAGCATTTGTCTGTCATCCATTGTTTCTTCTTTTTCTTTTTGGTCACTGATAGTGTCTTCCTGCATTCTTCCTTTATTATACTCCTGGCTTCTGACCACAGTTTATCTGGTTCTAGGCCTATGGTGCTTAATAGTGCAAAACTGTTCCTTACGTTGTCTGTAAATTCTGTTGAGATATTGTTCAGATCATATTTTGCAATGATTGGTTTTGATTTCTTCTTTAGCTTCACTCTTATTTTTGATATAAGTAGTTTGTGGTCTGTACCACAATCAGCACCTGGTCTAGTCTAGGCCACCAGAATGGAACCTTTCCATATTTTGCTTCATATTATATAATCTATTTGGTCTTTGTGTCATCCATCTGTGATATCCATGTGCATTGTCTTCTTTCGCATTGTATGAAAAATGTGTTGGCAATGAATAGGTGGTTTGCCTCACAAAAATCTGTCAGATGCTCACTTGCTGTTTCTTTTGCCTAATTGAAACCTTCCTACTGTTTTTGATTCTTCTTTGCTTTCTTCTTTAGCATTTCAGTTCTCTATGATCAGCTTGAAGTCTTGTGCTGGTGTGATGTCGATTTCATCTTGGACTCCTTTATAGAATCTTTCAATTTCTTCTTGAGGCTCAATTTCTTCTTGAGGTAACCTCAAGGCTTAGAAAGGAGACCATGTCACCACAAACACACACTAAATTGCAGCTATTATACACTGCAGTGAATATTTTTGTTGTTGTGTGCCTTCATGTCCCAGTTAAGGCAACCCTCACGCAAACCTATCATAAAGCTGTCAGGATGAGAGAGTGTGACTTGCTTAAGGTCACACCATGAGTTTCCAAGGCTGAAAAGGGATTTGAACTCTGTTCTCCTGGAGTCCTAGGTGAACATCTAAAGTACTGCTACATCTTAGCACAGTCTTAACTTGGTGTGATATGCTTCATGGAAACTGTGACCTTTCCTTAATATTCTGACTATTTTGGTTGTTCATTAGGAAAATACAGTTGACAGTATGCAGCGAGCAGTAATGACCTAGAAATAATTCCCCAGCAGAACCTGACACTTCTGTTTAACTCTAGATAGATGGTTACTGTTTTACTCAGAAAACTGTTTTGTCAAAATACCCCTGAGTCACTATTTAGGATTATTGTGTACCACTCTCATTGGAGGCTGTTACATTTAATCACTTTCTCAGCAAAATCCTCTGGGGTACCACCTGCAATCTTGCTTATAGAAATCAATAAGCCTATGTTGCCAGGAAACAGAAAATGGCTTAAGTAAACACAAAATAGCTTTCCAGGAATTTGTCAGGCACAAAGATACTCACCTTCTGTCTTATATATAGCCAGTTTTGTTCTCTGAAAAGTATATTTTGCTGGTGAAAATAAGGATTGATTCTTCAGAGTTAGCGTCTTGGTTTCTGAAATCTACCTCATACTAGGTCATATATACCTCATACCTCATGTCCAGTTCTGGGCACCACATTTCAAAAAAGATGTGGAGAAACTGGAGCATGTCCAAAGGAGGGCAACTAAGATGGTGAAGGGTCTGGAAACCTTGCCCTATGAAGAACGCCTTAGGGAGCTGGGGATGTTTAGCCTGGAGAAGAGAAGGTTAAGAGGTGATATGATAGCCCTGTTTAAATATTTGAAGGGATGTCATATTGAGGAGGGAGCAAGCTTGTTTTCTGCTGCTGCAGAGACTAGAACGCGGAACAATGGATGCAAACTGCAGGAAAAGAGATTCCACCTCAACATTAGGAGGAACTTCCTGACAGTAAGGGCTGTTCGACAGTGGAACACACTCCCTCGGAGTGTAGTGGAGTCTCCTTCCTTAGGGGTCTTTAAGCAGAGGCTGGATGGCCATCTGTCAGGGATGCTTTGACTTGGAGTTCCTGCATGGCAGGGGGTTGGACTGGATGGCCCTTGTGGTCTCTTCCAACTCTATGATTCTATGATTCTATGATACTTATAAATCCAAATAATATTTTGTCCACAGGAAAGTGATACAACCTTAATTCTTCACATAATACATTTGCTTTTTAATTTAACTACTTCAAATAGCAAATAGCCATCTGTACATTTCATTTTATCACAAGATAAGATTCCTGATGCTGAGGAAAAATAAATATTCATCACATGAAGGCTAGTCATGGTTTATAACAGGTTTGGGAATTGTGTGGCATCCCAGAGTGCAGTGCAAGATTTAAATTATATTTTGTGATTATTTTTAGACCATTTTAAATTATTATTATTTTAAATAATGTACTGAAACATTTTTATTTGTTGGGCCTTGCCTCGGGGGCCCTTGTAGGCTGGGAAGTAATATATAAATACCTAAATAATAATAATAAAAATAATCCCACAAGCCCTAGCCTACATAGCCTGTGTTTCAGTCTCACAGCATCTGGAGGCCCACACAATTCCCTTTGCTAGTTTATATTATCAGTTATTTGCCATTGACAGCCCCACATCTTAATCAATTGAAGGTGCATTTGGTTTATTAATAAACTGAAAGAGCTATTGGTTTATTTATTTGGGAGAAGGGAAATAGTCTCAAATCCCCTGTGCTACAGTACTGTTCTCGTTGCCTAAAGACAGGTCAGTATGGTGTAATGGTTTGGGTGTTGGACTAGGGTACTGGGAGATGAGGGTTCAAATCCTGGCTTGGCCATGGAAACCCTGAAAGGATGGCAATAACAAACACCCTCTGAAGAAACTTTCCAAGAAAGCCCTATAATAGGTTCATCTTAGGGTTTCCATAAGTCAGAAATGACTTGAAGGCACACAACAACAAACAAAGACTGGTTCCAATATTGTACATTGGCTACATAGTTCAAGGTGCTGGTTTTGACATACAGTGGGCCTCCTTATCTGTGGACTTGCCATCAGTGGATTTCCGCATCTGAGGATGCAAGCCTGCATTGTCCCCAATGTATTGCCACAATGAAGCCCTGGATTATGACAAAGGAGAAAAGCCTCTCCCTATCTGCTGTCTTGACACCATGCATAATTTTATCCAGCTTCATCATGTCTTTCCATACTGAGCTTTTTCTAAGGTAAACAGTCACAACGTGTGTGTGGTGTGATGGCTTGAATGTTGGACTAGGACTCCAGGACACTCAGATCTTCACTTACTTGAAAATGAGAGATGTACAAAAGGTTGTTAATCCATGCTTTTATTTGTCCTGCTGATGTGTTTTGGGAAAATCCTTCTTCACAAGCTGATTCTTTTGTGTTTCTTTTTTAGGTAGCCAAAATTTCTAGCATGGAATCACTGATTCCCAAAAACGCACCAGCAGGACAAAGAAAAGCCTTTATTTAAACAACAGCAGTTTCACAATATTTTGTTTCACAAAAACACCAGAAATTCATGGTGTTTTCTCCCCTTCAACTTTTCCCTCTGAGATCCCCACTTAGCCATGGAAAACCTCTTGGTAAACTTGGGCAAGTCACACACTCTCAGCCTCAGAGACAAATCCCCTGTGAATGAGAAAGCCCTTGCATAGTGTTGGCAAAAGGCTACCATAACTCAGAAATAACATGAGGGCACATAAAAAAACATTCCTCAAAGAGGCATTAATCCAGCCTCAGATAAGTATGGTTACTAGAGAGAAAGATCTGATGAAATAAGAAGGACTTAATTTCCAATAAACACTGAATAAAATTGGGTGATTAATCTGTAAGATTTTAAGAGGAAAAGAAAAACATTAATACTGAGGAAAAAGTTCTCATGTTTAGTTGTTTATTAAACTGATTGCCTTGTTTCTAGAAACCTTACCTCCAAATTTCCTGACTATCATGGGAGTTAATAACTTCTTTACATGCCAATAATTTTTATTGCCAAGTAGGCTGAAATAATATGATGAGTTACTTGTGAGTCATAAGATGACTGTAGTGCTAAATGTGGCCAAAAGAAGCCTTAGAGAAAGAGGACAGAATGGATGAGACACTGTCAGAAGAACTAAAAACTAATACATTTTGCTAGCAATGATATTTTGGTTAAACTCCAACATCTTAATCATAAGTCTTTAAACATAATATATGCTAGACATATCTAGGCTTGACAAGTTATTAAACACACGGAATGCTTGTGGTTTCTTAAGGTTTATACATGAGTGTATAGTTTGCCAAAGTTTTAGTAGTCTGAAATTTTGCATGTAAAAATAGAGTATATAAAAGTGTGATATTACACTAAAGTTTGGAATGCTACTTTTCAAAATGAATTGCAATCATAGTCAGTGATGTCCCTGCACAGTGTGTCACGCATTTCAGGGGCTGGGTCTTCTGTGGGGTGGAGCTTCTGGGGGCAGCATGCTCTCCATCCCCTGTGCCGCCCCATCCTTTTTCTGATGAGAAAAAGGATAGGATGGCAGGGACAGTACAAAGGTTGGGAGCATGTGCAGGGCAGCACAAGGACAGTGCTGGTGGTGGGTAGGTGGGAGTGCATGCGGGGGAGCATGGGGACAGTTCAGGGGGTGAGAGCACATGGAGACAACATGGGGGGGGGGAGGACAGGAAGAGGTCTGACCAGGTGTCATCCTACTTCTGGTGTGTCACTCAGTACAGGCCACACCACCACACTTCCCCTAGTTTCATAGAATAATAATGCTGGAAGGTAGTGCAAGCCCCATCTAGTCTAACCCCCCGCCATACAGGAAGACACAACTACAGCACTCATATGGGATCTTTACAATCTGTCAAGATAATTTTGAATTCTGATCATATCCCCTAATGTATTAGCTACTTCTCCCAACTTGGTGTCATCTGCAAATTTAATAAATGTGTCTTCTGTCCCATCATCCAAGACATTTATAAAGATGCTGAACACCAGAGGGCCTTGGACAGAATCCTGTGGTACTCCAAAATGAAGAACAACAGTTGGTGACCACTTCTTGGATTTGATCCATCAGTCATTTACAAATCCACCTAACAGTATCATTGCCTAGCTCTCATTTTATCATGTTGTATGTAAGGGTGTTATGAGGGACCCTGTTGAAAGTGTTAGTGAAATCAATTGTTACTGTTATTGCAATTTTTAAAAGTACTTTGTTGCCATTACTTGTTACGATTTCGAGGAAATTAGTCGCTTATTCTTTTGCAACATTTAATCCCTTTTTACAATAAAAAATCAAAACCATAAGAAAATGGATGAAAATTTCCTCAAAATGATCCTAAAACCACTTTCCTTCCAATGTAATGATTAACGGTTGTTGACTGACCATGAGAATAAAGAGACACAAAGCCTGGGTCAAATAAGGGCCACTTCATTTAACTATTAGCCTATTTAACTCCTAAGAGGTGCAAAAGACGAGAGTAACCTAGTGTGGAAGGAGCTGAGGCAGGGGATCTTCCATAGACCTCATCCCCAGGTTTCTCTGGATGAAACACCTGGATCCCAGGGAGAGCCCAATACCTGGACTGCTCCTCAGCCAGCCTTCTGCTGGAAGACCATTCCCAGGAGTCCCTCCCCCAAGTCTCATGACTTAAAATGACAGCTTACCTCCCAGGACTGCCCCAGAGGAAGTCTCCTAACCCATTTGTGGCAGATCCCAAGCCCTCCTCTTCACCCATTCATTGTATATATGTAACACTTGTGTCAAATGGTGATGCTGCACAGTGGAATGTGTAACAGAACGCAAAATGTGCCAGGCTTCATTTGAGGTTCCTGTCATGGGTTATTGTTTGTTATATTTTGTTTGAGTAGAAATATAGTGAATAGTGATATTATAGTTGAGGAATTTGTCATTGTTGTTGTTGAAACAGTTTTGGTTTAGTTGCTAGAAATGGGAGGCAAGGCTGGTGGAGAGAATGAGAGAGACACTTGATGTTACCAAAGCCTCAAGATTGCTCTCTTGGGAAAGGAATGAGAAGGAGGGGGAATGAGAAGCAAGGGGGTTAGGTGTGAAGGATGGTTATATGTTTTTGATTAGGTCTTTGAAGCCAGTTCTGGCAAACCCTTTTCTACCATGCTGAGCTGCTCAATAAATCCTTTCTGGTTTTACCCATGAAGCTGGTTTTTGAGTAAGTTAGAGACGGGGTCATCACAAAATGCATGCAACCCAAATGTACAAGCCAATGTGCCTCTGCATGCAGAATAGTGTCACAAGAACAATTCTGCTTTCTCAGCTTTAAACTGAAAGAGGACATTCTACATCAGCAAACAATGTTTAGCTGCTTACACAAAGAAATTTTCAGATGTGTAAGATACCAATAGGACTCTGATCTGTCTATCTATCTATCATCTATCTATCTATCTATCTATCTATCTCACAGTATATTGAGGAAAGAGTCACTGTGCTGTAATAATTTGAGTATTGGACTATGAGTCTTGAGATCAGGGTTCAAATCCCCAATCAGCCATGGAAACCTACTGTCACACACTTTCAGTCTCCGAGGAAGGCAAAGTCATATCCCCTCTGAACAAATCTTGACAAGAAAATCCCTAGATAGGTTCACCTTAATAAGTCAGAAATTACTTGAAAACACAGAAGAGCAAAAACTATTGAAGAAAGAAAGTACTGAGGAAATAACTTTTCATCAATTAGGACTACAGCTACTGCATTTCTTTATATACCACTGTAACCTTCAAACTGCAAGCAATATAGATTCAAAGAACAGAAGAGAAATGAACATAAAGGTTGTAGGGGGTCACTAGGTACTAAATCATAGGGGGAGTTAGTGAATGACAGATCCTGTTTAAAGACCTCGAAAGAAGGAGACTCCACCACTCTCTGAGGGAGTATGTTCCACTGTCGAACAGCTCTTACTCTCAAGGACATTCCTCCAAACGTTGAGGTGGAATCTTTTTTCCTGTAGCTTGCATCCATTGTTCTGGGTCCTCTGGAGCAGCAGAAAACAAGCTCACTCCATCCTCAATATGACATATTTTAAAATTTTATAAGGAAATAATATTGTTCAAATTAGAACACTTTTATTTAAATAAATTCAATAATTAACACATGTAAATTTTACACATATTGTCACACACACAGCCCCACTCACATGCACCAACACTCACAGATATGTACGGACTCGGTCTCGTTCTTTCATTCTTTCTTTCACTCACCCACATACACAATTACTCTCTCACACAAACACAGTCACATAAAAATATTCATGTTCTTGTATTCTTCTCCTCACTTAGACAAAGGTGGTTGCTCCAAGTGCCCTCCTCACCTTTCTCTTCCCCTCCAGGACTGAACAAGTTTGGGAAGTGGAGAAGGAGGTGGAGGGATCAGTATCTCCAAGTCTTGTACCTCCTTTGAGCAACTCTTGTGCCCACCAGGGGTCCTACCACACCGTTTGAGAACTACTGGCTTAAACACCATGATTTACAATCTGATATGAACGTGTTCAAGAAAGCTAAAATGAAGGTGAAGCAAATGGTTCAAAGAACAAAGGAATGATAAGAGAAAATCACACTATGATATACATGCTTAAGTTCTCTTTCCAGGAGCCTTCCAGATGATTTCTTATTCTGCATAATTGTTCCTAATTGATTGACATCATTAGGAAGTTTGTGTGCACTCTTTGCTCAGATTCACAGATTCCTGCTCCAAGAGAGCAGCTCTGAATCATTTCATGACTAAAGTCCTGGAGGCAAACATCCTTCCACTCAACCCAGAATCATTGCTATAAAAAGATGCAAATAAAAAGCAGGAGACAGAGGACTTGTGAGGTGAAAAATGCATATGTGTGAGCATGGAAGGATTTTGCTCCAAAACACTTGCTCATGAGGGCAGACCTATAGGCACTTTGTTGGGTGAACCATTTATTGATTAGATGGGCATGTTAACAAAAATTTGGTCATTTGCATCTAAAGTGAGTAGGTAAAACCAGCTCCAGATTCTGTTTCATACTCTCTCAAGAAATTTTATTCCATTTGGGGGGTTACTCAAATTACATTTATTGCATCTTATAGGGGAAAGGACAATTTGGAAGGCAGGAGGTTTCTCTCATATTACAAGCCCAGTTTCTTTGAAAAAAGATACTTTTACCTCCTGTTCATCTCTGGTTGCTCTTATTTAGAGTGGTGAATAATTTTTTGAGAAATCAAGAAACTACACAGTTTTATAAGCTGTTTTATAAAAGCCACTAACATTTACAAAGAGAGAGAAGGAAAGAGTCTCAGTTTCATAGGCAGGTGGAAGAAGCTGAAATATCCATCTACAGAAATTGCAAATTATAAGGCCAATATCTGAAAAAAATATTATTTCTTTATTTTGGGAAATGTAAGATATAGTAGTAGCCCACTCCATCCTCCCCTGCAGGGTGCAGCTGAGGAAGAAATTAACTTTAGCCTTTTTGTGTGTGTGAAGCTTTTAAAGTAGTTTCACTCATGAATACTTCTGCATGATCAACACAAGTCCAACCTCTTGAAGAAAGGTAAGAAAAGAAAAGTACTATGTGATATCTGAAAGTTGGGCCATCTTTAGGCTGCCTCCAGATAGGTAAAAAGTCTCTGAAAGTCCTACATTTTGTTCCTGTAGCAACTGATTTTATTTTGGAAATTCATACTAGATTTTCCTCATTCTGAAGTATTTTCTAGGAGTTCCTCAGCATTATCAAAGACTTTTTATTTCGAGTCCTGAACTGGTTTAAATGTCTAGATCAAGGGAAGTAATAGTGCCACTCTATTCTGCATTGGTCAGGCCCCACCTGGAATACTGTGTCCAGTTCTGGGCACCACAATTCAAAAAGGATGTGGAGAAACTGGAGCGTGTCCAAAGGAGGGCGACTAAAATGGTGAAGGGTCTGGAAACCTTGCCCTATGAAGAGCGCCTTAGGGAGCTGGGGATGTTTAGCCTGGAGAAGAGAAGGTTAAGAGGTGATATGATCGCCCTGTTTAAATACTTGAAGGGATGTCACATTGAGGAGGGAGCAAGCTTGTTTTCTGCTGCTCCAGAGAACAGGACTCGGAACAATGGATGCAAACTGCAGGAAAAAAGATTCCACCTCAACATTAGGAGGAACTTCCTGACAGTAAGGGCTGTTCGACAGTGGAACACACTCCCTTGGAGGGTGGTGGAGTCTCCTTCCTTGGAGGTTTTTAAGCAGAGGCTGGATGGCCATCTGTCGGGTATGCTTTGATTGGGAGTTCCTGCACAGCAGGGGGTTGGACTGGATGGCCCTTGTGGTCTCTTCCAACTCTAAATTTCTATGATTCTATGATTCTATAAATCAACTCAGTGCTTTCTAAAATGAAAGAATAGTAATAATAATAGTAATAGTAATAATAATAATAATAATAATAATAATAATTTATTATTTATTTAAAGGTTATCAGAGTGGCTTGCAATTATTAATTTTAATTAGATGGTTCCATGCCCTTAGGCTTACAATCTAAGAAGACATGACACAAAAGGAGAAGGGAATGGTGGTAGGGAAGGGGATCAGGTCCAGCAGTTCTCTCCCTCTGAGGCCTGGACCAAGGTAGGTGGACTGGACGGAGGGCTTGGCTTCTTAATCTAGGACAGGCCCGATGGAGTTTGGCCTGCCCTTTTACTCCCTCCTAGGCCAGATGGTGTTGTCAGGTAGGAGGACTCTTCAACTTGAGGCCAGGCCAGATGGTGTTGCTAGATCTCTAGTGTTGCTCACCCTTATTCTCCTCTGTAAACTTTACATCTTGTGGCATAGTGAGTTGCCTTGCTTTTTTTTCTTGATAAATATACAAATGTCTACCTTTCAGTAAAAATAATTGTAACTTGTAGTGTCATGTATGCATTATAACTCTTTGGTTCTTTAGGAGGAGGTGATAATGCAAGGATCTTTCTGACCTGTGTATTTCGCATACAGATCTGTCTTTAGCCCACCTGACTTGGGTGTTTCTGTTGTTTCAGATGCAGTAAAAAACAGCTGCCAAATAAGCACAGCTATTCATTCCAGGACACAGATTCAACAGAGACTCAGGAATCCACATTCCTGCTACTGCCATTGCTGTTCATTTCCTCAGAGGTCCACAGCTCCCCAAGGAGACAACTGGCAGCATCAAGGAGGCCTGATTTGTCCATGTCCCTGTTGCTGGCGCTGCTCAGTTCCTCGGCTGCGGTGCCACGAAGAGACAAGTGATGGTGGGTGAGGGACTCAGGCCTCCATGTTCCTTCTACTGCCATTCATTTAATCAGAGGGCCACAGAGGATGACACCCACTGTAAAGTGTCACCTGGTGCAATCCACACCCCCAGCACCCCTTAGTGATGCCCCTGATGAGCCTATGCTAGAAACATGAAGACTTTTTCTGGATGCTTTAATAAGGTAAAAGGAAGAACATATGTTGTCATCTCAAGAAATTAATCTTGGGACAGGAAAGGAAAGAGACATAACAATGTGATATATACTTGGTTGCAAGAGCCCCTAAAGGCTAGAAGTAAGCTTGAAGACATTATTGAGGTTGGAAATTAATGGCTGCTCCTTCCCCAAACAGAGAGAACCAAGAAACTAACTTTTTGAAGTAGGAGGGAGTGATCTCAACAAGTAAGAAGAAATCTAAAAGCTTGAGTATACAGACCAAAGAAAGATGCAAAGAGATAAACTGTAGGCATTATCTGGCTCCCCTCTCCCACTAATCATTTTATACAAGCATTGATTATTCTTTTTTTCCAATCACTTTCAGCACGTTACCCAAGCTTGATCATGTTGGTTAGCTCTCCCACAATTGTGATATAAAGGTCTCTTGAGTTGGATAAGACCACATTTTAGTCTTTCATATCCTCCAATATTTCAGATAAAAACTGGGACACTTGTGCCCAAGCAACATCAGAATTTTTAAGATGGCAGAAAAGTATTAGCAAGGAAAAACAGACAAGCTAGGAGATGCTGCAGCAGTCTGCTTTTGCCTGAGCCTACTGGGAAGGGTAAGATCCTGCACCCTGCTTACCTCCCCTCACATTGAATTGACTATAAACAACTTTTGCATTTTGAAATAAGTTTGCAACAATTGAAGAAAGCTGAGGAGAGGAAAGTGACAGGAGAACAGAAAATTGCTACACTTCAAAAGCAGCTGAAAAAGTGAGGTAAAAGAGGATTGATAAAGACTCTCCCTATCAAATTGGGACAATTGGAGTGTCCGGTTTCTACTTTGACAAAAGTAATTCTGTCACACTATGCTAGGATAAGGCCTCATGTAAAGTTTAAACAAATTTGCTCCAACTCTTTTCCTTTGCAGAATTTGATGTGGAACCTCTCTTTTGAAATGGAAGCATTATATTAAGAAAATTATCTGCAAACTTTTTTCCCCAATACAATTTTTAAAACACCTGTAAAATCACATTGCATCAGAGGATGGCAATGGCAAACCAACTCTGAAGAAACTTGCCAAGAAAACTCCATGACAGATCCATCTTAGTGTTGTCACAAGTCAGAAATGACTTGAAGGCACATAACAACAATGACCAATCATATTGGGGCATATCTGTAGGACAGATCAGAAATATGTAAGACTTTTTTTAAAAAATCTAATTCCTTTTAATTTCTTTCTGGTTTGTGTATGTTTATATATCTGTTCCTCCCCCTCCTCCCTCCCCCCTCTCTTTCTTGATCTATCTACCTACCTATCTGCCTGAATAGGTTCTAATTTCTATTATGACATTTCTATATTTTTCTAAAGGAGATTTCTTCGCTATTCAGACATCGTGAGAGCAAATGAACAAGAAAATGCAAAAAAGGTCACTCATTCCCCATGGCATCAGGAGACTTCCCTGAAGAAATTCATGTTCTCACTTATGTGGAACATTAGTTCAGCTGCTTGTGCTGTAATCTCTCACAGTTATTTTCAGGAGGCACTTGTGAGAACTTGAGGCTGCATAGTATTAGATGGATGGATCTATAAATGATAGATAGATAGTTTTATTTTTTAACATATGACCAACATTATCATAATCATTACTATATGTATTTGTATCCTGCTTTCCTCCCCAAATTGGGACTCAAAGTGGCTCACAATTTAAAAGAAGAATATAATTAAAAACATACAAAAATGAACATTAATATAGAATTAAACTATTTACAGTATCAAAATTCACACCTCACATTAAAAGTATAGCAGCAGTAGCAAGTACATCTCTGTACCGCTTACTGATGTACAAAGCAGCTTACAAAGTTTACAAATTAGCTAACACATTGTAAACCATTTAGAAACTACTTAGTGTGGTATGAAGTGGTTTGTAAATAAAACTGCCATTGCTATTGCTATTAAATGTACAACCACTCCTCCATATCCATTGATTCTGCATTCATCAATTCAACCATCCACAGATTGAAAATATATATTTTTAATTCCAAAAAGCAAACCTTGATTTTGCCATTTGATATAACGGACACTATTTTAGTTTGTCATTGTGTTTAACTGGACTTGAACATCCATGGATTTTGGTATCCACACAGGGCCCTGGAATCAAAACACAATGGATACCAAGGGCTCCCTGTACAAGCAACCTGTTTCACTGGGCCCACTGAGGACTGGACTAAGTGACCAACCAATGGATGTTACAGTGTGAAGACTGGGTAAGACAGTTACTTTGTAACATGATTTCTAATGGGGAAAAAGTTTTCCAGCATTACATTTTTGTCCTTGTGCAAATGCTATTGATAAAACCTTTTGGGTGGGGTGGGGTGGGGTGGGGTGGGATGGAGGGAAGCAGCTTTGCCCATATGATTATAATAACTGTTCTTTAGTGAAAAACCCCTGGGACAACAAGCAGGAAGGCATGGTTTCAACTGAAGAATTGTGCTTAAACTCACATCTCATGGGATGCATTGGACTGAGTGGCTAATGGCCCTGCATCAGGAAACATAGGGAGAAGAAAGCTTTAATCCTGGCACATACACTCACACTTTCCCCCATAGTTCCAGTTTAATCATGAAGTGTGCATGTGTGCGTGCGTGTGTAGAGAATGAAAACCTACCCTTCATATTTGCTTTAAAAAATATTTTGAGCGGGACAGTGCAGAAACTGGCTAGCCATTTCTCCTCCTTTAGAGAAGACACCCCTCTGTTCAGATAGCCATTCAGTTCATTTTTTAAAACAATAAAAATGGTAGAAGGGAGAAAAGGAGCCTGGAGGTTGTCTATCACTTGATATAGCCTGGAAAATAGAATGAACACAGACTTGGTTGCATGTTCTCCCCTTAGTTGAGATGTCTGGATTTCTGTTTAAATTATATCAGATTAATTACCATCAATAGATATAAACTAGCACAATTTACTCATATAAGCATCCTCTATTGTCCTTTGTTTAAAATGATGCAATTTCTCTAATTGCAATATATTAGCTATAGCAAGAGACCAGAACCAGCTTGTTGCCTTTGTGGTTTTTTACTTCCATATGCAATGTTTGAGAACAACATGGCAACAAGCTCCATGAAACCAACTCAGAGACACCAGTGCTGCTTACTGGAGCACTGTCTTTCTAACAATTTGATATATCTGATGTTTATATATAATAATGACTAAATGAATGCAGGGATGGGAATAATGTGACTCATGAAGGAGATCTGTGCACCTTTCTCACAAAACTTCTGAAAATCCCCAACTCCCAGTTGTTAAAATAAATGTACAAAAATTATGTTCATCAGTATGCAGAATACTTGCTGAAAACATGCCTCTCTCCATACCTTTGGGTCCAAAAATCAGTTCTGAAAAACAAACAGAGAGAACTGGTACAGCCCATGAGCTTCGAAGGTAATGGGGGCAATGATGATGGCTTAACCGTCTTTGTAGCAGCTCATCCCAGCCGTAAAGAAGTGAAAGTTTTGTTGTTCTTATTTTTGTGTGTGTGCCTTCAAGTCATTTCTGACTTATCATGACCCTAAGGCAACTTATTATGGTGTTCTCTTGGCAGAATTGGAGTCTGAGAAAGTGAAACTTGCCCAAGGTCACCCAGTATGTGGCCAAGTGGGGATTTGAACCCTGGTATGCCAATATCCAAATCCAACACTCAAAACTAAACACCATGTTGCCTCTGTAGTGTAATATTAGCTGTTGCTTTAAAATATAATTTGTAATCATAATTTTTGAGAGGGAAACTACTTATATTGTTTGGGGAAAACAGCCTAGCCTTAACTTCTTCTGAGGTTATCCCAAAGAACTTCATATACATGCTTATTCTTCCTCTCCTTTGCCTTTTGAAAGCCTTTTCCCTGCTGGAAGAGATCAGAGGTTTGGGGACATTTTTTTTCCCCTTTTGGGCCTTTTGATAAAAAAATTCATTTGTGCAAAAAACTTGGGAGTGGGGAAAACCCAATATGTTTACATAAATAAGGCTTTTGGAAAAAGTGGCTTTATCCCAATAAGGTTCTGGAGATCTTGAGGTCGTAGATCATTTTCTCTTTGGCTGTGTCTTGATGTGCCAGGACACCCTTTCTTGTTGAGATTAAGAAGATTTGTAGATATTCATTGCATCTCTAATGGACACTCTGTGAAATAAATGGCCAGTATGTTCAGCTTATGCAACAGCAGGTGTCTGTTGGGAGAGGAACAAGGAAGAGAATCAAAACCTGAATCTGCATTCCTGCCCCCAAAGTTGATCATTGTAATCAAATTTAAAATGCCAATAATCTTAGAAGTCTGCATGTATGTTTTCCTGTTTGCTGGTTGTTATGGGGATCCAATTTGATGCTCCTTTTGTTTGCAACACCCATTTTGGTAGTGGACTGTCTGCAGAAGGAGATGGTAACAAGTAAATGCAAATTATATTTGGAAATGGAACATTTGAAAGAAAAGAAGAAGTCTTTGCCCCAAAGCTGATAGTACAATTACATTATGTTTCCTAAAATATTAACACAAGGTTAGAGTCTGCTCAGCCCCTCTAGTGAGATAAGGTTTGCATTGCTTCAGGCATAAATAATTAGTCCTACTTCAGTAATATTAGCATTCCATTTTATAATAATTTATGTAGAGTTTGAACTGATTAGCAGATATTATAAAATATATTACAAGCATATGTACAGTACATTTCCAGCTGGCTGATAGCATATTTGGAAAAAAAAAAGAAAGAAAGAAAAATAATTAACATGCAATCTATAGAGAAACTGAGTTCCACATACATCTATAATGGGAGAGTGACTTAAAGCATCTCCTAATGATCCATAGCTTTGAACTAGTGGCAGATGATGTTTCCATATAAAGTGTGAAAAATACAAAAGCAGAGCATCTGTGCTGGTTAAAGTGAATGCACACTTGGCTGCTTTCCTAGAATCATGCATGCAGAATAGAGATGCGCTGAAGGAAGAACAGAAGCTTGGAAGGACTTATCTATTCAGCCAGGAAAGAACAATACCAACATTTAGAGATTCCCATGTTCTCCTGTTTTAAGATTATAAGTCTTTAAAACCAAAGCATTTGCTGAAAGACATTATTCCAAATTGAGTTTCATGTTTCTTGGAATCATGCTACCAGATATCTCAATCTTTTCTAAGAAAGATCTGGATTATCAGCAAATGGTGATCCATTCCCCTTCTTGATTTTGACACTCTGTCCAGAACCCTGTTAGGACACACAGACCTAGCTGAGGGTTATGCCCACATGTGTGTCTGTCTGTGTAAGGAGGTATAATTCCTCAAGCAAGGACTCAATCCCAGTGTGCAACAAGAGCTGGGGAATGGGACTGCTAGATTCAGTTCTCTTTCCTAGCTAATGATTGGCTGTGTGGGTGGACCAGGCTTTTTCCAGCTGCTCTTGAACATGGAGAAAAGAACAAGCAGCTTGCACTGGGGTGATGGCTGTTTCTTCTTCCCTTGATGCTCGTGTGCACTCAGAATAAGCCGAGGTACATCCCTGAAGCCAATCCATGATTGACTGGTGGTCCATCAGTTGTTGTTGTTTACTAGGGGAAGCAGCCAGAGAGAAGGAGTATCTCCTGTTCTCCCACTGCACCAGCAAACAGGGTGCCAGAAGTTCAGCAGCTGAAGGAACAGACAGAGGCCAAGATCAAATAGTCCAGAGTCAAAAGCCATAAAAGTCCATGGTAGCAGGTAACAAGATCAAGGAACCGTCCTGGGTCATAAATCGCAGTCAGATCTCACTGTAAACACAGGCTTGAGAAAGGAATCGAGTTTGTTTACAGCAGTTGGAAGAGGAAAAGCCCTTCACTTACAAGGCACACTAACCCAGCCCCACCCAACTTGCAGACCTTATTTCAGGAGGGTATTTCCCTGCTGTGTGCACACAGCCTCTTACTTTTCCTGTGGGGGAGGGACTAGGTCTGTTCTAAATGCTGTAGCCGTGGCTTTTTGTGAGGTGTTCTCTCTCCTATGGCTTCCTTCTGTGGATCACTCAGGTGGCTGTCAGACTGAGCTGGAGGAGGGCAAAGTTGTAGTAAGTTAAGTTCGTGCTCAGAAGCCAAACTCTCAAAGGGCAGGGCATGACAGAGTAGCTTCCACTGCCTTTGCTTGCTTGTTTTGTATGCCTCCTTTCTCCCATTTTTGGGCCCAAGGCAGCTTCCAGAGAGAATCAATTTAAAAATCTTCACAATAAGATGTAAAAACAATTAAAATAGAAAATAAAGCAGTATAAAATCCTTACAACACATACAAAGGTTTACAGGATGCATAGAACATCCTAATAAGAAACTCCCTTGCCTACACATTAAAAGCCTGCTAAAACAAATAGCTCTTTGCATACCAGCAAAAGAAAAGCAGAGTGGGGGGTAGTCTAGACTCCCATGGAAGGGTGTTCAAAAATGGGAACAGCCACTGAGAAGACTCTCTCTTGTGTCATCACCAAGTGAGCCTGTAGTGATGGTGGGACTGAGATTTTAAGACTGCCAAGTTCATATGTGGAGATAGAATCTTTCAAATGAGCTGAACCTAAGCGATATAGGGCTTTATCGGTCATGACCAACATTTTGAATTGTGCCTGAAAATGAACTGGTAGACAGGGAACCTGTTTTAACAAGAGATTTATATGCCCCCTGTAAGTGGCTTTAATCAGCATTCTAGCCATAGCATTTTGGGCTGGTTTCCAAACAGTTTCCAAAGACAGCCCCATGTAAAGTGTGTTAAAGGTAAAGGTTTTCCCTTGACAAGATTGTCTAGTCATAACTGACTGTAGGAGGCAGTGCTCATCTCTTTTATTAAGATGAAGAGCCAGCATTGTCAAAAACAAATCATGTGGCCAACATGATTGCAAAGAATGCTGTTACCTTCTCATCGAAGTGGTACCTATTTATTCACTTGCACTTTTATATGCTTTCAAACTGCCAGTTTGGCAGAAGCTGGGACTAGTGACGGAAGTTCACCCCACCACACGGTACCTGGGCCTGCTGCTCTGTCTACAGTAGTCTAAATGGTATGTAATCAAGGCATGTGTCACCATGACAGGTTCTGATGTCTCAAGGAACAGGTGCAGCTGGTGCACTAGTTTTAGCTGTACAAATGCATTCCTGGCTGCTGAAACCTGGGCATCCTGGCTCAGAGTTCAATCCAGATGCACACCCAAGATACAAACCTGCATGTTCAAGGAAATGTAATCCCATTTAGCAAACGTAGAGTCTCTATTCACTGAACTGCCTTTAAACTGACCAGGAGTACCTCTGTCTTGTTTAGAATAAGTTTCAATTTTTTATTTTTATTTTTTGCCTTCATCCAGTCCATTATTAATAACAAACGTTGGTTCAGTATCAAGACAGCTTTCTTGGAATCAGATGGGAAGGAAAGGTAGGACTGGATGTCAAAACCAATTCTTGAGGGCCAGGGCATCAGACAGGAGTCTATGTTCACTCCACCTGAGTTTTCCCATCCAAGAAAGGCTGGGACCACTGCATAACAGTGCCCCCAAGTCCAATGCCAGAGAGCTGGCCCTGTCTAGTTCTTTGTGTGGGTCATTCACCAAGGTGACCAAAGTTGTCTCCATCCCATAACTAGGCTTGAAGCCAGATTGGAATGGAGCTAGATAATCCATCTCATCCAGAAACCCCTGGAGCTCAGAGGAAACCACACTTGAGAACCTTGCCCCAAAATGAGACTGCTAAAGACTTATACTGGTAGAAAACTTAATGCTCCGCCAGCATGATGTTGGATCACAGCCATGGAATCCTTATTTATTTTCACCTGCCTAGAAAAGAGTGGTGGTGGTGTCCCAAGTAAATATTTACAGAAATGAATCCAGATGTTTGTGATCCTGCACACTCCCCACTCCCCACAGAAGGCTGTACAGAAAGTCAGGGAGAGAGACTTTGGTGGTGCAGAGGGTCAAGGGAATACCGAGTTCTACAGCACCCCCCCCCCAAATGAAATAAAAAAGGCACACACAGGTAAAGGAAATATACACTTGAAGTGCTTTGAGAATTGGACTATGACTCTGGAGAGCAGGGTATGAAGCCTGTTCAGCCATGAAAATCCATTAGGTGACCTTGGGCAAGTCACAATCTTTCAGCCTTAGAAGATGGTAATGGCAAACCCCCTATAAAGAACCTTGCCAAGAAAACTCTGTGATAGGTTCACCTTAGGGTCACCATAAATCAGAAACAACTTGAAGACAAATAACATACAAACACATATGCTATTAACAGGACACTAGTCAATGTGTGGAAACATTGTGAAGGGGGTGGGGGTGGGGAATCACACCACTCCTTAAACTTGGAATGTCATGGATAAACCAATTTACAAACTAAGATGTCTCATCTGAAGCCCAGTGTGCAGGAGGAAGTAGGAGAAAGAATGGGCAAGCTTGTCTCTGTTTTTTGCTTGAAAAAAAGTTTTTGTCCTGGCAGTGTTGTATTTCAAGTGGGCAAGAGAGATTTCTGAAATATTGGAGCTTGGTTCACAACACACAGCCATTTAAAACCTGTCTTATTAAAGGATGAAATGAAAGCCACTTCACACAATGTATAATATAATCTTTATTTTTTTCTAAGCTCTTGGAAAGTTACATAACAACCGTGCTTTAGTTAGGACACCATTTATAGACATTTAAAATGCATCTTAATTTATAAATATTTTACATTTGGTCCATAGAATGTTGCAGTTTTCTAAATTATACTGTACTCTCTCTCTTTTTTAAAACAGGCTCTATATATATTTTAGAATGTGTATATATTACATATATATTTTTATATAGAGATAAATTTGCTTGGTGTTTAGAGAATAATTCATTATTGCAAAAAGCATATACGATCATATATTCTTTCTCTTTTTGAAGGGCAAATACTACAAAAAGATACAGCTATTCACAGTTTACACACAGTAGTTCTACAACACTATTTTTGTGCTATATATGATAAGTTTGTGCAGAATTTTGCTAAAAAGCAAATCTGTCTAACATCTGTCATAAGTGTTCTACAATCAAACATTGAATACTGCATTTTCCTTAGAACAACATGGGACTTGGTTACATAAACAATAAAGAGAAAGTTTGAATTTGTACGTTAAGTCTAATGAAATTCACAGTTATAATGTATATGAAGCATGTGAAATATGACAAGTTTTATTTTTCTTCTAAGCCCTGAAAATCTACAAGATGTTTGGATTTATTTGCGAGTTTATCTATAGACATTTAGCATGTATCATAGATTTCTGAATATTTTACAGTTGACCTACTGTATGAAACAGTTTAGAACCTACGAAACAATACTCTTTTTATGATTTTTTATTTGTTAGGTTGAAATATATGTATATATATATTTTCTACAATAATGTGCTTGACATTCTGAGAATAATACCTTATTGCAAGAACATATGTTTGTCACCTTCAGACAAAAAAACAACAAAAAAACCCAACGTTCACAGTTAACAGGTTGTTCACAGAGTAGTTCTACATAAAGTGTGTGCTATCTAACATTGTACGTTGCACAAGGTTTTGCTGAAAAGCATGTTTCATTGCACAGTTCTGTCACAGTCATTTAAAATCAAATTATCACAGACCACTTTCCCCATGATCCTCACTCTCTTGTCTCATAGCTGCCAACAAGAATTGCCACTATGAACTCTTCAGTTTGCCATTTTCTACACAGGAAACAAACCCCTATTAGCCAGAGAAGCCTGTGTGGAAAGTGCACACCAGAGCCCAGAGTGACACTATTTATGGCAAGACCATTTCATCACATCACCATCATTACCATGAAAAACACATACCGAAGTAACACCATAAAAATAAAATTCTTTCTGCAAAGTGCTTCATAATATCTTTGCTTACCCAAAACTTTATCGATAGACCTTCAACAGACTGACTAGAGCAGTGCCAATTTTAAAGCCCTAAATTTTATTCCTTGGGGAGCATTTTGATCAATAAACTATTTGTTTGGTTCTATGTTCTATGGTATCAGTGTTAACATGTTACACCTGTGGATGGTGCAACACAAAGTGAAGCATAACCTGGCTTAAATAAGAATGTGTGCAGTTTTAAATATGACAAATTTTTGAAGGGGCTTACCACAATTTGAAGTTAAAATGTAGTCATATTACCACTTGTTTTTTTTTAAAAAGTCCAACTATGCTGACAAGTAATTATACTGAAATATTCTAAAAAACATATAACTATAAAATAATGTAACATATTAAATTCTAGAGGCCCAATAAATATAGGTAGTGGTGCAATTTAGTTTGTGCTGTATATCTAGAAATAGTTTGTTAATGGTAATTGTATATGAACAATTTAATATACTGTTGTAAGTAAGGATAGTCTCAAGAAAATTAGAAAAACCAACTCAAGAATGAAGTTGGTTAATACTTTTAGGGCAGTGTTTTCACTGTAATTTTTTTTGTAAAAAATACTTTGCTGGTGAATACAAAACACTTTCCAATTTAACTGTTCTCAGAAATAACAGTCTGGGATTCAAACAGTAAGAAAATATTAATAAAAACCACCTTCACAAAACTTCAAATTGTTGCACTAAAAGGTAGATTAAAAATGGCCTACATGTGTTGCTTATAAATCCCAAAGATATTCAACTCTTAGTGAGAGAGAATAAAAATGTTAACAGTCTATGGATTGCCAGAAAACACAAACATTGTCAATAACTAAGCCCACAAAATGGTTTTGATCATACCCACATTGCTTCCCTTATAGTGGTGATGGTCTTTTGTGCCACTAGAGGTAGGTAATTTTATTCTCAGACATAAATTTGTGGTCATTTTCAACCATATTTCTTTTGTATATATTTGTTTGCCCCCCAGAGGAAGGTTTGAATCATTTCAATGACCCAGACATTATATGTATGCTTCTTTGTTTGCAGAGTTGCTCTGCTGGGCTTGTTCAGGTCCATTTTCAGGATGAGTAATGTCTTCACTTGGTTGAATCATTACTTGGATACGCTAAATTTAGTGGAGGTGGGGGGGGGGGGAAGAGAGAAATATCATGTCACCTTTCTTATCTTGAATGTTTTTATATTCACTTAAGACAGTACTCTTTAAGGCATAATGTTTAGAGGCAAAGAAGGAGAGGGAAAAAGAGGGAGGCAAGATGGAAGAACCTGAAAGGTCTTCAGTGTTTTCCATTTTCCACACAACATCAAAGAAGCCTTGACTTCATTTTAACTTTATGTATAGAACAGTAAACAATAAATTCACAATCAAGGATTTTTGTCCAGCTATTATTACTTTGTGAGTAGTGTGAAAACTGAGATTTGGCCCAGGATTTGGGCATAAATGATGGAGAAGCTTTTGAAATGTAGTCTGATTTGGAAACCACAAATGCTTGTCTCAGAGGAGAGAAACAGAGCGCTCCAAATTCTTTTGGTTCAAATGCAATTCCTAACTGGAGAAGAATTCCCAATTCTGTGAAATTAGCCCTGGCTCATAAGTCTGATAACTGTTTAAATTAACAGGAGAATCTCCAGGGTAGGAGCAATACATAATATTTCCCAAAGGGCTGGGGGCTGTTCACACTCATTTTTCCTAGGAACTGCTCCCTATAATCACTTTTTTGTCTCTGAAAGAACAAAATCTGAGTAGAGGAGATGGCAGATGGGTTTTGATTCAGCCAATTTTGCTCCTGCAAAATAATTTTACAATGTTTTTGAAAGCCATTCTGCTTGGAATGGGGCATTCTCTAACATGATAAACAATGTGACAGCTAGTTACATGTATAGTGCCAGTTACATTTATAGGATTTTATTTTGGGGTTTCAATGATATTTTCAGGAAGCACTGATACTTTGATTACTTCCCCTAATTCTGTTTGTTTTGTGTGGGAGGAGGAAAAGCAAGATCTTTCTTGCTGACATCAGCACACATTACACCTAGCCTCATCCTTTTTGCATGTCTAGCAGCCAAGATAGTGTAAGAACGGAGCACTAACCTAAATATGAGCCAGAGAAGTATTTTTCCCCACCCCTAATATGGCTGCAGGAAAGAGAATAGCTGAATAAGACTGAAGGGAAGGGATGAGGGGGTAAGGTAAGGAAGAGTGGAGGCACTGAACAACAGTGAAGGTCTTAAGTTGAAAACGAAGAAAGGGAAGAAATTTGTTTAAGGTAAATGAAATGGAGGAAAAGTAGCTTGGGAAGCCCACATATAAAATTATACCCTTCTTTATAGGCACAGAAAAAAAAAAATCCACTTGTGAGTTCAGTTTACCATACTGAAATGTTTTGTAAGAATCAGGGCTAATCCTGACCACTTTTCAGAAGGCAACTGGAAAAGAAATGAGATGAACAAGCCTGTAGAAAACTTTCATTACTGTCTTACATTGTGAGGTCAAGCACAGATATTTATGTATTTTATTTAAAAGAAAGTTATCAGTTGGTAAACTCTCAGAAAGGCACAGAGAATCAAGGAAATATAAAACATCTATCTAATGGCTGCTAATATTTTACTGTTTGACCAAGCATGAGTTTTAACAAAAATGGAATACTCAGGGACATTTTATTGCAGTTAAGAGATATACTATACTTTAATACAACAACCAAGGAATGAGAAACTTTCCAGTTGTAGATATGATACAATATACATTGTTTACCTGTTTTAAGGACCCTTTTAAGGTAAGGAACATGTATGCCATATAGCCTGGGATCAGCACCATAGATGAGAGAGCCATAAACCAGCCGACTCCTTGGCCCCATTTGGGAAATACGTAATCGCCCATAGTGAGAGGAGTCATTTGCACAGCACTGAAGATAAATACTCCCTGAAAAAAAATATATTTTGAAAGTTTTGGTTTTGCTGGTAATTCTTTGTTTACACAGGAAAGCAGAATTTTACTTTCTAATCCCATCCATCTGTCTATTAATTGGTAGAATGTACATGCCATTAAGTTAGTGTTGGTTGTTGACTGGGCCAGTCAAATGCTTCTGAAAAACCACAAGCAAGGTATGAAAATAATGCCTTCTTCTTGGTATCTGCATCACTTTGCATTCAGACGTGCACTGCCTGTGAAGTTTCATCCAACTAGCTATCATGATTGCTTAACAAGATTGGTTATCAAGATCCATGGAATGGGCAGATGATCAATTGTAGGGAGCAGCATGAGAGCAATAAGGGAAAGTCTTAATGATAATCAGGATGGGCTACATTTTTCTTCTGCTGACAGTTATAATATTACAGGGCCACTCTGCATAGATCAGAATATCAGTGGCAGATGAGACCAGCACTGCCATGATCATCACCATCAACATCACCACCACCACCACCACCACCACCACCACCATCTTTCTTATACACTTCACCCTATGGATCAAGCCCACTTGTTCTCTTTTTGGGTATTCCTACCACTCTCTTCTCTTTCTTCCCCTCTCTGCCACATCTCCTCAACCTCTTCTTCCCCACCTAGCAGCATCCACAAAATTAGAGATTAGTTGAAAAGCCAAATGAGATCAGGCCAAGTTCACCTTGTAATATAGGCCACCATATAGCCAAGTACAGGTATACTCTTCTTCTCATAGCATGCATGTATAAGCAGAAAACAGAAAAGAGATACGGTAAGCTCCACATGCTGCTAGATGGTCAATTGTTTATTCTTAAAATGTTTTTGAAAAGAATAAACAGTTTACCATGTACTGTAGCAGCATGTGGAGCTAGACTCTTCTTCTCAGCATAGTGCTGATAATAGGAATATTGGGATATATGGCCAGAAAGCACAAGACTATCAAAGGGAAAGCCAGTGGTCACCAGACTCCCTTGACATGCACTGGAGTGGGGAAGACCATACAGTGTATGCATGATGGGTGAATGAATACACAACATTTCTTTCTATACTAACCACACCACTGTATGATTATGTCCTGTTTATCACACAATAATTTTTAAAGGTGATGAAAAATTATCTCTCATTGAATCAGATATGATTCTTTATTACTATGGAAACCATGGAATAATTATATATTTTGAATTTGAATGATCTGTGACTTACACTGAAAAACAATGATAGAAAGCAGGACATTAAAAATTAAAAATGTTGGCTTGCTTTGTATCTTTCTAAGGTTCTTAATTATCTTTCACATTCTAAAACAAATATTTTGTTTCTTACTGCCACAATGATTGGAGTAAAGAAAGACCAGCAGAGTTTCCACCAGATGCAGGGCCTGTACCCAACCATCTCCTGGATATTATCATAAAATCTGTTTACACCTAATGGAAAAGAAATAAACAGAAATGAAATGTTAGTTTAACTCAATAATCAGTGTAGAGAATACTAGTAGTCTTGTTGGCTGAAGATAGCCTTGCTAAAGGATAATAACAAATTTTGAAGTTGAGTGGGACAGGTGAAAGATTTTACTACTGGAGATATGGTATACACAGGAAAGAACAAGAATTACCAGCATCCTGTGGGTACCTATATTCTGTGGCTATCTATCAGCCAGGAACAGCATTAGCAGCATTAGAACATTTGAAAACAACTATGCCCATCCTCACTAGAAACTGTTAAAAACAGTCTTACTTCCATCTCTCAGGAGCAAGATTTTATTACTATCTTTAGCATATATTGGCCCAATTTGCAGTGGATTTCATATTAATATAAATAAATATTATATTAGCTGAATCCCATTTAAAGAGAAAGGTAGGATATAAATAAGATTATCCTATAAGATTATCCTACATCTTATTTGATTTCTTCATTATAGGCCAGTCATTTATTTATTCTTCATCATTGTCATCGTCATCGTCATCATCATCATCAATGCACCCAGAGGCATTTGGAGGCAAAAGTATATTTGATCTTTTCCAGGAAGCAGATATTGCCCTCTAAGGTCTCCTAGGAGGCTAATGTGACCCCTGCCCTTGCACAGTTGCCCAACTCTTCTGTAAACAGACATGCTTATTTCCTTAATATCCAGGCTTTGGGGGCTTAAATTCTGTAACAAATACAACCACCCAACAGAAACAGGCATATATGTTTTTCCTGGTTTTTGTTTTTCATGTTACAAATAATATTCTAGATGTATAATGAATGTGAAGTGTCCCTGTTTCCAATTTTGTCTTAAGAAAATCATTAGGAAGAAGAGCTGAGCAGTAGGAGAATTACGGCCAACCAGGGAAAAAGCAGATATTGAGCTCCATGATCAATGAATGTTTCTTATGTTTTCTCATTCTCAGTGAGTAAAGGTAAATAGAAGTGTAATAAAGATCCCCTTTTCAATGTAAACATGAAATTAGGGATCAAAAGAATATTCAAAAATTTTCAAACACATTTTAAAAACCATGTTTCTTGAGTGTTGTACAGCCCTATCCTGGACTGACAAGAATCTTTGCAATACAGAACTTATTCTGGACATTTTTTTTTGACAGAAAACAGAATTTTTATAAGGTGCGTATGCTGTGTAGAATAAGTCCTGAATTACAGCTGTTTCTGGAGAGCAAACAGGATTTTGTGAACAGAAAATGCTGTTTTTTGTATAAGGAAACCATGTGCAAATTTTGTGCCAAATAAGTCCTCCAATTACAGAATTTTCTGTTCATAAAACAGCATTTATCTGCATAGAAAATAATAGTTTTGTGCAAAAATATTATTTCCCAAACAGAAAAGGCTGTTTTCTGCTCCAAAAATCTGAATTTTGCACAGAATAAATTTTGAAATGTGAATATTTTTTGTGAACACTGCCATTTTCAAAGACATCCACACAATGGGCCGGAAATTGCTAAAATTACTCACTGCTGTCAAGAATGAAATAAGTAAATGTATTGCCCCCTAATTAGCAAAGAAGATTTTTGTTACATTTTATAGTGTAAATATAACGTAGTAGCATTTTTGCACTAACATTCCTATCTCTGGTTAGATTTAGGCTAATATGACAAATCCTTTATTTCAATAATTCCTAAATTTTGGCCTTCCACGTGTTTTGGACTTCAGCTTCCAGAATTCCAGCATTGGTCATGATGGCTGAGACATCTGGGAGCTGAAGTCCAAGACTCCTGTAAGGCCAGAGTTTGGAAATCACTGCTTTACTTAATATACAGTTTTGTTACTTGCCTTATCACAGTCTTATAACTTACTAGTCTCTGCCGTGGTGCTTTGACTGTAAAATGCCTTTTCCCCAAAGCCCTCATTAACATCAGTGCTGGTTGCATTTTGGTGCCAGTTTTAAAACTGACTCTTTAGCAAGGCTTTTGGGAATCAATTATCATAATTTTAGTGGGACATAAATCTCTATTTTAAACTCTGCAGAATTTTTGTCTATTTTTAAGATTGCTAAATGTTACTTTCCATTGTCTAATGTTGTTTTTGTCCACATTCCACAGTTATCTTTGGATAAAGAATGAGATATATTTTCTTAAAATATTTTTAATTTCAATAAAAGAAATCAAGAAAAGACTACTACTTGTTTTAATAAATTTCAAGATACAAAAACATCACATACCATAGCACCAGGATATGGAAATACACTCAAAGAACACAAGAAATAACAGACTCATTCCACTCGCAGAATAATAGTCAAAGAGCTTGAACACATACAGCCCGCCCTGCAATGGATAAGATGTGGTCAGTTAATCACATTCCTGCTTTTTTCCTTTTCTATTATGTTTAACATTAACTTTACCTCTTCTTTTCAGTTCTGAAGGTATTACTTAATAGCACTGTCTACTAAGGACTCACTGACCACTTACTTGAGTAATTGAGACCCTTGGGACTAAGTGGTTAATGAATTATTGACCTTTCTTAATGAATATGGTTCCTAATGATGTGCAAGATATTTACACATCCTTCCCGAAATGCATACAAATCTCTGCTGAGGGCTCTCAAGGTCTGTCCACACTGTAAAAATACTCCAATTTAATACCACATTAACTGCCATGGCTGAATGCTATGGAATCCTAGGATTTGTAGTTTGTTGTGGCACCAGAGCTCTCTGACAGTGAAGGCAAAATGCCTCACAAAACCACATTTCTCATAATTTAGCCATAGCAGTTAAATTGGTGTCAAACTGGGTTATTTCTGTGGTGTGGGTGCAGACCCAGTCTTGGCAAACAATACATATGGTAGATAAGGATGGAGCAGAAATGTACAGGCATATGCAATAAAACATGACTATCTGACATTCCACATATACAAACTATATTGTTTTTGAGCTTAGCAATTTTATGAAAACAAAAGACCTGTTAATAATAACCAAGGTTTATATGGTTGTTATAACTGAGAACATCCCAGAGATGGTGCTAAAGATGTGATCTTTAGTTACTGTAAGTTAATTTAAACAAACAAACAAACAAACAAACAAAGCTAAGGCTTTGAGTATAGATGTTATGCTGAATATAGATATGCTTATGGATATTATGCTAACCTGAAATCCAGTGGTAGAAATCATTCAGACTTCCTAGTTTTGTTAGACTACAAGTTCCAGTAGTCAGAGTCAGCATAGTCAAGGCTAAGGAATGGGCAATTCAAAGGTATCCATAATTCCCATCTCTGTGTTAGAGGATACTGACACTTAAAGGTTTAGGAAAAGCTGCTTTTTTTCTGTACACCTCACCAAAAATCATAAGCATGTTAAAGAGAACTATTATTGCTGCTGAGTAGGAAATTTAACCATAACAAACCAGGCATAATAAGACCCCAATATATGTCTTACCTGAGTAATGTTAGAAAGTCCTATCAGATAGGAAACAATACACACAATGGCAATGAAGATTTCTCTTCGGCTACGCAGCAATCTTGGAAATTCATCCACAAGAGCTGTTATGAATCCTTCAACGGTACAGAACTGAAAGTGGAATTAAAGGTTACACATAAACCAAGCCAATAACATCAAGTTCAGATACATATTTATTCTAACTCTTCTCCAAACTGAGAAGGCTTCAAACTTTTCACCATGCTGCAGGTCCTAGGGGTCCAATGCTAACCGCTGACAGTTGCCCACCCCTTATACTTCATGTATAAAAAAGGCTATATTTGCATTCCAGTTCTATAATCCTGTTAAAGTACTTGCCGGTTTTAGGACATGTTTGATTAATATATTAAAATATGTCACAAATAGAAATAATGGGAACAACATTATTTTTATCCAGCATAATGAGGCACATGTCTCTGTTCCAACCATAATTAAACCTGAGAACATCTGCTGGCATGAAGGCTGGCAGTAAAAATATTTAGCTTTCACAGCTGGCATCCATAGTTTATTGTGGGTTTTTTGAGTTATGTGGCCATGTTCTCTAAGAGTTTATTCCTGACATTTCACCATGATCTGTGGCTGGCATCTTCAGAGAATGCTGTCAAGGAAGTGACTGGAGTATGTATACTGTATGCCCTTTAGTTGAGAGGAAGTGCTTTACATGTTAATCTGTGTGTTGGTCTGTTGTTGAATGGCAAGGCCTCAGGGTTTATTTAATTAGTGATTTTCCCATTGTCTCAGTGGAAAACCCCTGATCCTGGGTGGTTGTCACTTGCACTTGCTGGGATCCTGATTTTGGTGTTTTTTTTTAGGACTGGTCGCCAAACATTGTTTACTTTCAGGGTTCTTCTTTCCTGTTGAAGTTGTCCAGCTGTTTGTGGATTTCAATGGCTTACCTATGCATTCTCACCTGATTGTTGTTAGCATGGTCTAGAATGTCAGTGTTTTCAAACAGCATTTTATACTCAGGATGGTTTATAACGGGTTCTGCTACTGCTCATTTCTCTGACTGACCCAGTCTGCACTGTCTCTTGTGTTCCTTGATACGTGTTTGAACACTGCATTTGATGGTCCCTATGTAGACTTGTGCAGCTGTGGGAACGTCAGCTGATACAAAGAAATGTAGCCAGACTGGGGCCATGTCTACATGGGCCAGAATACTCTGGGAGCATCCCAGAATATTCTGACTCAGAAGCTGTCCCAATGTCTTCTCATTACCTGTAGAGCAGTGATTCCCAGGCTCTGGCCTTCCACGGTGTTTTGGACTTCGGCTCCCAGAATCCTAGACCATTAGCCAAGATGGCTGAGGCTTCTGGGAACTGAGGACCAGAGTTTGGGAATCACGGCTGTAGAGTGATGCTGGGCAACTATGCTTGCATCCCAATGTGCTGATCACCAGCACTCCCTTTGAGGCCGCAAACAAGGTGCCCAGCATTGATCACATGGCTGGGCACCTTGTTCTAACCTCAGAGGGAATGACTTGCAGCAGCAATAGCAGTGGTGAGAAGCACAGTGGGATACACTGTAAACAGCAGCCTTGAAGATCTGGGGCAAAAAGGTGAGTTTTTAAAGTCCATGTTAAGGGTAGTATAAAGCAGATTTGGTGCTGTACTGGCCATATATTATCAGGACAATTTGCACCAGAATTGATGATTGGGCCCTGTGCCATGTGGACTGATTGCAATGAAAATGGGGGTGCAGAGAGGACATGTTGTTTACAGTCACAGCCTGGGACTTCCAAGAGCTCCACTGGTTGCAGGTCTATCTCCAGGCACAATTCAAAGTGACTCATAAAACCTACACAGCATAGGTCACATGTGTCTGAAGGGCCTTATTTCCTATATGAGCATGCCAGAGGAGAAACCTCTCTTGGTTCTATCACCTTCTCCGGTAGGGACCTCCTCAGTGGCTGTTCTCAGGCTTTGGAATGCCCTTCTTCCCTGTTTGTAGCCCTTCTTTTGTCAAGTAATTTCTATTCTTACAGGCTTTTAGCAATTGATTGTTATAGGTTCTTATTGGTGTAATAACTTTTAGATTTTTCCTTCTTTTAATAGGTTTCTAAACAGCTTGACAGTGGGCCCTTGGTATCTTCTGGGATTTGGTTCCAGGATCTCGTCCCCCCCCCCCACTCCAGTAGATAGCAAAATCCATGGATGCTCAACAATGATGTAATAAAATGGGGCCTGTTATATAAAATGGGAACAATCAAGATTTGCTTTTTGGAAATCATACATTTTTAAAATATTTTGAAGCTGTGGATGGTTGAAACCACGGATAAGGTATCAGTGGATACAGAGAGCTAACTGTAATTCTATAGAGTATTTAATTGTATTTTAAAATAACATATGTTTTACTTATGATTTTGTATGCATTTTAATCTGCACTTGCTCTGATACTTTGTAAGCTGCCTTTTGGGGAAAATCAGAAATAATAATAATAATGTAGACTAATATGCAGATAGAGGTTCATGCTTGCTTACATGTAAACTTATGTTCCTTCTTATCTACAGATAAATATTTTGTTCCACATGCTGACATGATTGGAAGCTGCTTCTTTCTGATAAGTGAATAATCACTACCCACATGTTGGGTTTTGTCATCTGGTTATGACTGACCCACATTTCTGGTAGCCACTTCAAAGAATGTTAAGACTGGCAATGTGACAGTAAGCATTCCAGCACTGTACATCACAGAATGCCATTTTCAGTGGTATGTTTGTGGAGAGAGTGGAGTGGGAACATTTCACATTATTATGTACTACAAATGAAGCAATTGGGGAGAAAAAAAATTGAAAGAAGCCTGAATGCCCTCAGACATATTTAGTTTGCAAAAATATTAAGCTACTTTTCACAGCTCTTTAAAGTAGCCCTAAAGCCACAGTCAGTTAAGGATCTTTGACCCAATTAAATTCACAGCAATTTCCTCCAAATAAATTATTACATTTCTTTCTTTCTTTTTTTTTAATGTGTGTGTCAGGCTTCATGGAAGAATGAACAAAAAGTAAGAATCTTTAACTTTATTTTCAGTCCCATTATGGAATGCTAATTTTGGCTTCCAAGTTGTACTTATCTTCTCTTTTATAGCCTCCCTCCCTCCTTCCTGACATAATGTCTTATTTTCTTCTCCACCATGTCCTCTTTCATCTTCCCTTCTCTCATCTGTCTGCACTCTTCTCTTCTGCTGTAGTCCCCCCTCTTCCCGGTCCTCTTGACAACATTTGTTTTACTCCTCCTTCTCCATCCCACTCTTTCTTTTTTGCATACAATTTTCTCTCCCCACCTTCGCTTCTCCCAGCTACATCTATCATCTTCCCTCACTTTCCATTCCCCCCTTCTTTGTCTCTGAAATTCTTTTGCCTTTCCCTATCCCCACAGGAAACCTGGAAACATTAACTTTAACAGTTGTACATCCAAATAAACTCAATGGGTCTATTACTTCAAAATAGAGTTGTATTTGCTTCCATTTATTTGTTTTTATTAGTAGTTCCTCCTGCCTCTTGCATTCAATTTGTGTAAGAGTAGATGCACAGTTTTTATGGCTATTTCAATCTGCTCAGTATCCAGATTTGTTCAGAACTGAATCTCCATTTATTATTCAACTCAATGGGTCTTCCACATTCACTGGGGTTAGGGGTGCAGGACCCAGTGAAAGTGGAAAAACCACAAATTAAAAAACACTATTTTTAATCTGAAGAAAAAGAGGATGAGCCCTCCCTTTACCACCTATGTCATCAGACCTCAGAGGGAGCCTGCCAGCTCCATCAGGCCTGGCCTAAAGGAAGAAGGAAAGTGGAAGGTGGAATCACACTGGAGGACAAACAAATGCATAGAGAAGTGTTTTTTCTAGGAATCTCTAGGTCCTCCAGCATAACTTTTATGATCAACTTCTGCCAGAGTTGCACTGGAGAACCTAGAGATTAATAGAGAGAACATATTAATCAAATCAGTGAATAATCAAATCCACAAAAGTCAAAGCCACAAATGTGGAGGGCTGAGTGTACCTGTTAATGTCTGGGCTGACCAGGATTATTTGTTATTCATTGTTTTGGATTTTATTGTTATAAGCTGTCTGATCTGCAGTCACTGGATGGAGAGTAATAAATGCATTTTAAAAATAAATTAATAAAAGATACTTACTATGGAAACTTAGTTCATTCTGCTTATTGTTATTGTCCCTATTCAGACATTATCCAGATGTAATACTGGGCTATGGATGATTCTATTACAGGGCAAATGATGGGCTCATATTCATCCCCTTGGATATTTTGTGATGGAGCTGTGAAGGGAACATAATCTTTTGCTCCTATTTTTAACTGCAGAGAAACTACTGTTACCTATAGTTTACTGAAAGAAGCTAACTTCCATGTTTGGATAGACGGATAGTTTTCATATACCATAGTTAAGATTAACTACAGTTTAGAGTGCTGATATAATACTAAGCCACAGTTAACTGAAAATATAAAGAAAACAAAAGCAAATCCAATTATGAAGGAGTGGAAGAGAGGACTGCACAAGCTCAAAATTCACAGATAAAACATTAAAACATTAAATCACAATAATTTTATGTTTGAATGAGGTCTTATCATGGTAGAGGGGCATGAGATACAAGATTAAGTGCTCTTTCACTCTCTTCATTAACTTACTTTTTTAGCCATGCCTTGGCTTCTGAGGAGACATCCTAGTTTGCTAAACACTAATGGAAATGTCACAAATGAACTAGAGACTGTGCTAACAGCCTCTTTATTTTTTCATAAATGATGTGACATTATACAATGAAGAATCATATGTGTTAACAAAAATACATTATGAATCACTGACCTTAGTTTGTAATAAGTTTTGTAAAACAATAAAAAACAACAACATTGCATCTGTGTTACCTGACTGTCAATTCCCAGCATGAGCAACATGGAGAAGAAAAGTATTGCCCACAATGGGGAAACAGGGAGTTGGGTCACAGCTTCTGGATAGGCTAAAAATGCAAGCCCAGGACCTGGGAATGGGAGAAAAAGTTGAAATATTGTCAACTTTATGACTAATACATGAGTTAACAGCCTTTTTTCTTATTGCTCTTTTAAATTATAATTTGTATATTTTATTTCAATATTATTATGGAATATTATTCAGTATTCAATATATTAAAGGTAAGAAGTTGCTGATCAAAATTGACAAAACTTAAGCTAAAATCCAAGACAAAATGAAATTATATGATCTCCTTAATAGTACAAATAATGTAATAGATTTGAGAATTAAGTTCCAAGAAGCAAAAGATGTGAAATGATGTACAGGAAATGCAGAGAAAAATATGTCAAAAACAAAAGCATTTCAGAACCCTAATAACACATTGGAGATATACAAAGTATGCTTTATTTCAGTTTATTCTTTTACAAAATGTAAAGTTAAAACATTATGAAGTTGTCTTCATGCAAACTAATGCTTTAAACAGAGTCAGACCATTGTCCCATCCAGCTTTGAACAGTGTAATCTGCATAGAACGGACTTTCTGAACACTTTTATATACATTCTACAGATTCTTTTATTGGAAATGCCAAGCAGTGGACTTACATGGAGGTGCTAAGATGCTAACAACTGGCTCCTCATATAGATCACAGATTTTATGGATATGCACAGTAAGAGACAATGAGGTGGTCTGTGCTGATAGCTTTTCTTTCTAAACCTACTGTTTAATGTAGTGCCAATTGACATAAATACTGCATCCACACTGCAGAAATAATCCAGTTTGGCAGCACTTTAACTGTCATAGCTCAAGGCTATGGAATTCTGGGATCTGTAACTGGGTACTCTGTTAGTGAGCAAGTAAAGGGAAGTGGGCGGGGGTGGGGTGGAGTGGCTCTGGTTCATAAGAACAATCTTCCCTTGAAAAGGATACCTGTCTGTAAAACAGTCCACTTCGAGTGTATGTACCTACGTCTGAAGACCAGGGATAGTTTGGGGATTTTGTTAGTATACCGTCCACCATGTTGTCTAACAGACTGCCTAACAGAGCTGACACAGCTGGTCTCTGAGTTGCTGTTGGAGTCACCCAGACTTTTAGTTCTGGGCAATTTCAACATTCCACTTGAGACCAGTTTATCAAATCTTACAGGTGTGGCTCGGGAGTTCATGGAGTCCATGACAAACATGGCCTTTCCTAATTGGTTTTTGGACCCACACATTGTGCGGGTCATACACTCGATGTGGTCTTTAGTACGGAACAGGAACATCTGTGGGCGGAGGTAATCCGAACCTCTGCATTGTCATGGACGGATCTTTCCTGAACAAGGCTAAACTAAGAGCCACTGTCTGCCCCACCGGGTGTGGAGGACTCAATAGAATGGTCCACCCTTGAAGGCTAATGAAACCAATTCGATTCCAGAAAGCACTAGAGGGGATAATGGTTGGTAACATCAGTGATTCTGTCAAAGCTTTGGTTAATACCTGGAACACTGATCTCACCAAGGCTATTGACATGATTGCTCCCAAATGTCTTTTCCAACCTGCTTCAAATCATAAACCGTGATATACTGAAGAACTGAGGAAAATGAAGCGGGTTGGACAACGGCTAGAGCGCATCTGGCGGAAAATGACTCCTACCTGACAAGACTCATCATAGGCAGGTTTTTTTTTTTACTCCTATAGAGAGGCAATACGTGCAGCGCAGAATCTTTCTCCTCTGCATGTATTGCGTCTGCAGAGTCCTGTCCAGCAGAGCTGTTTAGGGTGGTAGGGGAACTGACACAGGTTCCACCTGTTCAGAACCCTTTATTTAATTTGACAATGACCTGCTGTGATGCGTTTAACAACTTCTTTGCAGATAAAATCTCTCAGATAAGAGTCGACTTGGATGCCAGAGTTACAGCAGAATCAATTGATGAGGCGTCCAGCAACTCCACTGATGTGGTTATACTGGATCAATTTCAATCTGTAAGTACTGATGACGTGGACAAGCTCCTTGGAAAAGTGAGGAAAACAACTTGCCCTCTTGACCCTTGCCCTTTGTGGCTATCCGTTCGGGGGGGGGGGTGATACCTTGAGGGTGTTCTTAAGGGACATCATCACTGCATCCCTTAGGGAAGGTCATGTTCCATCTTGTTTGAAGGAAACGGTGGTTAGGCTGCTTCTAAAAAAACCCTCCCTTGACCCCCTGGATATGAAGAACTACAGGCCAGTCTCTTTATTACCATTTCTGAGCAAGGTGATTGAGAGAGCAGTTGCTCTTCAATTCCAAGCTGTCTTGGATCATACCGATTATCTAGATCCAGTTCAAACTGGCTTTAGGACAGGATTTGGAGTTGAGACTGCCATGGTTGCTCTGGCTGATGACCTTTGTCTAGGCATCGACAGGGGTAGTGTGACCCTGTTGGTGTTACTAGACCTCTCAGCGACTTTTGACACAATAGATCACAACATCCTCTTGAATCACTTGAGAGGGCTAGGGATTGAAGGCACTGCATTGCAGTGGTTCTGTTCCTTCCTCTCGGGCAGGTTCCAGAAGGTGGTGCTCAGGAAAAGTTGCTCTACAAGAAAAGAGCTTAATTGTGGTGTCCCACAAGGCACCATCCTGTCCCTGATGCTTTTCAACATATACATGAAGCCACTGGGAGAGATTATCCAGAGGCATGGGGCAGGGTGTTATCAGTACACTGATGACACCCAGATATATTTTTCCATGTCTCAGTCATCAGCTTTGACTTCAGATGCTGTCTTTCCTCTCAATGACTGTCTTCAGGCAGTAATGGACTGGATGAGGGAAAACAAATTGAAGCTAAATCCAGACAAAACTGAGGTACTTACAGTATCGGTTCTGAACCCAGGTATCTGGATACAATCTGCAGTCCTGGATGGGGTCACACTCTCTTCAAAGGACTATGTTCACAGTCTGGGGGTGCTCCTAGATCCATCACTTCACATGACAAATCAGGTGAATGCAATGGTCAGGAGTGCCTGTTATCAGCTTTGGCTGATACGCCAGCTGCTCCCTTTCCTGGAATTCAGGGACCTTGAGACCATAGTACATGTACTGGTAACGTCACGTCTGGATTTCTGTAATGCACTCTACATGGGGCTATCCTTGTGCTTGGTCCGTAAACTCCAATTAGTACAGAATATAGATGAGATCTGTAATATGACCACCCTAAATAGCTTCAAAAAAGCTGTTAAGATGGATCTCTTCTGGTAGGCCTTTCCTGAATAGATGCCTGGCCACCACAGAGAAGAAGTAGGTATTGATCTTGTCTCCTGTCCAATAGTTTATATATTGTTGTTTGCTTGCACACTTTTTAAACTGTTTTAAATTGTTTTTATATTAATGTTTTAGACTGCAAATTGTTTAATCCTATTTTAATGAGGGGAGGGTTGGGGATCTATGTTATGTATATTTTAATTGCTGTAAGCTGCCCTGGTTGCCTGAGTGCAAAGAGGCAGGATATGAATACTTATTATTGTTGTTGTTGTTGTTGTTGTTTGTTGTTGTACCAAAGCTCTCTGGCAGAGAAGGCAAAATATCTTACAGAACTACCGTTCCCAGAATTGTATGTCAACCTGGACTATTTTTGCAGTGTGGATGCAGCCAAAATCTTTTTTTATACCTAGCAATTAAACTTAGTATAAATTTGTGAAAATATCAACAATGAGTAGTTCTTTAATTATAAATAACTCTTTATAAAGAAGTATTGCAAATGAAATCACACAGATACCATGCATGTAATGGAAAATACATGTGACATGTCAGATGTCGTATTTTAGGAATTTTTATCAGCCAACGTATTAACAGACTGCTCTTAGATGAAAACTCTTGTTTATAATGACAATAATAGGGAAAAAATACTTGGAGTTCCTTCAAATGTGTGGCTACTAAGTTCTCTGGGAATAATAAGGATCATGACTATGCACTCATTGTTGAAAACACGCTGGAAAAATAAAAAAGGTTTGGAATGCTTAATGTTGTTGTTGTTGTTGTTATTATTATTATTATTATTATCCTTTATTTATATAGCGCTGTAAATTTACACAGTGCTGTACATACAATCTTAGATTAGACGGATCCCTGCCCTCAGGCTTACAGTCTAAAAATGAGTATTAAATTCATTTCTTGAATGAGCACTTGGACATTTCCCTAGAAAATCTAGGTGCAATAAGTGAGGAATAGGGAGAATGATTCTATCAAGATGGATAACAGATACTACAGCCAGTGGAAAGTTAATATGATGGGAGGTTACTGTAGGATGCTGCATCAAGAAAATCAGGGAACAGGCTACAAAAGGAGAAGAAACAGATGCAGTTTAACTAGTAAAAGAAAAAGGTGGGCCCTCGACATTCACTGGGGATAGGGATGCAGGACACCCATGAAAGTCAAAAAACTACAACTAAAAAAACAAAACACATTTTTTTTATCTGAGAGAACATCTCTCTAGGAATCCCTAGGTCCTCCAGCACAACTTTATGGCCAACATCTCGCAGATGTTCCCCAAAGAATTGCACTGGAGGGCCTACAAATACCACGAGAAGTGTTTTCTCTAGGAACCCCTAGGTCCTTCAATGTGACTCTATGGTCAGCCTCTGGCAGAGTTGTGCCAGAGGACCTAGAGATTCCTAGAGAGAACATATTAATCAAATCCATGAATAATCAAATCCTCAAATGTCAGTGCTGTAAATGTGGGGACTTCAGATGTGCATAGCCAAATTTTATAGTTTTTGTAAATAAATATATTCAGAACTAGCCACAAAATATGTTTTGTGTGGCAACGTTTCACTAATAATTTAATTCAGTCACATATTACAACATGAAAAATGTCAAAGCAAGTTGCAAAAAAACTGTACGTGATAGAGCAAATCTGTGGCCATTTTTGGATTTAGAACACCAATTTCCTATAAAACCAGCATATATATATATATATATAAAAGGTTTATATGACTCTCCATTTTGCTAGCCTTATATGTCTCCATTACATTAAATTTATCAGCATTATTCTTTAATCAGGTGTGTGTATGTACTTGTTTTGCTACCCCCTTCCTTCCTGTTTCCTCTTGCTTTCTCCCTTTCACTCCCTCCATTCACTCCCTTTTAACTCTGCCTCCTTCACACTTCTCAGTTCCACTTGAACTAAATTTACTCTAACTCACCATATTAGATCTTGGAGAATCTGTCTTTCCCCCCGCTAATCTCTCATTGTCCCTCATTGTTTCCACATGCTAATAGTGCTACAGGCTGCACATTTTTGTATGCCCGCATTTATCTATCCAGACCCTTAGTCATTTGATCTCTGTATTATAATAGACATGAGTCTCCCCTCAGTGTGAGCTAGTGTTTTTGCTTTTTTGCTAGGCATGCAAATAGGTATTGCAACTCCCTTATGCAGGTGAAAATAGTCATATTTTCCTAGACAGGTGCTAGGGAAGGGAATTCCCAGTTCTTTGCCTATTACTCTCTGCATGTCAGGTTTTAGCCAGCCTCTCTCCTTCTTCCACTAGCAAAGTAGTTCAGAAGGAAAAGAAAGAAAGGTAGACCGACACAGACTAGAAATCTTGGGGATAAAAGTAGATTTAATATCAATGTCAAGGTAAAAGACTTCCTAAAGACATTCAGACTAATTGCTGCAGATGTGAACAAGTCAGCCACAATTGAGGGAATGGTAACCTCTTTGTTCTCTTTGGCTTTCATAGTTAAAAGCACTGGGCCATTTCATTTTCAGATGGCTGGACAGCAGAACAGCAAAATATTACATAAAAAGTAGTATTGTTTAGAAAGTGTTTCTGGCTGTAATAACTACCTGCTGAAACAAGAATGCATGCAAATGTTAAAGAAGTACTACACCTGATTTTGCAACATCTTCAATAGGACGTTTGGTGACATGAGCCATAAATCCTACAATGGAGAATATCACAAAACCAGCAAACATGCTCGTGCAAGAGTTTATGCAGCATACGATGATAGAATCCCTGACAGAAAAGAGAAGGAGAAAGAGACAGATAGTGACACTGCATGAAATCTGGAGTTTTGCTTATACCTCACTAGCAGGACAGATTATTTAATGCTTATAACATTAGGATACAGACAGAGCTAACTATTTTATAAACAACAATAACAACAGCAACAACAAATCAGTACACTCAATCTGTATTTTGTCACTTGAAATACAAACTATTCCTTGGTTTGTTTCTTTCTACTCTTGGTATGTAAGATGCTACAAGTGAAAATAAACTATTCCCTTCATGTATCAAAATTATACAGGAGGATGAATAAGCCTCTGTTAGCATTAGCGTCTCTGCTGGAATCTCTTCTCCCCTAGGCACTCTGAATTTGAAGAACCAGAATGGAGTTTGTTCTTCTGATATTTCAAGTAGGGCCATGCAGCAAAATATTGAAGTGAATCACCATCAACTGAAAAGTGTTCCTTTTCTGGGTTCCCACAAGATCTGTAGGGCTGTTTACAGCAAAGTCTACCCATGATCAAGGCAGAGTTAGGACACTTCACCTGCCAGTGATGGGATGAGGTGCATCCCTGCTCTGACTCCAGGCCACTGCTATGCCATAATTCATCAAAAGAAGGGACAGGATTCAGGGAGATATATGGTGCAACTTTACTCTTCTTTACTCACCTGAAACCAGTTTCTGCTGGGGTAAAGGCTGAGACACTCATCTAGAATACTGTACTACCACATAGTCAGACAGGAGATGGAATGAGGGATGTGGGTCAGAGGAGGGTTGGAGTGTGGAAAGCATTGTCAGCCAGAGGCTTACATGTCAATGCAGCAGTGAATCCATTCTGGGTTTTAGTCTGAAAAGCTCTGTCCAAGGTTTTGAACAATATCTACCTAATAGCTTTGGTATCTTGGATAACTCCTTCTGATTTCAGACTAAAATACAGAGTGGATTCACCATCCCATTGGTATGGGGGTCACTAGCTGCCCATGGTGGAAAGTGAAAAGCAGGAAAAGTACTATTTTTTTTCCTTCTTCCTGAGAGCTCTTCATATAGTAGAGCTGTGAGGGGAAATTTTTAAAAACCTCATAATGTCCAGTGATTCCCTGTGATCCTCATATCCTCCCACATTAAATTGTAAACGATTAGTGGCTCATGCAGACCAATATAAGGGCTCAAGAACGTCCTCCTTCATATTCCATTGCCTACAAATTGACACCTTCAATATTCTATAGGTCTTGGAGCCAACTGAATATTGAGGTTTTGGGACAAGGGGCAAATTCCTTTTTCATTTAATTTATAATAGAATCCAGTTATCTGGAAATTTGTTGAGTGTGCAGAAACCAGTACTTTATATTTAGGTTGACTTGTGTATCCAGAGTGTTAGTCATTAGAAAAAAAAAACAAATTTGATATTAGATGGCATAATGATTTCTATTTTATATCATATCTAGACATTGGATCTCTCCTCAAATATTACAGTTTTTTATTTCTTGTTAAATAATACAGCTTCCATCCTTTCTTTAATATGGAACAACCTTGACTAGTCTCTTGTGTCCTGGGCATAATAGGAGAGGATTATTCCATTCTGACTTCTCCATCCTGTGAACTGTTTTTTTTTTAAAAAATAAAAATAAAAAAAAATAGCAGGAGTGGTCTCCAGAAATTGTAGGATGGTGCTCCTGACTATGCTGTTTTGGTCTGCTGGGAGGTGTAGGCAAACCATATCTGGAAGGCCACACAATTCTCACCCTTGCTTTATAGCGTCTAGGCTGTAGAAAATGTGAATTGTATTACCTGTAAACATTGTTGTTGAAAGGATTGTAACTTCCAAGAGCAATCAATGAGCCCAGACCCAAACCATAGGAGAAAAAGATCTGTGTAGCAGCATCTAGCCATACCTAATAGTCAAGGATAAATACACGTCTGTAAGCTTTTGATGTGTGTTTTATAAATAATTTTAAATGCGACAATATTGGTAGGTAATAAGAATTCATAAAAATAAGAGTAATAAAATTCTATGCAAGTAGTAAAACATGAATGTTTACCTCAGAATCTGATAGCTTCTCAAACTTAGGTGTTATATAGAATAAAATGCCTTCTTTTGCTCCAGGTAATGTTACTCCACGGAAGAACAAGATGAGCAACATGATGTATGGATATGTGGCAGAGAAGTATACCACCTAATACATAGAATGAGATGATTAGTATTGGAAACAGTGATCATTGTCATTATCTGAGTCATTTTAGTATGAAGCTTAAGGAATACAGTGGGTAATAAATCCAGTCTGTTGTTGTGAAGTCAGCAACATGAAAGCATTCATCTCTTTCTTTCTGTATGTTAGGTCCATGGCTTCAGAATTCCCTACTTAGTAATGTGTAATGATAAACAGCCAAACGCTCAGTTCTTATCATTTCTACCCTCCCATATATGCCTACAATCATAGCAATGCTTACTTAATTAAAAGTTTGATTTCTACAGCAAATAAAAGAATGGAAACACCAATCAAAATCATAAATAGTTTCAGTATAGTGTGAATATCTATCTGTCATACAACCCTTGTACTGAACACCAAAACAGCACACCTTATATGCAGACCAATGGTCAATGCACATGGCTTGGCATCCCATGTGCAAATGCAAGCAAAGGAAATCCATAGAGGCAATGCACATTCATACACTACTCAGTATACTTTAACAGGGCACTGCAGGTATAATGGTCTCAAAAATCATCTCACAGACATAGCACAACCTATACTTGCACATGTTACTACCAGGATGCCAGCAATTAATTTAAATTTAATGACAGACATAACAAAAGGATAAATAACACAACTAACAGTTGTAGTATATATTATATCTTGGGAAAATATATCAACAAGACTCTGATGAAGGCATTTTTTAAAAAATAATGTGTTGATTGAAGTTGCAGCATGTGGGTTTTGTTAAAGATATTCTTACCTTTCCTGTCCAACCAACTCCTTTCCAGATGCAGAAATACACTAAAACCCAGGCAATTGCTAGAGTAATTGCTAATGGCCAACGGATCTGGCCTGGTTTTTCCAGTCCATCAGTCATCTGGTGCATATTACGTCTGAAAACAAAGAGAAAAAGTAAAAATTTCTCTAATTTACCTGGTGTTTTTTTAGTCATAGAATAAGAAATTAAATGTACATGTTTCAAAAATGAGGGGGAAAATCTTTGAGGCTTACTCCCAGAATTCCAAAACTGCACTTGTCATGTTGGTAGTATTTGACATGCTGTAATTGGAGAAACAGTGGTCCGTGTTCCAGGGGTTATCACAGTGTCTCCATGGAAGATTCTAATTAAAAAGGTAGGGATGGGGATGTGGGACAGAAGAATAAAAATATAGCATTTTTATAAACCAAAATAACCAAAAGTATATTAGAATGATAATTGATGTGGACATTATTATGATTTTGGTGAGGATTATCTGTTAAATAGTCTTAATTTTCCTTATACATATATAAAACAAATGAATGTGGGAGGCATAAAGGATAACTTCTGATCTAATGTTTCCAGTATTTCAGAATTACTTTTTACATTCAGAAAGTTATTTGGGCTTTGCTGTATAGTAACATCATTTAAATGCAAATACAACTGGGGCAAACTTAAGTGCTAAATTTAATTATGCAGGTCAATTTCCCCTTTCCCAAAAAGGATCCAACTACATGGGTTGTTGTTATTTGTCATCAAGTTGACTGTGACTTATGATGGCCTTGTGAATGAGAGACCTCCAAGATACCCTATCATCAACAGCCCTGCCCAGCTCTTGCAAGCTCAGGGTTGTGGCTTCCATGATTGAAACAATCCACTTGTAGTGTTATGTTCCTCTTTTCTTACTGCTTTTCACTTTACCAAGCATTACAATATTTCCAATGAGGCACATTGTCTCATGATATGTTGAAAGTATGACTGCCTCAGTTTAGTCATATTGGCTTCTAGAAAGACATCTTATTAGGGACATTAGTTGTTGGGGTTGTTGTGTGCCTTCAAGTCATTTCTAACTTTTGGCAACCCTAAAGCAATCCTAACATGGGGTTTTCTTCCAGAGGGGGTCTGCCTTTGCCTTCCTCTGATGATAAGTAAATGTGACTTGCCCAAGGTTACCCAGTGGGTTTCCATGGCTGGCAGGGATTTGAATCCTGGTCTCTGAGTCCTAGGTGAACCACCACACCATGCTGGGCCTCTACATTAGTCAATACTTACTTTTGAAGTATGGACATGCCCTAAAAGCAAATGAGGCTGCATCCACACTACAGAAACAATTCATTTTGATACCACTCTGCCGTTACTCAGTGCTATGGAATTCTGGGTTCCTAGTGTTTGTGAGACATTTAGTCTTCTCTGTGAGAGCATTCTGGTGGCACAACAAACTCCAATCCTGAGAATGCCACAACATTTAGCCTTGACAGTTAAAGTGTGTCAAACTGGATTATTTCTGTAGTGCAGATACAGCCATAGGCTTGTGTGTGCAGAGGAAAAACTGTTGCTAGAATATTTGACTTAACTCCACTACTTCAAATCATGTCTTATGCCAGCCCTTATTCCCTGTTTTATGGGTCAAAATCATAAACATTTTATTATTGTTATTCTAAAGGTAAAGGTAAAGGTAAAATTTCCCCTTTGACAAGGTTGTCAAGTCGTCTACGAGTGTAGGGGCCGGTGCTCATCTCTGTTACTAAGCCAAAGAGCTAGCATTGTCAAAGACAACTCTATGATCATATGGCCAGCATGACTGAACAGATTGCCGTTACCTTCCCACCAAAGTGGTACCTATTCATCTACTTTCACTTTTACATGTTTTTGAACTACTAGGTTGGCAAAACCTGGGACTAGTAATGGGACCTCACTCCATCACATGGAACTTGGGCCTTCAACTGCCAACCTACTGATCTTGCAATTGTCAGTCAGCATCTTAACCACTGAGCCACTGCATCCCCTTGAATTAAATTATTACTGTATTTTACTTGCTAGAAAAAAAAGAAACCCCAAATAGTATAAATTGAACTTCTAGTGGTCAACGAAACAATACAATTTCCTATTAGGCTCAACAATGCCAGTGTTAACATCCTTTTCTTCTGTTATCTGAAAATATACCATAATAATAGAAACAAAATACTGTATACTTGAATTCTTATGTACATAAAGACTACATATTTGTGTTAAGCATTGTCTAGCAATGGCCCAGTTACTAGAGGTATCAAATTCCAGCACAGCCAATAGATTCACCAGGTGGCCTTGAGCAAGTCATTAAACCAAAGCCTCTGTTCTGTATGTGTAAAAATGGGAATATTAATATAATCTCCCACGTTTTATGAAGAAGAATTGCTAACTGACTGGAGATGTTATTTATATCATTCACCTATAGTGTGCATAGTTTTAATGTACAAACTATATATGTGCATCATTCCAAGCTCTAAGTGGTAAAATATGGAAGTCATTTTTTGCTTGGTTGGTCAGAAGAATCTTTTCAATAGACAAGCAGAAGTGAGTTTTAGGAAACAAAATGAAGCTATAGATAAATAAATAATTCAGAAACTCTGTACTGCAGGACACTAGTGTGCACTTAGGAAAATGATAAGTGTATTGCAAGCTATTAATTAAAAGATTTAAGGTTCCTGGGAGGGCAAAGTGCACACTAATAAAGAAGATTAGCTGTTACACCTGTGGACTAATTTACTGCTTTAGACTTGATTTACTTCCTTTTTACTAGTCTCTGCAATGGTCAGGTAATTGTAATGGGTACAGCTGAATCAATCATCACTCTATCACTCTGTCCTGATACACAGAAACAACAGAACTACTGGCGCTCAGAGGAGGCAACTCAGAACCATGGCTCATTCAGAGGGGTTCTCTGATGGCAGGGAATATTTGCTCTTATGGGATGTATGCCCTTTTTGTGTGTAAGATGAATACATGCTCACAATTTTAAATAGCAAAAATGCACTTGGGTGATCTTGCATCACATATACAGCAAATGTGCAATAAAAATTCTAAATAGTCGATGTGGGTAGAAGAGGCTGAGATTTCTCCTTATCAATACCTTCTCTCTATGGCTTTTATCTTCCTGTCAGATGTTCAGGATACAATGGCTTAAAATGACATTTTAAGAAGCAAGGAGTGTGAACATTTGTGCGTTTTAAAATAAAAACAAATCATTGAGTCCTAAAATTATGGGAAAGTACAGTGTGGTGACCTTGCTGGGTTTTTTCTTTTCTTTCTTTTTTTGGCAAGTACTAGTAGATAACTATTTTAGCATAGAGTTGCATCCAGACATGATTGGTTTTTAAGAAAACAAATATAAAATTAGTAAACACAACACTAAAAATGTAATTCACAAAATGACATGGGTATGAGCCCTATCTTGGTTCAGTCATTAGTCAGAATAGAGACTGCAGTCATGATTAGGACTTGGAAGGGTAGCTATGAAGGAACTAGACAAGTTCCTCAAGTGTCAAGACAAATAATTGAATATTTAAGGCTAGGCTTGTCTGTACCATCATATTTCCCATTTCTGTGTATGGTTGTGAAAGGTAGATACTGAAGAAAGTGGATAAAATCATCTGAGATATGGTACTGGAGAAGAGTAATAAGGATACCATGCAAATTCCAAAAGACAATCAAATGGGTTCTAGAATAGATCAAAGCCAACACTGTGGTATCATGCCCAAGATTTCCACCCAGGTCAGTCCCTGGGCTGGCACAGCAATGATCACATGCACACCCACCTGCCACACATTATAATTTGGATCCATTGCAGAGCAACCCTTTCCTGCTGCAGCCATTACATCTGTTTCAAAGGCATCTGCCACAGCACGTAAGTGTGGAAACAGGGGCCCATTTTACATTGGCAAAAAGAGGTGTGTTGATGGCTGCATGAAAGCCCAGCCTTTAGATGAGAAAAAGGGAAAGTGTGCCATGAAAACACTATTTTGGCCTTTTAAGGGAGAAGAAGTGCTTTAAAAAGGAGCTGGCCCATTTTACATTGGCAAAAAGAGGTGTGTTGATGGCTGCATGAAAGCCCAGCCTTTAGATGAGAACAAGGGAAAGTGTGCCATGAAAACACTATTTTGGAGTTTTAAGAGAGAAGAAGTGCCTTTAAAAAGTAGTTTGATTTCCCCACTACTTTTTTAAAAAGGGCGCAACATTGCTATTGCATCTAAAGGCTAAGGTGTAGTTGCACTGTTAAATGGGGCTCTGTCTCTTTAAAGCACCCATTTAAAGGCATCGATACAGGTGCGGATCATAATGGATCATGGGTTGGGAGCATGCGTGGTGTGGACTTCACTTCTAATTAAAACGCTCAATGCCCTGCAGGAGTAAAAGCTGGGGTTTATCTGCGAAGTTTTTTAAAGCTCCCAAATCCTAGCTCCACTCCTAAACCGAACCCTAGACATGCGCAGTAGGGACTCTGGGATGCCGTTACTGTTATTCTACCGTGGATAACATGTCAATTCATTCACAAAATAAAGGGGTTCATTCATGATGCACCAGTGCAACGGCACAGTTTAAAAAGGCAGAGGAAACGCAATGATAATTTGACGGATCCCCATAAGTATACATTTGTCCTGCGCAACTGCGCAGGTTTGCCGGCTGCCGGCTGCGAACTGCACAATTGCTCAGTTCCCAGCCGGCAATGATAATTTGACTGTATGGTGTAACTGCGTTTGTGCAGTTCGCAAACCTGCACAGTTGCACAGCACAAATGTATACTTATGAGGATCCGTCAAATTATCATTGCGGCTCCTCTGCCTTTTTAAACTGTGCCGTTGCACTGGTGCATCATGAATGAACCCCTTTATTTTGTGAATGAATTGACATGTTATCCACAGTAGAATAACAGTAACGGCATCCCAGAGTCCCTACTGTGCATGTCTAGGGTTCGGATTAGGGGTGGAGCTAGGGTTTGGGAGCTTTAAAAAACTTCACGGATAAACCCCAGCTTTTACACCTGCAGGGCATTGAGGAATTGCGCAGTTCGCAGCCAGCAAGGAAAAAAAATTTAAAGGTTCACCGCGGCTAAAAGCCGCGTTCATTGCCGCCCATGTAGCTGCTCCGCCTGTGTTTGTAGCGTTCTGACAGCTTCCAATGTAGCTGCTGAGCCACAGAAAAGACCTCAGATAAGTCGTTCCCACACCCCTCAGTCTAGCTGCCCTGTACCTTTTAAATGCACACCTGGGGCTTGCAGTCTAGCTGCTAAGCATTAAGGAAAGTGCAACTTCATGTCACACTTTCCTGCCAATCTAAAAAGCCCCAGGGTGTCTGGCTACACCCACATGGCCAGACACTCCTTTCCAGTGTCAGGGGCCATGGTGGAGACTTTTGGAGCAGATGCAGCAGCTGTGGCAGGTAAAAGGCATGCAGAACTATCCAATCTGCCTGGAATTCCAGGAAACTCCACTGTAAACAGTCAATCTTTTTATACTAGTTTAAGGCCCCTTTGGGTCAAAATTGGTCTGGGACTGCTGGATCAGCATCCCAGCTAGGGGCTAATAACTTGCATTGTCCAGACAGGATAATGCCAGGGCTAGGGGGAGCATGGCCTTTTGACACAGCTGACACAGTGTACACTTTTGACACAGTGTACAGCTTTTAGAAGGGTGTTCCAGAGCCTAGGAGCAGCCACTAAGAAAGCCCTTTCCATCAAATAATCCTGAGGGTGATGGACAGTGAAAAGGACCTCCCTAGAAGATATCAAAATATGGGCAGCCTCTCCAGAAGAATTCAAAGATCAGTGCCTAGTTGAAAAAAACAAAACAAAAACAAACTCTTCATTTGACTATGAAAGGGTAGGAAGGAACATGTCAACCAAACTTCTCTGAGAGCAGCCACTGAGAAATCTTTTTCCCGTTATTTCTACCATGTGAACCTGTGAAGGTGGTGGGAGAGAGGGACCTCCTTAGAAGATCTCAAAACATGTGCAGACTCATGTAGAACAATATGGTCTTTCAGATTTTTCAGAGGCTTTATGGGCTCTATAACCTCCACTTTGAATTGTGCCTAGAAACAGATCAACAGCCAGTGGTACTACTGGAACAAAGAAATTGTGGCTTCCTGTAGTTTAAAGTCCTACATTGCGGGGTAGACCTTGGCTTCCCCTTTGTGCTGGGAGTCTTGTACTGAACTTACCACCCTATGTATACACTTCTATGAGTGCATTCTGGAGTGGCTTTGGGCTCCTTGTGTATTCCTTTCTTCACACTTCTCTTCCTCATCTCATCATGAAGACAAACTATGTGAGTATGAGGTTCAGTATGTACAGTATTTCTTGTAGAAAACAGTAGCCTCCCTACAGTGCCTGTATTATGAAGCAGAAGCCAATCTGTTCCAGTTTACTAGTTACTATTTGGTACTTCAAGAAGAGGTCAAGCAGGAACCCTCCAAAAGATAAAAATTTATAGATAAAACACATTTAATTTACTAATGCAAACATGTCAGATCGTCATCACAATATTCTGAAATTCTCTGTAATTGCCATTTTAAAAATTAAGTAATGTTTGTACAAGACTGCCCCTTTGACAAAAGTACTATTTTATTATTATATTATATTATATTATATTCAGGCTCATGATATAAAGTTTACTCTCAAATGATTCTGCCTGAAATCCAATTTGAATAAACAGCTATGTTCTTGTAGTGTACATCCTTCATAGTGATTCAGTTTTTAATTGTTTAATAGCATCTAGATATCTTTTTTTCATTCTATATCCCAGACAGAGTACAATATACATTATATTTCCTTTCTCCTGCAGGTGTTTCTGCCTAAGATAATATACATTTTCACTTAGGAGATTATCACATTAAAAATAACATGACTTATCCCCTACGGGATACAGTTGTGTTTTGGAGTAATACCTGATATTGTCACATTCAAATTGCCGGCGTTGCCACTGGGCAATTGCAATCCACATGCTGCCCAGGTCCCAGCCACATTTATCCAGCTGCTTTTCAAAAATGAAAGCTTCCCATTTTTGAAATGTGGTCAGATAAGTGTGCTGGGACTCAAGCGGCATGTGGGTTGCAGTTGTTCAGCAGCAGCAGCACCAATCTGAATGTGATAATACCAGGTATTAATCCAAAATGCGACTATATCCCGTCGGGGATAAGTCACATTATTTTTTATGTTATAATCTCCTTAGTAAAAGAGAGTCAATTTCCTCATCCATCTTGCCTGAACACTATAGTCAGTTTTCACTTACTGTGACTCTCCCAACATTTGGGCACGTAAAGAGATCTTGTAACTGCTAACTGAAAAGAAAGAAGTTGGCAGCATGAGCTTTCATATATTTCAGTCTACTTCCCAAATGATGACCAAATGAAATCTAAAGCTCATGCTGCCAACTTCTTTCTTTCAATTTGTCTCAAAGGTGCTACAAGATCTGTTTACATACTCATTTTACAGACTAACATGGCTATATCTTGAGCATCTGGGCACATTAGTAACGACAGGTAAATTACATGGTCAATTGCCAGATGACAATTTTCTGCTCTATTTTCCATTGCCAAATATAAAACATGATATTAATATACTGTCCACCATTCTGGCACCTGTATCTGAAAAGTAAGTAAAAACCCTCACACTTATCTTTAAGACTCTCATTTACATTTATGTTTGATGAATCAAAGACCATCCATCCTTGTTAACCTTTTTATTCTGAGATGACAATACCTCTGCAGAATATTGCTCAATACAAAAACCAATCCCCCTCCCCAAGGCTATGTAATCTGTGTACATCCATGCATTAAAATACCAATGTTGAATCTACTTTTTGATAAAATTACCAGCTTGGTAGATGAAGGGAATGCTGTGGATATAGTATACCTCGATTTCAGTAAGGCCTTTGACAAGGTTCCCCATGACATTCTTGCAAACAAGCTTGCAAAATGTGGGATAGACAAGTTAACTGTTACATGGATTTGTAATTGGTTGACTGGCCGAACTCAAAGGGTGCTCAACAATGGCTCCTTTTCATCCTGGAGAGAAGTGACCAGTGGGGTGCCACAGGGTTCTGTCCTGGGCCCAGTGCTATTCAACATCTTTATTAACGATTTGGATGACAGAATTGGTGGCATACTTATCAAATTTGCAGATGACACTAAACTGGGAGGAGTAGCTAATACCCCAGAGGATAGGATCAAAATTCAAAATGACCTGAATAGACTAGAAAGCTGGGCCAGTGCTAACAAAATGAAATTCAATACGGAGAAATGTAAGGTTCTGCACTTAGGGCGGAAAAATGAAATGCACAGATATAGGATGGGGGACACCTGGCTGAACGAGACCACATGTGAAAGGGATCTAGGAGTCCAAGTAGACCATAAGCTGAACATGAGTCAACAGTGTGATGCGGCAGCTAAAAAAGCCAATGCAATTTTAGGCTGCATCAATAGAAGTATAGTTTCTAGATCAAGGGAAGTTATAGTGCCACTCTATTCTGCTTTGGTCAGGCCCCACCTGGAATACTGTGTCCAGTTCTGGGCACCACAATTCAAAAAGGATGTGGAGAAACTGGAGCATGTCCAAAGGAGGGCAACTAAGATGGTGAAGGGTCTGGAAACCTTGCCCTATGAAGAACGCCTTAGGGAGCTGGGGATGTTTAGCCTGGAGAAGAGAAGGTTAAGAGGTGATATGATAGCCCTGTTTAAATATTTGAAGGGATGTCATATTGAGGAGGGAGCAAGCTTGTTTTCTGCTGCTGCAGAGACTAGAACGCGGAACAATGGATGCAAACTGCAGGAAAAGAGATTCCACCTCAACATTAGGAGGAACTTCCTGACAGTAAGGGCTGTTCGACAGTGGAACACACTCCCTCGGAGTGTGGTGGAGTCTCCTTCCTTAGGGGTCTTTAAGCAGAGGCTGGATGGCCATCTGTCAGGGATGCTTTGACTTGGAGTTCCTGCATGGCAGGGGGTTGGACTGGATGGCCCTTGTGGTCTCTTCCAACTCTATGATTCTATGATTCTATGATTCTATGATTCTATGAATCAATGTTACGTCTGGACAATCTATTGATACATAAAGTATACTTTGGTTTGTTCCAACCCTTACCAGGTGAGAGGCTATTACTGTCAGGGGAGAATAAATATGTAAATATGAAGACTACTGAAAAGTAGCTAGGTAACTAGGTAAGCCTAGTTAAAACTAGTAAATCTATCTAAGTTTTCAATGTCAATGTCTAATTCAACTGAGAGTATTAACGTTCACCCCCCACCCCTCCTCAACCAATTTGTAGCCTTTGGCAACTGGCACTTTTAATGTTTCATACCTGTCAACAGGGATACAATTAGTCTCTAGCAAACATGTCTCCTACATGAGAATAATACCAAGTAGATGGAGAGGATTGCAAAACCTAAGGGTTCAATAATTTACTTTTCTATCTTGCTATATTCTAAGAAAAAAAATCTGCATGTTGCGGTGTAATTAGAATTATCTTAGAATTCAGAGACATAGCCATATTAGTCTGGAATATCAATATGCAAGGGGATCTTGCAGAACCCTTGAGACTGATGCCCTGTGCAGACCAGCACATTGGGCAAGCCTGGTTGTGGAGTCGAGTTGTAGCGTCTACACGACGCATGCCCTGGCCCCGCCCCAGAGCACCGTGACACCAGGCACTGCACCACATAGCTGTTTCCGCATGACACAGCACCGAAGGAGCACTGTATAGCCATGGCACTGTGGCTATCGCACCCTTTCAAGGGTGCAAAAAGTAAAGGCCAGATCAGGGCCACGATGCATGGTTGCCGTGGCCCCGATCTGGCTGATCTGGTTTTCTCCTGTTCTCTGGAGCAGCAGAAAACAAGCTTGCTCCCTCCTCAATGTGACATCCCTTCAAGTATTTAAACAGGGCGATCATATCACCTCTTAACCTTCTCTTCTCCAGGCTAAACATCCCCAGCTCCCTAAGGCGTTCTTCATAGGGCAAGGTTTCCAGACCCTTCACCATTTTAGTCGCCCTCCTTTGGACACGCTCCAGTTTCTCCACATCCTTTTTGAATTGTGGTGCCCAGAACTGGACACAGTATTCCAGGTGGGGCCTGACCAAAGCAGAATAGAGTGGCACTATTACTTCCCTTGATCTAGACACTATACTTCTATTGATGCAACCTAAAATTGCATTGGCCTTTTTAGCTGCTGCATCACACTGTTGACTCATGTTCAACTTGTGGTCTACTTGGACTCCTAGATCCCTTTCACATGTGGTCTCATTCAGCCAGGTGTCCCCCATCCTATATCTGTGCGTTTCATTTTTCCGCCCTACGTGTAGGACCTTACATTTCTCTGTGTTAAATTTCATTTTGTTAGCTTTGGCCCAGCTTTCTAGAAAGGCTACATGATTTAATGTAGGTTGCATTCCCTTTTCTTTGAAGCAGTGGTAAATTATTTTTCAAATTTACTTGTTCTTTCAGGAGAAGATCATGGCAGTCATATAAAGATTCTGAATTGGGAAATTATTTGGGAAAGTTAGTGAGATATTCTTCTCACACACCCTGAGATATTATTGTGAATTCGCCAAATGTGTCAAAAGGGACTTTGGCCCAAAATACACAAGCCCAATAAGGCAGATTCTGACCGCTCTGGGGGCATGGCGTTCAAATTTTTCATGCCCCCAAAGTGGCTGGAAGCTGCTCTGATGCCATGATTCAGTCCTTTGGACCGGATCATAAAGGAGAGGATTATATCCAACTCCTGGTGGCACCAGTTTGGGACTGTGGCACTGGCCCGCTTTGGGAGTGGGCTGTGTGGTTGCCACAGTCTTGGGCTGATTTTGGCTGGAACAGCCAGAGACTGCTCCTACCAGGCCGTGTGTGAGTCATATGAGCAAAAGGGCTCAAGTATGAGTCAGGCTTGCATCCTTCCAAGGTCGCTAAAATGAGTACCCAGATTGTTGGGGGCAAGTAGTTTACAGTTGTAAACCACTTAGACACTGCTTAGGCGGTATGAAGCGGTATATAAATGAAGCTCTTTATTTTGTTTGTATGCTTTGGCCCTTTGTCTAAGGAGACTAGAAGAGTAGAAGAAAGATAATGTCTTTCTTCTAAGATAAGTAGTGACTACAAGGGCTTTGGGTCAAATAGATCCAATCTCCAGAGATACCATATGGGACTGGGAGTGTGGCATTATTTTTAGGATTACTACTAAATCCCAATTCAGACCTACCCAGCAGTGGCATTACTGGATGGTGCAGGAGGAGGGATGACACTTGGTGAGGCCCTCCTCCTGCTTCAGTGGAGAGGCAACCACACTCCTCATGGCCTCGCTGCTGCCCTGGCTCTCTCCCTGGAAATGGAGTGGAGGTGGTGATGAGGGTGGCAGAGGGGTGAACCTGCCCTTTATGGCTTTGTCACTGGCCTAGCTCTCTCTCTAGGGAGGGAGGTGAGGTGGCAGTGAGAGCAGCAGGTGAGCAAGGCAGTGGGAGATGAGGTGAGGGCAGGACAGGATGCTGTCCCTGCTACCCAGTTCTACATTCTCTATTCCATTTGAATAATATACAGTTGAATAATATAACATTCCACTTGAATAATATACAGTTTATAACAAAACATCTCCAAAATCACTAGTAATGCTCATTTTCTAATAAGAAATTTCTGTGAGTTCCTTACTCTTCAATCACAGAAATTTTATAAATTGAAAACTCTAATGGATTAAATGTGCCATGGAAAAGGACTGAAGAACAATTGAATTACCTTCTGGCTTATTTTGAATGAATATTTCTTTGAAATGTTGTTTGTTTGATTAATTTAATACCTCATCTTATCCCCAATGTAGGGACTCAAGGAGACTAACTAACAAGTTAAAACTGATCTCAAATGGGCGGGGTATAAATAAATTATTATTGTTTATTATTATTATTATTATTATTATTATTACTAAAACCAAAAAGTTTATGTAGATATAAAGTTTTTTTAAAAATTAAACAATTTAAAAAGTTAAAAACACTGCATATGGAAAATATTAAAATATATTAAGAACTATATACAAACCTTGGCATCTGAATTGCCAGTCTTTCTCTCCAGAGAAACAGAAGATTCAAATTATCATTGAAACCAATCAGAACGCAATATCTTATAGCAAAGGACAAAATATAGCTATCATTTAAATGCTTTTTCCCTAATGGATCAGAAATTATCTGACAGACCAGCATAACAACATGATAACATGTCGAATTGAATGCTTATAGGAGTAGAATTAATGTTAATGTGTACTGGTGTACTGGTGACTTTACTGAATGTTCAGCACTATCATGAGATTCTCTAGTATTAACTCTCTCATGCATAGTGTCCTCTCCATTTGAAAAAAAAATGCTAAAGGAGCAAATGTCATTATATCAGATACTATCAGACTGTGTAACACAGAAATCGTCGCTTTTGAAATTAGATATTACTTGCTTGACTTCTATTTCTTCATTAAAATTTTGTTCAGCAAGTAAAAAGGTCACAAAGTAATGATTCCCTACACATTCAAGAGATCTACATTAGTTTCACTTGAATAATTAGAGGGCCCAAGCAATCTTTTTTGATGTGCCTGTGATTGTCTAACATTGCCTTGGGTATTTGCCACATAAACAGTGTAATATAGTTGGCCTGCCCCATATGCGGGCTTCCCACACATGGACTTGAGGTCACGTGGATGGCAAGCCCATTCAGATGAATGGCGTGCCATTCCATGTCCATGGTGTAAACATCCCGACACACATGAGAGTGTGCCCCATTCATCTAAATGGGCTTGAGCATGCACAAAATTTGTTTTACATGGGGGGGGGGGGGGGGGTCCCAGAATGGATCCCTCATGTAAAGCATTTTTCCATACTATTTTTTAATCTAGTGAGCAGCCTTCGGCCCCTTTTTGGGAGAAATGTGGTATAAAAATGAAATAAATTAAATGAATTAAAAATAATATTTATATCTTCTTTTCCATCCAAATTCTTTTTGTGACTACCTGATATTCTTCTGGGTAGTATCCTGAAAAAACTATAATCCTCTAGATTCTCTTTGTCCAGAATGTCTACTCATATGCCTTCTCTTCTGTCTTTTTCTGTGTGAAAGCACATTCATCCAAAAGGGTGAAAATATTACTTATTGTTCTTAGATTTTTGGGACATATTTAGCTTATCATGGATGGTTTGAAGAAGTGAGCATTGTCTCCCTAGCAAAACCATTCTAGGATTTCACAATAAATTTGCAGTGATTGTAAATTCCCAGTCCCATAAGTCCTTTCTGAGACAGGAGGTCCGTTGAAGTCAGCAGCAACAGCCAATGAATGTGGCTTTTGGGGTACAAATTGTACAGGCTAGTGAAAGGTGATTACATGTACTTCTCCAGAATCACAGGCAGGAAGATGTGTCTCATTTGCCTGTTTACACCACCTCTTTGATCCATATTATATCGGCATTCTGTTTTCCCAGTTGTTCATGCACAGCCTTCCAAAGATACAGGAGATATTACTTCCAGGCAGGAAAATCCATCTTGAGACTACTTTAACTGCCCTGGTTCTGTGCTAGGGAATTTTGGGAATTGTAGTTTGTTGTAGTACCAGAGCTCTCTAATAGAGAAGGCTTAGTGTCCCACAAAACTACATTTACCACAATTTCTTAGCATTGAGCTAAGGCAGTTAAAATGGTCTCAGACTGGATTATTTCTGTAGTCTTTGGCCTTAAGAGATATTTATTTCCCAGGGTGAAAAGTGCATTTGACTTCTCTATTTCTTTCTTCAATGGAATTCCTATATTCATGAGATCTTAGGTCTTTCAAAGGTAGCAGACAGCTTCTTTAAAGGAATATGAATGAAGGGATAGTATACCAGCAATTAAATTTTTTATAACCAAAATATTTTGCTGATTTCACCTGTTATAACTACTGTAAAACGGTGAGCCATTTAAAACAAAAATAAAGTTTTTAAAATAAATAAATAAATAAATATCACCTGCTCAGGGCCATATTAGTCAAGGAATATCTATAAACAACTACAGTGGACACTTGCTTCACACGGGGGATCCATTCTGGATGCTCCCACATAAAGCAAATTCCATGAATGCTCAAGTCCCATTTAGATGAATGGTGTGCACTCCTGTGCATGGCATGATGTGTCAAGGCCACACATGCCATTCATCTAAATGTGGCTTTCCATCTGCATGACCTCAAGTCCAAGTGGGGCGGGCCGACTGTACTAAAAATGAGGAAAAATGGAGAATTTAAACATCTGCAGTTTCCATACACATGCTGCTCCAGAACTCCATGACGCCTCCCTTTCACCTTAGCAAATTCCAGATTCCTAGATCCACTGAAAGATAGGAAAACCGCATCATTAGCTAGATGATTTATTTCCTTAGAAATAATTCCCCTCTTTGTTTCATTTCCCTGTATCTATTAATTCCTGAGATCTCCAGTCATGTTAGACCCAATGCTATCCTGACCTGGGTCTGTCTCTGGGCTAGTGCAGGGACAGGTGGGTATTTACACACCTGCCTGCTTCCGCATCATAGACTCACTACCGCTATGCACCAGTTACCATCCTCCACTATTGAGCAGATCCCTGTCATGGCATCTGATGTGGAAACAGGGTGCCTAATGACAACCATGTGGACAGGTGCCCTCTGTCTACATTAGAGGTCATTATTAGGGACGTTACAGTAATGACAACAGTGGAAGAAGGTAATGGGCATGTGGGGCTTTCTCGTCTGTTAGGTGTTACTGCAGAGTTTCCACAAAACTCAATGGCAAATAGTGGGTCTCAATGACCCATGCTAAGGCCCCTATGAGCCAGGATTAGACCGGGATGACCAAGCAGTGCACTGTGTCCAATCGCAACCTGTGGGTATTGGTCTGCATTGTCCAAACAGGACAATGTGAAGATGGTGTGGAAATAGACCTTTTGGCCCATGTGGATCACTCCCTTCCAAAGGTAAGAAAGTTCACCCCTTCCTAATGTAGCTTCAGTGAAATTATCTAGCAATTCCATATGAGGAAAAAGTAAAGCAAACTAAAATCTTTACAACTGGAGGCTTTAGAATAAGATGGGATCTGAAATATAGCCATGTACCATCTTCTTAGAATGACATTTCTACAAGTCAAAGGGGGCTTTTTTTCTGAGTAATTATGTAAATTACAGACTATGTAAATGTATCTGCACTGCTGCTAAGAAAGTGCTGACTGTAATACCAGTATGTTTTGGACTATAAGACACCTGTAAAGCATCCACTTTTCACCTGAGTGGGTCTTTGTAATTAGTGTTTAATTTGTATTAAATTTGTAATTAGTGTTTAATTTTAGATGTTTTAATTAATGATTATATAACATGTTGTATTTTCATTCTTGATTTTTTTTGTTTTTTTGTTTAGCTTTTTATTGTTTTTATCTGTTTTTGTATACCATACAGAGGCATTGTTTTCAATAAGGCATACAACTGATTAAATAATTAATTCTAACAATTTTTTGTGGGATGGAAATAGGGGAAGTAATGGATGATCCATTCCAAAAACCATATCAGATCCCAATGGTTTTAGTGGAAAATGAATTATTAACATCAGCCCCATAATGTGTAAGTAAGTAAGCTGTTCCCAGAGCCTCTCAAGGAAACAATGTGACTTTAGATTCAGTGGATTTAAAGGTACTTCAAATGCTTTCAGAACTTTCACAGTGGACATACTAAGAATTGCTGAGGCACTTCCACCATGCTATAATCTCTGCAGGCCAGCAAATTTGAGGATGAATCATATGCATGCATGTATGTTTGTATGTAGACACTCATCCCTTTGTATTTGCAGATTTGATATTTGCGGATTTGATTATTCATTGATTTGATTAATATCTCTCCAGGAATAACTAGGTCCTCCAGTGCAGCTTTATGATCAACTTTAACTAAAGTTGCACTGAAAGACCTACAGATTCCTAGAGAGAATACTCTACTGGGGATTTCTAGCTTTTCCAGTGCAGTTCCATGGTCAGTATCTGTCGGACATTGACCACAGAGTTGCACTGGAGGACTTAGAGAGGTGTCCTCTCAGGTAAAAACATGGTGTTTTTGTTATTTGTGGTTTTTCCATATTCATGGGGTCTTGTGCCCCCAACTCTAGTGAATATGGAGGGATAAGTATATTTCATTTTTATCCACCTTTCTCCCAGAAGGGAACCCAAGGCCATCCCCATCCCACACATATTTTTCTCCTTTAACCTCTCTCCCTCTCCCTCTCCCTCTCCCTCTTTGTGGCTTTACAGACCACCCAAAAAGGGTGGTCTGGCACCACCTCTTTTCGTCTGCACCTTCACCGCAGCAACCAGATGGAGTGGCGAAGGTGCAGACTAAAAAAGAAGCCCGAAAAAGCGGCTCCTTGTTCTGGGGCTTGTTCTCTCCTCCTTTTAGTGCAGTTAACTTTCATGGTGCTGTTCACAGCAAGATTTCACTGTCATAGGTTCAATACAATATAAAATTATGTTTGTTTGTTTTTTAAAATTACACAGATTTTGTTTTTAATCAGAAGTCCCCCATCACAAATTTTGTTATGTTCAAATACTAAATTTCTATATTTCCAGCATCCACATTGGGGGGGGGGGGGGAGCTATCAGACTGATATATGGAATATGTTGATTAACATCAATTTGGCTATAGCTGATAGTAGTGGTAAACAATGGGGTAGACCAGTTTGTACGGTAAAATCAGATAAAATCAAGCACAAACATTATAATTGGACTTAAAATTCAGGTGTACTACAACATTTCAAATATTACTTCAGTTAATCAAACTGAGTTGAAAAGAAGGCTTATCAAACAAGATAGGGCAAGTAACTTACTGTAGTGAAAGAGTTGTACAAGTAATATATCGCCCAAGAAATTATCACAATGTAGTAAATATTAAGCCAGAAGGATAAGACAGCAGCAGCTAATCCCACACCTACAGGAAAGAAAAATATGTTAGAATAACTTCTATATATAACTTTAATGAAATAATAATAGTAGAAATAATTTATCATAAACCCCCCCCACAATGGTAATAATTAGGCCGAGTACCTTGACCATTCTCAATAATTCTTTAAATCTCATGAGCTTCTCTGGAATATTACTACAAAATTTCCTAATAATCATTAATAGCAAAGTTACACTTTTAATACATGTTTACACTGAAAGCCAGGGGAAAACTGTGAGGAGGTTTATGGAAAGATATTTATTAAGAAGTTATGTTTACTGAAAACCACCAAATTCAGGTTACTGAAGAAAGATAAAGAGGATAGATACAATGATATTAAGTTACCAGATGAACTCGAAGGGAATTGGAAAATTAGTCATCCCACAGGTATTATGTAATGAGAAATAGCAGTTGGGAATGTTCAGGGAATTAATGCGGAATAATATAGAGTAGATGCACCTAGATTCCTGGTCAAGTGCAATCACTCAGTAGTCTTGGGAAGTCTCTCCCTTTCCCTCTCTTGCTTATACACATATACTTAGTTCCAAGGGCGAGTGGTAGTAACCTACTTGAACCTTATAAATACCATATAAATGCCAATATAATAATATATAATGGGTATGAAATCAGAATTTAATGGATGGTTTACTGAAGTCTAATCTGCACTGCAGAAATAATGCAGTTTGATACCATTTTAACTGCCATGAATCAATGTTATGGAATTGTGGGATTTGAGGTTTGTGCACCAGAGCTCTGTGACAGAGAAGGATAAATATCTTACAAAATTACAAATCCCAGAAGAGACAGTTACAAATCCCAGAAGAGGCATTGTCATCCTACATTATTTCTCCAGTGCAGGCTAGAAACAGATAACAGAACCCTGTACAAACTGTCTTTCCATAATTCAGCCAGATATAGACTCAGACAAAAAGTGATAGAACAGAATAGAAATCTATTCTATCTCTCCTGTTGGAGAGGCGGGGTAAAAATAAAATTTCTTTTTATTCTAGTGATGACTTCAAAATATTCATATTTCTTTGAGGGATAAAAGTGTAAACATTGCATCAACAAATCTGTAGCTATTAATTCACAGATGTGCAAAATTTATTTTCCCAGATATTACAAGAGGTAATATTTTGATCAAATAGAAAATGTGCTAAAGTCTGAAATATGGAGGCATTACTGCTATAGCTTTAAAGCCTGCACTCTGAAACAACTGTTGATGTGTGAGATGCAATGATTTAAGTATAATACTTATCCCTGAAATAATTTATAATTAAAAGAATTCTTAGTTCAATTGGTTCCTGGCATCTGAAATAATGGATATTTATTCAGTAGTAACAAGTGACATTTCAATTTCATGATAATTTAAGCATTATTTTAATATTTTCATTACAAAAACACCTATATATTTGATGCATACTTTAATATTGTTGTGTAACTTTGAACTATTGAGAACACCCCCCCCCAGCAAATATTAAAGTGAAATGAGTTAACATAATATATCTATATCGATACAGTACCTTTGAACATTGGAGCAAGCTTCCAAACTCCAAGACCGCCTATGGATGTGTATTGGCCAAGTGAACATTCCAAAAGAAACAGGGGAACTCCAGCAAAAATTAATGTAAGGAAATATGGAATCAGGAATGCTCCTGAAAGGATACAGAAGAAGAACAATAAAAAATAAAGAGTAACAGATTTTTGTGATTTCACTAAGTGCAATGGACAGCATGGGTTTCAATGTTAATTTTCACTTTCAATGAAACAGAAACCAAAAATATTTAAAATTTGTAATATTTGCTGCTTTCACCACTTATAGAATATTCTCTCCAAACTCTAAATGTGATGATTATCTGAAATTGGAGCTAAACTCAATGTTGTGCCACTAGATTACTTCCTCAGCCTAGCCAAATATCACCTTCTTGTTATCTCTTCTCTACTCTATGAAGACCTCCATCCTGCACCAAAATCTACTTTGGATGGTTTCTACTGCAATCCTTTGCAGTAGACTGTGTCCTTCCAGAGCAGATTTTCAGGGACATAATTACCTTTTCCCCTCCAGTTCTGTTGACGAACTTTGGGGTCTACTGGGTGTAGTCCAAATTTAACCACTTTTTAGTTTCACTGATTTCTTTAGGACAAACCATGAACAGATCTCTTTGCTTCAGTAACTGTGGCCTGTATCTTATGGGTCTCATTCAACACTGCTTCACTGAGCTTGTTAATAACTCTGTTGCTAGAGTTCTGCTTTTCTGTTGTGGCCTGAGTCACACACTGCAGAAAGGATCTGTTCAATGGCAGAGCACACAATTTGCATGTAAGACCTTAGCTCCAGTCCCTGGAATCTCCAAAGAAGGATTGGAAAACACACCATTTGCAACTTAAGAGAACATGCACCTATACATGCACCCATCGGTGCCAAGAAAACTGGGTTAGTATGGGTATCTTAACGATCAGTATATTGTAGTTTCCTATGCTCTCATGTTCTTTTTTTTAAAAAATTAATTTTATTGTTTACAAAAGGTAAAACGCAATTAGATCACCATTCTACACCATTCTACTTTAAAAACACAAGCTAAAATACAGATTTACAAAACTGAGGACTCATTCAAAATTCCAAACCAAAATCTCCTGTGGTGCTGTGGTGGAACATGAGCATGAAAATTGGAGTTAATATATCCTATAAGAGGTAACCACTCTTCCTTGAATTGCTTGCAGTCCCATGACTCAGAGGTTCTCCTTGCATCGTCTGCAAGCTTCTCCATCAGCCATTCTTCCCAGAACTTTGGCCACCATTGATCCATGGAGAGATTACCTGTTTTCCAGTTTCTGGCAATGATCAATCTAGTTATAGCAACTGAAAAGGATATAATTCCTTTATGATGGAAAAATGTATTATCAAATTGAAATACTGACAAGAGAAGCAACTTGGGGGAGGGCTGAACCTTTTGCTTAGTGATGTCTGACATACATTGAACAATCTGTGTCCAGAACTGTTGGACAACCGAGCACTCCTACCAGATGTGTAGGTATGTACCTCTTGCCCCAAAACCCCTCCAGCACACAGAAGATGTCTTTCTTGTCATTAGTGCTAGCTGGACAGAGGTCAGGGACCATCTATATACCACTTTCAATGTGTTTTCCTGTAGGGCAGATGACTTAGACTATAAGGAGGACATGACCATATATGACGTCATTCTGCATCTGAAATAACCAACTGTATATCCAGCTCATACCCTGTTTCATAGAAAGTACCCCTCCCATAGGAGTTTTCAGCCATCCAGTTATACAATGCAGCTGAACCTTCCTTCACTGGTGGACCTGAGACTGTACGCATTTGTTCAAGTATGGTCAATGATCTAGGGGTTTCTCCTGACCATACTAGTTGGGATACAAATGAGGTAATTTGTTGAATTTGGTGCCAAGAAGCTCTAAGAGGTGACAACACATTTAAAATACTTTCTGTATTTTTAGGTCTAGAATTCTGAAATAAGTCCTGTATGACATAGATGTCCTTTAAATTGTGTGAATTTATCTGGGCTAAAAAAGGAAAGGTGTAGTAAGAATGGTCTAATTGGGGAAGGACTGGGAGCCATAAGATGGCACCATTTCCTCCAAATTGAAAGTGATGGCTGAAAAAAATGGTTTTCTATGTTGTTTAGAGTTTTGGCTGAGATGTTAGGAAAAAAAGCACTGATTGAGCTTTTTCTATGCTTATTTCTAGTTCTACCCAAAGTGTAGAGGTAGATCACTTAATGAGCTGGATAGCTTGGATTAGGTGAAATGCTGCAAAATAGTATTTCAGGTTGGGTATAGCAAGACCTGCATATTAGATTTCATATACTGGCAATTTTTAGGAAATCGAATTCGTTGCAATTGCAAATATAAAGTTGTCTATTTGGTTTTGCCATGAACCTATGCTCTCGTGTTCTGATACTGCTTTTCTGTCTGATAGTTTTTCAATGTAGTGGATGGGAGAAGACTCATGTCAACAGTTAATATATTCAGTGTGTTTCATTCAAGCTAAATCCAATAGGAGACTGGAAGCTTTTGAAATCAATTATGCTTTACTTATTGGGTGTTTTCCTATAAAGAAGAAAAATAGATCTTCTCAAAGTAAATAAGTGCGCTCATTAAAAAAAGAAGGTTGCTGCTACAGCTGCTTCCAAAGATAATGTTATATAACTGTATGAAATATGAACCAAGAGTAAACAGAGCAGTTCTCATGAATCTTTCTGGACTCCTCCAATTGTACTGGATGCTTGTGGAACAGATTCAGCTTCCTTCCCAATGAATCTGAGCAATTGGGTGGAAACTCAACTATGGCCTGAAGCAGATGGGCCAAAAGGTGCAGCTTCTGGCTGCTTCAGGTGCATGGTGTTCAGATGAGACATGCCTCTGGATCAGCTGGAAGCCACTCCGAGGACATTGAAGGCAGCCTGAAGCCACTGGCAAAAGGGGCGCGGGAAAAAATTGCTCCTGCCAGCGGTTCATTTGGGCCCACGGTGACAGCCCATTTTCAGAGCAGGCCATCTAGTTCTGCAATCCCCAACTGATTGGGGGTCAATTAGGGCTGGAGCAGCAATAGGCCACTCCAAGCCACCAGTCTGCTTCACCCCTGAATTTATTTTCTGTAACAAGTAGATTGGGTCTGCACAGCAGTACTGCTTTGAAATGAATTGACATTTCTCAATAGAAGTGGCCACCTATTCTGGCCAAGGCATCCTATGATGCACTGGCAGCAATACTCCAAGCTGCACACTGACACTAGCCCCAATCAAGGTATTGGCAGCAGTGTTCCAAACTGTTTAGAAAGTCCTTCCAAAAAGCATTTCCATACCTTTCTATGATCTATATTAGGAACTTTAGTCTGTTCTCATGTGTACCTTCTCTGCTGGTGACATCAAGTGCCAATAGGAAGTCCTGTGTTCTACTGAATAAGTTAGTTAATTATAGGAACTGAAATATATACCTCCTCCATTTTTTCCACAAAGGTAAGGAAACCTCCACACATTCCCTAAGCCAATAGCATAGCCCACGCAGGACATAAGAAAGTCAAATCTTCCCTTCCAGGTGTCTCTGTCTGGAATATCTCCTTTTTTCTTCTGCACCTTCACTACCAGTGTCTTAGGCTTGTCATTGGTAATCGAGGCATCACTGAGTTCTGTGGAGATTTGTCCATCAGCTACTTTTGTTCCATTTGTTGCCATGTCTCTAGGTTTAGATGGGGTGGCTCTCGCAGCTGGACGAGAAATGTCAGCACCAGTCCACGTGGACAGCAGCTTTGCGGCTCTTGACTGCCCAATTAAAGATTGATGGGGTTGTTAAAATAACAATAGAGATGATGCTCCAAGTATTAAAATCCAAACAGATATCTTGTGATAGGTGCCTGTAATAATCTGTAAAACAAAATTAGGAGAGATTTTTATTTGCTTGTCTAAAGATATTGGTGAAAGCAACAAAATTCAAAGCCTTCCAGTATTCTGAATAGTTCTTCAACTCGTGCCCTTGATTTAAAAGCTACCATACAGTTATATCGCTTATCTAACCGAAGAACCTTGTATGCAATGAACAGGAATTTACTTAATGACCTTCATGAAAACATGGTTTATAAAAGAAACATATAAAGCAGGAAATGGATTAAAGTTAAAAGTCTTTCAAAGTTACACTCAGTTCATTATGAAGAGGAAGTGCCAGGAGAAGGAAAAAGAATAAAACAGAGATCAAAGGATAAAGCACTTATTAAAAATCTTTTTGTAAATATTACATTCATTCTCATACCTGGATTGTAAAAATGAAGACATCTATCAGAGATTTTCTGGCCCTTCAAACCATGGGATATAGATTCATAGCGTGTGGGTCTAATTCTGCTCACTGATATCCCCAGTCTACTCCAGTAGGTTTCCTGTTCAATCTAACCAAAAGCCCCAAGAAACAAGCATGGTTCTCCACACCTATCTCTTAGGATGAGGGAGCTAATTCTGGGGCCTGTTTGGGGTCACCTTTATCAACCTCTGGTCACCAAAGTTCCCAGTTTATCATAATGGTTAAACCTTATGATAAACCTTATGCACTTAAATATCTTCAGGTTTTGGAGCTCCAGGATATTTATTTGGGACTCTTTAGGTACTATTTCAGGGCTTTTATTGTAAGTATTCATGAATATATGCATACTTATACAGATCCCATTTAATCTTGGAAGCTAAGATAGGTCAGCCTTGGTTGATACTACAGCATGCTGTAGGCTATATTGCAGGGGAAGAAACTGGCAAAACTACTTCTGAGTAATGCCTTGCCTAAGAAACTCTATGAAATTCTTAGGGTCACCATAAGTTGACAGATGACTTGGAGGCATGTACATACACATATTACCTTCAGGGAGAATCTCAGATATAGCAGTGCCTGGGTACTTCAATTTCATTAACTTCCATACCATTATATTAAAGCAATATTATTCCATATTCCAGGCTTTTTTTTAAAAAAAAAATATTCACAAACTTATCCCTTATCATATTCTTAGCCATTTTTATCTCTTAGAGGAATTCTATAATTCTGTGTAACACAGGCATTCAAGGGCTAAAGCTTGAGAACAACCTGACTACATTAATTATATATAAGCATATATTTCCTATTTTTACCAGAATGAGCATTTTAGGGTGGCATGTCAGGGCTTATTAGGAATGGGTCATCATAGACAACAGTCTTCTGCAGTGGAGACAACAAGGCATGTCTCATTTCCTAACTCTACCCTGGCTCTTTTATTGTCTCCTGATGCCACTAAGTGTCTCAGGAGCTCAAAAGACCATCTGTTTGAAGTGGCCTGAAGCTGCCCCTTTCCTTTCTGGATTGGAGCCATGGTAACTACATGCCACAGCCCTGATCTGGCCTTTCCGTGGTGCAAAAAGAAGCTGCAAAAAGCAGCTCTTTTTTGTGCTGTGGAAAGGGTGTCTTAGTTGTGGCGGTGGCAGCTTTTGTCTGCTTCTTAGGCACAGCTCATATAAAGGCTCTGCCAAAGATGTGGCGTGATGCCACCCACCATCTGGTTAACCAGGCAGTGTCAGGGTGGAGTTGGGGTGGCCTTTTGTCAGGTCTCTCTGGTCTACTAAGTTACAGGGTGATCTGATATGATTTCTTTTTCTTTTCTTTTCTTTTCTTTTCTTTTGTTTACATATTCTAAAGGCATATGACAGTATTCCCAGATTTTATTTTTAAGGAAGTTTCTTTCTTTTATTCTAAGAGAAAAAATGAGCAGCCTTTTTCATGATTCTTAGGCTCTGTATTCTCATCTCATCTATAGGTTTTACCAGGTTATATGTTTTTATTTAATGGAATTTGTCTGGCCTGTAAAACCTCCATCCCCTCGGAAAGGTGACAGGGTAGAAGAGTTTTGTAAATGCAATGTTTGCAAATGTGTATGTGTATTTGTTAATTGTCTTATGGTAAGATGTGGTGTTCTACAGAGAGTTGCAATTCAGATATGTTTGGTGCTTGATATTAAGTGTTCTGCTGAGGAGTGGGATGGAGTCTTGGAAAGTTGGAAGTGAATGGGGGATAGGGATCAGGGAGATAAGAATGTTGAGGTGACATCTTTTGACAGTGAGGGTGTAGTCCAGTTGGAGTGTGTTGTTGTAGAGTTGTGGAGGCTGTAGCAGATTCAGCATTGTTTATTATTCTTTTTCAGATTATATCAGTGGATTTACGATAGAAATATCTAGCTGAGTAGCTTAGTCAGGAATATGATACTATAAGCAACTGTAACATAAAAAGAAGAATTGGAATTAAACTGCATGTTTTTGTATACGAAGTAATCTTGTTACTTTAGTTTTATTCCTGTTACAAATGAAATCGGTTCTCTCTCTCTCAGTCTCACTTTATCACACACACACACACACACGTGAACATAGAAATACATATATCTTCCTTTTGTGATTTTTAGAGACAAAGACATCTTCTAATATATAATATCTGTAGTGGCAACAAAACAGGGTAGTTTAAACCAGAGTACAAGGGACCATCTCACAGCTGTAAACTTTACAGAGGTCTTGTCTGCACAGGTGAAGAACCCTGTGCCCACCCCAATGCTAGTGATATGTTTCCACAATGCAGAGTGAGCTCTGGTAAAATACCCCATAGTTCCCTGGTTGATCCAACTTTGCCCCAGAGTTAGCAAAGTCACAGGAAGCCCTAGTGTTTCCTTGAAATTACAGGGTTAGTGCCAGGTTTTGTGGCATCCGAACAAATGGACTGGCCAAATTTGAGTGGGGCAGCTATTCATGTACCAGGCATCACAATAAGCAGTGTGGAGAAAGGGGATGGCCTGTTCCCAGATCCAACCCCTCTATATCCTTTAACAGCAGGTGTTCCATGGACAGGCCTCCCAGTGTGCCATCACTTCTTTGGAGGGTGAGCTTGCCTATACAACCAATGAGAACAAAGGGACCCTCTGATTTGGAGACCCTTGCAATGTGATCAGGGGGTCCATCTTACCTCTTCTCTCACTGGTCACACAGACGAGCCTCCCCTCCCCTCCAAAGAAGTTGGGGAACACTGGGAGGCCTGTCCAAGGAGCTCCTGCTGGTAAGAGACATGGAGGCCATAGATCTAGGGACAGGGAATGAGCCAGCCATGCTGATGCAGTGATGATCCTGCTGGCCCATGCAAACAATCCTGTGCTGCTGGACTGAGTTTGACCTAGTCTACACAGCCATCATTGTGGCCAATCCAGAGCCACTTGCAGAACACAATGTTCTGGAACTGCCACCAGACTTGCTGGCCATTACAGACAAAGCCAAACAGAGAAAGTGTTACAGAGGAGTTAAGAGTAGCTCTGACGCTGAAGCTAAATCACTTTGCAAAGGCAATACATAAGGAAATCCTTTAATCATAAGGTAATTTTATTTAGAAAATAGAAACAACCCTACTCTTACTCAGGAGTGAGGATGTAAAAGGTTGCAATCTGTTGTTGCAACATCTGTGGCCTGACAGCTAGCTTCATTTGCCTTTGCCATATCCCTAAGGTGAGGGTGGGTTATGGTACAGTCAGCTGGTACATCAAGAGGTGTTTGAGTTCCAATACTGGGATAGAGGTAATCACTAAAGCCCCAGCTGAAGTTATCTGGCTTCACTCTTTCCTCTCCTTACCCAGAAATCTAGCAAGGTTAATTCTCTTGTAAGGCAGCTACTGTACTTATACATTGCTACCGATTATGAGGAACTGTAAAAAAAAAAAAAAAAGTTACCAAGCCATTTGTTCTGTTTCTGTGGTGGTCAATGCAAGGCACAAAGAATTCAGGTTTTGAATTAAGCTCTAGATTCAGATCTGAATAGAAGCAGGAAGCCTCCAGATCAACCAGTGTGAATTGTTCTGTTTTCCAAATCATCAAACTTGGATCCAAACTGAATCTTGTGGTCAGCACACACCCTTGGGATTTTACTACTTTTTTAAAAATTAAGACTAGATTGGGCATTAGACTTTGTGCTCAGAATTCTCAAAACAATATTTTACAACATATTACACAACAGTATTTTGGAGATCACCAATGAAACCTAAGGTCAACTAAACCTTAGGTTTGGGGGGGGGGGGAAGATTTGTTCAGTGGGGCTTTGGCTTTGGCTTCGTCTGAAGCTAAGGCTTCATCTGCACTGTCTGACACTGCTTTAACTGACACAGATCAGTGCTTTGGAACTGTGATTTGTAGTTTTGTGAGATATTTAGCCTTCTCTGTCAGAGAGCTCTGGTGCCACAACAAACTACACATTCCATGATTCAATAGCATTGAGTCTAGCAGTGGGGTCAAACTGCATTATTTCTTAGGTGCAGCCTAAGAGAGTGTGACTTGCCCAAGGTCACCCAGTGGGTTTTTACTGTACAGCAGGGATACAAAGCCTGGCCTCTAGAGTCCTAGTCACTGAACACACACACACACACCCTTAGAATATAAGAAACTATTTAGTATTGAACCTGTAATGAATGCAACACTCTTTGTTTTAAAGCACCAGCCAAATGAAAGAGAACTACTGAACTGATTTAACTGATGATCAACCCACCAAAGATAAACTACAATTCAAATATATTTGTTTTACAAAAATTTCTTGCATCCAACTTAAATGCTAAGTTCCTTCTACAAAATCATAGCTAAATTGATCTCTCTCTATTCCTCGTTTGGTCTTCTCTTTACTCTTCAGTTGCATCTCAGAGCAGAAGTATTGTGTTTTAACAAATCATCATTAAATTAAATTAAATTAGTTAGCTAAATAAAGAGGTACCCCCCCAAAAAAACTTTAGCATATCTGCATTTTGTTCCCATAGCTATGTTCAGACACCAGCAACTAAGAATTTTAGAAATGTGTACATCTCTTTTTGTAGTGCAAAACTCTTTATTGTTAGGATAGTATTACACAATAAATTCCATTTTATGCACAGAACTTGATGGGGTAAAACTTTGTAAAGATGAAGTTATTAGGACCAGTGAAAATCCTTTTGTAATTCTCAGGGTTTCTCTGAAATCTTCAGTGTGCTGGCTTCTTTTGTCCTTCATAATCCACACGATTAAAATTTCTTTTTACTATGGTGAACTCTGATTTCTTTTTATTATGGACTCCAAACTGTCTTGGCATATTATATATTTTTTCATCAATTCCACTGTATCATTTAGAAGACAAAAAGGATGAACCAAATGAAGTTGAAAATCAAAAGATGGGAGCTCAACTGATGAACAGTCAGGATTTTTTTAAAAAAAATTGCTAAGAATATTAGTTGCATTGTATCCATTTGGATTTGTGAGGGATCTGGATCCAGGAATCAAAGCAGAATTCTCATCTTCTTCTAGCATTACATCTTCTGCCATTCTTAGTGCTGAAGTAAAGACATGGGACAATCATCATTTTAAACTTGTATATAATGTGATCTAAATTAGTAAATGCAAACGATGAAAAAAAGGAGGGAAAGAGCAAAACATTCTGGGCACACCAGAATATATTAGTTGGAGGTTTGTTGTGTTGTTGTTGTTGGTTTAAAAAAATAATAATTGGAGATTTCAGAGGTCGATTTTGGGGAGACAGTGGATAACCTAGAAATGGTCTTAGGGGAGCCAGTGTAGTGGTTTAAGAATTAGACTACTGAAGAACAAGGTTTTAAGTCCTGCTTAGCTATGGAAACTCACTGGGTAACCAGTGGACAATTCACATTCTTTCAGCCTCAGAGGAAAGCAAGGGTAAATCACTTCTGAACAAATTTTGCCAAGAAAACCCTATGACAGGGTTGGTATAAGTCATAAATGAATTCAAGGTACACAACAAAACAACTGCAGATACCAAGACTATTAGTGTGATTATGTTACAGATGCAATAATACCCAGTTTACACATCAAAAATAAACATGTTTTACAAACTGTATTGCCTCTGTTGCCAGGGACAACACTGTCCTCCCAAGTTCATATTAAGAACTCATCTTCCAAATTTTAGTTCAGAATATTGCACTTGCAGTTTTTCTAGAGCACACTACCTCTCCTGAACATGCATAAAAAAGTAATGAATATCATATTCATTTTCTAACCAGCATTTGAGACACAGAGAAGTCTTCATTTGTAAAAGGGGAATACTGAGATATTTGTAAAAAAAATTCCACAAGGACTATGATTTTTTCTTCCCGGGAGAGCAATTAACAATGATAATTGAATAACACCAGCAATACAGTCTGAAAGAGCCTAAACCACAATTTTCTAGCACCACCTGCTGAAGAAAATAAAGAAGTGCAAATATGGAATTTTTATTTTTGTGTTTGCATGCTGTACTGAGATGGCCTAAATACCCCGAAGGTACTAGATTCCATTAGATTTTGAAAGTTAACCAGGGTCAACTCTGGTTCTTACTTGGATGGGACATTGCCATTGAATATCTGATGCTGTAGGCTCTATTTCAGGGAAAGGAATTAGCAAAATTACTCCCGAGTTTTCCCTGCCCAAGAAAATCCTATGAAATTCATGGAGGTCACCTTAAGTTGATAGGTGACTTGAAGTCATTATAAACACAAAACAGTACTGATAGGTGCTATTAGGTATTCCATTATAATCCACTGCTTTAAAATAAATTGTTATTTGTTGAGAATTCCAATAACATGAACCTTACAAGAAAGCTATTTTTGGGTGGTGGTGGGGAGTAGGCATAATGAGTCCTAATCAGCAAAAGCAACAGAGTCCTGTGCCATGAGCCTACCACTTATTTAGCATTTACATTTACTTTATGATAGTCCAACTGCAACAACAGCAACAAAATCTGTATATGCATTGCAACATGGACTGAAGCATTCAGAATCCTAAAGAGATATAGGAGATTATCATACATGTCTTATCTCGTCTTTTCCCCAATGGGATACACATGTTTAACTGTCAAAGGTGAGTCTTATTGCATTCTCCCAAGGGTGGGCATATGTAACCCTTGCTTGTCCTGTAGCTTTTCCAGGATGGGATTATCCTGTCCTTGAAAAGCTGTGGGATAAACCCAGGTTGAATACAGGTTGTATATGGGCTGCATTCAGCCGGCCATGGTTGTATATGGGCTGCATTCAGCCGGCCATGGGAGAATGCAATAAGAACCCATCTTTGATAGAGGATACGTGCATGTATCCTATTGGGGAAAAGACATGATAAAGAATGTGCGATACTCTCCAGTCTACTGTGACATGATTCAGTTTCTTCCTTAATCCCAAAGAGAGTAAAAGGGAATAGCAATCTATGTGAAATAAAAGGCTGTGTTTAACTATAGGGATTTATTTTATGGAATCTTTGAAACAACATAAATTATTACTTTTTGTGAGTTTTTTTTTCACTTGAAATCTTTGGTTGGTGTTTTTTAAAGGAATGTCTTTAATGGAACAGATAAAACTGTGAAAATCCAAGGATATTTCCCCCCTGGTTTCGTGACATTCTGAGTTGGGAATGGCACAATACCTCCATTCTTAACAAAACCTAGGCTTCCTCCACTGTAATATGGAATCCACATTTTGTTTTGACACTTTGAGCCAAAACAGTGAGTTTTTGGAAGGAGCTGTTAAAGGAGAATGGATGTTTTCCCAACAACTAGAATAAATGGAAATTGGATAGCTAAATTGAGCTCATCCTTATGTAGCATATTAACAAGCTAAATACATATAGTACTTTAAAAAGTCTTTTAAAAATACCCTACTGGTTAGTTCATTTGTGTTTTAAAATTAGATGCATCCAAATTGAAATTGAGCTCCCCCTTCAAAAAATAATGTCCCAAGTATAATAGATACCATTTCACAACAAAAGTAAATCTACATAAAGCCAATTTAATTTTTTCTCCAAACAAGTGTATAGAATGCTACATTCACAAATTCCAACTTACTGGGCTGCATGGAAAGGCTTCCCTGTGAGGCTGCCCTTCGTGGATGGTATGTATGCCAATTAGCAGGGGAGATGTAGCTCATGAAAGAATACTGATACTGAAGAAGTGAAATTACAATGGGATGGTTTGGAGATTACATTAACACAGAAGTAACACACACAACAAGAATAGACTTGAGGTGCATCTCAACTGGCTGCTTAATATAGGGCCAATCCAGAAAATTATGCTCTGGAATGACTACAATGACCACTTGCACATGGTGGGCCAAATCCAGTGTGGCACTGCATTGTTGTGCACATAGTCTAACAGTGCATTGAACCCTCTGGCACATCCCCCTCAGTGCTATCACTGGTTACCTGTGAGCACAAGCTCACTGTGACAGCCTGCCTGGCACACCATTGCTTTTGCTGAGGTGACAACAGGTACCCCACCAGGGGATCACCCTTCTCATTGATTGAAGGGGTACCCAATTCTGACCTCAGCAGAAGTGTCAACACACTAGGCAGGCTCTTGCAAAGAGCTCCTGCCCATGATGAAATAGCAGCAGTGGCTTATTTTCACAGCTGACACTTTCAGCTGCTGAGGTCAAAGAATGTGTCAGCAAGGAAGGGAAAGAAGGATCCACCCTCCAAGACCAATGGCTGGATGTCCCACTCCTGATCATTAGTTGTGATGTCTCCAGGAGGCATCCAGCCATGCCATGTTGTGGAGAGAGATGGCATGGCTGGATGTCTGTTAGATGTACCCAGCCATGTGATCTTGGAGGGGAGTCACTGTGCCCTCTCCTCATTGACCACACAGGGACCTGTTCTGACTCCAGTAGAAGTAGTGCCACAGTATGGGCAGGCACTTGCAGGAAGGTGTTCAGCCAGCAAGGAAGCAGCATGGTAGCTCTGAAGGGAATCCATTCCCTTCCCTGTGCTTCTCAGTGCAAGGTAAGTGGATGGTGTATCTCTTGGCATGTGGACAAGTAGATAGGCCAAATTGGACCCAATCTAGCTGTCCACATGGCCAAAAGAACTGGAAGCATTTTGTGGCTCCTGGAAACCCCAAGGTTTTCTCCAACTTTTTTTACTTCAGAGCAAAATTGGGTTAAGAGCCAAAAACGAGGGCTCCTCCCCTCATATGTCATCAAAACTGCCAGCATCAGCTTCGGGCTGAGTGTAGTGTTTTTCACCAATGTAGACAAGCCCCTAGACTGCCATTCCTAGCTTACATGCTCCTCTTTCTCTACAGATGCATTAACTTCCATTCTGCATTAATTTTAACTTACTACGCTTTCCTAACCCACAAGCAACAGTGTTTAATCTTTACTATCTTTAATGGATACAAGCGAACATCAGAATACAATTTATGAAATAGATTGTTTTAACATACAATACTTAAAGTTATGCACATTTCAGCTTCAGAATACAGATTAAACTGCCATTAAATACAAATGGAAGTGGAAGGTTCTTATCACCCCACAGTAGTGAGAAAGAGAGCAGGAGAGGAGTGGGAATACAATTATTCTTGTTTAGTGTTATATCTGAAAATGTAGTTTGCAAAGGGGGTATTATTACCCATTTTGAACACAGTCAATCTGTATGTGACAACAGCTTTTGGAATTTTTGATGTGTCCCAATACCCTAGTTTCTCAAATGTTATTTTTTTAATTAAAAAAAAAAACATTCAAAACTAAACAATTTGAATAGGAAAGTTGAGTGTACCTGAAATACTGAAAACTCCAAGAAATGGGTTTTAGAAAAGAAGAACTACCAAATGAACATATTTGGACTTTAATGTCAGTTGCAAGGGGAAAAATATTTCATATTGGAAAGGACCAATAACTTGTATGCATGTATATATGTGTGTGTGTGCGTGTGTGTTTGTGTGTGTGTGTATATATATATATATAAATGAATACAGTCTGTACCTTTGCATGTCTTGAGAACCATGAAAAACTAGGCCTTTATCTCCTAAGGCTACATGAACGCTTTGTCTCAGACTGCCGTGATTCTCTGCAACTCCTAGCAGAAATAAACCCCAGGCTTCACCGTCATGTCTCTCTACAGCAATTCAATTACTTAGACTGCTTCCACTCCCGTTGGCTGCTTTACTGCTACACGAGTGACTCTTTATATTAGCCGCAGCTGGGCTAGCTGGTGCCTAAAGGCACGGGCAGGAACTAACAACTGCAAAGACTTTTTATAAATCTGGAGAGTCAAAAGCCCTACATTTTGTTCATGCTAAGACCATGTTTGCATTTGATAATGCATAATCTACCAATCTCCAAACAATTCAAATAAGAATAGATATGCCACACTACAACATATATGGAGGAAGCACAGACTAGAAGTCTTTCTTATATACTGTATATACTCGTCTAGAAATTTTGATCAAAAAATTGACCCCCAAAACCTGTGTTGACTTATACACAGGTCAATATAAGTACTATACTTTAATATTTATTTTAAAAAGAAACCATACCCTGGTAAAAAGAAAGACCATAAACTGTCCTGGAAGCACTGACCCCCTTGCATTATCTCATCCATCCAGCATTTAATATGAGCACAAACAGTTAATGTCTGCTGCAGTTTTGTATGTTCTTTGACATTGTTTTGCTTTGCTTCATCCTTTAGATCCTTTCCTATATGCCCCTAAATTTTACCCTCGACTTATACCATGGGTCATATCAAAATCCCTAATTCTGGCTCCAAAACCTGCCCTTGACTTATACATGAGGTCGACTTATAGTCGAGTATATACGGTAAGTCATAGTTCACAACATCTGGAGGACACTACCTGGAAAGGACAAATTCAGTTCCTTGCACACCTTTGTCTCCTTCCTGTTGCAGGGAAATACAAGAATCCCTTTGGGAAAGCTCTTACTTGTTTTATAGATGAGATGGTCTCAGCGATCTTTATCACACTTTGTAAAACTATTTTATTCCACTTCTGATTGAAAATTTTGCCCTCCAAAAGAGAACATTTTGTTACATCCTTTTTCATATTCAACATTTTCCTACATCCTACTAGAGCATGTGTTTTGTCCTCCCAGCTTTACCCTACTCTGAGCTCAATAGACCCCTGCCCAATTCCATCTGCTACCCCCATGCATCTCTTTTGCTGGTCATCTGGGGAGAACCAGTGGCTTCAGTGTTGGATTACAACTATGGAGACCAGGGTTCTAATCTCCACTCTGTCACAGAAACACACTGGGTGATCTTGGGCAAGCCACACTCTCTCAGCTTCAGAGAAAGGCACTGGAAAACCCCCTCTATCTTGCCAAGAAAATCTCATGATAGGTTTGCCCTAGGATCACCATAAATCAAAAATGACTTGAAAACTCACAAAAAGGTCATCTGGGGACAGTGGAAGGGGTTGGGAGCAGAATTCTGTTTTGGCAATGGCTTTTCTTTTTTCTTTTCTTCCATGGATTAAGAGCCACAAACTTTGCTCTTAATGTGTTGAACTATTTTGATCCTGGTGGTATCTGAGAGAAACGCCTTGGATAGTGAGACAACATTGGTCTGAAAAATTCCATATCTCTCTGGAGCAGGCGAAAGCAGATGAATGATAGAACTGTGAGAATGGCAAAAGAATGCACATTTTCACCATTTTTATCAACTTGTAAAGTTACTACTTTCCCTGCTTCTGTGTCAACAAAAGCCCCTCCCTAATGAATTTACAGTCTAAAATCTGAGACAGGAGAAGCATTAAAACGAGAGAAGGAAAGTGGAGGCAAATATAAACTTTTTAAACCATGTGCATTTCAATGCTGAACATAGACTTCAGTGTCAGTAAGGAAATATTATCACTAACAATAATTACTAATAATTAGAACTGTTAGTATGATTGCATGCAAACTATTTAATAGAGTCAAATGTTAAAAGGTGACACTAAATAAGATATTAAATACTTTTACAAAAATATTCTTGCAAACCTTATACTAAAAGATGCAAAGATTTTTAGATAAAAACAATAAAATGGCAACTTTAGTAGTTAAATTTTCCGGGTAACATTATGAAACAAATATCCTTGTGGCACTGTGATATGAATGGTAGGAAACTCCAGGCATCAGGGATGGCTCAAGACATTTGGCTGCTTGAGGCAAAGGACAAGATGGTGGCTTGCCCCCATTCCACATACAGAAGCTATCTGAATTGCCAGATAAATCTTGTTACTGCACTGGTGACAGGTCAGTATTGAAAACTGCTCTCACTGGCAGCAGGTTAGCATAGAGAGGGGACAAGGCCAGACTACATATTACAGTCAGCTTTCTTCTTCAAACCCTTGTTACTGCATCTGGAGCAGCTGCCTTGTTATAAGGCATTATATTGAAGGCTTACACTAACTTTGGATAGGATAGGGAGCTTATAACCTACACATACAGTTTTTGTTTTCACTATATCATGTACTGTGAAACTTTACAGAAAGCATAGATACATAAGAGGTTCAAAGACCCATGCAAGCCCTACATGTCAAAACAGCCAGCATATAATTAAAAACACTGCCAACATATAAACTAGAGAATTTTCCTTTCCTTTCCAGCTATGCCAGCCCACTACAGAACCAACCTAGGCAACATCTGGAGTGCTAAAATCCTAGTAACACTTGATTCATGAAGAGAGAGTGAAATTAGCTTTCACCTTAGCACAGTTTACCATCTTATTGCCTGGATTAATATCCATGCTAGGGAAAAAGAGGCTATGTTGAACTTAAGGGATATATTGTTTAGAGGTAGGTAGCTGCTCTGTCCCTCATAAAGTATCCAATTTAGACCCCCATGTCATGATAAACAGCATGGAGAGTTTTGTCAAAGGAGGGGATAAAGAACTGTCCAACAATAAAAATGAAAATAAAAAGGAGCAATCATATTGGCTAAACATGACTGGCAGGGACTAGAATGGAGTCGACAAATCCCTCTATTGACAGAAAATAGTTCTGCCAATTGGCAGGGGAAGATCATATATGCATCAAACCCACTGACACACATAAAAGACCACAAGTATATATCTCCACAAGTAGTATTCCAGCTTGTGATAGACTCCCACACAGTGTTTTCTTGGGTTTGGGACAGGGCAGAGATAGTTTTGGATCTACTGGGTTTAAAATCCCTCAGTTTCCCCAAGGACTGGAGATGAACCACCCTTATAGAGCCCAGCACTGCAACCAAAGGCTCACAAACTACCCTTATATTGCTGGTTTTCTCCATTATTGGACCACTCTCCATATCTACACTTTTGCCACTGTGAACCATAATCTTGCCTCAGATGACTTTTCTTAGGTATAAGACAAAACAGATTTTACAACAAAAATGTATTTTAAAAATATTAATGTTTTTACTGAAGTAATAATCTAAAGCCAAAGTTCCACTCTGGTATAGAATAAAACTCAGAACATGTACTATGGCTGCCTTCTCTCTACTGTATCTTTAAATGAATATTTTTATGCATCCTTCCCCCCCCCCCATCATCCAAAGGCCCAAAATTGCACTAGAACCCGCCTGATCGCTACTCCTTAGCAGTTCAAACCTAATAAGGGACAGAGCAGTTACCTACCTCTAAACAATATATCCCTTAAGTTCAACATAGCCTCTTTTTCCCTGTGCTTGACCTTCAGTGTAAACAGGCCAACTTCTGAGTTAATACAAAATTAAACACACAATGATTTTTGACCACAACATATTAGAGTTGCTTATCCACATGTTCCTTCAGCTATGCCAGCCTGGAGCTAGTGTAATTCTCCATCCCCACTGATTTCAAGGACAGGAAACATTTTGTTTTGTTTCAAAAGATCTACAAGGTCAACCTATTCCCCTTCCTTAACTGATATAAGGTGGCAGGGATTGTATGTGGTGGACAATTTTACGTTTCATACCCATACTTTGGATTGCTTTCTTACTTGCTATACATGCAGGGAAAGGGAAGTTTGTTTGTTTGTTTGTAAATGCTTCAGCCAGAAGAAAACCAGGACTGGTTCTGTGCTTGGTCTATTTGGATTATTAGAGCCTTCCGCCACTTACTGTCACTGGTAAGGGCACATATGTACCTGCAGGTGTTTGGGTTGTTGTACACAAACTCTAGAATTGGTTTTAGATGTGATTAAAGAGCAGGATGTTGTTGGCTTAAAAATTTATGTCTCTTTTATTGTTTCTTTTCTGCCAGTGACATGGAGAAATATTCCAAAACACACAAAACCAAAGATCAGCAAATCCTTTGTCACCATTTTGAATCTACCCATTTTTTTACTGGATTCATCCCAATCTGCCATGATTCTGTGACCGGTGCATTTCAGCAAATTGCCAGCATTTTCAAGTCATCCTTGAAAAAGCCAGCAATTTTGAGAGCTTCTATTTTATTATGAAGTAATTGCCCCTTGACATCTCTTGGTGTTCCTCTCTAACCTCAGATCTGACATAGCCATGAAGGACAATAATAGTTTTTGCTAAATAATTTATTTATATCAATAATTTTTCACCTTTATGGAATATATGGAACATCATAAGTATGTAGAGTAGTTGTAGATTTTGAAATATTGTGAGGCTTTTATAAAACAACAAAAAGTAATCAAGAACACTCAAGATAATTGCTCGTATTTGAACATTTTCCCCTGTGTGTAGAACAGGGGGTAAAACCACACAGATTTCCCATGAAGATAGCTAGATGGAGATTTTATGAATTGCATCTTATTAATATAAATACCATATAATGATTATGTTAATAGAAAGGAGAATATTGCATATGCCTGGATTTTTATTCAAAATGAAATGGTTTCCAAGCTTCAAAGTGCCATTCTCATGATATTTATGGCATCCTGGTTCAGCTTCATTTAATAGACTCCATTTCACTGAACAGAGCTCTCCATGCAATTTCAATTGCACATTTTTAGTTTATTATCCATGACTGAATTAGTGGCACAGAGCAGCTGTGCAGTGTTTAAGGCTGACACCTTTCCTGACTTGGTGCCAAAGAAGGTTTTTTGTGATAGCCATATAATAACTACATGTGCATTTCTTTGGCAAGAGAAATGAAAAGCAGGGGACATTCTGTCTTCCCAATTCTTTTAGGTGCTTGGTTAAGGCAGCTGTACAGCTTTTGCAAGATTAGCTCAGCAAATATACTGTTTGTTTTTTCTAGCTATTAGTGACTTGCTGGTGGATGAGGAGGCATAAGTCTTTCCCCCACCACCTGGGGTGGTGCCATGGGGTGGTTCTTGGAAGGATGCTGGCTGACTCACATGAGCATCCAGACACAGAGCTGTTCGGTCAAAAATGGACAGTGCCTGGAAGCACAGATAGGCTGCTCTGATGGAAATATTGAAAACAGAGAAGGGCAAAAGGTTATATTTTTCTGTCTTTACAGTGGATGGGAGAGATAAAGGTAGCTAAACAAGTCATAAAACACCTGCTCATTTTTGGATGACCACCTACAGAAAGGAGGACAAGACTGCAGGCATGTACCAAAAAAAAAAAAAAAAAAAAGAGGAAAAAAGGAAAAAAGGCACATCAATACACAACATCCTGTAGCCAAACAGCATGTTAGACAGCATTTCCAGATGCAACATTGCCATAATAAATTAAGAGCACAGTACAGAGCATACCCTCTGGTGAGTACAAAGCACTCAGAGGCAACTTGCTCTCTTTCACGGCCGCAGGGATTCAGCAGCCTGCAGAGTCTGGAGGATGTAGAACAGGGACAGGCTTGCAGCTATGGGAGAGAACTGGCCTAGCAATTGCCCCTTGGTCCAGTCTAGTTCCCTAGGAGAGCAATCAGAATGATAATATTATGGAAAATATTGTGTACTTAACACTATAAAGGACTCCTTCCTACTACTCAGCAGCTCTTTGTATAATATAGTTTGAACTATAATAGCAATAGACATGTTCTCAAGGGGAGGGGATCTAAAGCCAGTTTAAAAGCTGTAGGTTTTTTGTTCAATTGTTTTGCTTTGTTCTGTGAAATTACCATTGGAAGCAAACAAAACATCCTTTCATCCTTCCACAAGCTCCTTTTCCTTCCTTCCTTCCTTCCTTCCTTCCTTCCTTCTATATGCATCACATGATTTTTAAAGAATAGGGATGCATTTCAATTAAAGAAGCACTGTTACTACATTGTCTGGAAGCATTCCTTCACATTGTATATTGTAGTTTGGGTGTCTGCCTCGAGGTTTCTTTTTCATAATACATATAATTTGAAAAGCATAGTAAATTGAGACTGCAGTCTGACTCTCAACATGAGGAGAAATTCTATATTCATTTTAAATTATTTTCCCAATTAATATTAAGCTTCTATATTTAATGAAATCATAGAACTTTGAATTTTAAAAGTGTGAACTATTGATTGCCATTTGTTGATACAGTTGCTGCATTTTAAGAAAGTTTCTTCCACTTCTCAGTGTAATTTACATGCATATGACAATATAACTTGCAAGGAACTGTGCAGATGTTGCTTTCTAGTTGAGAAACTATGAACAGTGATTTAAACATAAGCTGAGCTATCAGGCTGGCAAGTGCCTGCTAAGTGGTCCCAAAGTGCACACATATACTGAGATGGATGCATTTATAGTGCGTCAGCAGTCCTTTGCACAGTACAACTAAAGAAGGAGGAATACTTTTTAGAATCACAATCTGAGATTGCATAGAGGTCCAAAAGAATGCACAGAGGGAATATATGCATTTCACTGGATGCAGTATATGCACTTATTGTACATATAGCATCAGTACAATTATATGATTTAGTAAAACAATTCACTTAGTATCGTCTCATTCTCAGACTGAGAACTGCAGTGTCTTTTGAAATTAAAGAACAATTAATGGGACTTCTTGTTCCACATATAATAAAACAAACAAACAAACATACTGCAAGGCACAGCCTTCAGAATATCAAAAGGGATTATGAGGCTCTGGGAAGGAAGCTGAAAGAGATGGATGCACAGGTTGTCATCTCCTCTCTACTCCCGGTAGAAGGGCATGGTCCAGGAAGGGAGAGGAAAATAGCAGAGGTGAATAACTGGCTCCGTAGATGGTGCCGCCAAGAACAGTTTGGATTCTTGGATCATGGGCTGCGGTTCCATGAGGAGGGACTTCTGGCAAGGGATGGACTGCATCTCACGCCAGTTGGCAAAAACGTTTTTGCCAACAGTCTGAAGAATCTGATCAGGAGGGCTTTAAACTGAGTTATGTGGGGGAGGGAGACATTATACTGGAAGGCAAAAAGGATGGAGAGAATAGTCCAAGTGGCATAGAGGGAACAAGGCAAACAGTGCAAGGACCCAACAGTGGGAAACAAAAAAATTTGCACAGGCAGCAAGTAAAGGGAACACATGTTCTTAGATGTCTCTACACTAATGCACAGAGTATGGGAAATAAGCAGGATGAACTTGAACTCCTAGCACAACAAGGGAAATATGATATAATAGGCATCACTGAAACCTGGTGGGATGAGTCTCATGATTGGAATGTAGAAATAGAGGGGTATAACCTTTTTAAGAGAAACAGGCCAAACAGGAAAGGAGGAGGAATAGCATTATATGTCAGGGATATTTACACCAGTGAAGAGATGCAGGAAGTCAATACTGGAAGCCAGGTGGAGAGCATCTGGATAAAAATTAAAGGAGAGGGAAATAACAGGGATGTTACTGTGGGAGTCTACTACAGACCCCCGACTCAGGCAGAGGAATTGGATGATGCCTTTCTAGAACAGATAATCACATACTCAGAAAAGAGAGATGTAGTAGTGATGGGTGACTTCAACTATCCTGATATTTGCTGGAAGTCAAACTCAGCCAAATCCTCAAAGTCTAGCAAATTCCTCACTTGCCTGGAAGACAATTCCATTGTCCAAAAGGTGGAAGAGGCAACAAGGGGATCAGCCATTTTAGATCTGATCTTAACCAACAGGGAAGACCTAGTTGATGGGGTGCAAGTGGTTGGATCCTTAGGTGGAAGTGACCATGTTCTCCTGGAGTTTGTAATACAGTGGAAGGGAGAAGCTAGGCATAGTCAGACACGCACTCTAGACTTTAGGAGAGCTAATTTCAATAAACTTAGAGAAATACTGGGAGTGATCCCATGGTCAGGAATACTAAAAGAAAAGGGAGTTCAAGACGGATGGGAGTTTCTCAAAAGGGAGATGTTGAAGGCACAATTTCAAACAGTTCCAATGAGGAAGAAAAATGGAAGATGTCTCAAGAAGCCAGGATGGATGACTAAGGAACTTTCAACTGAGCTAAGTTTTAAACGGAACATGTATAAGAAATGGAAAAATGGAGAAATCACGAAAGAGGAATTCAAACAAATAGCCAGCACATGTAGGGGTAAAGTCAGAAAAGCTAAAGCGCAGAATGAACTCAGGCTTGCTAGAGAGGTTAAGAACAATAAAAAGGGCTTTTTTGGATATGTCCGCAGCAAAAGGAAGAAGAAGTAAACAGTGGGGCCACTGCGTGCAGAAGATGGCAAAATGCTAACAGGGGACAGAGAAAAGGCAGAATTACTCAACACCTTCTTTGCTTCAGTCTTCTCAGAAAAGGCAAAGGGTGCTCAACCTAAGGATAATGGAACAGGAGACAGAATAGAGGAAATTCAGCACAGAATAAGTAAAGAGGTAGTACAGGAATACCTGGTTAACCTAAATGAATATAAATCTCCAGGACCAGATGAACTACATCCTAGAGTATTAAAAGAACTGGCAAATGTAATATCAGAGCCATTGGCAATAATCTTTGAGAACTCTTGGAGAACAGGAGAAGTCCCAGCAGACTGGAGGAGGGCAAACGTTGTCCCCATCTTCAAAAAGGGGAAAAAAGAGGATCCCAACAATTATCGTCCAGTTAGTCTGACATCAATTCCAGGAAAGGTTCTAGAGCAGATGATTAAGCAGAGAGTCTGAACACTTAGAGGCCAATGCCATAATCACAAAAAGCCAACATGGGTTTCAGAGAAACAAGTCATGCCAAACGAACCTGATCTCTTTTTTTGATAAAATTACCAGCTTGGTAGATGAAGGGAATGCTGTGGATATAGTATACCTCGATTTCAGTAAGGCCTTTGACAAGGTTCCCCATGACATTCTTGCAAACAAGCTTGCAAAATGTGGGATAGACAAGTTAACAGTTACATGGATTTGTAATTGGTTGACTGGCCGAACTCAAAGGGTGCTCAACAATGGCTCCTTTTCATCCTGGAAAGAAGTGACCAGTGGGGTCCCACAGGGTTCTGTCCTGGGCCCAGTGCTATTCAACATCTTTATTAACGATTTGGATGACAGAATTGGGGGCATACTTATCAAATTTGCAGATGACACTAAACTGGGAGGAGTAGCTAATACCCCAGAGGACAGGATCAAAATTCAAAATGACCTGAATAGACTAGAAAGCTGGGCCAGTGCTAACAAAATGAAATTCAATGCGGAGAAATGTAAGGTTCTGCACTTAGGGCGGAAAAATGAAATGCACAGATATAGGATGGGGGACACCTGGCTGAATGAGACCACATGTGAAAGGGATCTAGGAGTCCAAGTAGACCATAAGCTGAACATGAGTCAACAGTGTGATGCGGCAGCTAAAAAAGCCAATGCAATTTTAGGCTGCATCAATAGAAGTATAGTTTCTAGATCAAGGGAAGTTATAGTGCCACTCTATTCTGCTTTGGTCAGGCCCCACCTGGAATACTGTGTCCAGTTCTGGGCACCACATTTCAAAAAAGATGTGGAGAAACTGGAGCATGTCCAAAGGAGGGCAACTAAGATGGTGAAGGGTCTGGAAACCTTGCCCTATGAAGAACGCCTCAGGGAACTTGGGATGTTTAGCCTGGAGAAGAGAAGGTTAAGAGGTGATATGATCGCCCTGTTTAAATACTTGAAGGGATGTCACATTGAGGAGGGAGCAAGCTTGTTTTCTGCTGCTGCAGAGACTAGAACGCGGAACAATGGATGCAAACTGCAGGAAAAGAGATTCCACCTCAACATTAGGAGGAACTTCCTGACAGTAAGGGCTGTTCGACAGTGGAACACACTCCCTCGGAGTGTAGTGGAGTCTCCTTCCTTAGGGGTCTTTAAGCAGAGGCTGGATGGCCATCTGTCAGGGATGCTTTGACTTGGAGTTCCTGCATGGCAGGGGGTTGGACTGGATGGCCCTTGTGGTCTCTTCCAACTCTATCATTCTATGATTCTATGATTCTATGATTTATATACCACTTCATACCGCCTAAGGCGTGTCTAAGTGTTTTTTGTGGAGCTTTCGGGCTATGTGGCCATGTTCTGGAAGATTTCCTTTCTGACGTTTCGCCAGCATCTGTGGCTGGCATCTTCAGAGAATGAGAGCCTGGAAAAGGATGGAGATATATATCCTGTGTGACCCTGGGAAGGAAGGAGTAATTTGCAAATGTATTGTTCTGTTACTAATGGTAGTCCTCACAGTGGGAGGATATGCAAACAAGGATTAATGTCTGCTAACTGGTGCTGATTGTCTGCTGGGAATCCCCTGGCCTTAGGCTGTTTCTCATTTGCATAGGTTGAGTCTTGACCTTGCTGTCCTTCAAGACTGGGAGCCAAGCCTTGTTTACTCTCAGGGTTTCCTCTTTCCTGTTGAAATTGTCCAGGTGTTAATGGATTTCAATGGCCTCCCTGTGCATTCTGACATGGTAGTTGTTGGCCTGGTGCAGAATTTCAGTGCTTTCAAACAGCATTTTATGCCCAGGATGGTTTATAGCATGTTCTGCTACTGCTGATTTTTCCGGTTGACCCAGTTTGCAGTGTCTCTCATGTTCTTTGATTCTTGTCTCCACACTGCGTTTGGTAGTCCCTATGTAGACCTGTCCACAGCTGCATGGAATGTGGTAGACTCCTGCAGCAGTGAGAGGGTCTCTCTTGTCCTTGGCTGAGCGAAACATTTGCTGGATCTTCTTCGTCGGTTTGTAAATCATTTGAAGGTTGTGTTTCTTCACCACTTTCCCTATTCTGTCTGTGACTCCTTTGATGTATGGTAAAAATATCTTCCCTTTGTGTGGTTGCTTGTCTAAGTGGTTTACAACTGTAAGCTACTTGCCCCCAACAATCTGGGTACTCATTTTAGCAACCTCGGAAGGATGCAAGCCTGAGTCATGCTTGAGCCCTTTTGTTGGTATTGAACTCGCAACCTTATGGTTTTGAGTGAGTGGCTGCAGTACAGGCATTTCACCACTGCGCCAACACTCTATGTTGATCATCACTTTCCTTACATGAAAGATTCATGCAAAGGGCCACTGGTTACTGCAGTGCTTGGTGTTTGGGAATTGGAATGTTTGTCAAATATTTCCAGTTTGTGGGTCGTTGTTTTGCTCATTGCTACAGCACACTCCTGCTCTTGTTTTTGTAGAGAAAATGGAGCTTCTCTATCTTCTGCCTTCCAATGATATAGTTTATTTTACAGTTATACTGGCCAACTGTAATGCCTACATATACAGCAGTCTCTTTGGTTGCCTGAAGAATGTGTTCACAATGAATAAAGCATTGGTTTCACAAAAGTAGGCAATTACTTGAAGGCACACAACAATACTTTGATGAAATGACTAACTCAGATTTTGCATTATATCCCCAAATTTCTTTTACTACATATCATTTATCCATTTCATCTTAGATTTTCATTTCCTGAGTAAAACACCGTGTAATTATCTGATTGAAAATGTTCCATTCCAACAAATCTTATCTCACTCACCCATTTCTTTTCATAATATCTAACTTTCCTTGATTCATCTTCTTATATTCCATGTTCCTACTACAGTGGTCCCCCGGTTTACGAAATTAATTTGTTCCAGCACCCCTTTCGTAAACCGAAAAAGTTCGCAAACCGGGGGACCACTGTAATGTATTGGAATAAACTTTGCACCATTTGAATTTCCCGCCCCTTTTTTGCGTAACCCGGGGTTTTTTCCATAAACCGGGGCCGTTTTTCCGGCCCCGGCTCTTTCGTATCCTGGGGTTTTTGTAGGCCGGGGGATTCGTAACCCGGGGGACCACTGTATATGCATTGTACAACTTCATACTTTCCGTTCCCTTCTGAGTATATCAGCAGATCAATGTTCTTTCAGCTTGACATTTGCACTTGCCCTTTGCTCTTCTCCAATAGTTGGTTGAGTGCCTTCTGACCTGGAGGTTCTCCTCTTCCAGGACTATTGATTAATTTTGAATTGTGCCAGCTTATGATTTTCAAGGGAAAAGACATTCAGAAGTGGTTTACCAGTGCTGCCTTTTGCAAAGAACAAGAACTAAAGTATCACTGCTTTGTTGTTTCTCAGAGATCCTATGTTTGTCGCCATGCATGACTGTTGCTGCCCACTAGTTTCTTCTGGAGCTTCTTCAGCACTCTCACCACGAACTATTCTCTTTTGCAGATGTGGCTATGGCTTGGAGCATTCTGCCTTTGGTGATTCTACTAGGAGTTCAGACTTCCAATAGAGTCATTGGGGAATGCACTCGCACTGTCCATGAAACTGCACCTTGTTTTTACTATTTTAACGAATTTTAACTGATGTCAATTTTAACTATTCCTGGTTTAATCTAATCTTAAGGGGGGGGGAGGTTGGGAAGGGATATGACTGCTGTTTTACTTTGCATTTTTAATTTTGTTGTACCCCACTCCGAGTATTTCATTAGAGGAGCGGGTTATAAATAAACCTTATTATTATTATTATTATTATTATTATTATTATTATTCTAGCCTCCTGGCTCTCTGACACACATTCAGCTGTGAATATGTGAGAGTGGGTAAGTTTATATATTGCAGGTAGGTAAAGGTATTGCCCATTGCCAAGGTTGCCAAGTAGTGTCCAACCACTGGGGGCAGTGTTCATCTCTGTTACTAAGCCACAGAGACAGCATTGTCACAAACTACTCTGTGTTCATGTGGCGAGCATGATTGCACAGAAGGCTGTTTACCCTCCCACCAAAGTACTACCTATTTCTCCACTTCCATTTGCATGCTTTCGAACTGCTAGGTTGGCAGAAACTGGAACTAGTGTTTGGGAGATCACCCCATCATGCAGCATGTGGGCATCAAATTGCCAACTTGCCAATCTTTCAATCAACAGAGTCAGTGTCTTAACCACTTGTGCCATTGCATCCCTACATTGCAGATATATGAACTTATATTTTCTGCCAAAAAAGTTAAATTCTGCAATATGGATTGAAATCTCATTGACTCTAGGTCTTCCACTCTGATTTTGTTTGATTTATGTTGTAACATCTCACCTCATGAGATGTCTCTGTATTCTTTGGAAACTTAAGTTTTACACTCTCCATGTTTCTGAAGTTAACAACAAAGAGGTTTATAGTTACCCAACCAGTAGTTAATTCTAAGTTTGAGCCTATAAATGTATGCAAATACACTTCTATGTGAATACACACATCCCTCATAGGTTGGTCACTTGTGTATTAAAAAAAGAAAGCTAACAGGACACAATTTTGTATCTATTTTTCATTTGTGAATCTGTATGTATAGATGGGAAGTTTGAATTAAGTGCTATGTGCTTTCATTTCTGACTTACAATGACCCTAAGGTGAGCCTATCATGGGGCTTTCTTGGCACAATCTGTTCAAGGTGGTTTGCCATTACCTTCCCCTGAGGTTGAGAGACTGTGATTCAGCCAAGGTCATCCAGTGGGTTTCATGAGCTAGTAATTGAACCATGATCTTCCACGCCGTAGCCCAATGCTCAAACCACTCAAAGCCATGTTGGCTCTCTGGAATTATGTACTGTGATTTAATTAGAAATAGAACATATCTCACCATATTGGGAAAGACTGTGACCATTTGACATGTATGCCTGTTAAGTGTGTGGTCTTGGGGTTGTTGATGGGAAACTTCAAGGCCTTATTGTTATGATTAGTTTTAAAATAGGCTCAAATGGGACAAGCCTCCAAAAAGAGGATACCTTCAAACAGGACTGACTTTTGTAAGCAGAACATGTAGCCACCCTGTTCTCATGAAAGGATTGAGAGGGATTCACATAAAAAGGAAGTCAGTAAAGATACCAGTTAAATGTAATATCAAAAGCATGAAAGGTGTTCCTAAAGATCAAACAGTTAAATATTAAAGGTAGAGTTTATGGGAATGAAACAAGTTTTTTTTCTTATATTGTTTCCTGAAGTACAAACAATCAGTTGTAGAAAATACTGTCCTGGAAAATGCCTTAGTTCAATGATATGGAAAAACAACAAAATAAAAACAAATTTTCATTATAGGGAAGGGAAGATGCAAAGAACTGGAACTGTGCATCTGTGACTTTCTTCTCTCTAGGACAGCTCCAACAGCTGTGTGCAATGTGATAGCAAATTTATGACTTGCTCCTTAAAATCAGTTTCATTTTTAATCATTTTCTGGTTAGATCTAAAGGGAGATGTATTATATATTTGTTGTATCAGTTTTTATAGTTTTGCTTGTCCTTTTAAGTAAAATAAATCTTAAGGAAACCTTTCCTCCCTTACTGTTTTTTAAAAATTATCACAACAGTAAATTACACACGTTAAAAAGAACAGAGTACTCACTTTATGAGTACATCTCACAAATCCTTAGCTGCTGCCACACTGCAGAAATAAAGCAGTTATGATACCACTTTAATGACCATACCTTAATACCATGGAATTCTAGGATTTGTAGTTCTGTGAGCTATTTAACCTTCCCTGTCAAAGAGCTCTGGTGTCCCACCAAACTACAAATCCCAGTATTTCATAGCATTTGAACCATAACAGTTAAAGTGGTGTCAAATTGCTTTATTTCTGTAGCGTGGCAGGAGCCGTTGTTAACATAGGTGACTTAAATATTTGTTTAGCTACTGGAGTTGGACATCTTTAAGTGGCATCTATAAGGGGCATCAGCATTATTCCCAGAACCAGAATTCATATATTTCAGGTACTGTACTAAGGGACAAAGTATATATGAGAGTAAGCACTATCGATATATGTGGGTATCTTCTTCGGCCTCCCTCCTCCCACATGTTGCTGTGTGCCTTCAAGTTGTTTCTGATTCATGGTGGCCCTAAAGCAATCCTATCATGGGGTTTTCTTGGCAAGATTTGTTCAGAGGGATTTTTACTCTTGCCTTCCTCTGAAGCTGAGGGAGTATGACTTGCCTAAAGGTCACCCAGTGGGTTTCCATGACTGAGCAGAGATTCAAATTTGGATCTCCAGAGTCATAGACCAATGCTCAAACCATTACAGCATGCCAGTTCTCCTGCCACATGTTAGATTAAGCTAAGTATTGTGAAAGACCCTTAGATTATGTCTTCCTTACAGTGGAGTACTCAGTTCCACTTCCACTTTAGTTCTCATACAGTGGAGTACTCAGTTCCACTTCCACTTTAGTTCTCATTCCTCCATCAACTACTGGGATTGTACTGAATACTAAAGAGAAGTCGGCTGACTTAAAAAATATTTACAGTCATGCATGTCCCTGTGTCAATGGAAAGAATCTCTTTAATGCTGTACAGAAAAAAAATTAGGCAATGAGTTAACACAGAAAATACATTTTACTGAAAGAAGACTTTAGTCAAAAAGATTTTATTTCACATTTCTCTCAGATACATTTGTATTGCACCAAAATTGTCTTTCCTGGAACTCTCTCTGCTCACTATGCATGTTGCCACATTTCTCCCAGCCCCACTGGGCTGTCTGGAGCATCCACCATTGCCACAATTCACTCACTGCTAAGGTCAGAATGAGGACCATCCAGAGATGATCATACTGTAGTTAGGTGCCTTGTTATGACCTCCGAATGCGTGGCCCATACTGATGGTGGACATGCTGAGTAGCCCAGTGGGAAGCACATACAGATAGCTGCCACCATGCAGTGACAGAGGGCTCTGAATCATCCTGGAAGATCTGGAGCAACAGGTAAGGTTTGTTTGTTTGTTTTACTCAATTGTATTCATGTTATGCTTTGGTTCTGGTGCAGGATGTGCAGGACATGGTCTGGACTGCACCAGACCTGGGGATGGGCCAGAATGGGGGGGGGGGGGGCTTTTTGGCCTGTTTGGATAAGGACTAAGTTAGCTAGTGTTACTCTGAGGAATGGGTATAAAGGCAACTAGAAGCTGGGGGAGACTTTGGATGTGAAGTTGGTGAAGGCCCTCAGTCATATATTCCAGTCAGGGATTGCATGGTTCCATGTCCTCCAAATTAAAAGTGGCGGGCTTAAGCTCATTTTCTAATAAGTGTTAACTTAACATGCAGTTCAGCTGTAGTTAACTAGGCACAGAAGCTTTTTGTAGGTAGACCAATCACTGGTTCAGATGAGGAGTAGGCTCTTCTTTTAAAGATGAGAGGATTCAAAGATGGTATTTCCACTCTCCTATCTTAGCTACTTCTTGCAGCATTAGAAGTGAAGCAAGTGTCAGAATGTGCAAAAATTTAGCATGCTACCCCAGTGAATCTAATCTCTACAATCATTTTATCTAATAGAGCAATGCCAGTTCCCTCATAAGAATTTAGGAGAATTTAGGAGATTATCGCACACCAAATCCATGCTGGGATAGAAGCAAGTTGTAACCATCAGTGACAGATCTTACTGCACTGCCCGACGCCCGGGGAGTAGTCAGCCCCTATCCAACCCGGGCTTCTCTGGCAGCTTTTCTCATTCTTGAAAAACTGCTGGAGAAGCTGAGGTTGGATATGGGTTGCCTACTGTCTGGGCATGGGGCAGTGTGATAAAATCTGTTGGTGACAGTCTATATCAGCATGGATTTGGCATGTGATAATCTCCTTAGAAAAAACACATTCTATGGATGAAGTTGACAGGATTGACAGAGTTTCTGTGGAAAACACAATAGATGGAAATTATTTGTACAGAGCAACTCACTGCACGCCATTTTCCATGTCGGACCATAAATAAGGGACACCCTCATTAAAAACTTTTAAGAAACACAAAATGAAATAAAATGCTACATTAAGTAACACTACAAGTATGAGAGAGTGTTTTATTACTGGCCATCAGTTATACCACAAGTACTATCCAATAGATGACACCCCACCCTACATAATGAAAATATAATTAGCAATACAAGCAGCATGTGGTGGAAGAATTGCATTTTTCTAGTAATAAGATTTTGTGACTTCACTGCTGGAAAATTGTTATTTCCCTCCAAGAGAAACAAAACATTTTGGTGCAGGATTCTGGAAGCTATAGTCCCAAAGGTAAAATTTTTAGGTTCAAGATTTGGATTATACTTATCATCACTTTGTCATATCTCTGAAGTCCTTAACTGCTAACAGTAACTAAAAGAGTGGTTTTATTCCAAATGCAACTATTCTGGGTTTGAGTATCAGAGGAAATGAAAATCAACAATTCTAAATTAGCCATTTTTATTTTTGGCTCTCAAATAAAATACTTTATAATATAGGCTTGATTATTTGCATATAACAGAACTGAAACCACTCACGTGAGAACTGAGAAAAGTGCTTAGCCAAGTGAGTTAACATAATCAACTGTTCATTAGATTTATTAAAGTTCAGAGTTTGAGGAATAGCAGAAAGACAAAATTATATTTAAAGGAATAATTTATTGAAGACATCCAGCTGTTCAAAATTCCCTAGCTTGATTCCACAAATACATTTATGCTATTTTCTTTTATTTTAAATATTCTTAATTCAGCAGCGATAGGTGGCTGCCAATGAATTTTTAATGCAGGATCTAGAAATTCAGTGTCATCAAGAAAAAGGATAGTCATCTAAATTTTCATATTTGTTTATCTGAAGAAGGAAATAAAGTTCTTGGAGATGCACTTCAGTGTTCTATTGTTGTTAACTGCCCTTGAGTTGACCATGACTAATCACAACCCTGTGCAAGAGATAAGACCCCTGTCTTCAACTGCTCTGCACAGATTCGGCAGGCTCAGGCCTGTGGCCTCTCTGACTGAATCCAACCATCTGGCATGTGGTCCTCCTTTCTTTCTACTGTCCTCGGTCTTTGTCATCATTGTAGTTTCCAATCATTCATGCCTTCTCATTATGTGCCAAAGCATGGCACTCTCAATCTAGTCAGCCTAGCTTCCAGGAAGATAGAACTCTTTTGTTTGTCTTCCTGGCTGTCCACTGTATCCTCAGCACTCTTCCCTGGCACCACATTTCAGATTAGTTTCTTTCTATCATCTTTCTATCATTATTTTCATTGTTTCTTTTCTTTCTTTTTGGCCAGTTATTGTCTTTCTGCATTCCTCTTTGATTATATCCCTGACTTCCCTCCATAGTTGTTCTCTTTCTTAAGAGTGCAAATCTGTTTCTCACTTTCTTTAAATTCTGTTGGAATACTCATCTGGTCTCAGTTTTGTCACAGAGATGGAGCTTCTCCATGTTCTGTTACCTACTATGTAATCTATTTGGTTTTTGTGATGTTCATGTGACAGTCTGCTCTCTGGTTGTATGAAGAAGGTATTTGTGATGAAGATTGTTGGTTTCACAAAATTCTATATCAGTCACTCTCCTGCTATGTTTCTTGATCAAAGTACAAATCTCCATACTGTCTTTTTGTTCTCCTTCCTACTTTGGCCTATTATTACCAAGCAGCCTTGTTTTGGTGTGTTGTCAATTTCTTCCTGGACTCCATCATAAGAAATTCTTTATTTCTTCTTCCTCTGACCCTGTGGTTGATGCATATACTTGGATTATGGTGAGGTTCGTTGGATTTGCCTGAAGTTTTATTTACCTTACGTTATATCCTTTGACTGATTTTGCTGTGTCTTTCCTCACTATTAATGCTACTCCATTCTTTCACCCTTTTCCATTTTCTGAGTAGTGTAGTTATAATGCTGTGTAGTTATAAGACTAAAATGCCCCATTCCTGTCCATTTTAGCTCAGTCACTCATAGTATTGGTGTTTGTTTTTTTTACTATGTCTAGCTTTCTTTGATTCAGGTTTCAGAGGTGCAGGCACATACTATGTGCCTATAAAATGTATTGGTTCTCCATCTTTTTAAGTTCTGTTGTGCTCTTGACCACATCTCTGTATGTTCTGGCCCTTGTAGCTCTCTGCTTGTGTTCTGTCCATGTCACTTGTTCTGTCATGGATCGTTTCATCCTGGGTTTTCTTGTTCTATAACCACCTACATTTCTGGAAATGTGTTCTCAAGATAGTGCATGTATATTTTAGAAATTCAGCCAGATTTAAAGGTATCTATCCACTACTTCTGGATTCAGGGGCCACCCTTGAAACTCACTTCCAATTTCATTTGGCATACTTAAGAGGTTTAAACAAGTTACAGGAGAAGCCAGGCCTTGTTTTAGCTGATAATCACACACACTTGAAGGATATAAAGGCACTGAATTTTGAAAAAAGCCCTGTTAGGTCTTGCAGAAGAGAAATGGAAAAGAGTGAGTCTCTATTTGCTTGCCTGTCCAGTGTGTCAATCAGAAAAGAGGCATTTTTTGTCATTTTAGCCACAGGTCTGTATTGGTATACTAAATAATCTCATTTGCCTTAGTAGCAGGGACAGGACTACATTTCATACATGTTCTTCTTCTTCAAAATGTTATCAGTAAGAATAGCAATTCCAATAGTTCATGGGCAAAATCCAATATGTCAGTTCTGCTAATCAAATTGCTTTATGAGGGAATGGGATAATGGAGAGTTTTTCACTCTCAGATAGTTTATTTTGGAGTTTTTCACACAATTCACATTCTCTGTGATTGTGTTAATGAGGGGAAGTGCATGCACACTGTTTTGGGAACACTCCCTACTGCATGTCGCTTCATTAGTATGAATGGGTTGGTGGTGGTTCTCCATACTCTCTTCCACCACAGTCCTTACTGCTGTCTCACTGTCCTATGCCCTACCCGAGTTTCATTTGTATGTGTGTGCATGTCTTTTTTTTAAAATGCAATTTGAGAGTTATGTGAATGCAATTTACAAAATAAATACATAAATACAACCAAAAAAGGAGGGGGAAAAGGCTGTTCTGAAGTAGTATAGAGGAGTGGGGATGGAGAAGAGGAAGAGACACTGACACCATGTGACTGTGCAATTCTAGAACTGCCATAGGAGTAATTTACTGCACGTGAGGACTAGCACTATACCAGTGCTATTGGGATCTTACTAGTGGGTGAAGGCTAACCATACATCCATGAAAAGGTAGCAGTGATAGGGAGGCAACAGATAGCACCAAAGGTGCTATTATTAATTTTTTTTTGGCATTTTAAACAGCACATATGATAAAGTCCACTGTGAAGTTGTATTTAGGCTAATGTGATTGTTGAAAATGTAACCAGAGCCATGGCAGAAGAGAACAAGGGCCTGTCTGGACCAGCGTTGTCCTCACAATGGCTAATCTGTTGCCTATGTCTCCAAGCAAGACATGAGTGCAAAACCATTCTCCTGTTCAGCAGTGGAGACCCAAAGCCTTATTGTTCCTGGTGCAATTCCTATATGAAGCCATCCAAGTTGATAGCCATCACATCATCTTGTGCTTGTGAATTCTACAATTTCATGTTGTATTAATAAGTATTTCCTTTTATATTTGGAATCTTAGACCATTCAGCTTGAGAAGGTTCATACTGTACTGCCCAACTGTCCTGACATGGCAAGGACAGTCCTGATTATTTCTCTGTCAACCCAGTTTTTCAGCTGCTTTAAAAATGTCTCAGTTTTTTTTTTGTTTTTTTTTAGCCTCTTCTCAAATTCTCCTTTATCCTCAGCTGGGATGGCCCTTGTGGTCTCTTCCAACTCTAAATTTCTATGATTCTATTTCACTTGCTCCAAACTGAGTTCAAAGAGGAAACTTTTGATTAATCAAGTGAAGGGAGAGGACAGGAAGGAGTAGAATATTGCCTTCCCTGTAGACTCAGGAAAAAGTAAACTGCTGCGGCCTCTCCTAGCTTGTGTGTTCTTTCTTAATACTATTTTTGCCATCTTAAGCATGCTCCAATAATGCTTTGCCACACACATCTCAGTTTTCATCTGTGAAATATTGGAGGGTCTACAGCTTCTAGTTTCCCCACTATTTATATGTCCTGAGTGTTCCATCCCCTTAATTTTGGATGTCAGCATTCTTATTTGCTATAATGAACTAATGTTATCTACTTTACTGGAAAGAGATCTGTCATTATGTTTTGTCTAGTGTTTTCTATGGAGTGAGACAAAGGCCCAGTACAGACAGGTGGGAAGCACTGTCATGGGGCCAAAACTAGGGCTCGGGAGCGCACGGCAACTGCATGCTCCCGAGCCCTAGTATGTGTAGGTGATGCCATTACTGAGCAGCACCGCCCACACAGGGGACGTGTCCATGATGTATGGGCATCTGAGCGCCCAAACATCATGGACAGGAAGTGGTGTCATGGCGGCGCCCTTTCCTGTATGTGGCGCCACAAAAAAAGATGCCGCTCTAGGCAGCTTCTTTTTGGCAGTGCATCATGGGGATACTGCAGCACAGACATGGGGCAAAAACAGGCATCACGGAGCCACCCGTCTGTACAGCCCCTAAGACAATAAATTAAATCATGTGACAGTCCTGTATTAGATGTTTCAGAGGGAGTTTAGGTGATTTCATTTGGCCTGGACACAAGGCAAGGAGAACTGAAAAGCAATTACATGTGACTGTTACCTTTTCAGCTACCAATTCAAGTTAAACCCAAAATTCTTTTTTCTTTTTCTTTTGATCCTCCGGCTTCATTCCAAACCTCTGGGTTTAAATGGGATTTCATTTTGAAATGAAAGCAGTTTAAATGGAAACAAGAAATCTCCACCTCCTGCCAAATCAGGAATTTAAAACTGTGTGCGGCTGGTGTCTTGCAATCTCTGTAAGTTTCTGGCTTCAAGTGATAAGGACAAACAATCAGTAAGCTTGCTCTGAAGGTAAGAGATAAACTGAAGCATTGCCTTTCATCTCACTTCAAAAAGTAGGAGCTCAAGATAAGTTTTTATATTTTGAAAGAGGTCAATAGGTGAAAAATTGCCTTCTTTTGCTTTGCATGCTGATTGAATTTCATTAATATATTGACAAAGCAAAACACATTTCTTTTTTCTCAAGTTATTTTTAACACTATACTCTTTTTTTCCATAGAGCTTACAGCTGCCACAATCTCCCTTCAAAGTAAGCCATTCTAATAAATGGATATTTTAAGGAAAATTTACATTATTTAATATAGAAATTCTTTTTAATATAATATTTAATTTATTAATTTAAAAGCAAACAAGCAATAATACAGCAAATATTACATCCCTCATCCCTCCCCCTCTTAATTTATAAACCCCTCAATCTTTTATGTTTTTAATTCTGTTACATATAAATCACATCTAAATAAATCAAAATACACCCCTTCATCCACATCCCTATTACACCCTTCCTCCACTCCTCTCTTTCCTCTTTTTTCATACAGCTTCATACTTCCATTCACCTTACTCACCCATTCTTTTTCAGTCTCTTCTGTAACCCTCCACTACACTTTGTTGCCCTTCCTCCTCTTTCTATTTCCTTCTCTATCCTGTAACTTTCGACCCTAAATCTCCATCCCTTCTATTTCTTCCCTATTCTACACATTCTTCTTCTTATCCTATTCCTCCTCATCCCTTGTTCTCTCCTTCTCTCCTCCATACCTCCATTTAAACCTCTCTTTCTTTCCTGATTCTTCTCTTACCCTTCTTCACCTATTCATACCTTCTTTCATTTACATTTCTTCCTTCATACCCTTCCAAATCATTTTCCCACTCTCTTTATTCTTCACTCATCTCACAAATGCCACACTCTTCCATTCATATCATATCTTTCATACTGCTTCTTGTCTGTCAGTATTTTTCTATCTTCCCTTTTTCTCTGTGGCTTTCTTTACCTACTAAACCCTGTGCTTTATCTGGTATTCCCCTTTTATCCTCTTGCTTTTACACCACTATGTTGTTTAACTTTAACTCTCTCTAAATTATGTTAATACTTTATTATATTAAATTTATTGTTGCTAATTTCCCCCATTTATCTTTTTTAAAAAAAATCCTTAACCACTATCCAATCATTGTTAAATCTTCTCCAAGAATTATATCATACCAAGCAAATTAATCTGTCCATATCTATTGCTTCATATAATTTTAATAACCAATTCTCATTTGTGGGGATATCTCCTGGTTTCCATTTTTGTGTGAATGTCATCCTAGCTGTGGTTGTAATATAAAAAAAAATTACCTTTCCAAATTTCTTTTCTAAACTATCTTCCATTATCCCCAATAGAAATAATTCTGGTTTTAGTTGGAATTTAAAAACTAAAACTCCAACTAATATAGCAGTTCTGAGACTCCTTTCTCCAAAATAGCCTTGTTCAAATTGACAGAATAAGGCTCTATTGTTCCATTTTACTGACAATATAGCTGCCACCAGAAACACCAGTTCCATAGACTCTTTGCATGAGGGCAAGCATCTTCATCTTATGTTTGGTATAATATCAATTGTACATTATACCCTGTGGCATAATGTCAACTGTACTATATAACTGAAAATAAGAATTTGATTAACTTGCTATATAAATGCTTATTCATGTCTCTAGTAATTCACATGATTTGTTTACTTAACTGCAGCTATACCAAAATGATTTAAATATTTATTTATTTTGTTGTGCAAGCTACTGTCAATTTTAACCGTTTCATGTACTGTATATACTCATGTATAAGTCTAGAAATTTTAGTCAAAATATTGACTCCAAAAACCTGGATCGACTTATACATGGGGTCAATGCAAGTCCTGTACTTTAACACCTATAAAAAAGGGAATCATCCCCTGATGATAGGCAAGAGCATAATCTGTCCTGGATTCACTGACCCCCTTCTATTCTCTCATCCATTCAGCCTTTAGTGTGATCACAAACAGTGATGCCTGCTGTAATTTTGTAAGTTTTCTGGCATTGTTTTCCTTTGATTCATTCTTTAGATCCTTTGTTACATGCCACTAAATTTTAGCCTCGACTTATCCATGGGTCAGATCAAAATCCATAATTTTGGCTCCAAAATTTGCCCTCGACTTATACATGAGGTCAGCTTATAGTCGAGTATATACGGTAGATGATGTTCCATTACTAACCCTAACAGTGATATTCCACTGGGCTCAAGCAAGAACTTCAAGGGATGATTATGGTTTGTTGTTGTGCCTTCAAGTCATTCCGACTTATAGTGACCCCAAGATGAACCTGTCACGGGGTTTTCTTGGCAATCTTTCTTCAGAGGAAGTTTGCCACTGCTATCCTCTAAGGCTGAGAATGTGTGATTTGTGGGTTTATATGGCTGAATTCAAACTCTGGTTTCCAGAGTTCAACACTCAAAACATTACACCGCAGAGTCCAGCACACAAAACATTACACCACACTGGTTCATCTCTGTGATAATAACATGTATTTGACCTAAACTGGCAATTAATATAGTAGCAATTTAACATTACAACATCATAGAATCATAGAGTTGGAAGAGACCACAAGGGCCATCCAGTCCAACTCTCTGCCATGCAGGAACTCTCAAAAAAAGTATACCCAACCGATAGCCATCCAGCCTCTGTTTAAGGACTCCAAAGAAAGAGACTCCACCATATTCCAAGGGAGTATATTCCACTGTCAAACAGCCCTTACTGACAGGACGCTCCTCCTAATGTTGAGGTGGAATCTCTTTTCCTAAAGTCTAAAATGTGTGTCTGACTATGCCTGGCTTCTCCTTTCCACTGTATAACAAACTCCAGGAGAACATGATCACTCTCACCTAAGAATCCCACCACTTGCACTCCAGTAGCTAGGTCATCCCTGTTGGTTAGGATCAGATCTAAAATAGCTGACCCCCTTGTTGTCTCTTCCACCTTTGGGAGAATGGAATTGTCTTCCAGGCAAGTGTGGAATTTGCTAAACCTTGAGGTTTTTGGCTGAGTTTGACTTCCAGCAAATATCAGGATAGTTGAAGTCACCCATCACTACTACATCTCTCCTTTCTGAGTGTGTGGTCATCTGTTCTAGAAAGGCATCATCCAATTCCTCCATCTGACTTGGGGGTTTGTAGTAGACTCCCACAATAACATCCCTGTTGTTTTCCTCCTCTTTAATTTTTATCCAGATGTTCTCCACCTGGATTCCAAGATTGATGTCCTGGATCACTTCACTGGTGTAAATATCCCTGACATATAATGCTATTCCTCCTCCTTTCCTGCTTGGCCTATTTCTCTTAAAAAGGTTATACCCTCCTATTCCTCCATTCCAATCATGAGACTCATCCCATTTGGTTTCAGTGATCCCTACCATATTTGCTTTGTTGTGCTAGGATTTCAAGTTCATCTTGCTCTGTGCACTAGTGCAGAGACATCTAAGACCATCGGTCCCCCCTACTTGCTGCCTGTTTACCATTTGTCTTGTTCCTGCTAGGACAGCATGACTATTTTGCCCAGCCCTTTTGCCTTCCAGAATACAGTCTCTCTCCCCATATAACTCAGTTTAAAGCCCTCCTGATCAAAATTTTGAGACTATTGTCAAAAATATTTCTGCCAACAGGTGTGAGATGCAACCCAGACGCAACCCATCCCCTGCCAGAAGTCCCCCCTCACGGAACCACAGACTATGATCCAAGACCATGATCATTGTTGGTATCATCATCATTATCATGATCACTCTGAGATATCATCAAACCACCCATCATTTAAAATCTTCCATCTGTATTATTTTCTTTTTCAAGGGATCATTTTTACTTTTCATTAAATATTATCATCCCCTCTCACTGTAGTAAGTAAGCAGGCCCTGTATAGATTATATAAAAAAACATCAACAAGTCCATGTGAAATTTTTAAGAAATGCCACATATTGATTTGGAAATAAAAATGTTAAGACCCTGGAAATTAAAATCCAATTGCATAAGTAGATGAGCTACCATACACTGCAATTTGCAAAATTAATATAAAGATGAAAGAAAATGGAAAAGGCCATAATGATAATAAGCAGCAGCTTTCTATCATTAATAATGAAAATGCCACTTCCAAAATGGAATAAAGTTGGTGTGATCCTTAGAGATCGTTTCAGTGTTCTTTTATGAACCACACATGAATATACTACCTTAAATTTAATAGCTTTCTTCAATTTGGTGTACTCCAAATATATTTTGACTGCAGCTTCAGTAATCTGTGCTGGTGGGAGGTGATGGGAATTGTAGTCTAATATATCTGAAGGACACCTGATTGAGGGAAGCTGGAGTAGCTATTAACTGAATTCATTCAGACTAAAACTTCACTCCATGGATTTAGGTACAGCAGATGAAAAGAGAACTGTGAAAATTGGACAAGTGCCCCATTTAAAGCTGTCTCTGATTATTTACATTATATTGCTTAGGAAGGCATGTCTGCTGTTGGATAGGGGATAATATCTATGACTGTAGAGCAAGTTTTACATTTTAGATAATAAATAGTAACAATGATATGTATTTTTTTCTGTTTGCAAGTCAAAGGCTATGGTTTTTTGTGGAGCTCTCGGGCTGTGGCCATGTTCTAGAAGAGTTCCTTTCTGACATTTCGCCAGCATCTGTGAAATGTCAAAAAGGAACTCTTCTAGAACATGGTCACATAGCCCGAAAGCTCCACAAAAAACTATGGTTGCCGGCCATGAAAGCCATTGACTCCACATCAAAGGCTATGCTTTTATATTTAGATGGCAACAATGTGGGAGTGAATGAACCACAAGCTGATAAAAAGAAAAGGAGTTGGCTAATATTGCCTTGTACATAGGTTGTCCATATCAAGAGCTAATTGCACAAACAAGATGAACAGAATGGTACAGTCTGAAAAAGCTGCAAGCAATGTAACAACTTTTGGAAATAAAAGCTGGAATAATAACACAATTCAAATCCATAGTTCCCTATCAGCATCCAGGGCAAGGCTGATTTGAAACCAATAAATCCTGTTATATTCAGCGGGAAGGAAATTATCCTTAAAATTATTCAACAGATGCAAAACTCTTTCTTACTGACATCTTAACAACACTTCCAAAACTTCTTCAGGCTTGGACTTTGGCAGGTATTTTCTGAAATCCTATTTGTACAACTGTGGGACTGTTTAAAAAAAAACAGCTCTGTTCCTGGATCTTAAGCCCAAGGAGAGGTGGCAACAAGGTAAACCTTAAAGTTGAGGACTGACTGCTGACACTGTAATAAAGAAGAAATATTCCCAAAGATCACATTAGTTATTCCATATGACTTACCTCCTATGTTAGCCACCCTTGAATAGTCAAATGGAGGTAGGATAAGGAAAGAGCAAAATATAAAGATGCCAGCAATCTCTTTATTCAGGGCCTTATCTGAGGTGACTCTATTACACTTATGTATCTGAAATACACAACATCCAACACCAGTGCTTTCTGCAATAAAGTGTTAGTGCCTGCTGCAATAAAGATATTTCAATAAACATGAATTTCCTTCCTTAGAGGTCTTTAAGCAGAGGCTGGATGGCCATCTGTCGGGGATGCTTTGATGGAGAGTTCCTGCATGGCAGGGGGTTGGACTGGATGGCCCTTGTTGTGTCTTCCAACTCTGTGATTCTATGATTCTACGAATATTGAGATTATTATATGAAGATGTTTTAGAAAATAATGAGGAAATGGCTATCCATTACATACCAAAATTTTCCAGTACTTGACTATTATATCCATTTGTAACGTAGCACTTTTTGTCCTGGAATAAATATGTGTTCTGCAGAAAAGATCCAATCATTCATGTTTTGCTCAAATAAGTAAGCTATAGCTAGATGGCACTTTTTTTTCCTCTCATTCAGGGGCAATTTTCACCCCTACAACCTTTACATGAGCTCTATCCATGCATTCTGGGAGTACTGCAAGCAATGTGATATCACTTTCAGATGCTATTTTTGGCCATTTTTATAGCTTTTTTGGACAGCTTTGGAGTTATTTAAAAATGGGCCATTTTTCACAAACATGTCTTAATAATCAAGTTGGAGAACAATGGTTAAATGTAATTAGCCAATCTGGCTTCTTCCTACTCAAAAACTTTCACTATTTATTACAGAAAGTCTGTAAAAAAAGAAAAAAGAAACAGAGGAGAGCCACAGGTTCTTCCCTGAGATAGGCACATAACTCCTGTTCTTCTCTGAATGTATCATTGTATTCACATTTGCCACAGAATTGCTTAATACAAGATCATCAATTGCAGAACAAATAGGGCAGGAGAGAGGTTTGAGCAATCCCAAAGCTAGGCTTGGAAGTTAACCCTACTAAAATAACCAGGCATCAGGGATCAGGAGCATCAAGACTTCTGTGTGGTTGAGCTCCCCCAATCAGGAATTACCAGTCAGAAGTGTCCTACTTTATAGTCATCAGCTTTCACTCAAGAGGTCTTACATTTTGTCTTTTGATGTTTCATTTTATTCCTTAAAAATTATATACTATTTCATTTGTCATTGTTGTTGGCATTGGTGTTGTTGCTCACTGTATTCCATGTATTCAATTTGGATATACAAGTTAGATTTTTGGTTAAAGATGTTATTATTTTCTCCCAAAGGTTTAGTGCCCTTGACTCTCACGGATACTTTTCAGTCAAGATGGAAAAATATGGTTAAAGAAAAAGTACAATCCCTGGGCTTCTCACAATCTGTTATTCTAGCCATGGGGTATGCAAAAGAGAACATTCATTTGCGCATAAAGGACATAGAATTACAAAATCCTATATGTGCAGCTTCCTTATATCCAATTTTCAAAGATAATGGGAAAGGCCTTGTCCTTGCTTCATACCTAAATCATTTAACAAATCCAAAATACAGGAAAGCCTTTACTCTGGGAATGATGTGGATGTAGCATATCTTCATTTCAGTAAGGCCTCTGACAAGGTCCCCTATGACATCTTTGGAAAAACAGCTAAAAATATGGGATACACAATGCAACAGCTTGGTAGGTTTGTAATTGGTTGACTGGCTGAACCCAAAGGATACTCAATAATGGCTCCTCCTCATCCTGGAGAGAAGTGACTAGTGGGGTCCTGGGCCAGTGCTATTCAACATCTTTATAACTAACAAAATGAATTGCAACAGGGAAAAATGTAGGACACTGCACTTGAGCAGTAAAAATGAAATTCACAGATATCAGGAGGAGGACACCTGGCTTGACAGCAGTACATACAAAATGGATCTAGGGAGTCTTGGTTGACCATAGTATGAACATGAATCACCAACGTGATGTGGCACCTAAGAAAGCCAATGCAATTCTAGAATGCATCAATAGGAGCATGGTGCCTAGACAGAGAGAATTAATAGTACCACCTATTCTGCTTTGATCAGACCTTAGTTGGAATATTGTGTCCAGTTCTGGGCATCACAATTCAAAAGGGATATTGACAAGCTGGAGTGTGTCCAGAGGATGGCAATCAAAATGGTGAAAGGTCTGGAAACCATGCTCTATGAGGAGTGGCTTAAGGAGCTGGGTATGTTTAGCTTGAGGAAGAGAAGGTTAAAGGTGGAACACACTACCACAAAGAGTGGTGGATTCTCCTTCTTTTGAAGTTTTAAAAGAGAATCTGGATGACCATTTGGGGGGGGGGGTTGCTTTGATTGTGTATTCCTGCATAGCAGAGATTTGGACAGGATGGCACTTTTGGTCTCTTCCAACTCTAGGATTCTATGATTATATACAAGCAGGTATGCAAAATTCCTAATGACCTGTTTGCCAATCTTGAACACCGGTACCTTAAAAATAGTCCCAGGGCCCCTGCACAAGTCCCCTTCTACCACTAATCTAGCCAGGCCTTGATGGAGAGGCTGATCAAATATTTGGACTTTATGAATGCACTATTATTTTGTTCTGTTTCATATATACAGCAGAGAAGCTTTTCCATTCAAAAACTATGGAAACAGTAACACACTTTCTACTCTTTCTTTCTTTCTTTCTTTCTTTCTTTCTTGTTCTTTCTTAAATATTTTGGTTTTTTTAAAAATAAAATTCAAAAACGTAACATGCATTCCCTGTTCGATTCATGGAAGTTGAATATTGATCATATTAGTTTTATATTAGTTTTACTGTAACTTCAGTGTATTTTATTGTTGTAACCCGCCCGGATTCTTCGTGATTGGGAGGGCTAGAAATAAATCTATTATTATTATTATTATTATTATTATTATTATTATTATTATTATTACAGAAGTGAAGATTTATAAAGTGCCTCTCTCTGAAAGGTGTACTAGACTAGAAAATGACTATTGTTGAATATGATAATAAAGTAAGCATCAAATTAGTATTTCAAAATGCACAATCCATGCATTTTAAACAGCTGAACATTACATGCTGAGTTTGAGCAGAACTGAAAGGGGGACTTGCATAATGTATTTTTCTCCCCTAATCTCTTTCTCCTACGTGCCCTTATCTGGCACTTTAGAAATTCACATAGCAAATTGTTGAATGTATTTTTCAAAAAGGGATTATCTTCCTGTCTCAGGATAGATGCCTCTGGTTGTTATGGTGCAGTAATTATGAATGAACTAATCAGCATAATAAATTAGCCTGGAAAATAAATTTCTTTTATTCTAGCTTTCAATACTGAAAATATAGTTTTTATATAGGTAGCCATGTGTCCTGTTTTACAAAGAGGTCTCCTCTATTTGAAAGCATCCTTTGTTGTAGTAGCAGGCCTTCTGGTCCATGTCCAATTTAAAGAACCATGAGAATGGAAAGCACACCCCCTGGAGTTGCCTGGCAACAAGTAGCAACTGAACAGAAGCCTGAGCCAGAAGACACACAGGTCACCTGGTCACAGTCGTTCCCACTAACATGAAATGGATGGTATTTTAATTTCAACCACAGTTGTTATTTCTAAATTTGCATCTATACATTACAAATTAGCACAGGTTTATCTTGAAACCTGTGTTATTTTTGGTGGTTGATTTCAAATTTTTAAAAATGTATAAATGATCACTAAACTGACATAATCAGCATTAGAGGTCTTCAGGATTTGTGCCTTACACCGGTTCCATCTAAACTGATTCACATTAAGGGACAATTCTGAAGGGGAGAAAATGGTTTTTGTGTATGTAATATGAATTTCAGAAGCCTTTAAAAAACAAAAAACAAAAATAGGATATTAACTATCAATTGTGCTTCATGCTTCTAGTTTCTGTAATCCCATACTTAACACCACTAAACTGAGTAGGACTTACTTGCGAACTGACACATATAGAGATATTTGGTTTGTTAAATCAGTATAAAATATATTATTATTGTCTATAAATCAAGTATGGAAATGCCTGCACAACCACAGTCAACAGAAAAACACATATACTAGCTTGACCATGAATTGGCCTTCTAACCAGAGCAATTTGGATTGTTACAACTCCTACTGGACCCCAGGTGGGGTTATGGATAAGAAATGTGGTGGCAAGGTCTACACCTGGGCCCTTAAGAGCCCCAACACCACCCTTTTTCCTCCAGCCATGGTGCGGCAGCAAACTTTGGCCTCCCGAGGAGCATAGCTGTATCTGAATCCCAGTGGGTTAATGAGCAGCATGTTTAAACAGGCTCCTACCCCCCAACCCCCATTCCACCTGAGCTCTGTTTATGTTTTGTTTTTGTTTTTACACTAATTGGGATTAATTATGAGGTAGCATGTTTGTTATAGTATTGGGATTTTATATATACTCGTGTATAAGTCGACCTCATGTATAAGTCGAGGGCAGTTCTGGGGGCCAAAATCATGGATTTTGATATGACCCGTGGATAAGGGTCAAATACTGGGGCATGTTACAAAAGATCTAAAGGGGGAAAAAATCACCACTTCCCTCCCTACATCTTTCTCTCTGAATCTCTCCCAAGTCCCAAGGGTCATAGTCTCAGCATATAAAAGGGGAAACAAACCTCTCTCTCTCACACACACACACATATACATATTCTTTGCCCACTGATCCAAAAGAAGGAAGAGAAACCCCTCTCTCTTTCTTTCCCCAAAACTCCCAGGATTCCACTGTTACCAAAAGAGGGGAGACTGCAAAAGGGGGACAGACCTTTCTCTCTCTCTTCTCTCTCTCCCAGGATTTCCAGGCTCATTGCTAGCCAAACAGGGTCCAAGCCTGGGCATGCTCTCTCTCCCCCTTTCCTCCTGAGCAGAGCAGCTCCTTCTTAGCCCTGGCTGCAGGGAGGGACTGAGGGTCGGGATCTCTCTCTCTCTCTCACACACACACACACACACAGAGGAAGAGAGGAGTGTGTGCTGGGGAACACCCGGGGACTGAAAGAGGAACCTCTCAAAGATCCCTGGCTGCACAGGAAGGTGGGCACTTCTTTAACAAAATTTTAAAGCAATATTAACTTGTTTCCCTGTAGATAAGTTGACCCATGATTTTAGATCTATTTTGGGGCAAAAATTTCTCAAGTTATAGTCAAGTATATACAGTAATTGATAACTTCCCCCCTCCCACTGTGTATTATACTATGTTCTGAATGTAATTTGTGCAAATTTGTTTGTTTTCCATTTATGTTGTGGGACCAAGGATGTATATTGTTACTATATTATATTTGATTGTTACTGTATTTTCTTGATTGCTAGTGTATTATACTGTTTATTACATTTGTTGTATATGGGATTGTAGGTTAGGGATTGTAATGGGTTGACTTGTATTTATTGTACTTTGTATTTTATTTTCTATTGTTGTAAGCCACCCAGATTTTTTATTATTATTATTTAAATGGATAAAGATAAGGAAGAGGTAGTGAACCTGTGGACAGCTAATTAGCTGTATGGGCTCAGGAGATAATAAAAAAGAGGCCAAGATAAAGTCCAAATGAGCACCATTGGAAGAGAAGACAAGCATGCCACCTTTAAGCCATGCTGTTCCTGATAAACTAATAGACTGATAAAAAGTAAAGGTAAAGGTTTCCCCTTTGACATGATTATCTAGTTGTGTCTGACTGTAGGGGGTGACGCTCATCTCTGTCAAAGACAACTCTATGGTCATGTGGCCAGCATGGCTGCACGGAACGCTGTTACCTTTCCACCTACTTGCACTTTTATATGCTTTCAAACTGATAGGTTGGTAGAAACTGGGGCTAGTGCTGGAGTTTTGAACTGCCAACCTTAACAGACACTGACTGACTGTCAGAGTCAGTGTTTAACCACTGAGCCACCCGCAGCTGACAAACTTCCAGAAAATGCTGCCCAAACATGCAGGTATTGATAATGCTAAGCTAAGAACAGATATATGTTTGTGTAGCAATGAATGCTGTTAAGATTTATTAATGCTCAAGGAGATTAATCCTGGAATGCCTGTGTAGACAGAGAAGCTACCAGAGATGTGTATTTCCTCATAAGATAAGAATGAATACAGTGGGCCCCTTTAGCTGGTTTCATCTTAAATTCATGTAGAAGCTTTTTTTTTTTTTTTGGTCAGTTTCATTATATAGGAAAATTGCAAATATACTATATAAATAGTTTTACAAAGATTCTCTACTAAATAAAATTCTCTTTCTAGACAGCTGTAAAGAGATCTATACTATACTATACTATACTATATATTTATGTTGTTCTGTGTTATCTTGTTTATTAGAATAAAAAAAATCACCTTGTAATTAAGAATACTGTATATACTCATGTATAAGTCTAGAAATTTAGGTCAAAAAACTGTCCCAAAAAAACTGAGTCGACTTATCCACGGGTCAATGTAAATACTGTATCTTAACTCTTATTTACAAGAAGGAACCATCTCCTGGTGAAAAGCAAGAGTATAGTATGTGAGGCACCAAGCCCTCTACTCTCTCATCCATCCAGTCTTAAAGAACAGGCACAAAGATTTATGTCTGCTGGAATTTTGTAAGTTCTTTGACACTGTTTTGCTTTGCTTCATACTTTAGATCCTTTGCTATATGCCCCTAAACTTTACCCTCGACTTATGCACGGGTCATAGCAAAATCCATAATTTTGGCCCCAAAACTTGGCCGCGACTTATACATGAGGTCGACTTATAGTTGAGTATATACAGTAGCTAAGCCTTAAAATCATTACCTGTACTTCAATCAATTTTTAATTAATCACTGAAATAGAAAAGCCACACAGAAATCTTATGGCAATATTAAAGGCAATTTTAAGAAACTCCTGAGTTTTGGCACAGGAGAGCGTTTTAAGCATTCTTCATTTTACAAACTTTTCTTGTTTGCCTAGTGAGAAATCTATAATTGCTATTCCATCCGGCTGCAATTAGCCACATGTAGTTGCTTTCCCAGGAAACATTTTATACTAGGACTTAATTAGCCTTGCTGATTAAATGGCAATGAAGGATATAAATCCTTACATTATGTAGGAAAGTTCCACCTGAACACTACTTACAGAAACTATGTTAATGTTATTGACTATAATGAGATTACACAATGGGCTAGTGTGAGCTGCACTTATGCATATATTACAGCAGTGTTTTATATTATTTCTGTCATTCTATCACCTACCTGCTTCATATAGTTCCAAATCTAACTTCATGCTAACAGATATCTGGGAGAAGGAGGAACTGCTATTTTGGTTCTATTGGTGAAAAAAGTTCCATAGATGGAGTAACCTGATGATTCTGAACACAGTTTATCATTATAATAGAATCTGTTCCACAAGAGTCCCTCTCAGCCTGCCATATCATTGTGGGATGAAGGTGATCTTGGGTTGCTGAAGGTTATCCTAGAAAAATGGTCAGTCAGGCTGGCAAAGCTTTCAGAATGGCATCAAAGTGGATTGCATAGTCCAAGTACCAGCCAATCTAAATATGAAGAGGGTCATCAGCAAAAAGGTAACCACCAGCAGACAAACTATCCATACCAACTATGCATGGTATACTTGCACCCTGCATTAAATCACAGATATTCAAGGTTTAATGGAACCAAAATCTTATACTATTTGGTTTCCAATTTTTAAAAAAACTTTCAAAATTTTAAATTTTCAAAAGAACTTTTGACTTTTAAAACTGGTAGCATCTTAACAAAAACGTAACTGAACATTTTTAATGAGACAGAAAACTGGCAGCTCAATAAATATATTGATTTGCTGAAAATGTGAGATGCACCAACTTCCTGATAAGGAATTTAGCTTTTAAACTAAGATGCCAGATAAAGCGTATTGTATGACCATTTGGTGAACACAGGCAGGACTTTATCAGTCTGGGCATTTTATCTCTTTACCTTTATGCATCTGGTACATTTATGAAAGAGCCAAGTATAGTTTCTTTTAGAAGGTTTATCAAGTATGAACTCAACCATCTAAATTCTCTCCAAATGTATGTCAAACGTAAGTATTAGTTATAGGTTGTTTTTGACTACAAACCCAGGGTTCCTGGACATCACACTAAAGTGTGCATTGAAACTTACTATGTGATTTTGCAGTTAGTACATCCCTTCCTCCCCCCAAAAAACACCAAACCCACCAACACTGTCAAATCCTTTCCAAAATGTCCCTAAATTCAGGCTGGTTATGGACTGTGTTGGGTCACAAGCCCAAGATGAAATATATAACGACAATGTGATTGGAAATGCATATATATTTTTGATATGCCATCACATTCCCCAAGCCTCCCAACAACCACAAATAAGACAATCCTCCTAAAAACCTATACCAAATGATCAGAAGAGTTATGGGCTGTTGAGGACCAGAAATCCATAGCACCCCCACTGTGAAATGGATATACTCATAATGAGAGTTCCTTTTTACAGCTGAAGTGTGTTTAAAACTTTGGGGTTTGTGACACTGGGTTTGGGGCCAATGCAATTGCATTTGTTTAAGGGAAACAGAAACTCTTGTTGCAAAAACTTGACAACCTACCAGTCCATTTTTGCACATAATTAAAAAATCTGAATATAACCTATAAAGCCAAAAGCAGCCATGTCTCACCATATGAGCCTGCTTAAGTTATCAGATGTTTAAAGGAAGGCTTTCTCACAGTCCTTCTGGTTTCAAAATCACATCGGGTGCACACAGAAAGGGGACCTTTCTTGATGGCTGCTCACACGTTGAGTGCCTTTCTACCTTTCTTTCTTTCTTTCTTTTTTGTAGAAATAGTTTAAGGTGTTTTGGGGGTTGGCTTTTAGGGATTTTGAGACTTATGTAGTTCTGTTTATCTGTTGTGTGTTTAGATCTTCTGGTAGGGAGGAAGGGTTTTGGTAGCCAGAGTTTGAAATGCTGGAGGAGGCTGATGGGCCACATTAAAGGAAAGGATCATGCTGCTGTGTAGAGCAAGTGATTAAAATGTGTGCTCAGTATAAGACTGTTACAGAAAAGAAGATTCTATGCTGGAGATGCAAGTCTTTATGAAACTCCAAAAGAAGGAAACGTTTGAATATTTGGAGATCTTTTGCTCAGAAAAATGACAAGTGAAGGAACATCACAATGGTATTCAAAAGTATGCTTAGGGTGGAGAAAGTAAGTTTGAATGTTTTGCTCTATTTCCCATAAGACTAGAGTGGTCATCCATGAAGCTAAATGGTACAATATTCATTAATGACAACAACAAAACAGGATGTGTTTCCATACAGCTGACTTGTTTTGACTTTCCACACTGTCAGCACTATTTTTCAGTCTACAGCTCTGAAGAGTTCTTTGATTTTAAGTATGCAGTTGTCCAGAGAAATCTCATAAAGCAAAGAAAAAAGGGAAAAAGCACAGTCAGTCCTTTGTATCCAAGAATTGCATTCCATCTCCTCCCGCCCCGATGGATTAGAGTAAATGGCAGTGCAACTTGCATGTGACTGTGTTGGTGTGGCCATATAAATGCACTACCATTGTCAAGAATGGGGCAGGATCATCAGTGGATGTTCTAGTCTACAACTCACAAACCCACCAGTACAGAGGGCTCACTGTATGACCAATTGTTTGATATTGTATATACTCAACTATAAGTTGACATAATGAGGCCAAAATTATGGATTTTGCTATGACCCATGGATAGCTCGAGGGTAAAAGTTAGGGGCGTATAGCAAAGGATCTAAAGGGTGAAGCAAAGCAGAACAATGTCAAAGAACTTACAAAATTCCAGCAGACATAACTCTTTGTGCTCACTCTTAAGGCTGGATGGATGAGAGGACAGAAGGAGGTCGGTGCTTCCAGGACAGATTATACTCTTGCCTTTTCACCAGGGGATGGTTCCTTCTTATAAATAAGAGTTAAGATACAGTACTTACATTGACCCATGGATAAGTCGACTTAGTTTTTTGGGCTCAATTTTTTGACCTAAATTTCTAGACTTATACATTATACAGTAGTATTCTGCTGCCACAGTTCCTATAATAAGACATAAGAATCTTTGCATCAGTGCAGCTACATCATCCATGTTGTCATGTTACAATGTCCAATAGTGCTTGAAGACTAAAAGGCCAGAGATGTAGAGCACTGGCCCACCCTTGACCATGCCTCATGCCATGCCAGTCCCCCTGACCTGACCGCAGCTGATACCTATAAATCAGGCAGACGTGAGCCCTTCATCCCTGATACTCCAGATCTGAAACTCTTGTACCTCAAGCCCTCCGTGCCTGTGCCAATTGTGACACTTTCCTAGCCACAATATGGGGACTGGCCATCCTTTTCCAAAGATCCATGGTCCCAGGAGGAAGTGCTCCAACACCACAGCATGCTAGACCTCAAGCAAGAGAGCTGTCCCTTTTATACTTCATGGAGCCTAGAGATAGTAGATTAATTTACTTAGTTCAGCTCCAACCATCTTTAGAGCAAGGAGCTCACTTAGAACTATCTTTGGTGCTGCACATCCTTGCTTGTTCCAGATTAATATGTAGACACACCAGTTATCAGGATAGATGATTGATCTGTCTACTAAAATAAACAAATAAAAATATATTCTGCACTGTGATCATACAACACTATCATGTGTCAAGGTTTTCTTTTTTCTTTCTTCCTTTCTTTCCTTTTTCTGTTTACTAGGAAATGCTGCCTTAGCTGGTCATGGATTTTGTGATCCCCCCCCCCCCTTATAAAAGCATTCACTGTAGCTCAATAGCCTGAGGTGGACTAATTTTAGATGTACTTCAAAAAGGTAAGCTTCTTTAGCAGGCAACTTAATCTTCTAAATGTAAAACCAGAGAAAACTTTGGAATCTCAAACCCTGAAAATTTTAAAGGAAGCTCATGGTTGCATTAGGCAAGGGGGAAAGTTTAGATGATACTAGGGATATTCTAATTAGATTTAAAACCCTTTAGAATGTCAACATTTTGGATTTTTTTACTATTCTGTTTGTTTGTTTGTTTTTGCACTGTAACTTGCTTTTATTAATGGTGCTATTGTTTTAAAAATACGAACAGTGAAATACCATTTATGTTCATGCCATACCCATTGTCACAGGCATGTTTGGTGAGGACGCATGAGAAGGTCTTTTCAAATGATGTTCCCAGGTTGTGAAAAACCATCTGATTGGAAGCTAATATGGCCTTCTCCGTTCTCATCCTGACAGCCTTTCTTTTCATTTATATAGGTCTTTTGCTGTTAACCGGCTGTTGTAGAAGGGTATTTTATCTTCATTTCCAAATTTTAAATATTTTAAACTGCTTTGAATTAGTGTTTTAATAGGATCTCTCATTTAATTTTTAAAAAGTTTTGTATTATAAAGCGTTATGGCAGTATTTTTTTTTTAAACCTATACTATAAACTGTCTTGGGTCCCACACTGGGGAAAAGGTAGGCTATAAATAAATTAGAAAACTGCATGTGCATTTTAATTATCTAAAGAGATTATCACGCGGGAAAACAGGCACAGGTTACATGAAGTCTGTAACAGACTCCGATGGATCTTACTCCACTGCCCCATGTCCGGGCAGTAGGCAGCCACTATGCAACCTGGGCTTCTCCCAGAGCTTTTCAAGAACTAAGTCCCAATTAATTCCCAAATGCATCTGAGGAAGTAGACTTTAGTCTACAAAAACTCATGCTGCCAACTTCTTTCTTTTAGTTAGTCTCAAAGGTGCTACAAGATCTCTCTACATCCCTATTAATTCAGTTACACATTCTCCCAGGTAAATGATTACAGTTTAATTAAGAAGTTCTATAGTTATATTTCAATGATAAGCATAACCCAAAGATATAGTTTTCTATTTTATACTGTTTTCTATACTCTTCTACTGTAATTTTCTATAGTTTTCTATTTCATGAAAAGCGTGCTATTGCTGTTTTTTAAACAAAAAGAGAGAAAACAGCTGGGATGTCCTCATGGACGGGGGGCAAGACTGAAGGAGTAACTCCTTTCATTCCCAAAGTCCAGCTTCATCTTCAATAGTAAAGACTATGAATTGGTACATCTTCATATTTGGGGATGGGAGGATTTCTATGGCTGCTGGGTGAGGGCAGGCCCAGCAATGGCAGTCTAGGGGAACTGACCAGGAAACTGCTCAGCACAATCAGGGGGTGCCTGTTGCCGCAGCAGCTTGCAGCATGCCCTGAGGAAGCAAGTGTCTGTTGATGAGATTCTCCTTGGTCTGGAGGATGGTGCTGTTGTCGCTGTTCATGACAGAAGGCACTCTGTCCATACCTTCCACAGGCTCAAGAGTATGATGGCCTTCATATAGCATGACCTCCCCGCCCCCCAATGTCCCAGGACAGGGCTCAGTCCCATTTCATGGACACCAGATTAACATCAGGATCACTCTCTGCAAGAATAAACCCACTTTGGAATGCCTCAGGCTACAGGGAGCGCTGGTGGTGTCAAGGGAGCCAAGATTACAGTTACAATAACAGAAGAGGAAGAAGAGAAGGTAGCAGCTGTTTGAAGTGCTGTGGGTTTTAAGGGAACTTGGAGGCAACTTCAGCCATGACTAACTTTGCAAGTGCAAAGAGTTTGATGTCTGAAATCATGCCTTCAAGAAGGCAGTCAAGATGGATCACTTCCGGTGGGCCTATCCATCAGACCAGTTATAAGATTGCCTATCCACTTTGTGCTACACCCCTTAAATCACGATTACTGAATAATTTTAACTGTTATGTTTGTTATATGTAATAAGGTTAATTGGTTTTACTGATATTATAGTTGTAGATTGTATTTTATTGTAAATTGTATTACTGAATGTATTTATCAGGTTGTAATCCTGCCTCGATCTGCAGGGAGAGGCAGAACAATATAAATAAATAAATAAATTTATTTTTAGCCCGCCCCTCTGAACAAGCAATTGGGGCGGGTTACAGCAAATAAATATAATATAATATAATATAGAGGTTTGTGAGCTTCAGGGTTCTTAGATTGCATGTCATAGCAAATTATGAAATATTTCATCAAGGTGAAAATTTTAAAAGATTTGAATAAGCAATTACAAAATAATGTGCTATGCAATATGTTGCAGCTTGCAACCACAAAAAGGAGCACAAAGTCACACCAGGTTACATCATCATAAAGACTGCTACCACCATGCCATATTATGAGAACTGCCAGGTCTATTATCATATGTTAAATGTTTGCAACATCCATCCAAGTATTACAGTATATATTTTGTGCCAGCCTAAGGACAGGACAGTGAGCTTTTCTAAGATATATTCAATGAGCCTCCTGTTTCTGATTGGTCCATCTCATTTTTACCCTTCTTACTGCCCATTTGTTTGACCTCTTCACCCAATCTGCACAAGTATCCAGAGAAAAGGTAAAAGCTATGCATATGATACAAAGCTGTCTGCGTATTTGGGAGGAACAGATAAATATGCAGCAACAACAAGAAGGAGGAACAATAAGGCTGGCAGGAACACTGGGACTAGAAGCAAGGCTCTGGGCTGAAGCTGGCCCTAGCTTGGTCTCAGCAGGTACCAATAACAAAGCATGCCTATACAGAGAAGATGGACATTATACTGGGTTGTACACTGGGCAGGAAAAAGTGGCTTGAAGCTGCCTTTTTAAAAGTCACATTGAAACCCCACCAACCGCACCACCGGCTCCCAAGGCAGCTGGAGTGCTCATGTCATGACCACATGACATGGCTTCAAGCCAGGAAGAAGCAGAAAAAAGCTGCTACTTTTTTGAAACGGCATAAGGCACTTAGAGGGCAATTTCCTGCTGGCTTCAAGGCATATATCATCTAAATGAAATGCCTTCAAGCCAGTTTGAAAGCACCTCTTTTTGCCTGTCTGTTTAGCCCCATTGGGCCGGTACAGACCGACCTTTTAAGAGGCCCCCGTTCCGTGCTAGGGTTGCCTCGGGGAGGGGCTTCCACACGTCCCGCAACCCTAGCACATAACAGGGGAGTCAAGATGGTGGTGCCCTGTTTACATGGGCACCACCATCTTTACGTAAGTGCCGTGCAGGATCTACGTGGTGCAGTGCGGTGCTTACATTATGAGTGTGCCAGTGGTGCACTTATTATGCTGCAGCAGCATGCCACCGTGGCTTTAAAAGAACCCGCTTTTTGCAGGTTCTTTTTCTGCTGGTGGGAAGCTGCACGGTTTGGCTGCTGCGGCTTCCCTCCAGAGGAAAAACAGGTGCCCAGAGGGTGCCTATTCAGGACAGTATGTACTGCCCCATTGTGAGCCAATCAGCGTTCAACACATGCACAGAGATGTGGATAATATGTGGGCTTCCCACTAGACGCAGCCTGTATTGCCAATAGTGAAGACAGGGGTAGGTTGCAGTTCAGTGACATTTAAAGTGTAACACAGTAGTTCCTAAACTTTGGACCTCCAGATGTTTTGGACTTCAGCTCCCATTCCTGACTGTTGACCAAGCTGGCTGGGGCTTCTGGAAGTTGACATCCAAAACACCTGGAGGACTAATGTTTGGGAATTACTGGAGTAACAAATGCTCACCATTCCTGGTGCTCACATCCACATTTTATATGTTCTGAAAACAAATGGTGTTACAACATTATAAGATTTTATATATGTGCATTGGTATTATATTGACGAAACTGCTCAACCTTGCTTGGGAATTTTACATTCCCCCCCATACCTCCACTTTAATAAAGATACAGTAAAACTTTGGCATATAAGACCTACAAAATAGTTATGCATAAAAGATCAGGAAATTAGCTATTCAAATTCTTTATTTAGAATTAAGAAATGCATTTAGCAGAGGAAACTTACCTTACAGATACTTATATCTACACAATTATTTCTATTTCCAGTCTTCAGGCTGATGTATAAAAAGTGCAGCTCTTTGTATAGACAAAAATGGGTGATCCTCTCAAAAGAGGAAAGTATCAGCAGGGGAGATAACCGCAAAGTTTGGAAAAGTACACACACTTTTTTTGGGCAGACAGCCTTAAAGTCAAAACCCAGTTGTTAGTCCCAACTAGGATTATGCCCACCCACCCCTGACAGGAACTAATAGGTTAAAATCTACTAAATTGAGAAAAAATAAGTTAAAAACAACTCAGTTTAGTTTATTTTAATTAAAATTATAGACTCATTTTGGAATTTTAGCATTAACTTAATTCTGAAATGAAGCTGTTAAATAATGAAATGAGATACAGTGCTTAAAAGTGCTCATTGTAAGCATGATAGCATCTAAAAAGACTTGAAACTGGGCTGAGGTGGGGGAAACCTAAGTCTCCTATTTGTTGTGGGAGGAATAGGTTATTCTATCCTCCCCTCTGAGTTCTACACTTCACAAGAAACTGGCTACAACAATTTTTTCAGACATTTATCCCCTCTGAAGAATGAATATAAAGGAGAGACACTCCACCTCCATCCCATTCACACTATTTGGATGCCTATGCACAACTCTGATGCATAAATTTGCAAAGATGAGGGCTCTTCTCGGGCATTCAAATGAATATGCACAAGGTGGAGGGTAGGCCCTGTCTCCCCATATACATTAATTCTACAAATGGAATAATCACCCATGCTAGCTGGAGGACAGGAGAGTCCTGTTTTGACACCTTAATGTACTTCATATTCTCTCCGCTCCCCTCTCTTATACCCTATCTCCAGGATCCAGGCATGTCTTCTGAGTCTGAAGGCTCAGATGCAGAGGCTGTTTGCTCTGGGGACAGGGCAGGGCTGCAGCAGTGCCAGCACCCCACAGGCCTCTTTGTAGGCAGAGGGCAATGGATTTCTCAAGAAGCCTCCATGTTTTTGTATCAGAATAATTTGGTAGATATAGAGGTAAAACATGCCAATCCAGTCCAAATTTAAGAAGAATTTATTTTTTGTTTTACCTTAGTTGAAGGTCCCAGTCCACTGAGCATCTTCAGGGTTCCCCTGTTGCAGCTGTGGTATCTTATAATCCAGAAAACATGCATGGGGAGCTGTGTTGGCCATTTAGCAAATTCAATCAAAAACCCACCAAACAGTGATGCCTTTATCGGCCAATCAAAATGCACAATATACTTGTCGCAAGCTCTCGAAGCTCCACTTGCTTCTTCATCAGACAACATATTACAGATCAAACAGGAGAAAAAATAGAGATGTTAGTAAGACGCCTGCATTCTGTTGTTACTGTCATGGAGGCAGATTGGATTGCAAGAGAGGAGTCCTTGTTGAGATGCAAATGGACTGTAAATTTCCTGGACTTTGGAAATCTCCCACATGGTCAGAAGGAGAAGGAACCAGCCTGCAAACGATGCCCTCTCCATACCCTCTTAACTAAGACAGAAACAACAGAATGCAGGCATCTTACTAACATCTCTAATTTTTCTCCTGTTTGGTTTATCACATCTTGCCTGATGAATAAGCCAGTGGAGCTTCGGAAGCTTGCATGAAGTATATTGTGCATTATGGTTGGCCAATAAATGTATCAATGTTTGGTGGATTTTTATTTGAATTTGCTAAATGGCCAACACAGCTACCCCTGCATGTTTTCATTCCTTGATTAATTACCTGTTGCCTTGAACTCTGTCTGGCTATTCTTTTGGATTACCTTTTGGACTGTTTTACCAGACTGACTGCTGATTTGTGAAGAACTAAAACTAGATTAAATAACCACTGCTTTTGCTACAGAAGCTTTAGTGAGCCGAACTCTTTCTCTCTCTAACAACTTAGACATTGAGGTTTTTGAGCTGGGAGTCTGGCTAGCTTCCCAAGGGCAAAACAGAACACCTTCCATAGACTGTGGAGTTCAGTCAGACTTCCTTCAATATCCAGCAAAAAGAACCAGTTTGTTCTGGCCATACTTTCTAGACACATTTCACACAACAGTTATAGCATTATTATTCCACTTTATTCACCATAGCTGATTCCTAAGGAATCCTAAATTGTATAGTTTGGGGAGGCACTAGAGATGCTCTTTGGACAAGAATTCTAAATGCTCATCCCTAAACTACAAATCCCAGGGTTCCATAAGGAGAAGCCATGACAATTAAAATGGAATTATATTGCTATAGGTATAGTTCCAATTGACTTGCTGCAGTCCACACAGACATAATCAACCCAAGTGCTAACTAAAATATGCCAACAAATATGGGAAACAAAATAGTGGCCAACTGATTGGAAATTATCAATATATATCCCCATCTACAACAAAGAAGACACAATAGACTGCAGCGACCATAGGACCACAGCGTAAATTTCACATGCAAGCAAGTTTATGCTCCAAATTCTGCATCATAGACTCCAACCACATAGTGGGGAGAGAAATCCTAGAGGTGCAAGTGTGCTTCAGGAAAGGAAGAAGCACTAGGGACCATTTTGCAAACATAAAATGGTTAATGGAGTACACCAAGACATTCGAAAGAAAATTAGCATGTGCTTTATATACAATAGCAAAGGATTTGACTGTATAGATCATGAAAAATTATGGATGGCACTTAAAGACATGGGAGTGCCAACATATCTGATAGTCCTGATGAGACATCCATACTTAGGGCAAGAGGTACTTTTAAAACAGAATATGGGGAAAGAGAATGATTCCAAATTGGCAAAGGGGTCAGGCAAGACTGTATTCTATCACTCTATTTGTTCAGCTTGTTTTGAGAGAATATCATAAGAGCAGGTTTAGACTCAGAAGAAGGAGGAGTGAGGTCTGGGTGTAAGATAGGTAGATGACACCATACTACTAGAAGAAAACATCTTAGATTTCAAACAATTACTAAAGAAGATCAAAGAAGAAAGCGCCAAGGCAGATTTAATGCTGAACATAAAGAAAACAAAAATAATGACCAAGAGGAACTACATAAATTCAACCTAGACAATGAAGAAATCAAAACAGTTAAAGAATCCCCATACCTTGGATCAAACATTGACCAGAATGGAGACTGCAGTCAAGAAATCAGAAAAAGACTAGGAAGGTGGAGGGCACCTATGAAAGAACCATACAAGATCTTAACGTGCAAAGATATTGAACCAAATACTAAAATCAGAATCGTCCAGTACATTGTATTCCCCATCACCATGTATTGGTGCAAGAAATGGGCAAAGAATAAAGCAGACAAGAGGAAAATTAACTCTTTTGAGATGGGGTGCTGGAGTAGAGTACTGAGGATACCATGGATCATCCAAAAGACAAACAAACAAGTGGGTTCTTGAACAGATTATTTATTTATAAAACACTATAGATTTACACAATAAAGCCAGAAATTTCTCTGGAAGGCAAGATAATCAAATTAAGGCTCTTGTACTTTGGCCACATCATAAGAAAGCATGACTCATTAGAAAAGACTATAATGCTGAGGAAGTTGGAGAGTAGTAGAAAATGAAGAAGATCGCACACCAGACGGATATATTCAGTCAGGGAGGTCATGAGCATGAATTTATAAAACTTAAGCAGAGCAATGTAGGATAGAGGGGCTTGGAGAGGCTTCATCCACTGGGTCGCCATGGCAGTTAACAACAACAAATTGTATAGTGTGAAAGGCCCGTTTATGGGAAACAAATATATATATCTAATATAATATAATCAGCTTTCAAAATGATATGTAAACTATATTCCTCTCTGGATTTTTAATCTGTGATTAACCCAAAGTTTCCTAAAGACATATGGTTATTGATTTGGATTTAATATACAGAATATATACAAAAAGCTTTATTGTAGCATGGAGACAGCTCTTCTTTGGCTGATAAGAGGTTATTTTCTTTAAATTGCCAGGCCTGCTTACATGTCACTAAGAATAAGCAGACATATCTTGATTTAGCAGTAGGTGCACTGCAGCCAGATAAGTAGTCAAATCCATTTTCACTAAAGAAGTAACGACCCAACACATTATGACACCTGTATATTAACATATTAGACCAAAACAACATTAAGGCAATGTCAGTAGGCAGAAATTTTATTTTAGAGCATGGAGGACTTTTTAGCAAATAAAACCTGTCCTGTATTGTTCGGCTTCATTTTGTTTTGATATCTAACTAACACATCCTCGGGGTTGGGTGAAGAGCATATTTCAGTGACTGGTGTGTTCTAATGTACAGAAAGCTCAGATTGAAGTTGAATTTTCACTTGGAAAAAAATAGCAGTAATACTTATGAGTTCAGGGGCCATGAAAGGTAATGTAAAAATGGATACATAAGTGGTTTATTTTCTTCTTGATAAATGTATAACCTGAGCTTTCTTGAGTAATAACTTTATCTCAGCTGGTAAAACTGCATGCCTTGTTTTATACCTGTTTATTCAGTCTTTTTGTTTTATTTTTTACTTCAACATGGATGAAACAGGGTGCCCAGTAAACTAGCAGAAAGCTCTTTGGCTTTCTATTTACAAGGGGGTATCCAAAAGTTTTAATGATCACCTTTCAAAAAAATTGACAGAAAGTTGATTTTGATTTATAGTTGTTAACTTATCTCTATGTAGTCACTATCTAGATTTATACATTTTTCCCAGCGTATCTTGACCCTCCAAATACCTGATATTGTAGAAGCCTGCAGATTGCGCCTGACAAGGATTTTACACTGGCACAGCCAGTCACAAAAATAAAGGACACAATGAGCTGATTTTCTCAGCAACATACACTTAGGGACCAATGATGACACTGACAAAATTTCATCATTATGCCATAATAACTTCCAGATGATAATTATTACTTTACAATACCCCCTCATAAGGCACAATCTGCAGACTTCTAAAATATCAGGTATTCGGAGGGTCAAGATACACTGGGAAAAATGAATAAATCTAGATACTCCATTTCCCCGAAAATAAGACATCCTCAGAAAATAAGACCTAGTAGAGGTTTTGCTGAATTGCTAAATATAAGGCCTCCCCTGAAAGTAAGACCTAGCAAAAATTTTGTACATGAATATTTATACAGTATATAATAAATGTTCATTTTTTTGTTCAACAATAAATGTGAATTCTTCTTCATGGAAAAATAAGACATCCCCTGAAAATAAGACCTATCACATCTTTGGGAGCAAAAATTAATATAAGACACTGTCTTATTTTTGGGGAAACACAGTAGTGACTACAGAGAGATAAGTTAACAACTACAAATCAAAACAAATTTTCTATCAATTTTTTAAAAAGGTAATCATTAAAACTTTTGGATACCCTGTCATACCTGTTAGTGTTGTTCCCACCAATGAAAAAGGCCCAAATGGGTTGTACTGGGATCATGTCAAGAGTGGCCTTGAATCTATTAGTTCCAATGTCTCTATGGGTCCCAATATGACCCTGGATTGTCAGTCTCAAATTATGCAAGCCTGAAGATGGTGTAGTATTTTTTCCTCTGTGGGGCGGTACAGACTGGCCAAAAAGGGGCGGTCTGTTCTCACCCCAAGAAGCGGCGAGATGGGGCCAAGGTTGCCTCACCAGCAGCCTCAGAGGCCCCATCCCACTGCTTCTTCTCCCACTGCTGTTTCTCCGTGGCCTCAAAGCGGGGTGCAGCAAGTGCCCTGGGTGCCCACTGCACCCCGCTCTCCCTGGCAGTGGCAAGGGGAGAAAGGGGCTGCTGCCACAGCCCTTTTCCCCCCTGGGTCCTTGGCATGGCCGTCTAAAGGTCGCACCAAGGACCCAGCGCAAAAAAAGAGCTCGATTTCTGAGCTCCTTTTGGCGCCATGGAAAGGGTGTGCTTGGGGTCCTCCCACGGTGCTATTGTGTCATGGCATGTGCAGCATTGTTTAAGTGCTGTGTGCGCCATGACACCATGATGACACGCCTGTATGGACGCCGCTATTTTAAAATGGCGGTGTCCATACGCTTTAGAGTTAGGGAGGGTGGAAACGCTGTGCCCTCCCTAACCCTAAAAGCGCCCCTTCCATCCCCAAACATGCCTCTTTGTGCCCGTCTAGATCAGGTCCGTGTGTTTTAGGTGTTGGAACGTAAAGAGAAAGATTGGTAATGGAGTGTCTGTCTTTCCACCTAACACCAGAGCTGAACAGTATTGTCTGCCATGTAAAGGGTTCCGATATGTACCCATGTAAATGGGTTCAAACTACAGGAAAATAGATTCCACCTCAACATTAGGAACAGTAAGAGCTGTTCAACAGTGGAATATACTACCTCAGAGAGTGGTGGAGTCTCCTTCTTTGGAGGTTTTTAAGTAGAGGTTGGATGGCCATCTGTCAGGGAGGCTTTGGTCCCAAACAGACAGGCCAAAATAAAGCTGCTTTGGGCCACTTTGGAGATTTGCTGTTTAAATGACACTTTTGTAGAGGCCAGAAACTGCACCAAAGCTGTGCTCCAGTAGGACTGGAGCGTGGCTTTGGCATGGCTTCTAGCCTCTTAGGATGCATGCATGCATCATTTAAAGAGCACAAGTGACCCCAAGCAGCTTTATTTTGGCCTGTGTGTTTGGGCCCTATGATTGTGTGTTCCTGCATGACAGGTGGTTGGACTGGATGGCGCTTGGGATCTCTTCCAATTCTATGATTCCAAAACTCCCCTTCCCCACCCTCCACTCTGGATTTTTATGGGAAGATTTATTGAGTAAAGAATGTGGCACCTCTAAACGTAGGCATTTCTTTCTATTCAAGAAAGGAATTGTGCTCACAGCCCTTTGAGGTTTCTTTATTTCAGAAAACCTGTAAAAATCATATCATTTTCATAACCAGGAGACACACTATTCACTGTGCTGCAAACCACCCAGAGATCCCTGGAGATCCTGGGGTACATCACACACTTTCTGCTTTATATATGCTTCATGAGTTTTTCTCACTGTCAGATCACAATCTGAACAACTGTAACATTTTGCACATTGAGCTGTCCTTGGATATAAGAAAGCTCTAACAGTGCAACATTCAGTGGCTAGACCACTACTACCCTCTACATTTCCTAGCATTATTATCTTTTCTAATGAGCCATGTCTTCTCATGATGTGACCAAAGCATGACAGCTTCAATTTAATAATCTTGCCTTCCAGGAAGATTTTAGGCTTCAAGGACCATTTTGTTTGTCTTTTTGGCTGTCCATGGTATTCTCAGCACTCTTCTCCAGGACCATCTGCTTTCTTCACTGTCCAGCTGTCATATATGTATACGTTGATAGGGAATACAATGGTTTGGAGGATTCTAACTTTAGTGCTCAGTTGTATATTTTTACTCTTTTGTATCTTGTTTAATTTTTTCACAGTGCCCTCCCCATTCCTGGTCTTCTTCTTTCTAGATTACAGTCTCCTTTCTGATTACTATTTGATCCACCTACCCAATCTTTAAGCACTATTCTTTGATTTCTGATATTCAACTTACTTAAAATTTCAAATTTGCACAAAATATTTTCAAGAAACACAGATCTCACCCATAGAAACTTATGTAAAACACTTTGGGATATCTCAACTTGTAGACAGTGGATATGCAGTTCATTGGACAACTACAGTCAATATATTATCTTCCCAGGTCTCACCAAAGCTTAGAAACATTACATTTTGGACTACACTTTGCTAGCATATTCTGGAAGTTATAGTCCAAAAAGAATTGAAGTTTTTTTAATCTTCAGTTCTTACACTTGGCTGCTGTATATCTAAAACATTGTTATGAGTTCCTTGGGAAAAGCACAACACAAATGCAATAAGCTAATAAGCTTTGCGGTTTGATCCTGTCAGCCCCATGCTGCCAGGCAAGAAAACATGCTTGGGTGCAAATTAGCACCACAATATGTGGTAGTGGCATAATACATCATAAAAAAACAACAACCCCAAAATGATTGTGAAAGCAAAGCAGCATGAATGAATGCTGCTACACTAGCAACTGCCAGCCAATAGAGGTTACACAAAACTACACAAGGACCATCTGCTTTCTGCAAGCAGATAAGAAATTATTAGAATATGTGACCTTTGAAAATAAGCCATCCAGTCTGAGCTGGGCAGAGAGGCATGAGATAAGATGCGTTTTCATCCGACCAAGCCCTTGCCCAGCCCATGCCCCGATCAGGCGAAAATAGATGTGTGATAATCTCCTAAAAGAAGCAAAAATGATGACAGCATCTGGGGACCTCCAAACTATAGAGCTCTGGATCTCTGCCTTCTAGTGTGTGCCTGTCTTGGGCACTGATGGAAAAATTAAACAAGATACAAAAGAGTAAAGATATACAACTGAGCACTAAAGTTAGAATCATCCAAACCATTGTATTCCCTATCAATGTGTACATATATGACAGCTGGACAGTGAAGAAAGCAGATAAAAAGAAAATCAGCTCATTTGAAATATGGTCCTGGAGAAGAGTAATGAACTATATGACTGTTATGGTCCTTGTTAAGCCACTTACTGCATTAAATGTCTAAAATGTTTTACAAAACGAAGCACACACATATTATTTTTCCTCCTAAAATGTTTAAGGCAAACTTCAACAGGAGGAGTCTGGAGGCTATAGTAGGCAGAACAGAGAATCTGTGTAAGGAAGCATTTTGCCTCAAGAAGGTTTCTAGCATGATAGTGCTCCTGGATCCAGTCAAACCTTTCCATGTTCCTAGGCAGATGGCCTAGAATGCCAGTTTCCCCTACAGAATCCATATGCCATTCACACCCAGATATCCACGTTTCAGGAAATTGTCCAAAAGGTACAGATGTCCTGGAAAGCACATCTGTGAATCAGATTCTTTTTTTTTTTTCCAGAATTTTACTGAATTTACTACATTTTCAGAATTTTAGTTTGAAAGGGGCACAAAATGCTAGCTTTGCTAATGGGGATGCCAACCTTAAGGGCTCTTGATTATTTCTTTTGAAAAGATTTGTAAGCACTAGTTTCCCATATTGCTTTTAATGTATTTTACATCAGTAAATCATACTTTGGAAGCACAAATGGAAACCCATGAAAAGTTGTGGCCCTACTTGGCACACCAACCATAATTGCTAAATCTTGGTCTGCTTTAAGTTACTGCTTTGTTATTAAATGTGCTAAAGTTCTATTCTGAAAGATATCCAGCACAGATATTAATCATAAGTGTTGGTGTATTCCTTTTTATTCACTATAACATACCAGCTTAATCCCTACAATATGTACAGTGGGCCCCTGGCATCCGTTGAGGTTTGATTCCAGGATTCCCAGTGGTTACCAAAATCCATGGATATTCAAATCTTATTAAATACAATCGATAGTAAAATGGTATAACATTTTGCCATATAAAATACCAAAATCAAGGTTTGCTTTTTAGAATTTATATATTTAAAAAATATTTTCAAGCTGTGGATGCTAGAATCCATGGATAAGAATCCATGGATATGGAGGGCCAACTGTAAATATTCAGGTAGTAACTGTTAGAATTCCCTAGAGAGATGCAGTTTAGAAAATCGTACCCTAACTCTACATGCATATTGCTGTCTTTTGCATGTTTGCTTATATATTTAGATGATCTTATTGCCAGGAAAGATGACACATGATTGTAGCCTCAGGCTGCAACAGGCAACATACCAGGGAGCAACTGAGAGTTGAAACATGTTAGAAGGAGGTATCCCATATGTCCTTCTGCAATGCTCCTCCCCGCAAGCAACTGCAGATTTGTGGTGTCAGGTTACACTCCAATAGCCAATTAGTGGTCAAGGAAAGGCAGTGGACATCTGACCAACATTGAAGAGAATAACCATTTGTCCTTCTCGATGTCTAATACATGCGCGAATAGGTTACTCAAAGAAATGATCTGTGAGCCAGTGCTGGCCCATGATCCATCAAGTGTTGGTTTGCATTAAGGCCCAGGAAAGAAAGAAACATTTGTAGCCACTGGGTACAAACATGGCACCAGTTGCTGGCACATTGTGGAGGGGGGATTGCCAACCCCACCCCCACCATCAGGTAGCCTTAGAACCTCTCTACACAGGGAACCTCTCTACATAGGGGATTTCCTGCATGCAAACTCTCCCCTCTCTCTCTCATTCAAACTAACCATGTCACTTAGGCCACTCCATGGATTCCATGGATTCAAAATCTGTGGATACAGAGGGTCGACTGTATATGTTTGCATCTGTGCCAGGAAGAGACCATTTTTCATGTCTTCTGTTCTGTGCCTCACTAAAAGAGGAGAGGGCCAGACAACAGAAAGAAAGAGCAATCTCTAGCAGAAAGTCCTAGCTCCAGTGTCAGTGGGGTGGTGAACACATGCCAGCTATCCAAGGTGCTTAACTTTGGTGCTTCAAACAGGCTCAGGTTCAGAAACACCATTCTCCCTTGGATATCCTATCATAAACACTCTGAATGGGTTCTTGAAGAAATCCCACTGAGAGTGACATCTGGAGGGAAATACTGCATAAAAAGATAGGATTGTTCTTCTTCCATTCATCACACCCCTTAATTGTAAGATAAAGGACCAGGGAAGCTGCCTAGTGCTAAGTTGTCTAAAATTCTAAAACATTTGAACAACCCTTTTAAAGCATTTGCTGTTATTGTTTAAAGCATTTGTCGTTATCACTTTCAGTGAGAGTCAGTGCAGTGTAGTGGTTTGAGCACTAGACTATGACTTTGAAGATCAGGAGTCAAATCCCTCTCAGCCATAGAAACCCACTGGATGACCTTAGGCAAGCCACACTCTCCCAACCTCAGCAAGGTAAAGGCAAATCCCCTCTGAACAAATTGTGCTAACAACCTCTTGTGAAGGGCGGAAATGACTTGAAGGCACGCAGCAACATAGTCCTTCAAGTCAGTAACCCTATCTGAGAGTTTTAATGGCAAGATTTATTCAAAGGATATTTGTAACTGCCTTCTTCTAAAGCTGAAATAATGTGATTTGCCCAATGTCATCCAGGGGGTTGAATGGAGATTCCAGCTCTTGTCCACCAAAGTCCTAGTTCAACCACTGCATTAGAGTCCTGGTCCAATACTTTCTTTAAAGCATTTGTTTATATGTGTCCTTTTCAAACAAGCAACAACATAAAGTGGAAAGGTTGTACATGTTTCTAAGGGCTATACTTCATGATACATTAAATTCATGGGCAGGGAAGATTCAAAGCTCTTGTCAACTGCCTCCCAATCTCTTTTTGAAAGGGGAGAGGTGAACCAAAAAGTGCCAATAGTTTTTTCCCCTCTTACAGCCCCACAACAGTGAGCATTTGGGGAAGAAATCCCTGTGGAAAGGTTTAAACCTTTCCTACACACTTACATTGTCCTAGTCACACTTCCTAGAGAGTAAGACATTCTAAACTGCAGGCCACATATTCAATGTATCATGTAATATAGCTCCTAGGTCCATGGTTTTTGATACAGCCTTTTATACAAACTGCTCCTAACAATTCCATCATACAGCATCAGGGGGAGGGAAGGAAATTGGAGGAAATTGTATGTACACTTTTGTTGTACTCCCCCCCCAATACATTCATTCTTACAATAAACCTATTTTTATCTATTGTATTTGCCATACCCCGACTTCACCCCTAGGCTGGCCTGGTAACAGGGAATACGATGACTCGTATGATTCAAACTTTTGTGTTGAGTTGTATATCTGGAATATGAAGCATACTGCACAATGATTAATGTGCCACTGGTGGAAATTTCAGTGTTTATCTGACAAGACATGCCATAAAGACTAGTTATATCTATTCTATCTTTGTATTATAGAATCTTTTCTAGTTCTTTCATAGCCACCCTCCCCATTCTTAATCTTCTTCTGATTTCCTAACTGCAGTCCCCATTTCTATCAATGTTTGATCCCAGGTATGGGAATTTTTTTTTTTCTGAGGCCCACAAAGTTCCATTTTTTCTCCATGGTCTTTAACAACTAAATGAAATCACCTGGGGAGGAGGATAGTTAATAAATCTGCACACAGGGCAAACAATATGGCAGCCAAGACAATCTCATTTCTCATTCTCATTCCAGGGAAGCGCTGCTGGTCCAAACCAGTGACAGAAGTCTGATGGCTTGGATGCAAGAGAACAAGTTGAGACTTTAATCCATACAAGACAGGTTCTTTTAGTAGATAATAGGGCTGGAAAGAACATCTGAATATATTTGCAAATGCTGTTTTAAAATGCATGCTTTTTTTGTAGTGTTGAGAAACCCTGATGAGAAGAATCCTTGTCTGATTCAAATATTTGCAGTTTAAGTTTACCTCTGTGCAAAATCTACAAAATCTGATCGTAGGAAGGGCGGTATACAAATAAAGATTACTATTATTATTATTATTATTATTATTACACATGCAGAAAACAGCATTTTCCAGGTAGGAAATAATATTTCTATGCAGAATTATTATTTGTCTGCAGTTGTTTTCTCACAGAAAACACTGTTTTCACAGAAAACAGCCCTGGTGGTGCAGTGGTTAAATGCCTGTACTACAGCCACCACCCACTCACAAACAGCAAGGTTGTGAGTTCAATCCCAGCCAGGGGCTCCAGGTCGACCTAATATCCTTCTGAGGTCACTAAAATTAGTACTCAGCTTGTTGGGGGAAATTAGCTTACACATTGTAAACCACTTACAGAGTGATTAAGTACACTGATAAGCAGTATACAAATGTACTTGCTATTGCTATTCCTACTTTTTTGCACAAAACCACATGCACATTTTGAGTACAGTAAATCTTGAAGTGCAAATAGGATTTAAAAATTGTTTTTGAAGTCTTCCTCACAGTGGGAAGAAAATTGGTTAAATTACTCATTGCTTCCTTCAAGAAGAAAATTAGTAATGAAGAAAAGTTGGTGGCAAATAAGCAAAATGATCAAGAATGGGGGGAAGCTCCCCTTGAAGGCTTGAACTAGACCAGAGGTTCTCAAAACTTGTTATCTACATCTGGACATTATCCCAGATAATATTCCTCTCGCCCCCCCCCCCCCCACTTGACACAGAATATCAATAAAAATATTTTGCTTGTTTAGTGTGTGTATTTTCATTCACACATTCATGTATATTCATATTTTAACATTTTATAGGAAAATAGCTCTCCTCCTCCTTCACCTCCACCTCCACCTTCTCCTCCTTCCCCCTCAGGCAGAGATTGTAACCACTCTCCATGTCTTTCTCTTCCCTTTCAGGGCATAAAAGGTTTGGGAAATGCAGCAGGAGAAAGGGGGTTCAGGGCCTCCAAGTCTCATGGCCCCCTTGAGGAACTCTTGCACCCTCCTTGTGAATCCTGTCCCCTCATTTGAGAACCACTGGACTAGACTTCTTAGGAGCCCTTTTGAAATCATTTTTATTTCTGACTGATCAGGTGGCTGCTACGACCAGGCACACTTTCATAGATCATCATCTATACTCCAGCTTTCAGTTTACTTAACATGCTATTGGAATGATTTCCACACTACTGAACTCCTTTTTAAAAATGTCCAAACATTGTAGCTGGTTTAAAATTCTGCTACATGTATTACAGTCACTAGAAGCCTGATAGGTGGGAACAAGGATTGGTGCCTTCCTAATTCCAGCACCAAGGCTGTGGAACTCATTTCCTCAGGATCCTCATGTGGCCTGTTCCCTGTTGGCCTTGCAACATTTAGCGAAGACTATCTTTTCAATATGTCTTCAATGTTAGCTTTGCTTATTTATAAAATGTATGAATTGTTCTTAGAAACAAAAAGAAAATAATTAGTGCTGTTTGGACTACGTCAACTGGATCTGTAAATTATTGTTATATCTGGTTGTTGTACAGCTCAAGATGTTATATTTTTTAAAAAAGATTTGTCCCCCCCAAAATACACTGCATCCCATGAGTATCTTAATTTAGAATATACTATTTTACTATATTTTTAAAGCCAGGTTTTAGCAGTGCAATACTATACATGCTTATTTAGAAATCTAGCCTCTCAGATTCAATATGGTGTACCCTATATAAATGGAGTTACCGATAACAATTTCTTAAAGAAAACTTACAAGCTGATTATATGTCCATGTATAAAGCATACATAAACAAGATTGTACTAAATCGAATTGTTACTCCCAACTACAGTAAACCTATTGAATCAACGGGAACCTGGTAAATAACACTTATATAAGTTGCCTTGATTCAACTGTCTATTCTGGTTAGGTTTAGGTTCCAATTTGCTGGAACTGTTATGAATAAAAAGGAAACTGAATGTTTTATTAGCATTTTTATGAATTTTATCCTCTGCTACTGATGAAACATTAGTAGTCTCAAGAAAAAGCTGCTCTGTGGCTTATCGATGAGTATCACTATGGAAGGCAAATATTATTTTTGTTGTGTTTTTAAAGTTTTAAACCTTTTCTAAAAACAACTTAAATATGCTTAAAATATACAAAAGCTAATATTAACATAATATGAAACATGCACTTCTTCCAGAAAAACATCCAAGGACAATCAATTGGCCTCAGACCAATATTTAAAAATCAACTAACCATGACCTATCAAAACAGAAGAAATCATGTGCTTTACAGATTATGGAAAAATCTATTCTAGAATTTATTTTGGGACACAATAATTCTAGGGTTTATCACAAAGTAAAAATGAAAATACTATATAGTATCAACTAGTAATTCTTCCCATTCAACTAAATAGAAAATAGCTCCATAAAAATTGATTTGGGGGGGGGGGGAAGGAGAGAATGACAGGGAAGAAGAGGCTCTCTTTCCCCAACCCACTGACTATAAATAATCAGGGAGAAACACTCATTCACATGCCAATACATAAAAGTAAATGCTACCGGGGACAGGAAACCAAACTAATGATAAAATATAAGCATTATGGATTAGCAGCTAAATTAACTAGATGGTTTTCCAACAGTGAACAAGAGGTGTTAAGGAGGTAGAAAAATAAGATTTTAAAACCCCTAAATTTTCTAGAAATAGTAAAATTTATCCAAAATTACTCAAAGCTTATGACTAAAATAAAATAATCCTGTAGGTAACTAATGAAGATGATAATGTCAGTAACTAACATCTCAAAATCTTTCCTTTCATAAGAGCTTATCTTCAGTAGTAATATCTCACAAACAAGAAAACACAATTCAATACTAGACTGAAACAATACAAACTCCATTCCAGATTTTGAAATTTGGACTCACGGATTCCAAAATGCCAGAAGTATGTTCAAGTCCTCAAAAATAGTAAGCAGTTGTCTCCTCTAGAGAACTGGCAAGGGCAAATGTTTCTTTTATCCCTCTCGTCATGGTTTGCAATGCATTGTAAAGCATGCTGTGAACTGGACAGTGGCCTACTTCCTACTTCCTGCTCAACTAGTGGCTGCCCTGGGAAACCATGGACCCCAGAATAGAATGGGGATAAACAGGCGCATTGTAAGACTGTGACACTCCCTCAGTGCAGTTTTATTCTTAGGGTCATTCTCCATGTTACTCTTTCCAACACTTGTTCTTAATATGCAAGTCAAAAAGTAGCATAAAGGATACGTGAAAATTAAACTTGAAAGGTATCCAAGGAATGTCTATTTATTTCTATTTAGCGACATTCAAATCAGCTTAAAACGTGTCCAGGATTGTAAGTAGATAAATCACCTGATCCACATTTTACGCTTCTTTGGACATCTTCACAAAACTATATTTTAAAATGTTATATGGGTGGTCGCTGATGTATAGCCACTATACCAAAAGTTCAACTTAACAGCAATGATTCTAAAAACAAACCAACATTATGATAAACATCTTATGACAAATTCAGCCCCAATGTGCAAATTCAAGAGGTGGGGCCAGACTAACTCAGTGGAACTTTGTTCCCTTTGGAATCAATGGGACAAGCTTGTCATCCCTTAAGTCTCATTGATTTCAGTAGGAATAAAGTTCAGCTAATACCAACTGACTCAAGTACAGTATATTTATTTTCATTTGCTATTAATAAACTTGTTTTTTATATGATGATAACAAAAAGACTAAAGTGACCACTATACTTCTGATTCTAGACTAAGAGTGAAAAGTGTTGTCTACTTTTAATAGCATAGAAAATATAGCATCAACAAAAGAACATAGTTATTTTTTAAAAAGAAGAGCCATTAGGAATTCCAGTTTTTTATTTATATTGACTATATTTTTGATATTATATGTTTAAACAAAATAAAAAGAAGAAGAAGATCCATTTGTTCATCGACATGATTTCTGTTCCTGGGCTTAACAGTTTTACAGTGATCCTGCCATTTCATGAGACATGATTGCATGATACATATAGCAACCACAAAATCTAAGTGCCAACACTGACTTTTAAAAAAACCACCCTGAATATGTGCTGTTTCACATTTTAAAAACACATAAATAAATAATGTCATCAGGACTGCAGACTTTTGCCCTAATCCTGATAAATTACCTGGGAATAAGCACCATTTCATTATATAACGGGAGTGTATGTATTTAAAATAAAAATAATGTTATATTTGATATTACCATTACCAAAACAAGTAGTGATGGCCATCAAAGTGGACAGAAAGGTGGTGGATACATACAGTGCCAGAGACAATGTAACTGAATGTCCATTACTGGAAAACACAAGTAGGAATGGGCTGTTCCACTCCTCTCCTGTTTGCAGACTGGTCATGGACAATTGGTTGCCCACTCTATGAGCAGAATGCTCAACTGGATGTGCATTTAATCTATTCTAATATGGCCTTTTTATTATCTTATATTCTTGTCATAATAATCATTCCTGTAACCAAGTTTTCACAAATCCACTCACCAAGGTTATTACAGGATTAGCTTTCATAGTTCTGGCTCTCAAACAAGGCTTTAAATTTGCTAGGAGTTTAAATGTTTGTTCCTCTTGTTCCCAACAGCAATCATGGTGAATGATCCACTTAATTGTCCTTCTTGTCCTTACACAATTTTAAAAAGTCTCCCTTTTTTCGTCTTGATGAAAAACCATGCAGTGTGAGATATACAGTACAGAAAACCTTGTGCAAAGTACATAATAAATCTGGTACTAACAACTTTCCCCAAACGTGGTTTTGTCAACAATTTGGCTTTTTGCAAACTTGATGAAGCTAGCACAGACAGCCATGCAAAGTATCTGAAATCAGTGTGAATAAAAAGGCATTCCTCCACTATTTGTTAAATTTTGCGCAGACTTCCCTTTAACTCTGCCAATATTATGAAATTCTTTTCTTGTCTTAAAAAAACAAACCAAAACTCTTGCCTTCTTGTTCTTGCATCTGTTTGGTAAAATGTGATTTTTTTTTAAAAAAAATCATTTTTTAATTAAAAAAACCTAACATTTAAAATTTAAAAACTGGGGCCTCTCCTTTCTCCTCATCACTCATCCCACTCACACCATCTCGTCTGCATTTTAAATGGACACAGATGAATACCACAGCCCATTTTTGCCCAAGGCAGATGTCTAAAGAGCAGTGGTGTCACCACCTCTTAGGGTGTCACCCGGTGCAATCCACATCCCCCATGTCTCCTAGTGATGGCACTGTGTACAAATTGGATTATCATCATCAAAGCAGGTACTTCATCCCTCCTTTTCCAGCAACTTGCAAATTACAGATCTCAGGTGTAATGCTAGTTTCTGCCCATGTCACCAACTGTATTCAAGCCAGAGTTCTGGTATATCTCAAAGACTAACTCTTTAAGCAAATGGGGAAACTCTTCAACTTTTGTGGGTTGTTTTTTTTTTTTTTTTTTAAATATTGACATTTTTGAGCTCAGATTTGAGTCCATTTATTCCCTCAGGTAGAAATTCCTCTGTTTTCCATATGCTGAATGCAGAATGGCATTGTTAACAGAATGTGGGGAGGAGGCTGTGCTACCCCCCCCCCCCATGGTACTGTTACCATCAGGATTTTGTTTTGTTTTGTTTTAACATGGGGAGCGTGTAAGGAGAGCATCCTCTGTTCACAGAGACTCTCCATGCAATCCATAGCACTGATTTCCAGCATTGCAAATTACGTGAAGTCCTTTTTCATATAGGAACACTCCTTTTTTTAGTCAGCTGAATGTTATATGTCAAAGGCAATGAAAACACACAAGCAGGAGTGGGGCTAGAATACTCTTCTGTCCTTGCATGTTTATTATGCCCACTTTTTGTAATATCTGAATAGGGTTTCTGGCAAATTCATTCTGGCACAGTAGCAGAGATTATGCATGCCTGACACTTGTTTGGGTTTTTTGGCTCAATACTTTCTCTCCTTGGCCCACACCAAATGTGCCAAATACTGAGGAAAATCTGAAAACACCTTATTGTTCAGTGGAATGAAGTGGCTGATGCTTTGGTGAAAAGGGACTAATTCCGCTGGAAACACAAGCAGATGCATATACAAGCTTTTGGGTTGCTCTCCAATTTTACAAATATTAAAAAACCATGATAATAATGCCTGGCTTCTTGTTTATATATGGGGAATCCATTAACTTAGCTAACACCATTATTTACCTGGTGCTCAGAATTTTAGGATGGAGTGTGAAACACAACATGGCAGAAAACTCTTGGAATCAAAATGCAGTACAGATCTTGCTACCAGAGCGGTTACATTATCTTGTATGGCACGTGCACAGTTGCCAAGGCAACCAGTATCCTTCAACCAACTCTATTATTATGGCTATTACAGGCTTTTAGACTCTCTGGTGTCCTAGCTATCACTCTGAGCTGGTTTGTACTAATAGCCCTCCAGTGCAGATGCAAGTAGAAAAGCATAAAATACATTGGAGAAATACAGTTTTGCAGATAGACAGTCAGCATTATATGCCAGTGGCAGCTTGGGAAATTAATTTCAATCAGCTAGAGGGAAGCAACTCTTATATAACTATATTTATTAAGCCAAATAAATGTAGTGACAGTTCACTGCAGGCCTTGAGTAACTATGAAGAATAACTGTCAGAGTGAATCTAATGGTAAATTGGGCTTTAGTACCTGCTAATTTTATGAAAGACAAAATCTCTGCTCATCAATTGTAGGGGAAAAATAATTAGTTATTGTTGCAGCTTTCAGATGCTATTTTCCTAGAAGCAAATGGTGAATACATAATTTATATAAAATGCAGCTAGGAAATCAGGTTCTACCTTTTCATTATATCTCTCAGATTTTGAGGGAGGAGATTGTCATTATTACATATAAAATAGTTCCTGTTCATTATATAAACCATCTTTTGACATCTGAGGACAGATGTCCATCAATAAATGCCTATTTCCTCTTAGGATGCACCCAAGCATTTACGTATCAAGGCACGACAATAACCCCATTATGGTCCACATGGATTAGCATACACTTTATTTTAGCCACCAACCAGGGAATTTCAAGTAGAAAAGAAATATATTATATTATTTGGTTTATCACAAAATCACCCCTTGATGAACCATCCAACAATCTTTTAAGACGCAAGGTTTGTTCTAGCACTTGAAATACACTTGTTTTGGGAGGTCAGAATGCTTTGGTTCTACATCTATGGAACCACATTTTTATACATTTCATAGAAACATAACATTCCATTTAAACTATATTTCAATAATTGTGTAAGTGACAGCTTACAATCCAGAACACTTTTGCAAGACAAGTAAATCAGACCTGCACACATATAGCATGCTTACCCATGAAAACAAACATTTCTTGCTTTGGTTTGTATTCAGGAAATGTTGAATCAGTGATAAATCTAGCCCTAGAGCTATGTAGTACATGCTCTGGTAACCTCTTGATTGGATTTCTGTAATGCTCTCTACATGGGGCAGCCTTTGTATCACACTTGGAAGCTGCATTTAGTGCAGAACATGGCAGCACGGTTGGTCACTGGTGCTCCCAGGGCCAACATCAATACTGAAAGATCTTCACTGGCTGCCTATTCGCTTCCGGGCCCAGTACAAAGTGCTGGTTATTACCTATAAAGCCCTAAATGGCTTGGGCCCAGAGTACCTGAAGGACCGCCTCTCCCCACATAATCCACCCCGCACACTCAGATCTATCGGGCAACAGCTACTTAGAGTTCCAGAGGCCAAATTATCAATTACCATGAAGAGAGCGTTCTCCATCTCGGCCCCCAGCCTCTGGAACTCGTTGCCCACTGAGCTCCGTCTGGCCACCTCCCTCACCTCGTTTAGAAAGGGGTTAAAAACATATTTGTTTGGACAAGCATACCCCTGATATTCTCTTCTTTTACTGTGACTTCCCCCTCCCCTGCTGCGACCGGGTCTGGCATATTCCCTTTATACCAGCATACCGCTACTGTAATGTTATATTGATATTAACATTGTTTTGTCTATTGTTGTAATGTTTTAACTTTGCATATGTTGTGCACCGCCCTGATCGTAGGAAGGGCGGTATATAAATAAAGTATTATTATTATTATTATTATTATTAATTATTATTATTGGATGAGGAGTTAACACTTCTTCTAGTCCCTTACTTTCCACTCTAATATTTCTCTACAAACAAAACAAATATTTCCCCTAAAACAAAACAAAACAAAAACCTATTAACCAAGTTGGATTAACAGAGGCCACAGCCTTCGGTCTATTGTTGGAACTCAATTAAACAAAGCTGATGTGTTGCACTACGTGGAGAAGAGAACATCTACACAGGGGCTGTAACAGGATCCTTGCTTTTCCTCTGGGAGAAATATAAGAAGAGGTTTCCACAATGAATTGCTTCTAAGATCTGCAGTGGGCTAATTATGGCAGCCAAAAGGATACTACTCTCTTGCCAACATGGCTGTTTCTCATTGTTGGAGGGCTTAAATGTAACATTTGTCTTTTTAAAAAACCTCTTTAGGGCTGAAATGTGGATGTTACATTTCTTCCCATACACCATTTTGTCTACACCAGTATGATTATTAATCACCTCTCTTGCGCCCAAGTGTACATCAAACTATTATAAGGAAAAAAGAAAAAAGCAGCAAACCAAAGAAATGTTCAAAATTACTCAGCCAATTCTTTGTAACAGCATTCTGGCAATATCCAGCTGCCACTCCTGTTCTGTCTTCCAAATCAATTACAACACTATGCAGATAACATCAGGCAAAGTTTATGATGATTCCATAGTTACCCAGTAATATACTATTTCATGAATCTATAGAGAAGAATGGACTAAGTTTAAATGCATGTCAAAGTGCAATTCCAGAATTTGGATAATGAATCTGACAGTAAATATTGAAAACATTAAATTTTAAATGTTGGATTTCCCCCCTCCTCTGTTGAAACCACAAAAACAGTTGCAGTTTTAACAGTTTTATTTTATAATAGTAGGTTATAGGAAAGAAATTATTACAAGGAATTTAAATAAATGTCAGATATATAACAGAAGGGCCAGTTTGGTCTGTTAGGGAAATGCTTCTCTGTCTCTGTAAACCCTGTGGAGAGGCCTAGAGCTTCCAAAGGCAACAGGAGAGACTGTTGTCTCCTCTAGATTGCTACAATTCTGAAATATTTATTCTGAATATTTATTCTGAAATAAATAGATAAATATAATGTGCCTCATGCCTCTGAGGACCTCAGTTGGTTGGGTGGTTCCTGGTATTGTGGTTTCTGAGCTGTGAATGAAACTTGTCATTGTGATGCTAATGGTTATCCCATTTGTTACCAGAGTTTTCTGGTGTTTCACCTAGCAAATGCCAGAAATTTGCACTCAGCAGTTTTACAACATTTCAGCAAGTTAGCTGAGGTTCTGCTTATTTTGACAGTGTATTTATTCAGTATCTAAAACCTGGAACAGACAGGCCAAAAGAAGCAGCTTCTGGATGCTTTGAGGACATGACATTTACATGGCGTATGCTCCCAAAGTAGCCCAAAGCCACCCTCCTAATGTGCCAAAAAAGAACTGGGATACTCTGGGTTCTGGTGGCATGGGTTGGGTTCTGCTGTGACAACCTGCCTTGAGATTCGGCCATGTGGTTGTTGTGCTCCCGGCCCACTTGTGGCCAGAAAGGCCTTGGGCCACTGCTTCCTGCCCATATGTAACAGGCCTAGGTTACTGTTGCTGGACCCTTCCCATCTATGGGGGTTTGCTAGCATGGTCGGGGTGGAGGGCAGAGATGGCAAAAAACATGGGTGGCTATGCCCCATATAATTCAATAGCAGCAACATGCACATAGATGTGTTAGTGTGTTCACATACACACAGCACCAATGAACATTATAGGGCATAGCAGCCCATGGGCTGTCAGATTCATAAATCACTAGCCAATAATCAACAGGCAAAACCTCATTCTGTATTCCCTAAATTTCTCTATTTGGAATAACACCGTTATTGATCTCTTGGCAGGAGAGTTGCAGTGAGGAGTCACAACAACTGTTCTTGTTCATGCACTGTGGGAGGAGGACATTGTTGACATTCTTAACTATGAGAATTCACTAGTTTTCAGATCTTGTAAAAGTTTATAATGTTCCCCCTTTAACAGAGGGTCCACTGGTAGCTGCTATTAGGGCAACGTTTTTACATAACTCCCAGCTGACTCACTTGTAGATACAGCAAATTCTTATTAACCTATATGTTACCAAGTCCTTGGATTTCTTTTAATTTCCACAAGTTGCTAAGTGTGACATCTTACCTCACATCCTGCTATTGACTTATAGATGTCTACAGAGAATTCTTGTTAATTTATGTGTTGCCTAACGTTTTATTTTCTACAGTCATTAGTGCAAAGTATTTTTATCTTACCCCTATTGACTCAATGGTGTCTACAAGACAGTTCTATTAACCTAACTGTTGCACTGATCTTACTTTCTACAGACACACAGATAACCTAGTAAAGTATTAATTATTTATTCCTCTTTGAAATATTTGTTTGATTCTATGTACAGATAAAAGGAGGTTGTTGGTTCTACGTTGATTTTAATAGTGTTACTGTTTAGAGTTAATACAACTTCCTACTTTGGGGGACCACATTTCATTCTGACTGGTTGAAAAACCAATCAGAGTGTATTTTGCTCAGGTCAGCCAGTTATACGGCCACATGTGTTCTAACAGGCTGTGAGCCTGATAATATTCCAGTCCTCTGTAGTAATTTAGATATCAGGAGGTGTTTGCAACACATAAAGGGTTTTCTCACTTCATTATCTAATAAGGTGATCAGATTTCTGGGTGTTATTGGATTGCCCTTGTGGCTCAGGTGTTTTGCCTAGAGGAAGGCTGAGGAGGAAGTCAAAGGTTGACACCTGCATCAGCTGATCAAACACTAGGTTGTTCTCGCTCCTTTCCAAGTTCAATCCAATTAAATAAACTTTAGGTTAAAGTAGTCCTTCTTCAACCCAATTATCTCTTTTTAGTCTCATTAATCTACGGTTGGTTAGCAAAGGCATTAGAGGACAGGCACATGCACTACAGTTCTTTGGGCTTGACCCTTCCCTAAAATATCTAGCAATTACAATTGAATATATATTTGGGAGGACGGTTTTCCGTTTTCACATAAACACATCTAAAGCCAGGGATAGTCATGCAATAGAATACATCAGATTCAAGTGGACATATGGCATAACAGATATGAATAGAGAGTATCTCTTCAAACTGCAACAGAAAGAGTACAGTTTGCATGCTTTATAGTAATAAGAGAGGGGGAAAAAAATCAAACATAAGTAGAAAGAAGTAGAAAGTAATACATCAGAGAAAGTGGTGAATCAGGGCCCTTTTTGCTGACATGTTAGTTTTTATTGCAGGAAATGTTTATGTGGGAAGAAAATGGCATCCTCTTACTGCATTCTTGAATAGTATAGTCCACTTCTCCATGTAAGAATTCCATCACCCAGTTCAGGTTTATGTGCTGCTTAGCCCTAAAAGCATGTGTTCCTTCCCATAACTGCCCACTTGTATAGTAATTCTTTTCTGGTGCTGTATTTAGAAGTTTTTTTCTAAGCTTCTTCTTTTTTAACTTTACCAGAACCTAGAAGTGATGTTTCTCCCTGACACTGTGGGTTCTTTGTGTTCATTTGTATAGACATGCAATGTGCTGTAGAAAATGACAGACAGCCTCTGGAAGTGACAATCTTGATTGGTCTTGTGTCATTCCACTTTTCAGCAACTTTTAAGTTGTTCCAGGCACTTTCTTCTCCTACCTTTCTCACTTGTTGTTGTTGTTGTAATGTAATGGCAAAAGTCATTATAAAATTTGTATTTATAAAATTTGGTATTAAAACCTGTACATTCCAGGGTTTAATAGACCTGCAGCCATTGTGCAACTTGTGCAGATGGAGCACTGTATGCAGTTGAGAATCCCTTCAGCAACATACTTGGCTCCAAAGCAGATAAATATATCTCCATACATGTATCCTCCTTGGTCACCTATGGAACAGTCAGCAAATTTGTCCCAACAATATCCTTTGTCCAAAATGAAAGGGAGCAGAAGTGTTCTATATTTTGATTTTTTAAAAAAATATTATTTTGGTATTATTGGATTTTGGATTATTTTTTTTTGCCTGTATTTGCATATATGTACATATATGGAGAAGGGACTTAAGTCTAAACATTTATTTATGTTTCATATACACTTTATACATATAGCCTGACAGTAATTTTATACAGTATTATAAATAATTTTGTGCATGAAACAAAATTTCATCAGAAACTACAGAAAGCAAAGGTGTTACTATCTCAGCCACCATGAAAAAAGTTTGGGTTTTTGGATTTTGGAATAGATTATTATAAACATCAAAAGGTACCAGTAGTCTTTTTAATCTTCTTTATCCCGTAAACCCCACATTGTCAACTGTACCAATACTTGTTTCCTAATGTAGATTTTTTTCCCTATCACATTAACATGTGACCAGCTGTTCATTAGGATCATACCTGCTTTATCCAATTTACAACTAGTATATAATAGTCACATCTCTGCAGAGACAAAATTCCATTAATCATATACATAAACTGACTTCAGTTGTTTTGATTTCATGTGCTTAACTTTTCTCAGAGTAAAAACTTGGGTTTGTATTCACTATAGCCCTTGCATGAAGAAATGGAATCGTTCTGCAAATAGAAGCTCCATCTGTTCATGAAAAGTTCTCTGCCCCTTTGGAGGAAGGTGATGTATTTTTCTTTTCCTGGTTCTTGTGCAGCCTGCCATGATATTTACCAGGCGTTCCTAGCCCTCCAGAACCAATTTTCAGGTGACACATCATGGACTAAGAAAAAAAGAAAAAAGGAAGAATATACAGGAGGATCATGTAAGCAGAACTTTGTTAACAGGTCTCTTGACTTCAAGGCTTTTAATGCTGCTTAGAACATAACCATTAACTTAAGAAAAAATAAAATGGTTAGGCAAGTTTAGTGATACACCTTTTCCTGATATCTCTGCAGATCAGATAACAACAATGAATGGCAAGTCAAAGATGTGCATAGGAGTGTTTCAAGCAGTGATCCTCAGTGTGGGAACAAAAGTGTCCCCTCTCACTGTTTTCTTCTGTGAAATGTCAGAGTGTATGGTGTTCATGTGGCCACAATTTACTAAACAATACTTTTTTGGTGCCATATTGACCAGCCTGTCTGTTTCTAAAAAAGTGGATTTTATTTCTTATCTATTCTGAACTTAAATGTCTTATTTAAAAATAGATGTAAGTAATATCAAATTTTGGCCCTGTTTTTCAAGACTGTGTCTTACCAAAGGTTTCTGTCAGTTTAAATCAATATATCCAAAACTGGGCCTCATGAACATTTGAATACACATACTTGATTTTTATGTGAAAGAACAGAGAAAGAGAAAATGTGAAGGAGAAAATCCAGTCTCTGTACACAAGGGAAGGCTTTGAGGGTTTTTTTTGGTTTTGTCCCTGTTCCCAGTTGAGACTGAGAATCCCACTAAGGATCTTGAAGAATTGGGCAACACCTCCACTTCCTTTATCTGCCAAACAAATCCGATTAAATGGGTAGCTGGACAAAGGAGAATTAATTTGTATTCCTAAAAACGACACAGAGGAAAGCACATAGATTGTCAACCACCTTTAAAGAGGAATAGCATGTGGGTCAAACCAGTTCCTCCTAAGTAGTCTACTCTTGAGAACATTGAACCATTTGATAATTATTCATTCAATGCACCAGCATTGAGATTTTACATCACAGAAAGCATACTTTCACCAAACCCCCCCCCCCCAAAAATAGTCACTGCATATATAAGACTTCGTTGTACATTGTGATGATAATCTACTTTCTACACGTCAGCATTTACTGCAGAAAGACTCCACTGTACACTTTGTTTGGAAAACAAGAAAACAGTAATATAGAATGATGGGAACATGGCAATTCAAAAAATGTAATTGATAAGAAAAGAATGTTTAAGGTTATCAAAATGCATATTAGTTCAGGCGTCTTTCTAGCATCTTAGACAATTTCATTAATTAAAACTTTATTTGGTATCAACATTGCCATGTTTATAAAAATTTATACCAGCCCCCATATTCACCAAAATAATCTGTGAAAACATATTGAAATAGTGAAATCATAAAAAATATTTTATTCATCTCTTGCTAACATTTCCACTATATATGATATGAATTAAAAGTTATATTTATCTATAAAATTATTATTTTTACTACAGCCTATGTGAAGAACTGCTGGATTTGATCCCCTTCCCTTCTCCTTCTGTGTCGTGTCTCTTTAGATTGTAAGCATAAAAGCAGGGAACCATCTAATTAAATGATTGTATGTACACTGCTGTGTAAATTTACAGCACTATATAAATAAAGGTTAATAATAATAATATAATTTAACAACATCAGGAGGACATGATTTGCACTGTGATAAATGACCTTTGCACAAATGACTGTAACAAAATGGACTGACTTGGGTTTATCTCAGGATGTAACCCACAGCATTATCCTAAGCCTGTGTACTCAGAAATAAGTTAAATTAAATTCAGTTCGAGATAAATTAGGCACATAATTATAGACTTAAACATCTTGGGGAAGAAGAAACATTGAACATTGCACACTTAATATAAACCAGGGAAGGGCTATTTTGGCTCTCCAGGTTTTCTTGGAATACAGTTCTCACCATCCACAAGCATAAGCAATAGCAATGTATCATGGCAGTTGCACTCCATCAACATATGGAGGACACAGTTATCCATCTCTGCTGAAAACCATTGATAATGCTAGTTCCAGCATGTTTTGAATAATTAACATTTTATTCTCAATTTCAGCCAATGTATTGGGAAACAAGGTAAAGTCAAGTGGTGTGAAAATAGTACTAAAGTATATATGACTATTCTGAAGTAATAAATATAATAATCCCTCTTTATTGGGAACTTTATTTGTAAGTTTGTTTGTAAGGGAGAAGCTAGGCATAGTCAGACATGCACTCTAGACTTTAGGAGAGCTGATTTCAATAAACTTAGAGAAATACTGGGAGTGATCCCATGGTCAGGAATACTAAAAGAAAAGGGAGTTCAAGACGGATGGGAGTTTCTCAAAAGGGAGATATTGAAGGCACAATTTCAAACAGTTCCAATGAGGAAGAAAAATGGAAGATGTCTCAAGAAGCCAGGATGGATGACTAAGGAACTTTCAAATGAGCTAAGTTTTAAACGGAACATGTATAAGAAATGGAAAAATGGAGAAATCACGAAAGAGGAATTTAAACAAATAGCCAGCACATGTAGGGGTAAAGTCAGAAAAGCTAAAGCGCAGAATGAACTCAGGCTTGCTAGAGAGGTTAAGAACAATAAAAAGGGCTTTTTTGGATATGTCCACAGCAAAAGGAAGAAGAAGGAAACAGTAGGGCCACTGCGTGCAGAAGATGGCAAAATGATCACAGGAGACAGAGAAAAGGCAGAATTACTCAACACCTTCTTTGCTTCAGTCTTCTCAGAAAAGGCAAAGGGTGCTCAACCTAAGGATAATGGAACAGGAGACAGAATAGAGGAAATTCAGCACAGAATAAGTAAAGAGGTAGTACAGGAATACCTGGTTAACCTAAATGAATATAAATCTCCAGGACCAGATGAACTACATCCTAGAGTATTAAAAGAACTAGCAAATGTAATATCAGAGCCATTGGCAATAATCTTTGAGAACTCCTGGAGAACAGGAGAAGTCCCAGAAGACTGGAGGAGGGCAAACGTTGTCCCCATCTTCAAAAAGGGAAAAAAAGAGGATCCCAACAATTATCGTCCAGTTAGTCTGACATCAATTCCAGGAAAGGTGCTAGAGCAGATCATTAAGCAGAGAGTCTGCGAACATTTAGAAGCCAATGCCATAATCTCAAAAAGCCAACATGGGTTTCAGAAAAAGAAGTCATGCCAAACGAACCTGATCTCTTTTTTTGATAAAATTACCAGCTTGGTAGATGAAGGGAATGCTGTGGATATAGTATACCTCGATTTCAGTAAGGCCTTTGACAAGGTTCCCCATGACATTCTTGCAAACAAGCTTGAAGAATGTGGGCTAGACAAGTTAACTGTTACATGGATTTGTAATTGGTTGACTGGCCGAACTCAAAGGGTGCTCAACAATGGCTCCTTTTCATCCTGGAGAGAAGTGACCAGTGGGGTCCCACAGGGTTCTGTCCTGGGCCCAGTGCTATTCAACATCTTTATTAATGATTTGGATGACAGAATTGGTGGCATACTTATCAAATTTGCAGATGACACTAAACTGGGAGGAGTAGCTAATACCCCAGAGGACAGGATCAAAATTCAAAATGACCTGAATAGACTAGAAAGCTGGGCCAGTGCTAACAAAATGAAATTCAATACGGAGAAATGTAAGGTTCTGCACTTAGGGCGGAAAAATGAAATGCACAGATATAGGATGGGGGACACCTGGCTGAACGAGACCACATGTGAAAGGGATCTAGGAGTCCAAGTAGACCATAAGCTGAACATGAGTCAACAGTGTGATGCGGCAGCTAAAAAAGCCAATGCAATTTTAGGCTGCATCAATAGAAGTATAGTTTCTAGATCAAGGGAAGTTATAGTGCCACTCTATTCTGCTTTGGTCAGGCCCCACCTGGAATACTGTGTCCAGTTCTGGGCACCACAATTCAAAAAAGATGTGGAGAAACTGGAGCATGTCCAAAGGAGGGCAACTAAGATGGTGAAGGGTCTGGAAACCTTGCCCTATGAGGAACGCCTTAGGGAGCTGGGGATGTTTAGCCTGGAGAAGAGAAGGTTAAGAGGTGATATGATAGCCCTGTTTAAATATTTGAAGGGATGTCATATTGAGGAGGGAGCAAGCTTGTTTTCTGCTGCTGCAGAGACTAGAACGCGGAACAATGGATGCAAACTGCAGGAAAAGAGATTCCACCTCAACATTAGGAGGAACTTCCTGACAGTAAGGGCTGTTCGACAGTGGAACGCACTCCCTCGGAGTGTAGTGGAGTCTCCTTCCTTAGGGGTCTTTAAGCAGAGGCTGGATGGCCATCTGTCAGGGATGCTTTGACTTGGAGTTCCTGCATGGCAGGGGGTTGGACTGGATGGCCCTTGTGGTCTCTTCCAACTCTATGATTCTATGATTCTATGATTCTATGATTCTAAGTTAATGCTAAAGGAAATGTATTAATTGCTTTATAATAAGATGCAATGGACTGGCAAAGAAAGGTCACTGTGTGTCTGTTGCTTCTTTAAAATATTTTCCTCAATGCTTTTTCTGTTTAATAATTGAAGTAGCAATAGATTTTATGACTCCCCAAACTAGGAATTTAGTTTATGTTAAGCAGTAAAAGATGGAATGAGCTGGTGTATCAGTCTCATTACATTTTAATTTAACAAGTTAATTAAGAGAATACAGCCCTTCCATGGCTGTGTAGAAGATGGAACTTCCACAAGCAACGTTGTTGAAAGTCCTTCTTCTAGATAACCGTTAAAGGTACATAAACCCCTTCCCTTATTTCATCTGGAAACCCTAATTATATGCCATTTAGTTCTATCTTGAAGTAACGAAAGGCATGTCTTTCAATATTTTCTATCAAATCAGTGAAACTTTTAAATACCTATTTTACCCTTAAGTAAATTAAATCTGCTCTTTGTTGTGCTCTTTGAATGTTATTCAAAAAGACCAGGGGAAAAAAAAACACCTAAATTTAACTTTAATTAATCAGTTTTAAATTTACTAGAGGTGAGGATATTTATTTTTACAAGACTCTAGGTACTGAATAAATTAGTAAAAACTAATTTTGTACTGAAAGAATGAAATAGATACTAAGGAATTAAACCCAATTGCTATTTCCAACTGATGTGGAAAAGTTGATTTACTGTTCAGCAATTGGTTCAATAGGGGTGCATCTATACTATACTAACTATAGAATAATGCAGTTTGACTGTAAGTGCTGTAGCTCCATCCTATGGAGCTCCATCCTGTGGAATCCTAGGTTTTGTAGTTTTACATGGTCTGTAGCCTTCTCTGCCAAACTAAATACTCATTCACAAAACTACCAATCCTAGGATTCTGTAAGATGGAGCCATAGTAATTAAAGACTTGTCAAACTGCATAATTTCTACAATGTAAATGTACTAGGGGTCTACTCTAATTGAGATTAGTTGGATTTGGGTATTAAAGTTAATCTGAACAGCCCAACAATGGCAACATAACTATAGTGGGCCCTTCCCTTACGTGGGTAATCCATTTTGGATGCCCCCCTCCCCATGTAAGGCAAAAAAAGTGTATGATTGAGCCCCATTAAAAGTAATGGGACTCGTGCCTACAGCACAGCATGGGGTGCATGACGCAGATGTGCACCCCATTACTTTTGCTTGAGCGCGCCAGGCTTTTTTCCGGTGCAGCTTCCAGAATATGCTGGAAGCCCCGTAAGGCACACCAGCATATGACACAGGCACACTATACATATAAATGTGTGGGTCCTTGACATCTGCAATAATTAAGGAAGACAAAAGATACTGCAGGTCTACTTCTCCAAACAGAAGAAACACAATAAATATGATGTCTAAATAATCTTCCATTTAGATAATGGATGTTCTCCATTTGTACTCATCATGTCCCTGAAATGTGTTTCATAGGTTCTTCTTCTGGGACAGATTTTGATGTATGTTGCATGAGTGAAGTCATATCTGTCCATGGATTTTGTCTGTTCCACACATGAAAGGGCATAGTTGGAGAGAACTCGATATTTGTTTTCCACATTCATATCTATTCTATTTAGGGAACCAGTGTTTGTGTAACACATAGGCACTCGACAGACCACCCAGAAACAGTGGGCTGGAGGCACCTGTTTTAATTCTGGAGGGACACTGCAGCAGCCAAATTGCACGGTGTCCCTCCACAGTAAAAAGTACTCAGAAAAACTGGGTTCTTTTTATGGCACCCGACTCACGTTATGACTGCACCAGTGGCACACTGGTGATGTAAGCGAAATGCAGCGACATCTGTACGCTGTGTGTTGCTTATGTCATTATGGTGGTGCCGGTGTGGATGGGATGCCACCAAGATGCCACCGCTGTTACATGCTAGGGTTTAGGAGAATGTGGTTATTGTGCGCTCCTGAACCCTAGTATTGGCAGCAGCACACCACTTTTGGCCCAATTGTCCCAGGCCATAGTAAGTTATATAAGACACACATAGTATATTTGAACTTTTGAACTATGTTGAACTATGTTTGAAAAGTCAAAGCTTATTAACAAGAACTCTATTTAAAGGAAATATAATTAGCATTAAATTATAAGAATGTCATCAATTTCAGTTAGAAGAACATCTACATGAAAGTGTAATACAAATGTATATCACACTGAGCTTACTTCTAGATAAGTGTTTATAGGAGACATGGGAAAAATGAAGTGCATGGACCTCACATGGCCCTTGGGATGGCTATAACCACCCTATTTCCTCAACTCTGAAAAAAATTGTTAAAAAATTCAGACTGATTCCAAGGTGATGCTTTATCCCCAAACCTTTCAAAATCTGCTACCAAAATTGCCTAAGGCATCAGCAATTTGCTCCACTGAACCTTCCCACCTCCCCAAACCAGTCCAAAGAAAAAAGGAAAAAATGGCCAAAATGGCAGCCAGAAGTGATATCACATCTCGGGTGCTGAAATGCACCATTGTGACCCACCAGGCAGCACAGGAAAGAAAAAGGCTCCTGATGTGTTTGCACTTGCTCACCCCTGGTGTACAGCATTACAATCTTAAATGTGCATCATAAAAATGAATAGCTATCATTAGTCCAGAGATTTAAAATTTCAAAAAATATTAGCTTCTTGATGCTACTGACAGTCTTGCTATTAATAACTTTCTTATCAAGATGCACCTGTGTGTCGATGGGGGAAGAGTATTAAAATACCACTTATGGAAAAAAAAACCTGCTAATCTTTTAAATCCCTTTAAGCATAATTAAAAATATAAAATTATAATTACCATGCCTTAATTAATAGGATAGAGTTGAATTTCATTATACTCCCTAACTGAAGGCATTCCGGACTCAATGTGACATTTCATGTGTAGCAGCTGCCCTGCTTGCTTCTGATTTCAAATGAAATACATAAATATTTGATTTATCCAGATTTTTTTTTTAAAAAAAAGATCACCCAAAACTTTGAAATTCTAATTTTGATTTGAATTCAGCCTACAGGAAAATGACAGCTCAAGAAAGTCTTGGAGATCTTTATTTCATATAATGCATTTAGTTTTTATAAGCAAATGTCCAGGATTTAAGTGGATTTTTATTTATTATAATTTTATTGTAACATGAAGGCAGACAAGCTAACTAGAAATCAGATGGATTCCTTTGCTTGCTTTTCTGGACAAATCTATTGAAGATAAAATTTACTGAAGAGAACATTTAAGACAGTTCAGACAATTTTCCTTTAAAATGTACTAATTCAGGTTGTAATCTATCAGCTAAATAAAGCTTAAGTAGCTGAACATTTGCATGTATGTCTTTCTTAAGAGTATTTAAAGGATTATATAATATAATAAGAGTGCACCTTGTCTGCAATCATTAGATCACTACAGTGCCACAAGACATTGTTATCTCATCTTTTGTCTTCTTAAACCATGGTTGCAAGTGACCTTGTCTTTCCAAAACGAATTTTGTCACAATAATGATTTTTTCCCCATTTTCATTCTCCATGAAGTCATTTCCAATTCAAGAAGCCTCTACTAACTTAACAATCATTAAGGATGCCTGGACTTATTTTTGCCATACTAACTATTTAAGAAAAGCCAGCAATGCTAGGCTACTATGACACTGTTATAACCAAATTTGCCTAAAATTCACAAAAGATCATAAGTGTATCCGAAAGCTCAAACTAATCTTTTGTGTTCAAGTTGCATTTTCAGGATCCGTAATACATTTTAAAAATCCAATAATAGAAATGGGGTAGTGTGGGGATTCTAGGGGAAGAAATCAAATAAATTAGATGTTAGCTATGTGTTTAAGCGGTATTTTAGATTGTGTAAAGAGTTTGGTATGGACTTTTTTTTTCAGTGCTTTACATTTATAGAATCATGTATGCAACTTTGTAATATTATATAGAATTAACTATGCATCCATTGCTTGTCACTCCTTAGAGAAGTACAATGTAACTAACTGAACAGTCTATGCATATTGCATATTTATACATTTACTAAGGAAAACTACTCTTAATAATGCAGCTGACAATTATTGGCTTCACATAAAACCTCTCTCCAATAAACGATGTAACTGATCATTCAAGAATGTACAACATTAACTCCAATTATTTGCCTAAGGTGTAATGAATGTGAGCTCCACTCTCTTCTCTGGAAAACTGCAAATTATGCTGTACCACTTGTGTAGCACCTGACAGTGCAAACCTAAGTGTGTCTATTCAGTTATAAGCCTCATCAAATTCCATGGGATTCCTGGGTAAATGTATATAGGATTACAGCCTCACCTTGCAGTTTCTACATTAAAGTCAGCCTTCCATTTCCACAGATATTTTGTTCACAAATTCAAGCATCCACAGTTTGAAAATATTTTCTAAAAATGTATAAATTCCAAAAAGCAAATGTTCATTTTACCATTTTATATAAGGGCACCATGTCCCCCATGCCACTGTGTTTAATGGGACTTGAGCAGCCATGGATTTTGTTATCCATGGATGTCCTGGAACCAAACCCCAGTGGATACTAAAGGTCCACTGTTTTATATACTTGAATGAACCCAATACCACCATATAAGTCTTAACAGTACATTTAAGCAATCATATGATTCAATTTATTTTTGTCTGTTAACTGCCCTCAAGTCAACTTCAACCCTGGTGATCCTATGAATAAGACATCTCTAAATCACCCTAATGCTTGATGACCTGGCTCAGTTCTGAAGACCTGGGGCCATGTCCTCTTTGACTGTGTCTATCCCCCTGGCAGGTGGCCTTCCTCTCTTTCTCCTGCCTTCTATCTTTCCAAGCACTATTGTTTCTTCTAAAGAGTCATGTCTTCTCATATTGTGCCCAAAATATGACAGCCTCAATTTAGTAATCCTGGTTTCTAGGAAGAGTTTAAATCTGATCTGTTCCAGCAGCCATTTGTTGGTGTTTTGTTTTAGCTATCCTAACAGCTACATCTTTAAATGACTTTATCATCATCATTGTCATCATCGTCACCATTATTATATAACCATCAAAATCACCAAAAGAGTCTAATAAACCATAGCCAATAATTTTGAGGAAAATATATATAACTAAAATTTCATTTTAAATGATTTGGGAAAAATTGATATCACATAAAGTATTATACTTTGTTCTCAAATAACCTTCTACTACTGATTCACCTTACAGAAAACTTTCATTGCCAGAAGAGGTTCATAGTTCAGAACTGATTTGTGTAGCTTCCACTGGACTGTGGTTTGAATCTGCATATTAGCTTGTCATTCCACTTTAGTGGAAATGCACAGCTTACTTCAACACAAGCCCAACTGAAGTAAAATAAAGCAACGCTGCAGAGAAGTCTGAGGTACAGAGCCGCAACACTTGTCTTTACTAGTACCCTTACTGTGTGTCAGTTCCAATTTAAGGTGTCTGAGATTTGTACTTCATCCACCGTCACTGTCCATAAAACCTCAAAGAACCATGGTACATATGGAATGCTACAATCATTCATGTTAAAAACTGCCATGTTGAAGCAAATTATACGTATTTGCTCACATTCAGTATATCTGAAAAATTCATCATCATTAGTCACCAGTGCCTGCAGGAGGAGTCTTGTAGCACTGCCCCTGCATAATTCATATCCCCCTCCTTTCACCAGGTTCAAATTATGATGTTCACAATCACTTCTCAATCAAGCTCATTTTGGTAGATGAATGACTGATTATCTGTTTGGTTAATACAACAGCAGAAGAATCATGAAACATGAAAAATAAAATAAAAAAAATGCTATTTGAAATAAACCAGAAAATAGCAAAAGCCAAATCAATCCTAGACACTTTACAAACTGGAATGAGAAAGAAAAGACTGAACATAGAAAAAAGGGATCGCTGGAAAAATGAGGGAAGGCAGGAAAGAAAATTTTGTTTTTGAGCCAATGAATTATTTCTCTTGTACAGGTGATAGTGTCCTTTCTTAAAATTAATCCCAAATGTGGTCAGTATTTTAATATAGGAATACCAAAAGAGTGTGTAAACAGCTACAATATGATCTATGCTTGACAGGCTTAAAGAGCGTTTAACACAACACAAGAAAGCCACACTTTGGTAAAAAAAAAAAAAAAAGGCCCTGGTTTAATTCTGTCTTATGCCTAATTCACTGCTTATAACCTCAGCATTAAATATGTCACTTGGCAGCATGTTTCAGACTATTGCTTAAGGTATCATTTTAAAAAAAACTTATTTAAAAAAATATTTTTAATGATAGATAAGTGACTAAGATCTTTATTAACGTTATGTACATTATAGCCATATTTCAATGTTTTAAACTACTTATGCAATCTTTTCAAAAATATTTCATGACACACACTCTTTTCTTTAACTATGTTTATATATGTCCAAAAGAAGACCAGTAATTTCGGAACACACTGATAACTTAGTATTCTCTCAGGATTGCTTATACAGCTTCCAAGTTCTGTTTGTTTAAAACTTACAGCACTATATAAATAAAGGTTAATAATAATAATAATAATTTCTTTGCATTCACAATACGCTATTTTGATTAAAGGCTTAAAATCCTCCAAAAGCGCTGTCTCTCTCATATATATATATATATATATATGGTGAAGATCATGCCACTCCTCCTCCTTCAGAGACCACTGTGTCTTCTATTCTTAAATGTACGAGTGTATATATTTATTTACACATTGGGTTCAGCCTTTTCTTTGAAATGTAGACCTATAGGACAGTCAGTCCCTCCAAGGAAAATGGAATTTTAAGGAGATGGGGCATATACTTCAGAGCCCATTATTGTCCTATTTTGATGATCAATGAAGTGGAAGATTGTGATGACATCATCTTCTTTGAGGTTCGTAATTCATCGCTTCTGGCTATCAAAAGCCACCCAATAAGATAAAAAGGACACAGTGGGGGAAAGGTCATCTTCTAATTAAGGTTATGGGAAAGATTTCTTTCAGTCTTTCATTCTAGAGTTTGAAGGACATGGCATAGTCTCGTCCTGCATTTTCCAAATTCCTTCTGTAAATTTATTATAATATCAGAGACACACGCTTGTTTTGGATTTCATTTCAGTCCAAAGTTAATGGATGCAAACAGCAAGTGAATCAAAGCATGTGAAATGTTTTGGCTATAATGCCACATTATTCTTAAATCCCATTGAGGTCAATAGGATTTAAACACCTATGGGTTTAGGATCATATTTTCATTCACTGGAATTTATTTCTAGAAATAAATCTAGTAATCTAATAACAGTAATGCAATAGAGGCACAATCCAGTTAAGCACTTTTGGGTCTCTGTCTTTGCAGTGAAGAAAATAAATTTATATTTAAAACAATATAACTGAAATCAACAGAATTCCAAAATTTTGTTTATCTTAAAATAGGTATATCATTTCCAATAAGTGAATTCCAACTATATTTCCAATTACTCCTGAAACAAGAAAATTCTAGGGTACATCTTCCTTTTAAAAACCCAGATTTGTCCATGAAAAAGAAGTTTGCCTTGCTTTAACTGGTAGCTATTTCCGGACATCATAAATTGCACAGATTACATGCCCGCAATCTATTCCTGACCTGGTTTCCTTTAAAGTTCACTCACTTCAGCTGAGTATATTTAAATAAATTCCAATGCAGGAGAACAAAGACAATAATAAGTAAGCAGACATTACATTACGAACTAGTTCATGCATTATCAAGTTGCTTTTTTATAAATTCAAGTCTTAATGCAGTATCAAACACCAGTCATATTGATTTGAAACATCTCCCTTCTTCACAGAAATTAAAAAAAATGTTTTGCAAAATTACATATTTAAGTTGTCACTGGTATAGAAAAAATATATGTTTAGATGGAAACTGCTAAGAAAATGCCAGATTTTCTGTGCTTCTCAGATCCTTGCTTTGTTAATATGCGTATACTTTTTCCCCAGTAGACTGTGAACTATTTCACCAATGCACATGTCCTTCCTATCTACTCATAAGTAAGTCCAGCTTAGTCCATTAGGGTACACTCCAAAGTACAGCTCTTCTATCCATATACTTCAGTATATACAGCTGTTGTCATAGATATAAAATAGGCTGTTACCCATTTTAAGTAGGCTTTACAAATAAGCAAATAGAGCTAAGATACATCTTCTATTCAATACACAGTAATACCCACAGATGAGCAATGTATGTATTTTAAATTCCTAATATTTATCCTTCTTATTTACTTGTATCTGAACATCCCATTTATTCTGGAACATTGGCACCATCAGCGAAGAAGTCAAAAATCATGAATGAAGAAATCACACACCACTTCGCTTGCAGTCGCAATGTGTCATTCACTGCCGTTTCAGTTGTAATTTCTGACTCACCGCACAAAATGTTTAACATTCTTTAAAAAATATCCCACTTTTAAAATGTTCGGGTTATGTAGTTACCTTGCCATCGACTTCTCATTCCACCCCTCCGGCCCAGATCCAAGCAGAAGTAACACCATGAATGAAAACCAAGATGAGAAGACGTCTAAACCACTGCTGCTCCTTGGACTGATTTATTGGCTAGGTTTATTTAACCTCTTTAGCATACCCTTCTAGTATAAATTTAACAGTTTGCATAACATTGCCTTTTTGGTAACAAACCGTGCCTGGGCTGCAAGAGAACTCAAAGATTTCAAGCGAATCAGATTCATTTAAAAATGTTGGATTTATTCTCTGAAGATGCCAGCCACAGATGCAGGCGAAACGTCAGGAATAAACTTTTCCAGAACACAGCCACACAGCCTGAAAAATCCCAATGCTTGGTTTCTTTACTGGGAAATAAATCCCATTGAGTTCTATCAAGTTTAGTCCTAGGACAAATGTCCTGCTCGCTCCCTTGTAAGCCAAATTTAGAAGGCAAACAAACAAAATTGCTCAGCTTTGCTGGGAGGCTTACCCAGCTGTCTCTACAGTTGTATCTGCACCTTGGCACTCTACAGGTAAGTTTAGGTGAGGCTAGAGGTCAGTGCCACTGGAGAAATAAACCGGTTTAATTGCCATGGCTCAATGCTGTGAAATTCTGGGAATTGTAGTTTGTTGTGGGGCCCAGAGCGGAGCGGAGCTCCGCTCTGGACCCCACAACAAACTACAATTCCCAGAATTTCACAGCATTGAGCCATGGCAATTAAACCGGTTTATTTCTCCAGTGTGAACACAGCCTGAGTGACCTTCAGTACCAAAGCTCTTGACTTTTGGAGCATCTCAAGCGCTGCTGCTGCGTGTCACTCGGGATCACTGTGCTGGGAAGGCCACTTGGACAGGAAGAGTGCAAATAGAAAGGGACCAAGGAGAATAGGCAAAGAAAGCTTTTTGTCTCTAGCTGGGTTACACATGATCCCCCCCCCCCCCAACTTGTGGAAACAGGCGAACAATCAATACCAAGCCATTCTCCCAAGGGAAGTAGAGTCTTGGCACCTGATAAGTCAGAGCAGCAAGTGCCAGAGAGAAGCACCTGGGCAAGGAGATGCTGCTGCTGCTGCTGCCCCAGGTAGAAACGCCTGGCCAAGCTCAGCCTTCCCTGCCCGCCCCTCTCTCTGCTCCCTACCTGCACCCCTCACCTGAGCAGCAGCAGCAGCAGGAGCAAGAGGAGGAAGCCCTTCCTCAGAGAGGGCCAAAGGGGAAAGGGGAGCAGCTGGGAACAGCAAGGAGGGAAGAAGGACCCTTTGGGGAGGGGGAAAGGACAGCCCTCCAGAGTAGGGCACCCGCCTCAGGACCCCTGGCACCCCCCTTCCACCCCCATGCCCTGGAAAGAGGCACTATATTGTACCCCCTGTCCTCGAAGCTGGCACTACATTGCACCCCCCATGCCTTGGAAAGAGGCACTCTGTTGCACCCTATGCCTGGAAATATAGCACCCCATGCCCTGGAAAGAGGCACTACATTGCACTCCATGCCCTGGAAACAAGCACTAGATTGCACTCCATGCCCTGCAAAGAGGGGCGACCCCCCTCATTTCCCCCCTGCTCCCCCCAAGTCCCCCCAAGGGGTTGCAACGGAAGGGTCTTTTGGCAGGGAAAGTAAGGCTGAGGAGAGGGGTTCAACCCCCCCCTCCTTCTCCCTTCCTTCCAACCAGCCCTTCTTCCAACCTGAGAAACCCCTCTCCGAGTCCTCCCTCACAGGGCTCCAGAGACACCTTCTCCCCCCTCCAGAGAGCCCCCCGACGACGCCCCTCGTTTCCCACCCTCCGCCTCCGACCGACCTCCTGCTCCTGCTCCTGCTCTTGCTGATGGTGGTGGTGGTGCTCCTTTAAAGCTGGGCGCCCGCTGCTCAGTGGCTGCTCCGCTGTAGACTCCCGAGTTCTGGCTGGGGCTCCTTCCTTCCTTCCTTCCCTTCCTTTGCAATGCTCTCCCGTCCCTTCCCACGCGCCACCCCCACCGCCCCCCCCCCCCCACGACACAAAGGCTGGCTGGGCTGCTGCGAGGGCCAAGGAGGCAAGAGGAGCCCCGCCTCCCCACCACGAACCACACCAACAACACCAACACCCCAGCCACCCTCTCAGCCCCACACCTGACCACCTGCCCCCCAGTCAGGAAGAGGAGCAGCAGGCAGGAGGATCCCACCCAGCCCCAGAGCAGCCCTGTGAGGCTCAGGAAGGGGACTGGAGGGGACCCTCTTCTCTGTGGGAGGGAAAGTGGCTCCCCCTGGGGCCCTTTCCTCTGAGGCTGAACGGGACTCAGGACCCTCTGGGGACCTCTCCCCAGCCTCCCCTCTTTCTCTTTGGAAGGACTGGGGGGCTTCCACACTGACTCCAAAGTGGGGAGTTTGGGGAGAGGTTGCCACACAGGGGCCTGAGCCTGACCCTTTCTTTGGGTCACCAAAGGAGCAGCCCAGCCCTTGATTATAAAAAACCCAAACAAAGTCATAACATTTGTTCAATTGTTGCTGTTGTTGTTGTTATTTATTTGCTCAGAACTGGGACTCGGAGCAGCTTCACAACAATTCAAAACATAGAGGGAAAAAAGTATGTTGAAAAGGAAATAAATTATTACAGTATTAAAACAGTTATCAAAAGAAAAAAATCGCATTTTAAAAATATAAAATCTCTCTCACTCTCGCTCTAGCTCTAATATTTGTGAGGATGTCATATTGAGGATGGAGCAAGCTTGTTTTCTGCTGCTCGAGAGACTAGGGAGATTATCAGATGGGAGGAATTTATTTCAAATGGAGCCAATTGGAGCCAATTTGAATTCACGTGAATTCACTACTTCAGTGAATTTTCGTGAATTCCAATTGCATTCAGAATGCATTCAGAATGACTTCGCATTACCCAAAAAGACCCCCCATTGCCCAAAATTGCATGAGATGCTTTAATTCACAATAATGTGAAACCCCATGATTGCGTTCAGATTGCCATTAGATTATACTTCCAATTTCCATCGTCTGATTAACTCCTAGGACCCACAGCTGTGGTTTCAAATTAGAAGAAAAGAAATTCCACCTCAACTTTAGGAAGACTTCCTGACAGGAATTACTGTTTGACAGTGGAACACACTGCCTCAGAGTGTGGTGGAGTCTCCTTCTTTGGAGGCCTTCAAACAGGGGTTTAATGGCCCTCTCTTGGGAGTGGTTTGGTTGTGTGTCCCTGCATGGTGGGGGGCTCACTTGGATGGCCCTTGGGGTCTCTTCCAACTCTATGATTCTATAATAACAACTGAGTGGTCATTAGAATGCCCAAGACAAAGAACAGCTCAGTGGCAGATTGGCATGGCAACCCTGGCATTGTGGGACAGAGGGGTATGGCAGAATGTTAGTTCCTCCTCACTGTCTCCTTTCAAATCCCCCTGGTAACAGGGTTGAAGATGCTACTTCTGGACAACAAACCACCTCCCATGACAGGATCCTGCCCTGGATTAGAGAGACCTGGCTGGACAAAGCCTAAGAGATGGGTCATCTTTTTGAGCTTTGCTCACCAGGGTTTCCCATTACCCGAAAATAACGCCCTCCTGCCTGAATTTGCATGAGAAGATTTAATTCGCAATAAAGTAAAACCATGATTGCATTCGAATTGGCTTCCCTCTTGCCCGAATTTGCGTGCGAAGAGTTAATTTGCAATAACATAAAACCCATGATTGCATTCGAATTGACCTTAAATTATACTTCCAATTTAGCCTCATATGAAAGAGTAGTCTGATTGCATGGGACTAGTATCATAGGAAGGCCAAATCTGTGGTAGTGCTGACAGCACAAAGAAAGAAAGAAAACAACATGTTGTTGTTGTTGTTGTTGTTGTTTTCTTTACTAGCATGAGTGGTCAGGGGCCTATTACATTCTGGCTTATGGAAAGAACAAAGATCAAACAACATTTTACTGTGAACAATGAGCACATTTTTCCTGACCATTATTTTGGATACCATAGTCAATTTAATTCGACAGGTATAATTTGGCCCCTACTTGTCCACCAATAATGGATACTTTTCAATTTATACAGCCCAAGGATGTGGAGAAGTGTGGTAAAGAGATAGTACAGGAATACCTGGCTACTTTAAACAAATTCAAGTCTCCAGGGCCAGATCAACAACATCTAAGGATATTAAAGAACACAGAAGTAATCTCAGAGCCCTTGTCAATGACCTTTGAGAATTCTTGGAGAACAGGAGGAGTTTCAACAGACTGGAGGAGGGAAATGTTGTCCCCATCTTCAAAAAGAGGGGAAGGAAGACCCAAACAATTACCACCTGGTTAGCCTGGCATCAGGAAAGATTCTAGAACAGAACTTTAAACAAGCAGTCTGTAAGCATTTACAAAGAAATGCCATGATCGCTAAAAGTCAGCATTGGTTGCTCAAAAACAAGTCATGCCAGACCAAGTTTATCTCTATTTTTTAAATAAAATTACCAGATGGGTAGATGAAGGGAATGCTTTGGATGTAGCATATTTTGATTTCATTAGTGCCTTTGACAAGATCACCCATGGTATCCTTGCAAAACAGCTAATAAAATGTGGGTGCAACTGTTAGGTGGATTTGTAATTGGTTGACTACTGAATACAAAGGGTACTCAGCAATGGTTCCTCCTCGTCCTGGAAAGAAATGACTAGAGACGTGCCACATGGTTCTGTCCTGGGTCCAGTGCTATTCAACCTCTTTATCAGTGACTTGGATGATGGAATAGAGAGCATCCTTATCAAATTTGCAGATGAAACTAAATTAGGAGGGGTAGCAAATAGCCCTGAGGTCAGGATCAGATTTCAAAATGACCTTAACGGACTAGAAAGCTGGGACAAAACTAATAAAATTAATTTCAGCAGGGAGAAATGTAGGTTATTATTCTCAGGCAGTAAAAATAAAATGCACAGATATAGGATGGAGGACACCTGGCTTGAATGCAATACATGCACAAAGGATGCAGGCATCTTACTGGAACAGAGGCTGAACATGAATCAGCAACATGATGCAGCAGCTAAGAGAGCCAAAGCAAATCTAGGCTACATTAATAGGAATAATAGTATCTAGATCAGGGAAAGCAATAGTACTCTATTTTGCTCTCATTAGACCTCACCTGGAATATTGTGTCCAGTTCTGGGTGAGCAAGCTGAACGATGTCCAGGGGAGGGTGACCAAAATGGTGAAAGGTCTAGAAAATATTACCTATGAAGAGCAGCATAATAGCCTTGTTTAAATATTTGAAGGTATGCCACATTGAGGATATAAGAAGCGTGTTTTCTGCTGCTCCAGAGACTAGCACAAAGAGCAAGTATTCAAACTAAAAGAAAAGAGATTTCACCTAAATATTAGGAAGAAGTTAATGATGGTAAGAGCTGTTTGAGAGTAGAACATGCTTCCTTTAAAAGTGGCCTCCTTTGGAGATTTACTCTTTAAACAGAGGCTGGATGGTCATCTGTCAGGACAGGGAGCGCTTTGACTGTGTATTCCTGCATGCCAGCAATGGCCCTGGTTAAATATTTGAAGGGATGCCATATTGAGGATGTAAGAAGCTTGTTTTCTGCTGCTCCAGAGACGAGCACAGAGAGCAATGCATTCAAGCTACAGGAAAAGAGATTCCAACTAAACATTAGGAAGAACTTCATGATGATAAGAGATGTTTGAGAAGAGAACATGCTGCCTCTGAAAGTGGTCTCCTTTGGAGTTCTTTAAACAGAGGCTGGATGGTCATCTGTCAGGACAGGGAGTGTTTTGACTGTGTATTCCTGCATGGCAGGGGGTTGGACTGGATGCCCCTTGGGATCTCTTTCAACTCTATGATTTTATATACGATTCTGTGATTATGTGTACCTGGATCCTTCCCTTTCCTGGCTTTATAAAGCAGATGAAGGGAGAATTATCTTTTTGAATAAACAGAGCAATGAACACATCTTTGCTTCAACATGCAATATGGGAAGGTTTCATCATGTCTAAAGAGGCATTTGTAAGACTTAGGTTGAGTAGACATGTAGAGCACTATAGGGTTTGGAACTTACATATACAGCCAGAAGCAATATTGAATTTTAATATGCACCAAATTCGGTAGTTCAGTTCTAACCATAAGGTTAGATGTTGTTAGCTGTTATTTTTCTAATAGATAGATAATCATATCTACAATAAGTTTTAGAGCAGATTGATATGCAGGCATGTTTAAATATAAGAAACAATGCAATCCTATCTGTGTTTACTAACAGTGAGTCCCAGGAATTTCAGATGCAAAGATATGTGCATTTTCCTGGGACTTACTGGGACTTGTTTCCATGTGAACATACATAATATTGCACTCCATGCCTAAACATTTCTAGACCAATCCTTTCTTTAATGTGATGTCCTATAAATATTTTCAAAAGAATATCTGTTTTTAAATATTGTAATAATAATACTCAAACATCACCATCACTACCACATGATCATGGGACACACATGAGCAAGTAACATCAGACTGTAATGAAAATGGCTAAAGTTATTAATGAGAACAAACACACAGCCTAGGAGAGGCTGCAACAGTTTGCCTTTGCTTGAGTCTACTAGGAAGGGCAAGATTCTTTTTCCTGTTCATTCCCCTGCTGGTTTAATGGAATACAAACCACTTTTGCATTTGAGGGAAGCTCGCAGCAATTGAAATATGCTGAAGACAAAGGGGCAAGTGAGAGGCGGAAAGAAAAACAGCTAAAAAACTAGAATGGCAGGGGATTAACTGCAGCTCTCTCTGCCAAATTTGGACAGTTGAGCATGTAAGAAGGCTCTATCTCTCATGCATGCCAACCTAACAGATTATAATGATGGCAGTTGAGGAGCACACCTAATATAAATCCCAATGTACAGGAATTATGTATGCCATATCAATGGGCTAGCCATCTGTGGACTTCCACATCCACAGATCATCTGTGTTAGTGTCAATGGCGGCATGTGCACACAGCTGCACCAATGCGGTCATGCACATGTTGCCACCCATTTATTATTATACACCTTGAGCACTCATGATTTTTCTCATATGCAAGAGTTCCCAGAACTAAACCCCTGCAGATGGGAAGGATGTGCAGTCGACAGCCTGGGTCAATATCATTTTAGACTTTAAAGATTAAGAATACTTTGAAGTCATGCCTCTGACAAGCTGACTTATGCATCTGTGCTTCCAAAAAGGAAGAGAGAAGACTCGATTCCATATTCAGTGAGCCCTTGGTATCCACTGGGTTTTGGTCCTAGCACCCCCAGTGGATAATAAAATCTGTGGCTGCTCAAATCTCATTAAATACAATGTCATAGTCAAATGATGTCTCTTACATAAAATGACAAAATAAAGGTTTGTTTATTGGAATTTATGTATTTTTAAAAATAGTTTCAAGCCATGGATGCTTTCTATGGATAAAAATTTGTGGATTTGGAGAGCTGACTGTAAAAATCAAAGAATGAAAAATTCCTTTACAGTATGGCATTCAGCAACCAACACTTAAGCTTGAGCTGTATTTTCCTGATGACATTGATGTATAATGGCTGTACCCTGAGCCCAACATTTACTAATTATGACTTCACAGTGTTGAAAATATGAACTGCTTTACTATCACTGGCCATGATCTCTGGATGTCTCTTGAAATGTGAACACTAAAATTGGTGACACTGTGTTGTAAATTGGCAATATGGATGGAAAAGAAATGAATATGTGCTGTTTAGCCATATGAGCCATATGTTCATTTTAAATGTTTCTTATTTTTGTGCCAAGATGATACAAGAAAAGAACTAAGTAAGAAATAATGTTTTGGGTGTTTTTTGCCTGACAGTTTTGTTACACTGAAGATATGTGTTATCCGAGTGAGCAGTCGAAAACTGGGCTGCCATTTGGAAGCCTGGAGGGAGAAAAAGACAGTCACTGCATTAAGTGTAAAGCAAATATTAATACTTGCTTAGATAGGTGTTGGCACAGTTGATGTCATTACATTCACACCAGCTTTTAATAGCATCCAGTACCATTGGCTCCAAAATCAGGATTTTAATATAGTTATGACAACAACACCAGCATAGATTATCCCAGAATCTATCTTCTAGAACCCTTGCTTCTAAACCGTTGCAGTCCATCAGGAATGAGACTTTTTCCTCCTGCTTTTATTTTGAATGTTACAGACTTTGCTAATTAAATAGAAAGTGTTTTTTAAACTAACACAAGCAAGATAATGTCAGTAAGAAGTAAGTGGTCACTGGAAATATGCTTATTGACATTGATCCCCATCACAGAGTTCAAAGGATTATGTTTATTTACCCAAATAATACCACAGCTTGCAATTACATATTTGTATTTCTGATTTCATGGCTCTCTGAAGATTAGCAGGCCTCCCCAGGTTTGTATTTCATGTACAATATGACAGTGAATTTCTGCAGAACCTTACAAATACTTAATAGGTAATGCCTTAGATCCAGAATTTTATGCCACTGATGGGAGTATCCTTAAGTGGACTTCGGTTCATAACATTCCTGCTTAGGAAAACTGAAAAGGCAACTTTCAAGGATTCCCCTTGCCCTCTACAAACCCTAGCAGTACCTCAGGAAAAATGAGGGAAACCTGTAAAGATCACCCCTTTCCAGTTCAACCAAAAGAAAAATTCTGCTCATAGAATCATAGAATCAAAGAGTTGGAGGAGACCACAAAGGCCATCCAGTCCAACCCCATTCTGACATGTAGGAACTCCCAATCAAAGCATCCCCGACAGATGGCCATCCAGTCTCTGCTTAAAGACCTCCAAGGACTCCTTCTGTTCATTCAAGTCATTTACTGGACCAAATCCCAAGTTATCTCCAGCGACTTTACTATTGTGGGTTTCTACCTCCCAACAAATATTTTTATTTTATTTTTTTAAAACCAGGACTGCGTTTGACATGTTTTACCAAAACAACATATAAAAATTTTCCCAATGCAAAACCATAGAGGCTTCTCTCAAGAAATCCATTGTTTTCTGCTAAGGAGTTTATCAGATGATAGAAATTGGAAGCATAATCCAATGGCAATCTGAACGCAATCATGGGGTTTCACATTATTGCATGAGAAACTATCACATGCAATTTTGAGCAATTTTGGGCAATGGGAAGTCATTTCGAATGCAATGTAGCGTCAATACACAATCATGTAAATTCACTGAACTAGCAAATTCACTCATTTCCGAACTGACCCCACTTTCATTTCTTTCAAAATTGAGAGAAATTCCTCCCATGTGATAAACTCCTTACATAAGCGGTTGCGACCTCGCAAAAGATGGAGACATGTGGGATCTCACAAGTATCTTTCTTTCTTTCTTTTGAATCACTAATGGAATTAAATTTTATCTCCTGGGCTTCAAAATGTTTTGTTCCCTTTGCCACATGGCCAGAAGGAATAGGGACCTTTGTGCATAGATATCCCTCTAAAGAACAACACACCAACATCACTTTGAGAAAATGCAAGCTTGTGACTAACATCGTCATTTTATAATTCTCTTGTTTGATTCTTAACATCTTCACCTGATGAAGAGGCCAGTGGAGCTTTGAAAGCTTGCATTGTGTATTTTGTGCATTTTGGTTGACCGAACAATACAAGTATCAATGTTCTGTGGGTTTGGGATTTTATTCTGTTCCAAGGACTTATCCTTTTGTGATACCACAACACTTTCTCTATGTGGATACTATGACGTTAATATCATTTATGTTTTAGATCCTGAAGATTAATATGTGGTTCCCAAAACTGTTCAAGGTCTATCTAAGAAGATATAGCTAATGATGCTCTTTGACCCTTCCCAAGAAAGCATATATGTTCAAAAGAGAATAATACCAGCCTACTACTTTCAGTCAGTAAGGTACAAAAGAAATGTGTGGCTACTTGCAGAATTGAAACCTACTATGGTAATATTTCATTTTGTGAAAGAGATCTGTGTCACACTATGGTCTATGAAAAATAGCTGCCCAAGTATTTGATAGAAGATTCACAAATCTTCCATAAACTGTAATAATTGTTCCTCGGAAAACAAGGAACTTTTGGTTCAGAAGGATTTCTGTACATAAAAAAAAAGTTTTATAGTTTTTTTCCCTTTCCCCTTCCTCTGTTTTTTATCTTTTTTCCCTTTTTGAATGTATTCTTTTAATGTATAATATCTTCATTTTGATTAAAATTTATATTGTCAGAGTTTAAATGAATAAATAAAAATTAAAATTAAAAAGAAGCTCATAATAATTCAGAAAAAAGGACTTCTGTACTAAATAAATTTCAGTTACAGTCATAAAAAGGCTTTTTTAAAAGACTTTGTAAGAATCCTATGTACTTTACATTTGCTTTGTCATTCAGAAAACATGGGGTATTTATGTACAAAAGTTTTTGTAGTTTTCCATATTACTACACGAAATAGCTTCTATTCTATGATCAGATTCTTTCTAAACATTTGAGTGACTGACAGATCTACTTTCTAAACTTAGGACATGTTCTTACAAAAAGCTTTCCAGTTGCTTTTGGGGAAGAAGTTGACTTTAATAAATATGCAATTATTTCATTCTTCCTTCCAGCTGCAGAACCATTCTAGGTTGTGGCAATAAATAAGCTTTCAAATATATATTAAGGGATTTGAGGATTCAAATTATCTTTGTTCAGCACCATATTATTTTCCTTTCTTATATGTTAACCAAAGCCTTTTTTTGCTTTTCTTCAAAAAGTTTCAATTCTTCTCCATTTTTTAATCAAAGAAAAATTATTTATTCATAATTAAGACGTTACTTGTTGATTTCACTTTCTCAGTCTCTCTGTTATTTCTGTCTGCATGTATTCATTGTATAGAATCTTGACACTAAATTTATCAGTCCTTCTCCACAATTAGAAAAACAAAGTATTTATTTGAATTTAAATTAATTTTCTCTTTGTTTGTGCAGCCTTATTTAGGCTGTCAATCCATTCTCTTTTATTTAGGAAAAATAAATAAATCCACTTCTTGTGTATGTATTCCATTAATCACAGTTATACAAATATTCCCCTATTTTTCAATATGCTTTTTCTTTTCTTTCTTAGAAATGAATTTTGGAGACTTAAAAAAAAAAAACCCAAGTAGTCATGTTTATTCTATATTAATCAACCAGGCTTTTGCACAAAACCATAAAAACAAACAATCTCACATTCAAACATAATTACAATGAAATAGTTGAATTGGTAATAAAACATACAAAACAAGTGTAAGATTATATGTTGTCATCAGTCCAGTCTAGCATGAACTACTCAGCTTGCTTTCTGTTCCTTCTTTCAGCTGCACATTATATTTACCCATGTAAAATAAGACCGAAACAAGGAATAGAAAACAAGTTGAGTGATTTATGCTAAACATGGTGTAGTGGTTTGAGTATCTAGACTATAACTCTGGAGACCAGCATTCAAATCTCCACTCAGCCATGCTAACCCATTGGATGACTTTGGGCAAGTCACCCTCTCTCAGCCTCAGAGGAAGGGAAAGGCAAACCTTGTTGAACAAATATTTCCAAGAAAACCCACGATGGATTCTCCTAATGGTTGTCATAAGTCAGAAATGTCTTGAAAGCTCATAGCAACAACAAATATTAGTGTTCACAACATTATTTCCTAGATTGAATCTTGAAATCTACTCCTTTATTTACTTTAATGAATTGTCAGATACATCAGTTCATCTTGTAAGGCAGGGAGTTTGAACAAATAAAACATCTTGACCATCCCTACCTCTCATTAATAGGGTTGGAAAGAATATTAACAAATACTCAGAAAATGATTAATGAAAAAAACTTTTTGGGTTTTGAGAAGCCCTGATGCTGCTCTCAAGAATTGTCACAGTTCAGAACTTATTCAGTGCAAAAATTGCATGTGGCTGTTTTATACACTAAACAGGGATTTTCTATACAGGAAACATCAGTTTCTGTGTGGGAAAATAACATTTCAGTGCAGAAATAACTCCTATGTGGAAAATGCTCCTTGGAGAACATGCTGGAGTTGGAGATTTATTTTGTGTAAATTTTGTACATGGTTGATTTACATTGAAAACATTTTCTGGCAGAAAATATTTTCTGCATATTTCTGCATTATTTTTCATGCAAAACATGCTGTTTTATGCATGGAGAATGCTGTAATTGGGATTTATTCTACATAAAATTCACACATTGTTGATTTGCATAGAAAATAGCATTATCTGTTCAGGAATTAATATTTGTGTCAAAATTTATTTTTGCATGCAGAAAATCGTATTTCTGCAAATAGCTGAACTGCAAATGACATTCAAAAACTTTGTGGTTTTCAAAGACTTTGGGGCAAAACAGACTGCCCCAAAGGGGTGGCTTCAAGCTTCCCCTGACAAAGGCGGATTCGGGACGCAACAACCATACATCATGATCTCAATCTGCCTTTTTGGTGACCAAAAAAGGAGTGTCAAACAGCCACTCCTTTTTGTGTCAGCAAAAAACCAGATTTTCTGTCCCACCACAGCGGGAAGCCAGCTTTAAGGTGCTTCCAGCAGTGTGCAGCATATAAACGCCATGGCACCAGAGTGCCTGGAAGCCGACCCTCTTGTAAATGGCCTCTGGGCATCTTGGGGGCATGCATCATCTGCATGCCACCCCACACCCCAAATCTGGGTGACAGTCAGCTTTGTATGCTGGCCTTTTCTGGCCCTTTCTTGCAGCAGGAATAAAATTGCTGAAATTACTCCCTAGTAACCCCAAGAAGAAACTTGTGAAGAATTGCATCACTATCAAAATATCTTTGTATGCAATACACATTTTTTCTTATTCCTATTCTTTTGATTCATTTTCATTTGGTTCACTTCTCCTTTTATTCCTTGTTTCAATCAATATTGTATTTCATCGTTAACTCTCCTTGCCTCCTCCTTTCTTTCCCAGCTCTTCTCCTGAATATTTCCTTAATTACCTTAATAAATTTCATTGGATTATTCCCTCATCTAAGCTTCACACCTTCTGTCTTGTCTCTCACTGTGGTTAAATACCTGTCTGGGGGTGGACTCTAGGAGTTGTCATAGAAAGTAACTTTTCCAAACTCTATTCTAAACTCAAATGCAGTGTGCAGTAGGTAGGACTAGATCACATTAATAAACTGGTTGCCACATTCTGGAGCAGCTGGTATTTCCAAAGGCAGCGCTACCTAGAACACATTAGAGTAATTTAATCTCAAGGTCACCAAAACATGTGTCACAGTGCCCATATCTTGGCCATCCAAAAGTTACCAGTGGGGACATTGGAACAAATTAATCTTGATGCACAGAGTGCCCGCCAGCATCACTAGACAAACCCTTAGAGAAAGGATTCAAGACCTGTCCATCTGATCACATTGCAAATTAAATGAACTTCCACAGCCATATTTTCAATCCTTTCCTAAACTGTGCCCATTTTTTTTCTCTTTCTGTTTTTAATTTGTGATGTCACAGACCCCTCTATTTCATTGCTTAAACACAGTTGTACTGCAGTAGCATAAAGTAAAAATTCACTTGGGGTTTTTAGCATTACTTTTAATTTGGTAGGTGGTAAGATATAATGAAAGGAAGTATTTGGCCTGATTATGCATTTTTAAATGATTTTGGGATCCCTAAAGATAAGGCACTATTTATTTTGTTATTAATTTCCTTGTGATTAAAAAATAGGGATGAATATAGGTCACTATTGAAGTTCATCTTGCCACTTCCTAAGAAAATAGATAAATTATACTACTTTAAAAAGCTTTATAGAAAATCTTTTTTTAAAAAACATGAGGAAATATATGGTTTTCCTGTTAATGCCAGAATACTTATACTTCCTCTCTTTACCACAAATACTGTGTAATTGTGATAAAATTAGATAGAGGTTACAATGTCTTTTATTTATTCATTTAAATAATGTTTATTCTGCTCTTCAGCCACATAAGGCTCCCAGAGTGGCTTTCAAAGATCAATAATAAGACAGTTCTTTCCCTCAGGCTTACAATCTAAAAGACACTACAGAAAAGGAAATGGGGATGGGAGGGAAAAGAAACAAGCAAACTAGCTAGCTTTTCATTATAATGTTGTGTATAATGACCAGATGGAGCAGAAACTGTTCAAAGAGAGGACAAATGAAAATTGCTGATCTCTCAGCAGAGCCAGAGCTATAGACCCAGCTCTATAGTTGTAATTCTCTCTAGTCCAGCTTGATGGATTGACTGTTGACAGATGACAGCTGATGGAGTGAGAAGCCCAGTGAATTTGCTTTCTCAAAAGAGCTCATGTAAGGACATGCCCCCTTCTCTGTGGTCATCCAGTTCACCGAAGAGAGAGAAGATGTGCTATGTTTTGAGGGTTTGTATTGATTATTGGCTTTGCTGTTGGAGGCTTATGTGGGTGCTTTTGTTTGTTTTTGACCATGTGTGTTCCCCGAGCACATAGCCAAAGAAGGCAGAGCTTCTGCTGAGTCATTGACTTGGTTAGAGGAGGAGCTGGTATCTATATAGTCTTTAAAGCTCAGCAAACAGGAAGCAAAAAAACAGGCATTTTGTGGCTATTTTATGGGGGACTTTAAGGTTATACCTTTCCATCCAGGTCCAAAAACAAGATAGCAATTCACTGAATGGGATGGATAGATGGGTAGAAAGATACTATTGTCTTGCTTTTGTCATAATGTTTTTCTCTCTTAATGGTTGGAAGTAGTTGGATAGCCCAATTCCATTGTAAAGGACACAGGACCAAAGCAAACAGCACCAGGACCACAGCAGCTGCACAGCCTGCTTCCAAAGCAGGCTGCTCCTGCAGTCCCAAGCAGCCACCAGCAGACATGGTTTTAATCCGCTCATAAAAGGTCTGGCTCTTGGTGCCTTAGCACAGCCTCAGAGTGGCTTCAGGTTGCTTTGGGGGTTTGCATCATGTAAACGCCATGCTCCCAAAGCAGCCAGAAGCCACTTTATTTGGCCCATGTGTTTTGGGTCATGGTTGGTTGCATCTGGGGAGAAACAAAGAAAAGAGAGAGGAATAGAGACAGTGGATGGGGTCTGAGTAATCACATCAAGGCCTACTTATCCTCAGATTATTGCCCAGGATGTTGGGTGCCATACAGAACACTGATGCAATGATAGTATCCAAGAATAGGTTCTCATTCTCATTCTTGTTCTCTCCCTCTCCCTCTCCTTCTCCCTCTCTCTGGAATGGTTTTTTTATACACCGAGATGGTTCTTGTTTATTAATTTGAGCAAGTACTATTATTTGTCATAGAATCATAGAATCATAAGAAAACGATCCAGACATCAGAATTGGGTTCCTGGGTTTTGCTGCATGGAGCTCAACCCAGGACTTTGTATAAAAGACGGGGAAATAATCTCTAGATGGTGAATCCTACTCTGGGTGCAGATGACCCAGATATTATGTACCTGTAAAACTTGGATGGAGCAGACAGTTCAGGGGCAGAATTTGGCATCTTTATACTGGAATAACAATTTTAGATTTGAAAAGCAAATTCAATTGGACATTCAGATTGGATCCCAAATGAATGGCTCTTAGCTATAATGGACTGCACTCAAATCAGCCTAAAACAAATAAATTAATGAGATCATTATGGCTATTTGAATAGCATAAGTATTCATAGTGTTCCATCAAATTTTTACAGCTCATATTCTTAAAACAATTAATACTGGCTTGATGCACACCCTCTCCCACTGGTTTTGGCTTTACATTGAGAGCACTGAAGCTAAAAATATTCAAAATATTATTTAATCTGATTTACATCTGGGGATGGGGGAAAGAATGGAATTAATGTGGATCATCATCATCATCATCATCATCATCGTCGTCGTTGCATTTTCTACTCAAAATTGAGACTCAAGTGGCTCAAGTAATTGAAGTGCTATGGAACAACTATCAACAAAAGAGGAAGTCAAATGGAATATAAGTGTGGCATCTGAACAGCAGGTAAGATTTAGAACTAAACCAATTTTAGCACAAAGTGCTAAAGAGGCAGAAACCTGAATAAACCAGTAAAATCGATGTTTCTTGCTTGCATGAGTCTGACCTAGAGGATGCTGAATTCTGAAATACCAAAGATCTAGCCCTGGAATGTGTAAGTTTGGTCATGTGATGTCTCCTTTAAAAACAAAACAGAACTCAGAGATCCACTTAGAGAGAACATGGTAAAGATAATTTGTTAAGAGCAGTGCTTCTCTAGGCTAAAGGTTTTAAAAATGGACAATTAACCAAACAATTAATAGGTAAAAATGAAGCAGAAGGGAAGAAATCAGGTTGAGGACCAGCTGATTTTACAGCAAAACCAATTATTTATTTATAAAAAGACAGAAAAAGATAGCAGCTGAAACCAACAGAAAAATCTATACTCAATGCAAGCTGTTTCTCAAAGTAAAAGAAGCGTGGGAGAGGTGATATGTAAGATAAAAACTCTACCCCTGACCAATCTAAGAGATGATATGTGCTGGCCGATACGCTGAGTTAAGTAAGAAGAAAGAAGTTCGTATTGACCAGTTTCTTACCAGGATGGAACAGACTAGCATATATCATGTTTATGACTTTACAATAGATATTAAGTATATTCAAGGCTGATAATAAACAATGTGGTAGCCCAGTGATTGACATTTTATCTATTACTAATTTGTATAAATAAAGGACCCTGGGGATTGATCTTCAGAGCTCATTGCACCATGCTGTGACTCTCACTTTGTCATTTTGTTCCCTTCAAAGACTAAAACACACACATGGATTTTCTAATCTTCAGATATGAAGAGGAGTCCGAATGACCAATGATTAGAATAGAAAAGCATGTCTCAGAGAGAGACTCTTTGTCTTTGTCTCTATTTAACCGCTTTCTAACTTGGGGGCTATCTCCTAAAAGTGAAGGGAATGTCTCTGGTTGGAGCAAAACACAATCTCAATGTTGTTCTATGGAGGGTTCAAAAAACAAAAAACAGGCACTTGTAGATGTCATTCCCCCCACCTCACCCCACACCACTTGAAAGTTTTGCTTCTCAAGATGAAGCAGATCCACCCAGAAGTCCCATTCCTGCAGTTGTCTTACCACAGCCTGGCCCTTCTCCAGCTCTGTCTGACTGCACTTGAGTGATTCACAGGATGGGGAGGTAGAAGTGATAACTCCACAGCAAGGAATACAATGTAGGTGAGTCGAGCAGAGCCAGCCCCTCCCTGCAGGCAAAGTGAAATGCTTTGTGGACACAGCCAGGAGACCCTCTGATATACACTCAGCAAGGAGGGTGGGACTGAGTCAGTGTTCTTTATAAGGCATGGGCTTGTCCCCACCCCATTGTTGGAAACAACCGTTTCTCTTCCTTAAGCTTACATTTACTCTGAGACCTGACCATGAAATTTATGACCCTGGACAGCATCTTGGCATTGCTTCTGCGAACTGTGAATAGGATCCTGGCTTTGCACTGATTGACATTGACTTCTGCTTATTCCCTTGACGCCTGGATTACTGGAAGGTGGCTTGCTAGTGCAACATGATTCCAACCCATACAGTTGCTTCAAGAGAACCGGATTCTTCGAATGCAAGTGAATCAACTCACTGCTGCTGTGATTGCTTTTCAGGTTTGGATACAATCCAGTCACCTCCAGCCCAAGCTCCACCTATATGTAAGTGCCCCATTGCCCTCCTGAGAAATTCAATGAAGCTCCAGAGGAGTTCCCTGTGAGTGTTCTATATGCAGCAATGCCCCAAGGATTTTCGGTAAGGTAGTCTGAAGTTGAGCTTTGTAGTCAGTCTCCTCATGGGCCCTGCTGCTAAATTGGCAACCCCATACCATTCCTGGCAGACCATATTGCATTCAAGGCAGAGATGTGTTTGGTGTATGAAGACCCAAAGAAGGCAGCTACAGCCAATCACTGGATTCGGTGCCTGGACCAAGGCAGGGAGATGGTGGCATCTTATGCCAGTACCATCTGTCTAGTGAGCCAGGACCTTCAATGGAATGAGCCAGCATTGATGGTCCAGTTTGAAGAAGGCCTAGCATCATCAGAGAGGAATTAAACCAGGTGGAGTGTCCTGGAACCATGAAGTAACTAGTAACTTCCTGGATGAAGACTTTACCTGTTGCCACCAATTCAGGGAAGGCCTCTGCCCTCTGCAGCAATTGTGGAAACCATAGATAATTGGCTCTTGGTAACTAGACTATGGTGAGGCAGTCTGAACTCCTGACCCTAGAAATCCAAGGACACCGGGAACACCTCCACTTCTATCTGGCTTCCATCCCACAATTTCCACTCATCCTGGGCATGGACTGGCTATCCCTGCATGATCCTCAGATTATCTGGTCCAGAGGGGAGGTGATCTCCTCAGAACAACCAGTTTCTCTGTTGGTCCCTGGATGCCTGTGCCATCCCGGTGCCTGATTCAACCAGGCCTGTGCTCCTGCCTTCCAAGTACAAGGACTTCCAAGATACATTTGACCTAAAAGATGCAGGCGATCTGCCCACCCCATCCCCCAATTGACCTTATGATTGCCCAATTGACTTGGAACCCATTGCCCAGATCCCAGTAGGTGGATCTATCCATTTTCAGAACCTAAGTAGGCAGCCCTGTGAGAATTTCTAGAAAAGAACCTGATGGGGCTTTATCCACCCCTCCACCTCCCCAGTAGCAGCCCCTGTACTCTTTGTCTGGAAGAAATGTGAAGAACTAAGTCTCTGTAATTACTTTCGAGCAATGAACCAGGTCACAATCCACAACCGTTACCCAATACCACACCTCTTTGAATGGCTATACCAAGTGGTTATCTGTACAAAACTAAAAATGAGGGGAGGGTACAACCTGGTGCACATCTGGGAGGGGGGCAAATGGAACACAGATCCACTACAGGCACTATGAGTATATGCCCTGTGGTCTTTGCAATGATCCCGCAGTGATCCAGCATTTCATTAATTATATCTTTCAGGATTACCTAGATTGTGTTGTGATTATTTGTCTTGATGACATCCTGATTTATTACTTTTCATACCAAGCCCATGACAGCCATTTGCAGGCAGTATTGTAACACATGGGCGAACACTGCCTGTATGCCAAGTTGGAAAATTTGCTTTTGATTTATCTGCAGTTGACATTCTGCAGTATCATATTTCCCCTATGGGCACTGAGATGGACCCTGCCACGGTAGAGACCATCCTTTCTTGGCAGCCTCCTCAGTGTGTGAATAATACCCAGAGATTCTTGGCCTTTGCCAACTACTACAAAACTTCATTGCAGATTTTGCCCAGATCACTGCCCCCTTGACTAAGCTGCCCTTATCCTGGGTTCAATTCCAGTGCTCCAAAGCTAACTGCAATGAGCTCCTTTTCTGGATAGTAAGAGTATAATGAAGTTACATTTAAAAAAAATAGTAAAACACATGGTAGCAAAGTCATTTATTGGTACAATGACCAATATTTTTATAAGGTTAATGGTAATTTTAGGAAGTTTTAAGGGCATTTTAAGAGGAATTAGTCAAGTTTAATTCATTCTCTTATCATTTAAATGATCCTTTTTAAGCAGCAAAAAAGGAAGGGCAGCACAATACATAGCTCAACAAGTTACTCTTTCAATGAGCAATAACAGCAAATTACTTTTAAATATTTTAATGAGTATGTTTTTTAATTACCTTTCAGAAGTAACCTTTCAAACACTTCTTTCTCTTTTATCCCTACTGTAGCCTACATAGCATCTTACTTGGGAATTTTGCCTTCAATGAGGGTTAATTATTGTGATGAGTCAGTAGAAAAGGTGCATCTTCATAGGGCCACTCAGCACTCTCCTTACTTGTTAACTGTCATCAAGTTGACATCTGCTTATGGTGGCCCCATGAATAAGAGACCTTGGTCCAAAACATACTGCAGAAATAATCCAGTGTGAGACCACTTTAACTGTCCTGGCTCAATGCTGGGGAATTCTGGCAACTGTAATTTTGTGATACATTTAGCCTTCTCTGTCAGAGACTCTGGTGCTACAATAAACTACAGTTCCCGGGATTCCCTCGCACCGAGCCAGGACAGTTAAAGCGATCTCAAACTGGATTATTTCTGCAGTGTGCTTTGGATCCTTCAAATCATGCTATCATCAGCTCTTCTGCTCAGGTATTGCAGACTCAGGGTCATGGTTTCCCTGATTTAGTTTATCCATCTAGACTGTGGCCTTCCTCTTTTCCTGTCCTCATGAAGACAGGCTGCTCTTAAATTGGGGCTTTGCCCCTGCATTACGGTATGTAGATACATTATGGTGAGGGTGGCAGGAAACTGATGTAATTCACCCTTGTAAACATATCATTAATCTTATTTGCATCTATATTACCAAGCCTTAGAGTTTGAACCAATACCAAAAATAAATGAATAAATAAATAAGGATACACACAGGACACATGTCCTTAATACCACATTCTGACAGGATATTGTGGCTTAGCAATTAAGACACTGACTCTGACCATCATAAAGTTGGCAGATAGACAGATCAAGACCCAAGCGCTATGTGATGGAGTGAGCTCCCATCACTAGTCCCAGGTTCTGCCAACCTAGCAGTTCAAAAGCATGTAAAAATGCAAGTAGATAAATAGGTACCACTTCTGTGAGAAGGTAATAGTATTCCATGCAGTCATGCTAGCCATATGACTTAGTAACAGAGATGAGCACTATCCCCTACAGTCAGACATGACTAGACAACCTTGTGAAAAGGGAAACCTTTACCTTTACTTTTACCACATTCTTACTTAAATGTGGAGTTAAAGACTACACTGAATACCTACCCATCAGAAAATCCATGAGGATAATTTAAGTTATTATTGTTCTTGTTCTTCAGTTTAGACTGAAAATAAAGGCAAGAATACTATTGATAATATAGTCCTCATAGAGCTTAATCAGATTTTTGGCTTGACCCAAGAGAGCATTTTATCTATCTTCATTGATAGTGAGGCTTCCACAAGAAAGACAAACTTAAAGCTGGGACAAATTACAATGGCCTAGTGGTCTCGAAGCGCCTCAAGGACTGACATAGGTTCTTGTCTCTAGAGAAAAAGAAACCCCGAGTCCCTTCTTTTTTGATCTAGTGAGAGCAGGAAGAGTGGGTGCCAGCCACATTCACTACACCCCAACACCCCAAATGTTTGGTACACAATGCCCTCAAATTACATACCAAATGCTGGAGGTGTGTCTGTTTTGTCTGGTGTGAGCACAGTTGACATCTACTCTTCCTCCTCAGAATTATGTGACTCAGGCAAGTAGGACATGGTTGTTGTTATTGTTGTTGTGTGCTTTCAAGTCATTTTGAACTTATGGTGACCCTAAGGAAAACCTATCATGGGGTTTTCTTGGCAAGATTTGTTCAGAGGAAGTTTGCCATTGCCTTCCCTTGAAGCTGAGAGCATGTGACTTGCTCAAGGACACCCAGTGGGTTTCATGGCCAAGCAAGAAATCGAACCATGGTCTCCAGAATCATAGTCCAACACTCAAACCACTTCGCCACGCTGACCGTCTGGGACATGAGGGATATCAATACATTCTGGGATACGAAACCCATCCCATGTGTCAAGAGGAGGACATCTGGTGAGGCTTCCAGGTTCCTGAAAGATGTATACTTTATTTTATTGTTATTGTTATTATTATTTTTATTGACACAAAATTGCCATAATATAAAACAACATATAAAGATAAATTATAAATTATAAACTCAATACAAATTAACCTAAACAACTAGCTACAAACAGCTACTAAAGCTAAATAACATAGACAAGGGGAATACACAAGATTTCCAATCTGTCAGTTAATGCTTATAATCGATTAATACTTTTACATCCTCTAATGTTTAAATATTGTTAATTTTAAAATCTTGCTACTTATAACTACTGTTCTTCAAATTCTAAAACTATGGTTGGGATTCCACATTTTGGTTTTGGTTTTTGCAGATTTGATTAATTGTGGGTTTGATTAATATGTTGTGACTAGGAATCTCTCTGTCCTCCAGAGCACTTTTGCCAGATGTTGACCATAAATTCATTCTGAGGGACCTAGAGATTCCTAAAGAAAACAATTCTCTAGGTATTTGGAGGTCCTCCAGTGTAATTCTATGGTCAATATTACCTGGATGCTGGCCATAGAGAAGTAGTAAAATTTATTTGGTCATTGACCAGTACAAAAATAGTCAAAATGACATGTACACAGTTTAAAATGAAACTATACAAGCAGTTCCAGTAACAGTACTGAAACATCAATACAGCATAGGTCTATTTAACAACATAGCTGCTTCCATTTATCAGTTGTGGATGTACTTTACACACAACATAGCAGAATTTGGCTACCTTGTGGAGTACATTGGGGTCACGATTATCCAAAAAGTGACGTAAATAAAAAGAATCCGTGTTACCTGGGAATTTATTTAAGAGGGGGGTAATCAATTGATGATGGATGTCCCTATAAAACTGGCAATATAAAAGAACATGCTCAGTTGTTTTGATGGCACCGTGATCACATTGACATAGATGAAATTCATAAAGTATTTTCCCAAATCTACCTTCTAAAACAGCTGTTGGTAGTATATTAAAGTGAGCCAAGATTAAAGCTCTTCTGAATTTGGGTAGAGTAACATGAAATAGATATGGTGCTGGAGAAGAAACCAGAGTTTGATTACTGACCACAGTACATCTTGGGATAGCAACGATTTCCATCTGGCCTTCTATGTCTAGAATTTTTTTTTGATAATCTGTTTTGCCTGATCAGTATCTAACCTTAGGACTGCATCCTTGGTAAGTCCTAATACTGGCCATAGAGATTCCTAGAAGTGTGTTTTGTTTCACTTGCACAAGGATTCTGTGCCCCTAACCCCAATGAATGTGGAGGGACCACTGTACTATTTGTCCCCAATTCTTTCTCACATATTCAACAACTGGATTCCACTCTTATTTTTTAAAAAAATATCCATTGTCTAATCCTTAACCAAATGTGTTAATTTGTCCATCTTTTCCAGGATATGAAAGATCTATAATCTTGAGGGAATCTGGAACTCGCACAAGAGACCCTCCTCTTGCAAGATTTGAGGTGGGCTTTACATAGGCCTGTCTCCTGTATGATACCAGTCTTGAGTTGGCCTGCCAACGGATAGGTATGGTTTTGTATTACTGTCTCAAAAACCTGACAAAACTAGCTTGTGGGTCTAAAAAAGAATTTTCACCAGGATATAAAGCTGCTCTTAGTGGTTCCGACAGCAAACAGAAATGATGCTGTACTGTAGCAGTGAGGTGCTTTGAAAGTGGAAAGGCAGAAAGTAGCTAGTTGGGGAACTTGGCAACCCCTCAAAGAAGCCCATATGACAGGTGAAATGGAGGGTTGTTGTTTTTTTGTATTGTATGTCAGCCTGGTTTTTAAAACTGTCTACAAAGCCATAATGTCATGAAAAAAAGAAAGTCATTGTCTGTTTTAAATTCCACTTACTTCCAGTGGTGTTCCTCTTTGGAAACTAGTAAAAGGAACAGGGAAAAAAACATTCAATTGGGACTTCTTACCCTATAATTTTCTTCAGATTGCATATTGCAGCCCTTTGGAAAAGTAAAGTCTCCAGCTGTGATACCTTAATTCAGTGAGACTGCATACAGAGAAAGAAAGAGCAAAAAAGTGACATGCTCACAGTTTTGGTAGATGTTTTGGGGATAAAAACAGTTGGGAAAGAAGCTACAATACTCTTAATCTTACTTCAGTAAACTTTCATTAACTTTCAGTGGCTTTTAAAGGACATGATCTCTGCTGTCCCAGAATATGGGACTAAGTCTAATTTTAAATCCAATTGTTAGTCCCAATTAGAATAAACACATTGAATCAATGGAATTTACATTAGATCTAGTCCAGTTGAACCCAAGCCCAACTGCTGGATTTAGACCAAATGAGTTTAGATTACAGCGGAGTGGATTTTAACTGAATGTCAAGAAAATCATTTTAACAGTAACAAAGTTTGGCAGTAGATCCAGTTATTTGGCAAAGTGGCAATTTTCTTTTGAAAGTGCACTAGTTCTGGATTTCTTGTAATGAACTGAGAATTGGATTAAGCAGCCTTCTAGGAGACATCCAACATCTATCATGAATCTATGAATGTATTCAAAGAGATAGCTGTAACAGGAGTTTGTAACATACTGTTTAAAGTGACTTACCCCACTTGCATTTAATTTTGAAGCCAGATCTTATCGCATGTACCAGGTGCCAGGCGAATGCAACCTGGCTGCATCCTGGATCTGCACCTATCCATCATCTTCAAAAAAGGCAGACTCCTGGTTTTGGAAAGATGCCAGATAAGCACAGTGGGGACCTGGCTGCAGCTAGGTTGTACTCGTCCAGTCCCTGGCGCATGCAATAAGATCCATCTTAAAAATTAAATGTGAATGTGGTAAGTCACTTTAAGTAGCATGTGATAAACTCTTTAGTCTATTTTAGCATAAAAAGCCATAAAGTAATCTAGTAGCACCTTTGAAACTAACTTTCATAAACTTTCTTCTAGAAATGTCTTCTTCCCAATTAGTCTCTAAGGTGCTATTGGATTCCTTTGTATCTTTCTACGAATGTATGTTTTTAGCACACACAGATGATAAACACATGAAGACTCAGGCTGTCTTGCAGTGCTCAGGCTTCCACTTTGCATTTCAAGGAAGCCCATCTGGTGTTATTGATCACAGCCTATTGGACAAATATGTTATTTTCCAGTTTACCTAGTTTTGAAAACCAAGAATCCATAACCAAAAGAACCAGTACCAGTCTGATTTTTAAAACAGTCAGGGTTATAACAAGAGTAACTGAATACTTCTGGCAGTATGTAATGAGATTGCACTGTGGTTAGTGATGCTTGGTTTGAGAACAGCAGTGTTAGAAGAATGTCCTTGTTTTCATGTGTGAAATGTAGGAAGGGAGGAAAGTACTTCTCAAACCAATTTAGTCCCTTAAATTAAAGTATGGCTGTGTTAGCTATTCCTTGAATGACTGTAGCCAGAAAACAAAACTGCATCTTTACTTCAAGCTGATGTCATGTAATAATAAAAGGAAATAGCAGCAATGTATTTATAGCCGATATTAAGAAACAAGAGCAGCCCCATGCTGTTATATCTTTCAAGATATTATAATAGGTCACATTTGAGAGTTATGTTGCAGACTGCTATAATTTACTTCTGAAAATTGCTTCACAGTGATTTGGGGAAATATTGTTTTATATATCTATGTAGTATACATGCACTTGCCAGTTTTTCAGAATGTGCTATATCTTCTTTTATCAGAGTTGCATGCAAATGTTTTCCTCCTTCAGATGCATCCAAAGCAATGTTTCATGTCTCTCAGAATCAGCTCAAACATGAAGAAACAAAGGAAAAAATAATCTCAGTTCATTGTAACATGATGTTTTTGAAAACAAATCTCATCATAAAGGAGGCCTCCCAAACTTGCCCCCCCCCCATGAGTTAGACTACAAGTTCTATGCCTCCCAGTCAATAGTGGAAGGCTGCAATACATCAATTCCCATTCTTTCCGGGTTGGTAGGGCTATAATGTGCATTTGTGGTATGGCCTCAATGTCATCCTGAAGAATGAATGAAATGATTTGTGCATTTCCTGAATATATAACACATGATCATAGAAACATTTTTAGGATTTGTATTTTGCACATAGCATGGAAAGACATGACTCACCAGAAAAGACAGTAATTCTGGCAAGGTAGAATGCAGTAGGAATAGAAGAGGATCACACTATAGGAGGATAGACACAATTAAGGAAGCCACGATGCCCTGTTTTTGCAAGACCAGAGCAGGGCTTTTGATAACAGGGTGATCTGGAGGTTTCTCATTCATAGGGTCATATATTGGAGCTGACATAACAACAAGTAACAACAATATGTCAGTGAAATGTAAATAACATCAGAAAAATACAGAAATGAAGATTTTAATCAGTGAAGTCTTCACTGATTTTTATTTAAAAATAATGAATAATAAATAAAATAGTTTTATTTTAAAAATAATAAATAATATAAATAATATTTATGCTTGGGTAAGTCCCCTCAGAAACTTTATCATAGTTTGTGCAACTTTTCCACTGATTCTAGTAATAAATTCAGAAAAATTGTCTTTTCAGGTTTTATGAATAATCCATAGGAAATAAGGCTTTGGGCTTGTTATTTACAAGTCACTTGTTTGTGTCTTTGAAGTCATATGTATTCTCTTTTACCTTTATAGACAGTAATTTTGTTCCACTTTTTGTGTTGTGTGTACATTGTAATTTAACTTTTCTTTTCTTCTTTCTTTCTTTCTTTCTTTCTTTTTCTTTTCTCTTCTTTCATCTTTTTTGCTTACTCAATAGTCATCAACTGACTAAATAAAGTGGACATTCCAGTCAGCAAATATACTTGTTTCACTTCAATGGACTGTCATTATTCTTACAATCAATCTATGAACTACAGTGGGGTTTGGCTCGATGAAACAGTGGCTTCTCCAAAGCCACCCAATAGGCTTCACAGCTGAGCTTGTATTTGAACAGGTGTTATACCTGGTCCAAAAGAACACCCTGGGTAAGTGAAATTATTTCAAATATTTTTGTAGTGGATCTGCCAACAATATGAAATTTTAAAGAAACAGTAATGATGCATGTGAATGTCTCATTTGCTCTATGAAGTGGTTTCCTTTGAGTTTTGCCTTCTTTTTAACTTGAAATGTGTTATCAGTATACTACTCTGATTCAGTCTTCAGGATGACATTGAGGCCATACCACAAGTCTGATAAACTGATATATTTTTTATTGAGTACTGCCAGATATGAGAAGGTTGAGAAGGGGAGAGACAGATGGAGAAGTGGCAATACCACTAGCAGAGGAGCAGGAGCAGGAAGAGTAGCTAGTAACACTGGGAAAGCCACTTCTTCCCAGTCCCCATTGTCAGTATAGCACATACTTGAACCTACCATTGAAAAAAATAATAGAGGCACATTCCATTTGTAATGAAAATCTGTTTGTTGCTTTCTGTGGAGCAGTTTTGCTATGGAGTGATGCTGGGCTTGAACCACTAAGGTAATGAAAGGATGCTTTTACAGTAATGCCAACCTGTTTATTTCCATTATCTTTAAAGGGCTTTGAATTAATTCTTGAAGGAGAGATGATTGGGATGTCGTTGTGTTTAGTGGTGGGATGCTGTTTCTCTAGTGCTCTTGGAGCACTTGTAGTAAATGTGAGGTTGCTGAGAGTTGGCGCTTCTTGAAAAACTCCAGCTGCCAAATGGCCTTGTATGCTCTTAATTTCTTTGAAGTTCAGCATGGGTAGTGGGAGGAAAGAGGCCTAACCTTTTGTTCTGGTTACATTTCTCCCATGTTATGTAGTTCTGTTTTCCATTAACAATCTGGTCTCCTTTATCCTTGGCTCTGTGATTCTTCTGCTCCCAGCAGTGCTCTTATTATTTCTATTAAATTCTCAGGAGTTTGGGGGGGGGGGGTAGAGGAGAGATGGAAGAAGCATCCAAGAAACTTCCATCACAGAAGTTGAGTTCTTTTCCATCTTCTTGAATCCATCCATTGTCTGTAGATCAGACTGACTGTCAGATGCTACCTGGAAAAGTCAAGTTGCTTTAAAGAAAGCATATGCCATTTTACATGTTCCTTTTCTTGATATAGGTATTAATGCTTTGTAGTGCAGGGGAATGTACTTTCTGATCATGACGATAGCTATTCTAAGTCATTCAACTATAAAGAAAAAAGGTGCTTGTGTAACTGTTCATTAACTATTTCTGCTGTTGTAATGAATGGGTGTTATATTTAAACAGCTGGAAATAGGGTGACATTATTGTTGGAAACATGAAAACAGAAGTATGATTGTTGACAACTTCATACAGTGGACCAAAGGCTGACGAAACAAATGTAAGAGGCTGTAGAGCTCCAAATCTAGAAACCGTAGAGATGTCAGCTACAACCTCTTTGTGCCCAAGTTGACTAATTAATTTAAGCCAAGTTTGTTCACTGATTTTTTTAAAAAAAAACTTTTTATCCCTTTAATAAGTAGTAGCAGGTATTAAGATTTATGGGGATTGAGAGGCAAGATTTCCAGAGCTCTGTAAATCAAGTCCGAAACAGATGCATAATGTGTCAGGTGATCAGAGAACTGGAGACAGAAATCCCAAACATGCAGCAGTCAAAATGTCCCTGACTGAGGATATTCCACTATCTTTGCATATGCTATAGCTAATTTTTTCCTGTTGCCTCTGGTATGTTATCTCCAACATTCAGAAGTTTCTTGCATTTCACTATACAGTCAGCCCTCAATATCCACAGATTCCTTTTTCATAGGTTCAACCATTCACTATGCCATTGTATATAATGGTAGTTGAGCATCCACTGATTTTGGTATCCAGAGAGAGTCCTGGAACCAAATCCCAGTGTACTGAAAAGGGCAAGTGAGTCCTTTAGGAATTGCTCTGCTATTGCACTATGGATTAGCCCATCTTTCCTGTTAGCAGTTAAACCAAACTGACATATAGGTTATCACATTTGGGCAATGCCTTTATATAGGCAGCCAAAATATTGTCTCTCTCTCCACAAACACACTAAACTCAGCTTCCACCAACCCTTTTCAATACAACATAACTGCCTTAAACTATGTCTAGCCTTTCAAAAGCAAGAATTGTTTAGGGTCTTTCTACTGCTGATCTGTCCATCTTGATCAACAGGTGAGATACAGGCAAAAGCTGGATTCTACAATTTCAAAAACTAGAGGGTTGACCCCTACAATCAAATGTGTATAGTCTATAGTTTTTTGTGGGTTTTTTTGGGCTATGTGGCCATATTCTAGAAGACTCTACTAGAACATGCCACATAGCCCCAAAAAAACCACAAAAAACTATGAATGCTGGCCATGAAGGCCTTCGACTTCACATTGTGTAAAGTCTTTTCTCCAGTGTAGGATCTCACTGAGGCCTAAATACCTAAAAGCACCAGATCCTGCCTGATCTTGGAAGCTGAGCAGGGTTAGTCCTGGTTAGTACTTGGAAGAAAGACTGACAGGGTATGTCAGGTGCTGCAGGCTTTATTTCAGAGGAAGGCAATGGCAGACCACCTCTGAGTATTATTTGCCTGAGAAAACCCTATGAAATCATGGGGTCACAGTAAGTTCACTTGAAGTTTTATACACACATTGGAACCCAATATATATGTTTTCTATCATTTAGATTTTAAAATTAATAGAATACAGATTCCATAAATACAGTTTTACCATACAATCTGATGAAGTGTTCTGTAGAAATCAAAACTTTGCACGTTGAAGATTTCTGGAAAAATTGAAAACTTGCAGATGTAGAAAGCTTGACATTTTGGCTGTTTCAGTGGGGATTTTGGGGGGGGGGGGGGAATCATAACAGATAAATATGAATGCTGATGTTGTTGACACAGTACTTGTTTTTGTAGCACTTATAAAAGATGATCATCCAAGCTCCGTTTAAAACCCTCCAAAACAGATGAGGGGAGGGAACTGCACTAAAAACACACATGATTTTCTGTGAAAATAATTCCTCTGGAGCACTTTGGGACATTCAAATATGAGGAAAATGCTATGGAGAAATTTCATTTTCTCCATTAGTGATGAGAATGCTATTCCTGTTTTTTTTCTTTTGTCTTTTCTCTTTGCATTCAAAAATGAAATAGTTGAGGATTTATATTGCTACCTCATTATATCCAAAATAATTGCCAGAGGCAGCTGCCTAATTCTGCCTAAGGGTTGGCCCTGCCTGCAAAATAGTAAAAAAAATACAAATACAAATACAAATCAGGCCTGTAAAATATCCAAATGTATAAAATAATTGAATAGAAAAACATATCTAGTCCTACTGAAAATATTTGACCCTAGTGTGACAACATGCATGTAAATGGATCAGTTTTATTTATTTGATTTGATTTATTTCATTTCTATGCCGCCTTTCTCCTAGAAACGGATCCAAGGCAAACAAGAATTCTGCCAAACATACTACAATAGAACAATTAAAAACATCAGCTAAAAACAATATAAAATTAAAAATATTAAAACCATAATAAAATCACAACACTCACCCAATATAACAAACACCCCGTATAAAAGCCGTATGAAAGGCAAGCAGGGACGGGGCCAGCCTTGCTTCTCAGTATAAAAGCAAATATTCCTGTCACAGAGTGACATGTGTTGAACTCCTAATACATTCATTTTCTTCACATAGGAGATGTTTTTTGTGTGTGAAATGGTGTTTTTGAGCTACATGGTAAAATGAATTTTCTTTATCCTGAAGCAATAATCTGATGTAAAATATTTTATTTTATTTCACTCTATCCACTTTAATGATTAATTGAGAAATTGCCCTTAGGTTTTCAGTGTAAGCATATTTTTAAAAACAATATGCATGAACTATAATTTAAATATTCACAGTATTATTGATTTATATTGCATGTTGTTTGTTCCTTCTCCTAAGATGTCCTTGATCAAAATGCCTAGTAACTAATAACATTTAGGATGAATATCATTTCAAATCTTTATTTTTAATTACAGCATGTTATGAACAAGGTTGGCATTCATTTTTTGTTTTTTGCATGCTTCCAAAAGCACACTCATGACCCAGGCGATCTTGCTGCAAAACAGAAAGAATGACAGATGGCAAGCAAATGAGGGATGAAAGCGAACCTGTTAAATAATATGACATGAAATTTAGCGTTGAAATTCCCATCTGGAATGCCTTTACACTCAACTGGTCTTCTGGGGTTACAGTGTGAATTTATACAACATGCGGCAAATTTATGAGTCTGTAATGCAGTTTCAAGGGCTTACAAATGGACTGCAACACTCATGACTGCTCTGCTGAAATCAAGTCCTCGGGGACCACATAAGGTAGCAATTACATATCCACACAGGGTGCTCATTGCTTCTGCATTTTAGCTATGACTGCCACAGAAAGCTACATATTAATACCTTTCAAAACCGCCATTAGAAAGCTTCTGATGCTGAGAGCCAATTCTAAAGCTGAAGCTGATTTTATGTATGTGTGCAGAGTGGGCAGAGAAGGAGTGGGGGGAGTCAATCAGATTTTCCTGTTTCTGATCTGAATGGATATTTTCTGAGCCTGAATGATGGGCTGTATTTCTTATTAAGGATGTGCATGGCTAATGACAGAAACCGAACCAACAAGGCATTTTTACAAGTAACATCCATGTGACTAAATGGACAGTCAGTGGGCCAAAGGGACACATATAATTTAATCATCGAACCAAGAACACAGATTGAGATTGGAAGTTACATTGACTCTTGCTAGGATCTGCTGAAATGAACCGTGTCCACAAAACCTTATGCTGGAAAAGTCTTTTCCTTCTTAGTTTCAAAGGTGCTACTGGATTTTTAAAAAATTCTTTTAATGCTAAGATATGATATGTATTTTCCGCCTCCCTCTTTCATTTTTGGATTGTTTGTAGCAGAGATAATTCCATTCATGAACCATTTGAATGAGAGAAAGGGTACTTACTGGTAGTAAGAGTTTTAGAATACCTTTGGAACTAAAACATGGGTGAAAGAAGTCACTGAGAAGGGATCATGGATCATCTGCAAGATAGCTTCCTATCTCTCTTTATTTCTCCCTGAGACCATTCTTTCCAATACATTCATGAGAGAAGAAAAATAGAGTTTACAATTCAGCCCACCATTTTGATAACAAATAAGGAGGAACAAAGTTCATTGCAAATTTCTTTTGTCCAGCTAGGGGACTAGTAATATGGAGACCCCCCTGGGCAATGTGTGGTCCACCAGATATTGCTGAAGTGCAACTCCCATTATTCCTCACTATTGTTGGTGGATAGATCTGATGGGAGTTTCATTCTGCCTCTAGCCACCCCTTTTACAGCCAGATCAGGGCTGCAGCAACCACACTCTGTGGCCTTGATCTGGCCTTTCCAGGATGTGAAAAGGAGCCACAAAAAGTGGCTCCTTTTGCACCCTGGAAAGGGCGCCATAGCCACGGTGCCATGGCTTTATGGTGCTCTTTCAGTGCTGTGTTGTACAGATGCAGCACCAGAAGAGTGCCATGATGCCATACGTCATGCGATGCAATGCATGGCATCATGTCGTCCTGGGGCAGAGCCAGGGTATGAGTTGTGTAGACGATATGCCCCGACTCCACCCCCTCAGCCAGCCTTTCAGGATGTTCTGTACAGGGCCAAACTCCACATTTAACACCGCTTGCTTCCCTTCTCAATCTGATGTTAAAACCTCTCCTCAACATCTGGGAATTGGTGTTAGGTGGTCAGAAGAGGTCCAGAGAAGGAGAAGGGGGGAGGGAAGTAGTATTTCCCCCTTTCCAGCCTTCCTTATAGCCCCCTAAATTTTACCTGCGACTTATCCATGGGTCACATCAAAATCCATGAATTTGGCTCGGAAACCTTCCCTCAACTTATACATGAGGCTGACTTGTACATGAGTATATACAGTACTTAGTAAAGATGGTGAGTAGTGGAAAGGGTCAACTTTGAGAAAGATGTGTTTGTTGGAGGCCTTAGGGGACATGAGGCAGTGCTGTGTATTGTAACTATGTTAAAGAAATATAAAGGATATTTTTGGCCTTATAACACACAAAGTGTGTTGCAAAACACACTGCAGAAATAATCTAATTTGAGATGGCTTTAATTGCTCTGGCTCAGTGCTAGGGAATCCTGGGAACTGTAGTTTATTGTGGCACCAGAGCTCTCAGACAGAGAAGGCTAAAAGTATCACAAAATTACATTTCCTAGAATCCCCTAGCATTGAGCCAGGGCAATTAAAGCGATCTCAAACTGGATTATTTCTTCAGTGTGTTTTGGTCTGGACTAGAGTTTTATTATATAATTTACTACTATACGGCTGTAGTGCAGAATGCATGTGTCAAGCCATCTGGAGCCAGTGGCATACTTATGTTTGGTGTCACCTGGGGTGGTGGAGGTGAATCCAAAAGTGGAGGGGGCTGGGCCAAAAGCAGAAGGGGTGGGGCTTCTGTGAGAAGGGACACTTTGGTCTGGCTTTCCCTCAGGGGCGGGGTGAAAGAGAGTTTCTCCCTCCCTGCTCCGAGCTGCTTTACTCATGTGCAGAGGTTCTGAGGCCTTTCCCTCCCTGTTCAAAGCAGCTTTACTCACGGGTAAAGCCGCATGAAGCAGAGTCAGGGGTTCTAAGGCCTCTTCCCCACTGCTGCACAACATGGTGCATAGCAGAGAAGTGGGGGCTGCTCACTGGATGTCACCCCTTCCAGCGGTGTCACCTGGTGTGGTCCGCACTCCCCACACACCCCTAGTGATGCTACTGTCTGGAGCTACTCCCTCCCCCCTTCTTATCTCTGGATCTTTCTTTTATAGTATGCAACAAGCTCACATTGCAAACAAGTTTTGCCCTTGTTTTGACAAGCTTGTAAACCAAGACTGGAGGTATCAATTCACCTTGCAGCAGTAAAGGATGGTGAAAATTTGGAACAGAATGAGTGTAAAGTGCTCTGAGACTATATAAGTGGCCATACTTACTGGGATAAATGGGAGCAGATATTAATGGCCTGTGTAATTTCCACAGCCAGCGTGCTAACTAGTGCTAGTTACAGAAGATTGATGGGTTCTTGCAAGGCAATCCTGCCAAGTGACCCATTCTAATTAATTGTGTTTCATGCCACCTCCTGTAACAAGTTTAGATGATGAGTAAATAAATATTGAAATATGATGTCGTGAACACTGTGTTAATGCTTATATCATAACCCTTTATATATAATAGAACAGCACTCTCACATCCATTCCCAAGATGATGGCAGCTGTTTCAGCTACTTTGTTGTGTGCTTTCCTATTAAGCACAAGGATGAAAACTTGTGGGGCAGTCAATCTGCTTCAGGTTTTAGTCCAAACATCAAAGAAGCTGTCTGAGGAGCTAATGTCTAACTCCCAAACAGGTTCATCACCTTAGAGACCCCTTCTTATGTTTATATCAAAACCCAGAGTATATTAATTGATATTGGAGCTACCAGTATCCACTCTGCTACCCACTCCCCAAGGTTTTCCATGCATGCACATTTTGAAATAATTATTTTAAGTGGCTGGATGCACATGAACTTCCAACAACACCTATAGTCTTCAATATAGTATTATTACAAACTACAGTACTTTTCAGTACAGTACTTTTACAAACTAACCAACCATGGTCATGAAACAGAAACAGCTAGTAAAACTGTCGGGTATGCTTTGATTGGGAGTTCCTGCATGGCAGGGGTTGGACTGGATGGCCCTTGTGGTCTCTTCCAACTCTAAATTTCTATGATTCTATGATTCTAACTCTATGTATACCTGGTTTTATGTCACATTGATGGAACAATGGAATTGTTCATAAATAATTATTTTAAAAATAAGACATTGACAAGAGCTGTTTAACAGTGCAAGAGATTTCTCAGAAGGTGCTCCTTGATTTCCTGCATTAATAGATGTTTTAGATTACTTTCTCTCTCTTTCTCTCTCTCTCTCTGTGAGAGAGAGGAGAGGCAGAGAGAGAGAGGAGAGAGAGAGAGAGAACTGTACATTTGTAAGTGTGTTATTTCTGTAAATCATAACTCTGAAATGTATGACATCCATGATAACTGTGATGACTGTTCCATGTATGTATGGGCCAGGTAAGAAGCTCAGATCTGGAAGAAAAAAGGTTGTTGCTGTTAACTATCCTCAAGTCAATCTTGACTCATGGCTACCCTGCAGTTGAGACATCTTCAATATTCCCTGTCCTCCACTACTGTCCTCATTTCTTACAGACACATGCCCATGGCCTCCCTGATGGAGTCCATCAACCTAGCATTGGCCTTTTTCTTGTTTCTTCATGGAGCTCAGTGTCTTCAGTACGCTGATGACACTCAGATATATCTCTCCATAACAAGATCATCGGCCCAGACTTCAGATGGCATCTCTCCTCTCAATGACTGTCTTGCGGCAGTAATGGATTGGATGAGGGAAAATAGATTGAAGCTGAATCCAGATAAAACGGAGGTACTAACAGTTACAGGACCAAAGCCAGGTCTGGGAATACACCTTCTGTCCTAGATGGAGTCACACTCTACTCGACGGACCCTGTTCGCAGTCTGGGGGTACTCCTAGACTCGTCGTTTCACATGACTAGTCAGGTGAATGCGACGGTCAGGAGTGCTTGCTATCAGCTTTGGCTGATACGCCAGCTGCGCCCTTTCCTGGATCAGAAGGACCTGGAGTCTGTGGTGCACGCCTTGGTAACCTCACGATTGGATTTCTGCAATGCGCTCTACTTGGGGCTACCCTTGTGCCTAACCCGGAAACTTCAACTAGTCCAAAACATGGCGGCCAGGCTTATTACTGGTACATCGAGGTGTGAACACATAACACTTGTGCTCAAGTCCCTCCACTGGCTACCAATTAGTTTCCGGGTGCAGTACAAGGTGTTGGTTTTAACCTTTAAAGTCCTACAGGGCTCGGGTCCATCTTATCTTAGGGACCGCCTCTCCTCGTATAATCCCCCCCCCCCCGCACACTCCAATCCTCCAGGAGAAATCTACTTCAGCCTTTGAAAACAAGGCTGCCACGGACCTCCCGGGGAACCTTTTCTGCTGCCGCTCCCAGGCTATGAAACGACCTGCCAGATGAGATGTGTCTTATTACATCTCTTGGGAGCTTTAAAAAGGCCTTGAAGATGCATCTCTTCCGGCAGGCCTTCCCAGAAACATCTTAACGCCTGGCCCTGACACTGGTTTTACAACATTGGGATGTGCTCCCTTTCCAGTTCTCAGCACTTTTTTACAAGTTTACATCTACAGTGTCCATAGTACGACTAGCTGTTTTTATGTTTTATGTTGTATGTGTTTTTCCTGACTTTAACTTAATGCTGATTTAATTTAATTTTAAGGGGTGGGAGGTGGGATGTTGGACCATTGTAATTGTTTTATCTTGATGTTTTTTAATTGCTGTAACCCGCTCTGATTGATGTCAGAGGAGCGGGCTATAAATAATAATAATAATAATAATAATAATAACTATTATTATTATTCCATCATTCCTAGCATTATGGTCTTTTCTAATGAGTTGTTTCTTCTCATGATCTGGCCAAAGTATGTTAGTCTCATAATTTTTTTGTGGGTTTTTCAGGCCATGTGGCTATGTTTTAGAAGAGTTTATTCCCGACGTTTTGCCAGCATCTGTGGCTGGCATCCTGAGAGAATGTTGGTCTGGAAGAGAGTGGGGTACATATATACTGTGTGACCCTGGGTAAGGAGGAGTGATTTCCATGTTAATCTGTGTATTGTTCTGTTGTTAAATGGCAAGGCCTCAGGGTGGGAGGATATGCAAAGAAGATTAGTGACTGTTTAATTAGTGATCATTGTCTGCTGGGAAAACCTCTGACCCTGGGTGGTTTTTTTCATTTGCATTTTGCTGGTTCTTATTTTAGTGTTTTTCAGAACTGGTAGCCAGGTTTTCTTCTTTCCTGTTGAAGTTGTTCAGGTGTTTATGGATTTCAATGACTTCCCTGTGCAATCTGACCTGATAGTTGTTGGCATGGTCCAGAATTTCAGTGTTTTCAAACAGCATTTTATGCCCAGGATGGTTTATAACATGTCCTGCTACTGCTGTTTTTTCTGGATGATCCAGTCTGCAGTGTCTCTCATGTTCCTTGATTTGTGTTTGAACACTATGGCCCATTTTAGATTGGCAAAAAGAGATGTGTTGATGGCTGCATGAAAGCCCAGCCTTTAGATGAGAAAAAGGGAAAGTGTGCCATGAAAACACTATTTTGGAGTTTTAAGGGAGAAGAAGCGCCTTTAAAAAGAAGCTGGCCCATTTTAGATTGGCAAAAAGAGGTGTGTTGATGGCTGCATGAAAGCCCAGCCTTTAGATGAGAAAAAGGGAAAGTGTGCCATGAAAACACTATTTTGGAGTTTTAAGGGAGAAGAAGCGCCTTTAAAAAGTAGCTTGATTTCCCCACTACTTTTTTAAAAAGGGCGCAACATTGCTATTGCATCTAAAGGCTAAGGTGTAGTTGCACAGTTAAATGGGGCTCTGTCTCTTTAAAGCACCCATTTAAAGGCAGCGATACAGGTGCGGATCATAATGGATCGTGGGTTGGGAGCATGCATGGTGTGGACTTCACTTCTAATTAAAACGCTCAATGCCCTGCAGGTGTAAAAGCTGGGGTTTAACCGCGAAGTTTTTTAAAGCTCCCAAACCCTAGCTCCACCCCTAATCCGAACCCTAGACATGCCCAGTAGGGACTCTGGGATGCCGTTGCTATTATTCTACTGTGGATAACATGTCAATTCATTCACAAAATAAAGGGGTTCATTCATGATGCACCAGTGCAACAGCACAGTTTAAAAAGGCGGAGGAAACGCAATGATAATTTGACGGATCCTTATAAGTATACATTTGTCCTGCGCAACTTCGCAGGTTTGCTGGCTGCGTACTGCGCAATTGCGCAGTTTGCAGCCAGCAATGATAATTTGACTGTATGGTGTAACTGTGTTTGTGCAGTTTGCAAACCTGCGCAGTTGCGCAGGACAAATGTATACTTATGAGGATCCGTTAAATTATCATTGCGTTTCCTCTGCCTTTTTAAACTGTGCCGTTGCACTGGTGCATCATGAATGAATCCCTTTGTTTTGTGAATGAATTGACATGTTATCCACAGTAGAATAACAGTAACGGCATCCCAGAGTCCCTACTGCGCATGTCTAGGGTTCGGATTAGGGGTGGAGCTAGGGTTTGGGAGCTTTAAAAAACTTCGCGGTTAAACCCCAGCTTTTACACCTGCAGGTCATTGAGGAATTGCGCAGTTCGCAGCCGGCAAGGGAAAAAAAATTAAAGGTTCACCGCGGCTAAAAGCCGCGTTCATTGCCGCCCATGTAGCTGCTCCGCCTGTGTTTGTAGCGTTCTGACCGCTTCCCATGTAGCTGCTGAGCCACAGAAAAGACTTCAGATAAGTTGTTCCCACACCCCTCAGTCTAGCTGCCCTGTACCTTTTAAATGCACACCTGGGGCTTGCAGCATTAAGGTAAAGACAACTTCATGTCACACTTTCCTGCCAATCTAAAAAGCCCCTATGTTTGGTGGGCCCTATGTAGACTTGTCCACAGCTGCATGGAATATGGTAAACTCTTGAGGCTGTTAGAGGGTCTCTCCTGTCCTTTGCTGAGTGAAACATTTGCTGGATTTTCCTGGTCAGTTTGTAAACCTTTTGGAGGTTGTATTTCCTCACCAGTTTGCCTATTCTGTCTGTGGCTCCTTTGATGCATGGTAAAAATGCCTTCCCTTTGGGTGATGACATTCTTCACTCCTCTGGGTTTTTCTGGGTCTGTCAGCCCTTCTGGTGTCTGATCTGGAGTAACCATTAGCCTGTAGAGCTCAGTATAGGTGCTTCAATTCATCTTTCAAGAAGTTGGATTCATAGAACCATTTTGCCCAGTCTACCAGCATTTTTACTGTGCTTCCTTTTTTCCTGGGTGATGGTTGCAGTTCTTGTGTAGGTATCTGTCCGTGTGTGTAGGTTTTCTGTATACAGTTGGTCCTCCTTATCCACTGATTTTTTATCCGTGGATTTTAGCATCCATGGCTTGAAAATATTCCCCACAAGTATAAATTCCAATTTTCCATTTTATATATGGGACACCATTTTGTTGTGCCATTGTATTTAATGGGACTTGAGCATCCACGGATTTTGTTATCCATGGAGGGTCCTGGAACCAAACCCTAGCAAATAACAAGGGCCCACTGTACTGTGTGGCCCAAACGTTGGTTTGGTTTGCAGATGATCAAGACATCTAAGAATAGCAATGTTCCATCATTTTCTTTTTCCATTACAAATTAGATGTAGGGTGGATGCTGTTCAGATGTTTCGGAAACACTGCCAAATCTTCTTCTCCATGGTTCCAAATGGTGAAAGTGGGCTGATCTAGATTGGCAAAAAGGGGTGTGTTCATGCCTGCATGAAAGTGTAGCCTTTAGATGACCCACACTGAAAGTTTGGCATGAACGCACTTCTTTTGCATTTTAGTAGGGAAAAAGCAGCTTTAAAAAGGACCTGCTTTCCCCAGCTTCTTTTTAAAAAAGGGTGTAACAGTGCAGCTGCATCTAAATGCTGCAGTGCAACTGTGCAGTTTTTTAAAGCTCCCAAACTCTAGCTCCAGCCCTAATCCAAACCCTAGACATGCGCAGTAAGGACTCTGGGATGCTGTAACTGTTATGCAACTGTGCATAAAATGTCAATTCATTCATAAAATAAAGAAGTTTATTCATAGACTTAAATTGTTAACAGATTTAGTATCTTTTTAAGGGGGGGAGGGATGCAGTTTGTTTTATTGATGTAATAGTATTTTAATGTGTAAGCCATCTCAATTGATCTCAAAGGGGAGGGGTAATAATAATAATAACAATAACAACTATTACTATAAAATAAAGGGGTTCATTCATGGTGCACCGATGCAACTGCGCCCTTAAAAAAGGGAAGCAAAACCACAATGGTAATTTGACAGATCTTCATAACTGCACAGTTCATGTGTGATGTACCTGCACAACTGCGCAGTTCGCAGCTGGCAATACAATTGCCTGTATGATGTACCAGTGCAACTGCACAGTTCGCAGCCGGCAATAACAACAACAACAAAATTAAAAGTTCAGTGCGGCCAAAAGCCCCATTCATTGCCACCTGTGCAGCTGCTCCGCCTGTGTTTCTAGCATCCTGACAGCTTCCAATGTAGTTGCTGAGCAACAGAAAAGACTTCAGATAAGTCGTCCCCACACCTCCTCAGTGTAGCTGCCCTATACCTTTTTATTACACACCTGGGGCTTGCAGTGTAGCTGCTAAGCATTAAGGAAAAGGCAACTTCATGTCTCCCTTTCCTGCCAATCTAGAAAGCCCCAGTGTTATCCACATATCAAAACCATGTTGTGGGCTTTTTTGGTGCTGTTTACAGGGCTTGCTTTTCAAAGTGTTCCATGTAAAAGTATGCTATCACAGGTCCCAGAGGGCTTCCCATGGCTACCCCATCTCTCTGCTTGTAGAATCCATTGTCCCACTGGAATAGGGAGCATAGAAGTGCATGGAGCTTTTCATATAATATTTTCTGCATATAAGTTGAACAGATAGGGTGAAAGGATGCAGTCTTGCCTGACTCCTTTGCCAATTGGGGACCATTCTGTTTCTCCATGTTCTGTTCTGACAGTAGCCTCTTGTCCTGAATACTAACAGTATTGCACTTTCAAACATTCACATTCTGCACCAATAATGCTACTAGCTAAATGCATCTGAGGAAGTAAACTAAAGTCTTCGAATGCTCATGCTACCAACTTCTTTCTTCCAGTTAGTCTCAAAGGTGCTACAAGATCTTTTACATAGTAGGTAAAGGTAAAGGTTTCCTTGTTGACATGATTGTCAAGTAGTGTCCAACTGTAGTGTTATTATTAAATAATACTGCTAGAGAGTGTTTATTTTTTTTTTTAAAAAAATCCCAGATCCTGGAATAAGTCACTTCTTTTCTTAATATAGTTATATCAAGTATGTTTAGAGCTCTATATAGCTTGGGTCCAGATTACCCATGGGATGGTCTTCTCTCATATAATCTTTCCTGTGCACTAAGTCCCTCTGGGGGACATTTACTTCAGTCAATCAAAACTAATCTGACAACCATTACCCAGAGGACATTTACTGTGGCTGCCCCAAGATTATAGAATGATCAGCCAGAGGCAATTAATCAGCTGGATACACTCTCTTGAGTTTAAAACAACAATAAAGACCAGTGTTTTCTGGAAGACTTTTCCCCGATGATTTTTAAATTATTACACTTGAAGTATACATTGATTAACATGTATTCATTTTAAATGCTCTTTTTGTTGATCTTATGTGTCTAATTTGTTGTCGTTTCCCTTGATCCATAAGGAAAGATGGGTAAGAAATAAATATTAAATGTAATAGTAGTCAGGATATCCATGTAATATTTGACTGGGACAATACCTTCAGCATCATTCAAGAATTAGCAAGATACCTAGAGGAGCTTTTGCATTTCTGTCCTTAATCAGTGGGGGAAAGTGAGGGGTATTTAATTTAATCCACTACTTGGCATGATAAAAAAAAAATCTTGTCCAGGCACATTTTGTTTTAAAAAGAGTAAGGTTCTCTGCTTGAAATTAAAATGTAGAATGTAGGCCAGAATGGTAATTTAGGAAAAGAAAAGAGCTGAAAACCACACAGGAGAAAGCAAAGTAGAGATGTGGTTTCCATGACAACAAATCCACAAGAACTCTTTACATTTATATTGATTCTTATGACGGATGTGTGTGTTTGGGGCAGGCATGGTGGGCTGAGGCTGGCGAGTTAGGATTTATAATCTTATTACAAATTTGTCCCCACTTTGGAGCACATCTCAGAGCAGTATAAACCCACTGGTGACAAGAATGTGTGTTATGATGTAGAACAAGTAGCTTAAGTTGCATCATATTCCCTTTGAGTGAAGTCCCATGGGGCATATGGATGCATTTCATGGTCTGAAAATTGACTTAACACTGTATTACATTTCCTATTTGGATCAGGCTTCTAAGCAATACATGCTCATTTATACTGTGAGAAACAGACACATGTTAAGATCTGAAACCACCCTAAAATGTATCACATTCCCACTGAACACGTGGGATATGTGTGTGTGTGTCTTTAAGTTGCCTATCAACCTATGGCAAACCCATGAATTCCATAGGGCTTTCTTAAGCAAGGAATACTCAGAGGTGTTTTTTCCATTTCCTTCCTCTTAAAAATAGCCTATAGCATGTGGTATCCATTGGTGATCTCCCATCCAAGTACTAACCAGGGATGACCCTGCTTCTAAGATGAGATGTGTTCTGGTGCCTTTAGAGCATCCTGTAAAATATATAGTTGGGAAAATTAGGATGCAGACTTGTCTGATGCAGTTTCTCATGGTTGTGCAAAAGCTTGCATGCTAATTCACCTCTTTTCACAGATATATTGACCCAAAATAGGGACAATTTTCACAAATCTGACAGATTTCCACAGTTGTCATAGGAAGCTGCAAATTTTGGCTGTCCCTCCCTAATATAATCTAGTCTACAGCAAGGACAGTCCAGTACAGGTAAGGCATTGCATTTCCTTCAGTTTTGGTGGCACTATGTCCATACCACAGCCATCAAGTTATGAAATAGATCATGCTTTTTTATTATTGACTTTTAAAAACCCTTTTAAAAAATCCCTGCAGTTTTAGGTGGCTCCCAGGGTGGCTCACAAATAGCAGAAATAAGAGATCCTTTATATACTAGATTATTATTTAAAGATGACACAAAAAGGGCAGAGATTGAGTGGGAGAAAGGCAAGAATCAAAAAGTTAACACAACAGGCACTTGGATCTTGATGGCAAGCTTCAGAAGGCAGCATGTTCAGAAGTGCATGGAGCTGAATTATTAGCACATTTGAAGGTGGCTTCTGTTCTCTCTGGTGGAGTCAATGATGACAGTTGGTTACCAGACTGGCTGCCTCCCAAACGGCATTCTCCATGACTGCTCTCAGATTGTGGAACGACTTACCAGAAGAGATCCATCAAATCACCAACCTGGATAGATTTTAAAAAGCTATTAAGACAGATCTCTTCTGGCAGGCCTTTCCAGAATAGTTTCCACCCAGCACGAAAAAACCAAACCAACCATATATGCTGCATATTTTATATTATGCTACTCTTGCCTGTTGCTACTCTTGCCTGTTAATAGTTTATATAATACAGTGATTTTAACAATAATATGTTTAATTTTTTTAAGGGGGTTATGATGTTTTTATATTGCAAGCCACTCTGATTGCCTTATGGGAGAAGAGTGGGATATACATAAAAGTTTTATTTTATTTATTTATTTATTTATTTATTTATAAAAGTCAGATTTACATTTTGAGGGCTGACGTTGTGCAGTGGTTTAAGCACTGGACTATGTCTTTGGAAACCAGGGTTCAAATCCTGGCTCAGCTATGTAAACCCACTGGGTGACCTTAGCCTTGTCACACTCTCTCAGCCTCAGAAGATGGCAATGGCAAACTCCCTCTGAAGAAACATGCTAAGAAAATGCTATGATAGGTTCACCTTAGGATCTTCATTAGCAGTGGCTTCACTGAGGGGGGTATTGGGGTGTATAGTGTGTGTGGATCACACCAGTTGACACCCTAAGGGGAGGTGACACCACCACTCCTCAGACATCTGCATTTTAGCAGAAATGGGCTCTGGCATTTGTCTGTATCTCTTTAAAATGCTGAACAGGTGGGATGAGTGGGGTGATGCTCAGTGGGAGGAGAAAAGAGAGGCCCCAGAGTTTTTTTTTTAATAAAGAAATAAAATTTCATATTTTAATTTTTAATTTAATTTTTTTAAAAAAATCTTTATAAACATCACATTTTACCAATTTTTCACTTTAACCCCCTGAAACTATGTATATGTAGGCATATTTATTCAATGTTTATAATATCATAATTTAAAGGTATAAATTTAATTTTGCTAGTTGTTTATGTCAAAACTATTATGCATTCACTGATATGTGGGAATTACGACTTATAAGTAAATAAGGATTTACTTATCCTAAGGATTCTGTATGGTGTGGCATGGGAGGAGTTCAATGGGGAGGGGGCATGACACCATGAGTTACCACACTGGGTGACACCAGCCCTAGTGACATGACTGGTCATAAGTCAGAAACAACTTGCAGTCCCAACAACAATAAACAAGGAAATCCAAAAGTTCTATCAAATGGAGCTGAGTTTGGTAACCTCCATAAAGTATATAAAATCTGATAAAAATTTCTGGTCTTAATTTCCATATGTTCTGCTTTTGCAGGATCCCATGTACGGTATCTGTACCTCTGGTGAGCTTTTGCACAACCACAGTTGTGCACTATTGTTCCACAGTCACAATCCTCAACTATTTTTCATTGGTTTAAAAGCATGAAGCAGAAGCCAGTATATACTATGTGTTCCTCTCAGTGCAAAGTATAAGGTGACATGATATAAAGTGATGTGGAACATCCATGCTTGGATCTGCCAATTTTTGTCTATCAGAGAGGAGAGGAAAGCATGATAAGCCTTCCACAAAAAAAGTACATCTCATACAGCACTTTGGACTTGCTTGCTTGAAAATGAGTCTGGGGTGGCTAGTTTGGCATGATCCAGGGCTTGGAATATTTGTTTCAAAAGCCTAATTTGTTAAGATTTTACTTTGAGGGTCCCAAACACTTTTAACTATAATTCTTGGGGGAAAAGATCTATTATACTCCTTGTTATTAGTCTTCCCCACCTGGCAGTTTCCAGATTCCTTGTGCTGAAAACGCCATTTTTTATGCTGATCAATTATAGATTGATTTATTGATTGATTGATTGATTGAAACCCATGATTCAGTTTTTGTCTGGTAATGGTAGGATTTGTAATTTAAAACATCTGGAAATGGCCAGGCTTGGAACAACTATCCCAAAGCATGGTGTCATGCACATTTTATCACTGATCTCTATTTCTCTTTTTTCCTTCCCCATCCACCACACCTGGCAATGTGCATGCTATCATCTCATCCATCAAACAACATTGGCTAAATTATGCTGAATGCCATGCAACATAATTTTAAGAAGAGTTTCTGTAGGTCTCCCCCACCTTGGACAAGCTAGACTTTGTTGTGTGGGCTAGTTTATGCAGCCTCTGGACTTTTGGTAAGGGTCTGTCCAAAGTGAAAGGAAAGAAAATCAGTCCATTTCAACATTCTGAACATCTTCAAAAAGAGGCTAGACAGCTATCTGATAGGAATGATTTAGATGGATTTTCTGCACTGACCAGGGGTTTTGGACTCAATGGCTTATAGGGCCCTTTTCACGTCTATGATGCTATGATGCTATTAAGATGTAATGATTATTTAGTAAATAATGTTTTGACACAGCTATGGTGCCCTTTCAAGGGCACAAAAAAGGAGCTGCTTTTTGTGGCTCCTTTTCACACCCTCGAAAAACTAGATCAGGGCTGTAGCATGAGGTTGCTGCAGCCCCGATCTGACTATGAAAGGGGCGGTGTTCCACTGCCCCTTTGGGGTGGTCTATCGAGCCCCTTAGTCTTAAAGATCTGCAAGATACCTTTGCATACTGATCCAGACTAATACAGTGGTCCCCCGGGTTACGAAAGTAATCCGTTCCGGATTACCTTTCGTAACCTGAAAATTTTCGTAACCCGGGGGAGGCCTGGCCGGTGGCGTAGGGGAAGGGACGGCCTTCCAGCGGACCCGTGGGAAGGCCGTCCCTTCCCCTCCAAGGCCTGGGCGCCGGCGGAGGGGAAGGGACGGACCCATGGGAAGGTCGTCCCTTCCCCTCTGAGGCCTGGCCGGCGGCAGAGGAGAAGGTACGGCCTTCCCGGGGACCCGCGGGAAGGCCGTCCCTTCCCCTCTGAGGCCTGGGCGCCAGCGGAGGAGAAGGGACGGCCTTCCAGCGGACCCGTGGGAAGGCCGTCCCTTCCCCTCTGAGGCCTGGCCGGCGGTGGAGGAGAAGGGACGGCCAGCGGGAAGGCCGTCCCTTTCCCTCCGAGGCCTGGGCGCCAGCGGAGGAGAAGGGACGGCCTTCCCGCGGACCCGCGGGAAGGCTGTCCCTTCCCCTCCAAGGCCTGGCCGGCGGCAGAGGAGAAGGGACGGCCCGCGGGAAGGCTGTCCCTTCCGCTCCGAGGCCTGGGCGCCAGCGGAGGAGAAGGGACGGCCTTCCAGCGGACCCGCGGGAAGGCCGTCCCTTCCCCTCCGAGGCCTGGGCGCCAGCGGAGGAGAAGGGACGGCCTTCCAGCAGACCCGCAGGAAGGCCGTCCCTTTCCCTCCGAGGCGCTTTTTCCCCCCCGTATCCCGGGGGATCCTTCGGATCCCGGGGGATACTGTAGCGGTCCCGCCGGTTTCGGATCCCGGGGTTTTCGTAACCCGGGGGATTCGTAAGCCGGGGGACCACTGTATGGCTTTGTCTTCAAGTAAAGCACATGGAACAATGGGCTGTATGGGCCTTTAGTATGCCCCGGCAAGGCTAAACTTATGCTCTTTTACAAAAGGAAGATGTTGCAAAAGGTTCATTTTTCTTGTTCTTGGAACACAGTAGACCCAGCATGGTGTAGTGGTTTGAGTCTTGAACTATGACTCTAGGGACCAGAATCCGAATCCCCATTTAGCCATGGACATTCAAATAGGTGACCTTGGGCAAGTGACCCTTGCTCAACCTCAGAAGAAAGTAATGGTAAATCCCCTCTGAACACATCTTGCCAAGAAAACCCTGTGATAGGTTCACCTTAGGGTCACCATGAGTTGGAAACAACTTAACGGCACACAACAACAACAGCATAGCTGATTCTCAATGTACATTTACATTGTCCCAGTTAATAATAATAATCATCATCATCATCATCATCATCTTTATTTCTAGCCCGCTCCTCTGTGAGTACAATCGGAACTGGGTAAAACAAGATTAAAACATACAAATTAAAACACTTCATTGACCCATTCCCAGCTACCCACCCCTTAAAAATAAATTAAATTAGCAATAATTTAAAATCAACAACATTAAAAACATGATTCATCCGCCATAGTTCTTACATTGAGGAAAAAATAGCACCAGGCAAGGGGTCAAATTCAATTTATAGGTCCCATTCGGAGCTGGGATCTAAGAGGTGTCAGGGAAGGCCTGCTGGAAGAGATGCATCTTCAGAGCTTTTTTAAAGCAATCAAGAGATGTTATAAGGCGCATCTCATCCGGCAGACCATTCCAAAGTTTGGGAGCGGTCGTGGAAAAAGTCCTCTGGGAGGTCTGCAACAGCCTAGTTTTCACAGGCTGTAGCAGGTTCCTCCCAGAGGATCGGAGTGTGCGGGGGGGTTCGTACGGGGAGAGGCGGTCCCTGAGATAAGGTGGACCCAAGCCACGTAGGGCTTTAAAGGTTAAAACTAGCACCTTGTACTGCGCCCGGATACTAATTGGCAGCCAGTGGAGAGCCTTGAGCACCGGTGTTATGTGCTCTCTCCTTGATGTTCCAGTTACAAGCCTGGCTGCCATATTTTGGACCAGTTGAAGTTTCCGGGTTAAGCACAAGGGTAGCCCCATGTAGAGCGCATTACAGAAATCCAGGCGTGAGGTTACCAGAGCATGTACCACAGTTTCCAGGTCCCTCATGTCCAGGAAAGGGCGCAGCTGGCGTATCAGCCGAAGCTGATAACAGGCACTCCTGACCGTCGCATTCACCTGACAGGTCATGTGGAGCGACGAATCTAGGAGTACCCCCAGACTGCGAACACAGTCCTTAGAGGAGAGTGTGACTCCATCCAGGACTGGAGACTGTATTCCCAAGCCTGGTTTTGGGCCTGTAACTGTTAGTACCTCCGTTTTGTCTGGATTCAGTTTCAATTTGTTTTCCCTCATCCAATCCATTACCGCCGCAAGACAGTCATTAAGAGGAGAGACGCCATCTGAAGTCTGTGCTGACGATCTGGACATGGAGAGGTATATCTGAGTGTCATCAGCGTACTGAAGACACTGAGCTCCATGCCTCCGAATGACCTCACCCAGCGGCTTCATATAAAATGTTAAATAGCATCGGGGACAGGATGGCGCCCTGAGGGACGCCACAATTAAGCTCAATTTTGGAAGAGCAACTGTCCCCGAGCCTCACCCTTTGGGATCTGTCAGAGAGGAAGGACCGGAACCACTGAAGAGCGGTGCCCCCGATCCCTACCTCCCTCAGCCGATCCAAGAGGATGGAGTGATCTATAGTGTCAAAAGCCGCAGAGAGATCCAAGAGCACCAACAGGGTCACACTACCCCTGTCAATGCTCAAGCGGAGGTCGTCAGCCAATGCAACCATGGCGGTCTCAACTCCATGTCCTGCCCTGAAGCCGGTTTGAAATGGATTGAGATAATCGGTTTCATCCAAGACAGCTTGGAGTTGGGAGGCGACTGCTCTCTCGATCACCTTGCTCAGAAATGGGAGCAAGGACACTGGTCTGTAGTTGTTCCTGTCCAGGGGATCAAGGGAAGGTTTCTTCAGGAGAGGATTGACAGCCACCTCCTTCAGACACGATGGGACCGTGCCCTCCCTGAGGGATGCATTGATCACATCCCGAAGGAATGTTCTCAATAAATCCCCTCCCTGGACGACCAGCCAAGATGGACATGGATTGAGGGAGCATGTCGTCTTCCGAGTACTGCCAAGGAGCTTGTCCACATCATCGGTACTCACCGATTGAAACTCATCCAGTAAACTGACAGCAACAGAGTTGCTGGGCACCTCGCCAATGGATTCTGACAAAACATTGGCGTCCAAGTCGTCTCTTATCTGAGAGATTTTATCTGCAAAATAGGTGTTAAAGGCGTCACAGCAGGCTGTCGTCGGGTCAAGTAGGGGGTTCGGCGCAGGAGGAACCTGCATCAGTTCCCCCACCACCCTGAACAGCTCTGCTGAACGGGACTCTGCAGACGCAATGCGTGCAGAGTAGAAGAGTCTCCGCGCTGCACGCAAAGCCTCCCGATAGGCGCGAAGATGCTGCCTATGGCGAGTTCTGTCGGACATGAGGCGAGTTTTCCGCCACTTGCGCTCTAGTCGTCGTCCAACCCGCTTCATCTCTCTGAGTTCGTCTGTGAACCAGGGTTTACGATTGGGAGCGGGTTGGAGAGGACGCTCAGGGGCGATCGCATCGATAGCCTTGGGAAGATCGGTGTTCCAAGTATTCACCAAGGTTTCGACTGGATCACCAGCGTTACCAACCATTAATCCCTCTAAGGCCTTCTGGAAACCAATTGGATCCATTAGCCTTTGAGGGCGGACCATTCTAATGGGTCCACCACCCCCGGGGGGACGGAAAGTGGCTTTCAGTTCCATCTTGATCAGGAAGTGATCCGTCCATGACAGTGCGGAGAGGAAGTGCAGTTTATAGAGGAAGGCCTGCTTTTGCCTGCTGAGAAGGGGATGCATGAGGGGAGGAATTAAATGGAAAAATTACAATTTTGATGTGGCTAGAAGAGGTTTCCTTTGCTTGCTTAGGTGGGTGTGATCAACTGGAGCCTATTTTTCTTTATGTGGCAAGCCTGGTGAAGATAGCAGGAGATGTGCTGACTCTCTTTCTGTCGTGAGTTCTTCACCTGCTGCAGAAGGCAGACCTCCCCACCCCTTGATATGCTCCCCCACTCGGAAGCATGCTGGAGCAGATAGAGTAGCAGAATACAGTTCTTATCGGTTGCTTTCTATCTTTGTGCTTCTTAGAAAAGGAACGGTCATTTAATGGCAAGCCCATTCATCCCAGCTTGGGACCAACAGTTGCTGCTTCTAATCTTCTGAACCACTTCAGGAGCATCTACACATTTCTTTAGCTCAGGGCTAAGCTCTGGTGTTTTATGCTTTGAACCAATTTAAAATTAGTAATAGGTTGGGTAAAATCACTAAATTGGTGGCTACTTCATCTTCATTGCAATTCATCCTCTTGATCTCCATTGATTTCCTATGGAACCATTTCCACGTTTAAATCATTTGGGATTTACATCACAAGTCCAGGACCACAATCTGATGTAAATTGAGAGCCACTTGTATATGAAAAAAAAGTAAATAAAGTTTTAACTGCTAGTTGGTCATGTCACCCTAGCCACAATGTGGGTGACCTTTCCCACTCTTAAGCCATTACTCCTTGCTAAGAGATAGAAACTGGTGATTTTCAGATATAGCCATTGCTGAATAATACAGTCATTCTTAGGAGCATACCAAATATATACTGCAAATGCTCTTTTTTAAAACTGGTATTTATCTAGCAGAGTGCCTCTTTAAGCACAAAGCACATATCAGAACATAAACGATTACGATAATAAAGCAACAATAAAAAGAATTCACTTTTGGTTAAATTACACCTTTCATCTTGAAAGGTCACAAAGTGCTCTAGCAAATTCAGTAATAATGCAAGCTGCTATCTTGAGTACATCAACAAATGGAGAATACAAAGTTAAAAACCTCCCCACCCCCCACGACCCACTCCACAACATTTTGCAACTCCTGACTCATTCTTGTTCGTTGCCTTTCTGGTTGAAATCCTGCTGTTTCCATTGCAACATCTGAACAAACCTCTACATTATTCATAGGGAAAGTTCTACTTATGAGCCAAACACCTTTTCAGCTTCTTGTTACTCTACATGGCAACTCCTGAACTTGGGATATAGGGTACAGGACTAACATAAACAGATCCATGCCGTACTTGGGTATTATTCACTCCACCGAGGCTGGAGAGTACCTTTAACTGAATGCTCATGTTAAGACCTTTCCTACATGGGTGGTAGTCTTGAGGGTGCTTGGTGTTTGTGCTGACCCTGGTCTGCTATGTAGAGGGAATGCATTTATGTGGTATCATAATTTGGCTATTGAACAAGGACTGGGAGACCCAGGTTTGAATTCCTCCTGGGTGAAATGTACTGGGTGACCTTGGGAAAATCACACTCTCTCAGCCTCATGGAAGGCAATGGCAAACAACTTTTGAACAAACTTTGCCAAGAAAACCCCATGATAGGTTCACTGAAGAGACTCTATGTCTGAAACAACTTGAAGGCACAAACCAAATGATAAGAAAATTAGACAAATGGAACACACAAGTGTATTTACATTTCTGTTTAATTTTAAATGCACAGCAGCAGTGTTTAGGTTGAATATTGTAATGAATCAGCATTAGAAAACAGAATATTATTAATAGGTACAACATTTCAGATGAATAAGAACCAAAACTTATACTGAAGTATATTTAGAACTTCAGACCATCACTGATATGATGTGCACACAAACATAGAAAAACAGAAGCTGAAGAGGAAGCAAAGAATTTGGATGTGGGAAGATACAAGCTGGGAAAATCTTTGTTTCTAATTAAAATTAAAACAAATATATTGTGTTTTTATGGTACGGTAAACTATTACTGTTAAGAAACGTCAAAGAAATAGATCCAGAGGAGCTATCTTGGTCATCAGACTCTTGTTTGTTACTGGCTAAAAAGTCAAAAGTTACATTTTTTTGGACTACAGCCCCAGAATCTCCTGCCGACAGATTGCCGGCCATGTAGTTCTAATAGTAATATTTTCAAGCTCTGTATTGATTAAAGGTACCCACTGAATGCAACCACTGAATTATATATATTCCTTCCCCAATGCAGATTAGAAATTACTACTCATCACTGGAACATAGTCCAAGCAAAGTGGGGCTTATCCCACACTTGGACCAAAGACTGCTATTCATACCACTAAATTTAAAAAATATATGGTGAATTAAATAGCATATCGCTTGTACATCATAATAATTTAAGGATTATTCTCCAAGGGGGGAAGCAGGAAATTAGTAGGTTCACATCTTGGTCTAGAACTATTCAACATCTCCTTCTTCAGTTTATATTTCTAAAGTGTTAAAAAAAAAGAGGATCAAAATTTACAAATGGTCTTGGTAATCTGAGTAAATAAAGTACCTTTAGCTGAATGCTCATGTTAAGACCTTTCCTACATGGGTGGTAGAAATAAATAAATAAAGACAAATGTAAAATTTTCAGTTTTCATTCGTGAATTAGATATTAGGCTTCTTAAAAGTAAAAATACCTAGCCTTTTATCTAGATGAGCACTAAACATTTATAAACAGAGGTGGAGATGAACTCTCAATCAATGGATCTGCTTATTACATAGATAGATAGAGAATGATAGAAAATGTGTCACTTCCCAAAAGAGATGAGGCGAGATGTGGCAAATGTTGATAATATTCTCTGCATAGAAGTGAGATTCACATTCCCTGTTGTTTTCAAGGAGGGAATGATTGCATTTAACATCTATTCTGAGCTCTACTCAATTGCCCTAACACTGACTTAGCATTTTGCTTCTGAATACAATTTGATGGCATTTCCTTTTCTAGTCCTTGTTCTGTATCAACCTCTTCTACTGCTCTTCCATTCAAGAGATATGATTGGCTCTTTCTCATTTCTTAAAAAAAATGCATAGCTCATCAAAAAGTCATTTTGCAACCTTCACAAAAAAAAAAGGTATTTGGGATATCATGGAAGGGTAGCAAAATTATTTAGTTTAATTTTTGTGTACTATTTACTCCCAAGGAGTGGCACTTGTGAGATTTTGTGCTTCAAGTGGCAAAGTAACTTGCATCCCAGCACAACATAGGACTTCAGTTATATACACAGTTCTTTTAGCGCTAATATATTTAATAACTCTAAAGACACTTGCTCCTGAGGGCCAAGCAATCTATCTTGCCAAACCGTGTAGCATAAATACATAATCAGATATGTCTGAGATTTTTCTCATAGAAGGGAATTGGTTAGTGCAGCAAGAGTTAACATAGATAGGCTTGATGCTGCATCCATTGTTTATTGTTTTTGTTTTTTTGGGGGGGGTGGATGGCATCTCAGAAAGAGTCAAGAAGAGGAAGAAATTGCCTTTGGGTTTGGAACATTATAAGCACTACTCAGTGAGTGGGAGAATTTCAGTATGATAACAGTACTCTGAATTCCAACATAAAGGTTTTCTTAAGGAATTAGAATTCTTTACAAGAAAAAATTTAAAGACTATTGGTTGTACCAACATACTATGGTTGTGTTGAATGCATTCCATTGTGCATATTTATGTAAATTTTATATTTATTTTAGAAAAAAAGCACTTTCAATGTAATTGTGGCTTTGTATTGTGTTGGGATAGAGGTTTTTAAGACCATACATTGTTTACTTTGTGTCTACACATCATGCCAAGATAAGGTGGCATGACCTGTGTACTATGCATCTTGGCCTACAAGGGGGAACACTTATTGTCTGCCTCAGACAAAGAAGACAAAGAAATGTTAGACCCACTCTGGAGTCTCAGTTGTAGACCATGTAGAACTTTGAAGTTGAAAGGTTTCCTATTTTAAACCCTGGAGATTCAGTACTTGTCAGTGCAGTAAGACAGAGCAGTGCTGGAAGTCCAGTCATACTTAAAAACCATATAAAGCTCAGTTCAAGTGACCAAATGAAGAGGCGGAACTGTATCATCAATCCTGCCTTGATTCTATCTTACGCAAAGCAACTGGAGGGTGTAGGAGTGACAGGAAATAAATGAACATTTATAACATTTATATAAATGAATATTTATATTGCAGAATGTCTTCCATTCACTAGCCAGTTTCAAAGTCACCAACAGAAGGCGTATTCTTCTGCATCCTGACTCTTTCCTAGGGTGAAAGATGAAAGAACAGAGCATGGGATATGCTCCAGAATACTACATATGTCTACCCAAGACTGAATTCCCAGTGATTTAAATGAGGCTTAATTTTAATAGTGCAATCCTTTGCATCTACGCTCAGAAATAACTTCCATAGTATCTAGTGGGTCTTAAATTGAAGAAAGCATATGTTGGATTCCAGTCCTACTTAACTGTTCATTAGCTGTTTGACGACTGGTTAATTACAAGTGAAAAAATATTGAATATAGCTTGAATGTCAGGGGGGATATTTCATATGGATAACTTTGCAAATTTGCAAGAAGCATCTGTTAAGTCCACACCAAAAATAACAAGGTGTACAGAAAATAGCTATAGCATTTGCAGTTCTAGGCACCTTGCTATTCTTGACATTTTCGTAAAAAGTTCATAATCTGCTACAATGAATGGATCAATCAACCAATTATAACTATTTAGACAATAAACAAATGCAGTAGAAACTGACAGAAATGTTCTAGCTAATCTCTGTGTTGGGTATTGATTATTGATTGGATAGACTGTCTGTGTGCGTGCAAAATAATTTACAAGAAGTCATAATGCAAAATTGGCCTTGGCCTTGGATTACCATATGATAAATTAGAAGGGATTTAGTTAAAACTGGAACATGATAGGAGGGCAGTCATCTGTTCAGCAGTCAGGAATGGGAAGAATATAAAGGAAGATGCAGGTGCACAGTGGCAATCTCCTTGTATCTAAATCATCTAAACTTAATTTTAAAAAGAAAATATTCATTCTGAATTCATTTCAGGAAGGATGATAATGAACTAAATAAGCATAATTGTATTCCCAGAAAATATAAGGAAAGGCGGGCATAAAATGAAAATAGAAGAATAATTTCATGGAAAACCTGCAGCATAGCTAAAACAAACACATGTCATTGCAAATGCAGTTTAATTCTGGTTACCTAGCTTCCGGCCTATTAAGAGAGTACTTGGAATGCTTAATACCAGAGCATGGGATTTATGCAAAGGATAAATTTGTATGGACAGACAAAATTACAGCCCTCCATGTAAAGACATTATAGAGTAAATTTTCCATTAACAATAACAGAACTCACCCTTTCTATGTCACACACACTGTCCCAGAAATTTCCCCTTGTGCCCAAGGAAAGAAATGGCACTAGTATTTGGTCTTTCCTAGGAGGATTGTGCTGGGAGTGGATGTAGGGAGTTGAGGATGTAGTTAGGGAAGTAGGTTGACATAACTTAGAATACAGCACACAAACAGTTAAGATCATCTTCATGTAAACAGAACCCTGCAGAGACATGAGAAATCATTGTAGTTTGGTAGGGATGCTGAGGAGATTCAGGGGTTTCACAAGCCTTCCATAAATGATTTATGAACCAGGGAAGAGGAGGCAATGTAATTTACAAAGAGATCCATTCTTGTAAATGTTTAAATTGAACAGCCAGGCAAAAGTGTCCTATATACATGTGCTGTAGGTATCATTCAAATCAGAGGAGACTTATGGGACTGAATGGCAGTGTTCTGGAATAAGTGGTTTTATTGCAGTCTCTTACCACAAATAGGTCCTTAGAGAAGTGGAATTGAGCAAACTGTCAAACAGATCAGAGCAATGACTGCACACAGCTAAAGTAATCTCTCCCTAAGCTGCAGCTTCTTCAATCCTGAATGAAGGTGTGCATATGTTCCATTCTAAGCATATGGATTGAGTCCTAAATTTATCAGAAGCATGGTTAGCTTTTAATATAGTTTATGACGAAAATAGATTCCAAAGTTAACAGAATCCAACCATTTCTTTCTATCCAGAGACAGAAAGTGCTAAAACTGCCAGATGTTAGCCAGTTGTGAATACTCAAGACACTTGAATACTGATCTTGGCTTTGCTCCTGGATGCTCAGGTGGTAGCAACCATGTCCAGGAAGCCTCTTACCCAGACTAGCTTGGTGCTGCAGTTGGTTTCATTGCCAAAGAGGTGGTCACAGTACTGCGTGCCTTAAATCAAGGGTTTATTTATTTCATTAATTTACATCCCATCTTACTGCCAGCATGGGACAACTCACATCAAATGGAAAAGAAAGTTCAGCTAAAACCTATTGGATCCAAAAGTTTAAAACCATTAATATACAGTTTAGAATTTTGAAAAAAAAATCCTAAATTACAAAAGTTTAAAATATAGTAAAAAAAAAAGAAAAGAAAAGAAAAGAAAAGAAAAGAAAAAGTAAAGCATAATATGGGAAGCCAGTGGGTGACCCTGGGTAAGTCACACTCTGCCTCAGAGGAAGGCAAAGGCAAAATCCCGCTGAACAAATCTTTCCAAGAAAACTTTGTGATAGGTTTGCTTTAGGGTTGCTGTAAGTCAGAAACAACTTGAAGTCACACAACAGCAGCAATAACAACAATAACAACAACAACAACGCACCTCATTAAAAGATCCTTCTGCCACAGTAATTTAAGAGCCAAGTCTTTGCTTGCCTGAAAAAATAAACCAAAGAGGGAGCCAACCAAGCATTTCATAGAAGATAATTCCACAACTTGGAAGGAGCCACTGAGAAGGCTCTCTCCCTTGTACTAACCAAATGTGACTATGGCAGAATAGAGAGAAAGCAGTTGGGCAGGTTCCACAGTCTTCCAGATTGTAGAGTTGCCAGGTGAAAAACAAAACAGGGCTCCTGTAACACTTTAATACCACTCACAGAACGGTTAGGACAGGGGCTATTGTGGTTCAATAGTGAGTCCAGGATGTGTTTATCAGCTATTTATAAAACAAACAAATAAATAGAATTCAAAGACATAGCCATGTTAGTCTGGGAAGTAGTATGCAAAGTGATCTTCAAGCAACTTTGAGGCTAACTGAAAGAGAGAAGTTGGTAGCATGAGCTTCAGTCTACTTCCATAATCTGTGGAAGTAGGCTACAAAAGCTCATGTTAACAAATGCTCCCTTTCATTTAGTCTCAAAAGTGCTACAAGATCCCTTTGCATACAAATAAATAAATAAATAATATATAAACTATTACATTATGCTACACCTTACAAGATCTTTATCCTTGTATTACACTTGTTAGTCTGAGTTGTGTGTTGTTGTTGTTGTTGTTTTCAGGTTTTACTAAACTGAGCACACACATTCCAGAGTTCTCTGCTTTAAAAAATCATTTTGTGTTTTCTACGTCAATAATAAATGTTTTTCTCTTGTTGGCTGGCCACACACATTTTATCACACTCTGATGTTGCCAAGCCACACATGTCTTAGGATGGATCATAGAATCATAGAATCATAGAGTTGGAAGAGACCACAAGGGCCATCCAGTCCAACCCCCTGCCATGCAGGAACTCCAATCAAAGCATCCCCGACAGATGGCCATCCAGCCTCTGCTTATAGACCTCTAAGGAAGGAGACTCCACCACCCTCCGAGGGAGTGTGTTCCACTGTTGAACAGCCCTTACTGTCAGGAAGTTCCTCCTAATGTTGAGGTGGAATCTCTTTTCCTGCAATTTGTATCCATTGTTCCGCATCCTAGTCTCTGGAGCAGCAGAAAACAAGCTTGCTCCCTCCTCAATATGACATCCCTTCAAATATTTAAACAGGGCTATCATATCACCTCTTAACCTTCTCTTCTCCAGGCTAAACATCCCCAGTTCCCTAAGGCGTTCCTCATAGGGCATGGTTTCCAGACCCTTCACCATCTTAGTTGCCCTCCTTTGGACATGCTCCAGTTTCTGCTGTAGAAATAATGCAATTTGCCTGCACTTTAACTGTCATGGCTCCATCTTACATGATACCCAGCCAGAACGGTTTCATGGCTATGCTGGCTAGGAGATTCTGGGAGCTGGTGTTCCAAAATGTAACTTTCCCAAGCTCTGCTCCAAGGTTCTGCGCTCCATCAGTGGTCTCATATGGATGCCATCTTAGATTTAGGTTTGTGTGGGACCATGTGAATGGGACCTCTGTGTACTGTGGGGTGCTGATCATGTGAGGCACTATTGCACTAATCATGTGAGATATATGAAACTGCCCGTCTCTAGTTGCAAATAGGCTCTTCTATTTGTGCAAATGGTTCAAATGTATAGTAACTTAAAGATGCTATTCTAGTGGAAGAAAATCAATGCAAAATATAGTTCAAAATATACTGTGCTAAATTGAGCTTATTTTCCACTGGTGGGAATATTCCCTGAGTAGAGTTCTCACAATTGTCCTATTAGGCACAACAGGTTTAGTACTTAAGAATTGAACTCGATGAGAGAAAAACTCCATTCATTCCCTCTCATCTGCAGTGGAGACCTTAGCAGCATCTATGTATCACTGTTCTAGGAGGCCCCAAAACCATCTGCTCTTCACCATTCTGGCACTCCTGTATCAGAGGTCTCCTGCAAAAGAGATGCGCTTTTCTTTCTTCAGGAACCTATCATATTTATATCACATCAGGGAGATGTTGCCCCCCCCCCCAGCACCACAAGCTGGCTCCATAAAGCAACATGTGATATCGAAGTCACGGGATTCTATGTACATCCTGTATTTTGATTAACATATATCTTTCATCATGAGCCAGTATTCATTATGGGGAAACACTCATCCAAGTATCCATAGTGCAAAGAATCCTATGTAATACTTATGCTTCAGGTTGTTTTTTTAAAAAAAATTATTTTGTCATGATAAACATTATTAGAAACACGGCATCTTTGTAAAACAGTGAAAATTACTATCTGTGGCAGCCTATTTTGCAAAATCCTTGGTCCCCATTTCACTGGAACACATAGTCTTTTTATTTTTAACTTCTGTGGCATATAGGGGCTGAACGGATAGTTAGGATAAAGCAGCTGTAACCTGCATTTTCTGGAAGTGGTTCAAAACTCCACTGGCTGCATTGGCTGCTCTCAAGGCAGCCCGAATGGGCATGTTCCAGCTGCATGGCGTATAGTCACTGGATGTTGTTGCTTCCACACTATGTACGTGCAGCATTGCACAAACACACCACCAGTGGCTGCCTAGATGCCATCGTGAAACTATTTTCTTCAGAAACCCTACTTCCCAGCTATGCACTTCTACAACCCCAAAGAGCAATCTGTCTTCCTTATAGTTTTTCCTTTCTTTTTTTAAATCAGCCATGAAACATGCAGCTCATGTGCTCCTTGGTTTTGCAGATGCCTTGTTAAGGTGCAGACATCACACAGGCAATTAGGGGCCAGCATCAGTCAAACAGTCCCTGCTAATATCCTACTTTCCATCTGTGGGTGCTATGTTGGAGAAAAGGTCCATAGATACCATGGACTGCTAAAAACAAACTAAATAATGGATGCTAAAGCAAATCAAACCTGAACTCTCCCTAGAATCCAAGACAACTAAACTGACAATATTGCACTTTGGCCATACCATGAGAAGAAAATAATGCTTGGGAAAGTAAAAGGCAGTAAGAAAAGATGAAGACCACATTCAAGATGGATAGATTCAGTTAAAGGAGGGAGCAAGCTTTTTTTCTTCTGCTCCAGAGAACAGGTCCCAGAACAATGGATGCAAGCTCCAGGAAAAGAGATGCATGTTGGGATGCTACTTCAAATGAATTGTATTCTTTAAGTGTGTGCACCTGACAGCCATACAGCATCTAGGAAATTATTTTGCTGACGAATACTTGGATGGCTGCGGAGATTGATCCTGCATGGTTGGACTGGATGGCCTTTGTGGTCTCTTCCAACTCTGTGATTCTGTGATTTGTATCTGCAAGACCTGAGCAGGTTGACTGTTGCAAGGGCAACCTGGAGGTCTCACATTAATAGGGTTGCCATAAGTCAAAGTTGATTTGAAAGCAGTTAACAACAACAAAGTGCTATGCTTGGAGAACAAGAGATAAGAGACTTTTATAATTGAAGAAGTTAGGTTTAAAACGGCCTTTTTCTTAAACCAAGAAGCCATTGCTCATTTGCTTTGGTTTTAAAGAGTACATGATGAGTAGCAATTTTCAGAAAACCAAGACAGTGTCTATTTAGTTTATTTATGGGAGTTTTTCTAACCTAACCCATATCAACAGATCTCAGGTCAATAAAATCACCTCAGAGGACTGTAAAGCAATTAAAATGCAATAAAGCCCTTCATATTCACAGATTCTTCAGTCACAGATTCAACTATCCACAGCTTGAAAAATATTTTTAAAAATATAAATTCTAAAAAGCAAAGCTTGATTTTGCCATTTTACATAAGGAATACCATTTTACTATTGTGTTTAATAAGACTTGAGGATTCATGGTCTTTGGTATCCACAGGGGTCCTGGAACCAAACCCCAGCAGATACCAAGGGCCCACTATAATCTAAAACAGTTTAAACACTTTTTATAATTTGAGCAAAACAACTTGCCCCCAGGAAACTGAAAAACTGGAGACCAAGCTATGATCTTCATGGATGCTGAAGGCAGCTAGATTTTAACTTGCCATCAAAATGAAGACAGTTTCAGGGTCAACCAGGGCTCCAAATGGTGGATATCCCACAACTGGACTGCTGTTAGTCAATTCATTATGACACAAATAGAGGGGTGAGGAAATGATACAACAACTCCACATGCATGTCATATGGGGCTGATGGGACTTATAGGCCAAACGATTCAGAAGGCCCAAGGTCCATCAGCCCTGAGATAAGTTAGCTGAAAGAGTTTTATGCATTTTGCAGTACACTCTCTTCAGTTTCCTAGAAAGCTGCCAAATAACTTATTTTATAGATAGAAAAAATGATTTTCCATTGCTGGTAAATTACCAGTGAACCACAATATGCACAAAACTTTCTTGTCCTACAGAAAGTATCTCATGGACTGCCACTTATCTTTGTGCCAATGGATATGGGCCTCTGAAAACATCCTTACGTAAATTGTTTGCAGATGAAACTGAGAGAAAGCTGAGAGCATAACAATAAGTTGTTTACATTTTTAGCTGCAAATGACTTTTGTCGCATCAAACTCTTTTAGAACACCCAATGGTGCCACTTCCTTAATCAATGCAATTATGAGAAATGTCACTTACCTTTGTAGTTCTTAAAGGAGCAAATCCTCAGTCCCTTCTGGAAATTAATCACCCTTACTGAGGATATCCCATCAAGTTAATACACGTAGTAAAATGAAATGATCACATTCTGAGTCTGCCTCTGTGTTGTTGTTCTTGTTGTTGTTGTATATTGACTCTTGGGTTCAGCCATCTGGAAACTGTCAAAAGGTTTTAGGCCAAGGTGCCCTACTCGATAAATTATACAGAATATTGAACCATGCTGGGGGAGCAAAATAAAGGCATTGCCTCCCCGCCCCCCAAATTCTCCCCTGTGTGAAATTTTCCTTCAATCCCCAAATTTCTAGCATTGCAGTAACTTAAAAATTCAATTGAGCCATTAGAAATAAAGTTTAGGCATCCAAAGAAAAAGGGCAGGGAAAGTGACCAAGGAATGCGAAACACAGAAAATAGAAGGGTCCTAGGGGTGAACGATTTTGAGTATCTTACTCTCTGTAATGCTAGAAATTTGGGGACAGAAGGAAAATTTCATGGGTGGTTTGGGCAGAATTCTCACCAACAGGTAGAAGGGTTGGCCACCTGTCCAATAGATACACACCTTAATTGAAGATATCATTTTATTGCCTCCTTTTTTCTCCTCATGGGGCTGGCAACTGGTCGACTGGCCTCCATCACCATAACTTGAAGAGCAGCAGTTAGTAGGGAAAAATATGTAACATCATGCCACAAATCAACTATTAAGTCTTGTAGAGCAAATCATTCTTAAATGTGCAGCTGTCAAGGCAGCACCACTTCTTCTTCTGCGAGTTGTATGACAGTACTACATCATATCATCCATGGCCACCAAATCCATTTCTCTGGCACCCATCCTTCTCTAACCAAAATGGCAAGACTGACATTTTATTTGTTTATTATTTAATTTCTGTCTCAACAGGAAACCCAAGGAGGCCTACAGCATAGATTAAAACAAAATGCAGCTAAAAGCAATGATAAAAAGCAAACGGAAACGATATAAACAATTCTATTTTTTTTTAAAAAAAAAAAAAAGATCAAATTTTAGTTTATAACTAAATTGTGGCTTGTATGAATTTACCACACAGGCAGGAGATGCCACCAGACTCAGGGATACCTCAAGGTATACATAAATACAAAAAAGGGTTTAAATATGACTAAAGGAATACGACTTTTGATCAAGGTTCTCTGAACTCTTATATGTGTCATTTAAAAAATATTAAGAGAAATATGACTAATGGAAGGTACAAAACACTCTCCAAGGAAGGAATGGAGTGTCTTGAAAAGGAGGAGTATACACCATAACATTTTTTTTTTGTTTTTTGGAGACCATACTTCTTCTCATGGTTCTTCTCTTTCATTGGAAAGCATATTTCTTCTCTTCTTCATGGTGCATTCATGAGGAAACCTACTTCACTGGATAAACCATAGGCTGGTGCTTGGACAGATCATATGCTATTGTTATCAAAATAATTTCCGGGCACTAGATATAAACAGTGGTAACCATTAAGTTCTCATTCTCAAGACTATTTAAAATCAAGATAGAGGAAAACTCACTACTAAGTAATTCTGTAGAGAAATTTTGCAGAGAAAGTGAGGAGACAGAGATAATTCAAATATATATGATGGTGATCAGCCATCTTCTCCAAGCAGTTTGCATCTGCAGCTGTGCTAGCAACAAGGGAAAATATCTTCAAAAGAAAAACAAACAGTATGTAACAAAATAAACCAATCCATACCAAACAAACAGTATGGATAAAAAATGCAACTGACACCACAGGAAACTAATCGCTCACTGCAGCTGCTGTAGTTTGGAAGCTGACCAAAGACACGGCTTTCAGTCCAGTCTTGTGATTTTTCCCCCCCTCTGATGATGTTAAGGAGTTTGTGAAAGCAGAAGACATTTCCTATCACACAACAGAATTCAGTGTGTTATGATGGGGGTGAGTGTGGCTAGGAGAAGAGCTTGGCTCCAAATGCCGCTTGAATTACAAGGAACATTGAGTGGTGCAAAGCATGAGGCAGACAGTCGACTGAAAAAGGCAATGCCATTTTTGTATGCATTATCAGTGGAGCTGCTCTTGGGGAAACTGCAGTGACAAGAGATTTTATTTATTTTTTACTCTGAACAACTGGCCTTTATTGCTGGCAAAATCATACAGTTATTCTATCTATTAAAGAAAAACCCTGAAAATGCTTGAGACTGTGGATGGATCCAATAGTTTGTAGTGAAGGTTGAGGTAATCAAAATCCATCCACCAAATGCTTGCTTAAATAAAAATGTCTTCAGCTTCCAGTGAAAAGAGATGGGGCTGATCTGACCTTCCATGGAAAGGAGTTCCACAGTTTGAGGGCAGCCACAAAGAAGGCTGTCTCCTGAGTCTTCACCAACCACTAAGGTGGTGGGACTGAAAGAAAGGTGTCCCCTGCCAATCTTAGTGCTTGGGCTGGCTTGTATAGGGAGCTATGGCCCTTCAGATAGTCTGGACCCAAGCCATTTAGAGCTTCAAAGGTCAAAGCCACCACCCTGAATTCTGCCCGGGAACAGACCAGTAACCAGTACAGTTGTTTCATCAGGGGAGTCACATGGTTCCTGTAGCTAGCCCCAGCCAACAGCCTGGCTGCAGCATATTGAACCCACTGAAATTTCTGAACCGTTTTCAAGGGTAGTCCCACATAAAGCTGATTACTGTAGTCCAAACAGAATGTAACTAAGGCATGTGTCACTGTAGCCAGATCCAACTTCTCAAGGAATGGGCACAGCTGGCGCACTAATCTAAGCTGTGCAAATGATCTCCTGGCCACAGCCAAAATGTGCATCCAGGCTTGATCTGGATCCAGGAGCATATCCAAGCTGTGAACCTAAGATTTTAGGTGGAGTGTAACCTTATCCAACACAGACTGAATCCCTTTTCCCTGATTTGCCATTGGCTGACCAGGGGAGCACCTCTGTCTTGTATGGATTAAGTTTCTCTATATATTACCACAAGTCTGGCCCTCTGCACCCTGGCTTGTGTTTAGGAAAAGTGTGGTTCTTTACATTTCTTTATCTATTTAATTTCCTACATTTCTCCCATCACAGACCCAAGGAAGTTTAGAGTGTAGATTAAAACAAAATACATAGTGTTCAAATTTTTTTAAAAAAATAATTACTATTACAAAGAGCATTGAGAGTTTAAAAGGATTTCAAACTATAGCACACAGAATGCATTAGAAGATCTTTAAACCAGTTAATTGCTGAAGTATGTATGGTAAACCTCATTTTTTTTTCAATTCCTGATGCATGTTGAGGACAATGAGGATTGTGGTACATTCAGGATTCTTGTTGCACATAAAAACCACATGTGGCTACAGTTTCAGTAAGCCCATGTTTTGTTTCCTGCTGCATAACATTTGGGTTGCACAACAATCAAGAACTGAAGTCACAATGATAAACCCTTTATGCAGTTGTTTGTCTAGAGGTATAATTCACAATTTAGTATGTGTCGCCATAACCAGATCTGAAATCTCCACAAATGGGCACACAGCTGGACATTAACCATACAGCAATGGCAGGAAATATGTGATGAGCTTGTCCCACATTAACTATTTCCCATGGTAAGGGCGATATGACAGAAAGGATTATTTGAGAAGCCGGCCATATTGAAGCAATAACTACCACTTTCAAATGCAAAGCTAGATTTGACCTCATCATCAGCGAAGCAACAGCTCCCAATGGCCTTCCTTGACTTTGATCTCATGTTTTTAAAATCCAGGATTTAGCCCAATCTTGCACATCTATCCTCAGATGTGAGTCCCTCTGGGCTGCATGAGGATTACTCCCTAGAAAGTATATTACAGATTGCCACTTTAGAGCATATATTAACACCAGCAATCCTCTGGTATTCCATTTCTTCATCAGGGAAATAGAGCTCTTCTCTTTTTCTTCCCTCTTTCCCCTGTTGATTTAATATACTGCAGCAACAGTCGGCTGGTAATTAGTAGAGGGCAGATAAATAGTTTCCATTAGGAGCAAAGTGTTTTGAAGTCATTTCATTTCAGCAAATTTACTACTTAACCTGAGGCTGAGAAAAAAAGAGAGACCAGTACTAATAGATTTCATGTGCTAAGAATGTGTTACTATAGCAACAGTGCAGCCAATAGAAACCTCCAAATAGCTTCAGTTTTATTCAAAGTGAATTTGTTTACCTTGATTTCACCAAATTGTCATTGAGTCAAGCACTAAATCATCCTTCAACAGATGACTGTACTTAAGAATATCTACCTTGCTCAGAGATCTTTATGAAGATAAATTTGGGGTTTTTTGCATCCAAATCATTCAGAATTATCATTATAATGGTGGCAAACTATTGAACTGTGCCTTTATGTGTGTGTGTGTGTAGTCCAGCGATATATTTATTTATTTAAATGTTTATATGGTTGCACAACAAGTAACACCTGCTGAAATTTCCTCTTCTACACAACCATTAAAGGGACAAGGGCCATCTCCATTTTTCAATTTGTCTATCCTATAATCTGAGAATGAGGATGAATTGATATCTTTCTATTAGGGGCATAAACTGTCCTAAACCAGTGTCTGGCTGCTGCAATGGACTGGATGAGGGCAAACAAACTGAATCTTAATCCAGACAAGACAGAGGTGCTCCTCATCAGTTGAAAGACAGGTCTGGGAATAGGGATTCAGCCCGTGTTAGATGGGGTTACACTCTCCCTGAAAACTCAGGTTTGTAGTTTGGGGGTACTCTTGGATGCAGCACTGAGCCTGGACGCCCAGGTATTGGACCAAGAGTGCCTTTGCACAGTTAAAACTTGTGTGCCAACTGCACCCGTTCCTTCAGAAGTCAGACCTGGCCAAGTGGTACATGCCTTGGTTACATCCCATTTAAATTACTGTAATGTACTCTACGTGGGGCTGCCTTTGAAAAGTGATCAGAAACTTCATCTGGTCCAAAGAGCTGCAGCCAGGCTGTTAAGTGGAGCTGGCTACAGGGAGCATACAACTCCCTTGTTGCAACAGCTCCATTGGCTGCCAGTCCATTTCCGGGCACAATTCAAAGTGCTGATTTTGACCTATAAAACCCTATATGGCTTGGGTCCAGGCTATTTGAAGGACCATATCTCCCTGTACAACCTCCCTTCCCTCAAAGTATTGAAATAATCAGGGAGAAGCCCCTCTCTCTTTCCCACTACCTTCTCAGAAGTGTTTGAAGGGAACAAGAAACAGAGCTTTTTCAGTGGCTGCTCCCAAGCTCTGGAACTCCCTCCCTAGGGAGGCCATGATGGCTCCATCCCTGCAGTCTTTCAGGTGGCAGGTAAAGACATGTTTATGTCACCAGGCTTTTACATGGCATGGGTGCTGTTTTGTTTTTGTTTAAAGAGTTTTTAACTTTAAATTTTAATAATGTAATGTTTTTAATTGTTTGGATTGTTTTATTGTTTTTTTTAAAACTAGCCCTCCCTTCAACCACCATCTTGAGGGGAGAGAAAGGCAGGCCACCTCCTGCTGGAAGCAAGAAGAGCCCTCCCTTCAACCACCATCTTGAGGGGAGAGAGATGCAGGCCACCTCCTGCTGGAAGCAAGAAGAGCCCTCCCTTCAACCACCATCTTGAGGGGAGAGAAAGGCAGGCCACCTCCTGCTGGAAGCAAGAAGAGCCCTCCCTTCAACCACCATCTTGAGGGGAGAGAGATGCAGGCCACCTCCTGCTGTAAGCAAGAAGAGCCCTCCCTTCAACCACCATCTTGAGGGGAGAGAAAGGCAGGCCACCTCCTGCTGGAAGCAAGAAGAGCCCTCCCTTCAACCACCATCTTGAGGGGAGAGAAAGGCAGGCCACCTCCTGCTGTAAGCAAGAAGAGCCCTCCCTTCAACCACCATCTTGAGGGGAGAGAGATGCAGGCCACCTCCTGCTGGAAGCAAGAAGAGCCCTCCCTTCAACCACCATCTTGAGGGGAGAGAGATGCAGGCCACCTCCTGCTGTAAGCAAGAAGAGCCCTCCCTTCAACCACCATCTTGAGGGGAGAGAAAGGCAGGCCACCTCCTGCTGGAAGCAAGAAGAGCCCTCCCTTCAACCACCATCTTGAGGGGAGAGAGATGCAGGCCACCTCCTGCTGGAAGCAAGAAGAGCCCTCCCTTCAACCACCATCTTGAGGGGAGAGAGATGCAGGCCACCTCCTGCTGTAAGCAAGAAGAGCCCTCCCTTCAACCACCATCTTGAGGGGAGAGAAAGGCAGGCCACCTCCTGCTGGAAGCAAGAAGAGCCCTCCCTTCAACCACCATCTTGAGGGGAGAGAGATGCAGGCCACCTCCTGCTGGAAGCAAGAAGAGCCCTCCCTTCAACCACCATCTTGAGGGGAGTTAACTGTCTAATTAACAAATTGTAAGCCGCTCTGATAGCTTTGGCTGAAGAGCGGGGTATAAATAAAATTTATTATTATTATTATTATTATTATTATTATTAAACTGGTATTTTGCGTGTTTTATAGTGTTTTAACTTGGCCTGTTTTAGGTTTGTTGGCCACCTTGAGTCCCTGTACTGGGAAGAAGGTGGGATATAAATAAACAACAACAACAATAATAATAATGGTCCAAGCAAGAGGCACTCTTGACCCAGAATAACAGACCCCCTGCCCATACCATGAGTAGTTTATGATGAAGAGGAAAGAAAAACTGAGATTAAAAAGGGCTGGGGTTCTTAAAACATGACAAAAATGTTCCTGTACTCTCAGAGGGCATTTGAGGGGAACACATTTGATTTTCCTTGCAATAGAGTGTGTGACAGAGGAATGCACCTTCCCAAGGTCTCCTAGGTGGGTTAATGTGGCCCTTTAGTCTCTCATATTTTCCCCTCCCATTTTAAAAGCAGCTGAAAAAATGAGACAAGAGATGATTAATTGGCCAAATCAGAACAGATGGAGGGTATGAAAATGTCTCCAGGTAAGTAGCGGTTCAATCATATGCACATTATTTTAGATGTAATTGCTGTATATGATAAGTATGTGAAGTCCCCAATATCATATTGTTAAACATATTCAGTAGATCCTCACCCAAAAGTACTTTTACGATAAGGAGGGAGCTGTGGCTTGGGAAAGTGATCTCTTGAGACCTGCCTAGAGCCAACACTCACAGTTTTTGGTGTAAGAACTGTAATGTGTATTTGAGGAGGTTATACCTGTTTTTGAAGAGAGTTAAACAACTTTGGATGGCTTGAGCCCTCTGCAATCTCCAGGAGGCTTCATTGTCACATTACAGTATGCCAGAAATCACCTTCCATCACTTCTGACTACCATTTTGATGCATTTGTGTGTTTTCCCTAGGAGTTTAGGGGTAAATGTTGATTTTTGCATAAAACAAGAAAGAAAATAAAGCTTGTATTTTACTCTTACTAAAGGATTGGCATTCTTAACATAATGTACTTTTGATGGTTTTCATCTTTTGTCTGTTAATGGATTTGTTTTAAATTCTTTTAATTCTATGGATAGTTTGTGTTTTAACTGTAACTTCTGCTATGTGTTTTTCTGTTGTAAGTGCTTTTTACCATTTTATTTTTTAAAAGCTTCCTTGAGCATTGAGTACTGGAGAAAGGTGGGATGTAAATCAATCAACTACAACAACAGTATTTTTCAATAAGAGTGGGAACATGTGAATATTCTTTGAATTTATACTTGTTTGGATGTTATAAGATTTGCTATATGGCCAACAAGGCTACCTCTAGATGTTTTTTGAGAAGTGCAAAAGGAGAGTTTAGTAGGAGATGCTGCACTCAGGAAAAAAAAAATATGGAAACAACCATCTTTGATACAGAGTTTATAATGATGATTAAAAATGCCAGCTGGAACATCATATGAGTAACTATACAGCTGAGTTCACAGGATGGAGAAGTTGTGGAATTGTGAGCGACTGGAGAAGTGAGATTTGTGTTGAGTGGGAATGTTGTTGGCTGGAAATTACAAAGAATGGCAACACCTGGTGTCCTGGTGGCATAGTTGTTAAATGCTGTTACTGAAGCCAGCCACAATGTTGTAAATTTGATCCTAGAGAAGGGCTTCAAGGTTCACCCAGCCTTCCATCCTTTCATAGGATGATAAAATGAGTACTCAGCTTGTTGGGGGCAATTAGATTACAGATTGTAAACCGCTTAGTTCTTAGTTCACTGATAAGTGGTATAGGAACGTACATGCTATTGCTATTGCTATAAGACTTCAGTGTTATCAGTATATCAGTGCTACAGGAAAAAACCAGCAGGCAGGAGAGCAGTCACTTTTTACTGGTCGAACTAAATGATTTGCAGTAGACTTCTTATTTCCAATACTTTAAAAAGGATAAGTAAAATAGCAAGAATTGCAAGAAAAATCAAAGTGTTGGGGGAGGCATTCTGGTACAATCTCACTGTCCCAGAATGTATGGATAATAGGCAAAAGTATGCATAATGGGCAATGCCTTTTACTTTGATTGCTTGGTTTACCACATACAATCCCAAGGCCATTTTTTGTGGTCCCTGAGGCCTTCCCAGAATTTCAGATACCACACATAAAGAGAATTATTTAACCAAAAAGCATCCAGGTGCAATGTTTCTCCTCTGTAGGAATGAATGCCCTCTAACTGGGTGCCAAACCTTTCTCTGGCCATTGATTGGCTGCAAACTGGTTGTCTTCATGTATCCCTGGAAGCAACAACAGTGGTAGCTACAAACTCCACAACATAAAATCCTTCCTTCCTCCCTGGGTCTGCGCCAACCGAAGCAGTTGGCCATGTGTGATGGATGTTCATGGAAGAGAGTGGGTGGGAGGGAAGGAGGTACATGGATCTGACACTCTTTCACAGCTTGGTAAATCAAGGCTCAGATTCTGGTTCGCCAAGCAAGCCTAGTGGTAGAATACCTGTGTATGAATCAGCAATGGTCCTCTAGGGACGTAGCCAGGATTTTGGGAAGGGGGGGGGGTCCAGATTAACTGCCACCATTTATGGGGGGAGGGGGTGAACATGTTGCAAATACATAAAGATATTAAAGTAATAAACACATTTTTCTGAGTATTTTTACATTTAAAACCCATTTTCAAAATATGTACAACAACAACAACAACAACAATAATTTATATCCCACCTCTCCCTATATTGGACTGAGGCAAGTAACAACAGTTAAAAAGCAATAAAAATCAGATAGATTGACAAATTAAAACATAGCAAAATATAACAATTGAAATTCCACATCTCCCTCCCACCCTACAACAGCACTAAAATAACAATTCCCAGTAAAAATTCCCTATACAATCCATCATGAGCTAGACAATAGGAGGGCAATATAAACTACAACATTTAATGCAGAGAAATCAGACAGAGACAGCTGCCATCTGGTATGGACAGTCCTTGGCCAATTTAATTGACTGTTTGAACCATACAAGTCTCCTACTTTTAAAGGCAGAAAAGCAGGTAGGGGAAAATACAGGATTGTTAATTATTGTATGGTTGGTTAATCAACTGACCTTTGGATTAGGGTGCAGGTAATAGTTCATTTTTGTAATCGATCGAGAGTTCCTGCATGGTAAGGGGTTGGACTGGATGCCCCCCCCCCATCCTATAAATTCTGGGATTCTTTGTCAAAAAAAGCTTTTAAAAAAACTTTGTAAAACTACAAATCCCAGCATTCCATAGAATTGAGCTACCACACTTAAAGTGGTGTCAAAGTGTATTATTTCAATAGTATAGATTCTCCCCATCCTATCGAATTCTAGGTTTTGCAGTTTGGTGAGGGGCATTTGGAAAGCTCAGCCATAGAGAGAGACTCTCTGAACTACAACATCCATAATCCCACAGCACATTACCATGGCAATACTGCTCAAGCTGCTGGCAGCTATTGGCCAGAAGAGAAAAGCTTGCTAGGCTAGATACCATCTTTTGGTCCAGGAACCCGTTGGCATGTATGTAGATTGATCACCCATCAATCAGGGCAGTCCATGCCAAATGGAAAGGAGATGACAGAAGACAGTCACCTCTGAAGGCTGTGGGTCTAGGTGATTTATCCATTTTCGCAACTCTAGTTTGCCCTGTTGTAAAAGAAGTTTATTTACATAATGAAACCCAGGCTTCCCCTTTCCCACACTGCTGGGATGCCACTATACCCAGATTCCATCACTGAAGGGGGGGGGGGTCTGGACCCTATTAATTTCCCCCCTTCCCTACATTGCTGGTCCCTCTCTAAATTGAAATGAGATTGAAACAGAATAACCACTCTATTTGGCTTTGGTCAGACCTCACCTAGAATACTGGGCCCAGTTCTGGATGCTGCAATACAAGAAGGATGTTGAAAGGCCGGAGCATGTCCAGAGGAGGGCAACCAAGACAATAAAAGGTCTAGAAACCATGCCCTATAAGGAGTGTCTTAGGGAGCTCAGTATGATTAGCCTAAAGAAAAGAAAATTAAGAGGGAATATGAGAACCCTGTTTAAATATTTGAAGGAAGTCATACTGAAGATGGAGCACATCTGTTTTCTGCAGCCCCAGAGAATAGGACCTAGAACAATGGATTCAAACTAGAGGAAAAGAGATTACTCCTCAACATTAGGAAAAACTTACTGATGGTAAGAGCTCTTTGACAGTGGAACACACTGCCTCAGAATGCAATGGAGTCTCCTTCTTTGGAGGTTTTTAAACAGAAGCTGGATGACCATCTGTTGAAAGTGCTTTGGTCATATATTCTTGCATAGTAGGGGGCTTGGACTGTATGGATCTTGTGGTCTCATCTAACTCTATGATTCTTTGACTCTATGACATCTGGGATATAAATAAGGGATAAACAGCTATTTAGCATAAGTGTGAGAAATAAAAACAGAAGACAGTATGAGAACAAAACCTTATAACTGCACTTTGATGCCACTATGCTTTGAAACTTCCACTGTTCTTTCTGAATTGAATTTTCTTATGAAGTGTAGCCCATTATAACATTTTGGCATTTTAAAATGTGCTTTAAAAACTGTCTTTTGCAACATAAAAAAGCAGACATTAGGATTCAGAATTTTAAAGTTACCTCTTGAGGGTTAATTATATACTAACAAGGCAAAAATAGCTTTTACAAACATTGAACAAAGATCAAGAATACAAGCCATAACATAAATATGTAAATCACGGTTCAATGTGACACTTCCCTTTTCTGGAAAACAGTGATAAAGAAATTCAACTCCATCAAGGATGATAAATTTTTAATTTAACACTTTAATAATGAAGACAGACTTTTAATAGATACATGATATTTCTGAATGTATTGCATGTTGTGTCAACCTGTTTGCTTGCTTTTACAATCTGTACCCTACATCCTTCACATCTCAGAAGCCGAAGGCAGCAACCAAATATATTGTTATGATTAAAGTGATTTGAGTGAGGAATATAGGTATAAGCACAAGTGAATGCATCACCAGGGTGGGAGGTATCATGCACAAATGGTGGATAGATTAAAATTTGGACCCTGAGGTCAAAATGTACATATTCAAAATAGTGTAGGATAGTATGCATTAATCTGAAGTACTGGCATATTGCCCATATGGTGCAAGCTGTACCCAGTGGCTTGTATGAAAAAGGATAGTTTGCTGTTATGTGCCATCAGATAAATTCTGAATTATGGAAAAGCTGTTACACAGTTTTCTTGGCAAAATTTCTTCAGATGAGGTTTGCCATTGCCTTCTTCTTAGCCTGAGAGGATATAGCTGGCTTGAAGTCATCCAGTAGATTTCCATGGGTTGAGAGAGGAATTCAACCCCACTGTTGTCCGAGCTCAACACTCTAAGCACTACAACACGCTGGCTCACAGCCGTGCAGATAGTAGGGATCTGAAAATCTTTCTGATTTTGTTTTGTCATGTCCCCCCACCATGTTTTCTACCTTTGTTATATATCAGGTTGTGAGACTTTGGTGCTTCCTCTTCCCACACTTATAAATCTGTGTATATTTTAAATGCACTTTTTCCTCATATCCACACTTTTTTTTTACACAGTGATATACTCTCCACACTGACTGAACATTCCCCCAATTTTCTGCATTTTAGCCATTCATAGAAATCAGTGCATCTTTTAGCGTATGCACTTTATTTCTCACTCTCACTTGCTGCTATGTACATATCAGCTGTCATACTAAGAGAGTTTTTTCATTACACAAATAACAGTGCCTGTCAAGGATGTCAAATCAAAGAAGTAGCAAAATAATTCCCTCCACTCCTTGCAGTAATTTGCAAAAATTATTTTTGAGAAATTGTAAAGAGCTCAAGATTAGAATTTCTCATTTAAGAAGCTCCATGGGGAAAATTCAGTTTGAAATGCAATGAGGTCATTCTTGTTGTTATTTCTACCCCCTTCTTGTATACTTGGAGATTTCCATCCTTCTTTTTCTGGTGATTTGTGTCATCAAATTATTCCTTTCCTTTAATCAATGAGGATTTTTTAATTATAGATTTTAATTATAAATCAGCTCTGTAAATGTGCTGGAGAAATCTGTAAAAATGCACATGGGAAGCCAATCTGTTGGTGATGAGTCGTGTTGATATTTTATGCTGAGCAGAACAGATTTTGTTGTTAAATATTTTGTTCACCTCAAAGCTAACATACGATTTTATTTTTAAAAAACTGTCACACAGAGCGATTCTTTCATATGGCATGCTTTCTGTTGAAGTGGTGATTAGTAAACAGCTAAAGGAGGAATCCTATAAGCATATTTATTTTGATTTTTTGATCTCTAGGAGAAATGATGAGTTGCTACATTTTTGAAAAGCTAAGTAGAAAAGAAACTTCTAAAAATAAAGCTCATTAAATAGATGATGAAATATATACAGTGCGCCCTTCCCTTACGTGGGGGAATCCATTCCAGAAACAACCCCCCCCACACACACACACATGCATAAGGGAAATACCACATATGCTCAAGCCCCATTGAAAACAATGGGGCTTGTGCATGCGGTGCAGCACGATGCATGCAGCACAGACGCTGCATGCCCTCAGTGTAAGCTGAAAGCTGCATATGGCATGCCCACGTATGATGCGAGTACACTGTATTACTTTAAGAATACTACTCTAAGGATAATACTCTGTCATTTGACCCCAATATATAACCAAATCTGCCAAAAAAAAAAAAAGTACAAATTTTAAAAGGAACATATGCTAAAGGCAGAGAATGTGAAAGATGAAGAAGTGAGGGATCATAGATAAAAGGAGAAAGTGATGTTTCAAAACTAGCTTTGGAAACTGTGTCAGGACTGTCAGAAATGCAAATATGGCAGAGTAATTTTTAATATACTCTTCCGAAACAAGCTGGTCATAAATGTTGGTTGTACATCTTAACTTTAGCTAACAGCACTATGTTTTTAAGTTTATTTAAATCTACCAGCAAGCTATCTTTGAATCAATAATATTCAATCAACACATCACTTCTTGAAAGTAACTGTTCTTTTAACAAAAAGTAGCCGTGCTGTTAGCATTTAGTAGTTTCACTTTTTGCCCATCATGACCAAGCACCCTCATAAGCTCTGAGGCACGAGCTATGTGATGGGCTCACAGCACATAATAATAATAATAACAACAACAACAACAACAGCAACTAAATAATAATACTGTAATGTTTTATTTCTATCCCGCCTCTCCAATAAGATCGAGGCATCTTACAGCAATAATAAAATTCATACAATATAAAAATAAATCCCACTATCTTCTCCTTCCTTAAATAAACAACATAATAGTTCCAACATAAAATAATAAAATACAATTTAAATCATTAAAACAATGAGAGACAGGAAAACAGGATATCTTGGGGTAATCAGTAAGATGGTCCATATCAGCGGGGTGACCAAGTGAATTACTCAGGGGAGATCTTTTGGAAGAGATCCATCTTGATAGGCTTTTTGAAGCTGTGAAGATTGCTAATGAGTTGGATCTCCTCCAACAAGCCATTCCTTAATTTGGGAGCAGCAGATGAAAAGGCCCTCCAAGTAACCACAGCCAGCCTAGCCTTTATTGGCTGCAGTAAATTTTCCCCAGAAGGCCTAAGTGTGTGGGGTGGATTATATGGAAGAAGGCGATCTCGCAAGTAGGTTAAACCCAGGCCATGAAGGGCTTTAAAGGTCATTACCAACACCTTGTACTATGCCTGGAAGTTAATGGGCAGCCAGGGAAGAGATTTTTAAAATTGGTGTTATATGGTCACCTCTAGCTGTTCCGGTGACTAATCTGGCTGCCATGGTTTGAACTAGTTGAAGTTTCCGGACTAGGAACAAGGGTAGCCCCATGTAGCATGCATTAAAGATGTCAAGTTGTGAGGTTACCAGTGCATGTACTACAGTTTCCAGGTCCCCTGTCTATAAGGAAAGGATGCAGCTGACATATCAGCCAAAGCTGATAAAAAACACTCCTGATCATCACATTTATCTGATTTGACATCTGAAGCGATGAGTCCAGGAGCACTCCCAAGCTATGAACACAGACCTTTAGCGGAAGTGTGACCCTGTCTAGGACCGGTTGACATCTCTATACCTGGATTAGGGGCCCCAACAACAAGTACCTTTGGCTTGTCTGGATTCAGTTTCAATCTTTCGTCATCCAGTCCATTACCTCTCTAAGACATTCACTGATAGGAGAGATGCCATCCTCAGTCAATGCTGTAATCTAAGGCATGGAGAGAAACATCTGGGTGTCATCAGTATACTGATAACAACCTGCCACATGTCTTCGAGTGATATCTCCCAGCAGCTTCATATATATGTTAAATAGCATTGGGGAGAGAATGGCACCTTGAGGAATGCCAAATTTAAGCTCCCTTTTTGAGGAGCAACTGTCCCCGAGCATCACCTTCTAGAATCAGCCTGAGAAAAAGGATTGGAACCACTGCAATGCTGTACTCCTGATTCCCAACTCTCCCAGGTGTTCCAGAAGGATGTCATGATCAATGGTATTAAAAGCTGTTAAGAGGTCCAAAAGTACCAACAGGCTCATACTTCCCCTGTTGATGCTCATAAACTGATATCTGGATAACCAAAAATGTTGGATAATCCAGAAGGTCCAAGAAAAATCTTGAAATCACTATGAGTTGCAAATGTATTAAAGTTTTATTGCAATAACAGTAAAAGTAAATGTACAGAAATCACTGATAAACATTGTGATGTACAGTATAAAAAGTTCAGCTCTCTGAAAATTTAAAGAAATCACAGAAAATTTAAAGAAATCACAGCAGCTGTGACATTGAATAATCCAGAATATTGGATAACCAAAGGTTGGATAATTGAGACTCTACTGTAATAATAATGATTATTTATTTATTTATTTATTTATACCCTGCTCTTCAGCCCTAAAGGCTATCAGAGCGGCTTACAATTATTATTTTTAATTGGACAGCTCCCTGCCCTCAGGCTTATAATCTAAAAAGACATGACACAAAAGGAGAAGGGAATGGTGGTGGGGAAGGGGATTGAGTCCAGCAGTTCTTCTTGCCCTCTGAGGCCTAGACCAAGGCTGATGGACTGGAAGGTAGTTCTCTTCAACTTGAGGCCAGGCCTGATGGTGTTGCTAGGCCTCTCCTTTCACTCCCTCCTAGGCCAGATGGTGTTGTCATGGAGGGAGGGCTCTTCAACTTGAGGCCAGGCCCGATGGTATTGCTGGGCATGCCCTTTCACTCCCTGAGTCCCTCCTAGGCCAGATGGTGGTGTCATGGAGGAAGGGCTTTTCTACTTGAGGCCGGGCTCGATGGTGTTGCTAGGCCTGTCTTTTCACTCCCTCCTAGGCCAGATGGTGTTGTCATGGAGGGAGGGCTCTTCAATCAAATAGGATTTACTTTTGAGCAAAGATATATACGTCTCTGAGATTTTATATAGTTGCTGGTTCTCTATAGATCTCCTCAAGAACAGTATTCATTCCAGATGCTCACAGTTTTTGGCAACACTGCTGTTAGCATATTTCTGCTCTTACAAATTTAGTATCTTATTGATTATCAAAGTATCCAGCCATGTAACACTCTCATTCTGACTCTTGACTGATCCAAATATAGCAACTGGTATTAACTACAAGTTTTAAAAAATCTCAATAACCTGTAAACATGAATTCATAGCTCTGTATCAATAGTGATGAATGAATGATATTACAAGCCCATTCTGGCAGTGAAGAAATCATTCAGGTTGTGGTGGTAAAGTTATGGGGGAGCTTTTGTTTTTGTTTTTGAGAATAAGACAATGGTTTCCTTGAGTGCAATGATCTCAAACTTCATTAGAAGTCACAGCTGCTGGCATCATTACTCTGATTAGTTATCTGATATTGCTTGGGAAAAGGCAATTATCATCAGCCTTCCTCCACCATGCAAGAAACAAAGCTGTTTCTCTTTTCTGGAAGCTTAGAAAAACTCAGCCATGACAGCAGAACTGGTTGAAAGAGAGCCGTTGATCACACCTTCCTGGAGTCAATCATTTTAAATAGAGGTTATTACATTTAACTAAGGAAGGAAGTGCTGAAACATTTTCAACAAGCTGCTATGAGACACTAATCTAACAAATAGGAGGCTTCAGAGAAATGTTTGTTCATGGCACATTAGCCTGTCTGCTTTCCTGTTAAATCTCCATAGACCACTGAGCTTTAGAATCAGCTCCTTCACAGTACTGAATGAAATGAGAATTAATGTAAAGGCAAAACAATATGTATTAGCAGATGTCTTTTTGGCCATTTGTTTTTCATATGAAGAAATGAAGCTGAGGGTCATTTGCCCCTAAGGAAGAGATAGACAGGGCACCCCAAACAACGCACAATATTGTGTCACCCTGCTGTACAGTTTCTCACATTTCACAGATGAAAACAGGGGTGTGAGAACACATGAAAACTGGGGTGTGGGAGAACAAGTGTTCTCACATCACAGATCATTAGTTGCATGCATGTGCACACAGTTGCAAGCTGTTCTATGCACTGTTTTTTGGATTCATTTCTATCACAGGTGCACAACCCTAATCACGTTGAGTTACTGTTCAATATTTTTACTTATTTTAGAGGTCTTGTTGTATTATAGTTTGAACACATGGCTTTCTTTGTAGTCACTTCTCCACATGTTTCTTATAATACGTACACTTTCTGAGATCAATCTTTATTGAATAGGTCTACAGACCATTTCAAATAAAACATAGAAGTAGAACATTATAAAGTGTTAAAATACGAGGATAATAAAATGATAAAATACAAGTGGATAAAAGTAAATGGTAAGGAAAAAGAAAAAAAGTTATATACAAATACGTATGACCATACATGTACATACAAACATATCATACCTTAGAGGAAGTTATTTACACATAAAATTAATAAAAAAGTAATACAACACTCTAATTACTTTCTCAAGTAATCATCCTTCCTTTTTTCTCTCCACTCTCTCTTCTCTACAACAGAGAGGCACTTCCATCTTTCTACTCTCCTTTTAGTTTCTCCCATAGAACTGTTTATAGTCCCATTTCTCAGTGCCAATTTTCTTCCAGTTTTTCCCCTTTCCTGCATTTCCTCCTCTTCTTATCTGTATTTAGTACCTGTAACCCCTCTCCTCACTGTGCTGGTGGCAATGATATACAAGGCTTTTACTAATTCAATAAGAGACGGAGCAGGAATAGGGCAGAGTTTTGCAAAACCTTGTCCCTCCACTTGGTCTGATGCAGGGTCATACTGAGGATGGAGCAAGCTTATTTTCTGCTCCTCCAGAGACTAGGACCTGGAGCAATGAATGCAACTATAGGAAAAGAGATTCCACCTAAACATTAGGAAGAACGTCCTGACAGTAGCAGCTGTTTGACAGTGGAACATACTCCATTGGAGAGTGGTGGAGTTTCCTTTGGAGGTTTTTAAACAGAGATTGGATGGCCATCTGTTGAGGGTTCTTTGATTGTGTGTTCCTGCATGGCAGGGGATTGGACTGGAAGGCCCTTGAGGTCTCTTTCAACTCTGTGATTCTAGCCATGACTCAATCCAGTTATCAAGTGAGTCCTGCTAAAAGTGCCTAGATGATGTATCAACAAGAAATAGGAATTCATTCAAGTCTCAGGAGGTGACCTTTAAATCAAATAAAACAATGCAGGACAAGATGGTTCATCTTTATGGGTTCCAAGCATTCCATTCATGCAGCCTTGAAGGTCTATATTTGGCTATGGAAGACTAAAAGGTCTTTCACTCTGCTCAGTTACAACCACTATAATTCTGCTTTAACCTTCAAGGCTGCATCCTATGGTATCCTGGGGTTTATAGGTTGGTGAAGCACTAGAACTCTTTGGCTGAGAATTCACACATCCTCCTCCTAAACTGTAAATCAAAAGATTCCATAGGATTGAACTATAGCAGCTGGAGTGGAATCAAAGTGCTGCAACTGTAGTGCGAAAGGGTCCTAAGGCAAAGTGGGAGTGCATGAAGAGTAGGTATAAGCAAGCACAGTTTGTGAACTTGGACATTATTCCTGATTGATTGGCCTAATTTGTGACACTGGACAATCATCATTCCTTATCTTCTAATTTTATGGCCTTGTGGAGCATGGGACAACACGAGACAGCCTTAACTCTAGTGTGAAATTCAGTAGGATTTTGCAATTATTTTTGAATCAATAATAGTACTTATGATCAGTAATACTACTTATGCTACTGTTTTACTGTAATACAAACACATAAGTTTAGAAATGACAAAACCTGCACTGTTTTTCTGCATGACAATAGCTATAGCCACTATCACCAAAAGGTACTATGCTGTAAAAGTCTAAAAGGTGTGCATTAACAAGTGCCCTTCACACACTCACATGTATGAAATGGACACGGACCTCTGGTCTCTGTTGGTGAGAAAGGGCTCCACATATACCATCATACTTCCTTATGGACCAATCAAGCTTCTCCACTACAAGGAAATATGTATGTAGATGCTTGAGAACCTTTGTCATTAACACTGAACATGCAACCAGTGTGTGTGTGTGTGGTGGTGGTGGTATAGTGACCAGCCACACTGACATTTGGGGACAGTAGCAGAAATCTTACATCACACTGAGAGAGTACAAATATCGACATTATTTTGAGAAGCAGCAGAGTTGGACGACCCTCTTTCCACATGGCTCTTTCCCTGGGATGCTGTAACTAAAAAGCACAGCTCCATCCCAGTGGCCAGTGCTGCTGGGGACCTGCTCTAGGGAACAGGGCTAATAAGGAACCATGTTATATTCTTTTTCTATTCCAGAAAAGTAAGGAACACATTAAAGACAGTACAACTTAGATGAATAGCCCTTATCTACATACAAGGCACCATTGTAGCTGAAGGCCAACAGGCAGAAATCTTCAGTTGAACTGTCCGGAGTTTGAATGCAGGCAAAGTCACATTTGACAATAGGAGCCTATATTCACCAAGATGTAATGTAACCTGATCAGTTCCTCAAACAAGGTGTTCTAAAGCAAGCAGAACTCAAGTGGTAGATGGATGATCCTATGGAGTAGGTTGATGGTGCATCAGTACTCCATAGTTTCTTGCTTCTCTTCTCTACTTTCTGCCTGTGCAGCACTCCTGCAAGACCAAGAATGTCCTTAAATTCCCTAGGTGGGTCGAATGGGTAATGTCCAAGAATGCAAGCAATTGTAACTTTCCGACCCTCTGATTAACTAGATGATGAAGGAAGTCTGTAAACAGGGATGCAGGCCTGGAGGAGGATATTGGCATGTTGCCTCTGAAGATGGAAGGTTCATGTGGCTTCATGCCCCCTGGTAGTGTGGGAATGGGATCCCAGATGAAGATAGAAACTCCTGCCTCCTGCAGTCCTACTTTGTTAGTTTTCACTTTTCAGGAAACAAATATTTATAACAAATTTAATTCATGAGGGAGATATTTTTTATCGTTTGTTGTTGTGTGCCTTCAAGTCATTTCCAATGTATGGTGATCCTAAGGTGAACCCATCATGGGATTTTCTTGGCAGGTTTCTTCAGAGGGAGATTACCATTGCCATCCTCTGAGGCAGAGAATGTTAGATCCCACCATATGTGTCCATTTTCCTTTTTTCTTGTATTCACTTTTAGAATTGTAAGCTATCAAGAAAGTTTTGTTCCATTCAGTGTAATTACTGTTTAACACCTAAATTGCCCATATGCATTATAAATAATAAATGTGATTTTGTGGGAGGGAAGGGGGATTTTTTTTTAAAGTAACCAGAAAATATCTGGATGTGACATGTACCATTAAAAGCATTCCTATGGTTTTCAAATGTTAGTTTAATAGAGTAAAAGAGTAATAAGACACATTTTTAGATGATAGTTTTACAATGTGCACATTTTAAGTGGTTTGCTTGATTACAAGCAAGTTGTGATCCTGAAATTCAATAGACTGTTTATATTTGGACAGGTTGCAAAAATAGCAAATATCCATTGCAACAGCTGAATATATGAGCATGCTATGCCAAATACATACAATTAGAGTCAGATTACTTGGAACAGAACGAATAAAATCTTCAAAAATGATCCAAAGGCCAAAACAAAATGTGATTATTATATAAAGCAACCAGTCTTAGTACATCTCAAGAAGAGTTCATCTTAAAATAAGCACAAATTAGTATGAATCAAATTATCCTTTCAGGTAAACTCAGTATAACAGATTCCAACACATGCAATAGCTATTTTTAGTTTTAAAAACACAGTTTTAAAAACAACAACTAAGGAGCTATAACAGGGTAATACTGAACATTTTAAATATATACATAACATGGAAGGTGACATGTTGACCTTTAGGCCTTTCCAAGTTCTGGTGGGTTAATTTCAAGACTAAGACTTTGTTCTTTTCTTTTCTTTTCTTTCTTTTCTTTCTTTCTTTCTTTCTTTCTTTCTTTCTTTTTTCCCCTTAAACCAAATGCAAATCCCATGGCAAAAATATCAACTCAAATGGTTTCAGATTTAAAGATATTCAAGTACCATGGAGTATAGTGAGATTCATCCCAAACACACACACACACACACAAATCCATAGAGTTTTTCTGTGCATCTGTTAAAGTATATTTAATTTGTGTTGAGCAATTCTAATTGTGAAATCTTACATCACATGCAATTGGGTATATATTTACTTGAAAGTTAATTCAATGGACTTCACTCACTGTAGAGGGAACATAAAATCTGTTGTTGTTCTATGTCTTCAAGTTATTTTTTTTATTTACCCTAAGGTGAACCTAACATGGGGTTTTCTTAGCACATTTCTTCAGAAGAGGTTTGCCATTGCCATCCTCTGTGGCTGAGAAAGTTGACTTGGCCAGGATCATGCAGTGGGTTCACATGGCCAAACCATGATTTGAACCCTGATTTCCAGAGTCATACTCAACACTCAAACCACTGCACTATGTTGGCTCTTTATATCCAGTTACTAGTGCCATTAAAGTAGATCCTGATGGATAGCAGTTTCTTTTATCTACAGCCTGTAAACAAGTGTGATCACAGAAGATAACACTCTGAATTCAGTTGTCTTCAGGGCAGCTTCACATGATGTACTGTAACAAGAACTCTGTTTTGGCACTAAACAAACATTCATCGAGAAAATACAATCAGGCTTGTTGACAAATATACCTTTAAGATCCACACATTGTCAAATATGACTCACATCTGTCTGGCTGAGACACTGTAGAGTTTAGTGAGGGGTGGTGCTGTATGGGCAGTTTGGGGGATTTTACTAAACTGCCAAGCCATTCCTAATCTGGACCTATCTTTCTAGACATTAACTGAAGTCAGTGCTGGCACTTCCCCATAATAATATATCCCCCCTCCCCATTTCAAATGTGGCACTATTGGACTCATTGTTGGGCCAGATTGTGAGCTCGACAAAAGCTTTAGAAATAGGTGCATTCTTTTGGACACATGCCACATATCATGCTATTTGTATAAATACATTGGTACAATAAGCAAAATGTATGCTGCTTTTTTTGTCCATGAGCTCTTTCATTCAACCTCCCCCGCCCCCAGCTGATCTGCATCCTGGTGTAAAAACATAGAAAGAATATCTGTTTTTTAAAAGGGCATTTTCTTTTGAACCTCTAGGGACAGCTAGACTGTCGTAAACATTTGTTGTGTCATTTTACAGTATGTCATACTGTGGGGCGTTTAACATCCCATGAGCCTGTACAATTCCTCGCTAATGACACAATGGAGAACTGAGGTTTGATGCGACATTCTGGCCTAAAATGCAATCCCCAATAAATGAAGCCACCTTTCTGAGTTACACTTTTGACACTGTAGCACAAAATGCAATTTTGCCTCAAAATCGTTTTGCTTAGCTCTGTGCTGATTATTGGATGATAGGGTGAAGTCAAAAAGAATCCAAGTTCACAAATGCTTTGCATGGCTCAAAGCCTGGGTGTATAAATAGAGTTTGCAGGGGATGGGGTGGGGGGAATCAGGGAGGAGGGAAGCCCTATAGGGCAGAACTGTCACTCCTGTTGCTGCCATGTCACTAATGTAGCCTAGCAAAGCAATTGCCCAGAAGCATATCGCTACCGCTCTACACTGCTGAAAAGCATTATGTTGTTCTGTACAAGTCAGTGACAGAAGATAGGAAGGTCAGAAAAAGAACAATGGCACTCTCAAATAATCCTGTGCATATATATTTGACTAATATCTTGTTGTTAAAGAATAGAAGTAGCAACCACATTTTTTTTTTTAGCAGAGGAGAAGAAATGGCACTTTGAGCCGTGGCTGGTTACAGAGAATCAACCTCTAAAATGTGTTGGCTTCACAGAGTGCACTCCTCTGGCTATTAACCTCTGGGGTGTCACAAGTCTTTCTTCTGTGCCCTGCAGTGTTTTAACACACTTGGAGAGCCAATGTTATGTAGTGGTTTAAGTGTAGGACTTGAACTCTGGAGATCAGGGTTCAATTCCTGGCTCAGCCATGGAAATCCACTGTGTGACTTTGGCCAACTGACACACTCTCAGCCCTAGAAAACTCTGTGATAGATTCAGCTTAGGGTCACCATAATTTGCGAACAATTTGAAGGCACACAACAACAACAAATAATGTTTAATATCTGGTTTCCACCAGTTTGGTGCTTGGAAATTTTGGAGGCAGGCTCTGGAGTTGAGTGCCTGCCAGCAGTTGCACAGAAAATTTCCCTGCCATAAAAAGTTGGGAATTAAGTGATTGGTTATACAATACAAGTGGTATAGTTAAGTTGTGATGATCTCAGACATGGATGCTGAGATAAAAAAAAAAAGGCCAATGCAATTTTAGGCTGCATCAATAGAAGTATAGTGTCTAGATCAAGGGAAGTAATAGTGCCACTCTATTCTGCTTTGGTCAGGCCCCACCTGGAATACTGTGTCCAGTTCTGGACACCACAATTCAAAAAGATGTGGAGAAACTGGAGCATGTCCAAAGGAGGGCAAATAAGATGATGAAGGGCTTGGAAACCATGCCCTGTGAGGAACGCCTTAGGGAACTGGGAAAGTTTAGCCTGGAGAAGAGAAGGTTAAGAGGTGATATGATAGCCCTGTTTAAATATTTGAAGGGATGTCATATTGAGGAGGGAGCAAGCTTGTTTTCTGCTGCTCCAGAGACTAGGACCCAGAACAATGGATACAAATTGCAGGAAAAGAGATTCCACCTCAACATTAAGAGGAACTTCCTGACAGTAAGGGCTGTTCGGTAGTGGAACACACTCCCTCGGAGAGTGGTGGAGTCTCCTTCCTTAGAGGTCTTTAAGCAGAGGCTGGATGGCCATCTGTTGGGGATGCTTTGATTTGGAGTTCCTGCATGGCAGGGGGTTGGACTGGATGGCCCTTGTGGTCTCTTCCAACTCTATGATTCTATGATTCTATTATTCTAAAATGTTCAAAGAGAGGAAAACATGAGCCAAGCCTGTTCAAGGTCTTTTCTCTCTCTCTCTCTCTCTCTTTCTTTCTTTCTTTCTTTCTTTTTTTGTAAAAGAATCTGGTGGTAACAACAAAGAAGGGGGCAGTATAGGAAATATAATTTAATTTAATTATTAAGATAATTTAATAATTTATTTTGTAAATTATAAGGAATAAGAATTAAACCTACTTGAATTTTGAAATTGTATGTAGTTTAATTGGGCAATTCTAATATTTGCTGGCCAGTTCTGACAATGAACATCACTAGAGTGTAACTATAATTTCTTAAATAAAGGTTTTCTGATTTTTAACTACTTAAGCCTAATTTTCTGAACTTCATGTCCTGCTGGACTTGACAGTGACATCAGCACACTGATGACACCCAGCTCCATCTCCTTGTTATCAGTCAGATAAAGCTCCACAAGTGCTGGGCTGGAGTTTGGAAGCTATAGTAGGCTAGATGAGGGCCAGGAAACTGAATTCAACAAGATGGAGACTGTGTGGGTCAGTAGCTCCTTTATTTGAGAACAGGGCAAGTGATCTATATTGGGACCTGAAGAGACCATGGCCCGGTTTTTCCTTCATTTTGTTGATGGTATTAAATGTTTTAAAGTGGTTGTTTTTTTTTAAATGTTTAAATGATTTTATAATAGTTTTGAGGTGACATTATTAGAATGGTCCACCCTCGAAGGCTGATGGAACCTGATAGGTTCCAAGAAGCCCTAGAGGGATATATGGTTGGAAGTGACGGCGACACTGTTGATGCGCTAGTTAACACCTGGGACACGGATCTCTCTAGGGCTATACACAGTATCGCTCCCAAGCGCCCTCTCAGGCCTGCTTCTAAAAAGAAGCCCTGGTACTGTATACAGAAGATCTCCAGGCCAAGAAGCGGGTTCTGCGACGGCTAGAGCACGCCTGGCGGAAACACCAGCGTTTATCCGACAAGGCTCTCCTAGACCACCTTTTGGAGGACTATGGAGAGGCGATACAAGCAGCTAAGAATTTGTTCTATTCTGCTCGTGTCGCGTCCACGGAGTCGCGTCCAGCAGAGTTGTTCAGGGTAGTGAGGGAGCTAACTCAGCTCCCTCCTGCCCCGAACCAGATCCTTGAACCTACTAAGGCCTGCTGTGACCAATTTAACAACTTCTTCGCGGATAAAATATCTCGGATAAACGAAGGTCTGGACGCCAGGGTTGAAACAGAAACCAGAATAGAGGCATCCAGAGCTTCCGTGGACTCGGTTGTACTGGATCAGGTTGAGTCTGTCAGTACCGAGGATGTGGACAAGATCTTTAGAAGTGTTAGGAAGACAACTTGCTCCCTCGATCCCTGCCCCTCGTGGCTAGTGGCACAGGGGGGACCGGTTGTAACTCGATTGTTACACTGGATTATCAATTCATCCTTGAGGGATGGGCAGTTCCCTGACATTCTTACATTGGCCATAATAAAACCTATATTAAAAAAGCCCTCCCTCGACCCCCTGATTCACAGCAATTATCGGCCAGTTTCGCTGTAGCCATTCTTGAGGAAGGTGATCGAGAGGGCGGTTGCATTCCAACTTCAATCGATCGTGGAAGAAACGGATTTTCTGGATCCATTTCAAACTGGTTTTCGGGCGGGCTACGGGGTTGAGACTGCCATGGTCGCCCTGGTCGATGATCTCCGTCTGGGCATCGACAGGGGTAGCGTGTCCCTGTTGGTGCTTTTGGACATCTCAGTGGCTTTCGATACCATAGACCATGGTATCCTTCTGGAGTGCCTGGCAGAGGTGGGAATCGGAGGCACTGCGCTCCAGTGGTTCCGGTCCTACCTCTCTGGGAGGTTCCAGATGGTGCAGCTGGGGGACGTATGCTCCGATAAGAGGGCCCTCAGCTCTGGGGTCCCTCAAGGAGCCATTCTGTCCCCTCATGCTCTTTAACATTTACATGAAACCGCTGGGAGAGATCATCCGGAGACATGGCGCGCGGGGTTATCAGTACACTGATGACACCCAAATAGTCTTCTCTATGTCTCCAACTGATGCAGTGACCAGGGATGGCGTCGCTCCTCTCGTGGCCTGTGTGGAATTGGTAATGGACTGGATGAGGGAAAACAGACTCAGCCTGAATCCAGAGAAAACGGAAGTACAGTGGTCCCCCGGGTTACGAAATTAATTCGTTCCGGCACCTTTTTCGTAAGCCGAAATTTTCGTAACCCGGGGCCTATTTCCCATAGGAAATAGGTAATCCGTTCCGAGGCCTGGCCGAAGCCTGGCCTGGCAGGGGCCTCCTCGCTGAGGATAGGAAGGTCCGATCCGGCGGATCGGACCTTCTTTTCGTCAGCCACGGGGGCCTCCTGGCTGGGGAAGGGAAGGTCCGATCCGGCAGATCGGGCCTTCCTTTCGTCAGCCGTGGAGGCCCAGCCTGGCTGGGGAAGGGAAGGTTCCCTTCCCCAACCAGGCTGGGCCTCCGCGGCTGAGGCGAAAGGAAGGCCCCATCCGCCGGATCGGGCCTTCCTTTCGTTAGGTGCGGAGGCCCAGCCTGGCTTCCCCAGCCAGGCTGGGCCTCCGTAGCTGAGGAGAAAGGAAGGCCCCATCCGCCGGATCGGGCCTTCCTTTCGTTAGGCGCGGAGGCCCAGCCTGGCTTCCCCAGCCAGGCTGGGCCTCCGCGGCTGAGGAGAAAGGAAGGCCTGATCCGCCGGATCGGGCCTTCCTTTCGCCTCAGCCGCGGAGGCCCAGCCTGGCTGGGGAAGCCAGGCTGGGCCTCCGCACCTAACAAAAGGAAGGCCCGATCCGGCAGATCGGACCTTCCTTTCTCCTCAGCCGCGGAGGCCCAGCCTGGCTGGGGAAGCCAGGCTGGGCCTCCACACCTAACGAAAGGAAGGCCCGATCCGGCGGATCGGACCTTCCTTTCTCCTCAGCCGCGGAGGCCTCCTGGCCGTCCCTTCTCCTCCGAAGCCTGGCTTCGGAGGAGAAGGGATGAAGGGCTGTCCCTTTTTCTCCGAAGCCTGGCTTCGGAGGAAAAGAAACGAAAGTCCGTCCCTTCTCCTCCGAAGCCTGGCTTCGGAGGAAAAGGGCCATTTCGTAACCCGGGGATACTTTCGCAAGCCGGGGCCATTATTTCGGCCCTGGCTCTTTCGTATCCCAGGGTTTTCATAAGCCGGGGGATTCGTATCCCGGGGGACCACTGTACTCGTGACAGGTTCCCCCAGTCCGGGTATGGAGGTGGTTCCACCTGTCCTGAACGGGGTCACGCTTCCCGTTAAGGACACTGTATGCAGTCTGGGGGTGCTCCTTGACTTGTTGCTCCATCTGACTTCTCAGGTGGATGCAACAGTCAGGAGCACCTGCTTTCAGCTTTGGCCAGCTGCGTCCCTCTTTGGACCGGAGGGACCTTGAAACTGTAGTACATGCTCTGGTAACCTCTCGGTTGGATTTCTGTAATGCGCTCTACATGGGGCAGCCTTTGTATCACACTCGGAAGCTGCAATTAGTGCAGAATATGGCAGCTCGGGTGGTCACTGGTGTTCCCAGGGCCTCCCACATAACTCCAATTCTTAAAGATCTTCATTGGCTGCCTATTCGCTTCCGGGCTCAGTACAAAGTGCTGGTTATCACCTATAAAGCCCTATATGGCTTTGGCCCAGAGTACCTGAAGGACCGCCTCTCCCCACATAATCCGCCCTGCACACTTAGATCTTCTGGGCAACAATTGCTTAGAGTTCCAGTGGCTAAATTATCAACTACCACGAAGAGGGCCTTCTCCATCTCGGCCCCCAGCCTCTGGAACTCGCTGCCCGTCGAGCTCCGCCTGGCCGCCTCCCTTAATGTGTTTAAAAAGGGGTTGAAGACTTATTTGTTTGAACAAGCGTACCCCTGATATCCTCCTCCCTCATTGTGACCTTCCCCCCCCCCCCCCCCCGTATTGCGTGCTGGCCGGCATACATCTGATATACCATCACATCGCCACCACTGCCAGATTGCTGCTTAATAACATTGTTTTATCTTGTGATTGTTTTTAATTATGTATTGCATTTGTTGGTTTGTTTTTAACTTTGTACTGTATATGTTGTACACCGCCCTGATCGCTGGAAGGGCGGTATAAAAATAAAGTTGTTTATTATTATTTATTATTATTATCAATTTCCTTCTGCCCTCAAAGGTTTTGACATAGAGTAGGGTAGAACTGTTTAAAAATATATAAATAAAACATTGAGTCCCCACAGTTCCACATATGAGGGGGGCTCTGTGTACAAATCCACATCACCTTTTTAAAAAAAATTGACAGAAAGTTTGTTTTGATTTATAGTTCTTAACTTATCTCTATGTAGTCACTATCTAGATTTATACATTTTTCCCAGCATATCTTGACCCTCCGAATACCTGATATTGTAGAAGTCTGCAGATTGTGCCTTATGAGGGGGAGTAAAAATTATCACCTGGAAATTATTATGGCATATTGATGAATTTTTTTCAGTGTCATCATTGGTCCCTAAGTGCATGTTGCTGAGAAAATCAGTTCATTGTGTCCTTTATTTCTGTGACTGGCTGTGCCAGAAGTGACTAAAGTCTAAAATCTTTGTCAAGCACAATCTGCAGGCTTCTACAATATCAGGTATTTGGAAGGTCAAGATACACTGGAAAAAATGTATAAATCTAGTGACTAGAAATTGACAGAAATTGACAGAAAGTTTGTTTTGATTTGTAGTTGTTAACTTATCTCTATATAAAGTTAACAACTACAAATCAAAACAAACTTTCTGTCAATTTTTTTAAAAGGTGATCATTAAAACTTTTGGATACCCCCTCGTACACATTTATTTTATATGTTTTTGCTCACAGTAGAAATAAATCAGGTTATCTGTTATGATTTCTAAATGTAATACTATACTGACACCCAAAGGTTCCAGAGTGGATAATTACAATCCTAATTGGTTTGACCTGGAACACAGGGCCAAAACAGACAGGCCTGATAAAGTGGGCTGCAGCTGCTCCAGCATGATTTGTCCTGGGGCCAGCGCAACCACATGTACCTATCCCCAATCTGGGCTGTGCCTTTTTGGCTCAGTTCTATGTAAAAGACACAGCCTTGGCACTATTTCCTACTCTGCTTGGGGCATGTGTCATCTAAATGCTATGCCTCGAACATGGCTGAAAACCAGTTTATTTGGCCCATCTGTTTTGGGCCTTAGTTAAATAAGATACCGAAATAGTAGCAGATAAGGTAGTAATGACTAACTCCTGTTAATTTAAATGTGTAAAATCTAATTGAAGAATAAAATTCTTCATCACAAAATTGAGACTAACAGGATAATTGTAAAAAGGAGAAAAAAAAGGGAATATTGTATTCATCATCCACAACAAAACATGGGAGTTTGCTTGGCAGTCATTAGTGAATCAATGAATCAAATTAGTGAATCAATGAATGCCTTCAGTTCCTAGAGGATAGGGGATCCTCTCTAGGATACTCACTGAAAAAGGAGCTGGGGCAGAGTTTTTCTACAATTTCACTTTATTCCTAGACCGACCAATATCACCAGAAGATCTTTTAATTGTCCATGGCAGATAGATGATACTGGGAGCTGCGAGGGAGGGGTGGGGGGCTTAGAGGCAAATCACCATGCTACCATTTTTCTCTGTAACAAAGCAATTCCACAGAAAGCAGCCAAATACACACAGAGATGTGTATAACTCAGTTAACAAATCAGATGTGTTCCTGAGTATGAATTCTTTAACAGACAATTTGATACTGGAGGCAGAAATAACATGGAATGATTAGGGATAGATTCCTACACCACAAAACAAGAACAGCAATTATGCATATTTCAACAGACTTTATATTCAACACAAACAATGTGCACATGTGAAATGAAACAACCAAGGGGCTGTGCAGGCCAGCCATTTGGGCCAGCATAGGGGCAGAGTCGGGGCACAGTTTCTCCATGACGCACACCCCGGCTCCACCTTCAAGGTGGCCTGACACCGTGCACCACACCATACAGCGTCATGGTGCTCCTCTACATACAATGCAGCACCAAAGGAGTGCCACCAAGCTGTGGTAAAGTGGATATCACACTTTTTGCACTCTACAAAGGCCAGATCAGGGCTGTGGTGTGTGGTTGCCGCAGCCCTGATCTGGCTGTAACAGGGGCGGCTGGAGGCCACCCATTCGGGTCTGTGTGCAAAGCCCCCAAGTCAGGCAACCATTTCATAAGTAAACATTTCTTTCAAAATGCATTTAGGGATGACTTTTTCATTCACCATCATTCATTTTCCTTAGGATTTCCATTTTGGTGGACAGCCCCATAGATTGAAGCTATTTAACATGTTGGAGGCAGCCAGTGAGACAGGCTTATCTGTTTTTCCTCTTTCTCTATATTTTCCTTAGTAAAGGATTCTGAAGGCACCTTGTCTGTTGTAGGTGGTCACCCATGGCTACAGTATAGTTGGATAGAGTAGCCCCCATACTTTCTCAGCTTGAACTTACTTTATTGTATACAGTGCTGCAAAGAAATATTGGACCTGTTTTCCCCAGCTCTCCTTCACTATCTGTCCAGATAGACAGAAGATGAAGAGTGAAAGAGAACTGAGCGCACATAAAAATCTTTTGTAAAAATTAGCTTCGCCATCAGAGGCTTTCTTAACCAAGGCAGCTGCCACTTTCTCCACACATAATAGCTACACCAGAGAGCTATTTAGTACCCCATTTCATGTCTACTTTGCATTTTTGGGCAGATCAAATCACATATACTAAATCCCATAGCAAGTCACTTATTTTCAAGTCCTGACTGCCTCTATAGGTCAGCTGTTAAGCACTATCCAATGCTGACTGTGTGTCAGCTATTCTCAAATGTTATATTCTGTTAAATACTGATTGATACATGTCAGATAGTATTAAATACTTGTATTATCAGCATACCAGCTTGTAGTTAAAGTTAGAAATGGACTGCTACTGCAAAATCTTGAAATCTTCAAATGGGAGATTTAAGTATATTTTCTGAAGAGATACATTCCAGAAAATATTTTCCATTGATGTTTGTAGAAGACAAACTCTCGGGATATCAGGTAGAGGTTTAGTTCATAGTGAAGAGTCTAGCAGGACAGGATCATATGTCTGTCTCATCCAATATTCTATTCATACAGAAGCCAATTACAAATCTGTGAGGATCCTAAATGCAAGACACAAAGTGAATAGCATTATCTTACATTTATTCACCAGCAGTTGAGATGCTTTGGTACAGGAAGCAATATGTAAATACAATGACCACTAGCTATTCATAATACAGCCTTATCCTTCATGCTTATATTCAGTTTTATTCTCTGGCTGTCCAGGTTAGTGATTACCATTATAACTTATGGTAACAAATTTCACAATTTAACTATGTGCTGTGTTAAGAAACATTTCCTGTGTCCACTAGCTGTCCCTGAAAACAATTCAGAAACTGCAACCTATTCAAAATGGAACAGTTGTTATCTGAGATTTCAGATTTTATGTATAGGTTTACTATAGTTAATGAAGTAGAAGTGTTCCTGGGCATTTCTTCTTTAACAGAAAATTTGGTTCCAGAGACAGAAATAAGTGTGAAAGAATAGGGATGGGTTAACAATTATGCATATGAAAAATGCAACAACCAGGTCAGGCAAGCCTTACATAAGTGAACAAAAACATTTTGAACTCTCTAGAGACCCTTTGAAGGCTTCAAATGCATCTATGAATGGCATATTTTTTTCACCAGTCTCCCCTCCTCTTACAGTATTCATTTTGCTGACCAAACCTGTAGACGTGTGTGTTAAAAAAAAAAGGGGGGGGGGACATGCTGGGGAAGGTGGTGAGGCAGGCTTATATGTTCTCTTCTTTTTTCTGTTTTGTTATTTACACATGCTCAGTGAGGGATTCTGGAAGCAGCTGCTGTTTACCTTGCCTGTTGTACACAGGCAAACACAGCTGCAACAGGATCAGCTAGAGTAAAATCCCATTTGTTCCCAGTTTAAGCTTCTTTGTTTACTGCAGACACACTGCTGCAGTCCCACACCAAAGTTCTGCCTTCCTTTATCATCCACAAAATACTGATGCTGTTAAAATAACATCCAACCAGATAAATGAGGAGGAGGAAAAGGGAGGCTGGGTGGGTACAAAAAGACTTTGTAAGAAGGGTCTCCTTTATTAATTCAATCATGGCTGTATTTGCTTATTTGTTACATTTACACCCTGATTTTCCTCCAGTGAACTCAAGACAGCAAACATGCTCTCTTCCTCTTTACTTTATTCTCACTGCACCCCGTGAGGTAGGTCAGGCTAAAAAAGAAAGAATGATTGGCCTAAAGTGGCTTCCCTGGCTTGGGGAGAGACCTAGATGCTAATTTCCAACATCCCACTCCAACACTATAACCACTTGTCTACACTGTATTTTGTTTTATTTTCAAGGCATTAATAATATTTACAAACACTGATATAGATGCATGTGGGCTCACATACCGAAGGTAAGCCTGGTCAGAATGCCTTGTCAGCTATAAAGCTTTCTGTCTAGTGGGGCATATATTCCAGAACTCTCTCCCCAGAATAAAGCTGTGCTGGAATTCAGAAATCAGAATAAAATAATACCAAAAACAAAGACCCAGGCTTTTGTTTCTAGAAAATGTGTGGGATCATCATCTGATATTTGCCAAATGAATGTATTATTGTACTGTACTTCCATCTCTATCATTCTTTTTCCTTGTTGTATTGTCAGTTTTAGTGCCTTTTATTCATCGGTCTCCCTATAAATTAGTTCATTAGTTGTACTTAATAGGGTCACCTTAGGGTAACCATAAGTCAGAAATGACATGAAGGCACATGACAACAAAAATGGAAATAAAATTTTAAATAATGTAGAATTGTAAATGCAGACAGCAAGATTGGCTGGTGTCCTGTACATATTTACACACGTGTGAGTTCCCCTTCATATGTATCTGCATTTCTTTCAGTATGATGCAATGTTTGTATTGAGTTCACAGTGGTGAAACTATTGCACATACAATTGTGCATCCTTTCATTGTGTTGTTGTTGTTCTTTGCCTTCAAGTTGTTTCTGACTTACAGTGACCCTCAGATGAACTTATCATGGGTTTTTCTTGACATGTTTCTTCAGAGGGGGGGTTGCCATTGCCATCCTCTAAGACTGAGAGAGTGTGACTTGGCCAAGGGCACTCAGTGGGTTTACATGGCCAAGCTGGGATGTGAACCCTAGTCACCGGAGCCATAGTTCAATGCTTGAACCACTGTACCATGCTGGCTCACCAGTGCCTAAAATGTGCCACCTGATGCATGGGGACTCAGGAAACAGCAAATATAGTTGTCTGAATGATGCTGGTATTCAACAGAAGAATGATGTAGCACAACCACCACTGGACTACATGAGCATAGATTTGCACTATGAAAGCATGAGGTAGGATCTTAGCTACAATATGTTAATTTTTACCTGTCATCTCATAAATTCTCCTCTGCAGCCCCATTGCCAATGGTGCCCTACTCAGATTTAGAATTACGAGTAACTAAAATGGACTGTCAACTGAAGCTAAAGACTTCTTTCTTCAGGCCCATCAATAAACATCCTGTGCCGGAGGGTTGCTTCCCATGTTATAACTTCTGTTCACAGGAGTAAAAGAGACATTTTAAGAAGGCATATTTCCGATGATTAGAAAGCATTAATTAAGGTGTAAGAAAACGATAAGCATTTAAGAAGATGGGATTTGCATGGGATTCTTTACAATGAGGAAGAAACATTGTAAGAATCCCAAATATAATTGTGAAAATCAACAGCAAGATTATCCCGGCAGGCTTAGTTTTGTTGCTAAGCAACGTTTTACGTTAGCTCTAAGATGTCTGTGCTGTGACATGACTGAGAAAGACAGGATAGCTACTGCTTCTGAAGCCAAAATAAAAAAAGGAGACTTTTTGGCCACACATACATGTCTGTTATTGTTGTGTGCCTTCAAGTTGTTTCCAACTTACAGTGACCCTAAAGCAAATCTATCACAGGTTTTTTTAAGCAAGGTTTGTTCACAAAGGATAATAATAATAATAATAATAATAATAATATTTATTTCTAGTCCGCCCCTCTGAACAAGCAATCGGGCGGATTTGCTTTTGTCTTTTTGAGGCTGAGAGAGTGTGACTTGCCCGAGATCACTCAGTGGGTTTCCACAGCAGAGCTGGGATCCTTTTTGCTCTCTGTGCAAATTCATTATGCTCTTCCAATATGTTTTACAGTTATTGTTATTAAAACTCCATTAGTGTTCACCTCTAATTCAGGGGCTATACAGACTGGCGCTTTGCGCCGTCTTCAGCCCAAAACTAGGGTTGGGGAGCATGCAGCGACTGCACACTCCCCACCCTAGTTTGCATGGGTGGCACCATTTTACAATCTCACCATCCATACGCAGGCACGACAAGGCCATCACGATTGCACCGTGTGCACACACAGTGGTGCGCACCTGGTGTCATCGCGCTGCTGCAGGGCGCTTTGGGCACCCTTTCAGCATCACAAAAATGAGTTCTGAAATGGAGCTCCTTTTACGCAAATGCTTTGTTCCCATGGCAACCATATTGCCACAGGAACAAAGTGAGGGAGAAAGGAGCCAGGCAGCCCCTTTCTCCCATGGCTCTGCTGATTGGGGTCTCCCTGGGGCATGAAGTCCCAAGGACACCCTTTCCAGGCCATGGAGAAGGGGCGTTTTGTTGCTTCTCCAAGGCCTTTGGGGCTGCAGGTAAGGCTGCCCTGGCTCTGCTCTATCGCTGAAAGGGGCGGCAGAGACCCTCCCCTTTCTGGCCATCAGTATTGGTCCTCAGTTTCCTACACAAGATGAATGTAGGGGGAGAGGAGAGATGGGGTGTGATGTTTGGTCAAACAGTGGTATTACAGTCTTTAATGTAATATCAGTTAATAGACATAGCAACTTGACATGAACAAATTGAAAGAGAGAGAATGCTGGGAAGAAGCCATGCAGAAAATAATTTATATTTTTCACTTAGGCACCTTAGCATGAGATTTAAGTACTTCCCAGTCTGGTGATCCCAAGGAAAAGGTTAAAGATGAAGCTTTTAGGGTGAAACTGTGAGAATGGGCAACCTCTTTCCAACAAAACATGTCTATCAGTCTTTCTCTTCAATAAATTCATTCATTCAGAGTGTGTGTACATGAAAATCCAGTTTACTTTTGAGTTACCCCAATCCACAGTGACCACAGACTTGTTAGAATCATAGAATCATAGAATCATAGAAATTTAGAGTTGGAAGAGACCACAAGGGCCATCCAGTCCAACTCCCTGCCGTGCAGGAACTCCCAATCAAAGCATACCCGACAGATGGCCATCCAGCCTCTGCTTAAAAACTTCCAAGGAAGGAGACTCCACCACCCTCCGAGGGAGTGTGTTCCACTGTCGAACAGCTCTTACTGTCAGGAAGTTCCTCCTAATGTTGAGGTGGGATCTTTTTTCCTGCAGTTTGCATCCATTGTTCCGAGTTCTGTTCTCTGGAGCAGCAGAAAACAAGCTTGCTCCCTCCTCAATGTGACATCCCTTCAAGTATTTAAACAGGGCGATCATATCACCTCTTAACCTTCTCTTCTCCAGGCTAAACATCCCCAGCTCCCTAAGGCGTTCTTCATAGGGCAAGGTCTCCAGACCCTTCACCATTTTAGTCGCCCTCCTTTGGACCCGCTCCAGTTTCTCCACATCCTTTTTGAATTGTGGTGCCCAGAACTGGACACAGTATTCCAGGTGGGGCCTGACCAATGCAGAATAGAGTGGCACTATTACTTCCCTTGATCTAGACACTATACTTCTATTGATGCAACCTAAAATTGCATTGGCCTTTTTAGCTGCTGCATCACACTGTTGACTCATGTTCAACTTGTGGTCTACTTGGACTCCTAGATCCCTTTCACATGTTGTCTCAGTCAGCCAGGTGTCCCCCATCCTATATTTGTGCATTTCATTTTTCCGCCCTACGTGTAGGACCTTACATTTCTCTGTGTTAAATTTCATTTTGTTAGCTTTGGCCCAGCTTTCTAGTCTATTCAGGTCATTTTGAATTTTGATCCTGTCCTTTGGGGTATTAGCTACTCCTCCCAATTTGTTGTCATCTGCAAATTTGATAACTAGGCTCTCAATACTGTCATCCAAGTCATTAATAAAGATGTTGAATAGCACTGGGCCCAGGACAGAACCCTGTGGCACCCCACTTGTCACTTCTTTCCAGGATGAAAAGGAACCATTGTTGAGCACCCTTTGGGTTCGGTCAGTCAACCAGTTACAAATCCATGTAACGGTTACCTTGTCTAGTCCACATTTTACAAGCTTGTTTGCAAGGATGTCATGGGGAACCTTGTCAAATGCCTTACTGAAGTCAAGATATACTATATCCACAGCATTCCCTTCATCTACCAAGCTGGTAATTTTATCAAAAAAAGATCAGATTTGTCTGGCATGACTTGTTTCTCTGAAACCCATGTTGGCTTTTTGTGATTATGGAATTATCTTCCAGATATTCACAGACTCTCTGCTTAATGATCTGCTCTAGAATCTTTCCTGGTATTGATGTCAGACTAACTGGATGATAATTGTTGGGATCCTCTTTTTTCCCCTTTTTGAAGATTGGGACAACATTTGCCCTCCTCCAGTCTGCAGGGACTTCTCCTGTTCTCCAGGAGTTCTCAAAGATGATTGCCATTGGTTCCGATATTACATTTGCCAGTTCTTTTAATACCCTAGGATGTAGTTCATCTGGTCCTGGAGACTTATATTCATTTAGATTAACCAGGTATTCCTGTACTGTTTCTTTACTTATTCTGTGCTGAAATTCCCCTATTCTGTCCTCTGCCCCATCATCCTTAGGTTGGGCAACCTTTGCCTTTCCTGAGAAGACTGAAGCAAAGAAGGTGTTGAGCAATTCTGCCTTTTCTCTGTCTCCTGTGAGCATTTTGCCATCTTCTCCACGCAGTGGCCCAACTGTTTCCTTCTTCTTCCTTTTGCTGCGGACATACCCAAAAAAGCCCTTTTTATTGTTCTTAACGTCTCTAGCAAGCCTGAGTTCATTTTGCGCTTTAGCTTTTCTGACTTTATCCCTACATGCGCTGGCTATTTGTTTGAATTCCTCTTTGGTGATTTCCCCATTTTTCCATTTTTTATACATGTTCCGTTTAAAACTTAGCTCAGTTGTAAGTTCCTTAGTCATCCATACTGGTTTCTTGAGACATCTCCCATTTTTCTTCCTCATTGGAATTGTCTGAAATTGTCCCTTTAGTATCTCCCTTTTGAGGAACTCCCATCCATCTTGAACTCCCTTCTCTTTTAGTATTCTTGACCATGGGATCACCCCCAGTATTTCTCTAAGTTTATTGAAATCAGCTTTCCTAAAGTCTAGAATGAGTGTCTGACTATGCTTAGCTTCACCTTTCCACTGTAGAACAAACTCCAGGAGGACATGGTCCTCCAAGCAGAGCTCAAGAGAAATGTCCATGCAGTTCTCCCTTTCAAGCACACCCTGGTCCAAAAAATCACAGTATGTGATTTGCATGTTTCCCATGCATACAAATGTGCATATTTCTGAACTTCTTCCCCTGGTTTCACATTGATGTTGGTATGAAGTGCAATCCACACACATATGCAAATATCAAAACCAGGATAATTCCCCACTTTCCCCCCTCTGAATTTAAGCCCTTAGGCGATGGGATTCAGCCCCAACTGTCCCGTACATTGTTTGGACAGTTCACTGTGAAAACTGAGACCATTTTATTTGGACTGTGTAGACATATCCTCACTTACTCATTCATTTTCCAACACTGACTTACTCAAGAACCATCAACATAGGAGATTATCTCATGAACACATAACCCGATTGCTCCCTAACGGGATGCAGGCAGGGTGCTGGATGCAGGCGGATGTTATCATACGTAATTTGCTGCCAATTCTGCTGGGCGGCTGCATCCTAGCTGCATCCCAGGTCCCAGGCATACTTTGGAGGGTGCTTTTCAAAGACAGAAAGCCCCTGGCTTTGAAAAGCGGCCTTCAAAGTGCTCCTGGCAGGATACAGTTGCCTTTTGGAATTGGCAGCAAATTATAAGCCATAATACCCACCTGCATCCCACACCCCAGTTGCAATCCATTAGGGAGCAGTTGGGTTATTTGCCCATGCAATAATCTCCCTGATGTGCTACTATTGGGAATAATCAATCTTTGCCAGCAGATTTATACCTTTTGTGATCACAAACCCCAAGATAACCTAACTGATAGCTGCCTGTGTGCTATAGTCCTCCCAGCACTTAATAACATTTGGGAAACTCTGTAACAGACAGGGTTTTCTTTGTTTGAATAAGAAGAATTAAATTGTAAAATTCACCTTTTGTAGCAAATGTAACCATATGCACATTAACACATGTTCTAACTGATCTGTTCCAATGGAAATGCCTGGGACTGAAACAGAGCATTCTTCAGGTAAAGCATGCATTCTACCACCTGAAGTACAGTCCCAGTCCAAAGTCCTTCTTCTCAGTGTCTCAGTCCTTCAGGAACTGTCCCAGGAAAACATGTAAGGCTGACTTTGAGTGCCTTTGTAATATTTCCTAGCAGTACAACTATCCAATCCCTTACTTCACGTTCATTTCCACCTATAAAATAATGTAATGTTTGAAGCTCCTTTACATTGTCAAATAGTTGGTCGGCTTGATCTTGCATCTACCCTGTCTGATGAAAGAAATTGAACTACAAACAACTTCCAGTCACTTCCTAAGATTCAGTCCTCCAAGTTCTCCTGGAGAGCTAATGCTGTTCCCTAGTCTCCCACTGTTGCTCACCCATTATAAGCAACTGAATGCAAAAGTAGGAAACAGAGCAGAACCAAACACTGTTGGAGAATTTGGCCTAAAATCAAGAAGAAGCAGGAGAGTGACTTATATTTTGTGAGGCTGACAGCATCCTCATTGCAAGTCCTTCTTCAGATAACCAAACAAATACTGTATACACAGATTTTACCAGAAATAACAATCAAATAGACCACATCACTGGAAATCCAGAAATAATATTACTGTACATGGATGATTCTTATTTCGATATTTAATCATGTGTCTTTATATTTGAGGATCTTATCTGTTAAGCAGCCTTTATTGAAAACTGTACTGCTCTACACACACACACTGCCAGTTTTAACCCAATTTTACCTACCCTAAGTTTCTAACAATTCTGGTGCTTTGTTCCCCCCTGCTCTCCTATAATTTGGGGTCCTGAAAAAGTCAGCACATCCAATTCCTTTCTCCAACAGGCATCTTCTTTTGAGCTTCCACAATGTTCTTCCTGAGCCTCAGGAACTTCTCTGTTGGTGGCCTGGCAACCCTTGCCTGCATTTCTGTTGCAGCAGTAGATTTTATAAAGTAGCGGTGGATACGTGTTGTTCACTCCCACAATCCTTTCATCATTAGTTATACTTGTTAGGGCTGATCATACTTATTAGGGTTGACCATTAGATATAGGGCCACAAGTTGTCCAGCCCATTATAAGAGAACTCAAATGAAAGATGACAAGATGGGAGAAGTATTACACATGGGTTAAACCAGTGGTTTCCTTTGATTCTCAATGTGTTTTAGACTTCAGCTCCTAGAAGCCCCAGCCAACTTGGCCAACAGTCAGGAATTATAGGACCTGAAGTACAAATAATCTGGAGGATCAAGGGTTGGGAACCAGTGGTTTAGAAGATTATTCATGGTTTAGATGATCACATCCTCAAATGTAGTAATCACAAAACAGCTCAGATCAAATTCATACTTTCATGCCATGCTGCTCTACCACAAAGACAAAGCTTTTCACACAGATCAGCACAACCATTGGGGTTAAGAACTCATAAGTAAGAAAGAACATGTATGCATGACCCAGTCTGGACTCTACTATCCTATGTACCTTTGCCTTGCAGTCCAGCCTATTCAATAGGCAATTGGACTAGACATATTTTAACTTACATGTTATAATTTATTTCTGATTTGAATGAAAATGCTGAGTCTTATTAGGGTTGGAATTTGCATTGCGCAGGAGCAGAACCAATCGTTTCATGGATGCCTTAAACCCATAGATCAGCTTCTGTTGTCACTATATTACAGTGGGATCAGGTACAACTTCTAGATGACCTCACTTCTCAAGTCACCTCCAATATTTGGTGACCCCATCCTAAAGTTTTTTTGGCAAGTTTTATGCACAAGTGGTTTGTCTTTACCTTCATCTGAGGCTGAGAGAGTGCGATTTTTCTCAAGGTCACCCAGTGGGTTTCCATGGCTGAGAACGGATTCAAACCCTGGAGTCCCAAACCCTGGAATTCTCAAACCCTGGATCCAGCACTCCAACCACTACACCATATTGGCTCTGAATCACTCCATGGTATATGATTATTAAATTGACTGCTGCCCCCTTGAGGCAACTAGTGGATCCAGTTTTTATCCATCAGGCCACACTCTCTGAGCCTCAGAGGAAGGCAATGGCAAGCCCACTCCCCGAACAAATCTTGCCAAGAAAACTGTGACAGGTTCTCTTCAAGGTCACATAAGTCAGAAACATCTTAAAGGCACACAACAACAACACTTCTCCACTGGTTCTCCAAAAAGGAAATGTTTCCTTAATGGATTTAGTACTCTGAATATTATGTTTGAAACTGAGTTTCCCAAATAACTTGTAGTGGGATAATAAACACTTAACAACTGCTTCAGCCATGCAAGGGAGGGGGACAAAAAGCAAACTTTGAAGCAAAATACAGGTTATAGAATATTTTAAGGAGCATTTCTGTGCTTTTTGTCCCAAAGGATTCTTAGTCCTTCTGTGGTATTACATAAATGTTCTGCTGATTAAAAATGCAAATTGACTAAATGCCTAAAAGCCCAATGAATTGGCTTCTAACATTTCCCCTTTTCCTGCCTTCCAATTTCCCTTTTTATCTCTTTAGAAGAAAGTGCTGATTATAATTACAGCAGAGACCAAAACGTAGGCTCAATTTTAAAAATGTTAATTGAAGGCTGAAATAGGCTTTCTCCACTTTTATGAATGTGAATTGTTGTATGACATGAATGTTTTTTTCTTCTTCTTAAAAATGCACTGCATATATTTTAAGTCTACATTAATTCAAGCTGGAGGATGAGAAAAAAAGAACAAATCTTGTGTCGATAAAGAAGATCACCTGAGATTCTGTAACTAGTTCCATCCTGGAGAATTACAGCACAGAACCAGGCAAGCAGCATTAAAAAAGAAAGCCACTCCATATTTCCCCCAAATGTCTATTTAAATAGATTTGTGCTGACTCTTGCGGCAGTGCCTCCCCAGCATGTGTTATTATGCTTATTGCTTGTGTGGCTAAAGGGGGCTCAGCTGAATTCCAACAGCAGCCGCAATTCTCTGGTTCTTCTTTCGCTTCAAAACATTGCTTGGCTCCACAGCTGTTATGAAAACAGCTGGTTTTCATTGTGGTGCTTTCAAATATGTATGGATATGAAATCTTCCTCTTCTCTTGTGCCACCATTTTGGATTTATTATTTGTCTTCAGAGGAAGATAATAGAAGCACTATAGGGGAGAGTATTAGCTCCAGGATTTATATGGACTTTGGATGGTTCGGAGACTCAGGAAAGATGTCCTTGAGAGGATCTCTCTTTTCCTTCGTCCTTGCCATCACCTACTTACCCAACCTCTATCTCTGAGCCAAATTTCTGTTGCTGCCCAAGGGGCAAGTGAACAAGAAAGTAGCAACTGATGTTCTTTCTCCTTGCTCCTGTCACTCATATAAAGTCTGCTTTAGGCCAGAGGAGAAAAAAACAGTCAAACAGGCAATGAAGGCAAGGATGGCAGCAGCAGGACCAGAGGGCTCTGGTGGTAGCCAACTGTGGTAGGGAACTCAGCACGATCCCAACAATGTCAGTCCCATGCACAACAAAATTGTGTGAGGACAAGGAAAATTAATAATAATAATAATAATAATAATAATAATTTTATATTCCACCCCTCTTGGTGAGCAAATGAAATGTGGGCTGTGATAACACCCACCTCATCTAATCTGACAATTTATTTTAAAGATATGCAATACAGTCCTAAACTCTACACCACAAATGGACTGTCAATAAACCAGGGAATCTTTCATTCCAAAGATTACATCAGAGATTGAAGTGGCATCTTGGTTTTGTTCTGTACACTTCTGATTTTTCAGGTGGTTTTGGAAACCAAGGATGTCAAAAGAGCTGCAAGTGTAAACATGGCCTACTGTGCTCATCTGAGGGAAAATGAGTTATGTTATACTCCTCTCGAGAAAAATGTTATGGCAGTTCTGATAACCTGAAAACCACCTTGCTCAGGACAAATGTTTGTCTGAAATAAAAACAAACACCACAGCTCAACAATGTATATTAAAAAAATCGGTTTGCTTTCTATGGACCTGTGCAACATTATTTGTATGGACTTAACTTAAAATTGTATTTTATTTTATTGGTATTTTAACCCTGGTGGCGCAGTGGTTAAATGTCTGTACTGCAGCCACTCACTCACAAACCATAAGGTTGTGAGTTCAATACCAGCCAGGGCTCAAGCTTGACTCAGGCTTGCATCCTTCCGAGGTCACTAAAATAAGTACCCAGCTTGTTGGGGGCAGTTAGCTTACATGTTGTGCGATGCAGCAGCTAAAAAAGCCAATGCTATTTTAGGCTGCATCAATAGAAGTATAGCGTCTAGATCAAGGGAAGTAATAGTGCCACTTTATTCTGCCTTGGTCAGGCCCCACCTGGAATATTGTGTCCAGTTCTGGGCACCACAATTCGAAAAAGATGTGGAGAAACTGGAGCGGATCCAAAGGAGGGCAACTAAAATGGTGAAGGGTCTAGAAACCATGCCCTATGAGGAATGACTTAGGGAGCTGGGGATGTTTAGCCTGGAGAAGAGAAGGCTAAGAGGTGATATGATAGCCCTGTTTAAATATTTGAAGGGATGTCATATTGTCATATTGAGGAGGGAGCAAGCTTGTTTTCTGCTGCTGCAGAGACTAGAACGCGGAACAATGGATGCAAACTGCAGGAAAAAAGATTCCACCTCAACATTAGGAAGAACTTCCTGACAGTAAGGGTTGTTCGACAGTGGAACACACTCCCTCGGAGTGTAGTGGAGTCTCCTTCCTTAGAGGTCTTTAAGCAGAGGCTGGATGGTCATTTGTTGGGGATGCTTTGATTTGGAGTTCCTGGATGACAGGGAGTTGGACTGGATGGCCCTTGTGGTCTCTTCCAACTCTATGATTCTATGATTCTTCTATGATTCTAAAGGACATGCAAGAATTTGGGGATCTGCTGCTGTTAAATCTATGGAGATTATTATCACATGGCCATTTTTGCCCTGGCTGTGCACAGGACGAGATTGGGGTGGAACAGGGAAAAACGGGTGTTATTGCACAGAAAATTGCTGCTGTGCTGCTTCCCAGCCACCACCTATTTCCCAGGTGTAGTCTGCCATCTGATTTTGGTGGTATGGAAGCTATGTGATAATCTCCTATATTTTAATCATCCAGCATGTGTATTGAAACAGTTGGTTTAAAAACTAAATCTTTGGGTCATATCTTTCACATACTTCTTTTGGTTTGTGTGAAAGCTATAAGAAGCTTTAATTGTTTAATTTCAGTAACATGACACAGTTACAGCACTTTGATAGCACTTAAACATCAATGTTTCCATCCTATGGAATACTGGAATTTGTAAGTTTGATGAGGTACTTTCAATTGTCTTCTAGAAAGCTCTAGTGCTGCAGTTCAGGGAAGTGGACAAGATTTCTAGCAGAGGAGTCTAAGTCTCTTCCTAAACTACAAATCCCACAATTCCATAGGATGGAGTCACTGCAGTTAAAGTGGCACCAAACTGCTATAACTATACAGTGTGACTACACCTCAAGACAAAATTGCCTATAATATTTTTTACATACATGTAGTTAATTTTCACAGCCTAAATACCCTAAAGGCAATAGATCCTATCTGATTTGGAAGCTAAGAAGGTTCAGCCAAGTACTTAGTTGGTACTTGGATGGGGGACTGCCAGTAAACAGCAGGTGCTATAGGGTATAGTTCAGAGGAAGGAACTGGCAAAACCATCCCTGAGTATTCCTTGCCTAAGAAAACCCTATGAAGTTAATAGGATCACCATAAGTCAACAGGAGATGTGAAGGCAAATACACAATTGAAGTTTCATAATGTACTGGGAAGCAGGTCTATACAAAAAACAATTGCAATCATATAATGTATATATTATACCCAATATGTTTAAACTGATAATTGAATTAAAAACATGTGAATCAGATAATATGCTGATAATATGCAGATCGTTTATCTGTAATCACAATTTAAGACAATAAAACTGCTGATAGTGTACATTTAAAATTCTGGTGTACGGACTAGAGAGAATTCATCTTTGAGTGAAAAGAAATTAAAATATGTTACTAAATGGGCTTCTGAGTTATGGGTGCTTGAAACTTCAGATGCAGTACATTAGGATGTGTGGCTTTCATATGCATCTACAACCAATGTTTGCATGGCATGTGCCACATTTCAGTAGAGCACTGTGATAATCGCTGCTCTGTTCAACTGTCAGACAAATGGTTCTCTCTAAATACAAGAATCCTTCATGCCTAAGGCAAATACATATTACTTGTACCTAAAGAGAGACTGAACAAACAGGGAGTATTAAGTGGCAGTTCTTTTTCTGTTGAGTTCTTATTCTGCTGTGACCTATACAACAAACATTGGACCTTTTGCAACTCAGTATACTAGTTATAATATTGAATGTGAAGAGCCTCCTCATTTTTAAATTATATTAAATGATAAAAAGCTAGCTTCTTGTGCTTTTTAAAGTACCTTATCTTTAGAAATATTTTTAATCTCCTGATTCATGCATATCATCTGGTTCACACTCCTGGATACTGACATTTGCATTTCAAACACTTGTTCAGATACTTGCATTCGCTCTTTCATGTATGTATATAGGGAAAGTAATATGTATTTCAACATTCCTCTGGCTATGTTGAAGCAATTTAAATCCATGAGCTAAACCCAATTGTGAGTTCAAACTCACGTAGAAACCTATTCAATCAATCTAATATATTTAAGTATTGACTGACCATTCACATCTGATTCACTGGGTCTACTTTGTCTGGGTTCATTAGTTGGATTTAAGCATGTTTTATGCAAATTTATGTATACACGTAAAATAAACTATTCCTATAATGGGAAGATTTGTCTTAGTGTACATTACAAAGGTTGTTCCTTACCCTATGGTACCAGCACTAGGACTATAACTATGAATAAATAAAAAGAAATCTTTCTGGCTGTACATCTGCTCCTTCAGGAGAAATGGTACCAATGTTGCTTTCATTCGGGTGCCAAGAAAAAGCATGGTTGTTTACTGTAGCCTCTGGGTCCTAATTGGTTGTATTCAAATCTACCTACAAGCATGGTTTAAAATTATTTTAAACTACTTTAACTGATTTTAATAAGTCTTCTTTTAATTTGTTAAATTAATTAATATGCTTTTTAGCCTTACAAAATCATTTTATTATTCACATTGTTTTAATTTGATCAACTTGAATTGATTGCATGCAGCTATGAAATCTTTAAACTGATGGCAAGATATAAATATATAAATAGCCCACCATAACACAGTACTTCCTACTCCCAATCTCTCCAACTTTACTAGATGTTATCCATCAACATGGTCAAAGTTACACCTGGCAGGATGGACCGATTCAAGTATCTTGTCCACTTCATCAGGCTGCCACAACTGACCATATGGAGCACTGGATCCTTCTCAGGATTTGACCACTATAGCATCAAGCTCTGAGCATAGCTTTCACCTTGAAGTGCCTAGCCAGTTTGTCAAAGCAAATAACCAAGTGTTCTGCTTCTTCTTTTCTACTGCCTTCTATCTTACCAAGCCTTATGGTCTTTTCTAGTGAGCCATGTCTTCTTGTGACATGCCCAAAGTATGACAGTCTCAGTTTAGTTATCTTGGCTTTGGGGGATAATTCAGCTTTGATTTGCTCTAAGACCCATTTATTTGTGTTTTTATCAGTCCAAGTTATGTATATTATGTATATAGATGGCATACCTTAAATTGTTGATGTTCCTTCCTCTAGTTTTCATGTCTCCTTCCTCTAAGATAAGCTCAGCATAAAGGTTAAACAGATAGGATAATAAAATTCACCCTTGCCTGGTCCCCTTGCCAATTGAAACCATTCACTTTCTCTGTATTCTGACTTAATAGTAGCCTCTTGTCATGCGAAATGATCTATCCAATCAAAGGGTTTGCTATAATCTAAAGCATAGGTTTATTTTTTTCTGATTTTTTTTTTTTTTTTTTTTTTGGTGTGATCCATTATCCAATATACTTTTGCAGTATGATCCTTAGTGCCTCTTCTGTTTCTGATCTCAGCTTGAACATCTGGCATTTCTCACCCCAAACATGGTAAAAGACATTGTAGAGTTTTGAGCATCACTTTCCTTGTATGGGAGATAAATGCAATGGCCCTCTAATTACTGCAGTCCCTGATGTCCCCTTTCTTGAGACTGGAATGTACATTGAGTGTTTCCAGTCTGTGGACCATTGTGTTGTTTTCCATATTTTAGTTAGAACTAAGGTACATTCTGTCTTTGTAACAAGAAGCAGCTCAATTGGTATTCCATGTGTTCCAGGAGATTTATTACTTCCAAGTGCCCTAAGTGCAGCTTCTTCCTCACTTTCTAAAATTGTAGGTTTGTGTTCAAATGGTTCTTCATTGAATAAAACTGTTATCCTTTCATCTCTTTTATATAGTTCTTCAATGTATTGTTTCCATTGTTTGTTTGTTTTAATTTCTTCTTAGTAGAAATTGCAATGTGTTGCCCTGCTGGTCATAGACCATTGCCATTCTTGGTTTAAATTTTCCTTTGATTTCTCAGATCTTGTGGGAGAGGTCTCTTGGTCTTCCTTTTTTGTCATCATCTTCTGTTTCTCTGCATTGATTTTTACAGTAGTTCTCTTTATCTCTGCACACGAGTAGCTGAACTGTTGCATTCAAGATTCTGACCCTATTTCTGTCACCTTTTGATTCTCATTTGTTCTTTTAACTGCTTGAGGAGTTTTATCTGTCATTGACTGAGGCTTCTCTTTCTTTTTGGCTACAAATAGTGTCTTTTTGAATCTGTTACTGACAACGTCCCTGGCTTCCGTCAAGAGTTTTTCTGGCTTCCAGTCAATAAGACTTAATAGTGCAAATCTGTTTTTACTTATTTTACACCAATGTTTTTAAGATTGTATTTTGTCACAATGGTTGGTTTAATGTTCTTCATTAGCTTTACTCTAAAGCACAATCTGCTCCTGGTCTTTTTTCTTTCAAAAAGAATGGAGCTACTCCATCTTCTGCTTCCAATTATGTACTTTATTTGATTTCTGTATTGGACATAAGGTGATGTCCATGTGTACAGTCATCTTTTTTGGCTGTTTGAAGAATCTGCTTGTGATTAACAGTTCTCTTGCTACATTTCTTGATCCTAGGCCAATTTTTTTCTACAATCTTGGATTCTGCTGTTTCTGGTTTTTGCATTCCAGTCAGCTATGATTGACAAGAATTCCTGTTTTGGTTTGTGCTCAGTTTCCTTCTGGACTCCAGCATTGAATCTTTTAATTTCTTCTTCTTCTGTCTTTGTAGTTGGATCATAAACTTGGAATATGGATATACTGGTGCATTTTCCCTGAAGTATTATCAATATTATTTGGTCAGAATTGGGTATTCTAATTCTCTGTTCTATTATTTTGTGTCATGCAGTGCGCCCACTTCCTATGCAGGCACCCCATAAGCAGCTTTCAGATTACATTGAAAGCCTCATGACAGAGGAAATGGTGTGCGTGCCCACAGTGCACGCACAGTGTGGTGCGGCGTGCACAAGCTTGCTACACAATAAATGCCACAATAAATGCCACCCCATTTCTTTTTAGATTTTATTTTCCTGTGTAAAATACTATGTAATTATCTGACTCAAAAAGTCCTTTCCCCATCCACCTAAGCTTGTGCACACCACGTCTTGCAATGTTTATACATTCCAGTATGGTTTTATTATGTCATGATTCTTGCTTCTCACATTCCATATTGCTATAATATTTGTTGTGCAGCTTCAGACTTTCCTTTAGCCTCTGAGCATGTCACCAGCTGAACATCCTTTTGGCTTGAGTCCAACTGCATCATTACCCACAGCACTATTTGTTACCTGCATCCCAGTAGGTCACTGAACACCTTCCAACCTGGGAGAGTAATCTGTGGCACTATATCTTGTTTCATTTTGGCAGTGTTATCCCCACCACTACTGCTAGAGCCCAGTAGCTGTTTGGCACACTTAGTCTGGCTCCTCTGCAAAAGCCTGTCTGACATTATTATTATTAGCATTATTATTAACCTTTATTTATGTAGTGCTGTAAATTTGCACAGTGCTGTACATGAGAGATCCTACCAACAGCACTGTTACCATCAGCATACCCTCTTGCCTCATAAGATCACACAATCCCACTGCTGTGGAAAGGTGGGTCTTCTTATATATCATCCTGCTTATCTGTTTGTTATCTTGTATCAATTTTTGGAAATATCCACTTAATCCACCATGGTCAGATTTAGAGACTTCATTTCTGGCACTTCTATTTAAATGAACAGTACTTGGTTCTCATTTTATAAAGAAAATATAGTGTTTTGCCAACAATTTCAGCAGTTAGAACTATGTCTCAGAAGAGACGGGCCAAAAGCAGTGTGCTGCAACCAATACTAGGGTCCAGGAGCACGCAGTAAGCACATTATCCCAAACCCTAGCATGTAATGATGGTGGCATCATGGCGGCATCCCATCCACATGGGCACTGCCATGATGATGTAAGCGATGTGCAGTATACAGATGTTGCTATACATCACTTACATCACCAGTGCACCAATGGTGCACTTGTGAAGAGCGCTGGGTGCCTTACAAAGAACCTGATTTTTCCGGGTTCTTTTTACTGCAGAGGGGCGCTGCATAGTTTGGCTGCTGTGACAGGCTCTTCCAGCCTGTTGTTTTTGGGCAGTCTGTTGTGCCCCTATGTGTTAAATGCTTCATCAATAGCAATTTGACCCATGCACTGATGCCAAATTGACTTTCTGGGATAACCCAGATTTGAAAATCAGTAAGAAGCCATTTTTATGGATGGCATGGGTCAATAATTGAATTGTTATCTTAGCAACTGTGCTGATGATGAGTTTTTGTTATTTTCAATTTTGCAAGAGCAGTTTAAACTACCTCTTATCAGCTAAATGTCAATATCTACAAATGAAACATTTATTACAATACATATTTAGCCCTGCAGCTTTAAGTGCATCTGATGTTCACTTAATATTAGTGACATTGATTGAGGCCAATCAAGTATCCAAGCCAACAATCTGTATATATAAATTTCTATTATTTTTAAATAAATATAACACACAATAACAGAATAGAGAATTGGGATACTAAGCAATGGCCATCACTTTAGATTTCCAATGATGCCTTATACCTTAGAAATAGTTGTTTGGGGAATATTGGTCATCACTACATTAATTCAAGAAAGAACTTTCGAAATCAGCAGTTTTTTTGGTGATGTAATACTGCTAATGCTTTCTTATTGCATACATGGTTACATTTTGTGGGGAAGTAATTGCATGAATGAATTTGGTGTTTGAATGTTCTGTGATATTCAGGTATTAGCATGCCCTTTTGAATTATTTACCTGCTTCTTAGAAATTAACAAAGGGGCAATGGTTTTCACACCCTTTTGACTTTTAAGATTGATATGTCTTTGCTAGAAAGATAGTTTTCCTCCACCAGTAACCCAATGGATAACAATGGTTGTAACACTGAAAAGAATTGTGTATAGGTGAAATTTACAAATGGACTTATATTTGGACATTTGGTCATCTTTTATAGAAACTTACAACCAAAGTGGTTATTTTTTCCTCCTTTTGAACATAATTTTGCACTGTGAAACCTTTTGAACATTTTTTGATTATAACTATTTTAAAAAGAAAAGAAAACACATTTTAACTATTGCATTCCATGTATCTCCTGAAGATAAAAATATTGCATATCATCATCTTTTTTTTTTAATTCTAAGGACAGCACTTTGCAGTAGGTTAGGCTGAGAAGCTACATTTGGCTCACATAAATTGTGACATGTGTGTTAAATTATGTGGAAGTTGGGATTTAATCTGAACTTTCATGTATATTTAGAGTATTTAATAGAGTGACTCTGACAGAAAGCTGTAATTTTGAGTAGGTTTGATGAAGGCATTTTCACTTTAGAATAATGTAGCCAAATTACTTGAATGTGTTCCTTCAGGTAACGTCTGACTTATGGTACTCCTAAGGTGAACCTGTCACATGATTTTCTAGGGCTGAGAGTGTATGACTTGCCCAAGGTTATCCAGGGAGTTTTCATGCCTGAATGGGGAATTGAACCCTGGTCCTCAAAGTCATAGTCTGACACTCAGACCAATGCACCACGCTGGCTCTCACAAACTTTATGGAAGGCGTTTATCACATGGGAGGAATTTCTCTCAATTTCGAAAGAAATGAAAGTGGGGCCAGTTCAGAAATAAGTAAATTTGCTAGTTCAGTGAATTTACATGATTGCGTATTGACACAGCATCACGTTCAGAATGACTTCCCATTGCCCGAAATTACCTGAAATTGCATGTGATAGTTTCTCACGTAATAACATGAAACCCCACAATTGCTCTCAGAAGGACTTCCCATTGCCCGAAAATGCATGTGGTAGTTTCTCACACAATAATGTGAAACCCCATGATTGCATTCAGACTGCCATTTGATTATGCTTCCTATTTCTGTCATCTGATAAACTCCAAACACTTTTCTCTTATGAAATATCTAGTAGTCCCTTCTTTGGCACTACAATCTGAGCCAGTGTTTGTCTGTTCATTCTGTATTTGTGGTGCTTGTCTTCAGATTATGATGGTGGTGGTGATGGTGATGATTTTATTGACTATGTGGTTTATATTATATTTTGTGAGTTGTTATATTAAATATTAATTCACTGTCAGCAATTCTGACTGCAGCACAGAAACTTGAAAGATAAAACGTATTGTTATTTGCTTTTAAGTCAATTTTATCCTATGCTGATTCTATGAATAAAGGACTTCCTGGACATCAACTGCCCTGCTCAGATCTTGCAAACTGGGGGCCATGGCTTCCTTGATTAAATCAATCCATCTGTAGTTCACTCTCTCTGTTTTCCTTCTGCCTTCTACCTTACCAAGCATTATTGTCTTTTGCAATACGTCATGTCTTCTCACGATATGTTTCAAGTGTGATGACCTCAGTTTAGTAATCTTGGCTTCTAGGGAGAGTTCAGGCTTGAGTTGCTTTAAATTCCATTTCTTTGTGTGTGTGTGTGTGTGTGTGTTTAGCATATTGTGGTATCTACAGAACTCTTCTCCAGCACCACAGCACCAGCCCCAATTTTAGAGCTGTGTTCTTTTGAAATGTATTTTGAAAATTTCATTTAAAATGCATATTTACAGATCCTGTGGACAAATAAGCAGATCCTTTATAAATGTAGCAAATTAAACAAATAAACAAACAAACAATAAACCATCCATTCAAGGAAGGAGATCCTTACACAGAGAAGTGTTTACAGATGTGATATTGATGCACCACTGCACAGAAAGATCTGTGAGTCCCTCTTTAACTGATGGGCCCCCTGTTAACTAAACCCTATATACTTATTTGCAAAGGGATGTCTGACATGTCCTGCCTCTGTTCAGGAAGCTGACCTCCAGGTGCCTTCCATTCCTATTTTTAAAATGCATTTTGCCCCTGCAACCTTCTGCCAAACAAACAAATAAAGCAAAACAAAAATAGCAGAGTGTGTGCCAGCCCATGATGGGCATTTACAAAGAGGGCCTAGCATGCAAAATGCTATGCACTTGGATTGCCTTCCAGGTTGCTAGGGAACGGATGCTTGGAGCACAAGTCTCTGAAACCACTCTGATTGGGCGGAGGATTGAAACTGCTGACTTGTCCACAGGATCTGTAAACATGCATTTTCAGGAGTTTACAAAACAATGCAGCATTGTCTGATGCTCTAAAATTATTGTCCGCATGTCCCCTTCCTTCACCATATTTTACTATTTTTAAACAGTTTAGCAGAGGCTTGGCTTGCCTTGGCTTGGGGTTGACTCAGAAAGATAACATAAAGGAGTTGTGACCTGAGTCATTGTGTGGTTGTCAGTGTAACAATGTAGCAAAACTAGAATGGACCCACTGATATAAAGAGGCAAAAGTTGTGAAACATATTGATGGCCTTGTTCACATAAGGTGGCCAGGAAGGGGGGGGGGGGTAAGGTTGTGTCATTATTGTAAACACGATGTGGTATGATTTGGATATCAGTGTATGATAACAAAAATGTATTTGCATTCAAAGCTTTTGAAACTTCTTGGTGTCTAATAGGGATGTATGTGCGGTTCATGACAGGTGCAGCAGAACATCTGCCTGGACTGATTTCAGGGAACAGGTACTAAACACAAGCTGGGATTTAGGAAAACCTGCAGGTTTCTGCCACCCATTGTGTATTGCTGGAGAGAAAAAAGTGGCTATGATTTTTGTTCTCAATGTCCAGGAAGGACACTTATTCACAATTTGATCCCCCTTAGTGAGAGATGGCACTTACCAGTACCATAATTGCAAATAAATAAGTGCAGAGCATGGCATTCCAAGTCCTTTTAAAATTCATTTGTTTCTAAAGTAAACTGTGGATAATTTTTGAGTTATTCGTAGAATTGCTTAATAGGTTTGCGGATGGGATGTGGAGAAGTAGCTGTAGAGGGTATACAATAATGGACATAATTATTTTCTTTGTGTTCCTTGCTATAGAAAGGACATGCAGCAGAGATGTGGTCACACTAAGAAGATACATTTTCACATTCAGAAAGATAATTGTAGTGGTTCATTTGGACAATGAGTCCTAACAAATCTGAAGCAGAGAAGGGTTCATTTGTCCAGGGCTCTTCAGCTGTTTAGAGCTGTAGAAGTCTTCCTTTGGTATACACAAGCTTCTCCCCCCCTCCCCAATTTTTATTTTTATTTTATTTTTATTTTATTTTTTTTGAAAAGTAGAAATGATTGAATATCCTGATTGATTATATCCTGTTTTGAAGAAAGGCCTGCATTGGATGAAAGAAAGACACTACAGGTCTTTAAAAGATGAAGAGCAACAAGAACATTGGGAAATGGCCAACAACACCTCTCCCAAAGACTTGCTAGCTATTTCTGGGAGAAAAGAAATGGTCCATCATTTTCAGGTGTGTGTGTGTGTGTGTGACTTTGGGGGAAAACTGCAAAAAACGAGCAAACCCCAAACCTTTGGGGCTACAAACTGCCCATGACCCACAATATGACCAAGGGCTACAGACAAATAAGACTTTATAAGAAATGGCTGTTTACCAATTCTTACAGTGGGAAGCCCCCAGTGGACTCCACATACATTTGTAAATGGGAGGTAATCCAAACCAAGTTTTCAAATCTTTCAAAATGTTTAGCATGTCTAAAGTAACTGAATGCAATAACTTAATGTCCCAAGTAATTGGACAAATGTCTATGGCAAAGAGTAGACAGTGAGGAACAGACTGCTCTCTCAGTTTGTTATTCTTCAGATATGGTCTTGCTTGTAGGGAACTGGATAGGTGGACCATTGGTCTGACCCTATATGCCTTATATTAGAATGCATCTTACCTTCTAATGTTCCCCAGTGCTGAGTTAAATTGAAACTGACTGGATGTCATATCCTGTAAGAAGCAAAATGTATGACATTTATATGTATGTGTAGAATAATAATCCTTTATATAAGTCTATCCAGGGGTATCTAAATCTTTTGATTCTAGTAACTATTCTGAAATATTATTAAGCATCAGTAGAGCTGGCTCTATCATTAGGCAATATGAAATGATCAGGAATAGGGGCTGGAAGCAGCAGCATGGTATTGAAGGATGAAGTTTTGGGTGCACTTCAACTTCCCCTGTTTCCCTCTGGTAGGATGCCCTTTTTTAAAGATTGTGTTTGTTGTTATGTGCCTTCAATTTGACTCTGACTTATGGTATTCTCGGGGTTTCTTATAGAACTTTTTAAAAGGAAGCTTACTACTGACTTCTTTGAGGCTAAGAGAATGTGACTTGCTCAAGGTCACCTTATGAGTTCCCTAGCTAAGTGGGAATTCAAACCTAGGTATCCTGGAAACTTACTCCATGTGAGGATCATGGCCCAGTCATGGTCCTGCCAGGCTTAACATTGGACGATGAGGTATGCTTTCCTGTTGACAATGCTGGAAAAAGTAAAGATTGTGTATTGTTGGTGACCAGAGATATTGAACAGATGGGGAAGAAGTATGACCTGAAAATTAGCAAGGTTATTCTTATGGGAAGCTGTAGCTTGGGGAGAGGGGAGGACCTGGGAAGAAAATATGTTTCGAATTACTACAAATGGGATGCAAGCTTTTGTAATGGGTGAATTATATAGATTTGGTAAGGTGTATACTGTGTAATTGCAAGAACCTTTTTATCCTGACAAAAAGTACATACTGTGATCAGCTCTGCTTACTGAATAAAGTTTTTTCTGAATCTGTTGAAATTTTCCTGGAGTGAGTTAGCCTGTACATTACACTCCAACATTCAAATTGCTATGGTAAGCTGGCTCAAAGTTTTTGTAGAACAGGGAATTTCATCAGGTGTTACTTGTCACATACTTATCACCTGCTGAAATTCCCTCTTCTACATAGTCAGTTTATGGACAGAAGCCCCAGCTCTTCCTTCAAGTGTGGTGGATGTCACTGTCCTATCAATATGGTTGATACAAGATACAATTGCCAATCCAGCCAGCTTTTGCACATGGAATGAGAGGGGGCGCTATTTTGCTTCAGGCAGTCAAGCATTATGTGGCAGACCTGAACCTCTTGAACATATTGTATACTAAATATAATCTATAACCACTGAATTACTGAAATCTTAGTTTGGCCACTACTCCATTTTATTTAGTTATTTTGATTAAAAAGAAGACTACTCATAAAGTTGCCAATTAGGAGAACAATAATTTTAGAAAAAATGTACAACTTTGGTTCCTGTTTCTACAGTTTTAATTTGGAAAAGCCATTCAGATACATGCAGCCTGGACTACTTTTTCTGGTCATTGCAAGAAAGGAGGTGATTATATTTTATGGCACCTGATATAGTACTGTTATTGTAAGGTGTGTTCTGTGGTTAAGTAGGTGTAGACCTTTAGCTCTAGGTAGCTGATATAGGACTCTTTCAAATGGGAGGAATTTCTCCCAATTCCGAATGGAGCCAATGCGGATTCATGTAAATTCGCTTGTTTAGCAAATTTACCTGAACCCCTGCTCCATTCAGAAGGCATTCAGAATTACTTCCCATTACCCGAAAATAACCCCCCCTTGCCCGAAATCGCGTGAGAAGCTTAAATTCGCAATAACGTGAAACCCATGATTGCATTCGGAGTGAGTTCCATTTTGCCCGAATTTGCGTGAGAAGAATTAATTCGCAATAACGTGAAACCCCAGGATTGCGTTTGGATTGCCCTTGGATTATACTTCCTATTTCCCACGTCTGAAAGAGTCCATAGTCTGATTGCAAGGGAGGGATTTCTTCCATACACCTGTTTGATTCCATCTGGTGCACCTACGTGGTTTTGTTCCCAACTATTCCAACCTTTTTGATCAAACAGAAACAGTCAATTCATGTTTAAAAAAAGAAAAGGAGAAAAAAATTAATGGTCTTATAACTAGGTATGTAAGTTTATCCTTCTCTATACAAGTACAAATAGTCTCTTAGAGGCTCTTCAGACCGCCCCCAAGAGACGGCTTGCAGGTGCCTCCATTTTTGCCAGATCGGGACCATGGCGACTGCATACTGCAGCCTCAATCTGGCCTTTCCAGGGCACAAAAAGGAGCCACAAAAAGCAGCTCCTTTTTGCACCCTGGAAAGGGTGCAACAGCCATGGTGCCACAGCTATATGGCACTCCTTCGGTGCTACACATGTGTCATGTGGAAGCTCCACCCATCATGACCAGTCTGAAGAGCCCCTTTACCTCTATCATTTCCCCTCTGTTGCTCAGTTCTCAACAATAATTCACAGTTTGCAAAATCTCCCAGGGAATTATGGACACATTATTAGCATGCCCTGCACCCCATCACTGGATATGAGATTTCATAATCAATATCAAGCATCTGACATGTTTTGAGAGGTCACAATGATCTGTGGAGACTAGGAAGTTACATGTGTATGGAGTCACACTGACCTAAGGATATGTACAAGACCTGGATGGAACTAAAATAAATGCTAAATGGGTTTGCAGATCACTCCATTTCCCCACCAGGCTTTTCACATTTCCTCTTACAATGGAGACAAAGTCAAAGACCACACCTTCCACCTCACTCATACTATGTTCCTATTTACACTTCCTGTTGACTGTCCCAGGAGTGTCTCAAATCCAGTAATGTTTTATCACTCCAGAGTTAGACTCATCAACCATTCCAAATTTCTTTTGTCAATTACATGGGAAAACCACTAAAGCCTTTGTTACACCACGTAGCAACATCAAGCATCCCTTGAGGGTATGTAATAGAATGTAAATACAGTGGTCCCCCGGGTTACGAAAGTAATCCGTTCCGGATTACCTTTCGTAACCCGGAAATTTTCGTAACCTGGGGGACCGCTTTGTTTGTTGCGCCACGCGGGAAATTTAAAGGTCTGGCGCTTTTTTTCGTACCCCGGGTTTTTTTCGCAAGCCGGGGCCGTTTTTCCGGCCCCGGCTCTTTCGTACCCCGGGGGATTCGTAACCCGGGGGACCACTGTATCTGTTCCAGCTCTAGCTACATGTGTGCACATATGCCTTCAGATGCTGGAGTCACTCTCCATTTTCCATGGATCTATCTTCAGGACTGGTAACTATCACACACACACACACACACACACACACCCCGCCAGCTCCTCTTTATTCAATCTTCCACATCTTTCTTTCTTAGGAACTTTGTATGGTTCCTAAGGTTGCATTCATGCTTTGTATGTTTGGGTGCACCTTGCACATTTCTAAATGGAACCCTTGTATTTACTGAAACTGGAGGCACTCTGTAGTTAGGACTGGTATACACACATGGAAAGATCCCCAAAGTTATCCCCCTCTCACAGGCCTCCCTTTGAGCTTTAATTTCCCCAAAGGGGCTCGGACAGACCACCTGAAAAGGGCAGTCCAGAGCCACCCCTTTCTGCTGTGGAGGGATGCCACAGCCACCAAACCATGTGGCGTCCCTCCGGACCAAAAAGAACCTGGAAAAACTGGTTCTTTTTGGCGTGAGCGGACTACATCATCAGCACGCTATTGCCGCACTGTGACGCGTCCAAAATGCAAGCGTGGTGCCTGGTGGCGTGAACACAGTGCCAGGCTTACCTCATGCATGGGCCCCACATATAGATAGCACCACATAAAGATGGCGCCTCCCATATATGTTAGAGTTCTGGAGCGTGCAGTTGCTGCATGCTCCGGAACCCTAATATCAGTGGCGGCATGCCACTTTTGGGCCACCTGTCTTAATTCTTTCTCAGCAGAATTAATTTCTCTAAAACCCTTTGAAACATTTGAATTATTGTTGATGTGTGCCTTCAGGTCATTTGCAGTGTATGGTGACCCTAAAGTGAACCTATTATAGCGGGACCTTATTATCCACTGGGGTTTGGTTGCAGGATCCCCCGTGGATAACAACATCCATTAAATATAATGGCAGAGCAAAATGATGTCCTTTATATAAAATGGAAAATCAAAGTTTAGTATTTGAAATTTATACTGTTTTGAATATTTTAAGCCATGAATGCTTGAATCTGTGGATAAAAATATCCATGGATAAAGAGGACCAATTGTACTGGATTTTCTGGGGCTGAGAGAAACCCAGTGGGTTTCCATAGCCAAGTAGGGATTCGAACCCTGGTCTCCAGAGTCATAGTTCAGTGCTCAAACCACTATACAATGTTGGTTGTCTTCTGATGACCAGAAGAAAATAGAACAGAATTCTCACTAGTCTGTTATTCTTCCCAAAAGGATTTCCTGATCTTCTGGAAACCCATTTTTCAACCTTGGAACAAATAATTATGAATATTCTCTCCATCCCTAGTAGGCTGGCAACAGATAGGTGTGTGCACTAATAAGGAGTTACAAAGATATAGCAAACAAATGCATTACATTTTCTCCTGCAAGTATCGAGCATTATTTGTTTACAGAGAAATTTTCAAAGAAAACCTATGTTTATAAAGAAAGCAAAACTACAAAATGTTACTCAGATGAAGACCTGTGGGATTTGGTACTGATCCAAGTGCTTTACCAATTGCTCACAAATCATTTTGACAAATGGCCTGATGTAAACTAGTTTTCTAGAAATCTAGAAATAGACATCACAATATCTGACAATGTCTGCCTAGCAATGTTTCTAAGGTACTGACAGGAGCATCAGGAGAGTATATATAGGCATTTATTATTTGGCTTCAAATGAAGGAAAATTCACAAATAATTTATTTTCTAAACATGACAAGTTCATAAATTGCCTATCTTCTCTTCAGTTTCATCCATCTGAAGCAAACCTGGAAAATATGAGATAGACATCTCAAGTTTCCAACTTTATATCTTTAGGGGAATAAAAAAATATAGCATCTGCAGTCAAACTAAGGAGGAAAAAAATACTTGAGGTATCCACTGAGAAGGCAGTGAAGAAACAGGAGCAGTAAATACTGCTCATTCAGCAATTACCAGTCTAAATTATGTGATTATATTTAATCTTAAAAACTTGAGGAAAGGACTGAGGACTTTATTGCACCACATCAAGTGCCCGGCTTACTTCTTCTGAATGTGAGCCAAATTTGGCAGTTACGCTAATTTTATCGTATGGACCTTCCCATTTCTGTCACCTCCAGTGTTGAATCTTGGCCCTGTAAGTCACTTTGGAGGCCATTTTATTCCAAATCAGAGGCTTCTGAATTGGAAACAGATGGCTACCAAAGTGATTAGTTATACTGCCACTATGTGGTTCCCTGCCACCTGAAGATGAGACAAGCCCAAAGTGAGCATGACCTTGTGAAACAGGCATGGTTTCCTCTGAGACTCTTCACTCATCTGTTTTCTTCTTTCTCTGCCAGGACACTTTCTCTGTGGATTCCTGTGATTGTGGCATTTGTCACTCTTTTTCTCCAATATATTTAGGCAAGGCCTCTCTTCTTTGGGCAACTTTCACTCCACATCTAGGTCTTTTGGTGAGACTTTCTGTGGGTAACTCTCTTCAACTACTGGGTGAGATGAAAAGGCTGTCTTACCCACCCGTAGCTCTTCTCTGGGGTGATCTCTCTCTTTATCCTCCCAGAGGTGGGCATCTTGCTGAGCCTGGCTCTTCCCATCTCTCCTGGGGCATTCACAACATCTCTCCCTACAGCTCTTTTGATTTAACAGCTGTAGTCTGGCTTCTTGTGGCATGATGCATCTATAATTCATAAGCTTAGCTCCTCCCAGGAGCTCTTGTTACTTTGTCTTCTCCTAGGTTTTTCACACTTTCTTTAGCAACCATGAGAGTGTTTATACTGGCTATTAATTATACAACCGATTGTCATGGGCTGTGCCATATATCAAGTGGTATCTTCACCTTTTCATGCCTTGTGGTCAGTGCGTTTCTTCCCTGCTTCCTAACTTACTCTGGTTAGGGAAACCTACAGATTTTTTTTTTTTAATTTCATATGGATATTTTCTCAAAAGCTCATAAACTAATTTAAGAAGATGGCGTATCCAACGACACCCTCTTTAGGTGATGCTCCGTATCATATCTCAGGTGCTACCTGAAAGATGTGTGGTTCCCCATCTTTATCTCTTAGATTTAGGGGTTAATAGTCCTTGTCATTTGTCAAATAAACTTGCATTGTGTATGGTGGAGTTACCTTTATCAACATCTGGTCACATAACTTATGATAATGGCTAAACCAGACAGGTCAGATTTATATCAACACTCCAGCATTTAAAATTTTAATCAACACTTAAAATATCTTCATGTCTTCTAGTTCCATGATATTTGCATGGGAAGGAACAAATTCTTTTGGTACTCTATCGTCTATTTTTTATGAGTATTCATTGATATACACATACATATACATTTCTTTCAGGGGAAATTACAGACCTAGCATTGTCTGGGCACTTTAACTTAAATATATTCCACTATGTTATATGTAAGATGTTATTATTCCATTATATTACACATAAGTATCACATATTAAGTTCTGTAGCCATTACATCATCTGGACTTTCATCTTAATACTCAAACAATTATCCATGGCAGAATAAAATCTCATCTGTTTGGGGAATTTTACAATTCTAACAGGCTTTCAAGGGTTAAACTTTAAGTAAATCTTCAGCAAGTCTTAACTGCATTATTTACGTGTAAGCATATATCTCCTAGCCTTACCAGAATCAACATTTTAGGTTGCCATGTCATGGTTTATTAGGAATGGATTGTTACAGACAACTGTCTTCTGTGGTGGAGACATGCCAGGGGTATCTCATTTCCTAACTCTATCTTGGCTTTTTTATTCTATCCTTACACCCTCTCAGTGCCTCATTTCCAATCAGAGGATTACATTTGATATTTTTGTTCTGTACATGCAAGTCTAGTGCACATCCCACTTTTAGCATACACCCTGCTTCCTATTGGCAGGTGTCCCTAGTGTACTAACTCACAGGGTGACCTGAGGTCATTCTGTGTGGTTTTAGTTTACTTTCTTTAAAGGAACATTCTTCTTAGACTTGACATCTAAACAATATTTTATTTCTTTCTTCTATTACAAGACAGAAAATGGGTAGACACTGTCACAGATCTTAGACTCTATATTCTACCATCTATAGGTTTCTACCAGGTCATATGTCCTTTTTAAATCCTGTATAAACAGTTTAATGGTATATGCACATACTAAGAAGTTGCCAGCTAAAAACCATCTGGCTTGTAACACCTGTATTCTTTCACCCCGGAATCTCTTAAGCCCCCCCCCCCCATAAATGTCCCCTCCCCCCCAAAAAAACCTGGATCTTCTGCCATGTTACATCACACCAAAAAGAGATCATTAAATTAAACAACCAATAAATATAGGATGAGTGGGAGAGAAAGCAGTTTGAACGTGAATTCCTGAAAGAGTTGTGAGCAGCACAAGTCCTTTCTGGACAGATAGTAGCTTCAAAATTGGCACCCAGGAAAATTTCACACATTCTGGGCACTGACTGACTTCTTTTTCCAAGTCTACAAAAATATTGTGGAGGCTTCTAGGAAGAAGGCAACACACTAGGTGGAAAATATGTTGATTCCTTTCCACCCCAAACCCATTAACCTCTACAGCCCACAAATGCTTCTCCAGAGGAGCCTTGGGTCTTTTGCTTTCTCTCACCTCTTCTCACCTTCCTGGCTAGAAAAAAATGCCAGAAACTCTCTTTGCTGTTGCTCTGAAAAGAAATTAATTATACCTCTTCTTCAATTTTTCCTGAAATGCAACATTGTCCCCTCTTGTTATTAAAGATTATAATAAATTTCAAGTAACACATTACTTCACAATGCATTATTTCCAAGTTCTGGGTTGGAGATCATTTTTAAGATATGAAAATGGCAATTAAGAGAGAACCAAAGGTTCCTAAATGCTCGCTAAGAGAAAGACAGCTGAAGGCTGATTGGTTATGAGGTTGTCTTAAGAGTCAGCTCACATCACCACAATTAGGCTTGTGGTTTTTTGTTTTTTGTTTAATGTACAAAGTTGGCTTGTCAAAAGTGTCTTCCTTCTTGACCAGTCTGTCTGCCATCTGTCGATCAAGCCATCCATTTATTGCAGTTCCCATTCATGGCTTAAATTATACTTCTTTTCTTTAGGAAGGAATTCCCAATTAGGTTGGCCAATTTGTGGTTCGGATATATGCATCTCTAGATTTCTTGCTTACCTGGACCATCTACCTTTCATTATTAAATACTTCACCTTTGCATATGTAGTTCTTTATGTCTCTTCCTGATCCCTGCTGAAGATGCAGTGACATTGACAATACGAACTTTTGTTATTTCCCTGTCTGTTGCACACCCTGCAGGAAAACCAACCCATGGCCTGTAACAGATAGCTTTCTGCTGTGTTGAGTAGATTTGCTTTTGATTGAAACAAAGAATGTGCATGATCAAAAGCATATACTAGCTTATAAATTAGAACTGATGGGGCTTGCCCAAAAACTGTCATCAAAAGGACTTTGCAGTTTATCACAATGAGATTTTCATTCAGGGCATATATTTGAAATAAGTGTAACTGAGTATTCAATTAGAATTATTAATGGCACTAGATTGCATCTAACATACTGCCATGGTCAGGAAGGCTATCATTTAAAACTTGTGAAAAGCTTTCTTTAAAATGTGCAGTGTTTGCAGTAAAGTGTGTCAAACAATGAAATAGTCACTATGCTTTTAAAAGGACTTTCTCAGAACCTGCTATTTAGATGCCATCCTTAGTTTTATGAAAATAGAATACACTTGTCTGCAGGGTGTAAAATGGGAAATGGAGGTCTGAAAATATGTTGTCACCTTAATTTGTCACCAACAAAATCTGGAAGCTTGTCTAGCATATGAATATCTGAAAGCTACTTCACCAAGAGAAATGTTTTCAGTCTTCGAAAGGCATCATGAACACACAGCAATGTCTAATTAAAGTTTCTGTGGCAATTAAATCATTGGTTTACTTTCAAACATTGAAGCAGTATCTGTGTTTTCCACTTTCATATGATTGACATAAATTTGGCATTTGAGAATGTGACTGGGGTATTGTAGAAGCAGCAGAAACATTCATTGGTTGGGAAATGACTCAAGATGTTACCTTAAACTATAGCAGAGGAATACTGATGCAGTTTCTTGCAGAAAGAAAGCAAACACTGGTTTTCTTCAAAGTTACCTGAAGGCAGACTGTGGTGTGTAATGTGAAGTCTTATTGATTTGGCATTTGCAATATCTATAAATGATAGAAAATGCAGCCTTCTGACATGTGTTTCTATCATTTGGTAGATTTCTTTCCTTCAGGGTCCTGCTCAGAGAACCACTATGGAAATGGACAGGGATGAGCATTTAAAGCCAATTCAGGCCAGATCCTAAAAGATGAGCATTTCCAGATCTGGAGGTTGTGTTCTTTAACTCTGCTGAATTAAAATGAGGGCAAATTCATCCTACAATTGATAAAAGAAGAATATGGAGCTCCAGTTGATACCTACTCAAAGATAATCCCATTGTGTTCAACAGGGTTTACTTTCTAGGACTGAAATACAGCTTATCAGAAAGAAACAAATATCAGCATTTATAGAGCAGTGCATACATAGCAAGTTCTTTGTATGGTAATGAAAACTGGGCATTGAAGAAAGCTGATAGCAAGAAAATCAAGTCATTTGAAATGTACTGATGGAGCCTGGATACCATGGACAGATAAGTGGGTCTGAGAGCAAATCAACCCTGATTTCTTCTTAGAAGCCAAGTCTAAAATGAGATTATTATATTTGGATATCTCATGAGATAACATAACTCATTAGAAAATATGGACATGCTTATATGGACATGTTGATGACAGGATGTTTTGGAGATGTATCCAAATACTAGACTCCATGTACTAGACTTGTTAAAAGTACTAGGCTGAAATGGCTGAAATTTCACTCTAATATGTATATTAAATATTGGGGAAAGTTTGCATTTTTATTATAATTTATCTGATAATTAGAAGATGGCAATCTTCATGCAACATCTTGGCTCAAGCAATGGATCAAGAGGAGTGGAAAACTACAGATCCTTCCCAGCTACAACCCAGAAGGCTACTTCATGTCACAAATAATATGCATTTCCCTGGCTGGGCTATGGCTGCTGAGAAGACAGCTGCACCCATTTGTGACACCCAATGCCTGAGGGCTCGAAAATTGAGGCAATGGCTGCTGGATTCAGAAAGCCACAAGAGTTCTTTTTCTATAGAAATTCAATAGAGATTACTAACAGGTTGAATGCATTGTCCTGAAGGCTCTACACAGCAGAAGTTCCAGTGCTGTTGCGGCAATGTATCTGCTCTGGTTTAGCCCAATCTTTACCAAAGTATCTGAGGTATAGAATCTATTTTGGGAAAAAAGATTCAGCACATTGGAAACCTCTTTTAGAATGGATTCACCACACTACAGAGGTTCATGGCCTTCACTGGATCACAGAGAGTTGAAATCTCCTGCTGTCCCCCCCTTTTTATTGCTTTTACCTTTTTAAAAAACAAATACTCAAAATGGCATTTTTGTCATTTCTCTATATCCACAGAGTCTGCATCCATGGGTTCAACCATCCATGTCTTGAAAATATATTTATTTTTGTACATTCCAGAAAGCAAACCATGATTTTCCCATTTTATTTGAGGGACACTGTTACACTACCCCATTGTATTTATTGGGACTTGAGAATCCACAGATTTTGGTATCTATGGGTATGTGTGACTAGGAAACCTGGTGACACAGTGAGTAAATGCTGGTACTGCAGCCACAATGTTGTAAGTTTGATCCTAGGGGAGGGCTCCAAGGTGCACTCATCCTTCCATCCATTTGTAGGTTGGTAAAATGAGTACCAAACTTGTTGGGGGCAATTGGCTTACACATTGTAAACTACTTAGGGAATGTTAGTTTACTGATAAACAGTATAGAAATGTACTTGTTACTTGCTGTGCATGTGTGTGTGTGTGTGTGTGTGTGTGTTTGTGTGTGTCCTAGAATCAAACCCCAGTGGATACCAAGGATCCCTCTGAAATTTTAGTTTTAGGCTGAGGAGATGCCTTTTAAAAACCAGGAATGAATTTGGAAGTCAAGTTAAACTAAGTCTAGTTTTAAGAAGTCCTGCCCTGGGCCTAAAACATCCCAGTAGCAAAGGAGATATGATGAATATATATTAATAATGCTCCAAACTGAGGTGCCATAAACACAGCCTCAAAATGCTGAATAGATCCTGCACTTTCTCCACCTGAGGTATATGGACTGCTGGTTGCTCTAAAAGAGCCCCACCAGACACTTTTGTGGCTTCAACCAAAACAGTAGTAAACGTAGCTGACAGAGCCTTCTGTAAACATCAGCAGGCCAATATACTCTCCAACATTTAACAGATAAAAATGCAGGTGTGGTCAAGTGTGGTCCAGATGGTAGATGTTATTAATGAGGACGAACACTGCAAGCCTTATAGCATTAGAAAACAAAGTCGAACAGAGCCAGAGAGTAGCACCTATCTCCGTGCCTTACCACATGACAAGCACCTACTCTCTGGTTCCATTTCAGATTGTTTTCTCATGTTCTGCAGCAGTTTGCTTTTGCCTGAGTTTATTGGGAAGAGATTCTACTTCCTCCTCTTCTCTCCCCTCTGCTGAACTGAGTGTGAACTACCTTTTGCACTTTGAACTCAGTTTGCAGAAATTGAAGTAAGCTGAGGGCACGGGGAGAGGAGGAGGAGGAGAAAAATTAAACACTTTAAAAACAACTGAAAAAAGTGGGACAGCAGAGGCTAAATTGGGACTGTCTCTGCCAAATTAGGAAAGTTGCTTGTGGGCCAAGTGTCAAGAGTCTCTTGTAGTGTGACACTGACAGCCAGGAAACATTAGCCTCCATCCATTGGAAATTGTAAGCGCTATTGTTTATAATAGCAATTTCTGTTATTCAAGCATGTTTCAAGATGTTGACAGAAAATTTTCTAGAAATGTAGCAACCAAATATGCTTAAGAAAATCGAATCTCGAGTTTTACATTTGCTTGAATATTAAGGTTTCTAGTCACACCTTGTGCTGTGAAGCAATAAATTGGAGACTTCAGAGCTCAGCCGGCTAGTGAAGCATACCTAATACTGCCACTCCTGAAAGGTGGTTCTGGCAGGCTATTAAAGTCCATGAATGCAAACACCACACACAGAATTTTTATAACAGGAGTAGAATTCAAATCCAGTGAATGGATTTCTTTTTAAGGGTATTTAGGGGAGTAAAGTACAAGTGACATGGGTAGATTTGGAATTATATTTTAGAACAGACAAAGCACTTTATGTTAACCTTTATTCAGCACACTTTTCTGTAGCTGGTGGCTGGGAAAGAAACAGCATGCTGAGCTGCCTTCTACAGTACTGCTGAAGTCTTTCCAGTGTTTTTAAGTGACCCTACTGCAACATTTGTACAGGAAAATAATATCGATTTTAGAGACTTTCAGATATGTATCATGGTTGTTCCAAATTTCTAGTTTTATTGACTCTTGTGATAGAAGTAAAAGCTGAACTAGTTTCCTAGAAGTGTTTGGTTTCATCTTCTCCCAACACTGGGAGGTAGAAAACCTTTCTAAATTTTGGCACTTTCAGCAATCCAGGAAACTCTCAGCCTCCCTCAATAAGCTTCAAACAGCAGTAGAAACTCATGGGAGTGAGAGATTTTCTGCATTGTTACCCTCTGTTCAGTTCCATGTTCTAATGAAAAAAGATTTAGCTGCTCCAGAGCTTGCAAAAATTACTGTTTTGGGACTACAGCTTCCAGAATCTCCCAGCCATCATAGCCACAAACCACATTGGCTGGGGATTCTGGGAGCAGTTTTTTTTTTAAGGCTGTTTCTTAAAGCTATGAAGTGTTCCTGAAAAGAAGGCACTATATTGTGAAGTTTTCTGTGCACTTTCTTACCGGGAATGCACCAGCTTCACAACTCTATTGAGGTTCCCTCACCAAAAAGCAAAGGAATTGCAATGCTGCTATGGATTAGCAAGAAAAATAAAGTGTTACACGTGCCATTTCTGAAAAGCTACTGGATAAGCACGGCTGGGGTCTGGGCTGCAGACAGGTTGCACTCAACCAGCCTCAGCTGTGTGCAATTACACCCAGTTTTGACTTTTCAATTCCACACCTATCTCAGCAGAATTTGCAGGTGTGACTATCTCTTTAGCCTCAAAGGTGCTACAAGATCTCTCTACAAACTGATTCCACAGAGTAACAAAGCTATATCTGTGAATTCTACAGTATAAAGACTATGTCTTAATCACTAGTCCCTTGCTCAACATTTTCTCAATAAATAATATTTCACAGTTTCAGTTCATGTTTTTTCATTATGCACAGGAGTCCCTAGGTCTGTTCTTTATTCAAGCATATTTTGAGGAGGATGCTTTCTGGGTGGGTGGATAGGTAAATATGGATTTTGAGCATGAATTAGTTGCTTAATTATTTTTCATTTCAATGCATTCCACTTCCTCACTAAAAGAAGTTCATAGGGACTTACCCTACTTCCACAACAGGTAAGATAATTGAGCTTATATCTTTGCTGTTGTGAGATGGTCTTGGCAGAGCACAATTTGAAACAATGTGTGTGTGTGTGTGTGTGTGTGCTAAAAGAATGTCTTTCACTCATCTGTTTTCCACTTCTTTTCAAATGAAACACCATGCTGCCAACAGATATCTCAGGTTGCTTTAGATATGGTAAGCTCCTAATGCAATGCAGGAGCACCCTGGATTGCAAAGTAACTATGGTATGGTGCTCCTGGAAATATGTGTAAAGACAGCTCAAATCCTCTTCACCAATCTGGGTGCCTCTGTTACTTCACCCATGGAATTACATCAATACAGCATTTCACATTATTATTATTATTATTATTATTATTATCTATTTATAAAGCACTGTAAGTGTACACAGCATCGTACAAAAACCAAATAAAATCAAGAATATGTAAAAAGCCTGTGTATGGCGTACAATCTAGAGATTAAAACAAGTTAAAAACATCACAGGAAACAAGTTAAAACAGCAGGTATCAAATGTTAATCAGGCATCAGTGTTCCTCAATGTGGTGGCCCATGGATTGATGCCACTCCTTTGGGCATTGGTTGGCAGTCCCTAGCAAATTTCCAAGAAAGGAAAGGAAAGGAAAGGAAAAGAGAGCAGGAATGACATGAGAGCCAATATGGTAAAAATATGGTACTACCCACTGACATGTTGGGGGGGGGGGGATACAGTTACCCACATCATGAGGCATCATGAGACTCATGGTACTACATTATTTCTCAACAGGAGCTCAGCCCAGGTGTTGGATGGCTGTCTTACAAACACAGGAAAGCTCCAATGCTCCATAAGACAATCCAAGACCTGGAAAACTGAGAGCTCATAGCTGCATCTTGGCATTGGCAATAGCAATATCAAGTACATTTCTATACTGCTTATCAGTGAACTAACACTGCCTAAGCAACGTGAAGTCGAAAACTTTCATGGCCAGCATCAGAAAATGCTGGTATGGAAGTGAGTGGGTGGGGTGTGTGTGTGTGTGTGTGTATATATATATATACACACACACACACACACACACATACACACACAATATATATGTATATATCCCACTTACTTCCATGCTAGCATTCTCTGAAGATGCGAGCCACAGATGCTGGCAAAATCTCTGGAACAAACTCTTCTAGAACATGGCCACATAGCCTGAAAAACCTACAAAAAAATCCATAAACAGTTTATAATGTGTAAGCCAATTGCCCCCAACAAGCTGCATACTCATTTTATTGATCTACAAAAGGACAGAGGTCTGAGTGGACCATGGAGCCCTGCCTGGAATTAAACTCACAACCTTGTGGCCACGAGTGGCTGCAGTACCAGCATTTAGCATTGTGCTACCAGAGGCTTTTTCTCACCTCCCTGTCTAGATATAGGCATGAAAATATGGTATCGTTCACTGACATGTTGACATCAAGTAAAGTGGGGCTGCATGGTGTGTGTGTGTGTGTGTGTGTGTGTGTATGTATGTGTGTGTTTCACAATACCCTAAACCTAAGGAGCCCTGTACCTATCTACCAGAAAAGTTGACAAACATTACATTATCATCCAGAGGTGCATTCATCATCATAAGCATGTTTGGTGGGGATGGACAAGAGGGCCTTTCAGTGGTTGCCTCTAGACTTTGAAACTCCCTACCAAAGGAGATCACAATGGCCCCCTACTTATTGGCCTTCCGTGTAGCAATTTAATTCCATTTTAATGTATTACTTTTCTATGTTTTAATTGTATTGCTTTATAATATTGTGAAGTTGCTGAGTCCCAGTTCTGGGGAAAGAGCAGGATACAAATAAATATAACAATAAATAATAATAATATTACAGGGCTTGATAACTCAGGCATGACTACTCAGAAGTAAGCCCCATTGAGTTCAGTGAGCTTTCAAGGCAACTGTGAGTAGGATTACTGGCTTTATAGACCCTATTTAATTTTAATAGCTCACACAAACACATACACAATACTCCTCTTCATCACAGCACTCCCACCATGTTATCTCCATGTTGTGATCCTATCCTTCTGTAGTATCCACCAATCCCAATGCTTGGCCATGATTACAAAATGATTACAAACCACAGTCGATCCGTAGGGACAGGTGGGAAATACAAATACAAAGAAGAAGAAGAAGAAGAAGAAGAAGAAGAAGAAGAAGAAGAAGAAGAAGCAGCAGCCGCCAGGGAACAACATTTGCCCTCAAAGAGCTCAGCCAGACAGCATGAGAAAATGTGTGAGCCATCTAAGAGAGCTGCAACAGTGAGGTACCAATTCTATACTTCAGGTTTCAGGAAGGATGTGTGATCAAAATAAAGAAGAACTGAAAGACAAGGTTATTAAGACGGCTGAAGCAAACTGATCCCCTGGACTCCTAGGCAAAAATAATGAAATGTACAAGAGCTGATTATTAACAATCTACATTTTTATTGGATGCTATAAAGATAGGGTGTTGGCGAAGGTCCCTCCCCTGTCTGATTTCTTATCTAAAGTAGCAGATGTGATTGAAAAGGTTATTCCTATAATATGGAAGTGTCTTATGAAAAAAAAAATGTAGGAACATGAAAATACAACCCTCAACACAGTATACATAATGTGTCACCCAGGAGTACCTACCCTGGATGATAAGGATGATGTGAATGCTGCCAACAAGAATGAAAACAATTGGAAATGTGCAATGAAAGAGGCTGCTCTTGGACCTGATTGATAGCTTACATCTACTTCAGAATTCACAGTCACTGCATGTAGGATTTCATGCCCCATTAACGAATTCTGAGCATGCTGTGTCCCATTTTGCATGGAACAATTAATGTGGGGGCAAAAACAGCTCAGGCAAAATAAGATAAGAAACAGGCTAAACAATTATTTCCAAAACTGGTTGGCCCTGATATCCTCAGAGGACCGGTAAACTATTCCACGATTCTGTAAATCAGCAGGGGGAAAAAAAACCAAGGTGTTGTGATATTGCATAACACTGCCCGATATTCTGCTCAACAAAAGACCTGGATTTGCTGTTGAATGTACATGAAATACATACTTTAACCAGCCGTGGCTTTTCATTAATGTATCTGTATCACCCATGTGCTTTTAAAATTCAGAGTTTCCATTTACTGGTGGGTATTTAAAATATCTTAGGTATAGGCCTAAAAGTAAAACATGTGCAGATGCAATTATTACTGGGTAATAATCACTAATATGGCCCCCAAAATGGAGATTACAATTTCTAACCCTACTTCACCTTTCATAACTGAAGTAGTGTAACCCCAGTCTATAGCTCTTTATATTTAGAAAATGATATGTACTTAGAGGACGCATTCTTGTTCCATTCCATAAGCATTTTCAAGTGTACATTTGAAATGTCTGCTTTTTTATTTGCATTGGCTCAAGGTTTTTGTGAGTGTTGCTCTAATATGGGTGTTTTTAGCCATGTGAAATTTTGAAAAGTATGCATGAATTTGTGTTTATTGTTTTCCTCCAAAAAGGCATTGCAGGCCCTGCCACTGTATGCCCATGGTACAATGGAAGATGTGTTCTGTTCCTGTAGCAACCTTGGAAATGGAACAATGGATATTTCCATATGGAAATGAAATCCAAGATTTTCTTTTCTATTCAGTAAAATGAACTCTACATAGGGATAGTAGCCCAATCTGTTTCTTCAGATTCTCAGCATTCACTCTTAATTAAGTATGCTGAATAGATCAGAATAATGATTACTGAACAAACATTTATGAAGATCATGAAAACTGAATGCCATAATTTTTTTTTATTCTGTTTCTACCAATATTTTGAAAGAAGAGCTCTTAACAGTTGTGAATATAGCTCAGTGAGGCATGAATTACAACAGGACTGTGTTATGTCCAACTGTTCCAGCAGAACATTCTGGGTGTCAAAAACTGTAACTCTGATCTGATGCAGAGGGATTTGGGAATCAATGATCTCAAGGGGAAAGCTGTAGAAGATTATTGTGACACTATAAGGCAGGCATGTTTTGATGTTTCAGAAACAGAAGATAACACATCAGATAACACATTAGATAACACATAGAACAGGGACAGGAACACAGCTCCATTTCCTCACTGAAAACTACTCAGAGTTCAAAAAAAGTAATTTGAGGATTAGACGAGAAATGCTCCGTAGGATAAATCACAGGGAACTTTTCATCCTCATCCTCATCCCTTTTGTTTGCATGTAACTTGTCCATGTTCCACATAAAACTATGTGCCAATGGCTTTAGAGTGACATCAAAAAAATTTACACAGGTTAAGAAATATTTCCAGATAATAAACTCATTATATAAAGAGCCATATATATATAGGCTAGACATCTCATATTAATACATACACAGTCAAATTAAACAGGCTACAAATAATGCACAGTTTATATGAAGAAAGTGGACACTTCCCTTTGTAAAAATGCTGATGACAATTCCCCAATCTCTTTTTAAAAACCTGTCAGAAGAAGGTGCTGAAGTGTGTTTTTCAAGGCCAAAGTCTGACCCCTTTTTTTTTTATCAGTCACAAGAACCAAACAATACAATCAAGCTCCTAATCAAGGAAGCAATCAAGAATCTCCTAATATAGAACAGTTACATAGAACAAATCATCAAGAAAACTTTTTTTCTAATCCCACTTTAAAATGCAATGCATGGGAAATCTACAGGTAGCCGGAAACATATTACTACATGACATTAAGTGTTGTTCAGTGGCTTGACTGCCTCTACAACAAATTGCAGCATAATCAAATGATAAGTGTCAGAAACCTAATAGTTAATTTTGATAGTTTATCATTTTTATGACAGCAAACCTGGATGATGATGCCTTCCCCTTCTTCCTTCACCCCACCCCCCATAAAACTTCCTTAAGAGTATTATGGTTCCTTCAACCACAATAAACATACAAGTATATGTGAGTTGATAAAAAGGAGAGGTGGAGCCACATGCTCCATATTTTGTTGAAGCCCAAATTTCCTCTGAACAAATCTTGCTGAGAAAACCCTGTGGAAGGGTCGCCATACGTTGGAAACAACTTGAAGGCACAAAATAACAACAACAACAACACTACCTATAATGTTAAATATGGAGTATGTGGCTCCACCTCTCCTTTTCATTAACACACATGTACTTCTATATTTACTGTGGGTGAAGGAACCACTATACTATTAAGGAACTTTGATGTGGCGGTGGGGGGGGGGGTGAAGAGAGAAGGCAAAGGTATATTATCCAGGTTTTCTGTAATAAAAATTATAAATTATTACGCTCCATATTTAACGTTATATGTAGCGTGGTGGTGGTGGTGGTGTACCTTCAAGTTGTTTCCAGCTTATAGTGACCCTTCCACAGGGTTTTCTTGGCAAGATTTGTTCAGAGGAAGTTTGGCCTTCAACAAAAGTTTCACAGTAACTCTTCGTTTCCAAAGTGACTCCATCAAAACACCATTGATTCCTTCCAACCAAGAAGGAATATAAGAAGGCTTCCTGTCTCAATGAAACTGTGCTTAATGATCGTTGGTGCATTTTAGCTGTGATCATTGGTGCATATTAGAGTTGTTTTTTTCTCACAGTGCAATAGTGGCTTTTGAGGACTGATTTTCACGAGCAGAGGAAAATTTCCCTTCTCGTCAGCTCTGACATTAATAGCTGGCTCTGCCCTGAGTGTTCTTACTATTTGCTAGCATATATTAAGCACCACTGAACACAATTGGACTTGCCTCAGAATCTATTTTGTACTGTTAGTTCAATTTTTGTTTGTGTCTAAGAAAGGTAGTGCAGAGTGACATTAAATGTAAAGTTACACGCGTGACAAAAGAAGGATGGAGGTATAGTGATTTGAGTGTTGGATTAAGACTCCAGGAGACCAGGATTTGATGAATCCCCCTTTCACTGTGGAAACCCATTGTGTGGCTTTGGGCAAGTCATACTCCCTTAGCCTCAGTGGAAGGCAATAGCAAACTTTTGAGTCAACCTTGCCAAGAAAACCTTTGGATAGGGTTTTCATAAATTAGACTCAACTTGAAAGCAAACAACAAAAACAAGAAATATTCTAGAAAGCAAGCAAATGAAAAAGTGTGCACTTCTTGCCTTCGATGACCAGAAGAAGTATAAATTAAAAATTATAGAATATTTTGCTATTGCCAGCTTTGGAGGTCTTTGGTTTGGTTTTGTGTTTTTGGTTTTTTTAAAAAATACTCTGTGCCATTGTTAGAAAAGGCTTTTTCGGTAGCTTAATGTCTGAATGAATTAAGCCTGAGACACTGAAAATGCATCATTTATACTTGCTGTAAGCAAAAAAGTAGCTCTGATAATGTCAACTCTTGTTAATTTTTTTTTTTCTGTGACTAATATTGCACAAACTTTTCACACGGTAGTTTGTTCCAGTAAACTGAAAGGCCAATTCTGATTGATGCAGTCACAGGTATGGGGAAAAATCTGGGACAGTGATATGTGTTTTTATTTAAATGCCATGGTTTTTGTTTGGAAATACTAGTACACTCACTTTGTCCTCTCTCAGTGGCACTTAAGGTATCCACTCAACAGTAAGCTCTATGGGGTTCAACAAGACTCTTTCCAGTTTAGGAGGACATCCGTGAAAGTGTGTATTGTGGCTGGATCATGACTCAGATTTTACTCTGCTTGCAGGATTGTGTCCTTGGACATGAAGGAGAAGGAACTCTACCACAATAGGCCCCTAATATTTTCTCTTTTATAATAGGGTTGCATTTTATGGCTGATTTAAATAAATGTTTTAAATGTTAGCCACTTGTGGTGCTGGTTGTAAGCAAACAACAGAAGAGTGGGTGGGGAAGTATTTTTAAAAATCTGAATGTGTGTGTGTGTGTGTGTGTGTATACCAATTATACACTTCTCAATTATAGAGATCTCAAGAAAGAAAGACATATAAATTAAATAGAGACATATAAATTAAATAGCTGTGTTTGAGTTTGCATAATGAACATAAGGAAAACAAAAATAATGACCATGTAGAATTTACACAAATTCAACCTAGACAGTAAGGAAACAGAAATTGTAAAAGTATTCTCATACCTGGGATCAAACACTGACAGGAACAGGGACTGCAGCCAGGAAATCAGAAGATGATTAAGAATGGGGAGGGCAGCTATGAAAGAACTCGAAAAAGATCCTAAAGTGCCAAGAGCAAAAAAGTTAGAATCATACAAGCCATTGTATTACCTATTACCATGTACAGATGTGAAAGCTGAACAGTTAAGAAAGAAGATAGAAAATCAATTCATTGGAGATATGATGCTGGAGAAGAATGCTGAGGATTCCATGGACAAACAAATGGGTTCTAGAGCAGATCAAGCCAGAAATCTCCCTAGAATCCAAGATGACAGAACTTACACTGTTGTACTTTGGCCACAACATGAGAAGGCACAACTCACTGGAAAAAACAATAATGCTAGGAAAGATGGAGGGAAGCAGAAAGAGGGGAAGGCCGCATACTAGATGGATAGACTTTATTGGGGAAGTCACAGGTATGAGTTTACAGGAATTAATCAGAGCAGTGGAGGACAGGGAGATGTCTTGGAGATGTCTCATCCATAGGATCGCCATAGGTCAAAATCAACTCGAGAGTGGTTAACAACAACAAAATTTATTACAACTATAATGGCAATGACTGAAACAAGTTGAGAATAAAAAGAGGACCAATTTTAACACTAGATAGGTTGAGATGCCCACCTCAGACAGCTGAATGGTAGGCAAAGGGAACTGCCTCACTCTCTTCTCTGGAAACTCTAAGCTAAATTGCAAACCCACTGTAACCAAGATGCCCTGCTCCCTTTACATGCAATGGATGAAGTTGAAAATGGCAATTGGTGGCTTCTATGAAAGTGGGGCAATAAATCTGGTTCTGAGCCATATATCCAAAATCATTTCAGCTCACTCCATTAAAATATGGACTATAACCCCTACTGTATTGCCACTGGTGCCACTGGATTTTGACCCTTGCCCATGCTGAAGTAACTGCTAGACTGGGTTAGATTCTGGATGTAAATAGGAAAGTGTGATGCATGAATGCCTTGTCCTTTGAACTGAGCAAAAAATTTGGAGCCTGCTCTATTTTCAGAGCAAAGCCCATAAACTGGATTCATTGCTGATGACTTCTGTTCCATTTTCTGACATGGGTAACTACTAAATGGGATATGTTTTATGAAGATCGGTGTAAAGTCATTAAAATATATGAGAACGGAGGAAATATGCAATAAATTGGAAGCATGCCAGTTTTGCCATACTGCCTGTGAGAGTTTGTTTCAAAGGAGGTCAGAGTCTTTGAAGGACCTTTTTCTTAAGTAACCTTTCTCATTGCTTTTAAAATCTAGTTCTAATACCAACCCTCACAATCTCTGGTGGCAGTAAAGGCTATAGAGTACAAACCTCTTTCCTTTCATTTCCTTGAAATCTGCTGCCAGTCAATTTTATCCTTGCTTTTGTACTTAGCCAGTACATTCATCTTTATTAACAAACTTCACCTCTTTCATTTTCATGCAGACTCCCAGCTCACTTGAACTTTAGGTACAATTTTCACAAGATCCACAATCAAGCACAGAACCAATTTTAGCAAAGGACAGCAAAAGAAACCACCATATTTATTTATTTACAAATATGAAAGGCAGAAAACCTATCACATAAAACAATATATAAAATGAAGGCATGGCATTTGGATGTCTTGCTAAGTGGATGGAAAAGCTGAACTACACATAGAAGGCTTGAAAAAATAAGTATGTCTTCAAGGTGTGCCTAAAAATGAGAATCACTGGACCATATTTCATATCAGAGGAAGAAATGTTCCATATAGTGGATGCCACCATGATAAATACCTTTTAGCAGATGCCTGAGTCTTACCTGTCCAAATGATTTCACAGATAACAGAATTATTGAAAGGGATCACACAATTATAGTATTCCTGAAAGCTGGACATCAAATCTCTGTTTAAAGACCTCATAAGATGGAGAATTAACCCACTTCTGAGGTAGTCTATTCCACTGACAAAAAGCTTCTACAGTTAGCCCTTGGTATCCACTGTGGTTTGGTGCCAGAACCCCCTGTGAATACCAAAATCCATGAACGCTTAACTCTCATTATATACAGTGGCATAGTAAAATGGTGTCCCTTATATAAAATGACAAAATCATTTTGGATTTTTTTAAAGAATATTTTCAAGCCAAGGATGGATATGGAACTTTACAGTCAAGAAGTTATTCCTTTGTGTTCCAGTCTCTGGAGTATCAGAAAGATATTCTTTAAGAGATTCTGCTCTATGACATCCCTTCAAATATTTATTGATGGCTATCACAGAATCATAAAAATGTAAAGTTGGAAGAGACCACAAGAGCCACCCAAGTCTAACCCTCTTCCATGAAGAAATATCCATGTCACATCTCAGTATGTTTAGCTGAACATACCAAATCACTCTTCATAGGGCTTGGATTCCAGATCTTCAAATGGATTTATAAGAAGACAGTCTCACAGTAATAAGTTCCTATATGCACTTTAATATTCACAAGAAATCCTGAAGTACAATGCCTCCAACTCCCAGTCCACTGCAATGGTCTGCATGAATACCATGGCTGATTATATCAAAAGTTTCAGAGCAAGGGCAAAAAACGTTGCACTTCCCTGTCCCTCTCTTGATAATGGCAATCCATCAGGATGACCAAAACTGAATCAGACCTGAATCTAAGGCAGAGAACAGATTAAATGCTTCCAAATAATTAGTACAATCCAAACATTTCTCCAGTTGTACTGCTGCAACAAAACAGGTCAGTTCCATCAGCAATGCTAAAAGACTGCTTGCCTCTCCCATCTTCTTTCCCTTTCATCCCTTTTATGCATGTCTGGGGCTGCCACACGGGCTGGAACTGGCTTTTGTTTTGTTTTGTTTTTGTCAGCTGTATGAAATTTCTTCTGGGAAAGTGGAGTTCGGGGCCCTAAATGTTGCATTAAGATTCCAAAACTGATTTTTATGGTGAAGAAAAATGGAAGAAGCCATGGGAAAACACAGGAGGCTTCCTAGTAAAAATCATGACATTTAGTACCCATTCCCCAATAAAATTCTACCAACGAGGCAGAGTGGTTGCATGAGAAAAGACTTGTCCAAAAGCAGTCATCAGACACACTCCCACAGAGCTGTAAACTTGCCTTAGACACTGAGGACACAAAACTGTGTATAGAACATTACAAGTTCACCCTCTAGATATAGGATCTCAGCTGGCAGCTGTGTCTATAAGCTGGTATCATACATACCATAAAGATTTTTTTTCTCCACAGCAGGTACTAAATGCCTGTTGAGAAGAGGAATAACTAGTTCAATTGGCTTCATTTAAATAAATGGGGCAGCTGGGGGCATTATTGAACAACATTTTGACATTTATCAAACTGGTTGATCAATTTATATTAGACTGAGATGGGGTATTGATTTTTTTTAAATGAGCTTTGTAATGAGATCCATAGCCTTTTCATTTTCAGGTCACTGGTTGAACTAGAGGTCAGTAATGATCAGACATTATTCCCCTATGGATTGATATCACTAGCCTGAGAATGTTCTAAAGAGGGTAAGGAATGTCCCTGTAGGAATACAATAAACCACTGTGATTAGGCAGGGAGTCTCAGCTTCTAGGATTAGAGATCTAGAATAATTGTGATTGGATATAAATTTGCAGATGGCTCTAGATCAGGCTGCTCTTTTCCAGAAGGACCAGGTGAACAGTCTGGTGAGTTATTCTGGGTTTGGGATGAGTCAGGGAAACCCAGGACTGCATTGTACAAGCTTAAACTGGTACACCGACTGTCTCCAATTCTGAAGAGGACAGACTTTGCTTCTGCAATTCATGCCCTAGTGGCATCCAGGCTGGATTGCAATTTAAATGAGCCTGCCATGGTGGTACAACATCAACTGATACCCAGTATGACCTCTTGAATACTTCTAAGTGCTCAGCAATTGTATCATGTGAACCTATCTTGTTCCAGCTGCACCAACCTGCTTGCGTTGTGAAATCAACATTGGCAACCCTGTTGTCTGCCAAAACAATTAGCCTGGGCCATATTCGCCCTGTGCAGGAAACCCGCAGTCTTGGTTTCATTTTTGATTCCTCCCTGTCATGTATCCCCCAGATTCAAGCTATAGCTAAGACATGTAGATTTTTTTCTTTATAACATCACTAAAAGTTTACCATTTCTTTCAGCCTCCACCACCAACAAGGATTCTAGTCCATGCCTTAGTAGTCTCACAACTGGATTTCTGCAACCTTCTTCCCGTGGGGCTTCCTCTTTCTCATCTCCACCCTTTGATTTCTGTCCATCATTCAGCTGCACATATCATTATGTCAGTTCACCATTATGATCATATCTTTCCTTTGTCGACATCCCTCCACTGGCTCCCCCTCCCCCTCCATATTTCTTATAAACTCCTGTTGATGACTTTTAAAGCCCTACATGGGCTGGCCCCTCCATATTTATCCTATCTTCTTTCCCTGTACCTTCCCACTTGTGCCCTTCGTTCCGGCAACGAAGGACTGTTGTCCCAGCTGAGGTTTTATACTTCTCCAGCTTGGATCTGCCCCTTTCCTTTGGTCACCCTTCACTCCTAGAACCTCCTTCCCTCTCGAGCACAATTCATCTCTTTACCCAACTTTAAAACTGAGTTAAAGACCATTCTGTTAAGAGAAGCATTCCCAGACATTACTTTTTATTTGATGTTTATTTTAATCTGTTATTTGTATATTTTTGTTGAATGATATTGGGTATTATTTTTGTATTATATTTCATTTCGAGAATATATGCCATGGGCAGGTCCATTTTATTTTATTTTATTTTATGTACAGTGCTGTGTAAACCTACAGGGCATTATAGATAAAATTTAATCATCATCATCATCATCATCATTATCATCATCATCATCTGGCATTCTTAGTAGTGTCATCAGTTCTTGGAAATCTATCCCAATTAATATCCCCTTAATTAAGGATTCAGCCTTACACACCTTCAAGTGGGTCTGAAAGAGTTATCAGTTAATCTTGACATATAACTGATTCAGGATTTTACTAGATACATTTCTAGATACATTGTTAGTTGGTTCTCAGCACCCTAGTGGGCTCATAAAGGGAGATACAGTCCTTCAAATAACCTGGACCCATATTGTAGAGGGTTTTATAAGTCAAAACTAGCACTTTGAATTGTGCCCAGAAATGGACTGGCAGCCAATGGAGCTGTCGCACCAAGGGAGTTGTATGATCCCTATAGCCAGCTCCAATAAACAACCTGGCTGCAACTTTTGGGGCCACTTTTTTAAAGGCAGCCTTACACAGAGCTCATTACAGTAATCCATATGGGATGTAACCAAGGTATGTACCACCATGGCCAGATCTGACTTCTCCAGGAAAGGGCACAATTGATGCAGTAGCTTTAACTGTACAAACGCACTCCTGGTCATCACTGGAACCTTGTGGAATAGTCTCCCAGAAGAGATCCATCTTACTTCCATCTTGGATGATTTCAAGAGGGCAATTAATACAGATCTCTTCTGGCAGGCGTACCCACCTGATTTTATATAAGAGATACTGCTCCACTCCTCTGACTATGATTGTCCTGTATTCCTATTACTATTGTTATTAATGATAGAGTTGGGTTTTTCTAAACTAAAATTATTATTGTTGTTGTGTTTTACTGGTTGTTTTTCTGGATGTAATCCTGCCTCAATCCAACTGGGAGAGGTGGGAAATATAAATAAACTATTTATTTTATTATTTTATAACCAAGGCTTCCAAGCTCCACATTGAATCCAGAGTGTAACCCTATCTAACACAGGCTGAATCCCTATTCCCAGATCTGTCTTTCAACTGACCAGGAGCATCTCTGTCTTGTCTTGATGAAGCTTCAATTTGTTTGCCCTCATTCAGTCCATTACAGTGGCCAGACACCAATTTAGGACAGAAACTGCTTCTTCGGAATTGGGTGGAAAGGAGTTATAGAGCTGGGTATCATCAGCATAAAGGTGACACCCTACTCCAAAACTCCAGACAACCTCTCCCAGAAGTTTCATGTAGATGTTAAATAGCATAAAGGACTGGACTGAACTTGAGGGACCCCACAGGCCAATGTTCAAGGAGTTGAACAGGAATTCCCCAGCACCACCTTCTGAGATCACCCCTCCAGGAAAGAATGGAGCCACTGTAAAACAGTACCTCCAAGCCCCATCCCAGAGAGATGTCTCAAAATGATACCATGGTTGATGGTATCAAAAGCCGCTGAGAGATCCACTAGACCCAACAAGGACACACTCCCCCTGTCCAGTTCCCTGTGCAGATCATCCACTAAGGCAACCAAAGCTGTTTCTGTCCTATAGGCAGGTTTGACTGACATGGATTTGGATAACCGAAACACCAACCAAAAGGGTTCTGTCAAAGATAATAAATAAACAGGATAACTGTGGTCCCACTTCCCAATATATATAAAAAAACAACTTTATAAGGAATAAACAAATAACTAATCTAAGGAGCAGAAAAAACATTTCTAAATTTCTAAAAGGGTAACTACCCCACTGAAAATTGTGCAAAGAATAAAAAGCAAATAGTTTTATAACAATAATAATAAAATATCCAAACTTCAGGCCAGACACGTTTCAACTGAAAGTCTTCCTCAGTGGCCTGCCTATGAAGTATTAACTATATATATAAAAAAATTAAATCAATTCTTCAGCTCACACACTGTGACTCTGCTAAATCAAAAGGTAATAATCTAAATCAAAAGTTAATATATTCTGGGTTCTTTGGTTGTAGGGAGTTGAGTTGGTTTATGGATTTGGATAATCCATCTCACCCAGGAACCCCTAGAATTGAGAAACCACCACATGCTCCAGCACCTTGCCCAAAAATGGAAGACTGGAGACTGGCCTGTAATTATCTAGTATAGTAGGATCCAGGGACTTTTTTCTTTCAAAAGAGATCTTACCACAAACTCCTTTAGGTGTACTGGGACCCTGCCTTGTTGTAAAGAGGTCTTAATCGCTTCCCTTACCACTCAGCCACTCAGGCCTGTTTAATGAGCCAGGAAGGGAAAGGGTCTAGTATACATGTATTGGCTCTTACCTCTCCAAGGATCCTGTCCACATCCTCAGGCTGCACAAATTGAAAAATATCCATCAATACTGCACAAGCAGGAGCCAAAGTTACATCCAACACCACTACCACCACCATCATCATTATTATTAACCTTTATTTATATAGTGCTGTAATTTTACCAATTGCTGAACATACAGTCTTTTAATTAGATGGTTCCCTGCCCTCAGGCTTAAAAACTGTATCATCTCTGGCTTCTAAAGTCAGAGCAAATCTGAACCATTTTATCAGCAAAATGGTGGGCAAATTCTTCACAGTGAGCTGCTAAGTGGCTTACGTTCTCCCCAGAACCAGAATATAACAGATCCCTGACTGCTCAAAACAGCTCAACTGAACAGTTCTGTGCAGCTACAATAGTTTTTGTCAAAAAAGCTTTCTTTTCTTTCTTTCTTTCTTTCTTTCTTTCTTCTTTCTTTCTTTCTTTCTTTCTTTCTCTTTCTTTCTTTCTTTCTTTCTTTTTCTTTTCTTTTCTTTTTTTTTTGCTGCCTTTATTGCTCTATCATTTGTCTTTAGATAAATTTTAGCCTGTTTTTGGTTTTTGAATTTTCTGCCACTGTTGCTCTCATCTCCATTGAGTTTGTTTCATTGCTGTCAGGTCCTTAGCAAACCATGGGATGCTTAGAAGCAATCATGTAAACTGCCATGGTCATTTCTCTATTCCAGAGATCAACCAAGGCTTCGATAGGACCATCTGCCAGGACAGCAGGAAACTCCCTAAGAGCCATCAGGAATCCATCCGGATAAGCCTCCTGGGGTGGACCATCTTAATGGGTCCCCCACCCCTGCGTAGGCTTTGAGTTCCAGCCAGTCCAAACCTGACCAGAAAGTGATTTATCTGTGCCAATGGAACAGTAAAAAGCTCCTCCATTCCCAGATTACCAGCATTCCCCTCTGTACAGAACACAACATCTAGAGTGTGCCCAGCAGCATCAGTGGGGCCAGATACCAGTTGGGACAGCCCCATGGATGTCATGGTGGAAATGAAGTCCTGACAGTGTAGCCTTGGCATGGATATTCAAATTCCCCAGCTATGTAAGCTGTGGAGATTCCAACACCACTCCCAAGACCACCCCAGCTAGCTCAGACAGGGACACTGTTGAGCAGCAGGATGGATGGTACACCAAAAGAATCCCTAATGTGTCCCAGCTGCCCACCTCTAAATAAACACATTCAAACCCTGCAGACTGAGGGATAGGATGCCTGGTCAAGGGGATATTATCCCCATAGACCACTCCAACACCACCTCCCTGCTCCCCAGATCTCGCCTGCTGCTGCACAGAGAATCCTTGTGAGCAAAACTGAGAGAGATTAACACACTGGCACCCCCCTACCAGCCTCATCCAACCAGGTCTCTGTAATACATGCCATGTCAGCATGTTCATCTAGGATCAAGTCTTGGATGGCAGCTGTCTCACAATTCACTGACTTGGCATTAAGCAGCAGTATTTTCAACCCAGGGAGTTGAAAATGCTGCATTCAGTGCAATGGAGAATGTCTAAGGTTGTCTGGTATGGAAACACATTACTAACACAACATGGATCTGGGAATGTGCTTTGAACTCACGTCTGAAAGAGCCCAGTATTTGTAAACTGGGAACTTCATTCTTGACCTTTCCCATTCTTAACTGCAGCAAAACAATTACTTTCAAAAATCTGGATTCTTCTAACAAACTATATGGAGGCAGCAAAAATAATATTTAAGCAGTCGTATTTGTCCATTGTCTTATATGCACAAATTTACCACTATCCATGTGTTCAAGTTAGAAGTGTAAAGACTATAGTAGTAATTTTGCTACTAATAAACAATAGGCTACATACAAAGGCTTGGATCCTAAGATAACTGAACAGCAAGACTTCATGGAAGGAAACATTTCTGTTTCTACATCCTTTCTGGAGAATTGGGGATCCTCTTGAACAATTTGGGAGGAGTTTGTAGGAGGAGGAAGGCGTAGGAAGATGTGGCCATGGAAGGAAGAAGAGGAAGATAACATTTTCTTCCTTGAAACTCCTTTCTTTCCTTTGGAAGCAAACCTCAGACTGTTCAATGAAGAACTCTGGGGCACATTCAAGACTGATACATTTAGTATAGCTGGAGCTTTCAAGGACACTGCATTCCTTCTTCAGGAGAATGTTCAGCCTTGGAGCCTCAGGTATATCTATGCTCACATAGTACATGTGGTTCAAGGTGAAATATAGAGAGTGAAGTCACAGCCAAAATGATTCGCAGTGTGGTACTGCCTTTAGCCCAAATACACTGGCACAAGGTAACATCATCAGAATTTGCTGTCAAGAACAAATAGCTGGTGGCAGGCTGAAAGTTTGTAGGAAACCTCTCTCTCTCTCTCTCTCTCTCTCTCTCTCTATATATATATATATATATATATGAGGTTTCCTACAAACTATCTATCTATCTATCTATCTGGATAGACTGTACGGGAATATATATATATATATATAGAGAGAGAGAGAGAGAGAGAGAGAGTTTTCATATATATATATATATATATATGGATAGAATTATCGCATACCAAGATTTTGTAGTATTTTATAGTGCTTTTATAAAATATTGTATTTGGTTAGCAGGCACTATGCAAGAGAAGATAAAGTCATACTTCTGTCAGTTCAATCTCTGTATTTTTGGTTTCTTTTTGCGGGTGTCCTCATTTGTTCCTTTATTCAGCCTCATAAATCACTCATTTGTAGCTGACTTCTGCATTTGTCCTGAAGCTGTTGATGACTTTTCATTCCTGGACATTTGCAGTGTTCATCTATGTGGATAAGGATGAAAACCAAAGCTCTAATTTTGTTCTCATCATATTCATTGGCAAAATTCGATTAATTTAGGAAAAGTGTATTAGCGTGGTGGATGATAATTGCACGGCATCTAGCATGCTACTTCAGGGACCTTTTGACTGTAACCATGGTGGCCGCACCAGAGAGGCTGGTGGGGCTGAGGGAGAGGCAGGCTCATCTAGTTCACTATCCTGTCTCCTCATTCCTGGCAAGGTCTAAATAGATGGGGAAACAATCTACCACAATCACCCATCTCCATATCTACACAGAGGGAAGCATCCACTCAAACAGATGGGCAGGCATTCAGAAACAGACTTTCTTTGTCATTCCTAGGCAACCCAAACAAAAGAAAGTGAACAGTGAAGTTCTGGGAAGGAATTAAAATGATGCTTTTCACCATATATTTTTCCCCTACAGAAATGATAACTTGGCAACGTGTGTCTTGGGTCAGATACAAATTGTGGAAGCTGCTATAACTGTTGTTTCAGCATTTTGGATTCTTCAACTTGCTTCAGTATACAAGCAGAAAACAGTCACAATCCTAAGACACATTTCCTGACACCCACTCCCAGGGGTCAAGCAAAAGCAAAGATGTGGTCTTTTATACCCAAACAAAAAGTAAATAGATTAGGAAACAAGTGGGAGATCTGACAATTAGTTATCATTCCATCAGAAATGAATACAAGGCAGACACAACTAGTAATATCTCACTGTGATTCTCAAGCATGATTTTTAAAAATGATCAAATCACAATTCAGAGAGAACATTGTGACCCCTACCCTAATGAAATAACCTACCAGCTTGTCCTACTCACTGGACTTGCTATGTCAGCATTATGGATTTTTCAGCTTACTTCAATGCACAAATAGTAAGCTTTGCCTCCCTTAGTGTTTTCAAACAGGAAGAAAATTAATATAAATTAATATAAAGATAATAAAGATCTCTCAAACAATACAAAATGTGAACAGGTTTGAAGGTAGTCAAGACTTCTCACAGTTAGTAACTCCTTCAACAAAGAAGCTGAAAAATTCAACTATAAAGCAGGCAGGCAATCACAGAATTAGTAATCTTGCTCTCTCTCTCTCAAATTATGATCTAAATATGAAAAAAAAATATAGGAAAGAAGTGGAGCACATCCCCCAGCAAAGCAACCTATCAGGTTGTGCCACTTGTTGAGGCCACTGTTTCATCCCACACACACTTCCACACCAAGACAACCAAAAGCTAAAGTACAACTATCAAATACACACATTCACACACACATAAGGATTAGAACGTAGACAGGTATATTCTCTCTCTTTCTTACATACAAATTAGCAAAAAACAGGGAACCTCACATTTAGTATGTTCTGATGTCCCCCTCTTTGTCATTTCCTCAAACAAACATGATAAAATGATATCTCATACACAAAAATAAATTAATTAGAATGTGGGGAGGTGATCTCACATTGAGTAATCTCTATCACATCAATGCTTGAACAAAAATAAAGCTATTAGAAAGCAGGTCAGTGATGTCCCTTTTAGACTGCATCTACACTGCAGAATTAATGAAGTTGGAAACTGCTTTAACTACCATGGCACAATGCTATGGAATTCCAGGATTTGTAGTTTTGTGATCTATTTAGCCTTTTTCTGTCAGAGTACTCTGGTGCCACAACAAACTACAGATCCAAGGACTCCATGGTTTTGAACCATGATAGTTAACACAGTGTCAAACTGCATTATTTCTGCAGTGCAGATGCAGCATCAGTTTTCTGCCAGAATGCCTGAAGGGAGGTCAGGAGTAAACAGCTGCAGTATGCTGGCTAATAAATGAAGGAAGTGGATTCTCGGAAGAAGGAGAGATGGTGGCCAGTCGGGATGGGTCTTCAGATTTCTAGCACTGCAGTAATGTAGAACTTCAATGCAATTCAGACATTGAAAGAAAAGAGGCAGGCAAAATAACCAAAGGCATGTGAACAGAGCAAATAGAAGACTTCTAGGTGGGATGGATTTTCAGTAACTCCTTCATGGCAATGGCATCCCTGCCTGGGTGTCACCCAATGTGGGTGGCAAGGCTTCTGGAGGTGGGGATTCCAGGGAGAGGGTCAAAAGGGCACTCCCCCCACCTTGCTGTATCAGCACATAGAATGGCGCCACAGCAGCAAGGTGTGTGTGCACTCAGCCCTCTCAGCCCTCCTGGGCTTCCGCATGGCTATGACTGCATGAGAACCTGAAGGCAGCCCCTTCCCCAGTGTACCACCCCACCGGGGTGTCAACCAGTGCAGTCTGCATCACCGTGCCCCTTTAGTGAAGCCACTATTTCTTGGCAATGTAAACAATTTGGTGTCTGAAGGAATTTTTTATTGGAGGGCAGAACTCTTATTTCGAATTCCATAGCATTGAGGGAATGAGCATGAAAACAGCACATGGAGAGGTCTCAGGGAAGAGCCCTGGACAAACTCAGAGGGTCACATTCTGGGAAGTTGTATAAAGATCTAGCAACAGGAATCCCACCTGAACAGAGCTCCTTTGCTAAATCTGGCTGTTGGCTGTTAAGATGGTTTTATGGAGGCATTCATGGTTTTGGCAATAGCCACTAGATCATGGCTGAGTAGTGTTACTGAATATGGAGCAGAGATCCATAACTCTAGGTTAGGAATTCATAACTTGAATACAGAACACCAACTGACATCTGTTTGTTATGGTGTGTATGCTTCTCCCCAAACAAATCTTGCCCAAACTATTGTTTTGATGCTTTTTTCAGAATAACTCATGGCAGGCTCCAAATGTGTATCTACATAAAGAAAGCTTAATGAACCAGTCAAGTTGCAGCACATGGGTAACAAATGCCAAATCTTGCCCTCAGCTCTTTGTGTGTGAGTCAGGGTCTGTTCCTGTAAGAATGGGCTTTGTAAATATGACCACATCATCAATGCAGTTGGAACATCCAAAATGCCATCACACTGTCACTCTGCATGTCAGTATCAATGCACAGCCTTGTCAGAAAAAATGCTAAGTCGATTTGGAACTTTAAATAGCTCTCTTCTCATGCTGTTGTTTATGAGAAGTAATGATAGGAGAGCCTCTTTATGATTGCAAATCAAGCTCTCTATTCAAAAACAGCATGGTAATTGCCTTTTCATGTGAAATTTTTAAAGAATACAGATTTAGTTGTGTCTGTCACAAAAAATATCCTTGCGACAAAACCATTTTAAAAAATTTTAGATCCCAGCATGAAAATTTAAACCTAACACAGTGCACTCACTCTTTCTAAAATCCATTTAAATGCCTACCATTTAAACTGTGTTATCTTACACCATTCTGGTTGGTTTCTTGTTATGTGGGAGATATAATGGAAAGTAAAAGTCCTCTGTTTTAAATCCTCCCCACCCTGTTTTTCTGAGAAATAAAGATGTTTGATTTTCTTATTACATGATTTAGACAAATCAGAGTAGACAACTGATTGGCAACATTTGCACAGAAGCAAAAGCAGAACATGTAGCATGGTTGGTGTGACTGTGGAAACAGTTTTTTTGAAGCAAGTGGATTGCATTGCACTGCACTTCAGTCATGCCCTTGGGAACACCCTATCACCAAATATTATGTGATCTATGATTCTTCTTTGCCTCAGTCTTCTTGCAAAAGGAAAAGGGTGCTCAACCTGAGGAGAATGGAACAGAGGACAGAATAGGAGAAATGCAGCACAGAATAAGTGAAGAGGTAGTACAGGAATACCTTGTTAATTTAAATGAATTTAAATCTCTGGGGCTATATGAACTGCATCCAACGGTACTAAAAACACTGGCAAATATAATCTCAGAGTGATTGGCAATCATCTTTGAGAACTGCTGGAGAACAGGAATAGTCCCAGCAGACTAGAGGAGGGCAAACATTGTCCTCATCTTCAAAAAGGGGGAAAAAAGAGGATGCCAACAATTATCATCCAGTTAGTCTGACATCTATACCAGGAAAAATTCGAGAGAAGATCATTAAACAGAGAATCTGTGAACATTTAGAAGGGAATGACATTACCACAAAAAGTCAACATGGGTTTCTGAGAAACAAGTCATGCCAAACTAATCTGATCTTTCTATATATAACCAGCTCAGTAGATGAAGGGAATGTAGGATATTGTATATCTTGATTTCAGTAAGGCCTTTGACAAGATCCCCTATGACATTCTTGCAAACAAGCTAGTAAAATGTGGGTTGGACAATGCAAATGTTAAATGGATTTGGTAATTGGTTGACTGGCCAGAACCAATGGTTCCTCTTCATCCTGGAGAGAACTGACCAGTGGGGTGCCACAGGGTTCTGTGCTGGGCCCAGTGCTATTCAACATATTTATTAATGACTTGGATGAAAGCACAGAGGGCACACTTATCAAATTTGCAGATGACACCAAATTAGGAGGAATAACTAATACCCCAGAGGACAGAATCAAAATTCAAAATTACTTGAATAAACTGGAAATCTGGGCCAAAGCTAACAAAATGATATTCAACACCAAAAAAAAAAAAAAAAAAAAGTAAGGTCCTGCACTTAGGGTGGAAAAATGGAATGCATAGATATAGGATGGGGGATACCTGGCTTAAGGAGACTACATGTGAAAGGGATCTAGGAGTCCTAGTAGACCACAGGTTGAACATGAGTTTACAGTGTGATGTGGCAGCTAAAAAGGCCGATGTGATTCTATGCTACATCAATAGAAGTATAGTGTCTAGATCAATTGAAGTAATAGTGCCATTCTATTCTGCCTTGGTCAGGCATCACCTAAAATACTGTGTCCCATTCTGGGCACCACAATTCATAAAGGATGTTGAGAAGCTGTCCAGAGGAGGGCAACCAAAATGGAAAAGGGTCTGGAAACCATGTCCTATGAGGTGAGACTTAGGGAGCTGGGTGTGTTTAGCCTGCGGAAGAGAAGGCTGAGAGGTGATACGATAGCCTTGTTTACCTATTTGAAGGGATGTGATATTGAGCATGGAGCAAGTTTGTTTTCTACTGCTCCAGAGAATAGGACCCGGAACATTGGATGCAAGCTACAGAAAAAAAGAGATTCCACCTCAACATTAGGAGAAACTTCCTGACAGTGAGAGCTGTTCAACAGTGGAACATACTTCTTTGGAAAGTGGTAGAGTCTCCTTCTTTGGAAATCTTTAAGCAGAGGCTGTTGGGGATGCTTTTATTGTGAGTTCCTGTATGTGGTCTCATCCAACTCTATGTGGTCTATGATTCTATGTGTGTAAGTTTGCATGACAGTATCTAACAGTGGACAAAAGGCCTCTAGGGGCTGAGACAGATGGCCCAAAAGTGGTGTAATGGTGGTGATACTAGGTTATGGACTGTGCAGCAACTGCACTGTCCGGAATCCTAGTATGTAACAGCAGCATCCCAATGGCGGTGTTCTGTCCTGTCCATATGGGCATCCCCATCTTGACATGACAGACACATAGCATCCGCATGTCACTGTGTGTCTGCTCCATCACAAGTGCTCCAATAGTGCACTCATGATGTAACCTGGGTGCTGGAAAAAGAACCCAGAAGAACCGAGTTCTATTTATTCCAGACGGATGCTGTGAGGTTTGCTGGCTGTAGCACCCCTCCGGAGTTAAGGTGGGCACCTTCAGCCCATCATTTTCTGGAGGTCTATCCCAGGCCTAGGTTAGTGTATGGGTCTGTTTTCTCCATTTATGCCTCTGTTTCTCAGGTCTTGACTCCATGCATGAGTGGTCTGTGAGCACATCCTTGGAAGAGCAACAGAGCTGTTGGATGCCCACCACCGCCTCTTCTTTTAACAGATAATGGTTGATATATTGTGATAGCAGTGTGACCAGAGAAGGGTCAAAGGAGAGAGAGAAAGAAGGAGCCTTGAATAGGCCCTATTGGGATCTCTTCCTGTATGGCTTTTGTCCATTTCTATGACTTGGCTCTGGACCATCTAATGAGTCTAATTAAAATCATGTTGAATTCTGAAATAAAAAATAATTTAGATTTAATAAATAATAGAGAAAAATACAGATTGCTTTTTTGAGAATGCAAACAAATTGGCAGTAATGTACTAAAAGTTTCATTGCCCTGTTCAGTGTATCACCAGTAATTGTTGGGAAATGGCTGAAAAGTAACAGGCTTTTGACACTAGCAACCCAGCTTCCAGGAGGCCATTTTGGGGGGGGGGGGGAGATACAGCTTTGCAAATATTTAACATCTTCTAAATATGGAATAAAAAGTAAAGTAAAAAATAATTGATATGATTTTTTCTACTTTATGTTTCTCTCCATATTACATCACTAGGGCTAATTTTAAATTTCATTGGTAAGTTCTTCTACATGAACTTACAGATCATGTGCAAAAGTTACCATTAGCATGTGCAAAATCAGTATTGGAAAGGAGTGTTACTTATAGAGTGATACCTAATGGAGGTGAAAATATTCTAATACAGAGAGGAATGTTTATTTAAGTGCTAAATTGCTTGTATAAGATTAATGATTAGCTGATTGCTGATTCTATGATTGCAAAGATGTCATGAATGCAATTGAATTGGTGATGACATTAGGGAACTACTTCAACTGATTGTTTAAAGAGCCTGCTTTTGCTTCTCCAAAAAAGTCAGTGAGTTTCAGAAAAATATTAAGGAATTACCCATAGCCAGAGCTAAGCTGGAAGAGTATCCTTCAACAAGGAGAGGCCATCATTTTGACTTCATTGATCACATGCCTGAGAACCTACACTCAAAACCCAAGGTCAAAAATAAAATAAAATAAAATAAAATAAATAACAGAATTTTCATTAGCTTTGCATTTATGCTTAGAATTGAACTTGACCCACTGCAGCCTTTTCCTGGAATGCACCAAAGGTGGGGAAAATGGATAAAAGAAACAATGCAATACAAGCCTCCATAAGAGAACAACAGAAGCCATAGCCACACAAAGATACCATGGTATCACCTTTGGATCCAAGGCCATCCTAGATGCAGAACAGTTTGGAAAAACAAAAACTTTTTTCCCAATCTACAGCTCCCAGAAACTTTCAGCCATCCTGGAAGTAACTTTCCTGAGCTGTGATGCAGATTTTCTACTGAGAATGTCCTCTGTTGAGTCTTTGGCACTTCTGAAAGCACACAACCAGTTATTCCATTGTCCATCAACTTTCCAAGCGACTTCTACCCCTGGGTTTAGCCAGGTTCCACTTTTCCTTTTCACAAGTGTAATGATCCACTTAAGTTTGTAAGAACACATTTGTATGCCGCTGCAGGGGCAGCTCTAAAAATGTTTCTCAACAGGGTAGTAAGATGCAGCCTAATGTCTACATTAGTTCCCTCTGAATGCTGACAGACTCCTTAACACCCCTTCCTGTCTTGAGGAAAATGTGAGCTGAACTAAATGAATGCTCATTCTCCCACTGTCCCAACTCATTTGCTCCAGGGTGGAACAAATTATTTTCTACTGGCATTTGCTGCCACCTAATGATACAGAAAGCATGCCTTCCCACAGCAGGATGCATAGTCCCTCTCAAAACAAAATCAAGGAGAAAAGGAAGCAGCTAAACCCAATTAACTGAACTGCTGTGTTTTTGCTGTGGGATAATGCACTACATGGTAAGGATTTGACTTCTGATCAACCTCGAGGAAAGCGGCTGTGGAAAAGATCTGTGATTGCTGAAAGTCATCACACTTGCACAGAGCAGTGCCCATGATCCTTTATCCTTCATCAATTGTGATGAAGCAGAGGCAGACTTCCCAGATTCAATCTGATGATACAAAATTAGTACAGTATTAATCTCTATAATGGTAAATACTGAGCAGCAGTGGAACAATTTCAGATTATTATGTCCATGTATGAAGTGACACTTGTCCACATGAAAAGAGCAGGAGGAGGAGGAGGAGGAGGAGGAGGAGGGATCCTTTTCACATGATACAGTTAGTTACAGGCTGCATCTGTACTGCAGAAATAATCCAATTTGACACCATTTTAATTGCCATGGCTCAATACTATGGAATTCTGAGAACTGTAGTTTGTTGGGGCACCAAAACTCTGACAAAGCAGGCTAAATGTCTCACAAAACTACAAATCGCAGAATTCCCTAGTATTGAGCCATGGCAGTTAAAGCGGTATCAAACTGGATTGTTTCAGCAGTATATGGTCCATTTTGGAATCCTATGTCATTATGGGGTTTGTCTAAATACTTCTCCTTAAACTTACCCAGCTCTGGAACTCAAACCAGATCTGATGTACCTGCAAGGATGGTAGGACATAGAGAAAGGCCTCCACTAGTGATCTCAAGACACAGGCAGGTTCAATTTAGAGAAGTACAGCCTGTCAGATAGCTTGGACATAAGCTTTCAGCCCTTTGAACCACATCTAGAAACAGACTGCCAATCCACAAAGCTGTTGTAACAAGGGAGTGCTGTGCTCCCTGTAGTGAGCCCCCGTTAACAATCTGGCTGCAATTCTTTCAATCAGTGGAAGTTTCAGATCCCTCTTCAAAGGCAGCCACATGTAAAACATGTTACAGTAATCCATACAGGATGTAACTAAGGCATGTGTCACCATGGCCAGATCAGGCTTCTCTTGGAAAGGACACACAAGTCTGGTGCACAAGCCTTAAATATGGAAAATGTACTCTTGGCCACTATAGAAGCCTGAGCTTCCTGGCTGAATACAAGCTACAAGCCTGCACCTTTGGGGGGAGTGTAACCGCACTGAATCCCTATTCCCAGACCTGAATTCACTGTGAGTATGAGTTCTGCACAACTGCATCATAGCAGGGATGGACAGCTTTCAGTTTTCAGCCTTCCCTCCTCAACTACAATGAAGGCCCTATTCAGATGGTAAAAATAGTTCAGGATGAATCCAGGTTGAATTTCTGTTGTTCACATGCAACTTAAATGCATCCAATTCAGTTTGGGAGGGGGTGTGTGCCAAAAACCCACTTAACCTGGGATAATTGATAGCAGGGGTTTCCATGAGTTTTTTTGTTTTTTTTAAGATTCATATTCTCAGCAGTGTGAATAACCAATGCAAATAGACCTGTGCTGGAATGTGTGAGCCACCAAACTTCCAGAGATGCACATAGATGTGGTTCCATAGTGTGAATAACAAACCTGGAATGCATGAATGAGGCCATTCACATTGTTTTGCTAAAAAAAAAAAGTTTAAATGACCTCTCAGTGACAATTCTCTCAATTCTCAACAATTACCATTGGGGAAGAAAGTCCCATTGATATCATTGGTTGCCTCCCTTCTAACATCTTTGCTGGAAGGAGAGGGGAATATTTGCTGAGACTGTGTAAGAAACTTCCCATTCTCAAATGCTGTGGTGCTCATGGCTGTCTCCCTCATACCACACTGGCATTTGTTTCTTTTATACACATCTGTAACCAATATCTCCAGAGCCAAAGTCCAATACTCAAACTGCTATGCCACATTGGCTTTCTAGATACTGACAAGGAAATCTGGTTGCAGATACTCTGCTTGGGCAAGCAAATAGGCAAAATTAAGTTCTGGGCATCTGAGGGAGTGATCATATGCTGGCACTGAAGTGTGGCAGGATTGCAGTGGATGGGAATCACTGGTGTACAGCTAGAGCAAAAGTGAATCCTGAAAAAGGCTTCTTCACTTGTTTTCTGTATGATTATCAATCTTGACACATCCCCTGTTTTGTGTGTTTGAGTGGGTAGGTGGGTGAATGGTCCCAGCTGCAATACACTCATGGAATTCTCATTACCAACTGCACAGTTGTTTTCAACATGCTAAGATTAGATATGCAAGGACTAGTTGTTTAATTTGGGTTGTGGTTGCCTCTGCTTGCCTGTTCTTGGGTCTGACTCTGCCTGCCTGTGACTCAGGGAAGTGCCAGCCTTCATGACGGTGGCAAGTGAGTGACTAGAGCAAAGTTCAAGCCCACATTAACAGTGGGAGCCCAAGTTAGAGCTGCCCCTTGGGGGTGTCTGTGTGAATATCTGTAGCCTGCTCTTTTGAGCATGGCTTGCCTCTAACTCTGCCTTCCCTGTATCTTGCTCACCCCTGGCAGAATGCAGTAAGACGTGATTCATCTATGAGACTTGTAAGAGAATAGTGAAGCTCTCTTCTCTTATTAAAATAAGGATGGATTCATAAGGACATCCACTCCTTATTAAGGAACCGTTGTGTTACTTAGATTAAAGTTTGTGAGAAAAGTGCCCTGAATGCAGCACAGTACAGCTCATGAGTCACTTGCTGCCGACACTTCCTCAGGAAGAAGTTGATCATATTATACTGGAACTATCAAACTGCACCAAGTAATTACAGACTTGTTACATTGCCAATGTTTGCCTAAAGCATGATCCTATCTTTTCAGCATAGTCTGACCCTTCCTTCCTTCCTTCCTTCCTTCCTTCCTTCTTTTTCTCCCTCCCTCTGTCATTTTAGCATTGTTGTGGGAGAAGCTAAGCCCATTTGACACTGCACTGTTCTAACATTTTGAATGCAGTTTGACTACCCAGGCTGGATTCTATAGAATCCTACAATATTTGAGGAGGCATTAGAGCTCTCCAGCAGAGAATTCTAAGTCCCAGGATTTCCTAGAATGAGGCCTTGTCAGTTAAAGTGGTATCAAAGTGCTATAATTGTATGGAGTGAGAGGACAGTATATTTCCTCAGTGTGTCTGACATCATGTGCCCACTGAAGCTGCAAGACTCTTGAAGCAGAATTGCTTCTCCCAGCTGCACAAGGAAAGATTAGCAGGCCATGTTGGTGAATCAGATATCCAACTTTATTTAGAGAAAGAAATGGATTTCTGCCCTCTATCTGACAGACCAGTATCTGAAAATAATGGGAGCCATGAACACTTACATCCTAAGATAGTTTGCCAAGGTTGCCAAGCCATTAATGCAAAGCAAATGCTACGGGAAAATTTCATGAAGCTAGCAAATTTGATAGAAGTTTCACTTTTTAGGCATCAGTTGATCAGTACAGTCTCTTGGAAGGTAAACAACCATTCCTCAGTCCTTGCTATATATCGCATTCTTCAGTTTCTTAGCATCATAGCTAAGTATCCTTTACAGTGTCCACTTGTCCTTTATTTTCTTTAAAGTCCCCTATCACAAAAATACCTAAGAAACAAAGATGGAAGCATGGGGGGGGTGTTAGCACATGCAAAGCCATTTTCTTGTTTTTTGGTTTGTGCCTTCAAGTCATTTCTGACTTATGGCAAGCCTAAGTTTTCTTGGCAAATTTTGTTTAGAGAGGGTTTGCCATTGCTTTCCTCTGGGACTGAGAATATGTGACTTGCCCAAGATCACCCAGTGGGTATCTACAGTCGAGCAGGGATTTCAACCCTGGTCTTCAGAGTCCTAATCCAACACTCAAACCTTGGAGTCATTCCAGGAACTTGTGTGAATACCAAAATCCATGGCATAACAAAATGGTGTCCCTTATATAAAATGACAAAATCAAGTTGGTTTTTTAAAAAAATATATTTTCAATTTGTGGATGGTTGAATCAATGGATAAAGAATCTGTTGATAGAGAGGGCTAACTATATTAGGAAATGCTAATCCTAAGAGAATGCCAAAAAGAATTTTTGTGAGCCAAGTTGGCATCAAATTGATTGTAGGGACACATTTAACATGACCATTTTAATTATGTATGTAAACGCTGAGGGAAAGCCCAAGCAGCATCAGCTTGTGGATTGGTAGCCAGGGGGTAAGGTGGGAACTAACTCTTTCTCCCTCTGCTGTGGTCCTGGAAAAATGCCCTTGGAAGCTCATCTTCACAAAAGCTGCAACTAATGTGCTGATTTAATGGAAACATGGAGAGAAAGAGTTAAAACTCCCCTTCACTTCCTACGAGGATCTAACCCTGCTTCCTTGCAGCTGCACATTAATTAAGGCCACATCTTGTTTAGTCTTGGAAAATAAACTTCCTTTGACTTCTTCTGCTTGACTTGCAAAGGTAACTGTTTGAGCTGATAGAGAATAATACACTTAGACAACTCAGGTTTTTAGTAAACGAAAAGGTTGCCCAACCAATAATGTATACAAAATAGTTTTAGAACCATGATCAAATCAAACATTTCATATTCTGACCATTTCCAGAGCTTCTGCCATGAGTGACTGCCTTTTTAGCCTTTCAGCTGTAGTGCTGATTTACCAATTTAGAGAAATTAAGTCTCTGCCCTCCCACCCCTCTTCAACACCTGCTGACCCTGAAGGAAGCCTGAAGGGACCCCTGCTGCAGCCTGAAAGCCAGCATTCCACCAGAAGCTTCACAGCCAAGGCAAGGCAAGGCAGGCAAGCCAGGGGGCGTGGCCTACCGGGAGGACTTAAGTCTCCGCACTCCCAACCCTCCTCAACACCTGCTGACCCTGAAGGGACTCCTGCTTCACCAGCGGCACGGACTTGGGCGAGGGGAGAGTGCCAGACTTGCTCTATCTGTGGCCCACCCCCACTTCACCCGAGCCCTTAAAGCCGCATTCTTACCTTTTAAACGCCTCGCAGTAGCTTCTCTGAGGCGTCATTACCTAAGGACACAGGCAGGCCTCAGACATAGACAATTGTCCTAGAATTGTGCCTAATGATTGCACAGACTATCAAGGCTTTGTTTTTCATCTATCTCACATTGATGATGCTTAGCACTGGGACTGATAATCTTGGAACTGATCATGGGAATAGCCTGGGAGCGAATATTAATGTGATAAGGGGGCAGGGAAGGTATGACGGTAACAGAGTGAAAACGTGTTACAAAAGAAGTGGGGATCGATGTTTAATATCTATCCCCTCTTCAGTTCACTCTGTTTCCCAAGACAGGTTGGAGTGCATACCAACCGTTCCACAATCCCTTAATCTGCTCCTCTGCAGTGTCAGGTCGGCCAAAGGAAAGACCCATATCATCCATGATCTCCTCGTGGATGAACAGGCCGATCTGGCATGCTTCACTGAGACTTGGCTAGGGGATGCCAGTGCTGCCACATGGGCGCAGGCTCTCCCAGCTGGGTACATGGTCAGTGAGCAGATAAGGGAAAGTGGGCGAGGGGGCGGAATGGCTATAGTCCATAAGACCAACCTAACTTTGATCAGGAAACCTGTTCGGAAAAAAACCCACATTGAATGCATGTACTTCAGCCTGAAGACCAGGGATAGCTTGGGGATTCTGTTGGTTTACCAGCCACCCCGTGCTTAACAGACTCCCTAACCGAGCTGACTCAGCTGGTCTCTGAGTTGCTGCTGGAGTCGTCCAGACTTCTGGTCTTGGGCGACTTCAACATTCCTCTCAAGACCAGCCCTTCTGACTTACCTGGAGCAGCTTGGGAGTTCATGGAATCCATGACAGGCATGAGCCTATCCCGATTGGTCAACGGGCCCACCCATTGTGCAGGTCATACACTCGAGGGATTTTTAGTACGGAGTAGGAGCATCCGTGGGTGGAGGTAACCAAAACCTCCGCACTGTCATGGACGGACCATTTCCTGATCAAGATGGAACTAAAAGCCACTTCCCGTCCCCCCGAGGGTGATGGACCCATTCAAATGGTCCTCCCTCGAAGGCTAATGGAACTAATTGGTTTCCAGAAGGCCCTAGAGGGTTTAATGGTTGGCAATGCCGGCGATTCTGTCAAAGCCTTGGTAAATACATGGAACACCGATCTTCCCAAGGCTCTCAACTCAATTGCCCTATCGTCCTCTCCATCTCTCCAGGGAGATGAAGCGGGCTGGACGATGACTAGAGCGTAGATGGTGGAAGACTCGTCTCTTATCCGACAGAACTCGCCATAGGCAGCACCGTCGCGCCTATCGGGAGGCTTTGCGTGCAGTGCGGAGATCTTTCTGCTCTGCACGGATTGCGTCTTCAGATTCTCGCTTGGCAGAGCTGTTCAAGGTAGTGGGGGAGCTGACGCAGGTTCCCCCTGTGCCAAATCCCCTACTTAATCCCACGATGGCCTGCTGTGACATATTTAACACCTACTTTACAGATAAAATCTCTCGGATAAGGGCCGACTTAGACGCCAATGTTTCAGCAGTATCTGTAAATGAGGCACCTAGCAACTCCATTGTTGTCACTTTGCTGGATGAGTTTCAATCTGTAAGTACTGATAATGTGGACAAGCTCCTTGGAAGTGTGAGGAAAATAACTTGCCCTCTCGATCCATGTCGATCATGGCTGGTTGTCCAGGGAGGGGACACATTGAAGACATTTTTTTGGGATGTAGTCAATCCATCCCTCAAGGGAAGGCACCGTTCCATCCTGTCTGAAGGAGGCGGCCGTAAAGCCTCTCCTCAAGAAACCTTCCCTTGATCCCCTGGACAGAAACAACTATAGACCAGTTTCCTTGCTGCCGTTTTTAAGCAAGGTGATCGAGAGAGCAGTTGCCTCCCAACTCCAAGCTGTCTTGGATGAAACTGACTTTCTTGATTCATTTCAAACCGCCTTCTGAGCAGGATATGGAATTGAGACTGCCATGGTTGCTCTGACCGATGACCTCCGCTTGAGCATTGACAGGGGTAGTGTGACCCTGCTGGTGCTCTTGGACCTCTCAGTGGCTTTTGACACTATAGATCATGCCATCCTTTTAGACCAGCTGAGAGAGATGGGTATCAGAGGCACTGCTTTGCAGTGGTTCCGTTCCTTCCTCTCAGGCAGGACCCAAAGGGTGAGGCTCGGGGACAGGTGCTCGTCTAAAATCGAGCTTAATTGTGGCATCCCTCAGTGCACCATCCTGTCCCCGATGCTATTTAACATTTATATGAAACCACTGGGGGAGATCATTCGGAGGCATGGAGCTGAGTGTGATCAGTACGCTGATGACACTCAGATATATTTCTCCATGACAAGATCATCTGCCCAGACCTCAGATGGTGTCTCCTCTCTCAATGACTGCCTGGCAGCGATAATGGATTGGATGAGGGAAAACAAATTGAAGCTAAATCCAGACAAAACGGAGGTACTGACAGTCACCAGCCCGAAACCAGGTCTGGGAATACAATTCCCAGTCCTAGATGGAGTCACGCTCTCCTCAAAGGACCTGTTCGCAGTCTGAGTATACTTCTAGACTCGTCACTTCACATGACTAGTCAGGTGAATGCGACGGTCAGGAGTGCCTGTTATCAGCTTTGGCTGATACGCCAGCTACACCCTTTCCTAGAGATGAAGGATCTGGAAACTGTGGTACACGCTTTGGTAACCTCACGTTTAGATTACTGCAATGCGCTCTACATGGGGCTGCCCTTGTGCTTAACCCGGAAACTTCAACTGGTTCAAAATATGGCAGCTAGACTAATCACTGGGGCATCTAGGAGAGAGCATATAACTTATGTGCTATATAACAGTGCTTAAATCTCTCCACTGGCTGCCGATCAGTTTCCGGGCACAGTACAAGGTGCTGGTTTTGACCTTTAAAGCCCTTCATGGCTTGGGTCCATCCTATCTTAGGGACCGCCTCTTCCCATATGAGCCGCCTTGTACACTCTGGTCCTCTGGGAGGAACCTATTAGAACCTAAGAAAACTAGGTTGGCACAGACCTCCCAGAGGGCCTTTTCTGTTGTCACTCCCAGGCTATGGAATGGTCTGCCAGATGAGATGCGCCTTATTACAACCCTGGACAGCTTCAAGAAGGCTGCCCAAACAATGATTAACCTTTCTGCCAACTACTGTCCCTTTTGCCTCTTCCACTGGGATATCTGATATTGTCGAGGCCACCCATCATTTTTAATTAGAGCTTTCCAGTGTTTTAATGTTTTAATAGTAATGGCTCTGTTTTAGTATTTTTAAATCTTACCATAGTTTATTTTTAAGGGGTGGGAGGGGAAATTGAATATTTTAATTGTAATTGCTTTTAAATGCTGTACCCCGCCCCGATTGCTTACCCAGAGGGGCGGGATATAAATAAATATTTATTATTATTATTTGTTGTGTGAAAACTGGAACTGATGGCCTTACTTATTTCTACATGCAAAGTACATTTAGATCTTCAGTGTTATTCAAAGCAATGTGTTTAATTAGCAAATTCCAGAATGCAATCTGAGGTGATCTATGAATTAAAATTAATTCATAGAATCTTAAGAGCTGCAAGAAATGACAAGAACCATTTAGTTCAACCCCTTGCCATACAGGGATACACAACTAAAGCACCATTGAAAAATGTCCATCCAACCTGTTTAAAGACCTCAACAAATGGAGAGTCCACCCTTCCATTACTTTTCCAATGACATTCATCCCACCAGGTTCCAGTGATGGCTATTATATCATATTTTCCTTCCTGTGTTAACACTTCATGTTCATCTAGTTTATATATATATAGAGAGAGATACCTAAGACCTTGGGAAATACTCTTCAGCTGATTCCTTGTTGGTTTTCTGTCCACTGTTGTGCTCTTGTACTTAGTGTCCCCCTGCCTGGAATACCATTTCCCCCCTTATTTTAACTCAGTTTAAACCTGATCAGATTTGCAAGAATTTGAGGTGCAACCAATCTTGTTAAGAGTCCCTCTTCATAGTTCAAAGAAGTCATATCTTTCTTGAAAGCACCATGTGCAGAGGCAATTGCTCACTTCTTTTTATTCTTCCTTTTCCTTGGCTAGGTCCTTCAACAGGAAATATTCAGGAAGTGTTTATTTATTGCATTTAATCTGTTCTCAAGACAATGCTCAACAAATAAATACATTAATTCTTTTGGCTTCTGCAAAAGTGTATGGCAGATTTCCAAGGAATCTCAAGCAGAAGTCTTATGCATCTGACAAGATGAACATATGCAGACTTTTTTTAAAAAAGTAAAACTCCTACATTTTCTTTTGGGGAAAGCATTCCATAGGAAGCTGCCAGAGGAAAGTAACGATGCTAAGATTTCTATGTGCTGCTGCCAATATAAATGCAAATTATTGAGGGAAAACATTATTTATATTATCTGCATGAGTAGGAAAACAATAAAGCCAAAAAAAACCCAAAAACATAACATTTGCTAGTTTTGCAGACCACTAATAGAAGACCAACACTCTGTTTTTACATTCATATGGAGCTATTACTATTTCTGAAGGTATGTGTGCAGGTTTTGAATCCAATTAAATTGTTCTCCATTATCCTACAGACACAAATTTTTAAGATCAGTGGTGTGTTATATGAAAAGAGAAAAGTCTCTGGTTAATTTTATTGTTTGCGTCCAGTCATGTTACCTGAATTACAGGATTGGTTTTTTTCTTCTTCATATTCACATCATACTCATCATCAGATACACTGATCAAAAAGCCTAATCCTGTAAACCACTTTACAAGCATAGTGGCTCACAGAATGGGACAGTAAAATTCCTGTCAGTGTTGGTGGAAAGGAATAAACCATCCCCTTGTCAGAATAGATTCCAGACCAGCAATGGCACATTATTGCCAACAATAATTAGGCTTGTTATACCACTGTTTTAACCAAAATCTCTATGCAGCTGTGATGAAAGCAGATTTGCCTGCAAAAAAAAAAAAAAAGAGTCCCATTTCTGTAACAGTGAGGGTTATAACTATATAGACAAAGTAATGCACGCCAAGTGAACAATAAATACATTAACCACAGTACACCAAGCACAGAATGTTTGCCCATTTTCTTTATTTTTTTTATAAAGGAGTAAGCAGACAAAATGTTGTGCTTCTTTGAATACCAAATAAAAGCTTTCTTTGTGTAAAACAGTACATAAGTCTGGGCTCTTCTTTACTTTTGAATAATACTGCATATACCTCAGAAAGGGGCATTATTGTTTCCTATTGCATATCAAAATAAGTCATCACAATATCATTGCTGTTTGTCTTCACATTTTGTTCCAGAAAAAAAGAAAAGAAAATAAATCACAGAACTAGTTGGGGAGTCTGAACCAAACTCCCTCTCCCTCACCCCAATACATTAAAAAATAAGTACAAGTGTTAAATGGATCAAGTAGTAAATGTGCACATTTACAAGCTCAGCAGATTAGAAACACCGCTTTAGACCATGCCAAACCACATGTATGTGTATAAAGCTATTGATGAAATAATTCATAGCAGCAGAGTAGGAAGTATATTCCACAAACAGTACCTTGTGGGATACATGGAGTACAACATTCCACACATGACAATCCAAATTCACCAACAGTGAAACACTGAAAGCCTGTCCTTGCTTACTTGGTAGTAAGTGGGCTTACTTGGTTATACAGTGGAACTTAATGCTCAGTGACTTTGCACAGGAGGGGGCTGAAAGAGTCTTTTATAGAAATGAGAGCTTGGGACACCTGGAATTATTATACTGTGGCATTATAAACACTGCAACACATCACTGCCCACTTTGGAAAACATGCATGAACAGCTTCAATGAATGGAATTGGATTTTTCAGTAATCCCCATATATTTAACAACAATAATAGTAAAAAGACAGAAAATAGAAGTTCAGGGATGCAGAATACAGACTGCCTTCCAAATTATCAGGCACCTATTATATTCTAGAACTCAAAAGGGACATTGTGTTACTTCCAGCAATTAACTGTTGTTTATAAATAAACATTTAATTGGTATATATTTGTTAATAATTATACTACAAAATTTAAGAAAACTAAATCATGCATACAGATATCAAAGTTTGGCAGTTTCTGTCTGAACTGCTGGCATCTATGGACAGAAAAGATGAAACTGCAGTGATGAAGCCAAAGAGTTCTTTTCTCATTTTTCACATACCTTGAACAATTAAATGTCCATTTAACAGGTGAGGTGCAGACTGACATAAGCCATCTTGTAACTTGTACTTAACACATTAAAAGTGGAGTTTTTGCATTCTTATTATGCATACTAACACACGATGCTCTCTATTATGCTTACTAATGTATTTCTGAACTTGATCCTAGCAAAACAGCCAATGTGAGATACACCCTAGTTGTTTTTTAGACTGTTACTAGAAAAGGTGTGAAAACTGGTGCTTTGGTTATGGACAGCGTTGCATGGTGGGAGTGTGTCATGTGTCCTGATGAAAGTTTACTTTGAAAGTTTCTGAGTGCAAAACCCCACGGTCTGGTTTAGTCCATAAAAACAAGATTGACCTAGTCTGCATCCGCAGTAAAGTAATAATCCAGTTTGACACGACTTAACTGCCATGGCTCAATGTCATGGAATTCTGGGACTGTAATTCATTGTGGCACCAGAGCTCTCTGACAGGGAAGGCTAAATGTCTCACAAAAGTACAGTTCCTAGAATTCTGTAGCAATTCTGGAATATCTACTGACAGGTGTCTAGGTTATCTGTAATGGATTGGCAAGGATTTTGACTCCCAATTTTTCAACAACAGAAATAACAAAATGATTTTACACTGTATATAGGAGTGGGAATCATGTAGCCCTCCCAATGTTGTTCAACTATATATCACAACACCCCCCCCCATCACTACGTATGATGGCTAGGTCTGCTAGGACTTGAAGTCCAACAATATCTGAAGGGCTATACGAGCTCCATCCGTGACATAAATCATACTACTGAAAAGAAGACCATTAGGAGTAAGCAGGGCCATTTTCTTAATGTATATGTAGAAGGAGGTCCCTTCATATGTAATACTCAACTCCCCTCTATATAGTTCTTTAATTCTAGTGTATCAGACCTCCAGTTGGTGGATCTCTTGGTTCACATTAAACACACACACAAACTAAGTAGATTCTATAAGCCCAAAGTCTCACTCTCTCATACGCACGCCTGAGGTTTAAACTTATTCCTTTTAAGCATAGATGCTAGCTGCAGCTTTTTTGTTTTAATTTCCACTTTTAAAATGGAACATATAAACAGATTGTTCCTAAATGAAGATAAAATGTAATAATTACCCAAAAAAAAAGACAAAACAAAAAACACAACCCAATCTCCTAGTAAACAGATTCACATAATCAAGGACAGTAGAACTTAAGGTGACTTCATATGGTTTAACTATCCTTAAAAACAATTTTAACCTATCTGCCCTATTTTGCCCATGATTATGCCTGATTGATTAGTAGATTGATGGAATCTTCTGCAACACTTTTAAGGCTTTTATGCCTACAAATGATTCTAATCTCTTCCTGTTATTCTGAATACTGGTCCAGATGATAGATGTTAAAAATAAACAATATGATGTTCAAGGTTGTGTTAATAAAAACACTATATAAACGCTACATATTATCACTATCACATTCATCAGTGCTTTGAAGGATATCTGTTTTCAGTAGCATTTGAAAAGTGCCAATAAGTACTGAAGTCAGATTGCATCATTTATTTGCATTCTAATTATACATTTCTTCCAGTGTCACATGCACAACCTCATACAAAAGCCCAAACAGTGAGATGTGTTATGCAATCACTTGGATCAAGTAAAGAAAAATAAAATGTGAATATTTTAAAAATCCCATGAAACAGCACCTGTGCAGTCAACATCTATTAAAGTGATTGCTATATTAATATCCCTTTTATATATAAAAATAGTTTCTATTGTGAGTTCTCTGCAAAACAGCAATTCAGGGGTGACTTCTTTCCATCATGTTTCCATCAAGTAAGGGGTAACAGAAACTTTAGAAGATACAGTTGTTGTTTTTCATTTTGTTGAAGCAAGGGGATTTGCTGAAAGGCATCTGTATTGCAGTTATGGATTTGTAACCTAGAGCTATGAATTCATAACTGCTCTATTTATTTATACTGTGTAAATAAATGCCTCCCAAATCCAACTTAGCAGTTGTATCAAATGAAGGAGGTCTGTTCAGCTGGCTGTTCAGCTGGCTATTGGGGCACAGAAGGATAATATTACCTGCTCCTCCTACCAGTGAAAGAAGCTGCAACAGGAAATTGTGATGGGAGTCCTGTTTTTGTTGCACCTTAACTCACTGGAAGCTGTGAACATCACACTCCTGACTAATCATCAGCTTCACTTGATGGGGCTACTGGTTGCTAAGGCAGATTTGGGGTGGTCAGGCCAGGAGACATTGCTTAGCTATGCACTGGGAACTAAGGAGGTGACATAGGATATCAGCCATTATCCGCAATCCTTGTTGATAATTTGAGACTGTTGAAGAGAATCACAAAACTGGTTAATAAGTTTTTCCTTGGAACAGAGAGCTCCGTGGTATCTTAGAAGCTGTTTTGAAACTTCTCAGTGCCTCAGATGTGACGTCCCTGAAGTGTGGGAGCTGCTGTTCAAGACATACTATTCCAACACAGTTATTTGGATCTAGTTCAATGTATAGATCAGGTATCGAGACACAGTTATTCTCAAAGGCATTAGCTCAAAACCTGTGAGAGCAGATTTTCCAAACATTAAAATTTACATGGACAAATTGCATTTTAAGCATAAAATTACATGGACTGAAGACTCTCGGGGTTTATTTCTAGTGGTATCTGGCAAACCTATTCAACAGTCAAGAGAAAGATTTAGACAAACACCTATGGGTATTGGATGAGGTCTAAATTCAAGGAGCTACATACTGAAAGAAAGGTACACATCTGAAGACAGTTCCCTTAGATATTAACATAAGGACATTGTGATCCCCTTTATATACATACAGTAGAAGCTGAAATGGTCTGAAATGTTTACAAATTAGAAAGTGTACAGCTATACAATACCATGCCTTAAAAAACAAACAAACCAAAGTATAAAAGTTTTACAACACATTATATAGGTCCTTTTGGGATCTATAGAACATGTACTGAAATCACCAAATTACAAGTCATCACTAACAAACAATTCTATTTCATTTTTATATTTATATTTATATTTATATATATATAATCGTTACTTATATAATAATTAAAAAATCACTTTTAAACAAGTTCACTTTAAAATTAACTTGTTAATAAAGTTGTGCAAAACAAGCTGGCCTCTATAATTAAGTGAAGTATTTCATTTATTTACTTTATTTATACAAAAATATTCAAAATAAAGTTCTTTCAGAAGTGTGTCTCTTTTTCTGTGATGGCTGAAATGTTGCCGTCACCTTTCAGTTTGGCATCACAGTCATTTACTGTAGCAGCATATAGGCCGGCTCCAAGCTTTCCTCTCATTTTCAGGTCTGGGCTGGCCACAATCAGTTTTCTGAATCTCTGGAAAAGAAACACATAAACACAAATAGGCACAAATAGTAATGCACATTTTCACTTTCAGCGCCAATAAGGAGCTTTCCTAGTAAGCCCCACACTAGGAGAAGTGTGGAGTGTGGGCTGCACCAGGTGACACTCTAAGGGGGGGGTACCACTGCTTCCCCAAATGTCTGCCTTTTGGCAGAAATGGTTTATGGTGTTTGCCCACATCCCTGTAAAACCCTGCAGCTCAGTGGAAGTGAAGGAATGGAGTGAGGCTCAGTTGACAAAGAAAGGAGGGGGCTCATATTTTTATATTGTTTTTAAATTTTCTTTTAAAACATCATATCTTACCAAACTTTAACTTCACCCACATGGAATTATTTAAATGTAAATACATTTAGGCTGTGTATATGATATTGTAAATGTAATGGTATAATTTTAATTTTGCTAGTTGTTTATGTCACAACTATTGCCATTACATTTAGTGCTATATGGGAATTACAATTTATGAATAACGAAAAGGTTATTAAGGATTCTTTATGGTGTGGTATGGGGGGAAGTCAGTGGGAAGGTTACACCATGAGTTAGCGCAGCAGCTGATGCCAACTCTCGTGATGCCACTGTTTCTAGCCATATCAAAGTGTCTACAGAAAGAAAAATATTATTACCCTCTATTGCTTATTTATAAAATAGATCATTAGTCCAGTTGAATAAATATAAGATCACAGTACATACATGGACAAGGAACACAAGCAACACCCTTAGACAAAACCAGACTATTTATCAGTCCAACCCAACATGATCTTGGGCAGGAACTTTCTATCATCCTATCCAAGGGCACACAATGAACCTGGGATTGAATCTGGGACATTCTACATGAAAAGTGAGCTGTGTCATACTTCAATAAGCCATGGACCCTTTACTTCTATGCTATTTCATTTGCTCAAGCTGCATTGCCTAGAAGTAATAAGGTATCCCACATGACCATATACAGCTTTACATTGATAGAATACAGGTTTTGAAGCCTCTAGCTGACTATCCTGGTTGTTTCAGTTTTATTTTATGTTTTTATTCAGTATTTTAATCTTTTGGGCTTTAATTTATATTTCATTCTAATCTAGAAATGAGCAACATTATCCATTGAGGGCGAAATTTCCTTTTGAGTTTTGTATGTTCAATTACACAATAGTAGTGGCAGAGATTGAAGTCTGCAAATGGTTGGTGCCAGAGTTAAAAAAAAACAAAACCCGTTAAGTCCACCTCTCTCTCTATCTCTCTTTCTCTCTCATTGCCATCCTCTTTTCTTTATCTCTACCCCCTTTATCCCCACCTATCGGACTGATGGAACCATAAACAAACCACTCTTGTCAAAGTGTGGAATAGCCTCTTTGGCACCTATGACTCCTTTAAGAGTTACAGCTTGCATTTTAGTACTATTGTGTATATTATGGAAACAAATATTTATTTATTTTCAAACAACAACAAGAACATTCAAAAGTTTTTTCTCCTTGCTGGAAGAGATTGCAACAGTTTTTTAGCATCATCTTTCAAAGTTAGTTTTTTTTTTTAACAGTTTGGGACATTTTTGGAGAAATGTTATTTGCATGAAAAATTCATTTGGAGAAAACACGGGGGTTCTGAATAATTACGTTTGCAAATATTATGTCATTAAAACTAAGGCTATATTAATAATTCACATGAATGCTGGCTAGCTAAATAAAGCAATCTGATTTGGACTAATTTCTATTAGTTCTAGACTGGAACAGATTGGTCCAATTTTGTAACTGGAATGGAGCACCACAGGCCAAAGACTTTCAGGAACCCTGTTTTTTGACCTGGGAATAAATGCATTTTCCATTCCTAGACTTAGGGGACTGATGCTGTAGATGGTAGTACCAGCAATGTCTAAAAACTGCAAGACTGCAAAGACATGGGGAATAGCAACTTTTCAAAATTGCTTTCCTCTTTTTGGGAAACTGCATACTTTACAAATATCTGACACAAAACACCTGAAGTTATCTCTCTGAAATTGAGCTGGGTGATTCTTGTCTTGAGGTTTCACCTTCTGAAATATGTGATTTTTTAAAAAAAGTTATAGCCTTTTGGGTAGTTCAATGAAGTTTAAGAAAAATGTGTAATCCCAGTTAGTGAGTCTTGATTTGGATTTAGGGTTCAGATCAGAATAGATTGATCACTTAGTATATCATGCTACATCAAAACAAAAATATGCATCACCTCTAAGATGGTTCCTTCTGTCTTCCACAACTGAATACAGATCCACAGAGGAATGCAAACCATGGAGGAGAGGGCCATCATCCACCCAATGCCATAACCCCAGTCTGGGTATGTATATATATTGTTGTACTTCAGTGGCTTGTATTTCACCAAGAAAAAGATGAATATTCCCTGGAAGAGAGAGAAGTATATCCTCTGTGCCTCGGGTGGGAAACCAAGTTCCAGCACTTAACTTCAATGAAAACTATGACATTAAAAGTACTCAAACATTAAACTTTAAAGACAGACAGAAAGCAGACCATTTTTGTCTTTTGTCATGTATCTCTCTGTTCTTTCTATAGAGATGAACTAGCTTTCATGTTTAAATCCTAATTAACCTTCATTTAGCTTTGTCTGCATGGACCAGGATACTCTCCACTGCCGCTCCCAGACTATGGAACGCCTTGTCGGAGGAGATCCATCAAATAACCAGCCTACAGCTTCAAAAAAGCTGTCAAGATGGATCTCTTCCAGCAGGCCTTCCCAGAATAGTTCCATCTAAGTTCTGTACTCTCCCTACTTTGTATGTATTATTCCAATATATTTTAGTCATGTAAGCCACCTTGATTGATAAAGTTTATTTATTTATTTATTTATTTATTTATTTTACAATGAAGCTGACTTATAGTCGAGTATATACAGTACTTTCCATGAATCACACCACACAATGCTTCAGAAGATTCCTCAAGAACAATTGTAAGTGAAGCATAAGAAATTAAAATAGGGAAGAGGGTCAAAAATCCCCAAGATATGCAAGGGCCTACAGATATGCCTTTGGGTGTTAGCCCTTCATCTGGAAGAAAACAAAATGTAATGGTATATAATTGAGCTAAGCATGCTGATATAAAATAGACCAATGTGTGATCAATATTTCATCAGATATACATTTAATACAGAAGTTGGCATATAAATGTTTGTTTGTTTTTTATCTGAGCCATTGGGGGTTGTCTTTTCATTAAGGGCAACCTCAGGAATTTCATAGGGTTTTCTTAGGCAAGAAATATTCAGAGGTAATTTCCCATTGCCTTCATTGGAAATATAGCCTACAGCACCTTGTATTCCTTGGTGGTCCCCTGTTCAAGTACTAACCAGGTCTTTTCCTACTTCACTTTCAAAATCAGACGGGATCTGGTGCCTTCAGGATATTTAGGTTTATAAACTAGGGACTATTGGAATCTAAAATAAAAAGGTAAAGCAAATACCAAAATAAATGCCTTTAAAATTATTGTGGACATTAGATACTTCCAATTTTTCACTTAGTAGTTCTTTTAACCAGCTAGTGTATGTGTGTGCATGTGCTTTTTTTTTTTTTTAATGAGATGGGGAAATATTAAACCATTTTGCACAATTCAGAAGAGTACTTTCTTTAAACTTATGCATAACACTCCTATGTTTGTCTATTTCTGCAAAATATTTTCCATAAAACAGCTGGGTGAAGACCTTGCCAAGAATATTATGGCCACATTAATCACTCTTTTATTACTTACAGCACAGATTCCAGGAGTGAGCAACTTCCAACACCATTTAATCAATGGCAGTGGTCTGTATCCAATCATATCTTCAATGTTGTCATAAAAGCGATTGCTTCCTGCATAAAATAAATCAACACAGAATGAATATTGTTGACATTGGTACACTCAGTCTAATTCTTGTTTCTAGAGTAATGTAGCAACCTGAGAATTCACTCATTCTTATGACAATCTTGACTTGGTAACTGTCAAGGAAAGCCTCAGAACATGAAGTAACTGTACTTATTAAAGATGAGTTGAAATGGCCTCTCAAGTTTTGCAAAGGGCATAGAAGACAGCTTCTAAAGGTTTGCTGAAAATGTCTGAAAGTTTCAGGTCCTTTAACGTCAGTACCAGTCACACCTGTGAGACCTTACGAGATTTTTCCAACAGTTTAAGGCCTCTGGCTTCCATTTCCTCCAGACTGTTTCTGGAATGGTGCTACACTGTGTCACACCATCATTCTAGGAGATCTGGGTGGGGGAGTATGGCTTACAGTATGGGAGCTACCAGTTTAGTCCCCACTCTGGAACCCACATGGAAGTGCCTCCATGAAGCAGTGTAATTCCAGGAGCTTAATGGCCTCTGACCACCAGGAACAAAAATGAAGCCAACACTGCCCTAGGAAGCACTGAGAATATATTTTAGACAACCAAATAAATCAATAGTTGTCAGACAGAGGAGGAGTTGTGTATGGAAAATCACATTTACCTCACTTCTTTGCTATGTGTTCTCTTGTTAATTATTTTTAAATAAGTTTTAGTCCAACATTAACCAGTTCAGCATTATGAGCTGGGGGGGGGGGGGAGAGAAAGATAATGCAAGAGGGAGAAAGACTGTAAGGGCCACACTAGAACATGTATTAGATGATCCTTGCAGGGAGTTACAGTTCCATGGGTTACATGTCATATATGCTTTACCTTGCTAGACAGTATTCATATCTACACACAAAAAATGCATAATGGCAAATGCCATGTAGTCTCAGGACCAATACAGAACAGGTAGATAAGGGCTGAATGTTTACAGGCTCAGAAACCCTAGTCCACTGCCCAGGCACCATCTTGGTGCGCCATGATGATGTCCACCATGTGCAGAATCCAAATGGTGCTGCACACGAGGGGCATCATAACGCCATGCCATGGCCGTTATGACACCCATTCTAGGGTGCAAATACGAGCATTTTGTGGTTTCTATTTGCATCGGGTTGGGGCCATGGCGTGCGGGTGCCACGTCCCTAACCCAGTGCTTCCAGTGGTGGCACAGAGCCACTCCTGAACAGGCTGTTTGTACAGCCCCTCAGTCCCACTATTTTCACAGGTACAGCTGGTGGGAAAATGAGAGAGGGCCCTCCTCTGTGGTTGCTAGTATGCTTTGGAGCTCCCTTCCTAAGGAAGTAGAATGGCACCCTCAGTGCTGTCCTTCCATCTGCAGGAAAAGCTGTTTTCATTCAGATAGGCTTTTAGAACTGAAGGCACTTAATGAAGGGGAGTAAAGAGCTCAACAGACCGTGCGTGCCAAAAAGAACCCAGTTTTTCTGGGTTCTTTTTGGTATGGAGGGACACCGCATGCTTTGGCTGTTGCAGCGTCCCACTGGAGGAAAAACGGACAGCTCTAACTCACCTTTTCAGGGTAGTCTGTCAAGCCCCTATGAAAAGAATTCTTGTGGATATCATTCCAGGAGTTGGGGTGGCGAGGCAGGTGAGTATAACAACAGCCTGCTCTTCTTTGAGCTGGATTTACTCCTTTCCACTAACAGTGGAAACATCAGGATCCTGATGACTTATTTTTATGTTGTTTATAATATTTATAGTACTGGATCTAAATATTCTATAAGCACCTATGACATAGCCTATCCAAGCTGGGTCCACAGTTCCTAACCTTGGATGCCTGACATTGCCAACTTGCCTGTCATACCCCTTCAGAATCCCTTCTAGGATTTGGATGACTGGGCCCGCAGGTGATCTTAATCTGGATAAATGCGCTTTAGAAGTGATTTCTTAATGGATCAGCGTGACCACCCCTTCAAGTTGAAAGGTGACCGTTGGAAGAGTCAGTTTGACTAGACAATGGGAAGTGAATGTGTACTGGAAAAATCAAGATTTGATTTTTGGAATTTATATATTTTTCAGTATTTGCAAGCCGTGGATGCTTGAATCTGTGGATAAAAAATTCTGTGGATACAGAGGCTGACTGTATTTCAGACGAAGGAGCTGGCGAAAATCTGAGTGTTCCTTGCCTAAGAAAACCCTGTAAAATTTGTGAGGTCACGATAAGAAGACAGGAGACCTGAAGGCACACACACACACACGCTCATACACAGTGATTTATATAGGGTTATTGTAATTGTAAGCTACCTTAAACAAATTTGTATCCTGAAGGGCAGGATGTAAATAATTGTAATTAAAAAAATTATTTATAGAAATGTTCTGAAAAGGTATAACGTGATTTCAGCGTTAACTCCAATTATAGCAGGAATTCCTGACTCACCATAAAACCAGCCGATGCAGACACATTCAAATATAGCAACAAAAAGAAGGCACATCCCACTGGCTGCATAGGAGTCAAACAGCTGGAAAACATACATTCCACCCTGGAAGAGTAAGTTGGAAAAGTTAATCACCTCACCCAGCCATTTCAAAAATAAGAGCAGGAACATGAGTTGCATCTTTTGGGGATCCTACTACATTTTCCCCCACTTCCACAACTGTATAAATATGATTTATATCTAAGGCCTTAATACCACTTGGTACGTCATCTAAAGATGGGTTTACAGCTCATGCTGAAATAAAACCTGTTAGTCTTAAGGAGCCCTGGTGGTGCAGTGGTTAAATTCCAGTACTGCAGCCACTCACTCACAAGCCACAAGTTGTGAGTTCAATCCCATCCAGGAGCTCCAGGGTTGACTAAGCCTAGCATCCTTCTGTTGGTCACCAGCTTGTTGGGGCAATTAGCTTACACATTGTAGACTGCTCAAACAGTGTTTTAACTGTACTGATAAGCAGCATAAAAATGTACTTTCTATTGCTATTAAAGGTGCTGCCACATTTCTTCCCCCTCACCTCCCATCTCCCCCCTCCTTTTTAAGTTAAAAAAGAGGAAAGGTAATGAGTCCTGAGAATGAACATTGCAGCTGTAGAAGAGTTCTAAATTTCAGTATACTGTATACTGAAATCTAATGGTTTTGCAACAGTGGCCCACCAAACTTTTTTCAAATTATAACTCTCATCATGCCTACTGGGAGTAGCTAATGATGAGGGATGGTGGAAAGTGAAGTCTACAAATGTTTGGAGTCCCAGAAATCCTAAGATTAACTGAACAGGAAGAAGTTCCTGGGAACAGCATTTCCTGTTCATTCTCTCTCAGCCACCCCCATGTCCCATTTTCAGTTTTTTGGGACATAGGCAGTGAAAGGTGAAGGACGAAATGGGAAATTTTCCTTCTGTAAATTTCCTTTTGTTTACTGTTTCTGGAATCTAAGCCTTTTTATTTAGTCTGAGTTTGCATGCATTTAAACTGCAATCTACATCAAACATCAGATACAGAATTTAAATAAAAAAAGTAAGAAATGACTTAAATTGTATATTCTGTACATACTCTGTGATAGAAAACATGGCTGCATATTGTAAACCTTGAGGATACTGTTGTGCATTTTTTAAAAGAAGGTTTTTAAATGTAATATAATAACTATCTCTGAAAGATGGCATCACTCCTTTTAAAATGTGTTTCCAGTTGCCTCCCATATTTAGGTTAACTATCTCAGCTCTAAATAACTGAAAATCTTTTTACAATACAATGCTACATAATGTTCTCAGGGATAAATTCTCTTGAGATCAGTAGAAATTTCTCCCTGGTAAGTAATATATACTTAAACATTCAGATTTTGACAATTATTTGTTATATGAAAACGGACAAATAGTATACTGAGATATCATGTACTAGCATTGGTCCCAAATGGAACAGAAAGTGAAATAATAATCCCTTGGATTTCTTAATGGTCTCTTAGTAGGTCAAAGTCCTAATAAATGTGCTAGTCCCATTAAGGTACATACATCAGTTTCTTTCACAATAAAACAAGAAATTTTGACAGAATTTTGCTTGGCATGACTACATGTGAATAGTGTGTAAATGGTGAAGGACTTGGAAATACTCTAGACCTTCCCAGTCAAAAGTTACCATTGCCAGTAAGTTGAACACAGAGATCTCTAATGGTACCTTTTATCTTCTGAGACAATTATTAAGGCCATCTTGAGAGCTGGCCTAGTTCCTGGCTCAGCAGTGGCCTACTGAGGCTGAAATTCAATGTACAGCAAAGGCCCTTCAGCACTGCTTTAAAGTGTTCCCAAGAAACTACGCACTGAAGAGTGTACTCTACAAACTCCCTGAACAGAAATGAATTTGTTCACCCTAAACTTAGCTCATTTATAGACATTTTGGAAAGGCCTCTAAAGAAGCATTACATGATGGAATGTAGCACAACAGTGCCATTTGGTGGCTGAGAGTACATATTACAACTTGATTTACTTTGTAGAGTTATGACAGAATAGATACACTATGCTATTCTTCCAAGCAGCAGCAACAACAGTGGCAGGAATTTTTTGTGTTTCTAAATAATTCCCTGCTCTTTTCCCAAAAATGCTGAAATAACAATCAGATAGTGTGGATCCATTTTGGCAATTAAGTGGGGAAAATGAATAAATCACAGTATAATACATGTCTTTGGCCAACATTAAGTGACACTACCTGTTTGAAGTCCAAACAGAGATGAAATTTATGTTTTTAACAGAAAGAAGAATTAAAAGAACTAGTGTCAGAAAATGATGTTATATCTAGGAACTAAACAATATGTACTGAAACTATTTTATTATGAATGATCAGCAAACTAATGCTATCAATAATCAAAGTCTCATGCAAATGGTTTCTCACTCACAAAAATAAAAAGTTTCCAGATATTTTTTTCCTCACCAGGCAAAAGTAATTTTCTGCATTGCATGTTAGTCCTACTCTAGGCTGGATTAACATTGCATTTAGACATCTGCATGCTCTCAGAGTAATGGGAGTACCATTACACTTGATCATCCTGATGTGTAACCTGTACTCAGGAGAAGAGAACTGAGTATGGAAAAACAGAATGGTTCCCAATTGGAAAAGAGGTCAGGCAAGGCTGCATACTATCACCCTATCTATCCAACCTGTATGCAAAAAAAGCAAAAAAAGAACCAAAAAAACATTGTATGCAGAGCAGACTTATACTCAGGCAGGAGGAGTGAAGACTGGAGGAAAGAACATTAATAACCCAAGATATGCAAGTGACACAATACTAATAGCAGAAATCAACAAAGACCTATTGAAGAAGGTCAAGGAGGAAAGTGCCAAGTAAAAGGCAAAAGATTTATACGATCTGAAGAGATCGTATAAATCACCAAGTTAGGCTTGATGTTGAACAATAAGAAAACAAATATAATGAAATGTCTACTAGAATTCATCATAGATCATGAGAAAATTGAAATAGTCAAAGAGCTCCCATACCTAGGTTCAAACATTAATCAGAATGGAGACTGAAGTAGAGAAATTAGAAGGCAAGGATTGGGAAAGGCTACTATGCAAGAAATGGACTAGATTCTAAACAGCAAAGATTTAACTCAGAACACTAAAGTGAGGATTGTCCAAACCATCATATTTCTTGTCACCATGTAAAGATGTGAGAGCTGGACAGCAAAGAAAACCAACAGAAAGAAAATCAACTCTTTTGAGATGTGGCACTAAATAAGTATGCTGAGGATACCATAGAGAGGCAAGAAGACAAAGAAATAGATTCTTGAACAGATCAAGTCCGATCTATTGCTGGATGCCAGAGTGATTAAACTGAGGCTGTTGTACTTTGGCCACATCATGAGAAGGCATTAGGGGAAAAAAAAAACAATAATGCTAGGTAGGAAGCAGAAAGAGAGGCAGAACACATGCCAAATGGATGGATGCAATCAGAGACACCACAGGCCTAAGCCTGCAGGACCTCAGCAGATGACAGGGAGTCATTGAGATGTCTCATTCACAAGGTCACCATACAATGAAGTCAACTTGAAGGTAGTTAACAACAACAATGTGCCAGTTTGCATAACAATTAAATCTTTGCTGATATTCCACATTGGTTACTTAGTTATGTTTACTCACACACACCCCCAACACACCTTAAGATCCATTTTCCAACTTGGGTGCAAAGAGGAGGACATTATCACCTCTCTCTCAACAATGATTGAAGTGATGACAAAAATCCTGCCGCAAGGGGTCTTGTTTTCTGATTGTCGCAGTCTCACTTGGTGGCATGAGGGAGTGGAAACATCCCCCCCCCCCCAATAAGATGAACAGATATCCTTCGTCCAATCTGGCTGCTGGCTCTTAAATTTGGGTGGAGTGGCATTTACATGGCTGTGTCACAAGATAGTAATTATAATAGGCATCTATGGATAACATCATATTTACAAAAATATCTTCAAGGACAAGTATTAGTTATAATGGAAGTCTTCCAAAAGTTGGAAATGTGATCATTAAATTTTCCCAAAAGCTATACGTTGAAAAAAAATCAAGTTATTACATTTTTTATTTTCATGTACAGTGTGCCCACACCAACTGCAGGCTTGCCATCTGCGGTTTGAGTTTCCACGGATGGCAAGCCAGGCTTTTTAAATGGGTATATGTGCATGTGGCAGTGTGAGTGGGCACATGCACCCATTGAAAAGAATGGGACTTAAGGTCCTGCGTTTTTTGCTATTCATGGGGCAGGGGGTTTGGTATGGATCCCCTATGGATAGGGCATACTGTATTTTCTGCAGCCAAATATAAAAAGTGACCTTTTAGGCATTCTCACTTCATAGAATCATAGGGAAACCACAAGGGTCATCCAGTCCAACCCTCTGCCATGCAGGAACTCCCAATCAAAGCATCCCTGACAGATGACCATCCAGCCTCTGCTTAAAGACTTCCAAGGAAGGAGCTCCACTACACTCCGAGGGAGTGTGTTCCACTGTCGAACAGCCCTTACTGTCAGGAAGTTCCTCCTAATGGTGAGGTGGAATCTCTTTTCCTGCAGTTTGCATCCATTGTTCCGCATTCTAGTCTCTGGAGCAGCAGAAAAAAAGCTTGCTCCCTCCTCAATATGACATCCTTTAAAATATTTAAACAGGGCTATCATATCACCTCTTAACCTTCTCTTCTCCAGGCTAAACATCCCCAGCTCCCTAAGGCGTTCCTCATAGGGCACAATTTCCAGACCCTTCACCATCTTAGTTGCCCTCCTTTGGACACTCTCCAGTTTCTCCACATATTTTTTGAATTGTGGTGCCCAGAACTGGACTAGTAGTGCCCAGAACTATTCCAGGTGGGGCCTGACCAAAGCAGAAAATGACACAATTGAAAGAGCAAGAATCAACAATTCAATTAGTGACAGGTGGCAACCATATATACAGTGGTCCCACCGGTTACGAAGGTAATCCGTTCCGGGATTACCTTCGTAACCCGGAAGCCGTTCGTAACCCGGGGGACCGCTTTAACCAATGCACAGCGCGCTGGAAGAGCGCTGTTTTAAAGCGTCCAGGTTGCGAATTTTTTTCGCAACCCGGGTTTTTTTTCGTTGGCCGGGGCCATTTTTCCGGCCCCGGCGGTTTCGGGTCCCGGGGATTTCGGATCCCGAGGGGTTCGTATCCCGGGGGACCACTGTATAGCTATGTGTACAAGATACTCAATGCTATTCCCACAAAACTCCATAAAACAGTTGACAAGAGGTATTTACATTTTCAAACATTTTCTTTTATCACTTGGCACCATTTAAGCAATATTTTATTGCTACAGTATTTATTAACTCTCAAACACCAAAAGAATTCCTATTTTCAAAACAGAGATAACATGTTTTTTGGTGCACAACTCTGAATGTAAATAAATCTTATCTTACCTCAGTTAACATTATTAGACCAAGGAAAAATGACACAATTGAAAGAGCAAGAATCAACAATTCTCGTCTATAACCCCTTCGGAAAACCTTCGGATACATATCCACCACAGCTGTCACAAGACTTTCAACGCACACAAACTGGACAAAAGAAATGCAAGAGAAAGGATGTAACATTACAATATCTATTATTTCTAGAGCATTTGCAAGGGTAAAAGGTGCTCTACTTTTTCTCCATAATTTACAGCCCACTCCTGTTTTAAAGGTGTGCCAAATATATCCCTCTATGCATCCAATTTATCACACATGTTTCATATGTCTCCTGGCAATGGGACAGAGCACTATTTGAGGGATTGGATTATTCCTTTCAGCATTCTTCAAATGTCTAGCAAGAGCTGCTTGCATGGCAGTTCTGAATGATTTTTCTAAGTGCTGAAGTTCCACAGCAGAGTACTATCTGTAATATAAGGCCTACAATAAAAATAATGGGAGAGGCTGCAACTTGCCCAAGGCAATGAATTTCAATGCTCAGGAGAGATTTCAGCTTAGGTTTTGCATGTCTAATACAAAACAATCTATCGTATCACCACGTTACTCCAGTATTCATAAATACTAAATGCAATGTCTGCTCTTCAGTTCCCTGTCACTGTTCAAGGAAAGTGTGTGCATGAATGGATCATATAATTACAAAATCATATAATCATGTCCCTTGTGGTCACTTCCAACTCTATGAGTTGGAAGTGATCACAAGAGACATCCAGTCCAACCCCCTGCCACTCTTAACAGATGACCATCCAGCCTCTGTTTAAAAACCTACAAAAAAGGTTTTTAAACTACACCACTCTCTGAGGCAGCATATTCCACTGTTCAACAGTGCATACCATCAAGAAGTTCGTCCTGAAGTTTAAGTGGAATCTCTTTTCCTGTATGATTTCAGATTGGTCCAACAGCTAGGGCTGGGTGTACCTCTTCCAAAAGAACATCTGACCACAGATCAAACAATTGTTTGGCCCCTTGTTAGGAAAGGATGGTCTATGCATGCTCATGTCCTGATAACCTTATCTGTATACCTTTTGAGTAATACCATATTACCTTTCACTTTCCCTTCCCTTCCCTTTTCTTTCCTCCTGCTATATTAACATTTTCAATACTGAGACTGTACATTTCTAAGAAACAGGGATACACAATTTTTGTTTATGAAGTAAAGAAACCATATATTGCTAAGTCGCATCAATATAGCATTTTATGGTACTTTTATGTGGTTCATATACATTTTTTTTAAATACTTATAAAAGCTCTGCAAGATACACCTGCATTATACGTACACAGTTTCAACACAGGGATGGGTGGGCTGAGGATGAGAGAGAGTGGCTTTCTAAAGGATATTTAGCAAATCAGAAAAAAATGTGAGAACAATGGTGCTTGTGAGATCCTCTCAGGTAACTGATTGGGCATTGTGTGAACAGAATGCTGGCCTACTGGTATATAGACTTTCAGTCTGCTCTAGTATGTCTGTTCATATGTTCCTAATTATTTCCAGATACATAGTTCAGTTTCTTAGCCACTGTGCCACACCAGAGAGCAATCAAGTTTTCCAAAAAAGCAGAGCACTATCTTAAAATTCAGCAAATTTGTCCTTACTAATTAAACTTATAAGATGCTTGCAACACTTTAAATACACACACACATTAAGATTTCCAGATTTCCCCACTGGCACAGTTCGAAATATAAACTCTTAGAACAAATAATTTGAGGATTATAGTATAAACTAGAATGTGAAGAGACTTTAGCTATACATAGCAAGTTGGAGACTTTCAGGCAGAATAACACAAGGCTAGGAATTTCGGACTGGGGGAAAGAAACCTACTAGGTTCTTACACTTGAAATCTTGTTTTTGGAATATGTATTTCAGCTCTCTTTGCAGCCTGCTGCACCTCTTAAAAGAACTCCCCTGACTAATGCTATTTTTATTTTGTGACTTAGGTAAACTGTTCTCCTGTTTATCATTTCTGTATTCCTATGAAACGGAAAAGAAACAGCTGACTGACATTCTGGATTACTAGTTGCCTCTACTACTGTAAACACATCAGAACAATTATTCAAGAACATTAGGCTATGCTTATATAAAACTATCTTTCAATTCATACCTGACTATCTAATCCAAGGAATATGAGCATCATGAAAAATAATGTTGCCCATAATGGAGAAAGAGGCATCATTGTTACAGCTTTTGGATAAGCAATAAAAGCAAGTCCAGGTCCTGAAAAAAAAGGAAAACAACTGTACTTTAGTAACAATTTTCTCATTTCATATTTCATTTCATATTGGAGAGTAGGATTTACTGTTTTAGTTACAAAGTACAATGGCTCTGGATGCCTTTCGACACTAGAAAATGAAAGGGCAGCAAGAAGCAGAATCATCTTATATTTACAGTTTCTACCACTTATTTCTATTGTCCAAAGTGTCCCTAGGGAAGTCAAATTTTGGGGGGGGGGGGTGGATGAAAGAGGGGGGGTGAAATATGCTACAGGTATTTTCGTCAGACTCATAAATATTTTACTGCTTTAACAACAGGTTTAAAAACTTTATTCAACAATCACCTTGCTATTGCCTTCTCCTGGGGCTGGGAATGTGTGACTTGCCCAAGGTCACCCAGTGGGTTTCATGGCTGCTATTTAGCATTTGAATGAAATTTAAAATACAAAAGCATTAATTGCATAATACTAAGGGTGTGTCTGCACTGCAAAACTAATCCAGTTGACAACACCTTAACTTTCAGGGCTTAATGCTATGGAATTTTGGGAACTGTAGTTTTGTGAAATAATTAGCCTTTTCTGTCAGAGAGCTCTGGTGCCACAACAAAGTACAAATCCCAGGATTCCATAGCATAGAGCCATGGCAGTTAAAATGGTGTGAACTTGGATTATTTCTGCAGTGTGGATGCAGCCTAAGAGAGAAACCTTCAAACTGCTGCCTGAGTGCATGTATCTCTGTTTGCAACCATCTAATAAGTAAGGCTGTGGAAGAATGAAAGCAGAAATTTCAGAAACCTCAGCTTGTTCAAAACATGGAAACCTGATTTCAGATTGATTACTGGGACATCCAGGACTAATCACATCATACTGATCTTAAAATCACTCACTGGCTGCCAATTAGTTCAAAGTGTTGGTTATTATCATTAAAGCCCTACATGGTTTGGGTCCAGGTTACCTACAGGATTGCATTCTCCCATATAATCTGCCCCATACACTCAGGTGCTCTGGCAGACATATACTCCAGTCAGCCAGGACCAGGTTGGCAATTGTCAGCCAGAGGACATTTTCTTCAGCCACCCCTAGACTGTGGAATGATCTGCCGGAAGAGGTTTGACAGATCAATATGCTGTCTGAATTCAAAACATCATTAAAGACCTTACCCAGATGATTTTTAAATTGTTAATTTTAAATGATGAATTTCAAATGTGGATTGTTTTAATATGTATATTATCTTGTCCTTGTAAATTGTAAGGATATCCTTTCAAATTGATGTGTACTTTAATTGATGTGTTTTAACTGATGTGAAGTGTCTGTTAATTGTTCTTGTCCCCCGCCTTGAGAGAGGTGGGTAAGAAATATTATTATGACGGCCAATATAAATGAAATAAAGTTCATTTGGTCAGAAAGGGTCTTGTGGAGATAATTTTTTAAAATTTACACTACAAGCATATTCAATATACACATTAAATCAACACTGAAAATATTGAAATCTTTAATAATGTACTAGCATCATGAACAAATGAAAGTCTCCATCCCCAAAATACTCCTTTCATGAAGATTGCAGCACCTACCAGGTGCAAAAATATATTAGTATTTATGAATTTTATATGCCTACAGCAATCATTACTATTTCCTAATTGTGCTAAATTACTCTGAATTTGTAAAAATCTGTCTTCCTAAAAAACGCTTCACTTATTCCTAAGGCTAAAATAAAATAAAATAAAATCACCAGATGGTTTCCCCCTGTGGTCTTATTTACAGTTCCCAATTCTCTTAACAGAAAAACTGACAATTTTCCCATGGAAAAAACAGATCAAATTTCTTCCCATTCCCACCCCACCCCCAGTACTTGACATCTCTAGATAGGAATTTGAATAACTCCTTTCTGAAACCCTAGACAGATGCAGTCTGTCAATGTGGACAGCCTTAAGCTAGATAGAACAATGATCTGATCTGATACAATGCACATTTCCTTGTTCCTATTATTATATTATTTTATAATTGAATAATAAAGTTGTTCACACACTCATATTGGTAGGCTTACAAACTTCATGTAGGCAACAGGCTAACAAACTTCATGAAGGCAATCCCTGGGTCCCTCACCATGAGAAATTTATAAATAAATTAAAGAAAAAAGAAAAATGCAAAAATACTGTCTGTGAATAATTGCAGAAGATTTGCATTCCATCCAATGTGGGCAAAGCCTTTTCTGGTCTCCAATCTGTTCTTTGGGTACCACCCATGAATTGAAAGACTTTCAAAGAGTTTGCAGGTGCGGAGGAATACAATGGTCCCATTTTGACATACTGTTTACCCCTTGGAAATAAAACTACTGCAATTCAATGCCAAGAAATAGTAGCTGTAGTGGGTCAATGGCCCTGTACAGACAGCCCAAAAGGGTCGTCTCCACACTGTAAGTAGAGCTGGGAAGAGTACAGCATCCGCACACGCCCCAGCCCTAGCATGTATGGACGGCGCCATTTTAAAATCGTGCTGTCCATACATGCACGTGATAATGGTGTCATGGCACATGCCGCATTTACATGGAGTGGCACACACCTGATGTCACCACGCCACTGGAGGGCGCCTAAGGCGCCCTTTCTGTGGCACAGAAAGGAGCTCCAAAACGAAGCTCCTTTCACTCAAGCTCTTTGTTCCTGTGGCAACCAGATGGCTGCGGGAACAAAGCAAGGGAGAAAGGGGCCAGGCGCCCCCATTCTCTCATGGCTCTGCTGGTCAGGGAGAAGGGGCATTTTGCTGCTTCTCCGAGGCCTGGAAAAGCGGAAGATTGGGGCCTCTGGGGCTGCCGGTGAAGCTGCCCTGGCCCCAATCTGGCCCTGAAAGGGTGGTCTGTAAAGCCCCAATATTTCCTGTTTTTCTGTAGTAGGTCAATGTTTTCCTTTTCCCACACATGCATGAAAGGAAGCCGAATTATGAAAGGGAATAAAAAATGTACCAGGGGAGGTAACTTTTTGGAAAGTACAGAGTTACAAATTTGTCACAAACCATAAAATATATAGTTTTGAAGTCCCAGTACCTAGTTCCAGAAAAATATTATAGGTATAAAGTCAGCATAGACTATACTATAATGTATCTAGATTCTAACTACTATTATAAAAGACATGAAAACACCAAATCAAAGATTTTTTTTTAAAGAGCACTGTCCCTCTTAAATTTGGAAAAGATTTTTTCTTCAACTAATGTCCAACCATGTAACTGAATATGAATCTGACAGAAGATTTTCAGTTTTCTAAAATATCTCCCCCACTGAAGGAAAAAAAAAATCACACTCAGTCCCCATGTTAATTGCAAAGGACCTAAACCAGAGGCAATTAATATGAAAAAATATTTTTACAACATACCTGATTCTGCAACTTCTGCTATGGGCACCCCCTGTTCATATGCCATAAAGCCAAGGACAGAAAATATGGCAAAACCAGCGACAAAGCTTGTGCCGCTGTTCAAACAACACAGCATAATGCAGTCTCTGTGGACAAAGAGTAAGTTTATGGTTTGTTTTATGACTTCTCTCCACAGGATTCTTTCAAATGAATATTTGGTACTGGTTCGTAGAAAAATCAGAAACTTGCAAAACACAACATATAAAGCCGGCTTCTGGGCATCTTGGGGACGTGGCATACAGATGACACCCACTCCCAAGATGCTCAAAAGCTGACTTCAAGCAGGACAGATGTCCACATGTGGTCCAGCTTCCAGGCACTCCAGAGGTGCAGGGTTATATGCCGCCAGAGGGCCTTAAAGCCAGCTTCAGCGCCAGTGGCCTGGAAAAGCCAGCTTTTAGCCACTCCAAAAAAGGAACATCTCTTTGTTGCTCCGTCTTCAGGTGGCTTCAAGGCAGATTGAGGCCACAGGGTTGGGTTGCCACAGCCCAAATCCACCTTCGGAAGTAGCGGCTTAAAGGCCCACCCCAAATTTAGACTTCCTTGGAAAGCAATGGATTCCACAAATGATTAAGCAACTCACACAACAGGAAGAAAAACACTTCAACTAAAATCTGAAGAGAGGACATTCACACATCTATTCTTCAAACCAGAAAGTCCCAAATGTAGTCTCCCTGGCACTATTACATTTATTTAAAAATTGGAATTCCTTGCTTGTTTTACTCACTAAGTAAGGCCCTAAACAGATGGGTAGACAGGGTGGCTTCTGGCTGCTCCAGGGGTGTGGTGTTTAGACAATGCACACCCCTGGAGTACCCAGAAGCCACCTTGGGGTTGCGTTGGGGCTGCCTAAGGCAGCCCAAAAAGAAGTGGCTATTATCTGTTTCTTGCGGCAGTGTTTTTTAGACTGTGGTGGCAGATGCCCTCTGTGCTGTGCTGTGTGTTCACCAGGGCCCGGAGGCGACTGGGCCAGGAGCGGCTTCTGGCTGCTCCTTCCTGCCCATCTGTTTTGCCCCTAAGTTGCAGGTCCTAATGAGATTCATTCAACACTTTTCCAGACAGCTAAGCTGTAGCTATTACTTGGCTGTTGCATAAAACTAGCTCTCCTCTCCCCAATTTGTTGAGATCTGTTTCCTAAGCTCAGATAAGAAATGTTCTTCAATCCCATGATATAGCACTTCAGACTCAAAGAACGGATGTCATGTCACACAGTGAACAGCTGCTAAATAAAAGTGACAGCTGTGAATTTTATTATTTAGTAAAATATGTCCAACAAGTGATAACAATTGTAGGCTAGAGTTTAATTGGGGGGAACATAATTTAGCTATAAAAAGTCTCTTAGGTTTAGGTAGACAGGATGCATTCAAAATCTAAAGCAATATACTGGTCACATTTGTCATATACAGAAGCAAAGGGATTGCACATAGATATTTGTGTAAATCCTAATTCATTAAATCAGGATTTGATCATTCAAATCAGGCCAATAAATACCAATGATGCCAGGGTGTGGGGATGAAGACTCTAGCTTGGATACTAGAATTAGATTAATCCACAATACATATTGTGTCAGCACTTTTATTAATTCAGCCATAAAGCTTACAATAGCTTTTGAAGCCCACTGGCTTCTCCATCAGGAGTCTTGATCAGACAAGATGGTAAAAATCATGCAAGAAAAGAAACGTGATGTTGATGGAGTCAGAGGCCTGTTGTTGTTGTTGGAGGAGGTGTGTCTTCAAATCATTTCCAACCTATGGCAACCTTATTGGGGGTTTTCTTGGTAAGATTTGTTCAGAGGTGAGTTGCCACAGCCTTCCTCTGGGCCTGAGAGTATGCAATTTGCCCAAGTGGGTTTCTATGGCTGAGCAGGGATTTGAATCCTTTTCTCCAGAGTCCTAGTCCAATACTCAAACCACTATACCATGCTAGCCTCTAAGCTAGAGGCCTACGTCAAGGTTTTTTTGAGACACAGAGAGAGACTCTGAAGACAGACGTTCAGACTCTGTCTCCCACAAAAACAAGGCTGTGAAATCACTTGGAACAAAGTCAATAATGGATAGCAACAACATTTCCCATTTACATTTCACAACAACAAAATCTCTTCCTTTGACATTTGTATCTATACCTTCTGTGTGGATTTTTTAAAAAAAGAAGGTGGGAGCACAATATGGATTTTTTATTTTGTTTTATGGTCAACAAGGACCATCACTTTAAACTGAATAATTATCTGCTGCCAATTTACATGGGATGTTTATATTTTGAGTTATCCATAGAGATCCTCCTTCCCATTATGGAACGTGCCTGCTACATTTGTAATAGTAAAGTAGAAACTAGAGTGAGTAGATAAGCTAGTTGATTATTGGTCATCTTTGTAGCCAGAGGATAGCCTTGATACTTCTTTCTCCCACAAATTCCTCTTAGGAATTTTTTTGAGACAGGAATTTGTAGGTCATTTGATGTTCATACATACACAAATATAAACACAAACTTCCTTCCAGAAGCCTCACTGTGCTAATATCAATGTGCTAATTTGGTTCAAGAAAAATTAGTTAAATATTAAGGAAATTGATACTGTAATACTCTGATACTCTGATATAAAGGGATCTTGTTTAAAATTTTGGTTTTAATGATCCCAAAATATGTTCAATATTGTATTTGGGCAACTTCAGCAATATATGGACATCATGATTATAAACTTACAGGTTATTTTAATAAGGTGAATTTTAAAGAACAAAAATCATACACAGATTACTTGATCTAGAATCACCTAATTTAATTTTGTATAATAGCAGTCTACAAGGAAAAATGAACAAAGACTAATTTAGGATAATAAAAGAGAAGAAATTAAGGTGAATTAAAATGGCATTAGCAGCATTGATGATCCTGGAATTTATGATTCTGGGATCTGACAGCTTTACAGCTAGGGGAGTGGACAAGCATTAGAGTTTACACTAGGGGGAGCCAATACTCTGTTTTCAAATTCTCTTTTGGTGAGTATAAAATTACTATCACACAGCAGCCTCCCAGCTGTTATGGCTAAAATGTTTATGAAGTAGGCTTTACTCTCGTTCTCTCCATTAACATCTGTTTTACACATAGACAATCAACTTTCTTCAACAAACAGTTTGTATTTCAGCCCCAGATATATGGTTTTAAATGTAATTTCATATATAATAAGAGATAACTGGAACTCTAATTGACCATTTCTTGCTGAGGATATTTAAATCATGTCGTTCTGGTATCCATAACAGAGTCTGTTATAGAACTTCAAAGATAAGGAGACAGCTTCTGAATTAGGTCATTTGCTAAAATGATGAGAAATCAAAATACATGGGCTGGTGTTATGTGACTGATCTTCCACTAATGAATTGGGTGGGGTGGGGGTCTTTCCTTTCCTGTTCCCTGCAATTCCCATCAGCTTTGGGGGGATGATGGGAGTTGCAGGGGACAGGAAAGGAAGCCCCCCCCCCCAGGATCTTGTTGTGACACAGGATCTTAAGATGTACATTGCATGTACATACAAAACAAACAAACAAACAAACAAACAAAAAAACACAGTCCCCATGTTAATTGCAAAGGACCTAAACCAGCACATTTTTTACAAATCAACTTTAAATTCATAAATTTAATTGATAAAAGAACTAAAATGCCTAATTACAATTTACAATAAATTATTTTAAAAAATTTAAAAAATTGTCTGTTTTTTGTGGGTTTTTTGGGCTATGGGGCAGTGTTCTGGAACATTTTATTCCTGACGTTTCGCCTGCATCTGTGGCTGGCATCTTCAGAGAATGGTGACCTGGAGGTGTGTGGGGTATATATACTGTGTGAACCTTGTTTGAGAGAAAGCGATTTACATGTTAATCCGGGTGTTGGTGTGTTGGTGAATGGCAAAATTCAACAACACCAAAATCAAGACTCAGCACATGTAAATGAAAATTACCCAGGGTCAGGGGGTTTACCAGCAGACAACGGACCTCTAATTAAATAGACACAAATCCTCCTCACATATCCTCCCACCCTGAGGCCTTGCCTCAGAGATTAACATGTAAATCACTTCCTCTCAACCAAGGGTCACACACACCTCCATGCCACTATTCTCTGAAGATGCAAACCACAGATGCAGGCAAAATGTCAGAAATAAATTCTTCTAGAACATGGCCACATAGCCCAAAAAACCCACAAAAAACCATGGATGCCAGCTGCGAAAGCCTTTGACTTCAAATTGTCTTATTATCTAATTGTATGATTATCTAAGTCCTTAACAGCCTAAAACAGGGGCGGGCCATTTGTAGCCCCTCTGGAAAACTCCCAGCTGCCTCAGCCAACTCAGTGCACAGTCAGGAATCATTGAATGTTGACCATCATTACATTTAGACAATATGCCCATATGTACTAATGTGCACACATGTGAGTGAAAAGATCGCTGAGTTTAACTACACTAGTCCTGTCTGTATTTTCTGCAAATAGTTCTGCACATAGATTCATATTTGCTAGACCAGGCCCCAACCTTAATAGAAGGACAGATGACAGATATAGTATCTGCATCTTACCTGTAGCAGTTATTGTTATAGTTGTTGTAGCTCCCTAGGGCTGTCAAGCATCCCAGACAGATGGCATAGGAGAAAAATATCTGTGTTCCAGCATCCACCCAGACCTACAAGTACAAAACACAGCAATAATAAAGAAAATGAAACAACAATATATTTTTCTTTTACAAATATATACGGATATTTGATTATAATTTAATTCTAGTGATGAAGTTGTCAGACTCTCCAGTTATAACTAATTTGGTAAGCTACATGAAGAGGCAAAAATTACATTTGTCAAAGGAATGGGGAAAAAAGGTTCTTAACTTTGTTTTATGAGCACATTCTTCTTCCTGTTATCCTTATACTCAACCAGTAGAAGTATCACCTCTTCCTCTCCCCCCCCCCCCCATAAATTCTCTGTAAGCTCTGGGAATTCTGTAATACCTGTTCATGCTTGTCAACAGCTATTCCTAAGTGCATTCAGAAGAAATATTATATTCATTAAGGAGCACAAAGCCTCTCCATGTCTAAAAGAGCTGTTCCTGACAGAATAAAATTCTTGTGCAAGATAAAGATGGCTGAAATCCAAAAGTGTGCTTGTGTTTGTACAGTGGCACAGTCTCTTTCACAAAGCCTCTCAAGCAGAGTTGCTATATTGAATATTCTAAGCATGTCACCCAGATTCTAGGCATGGCATTGAGTGCCTGTTTGGACCAATATTTGGCCCAGATTGCAAGCTTTCATTTAAAAAAATACTGTAACTCTCTAGCTGCTGCAGTCACTGTGTGGTTGTAAGATGTGTGAAGAAGAGAGTAGGAGAGATGGGAGAGTGAGCATCCATGCATAAGAAGCAAGGGAAGAATGTATTTTGAGGGTGTGAAGTGAGGCAAGGGAAGAGGTAGGAGAAATGGGAGAATAAGCAGTGTAAGCAGCAGAGGGTAAGAAGCAAGGGGGTGGCACATTGCTAGGGCATAAGGTGAGACAGGAGAGAGTAGGAGGGCAAGAAGAATCAGCCAAGGGAGGGAAAGGAAAGGAGGGGAGAAAAGGGGAGAGGTCCAGTAAAAACGGTGGTATGATCAAGACAATACAAGGGGGTATCCAAAAGTTTTTTTTAAAGATCACCTTTAAAAAATTTGACAGAAAGTTTCTTTTGATTTGCAATTATTAACTTATCTCTATGTAGTCACTATCTAGATTTATACATTTTTTCCAGCGTATCTTGTCCCTCCAAATACCTGATATTGTAGAAGTCTGCAGATTACACCTGACCAGAATTTTACACTTTAGTCACTTCTGGCACAGCCAGTCACAAAAATAAAGGACGCAATGAGTTGATTTTCTCAGCAACGTGCACTTAGGGACCAATGATGACAGTGACAAAATTTCATCAATATGCCATAATAACATCCGGGTGATAATTATTATTTGAAGGCTCAAGATACGCTGTGAAAAATGTATAAATCTAGATAGGGATAAGTTAACAACTACAAATCAAAACAAACTTTCTGTCAAATTTTTTTAAAGGTGATCGTTAAAACTTTTGGATACCCTTTTGTAAGTATGATGCAAGATGCAAGAGAGGGAGATGTGGTGTCACAAAGTGAGAGGAGGAGAGTAGGGGGATAGGAGATGCAGCAAAAGAGTGCAAAGAACAAGATGGTGGAAGATGGCAAAGGCATGAGGTGAGAGGAAGGATTACAAGTGGGGCTAGTTAAACCATAAGAAAAGGAGGCAAGACAGAATCCGTAGAGGTCCTCAGCAGAGGAGGGAAACTGTGTAATTCACTGCTCCCATGCTCTCCATCCCCAGGAAGCCATCTCATGAAGCTGCTCTGAGGAAGAAGTAGCATGGAAATGGGAAAAGGAGAGGGTAGATAGAAGTTTGGATATCAGGCATGGCACTCTATGGTTTCACAATAGGCTATGATATTATACACTATAGTCTTGGCTTTCAAGAATCAGGCTCAGACCACAGGTGCAATGGGGTAGTTCTGAACTGAGTTTGTAATGCAATTACTCATAAATGAAGTTTACAAGTTGTGTCTGTAATGGTACTTTATACCACTTTAGATGAACCAGACAGCTCTCTCTCTCTCCCTCTTCTCCCCCCCCCCCCATGTCCCTTCAATTCACTTATCATGAATTTTATATGTTTTTCGTAGGAAAGGAATACTTAGTGTTTTTTGTCAGCTTCTTCCTCTAGATACAGCCTACAGTACCTGATATTCTTTGGTAGCATCCCAGCCAAGTATTAACCAAGGTTTAATATCTTTAGGGTATTTAGGCCATTGAAGCAGACAGCTAACATATGTGAATTGTTCTAATTTATTTTTCAATTTTCTGTATGTTACTATGGTATGATGACACTTTCCAGTATGAACTGAAAATAATATCTTATGCCTTTCTGTTCCTCTCACCCTTTCCAAAAGCAAATGGAGCAACAGCTGTATTCCCTGGAGAAGAAGGGGCCTGCCAGCCATCAGATTCTGCCTTTGGAAAGAGCAAAGGGAAGCACCTTGCTGTTCCCCTCACTGGTTCCAAAGGTGAAAGGGATGGCAGCTATGATCCCTGGAGGCAGGGGAACCTGCCACTCATTGCAATCTGCCTTTTGAATGAAAGAGTACAAGCACCAGAAAAGGGTCTCAAAGGCATTTCTGCTCATTCATTCTAAAGGTGGAACCAGGTGGCTTACATTAAATATTACCAGTTAAGGTTTGGGGAGGGGGCTGGAGATATTTGCAGTTTTTCCAGTTTTACAGTGGGTCTGCTCCTGAAAATATGGATAGCTGACTGCATTTGTGTTTCATAGTAATGTAGAACTTCAATGGCTTCACTAATGGCTCGCTTGTAGGAGAAGATCACTGCTACTAAAAACTCTCTTCAGTGGGAAACAAAGAAGAGTTGAGGAAAACCACAAATCACTGACATCTTTTGCTCATTGTGCTAGTAAATTTAACAATAACCTTCCTGAATTGTTTAAGAGAGTAGAAAGAGCAGAAGGCATTAAGATTCTATGAATTAATCAAAGGTCAAGTTTTAGATGAAGATGTTGTACTTGCAGTTGCCCTGGTACCAGTACTTCTACGTTAACCATGTAGTAATGAATTATTGAATTTGCTGCAGGTTAGCAGGGCACATGAATAAAAAAAATAAAATAAAATCAATTCAGTACCTTAATCTCTAATATAAATAATTAATTTTAAACCATTAAATGAAAAACCCATTTAGGAATATTTAAAGTGGTCTCAAACTGTCAATAGGTTGAAATTGCCCCCTAAAGTAACAAATTAATATGAAGTGAAATGTTAACTGTTAATCTAAAAATTAATGGTTTAGGTTTCTTATAAAATCATGTATTTTAAACAGGTTGTTGAAAGTTTTAATGAATTTGGGTCAGGCAGGCTCTGACTACAATAATAGCTTTCTTTTCATCTAAGGAATAGAAGACAGTGCATATAATTCCTTCCCTCCTTTATTTTATACTGAATAAATTTATGGGTTAGGTGAGAGGATGAGATAAAGAGAATTCCATAAGGGCCCTGTCTGTATGAGCTTCCCCCTGTCCTCTTGGCAGGGAGACTGGATGATGCAGGAACCAATCCCCAAGTCTGGCGCAAACAGACTAGATGACATCTGAGCTGTTCAGTACCCAACTCAGGGTATGCCCCTCTTATTATGGGTTTTTAGAAGTCCCCAGTTGTTCTGGAGATCCAGTTTCAAGAGATCTGGAACACTGCATTCTGATCTTGGGAGGCGGTTTGCATGGATGTCCCTACTTCTCCTGAATCTACTTTAAATCAGTTTTATTTGGTGATGCTGAATTCCTAGTATTACACTGGACAGGTAGAGAGGAAATATTCTCCATGTCATGCATAACTTTATAAATGTCTATCATCTCTCCTATTACTTTTTTCTAAATGAAAAAGACACAAACACTTCAGCATTTCACTGTAGTGTAGGTAGTCATCTTCTGTACCGTTTTGACTATCTGTGCTATTATTTTTAAGATGAAATAAACAGAATTGTACATACTATTCCAAATATGGAACACTGTAGTCTTTTGTTTTAATCACAGCACTATGACATTGCTTCATAAATATGCATTTTCAATAACTTGCCCCAGCCACTTCAGGACAATGTCTTAATTTACTGAACTATTCAGTAAAATATATCTAAAAACATATAATTACTGACCATCTGTTAATTGAAGCTACAGTATGCTGTAAAAGCTATGGCTATATTTAAAAAAGGCAAAGTAAAACTATGATGCTGCTTCTGTGCACCAAACAACTTATTATGTCAGTCAAAAACTTCCATACTTCATGGCAACTTGTTTTTGGAAATTTGAGGATTGTCAATATCATTATATGATATGTCACAGATGTTAGCTATGTCAGCTGCTCAAAGTTAAATTTAAAACAAATAAACAAAACAAACAAATAATATTCCAATTCTATAATTGCAATCCTCTTGGCTAGAAGAGCCATTATGTTTACCAAAATATTTCTCAACTGCAGGAATTTCTTCAGTTTGGCAGTAAATTAGCTGGGAAAACTTCATAATTCAATGCTTAGTTCAAGACTATTTTCAGATGCTACCGAAAGGTGGAAGTGTGTGTTTAGAAGCACCATTACATTCACGCTGAATTTGCAACAGAAGGTGAAATCATTTTACTACTGTCAAGATGAATAAAATATAGATGATTATATCTCAAAGATTATGTACTTTTCAATGAGAGAAGTTTATAGGTAAAACATTTTGACAGAGTATGAGCTTTGAGAAAGCCAAATACCATCTGGGGCAAGTGAAAACATATACAATCACCCCTCCTTTTTCACAGGGCATATGTTTCAGACCCCCTTGTGAAAACAGAGCTTTGCTCATATTCAATACCCATTGACTTGAATATAGGTGCGGGCATGCCGGGGTATGTGGGGGGAGGGACATGGGCACATGCCCTTCTCTTTCCCCCTCCATTTTTCCCTTGCGCATAAGTGAGGGACGTGAGTCCGAATGACTGCGGGAATGGAGGGAGGATTGTACAACTAAAATTAATGCGGATTAATGTATAGTTAGCCCTCCGTTTTTGCAGAGGATCCGTCCAGGACACCACCCCGTGAAAATGGAGGCTCGTGATTATTCAAGCCCCATTGGCTGGTGCATGTGGCACAGGTGCACACAACGGGCGTGCTTACCATTGCAAATAGAGTATATTCAAGGGCACGGATCTCAGATCTGTCATTAGGAGGGGCGACTGTATATTCACCAAGATATTGCTCAAGACAAAGAGAATAATAAAACATATACTCCATGCCATGGGAGTTTTAGAACTGTACTTCTTGCATAGTCCTTCTCCTTCACTCCTCCAAGGCATGGCAAACTGCTTTTGAAAATGAAGCAAGTACTGTTTGTGAGCTTGAGCAGTCTCAAACACTTTCTTAGCAGGAAAAAAAGGACAATTGATTTTTAAAAGGGAGGAAATATTCCAATGAGTTTTTTAAACAAAAGGATTTTGGAAGAGAGATTTTCCCACCTCAAGCCAACTGTTGGTCATTGGCACCTGCAGCAATGTAGGAATATTACTGCACTTATCTTTTATTTGCCAAATATTGGTAAAGTCGAAGTATCTTAAAAGAAGCACAGGGACTGCAGGTTCAAGGCACAAGAACTATTTCTAGCAGTAAATCAATTTGATAAACTTTTTGCTGCTGATGGATACCCCATGTAGCCTTAGCACGATGGGCAAGAAAGAAACAAACGTTACAAAATTAGATTTTCCCATTCTTTTCAGCAAACTCCCAAAATGCACTTATGCCTAAAATAGGATATTTGATGAAAGTCAATGAGGAATAGTATATGTATGTCTATAATATTTCTTAGTCTCAAGGATGCAGTGTATCTGCATGAAGCTTCATAATGATGTGTTCACAAAAAGAAATCAAACCTTTTTTGTGCAACATATTCAGTGCACAGAGGAAGAAAAGAGATGGCTATAGTACCAAATCCAAAGTCCAGAAAAGTATGCTGAACCTTACCATGAAACCATTTATGGAAAATTTGGTCAAGGCACTACAGGATCTATTTACTGAATCATCCCAAGACTTGTTCCACCTGACACTTGGAGGAAATCATGTTGGTTAGTCCCCGTTACAACTGAATCATCTGCTGAATAGTGAGGCATAAAGTGAATTAATCTCTTTGGCCCTGTGCAGACTGGCCTGAAAGGCTGGCCTGGGGGTGGAGTTGAGGCATCGTGTCCAGATAATGCATGCCCTGCCTCTGCCCCCAAGGGTACCATGATGCCAAGCACTGCTCCACACGGCATACGGCATCATGATACTCCTCCGGTCCTGTGTCCATACAACACAGTGCCGAAGGAGAACCATATAGCTGTGTGGCCATGGCTATGGCACCCTTCAAGAGCAGAAAACGATGCAGCTTTTTGCGGCTTTTTTTTTTGTGCCCTTGAAAGGCCAGATCAGGGTCATGGCATGACGTTGCCATGACCCCGATCCAGTTAGGATCCTTTGGGGCAGTCTATCGAGCCTCTTTGTGGGTTTTCTTTAGTTAACAATTCAGCCCCAAAACTATGCTTGACCTATCCTTGCTGACTTGGGAAGGAATGGAGAAAAGCAAATAAATTCTGGCACAGAGTGATACCTTGGGGGTGGTGGTAGTGCAGAATTGGAGTCAGAAGGGATCATAAGCCTGCTCTACCCTTACTACCTCCTCTTTGAATGGCATATGGAGATATCTCATTTGCTGTTGTTGTCTGTCTTCAACTCATTTCTGACTAATGGTGACCCAAAGGCAAACATATCATAGGGTTTTCTTGACAAGATTTGTTTGGAGGGTGGTGGCCTTAATTTCTTTCTGAGGGTGAGAGCGTGACCTACCCAAGGTTACCCAGTGGGTTTCTATGGCCAATTGAAGATTTGAACTTTGATATCCTGAGTCACAGTCCAACACTCAAACCGCTACACCCCACTGGCCCTCAGTAAACCTCACACGGTTGTGTTTAATTAAGTGCCTTTGAAGGTTAACTAGTTCTGTATAAAATTTGATTAACATAGCTACATTTCTAGAATTTGTTTAGCTACAACACATGTTTCTGTAGCTGTATCATGTTACATAGTATTCAAAGAAAAGGGGATATTCACTGCCCAACACTCAGCTGGCTTCAGCGGCAGCAGCTCCCCTTTTTGATTTGTTTCCCTAAAATAAGCACTTTCAGGAAGATTTCTGGAGCACTCCTAATCCAATAGAAAAGCCATACTTCACGATTACAAAATACCCAGTAGCTTATATTTTTGGTTAGAAAGAAAGAAAGAAAGAAAGAAAGAAAGAAGTCATTTTTTTATTTTATTTTTTTTGCCACTACCACTGTGTCAGGGATAGACTTTTGTAATGGGCTTACAGAACTTAAAAAAAATGAAATATAACAATATAATATTGAAAATACTGAATTATTAATGCATAATGTTATTCACTGCTTGCAAAGAATGACCTACAAGAATGACCACTGAGTTACATACCCAACCTCTGTACCAAGCCTACAATTCTTTCAGTGTCAGTTCAAAATTGTTTTGTTTTATTTTTGGCTCTGGGTGCTTTAATTGCCTGGATTGCTGTATATTATTGCATTTGCTGCCTTTATTGTATTTTTATTATGATAGCATAGTGTGATACCTTATCATTTTAATTACAGTTGCACATTGCCCTAGCATCCATAAGTATTAAATTTTAAAATGTGCAAATGAAGAACTGAATAGTAATAATGTAAACCAATAAATCTGGAACAATGTAAAACATGGACATCAGTGTGGCACAAACAACTTTACAACAGCTCTCAGATTTAGCACTGCCACCAAAGAAGTCTTATCACCAGTGCAAGAGAGGATCTGTTCTCTGCATCTTTCATTTTGAAGGTGCACAATGGGGTGAAGTAGACAGCCATGAAGGATCAGCCAGGACTGTGGTGACCAGACAGCCTGTTCCTGAAATGGGCTGCCTCCATAGTCCCAAGTCACACCAGCAAGAATTGATCTCAATCGACTCCTTTTTAGGCCAGCTTTTCCTGGCTTAGGGTGGCCTTGCCGTGGCTTTTGGCCATTTTGGGGGTGTGCGTTATCTCAATGCCATGCCCCCAAAGCAGCTAGATGCCACTCTTTTTGACCTGTCTGTTTCAGGCCACTGATACAATTGTTCCTCTGAAACTATAGTTTCTACTCTATTTTGGTGTATTACAACACAAATCCAAATGGTGATGTCCCTCCTCCAGTAAAATTGAGAGGGGATAACCTCCTCTCCTCACTGCAGTTTCCATTCACCTCATAAAACCCATTGCAGATGGGAAATTATCAAAAGCTGGTTTTCAAGTACTGAGTTCTGCAGGGAAGAGTGAAGGGAAGGATGTTCTGCAGCACCAGTGCTATGTTGGATTTAGGTTGTTCTCCTTAACATTATTAGCTGTCTGAAAAGTACAATTTGAGAATAATGGAACAGGATGTTTTAATTTCTATTTGTTACTTTCAGAGAGATAGAAAGAGGGCTGTGAACAGAGTTTGACAGCTGGAATCCTACTAGCTATTCATTATTAAAGTAGAGCCATTCAATCAATTCTGGAATGGTAGGCCAACATACAGATAAATTCAACTGATTCAATGGCTCTGCTATAATTGGAACTAATAATAGGATTTAGGAGAAATGTTGTTACCTTGACTTAAGCCCTTCATGGAATCAGAGACCATCTAGCTTGGGAATCAACTCCAGTTATATATTACAGAACAATACAGGGAGAACAATAAAGACACAGAAACCAAGACCAGTTTTCTAGCAACAATGAATGAGACACGTCTAAAGCTGCTCCCAGACTTTGGAATATTCTGCTTTTGAATTGCTCAAGTTTTACCAATTTGATAATGGAGTGAGATTTTGATAAAACATTGGTAATATATACTATTCCAGTTGTGGAAACTCATTATAAGAATAGATACCAGTGGTGCAATAAATTCTCTTTGCCCCAACATTCCTGTGTCCCATTTCCACATTTTTCCAGAAAGATGAGGGACATTCCAGAACAGATATGAGAGTGGACAAGGAAGGGAGGAAAGTCCTACTGTGTGGGAAGAAGGGTCCTCATGCCATATTGGATCCATCCCCATCTTTTCCATTGTATGAGTTTCCTCCTTAATTTTCTCATAGGGTTGCAAGCCTTAAAATAAAGCCTATTTTTTGTGTTGGGCTGACAATAGATAAAATTTATATGTTATTTCTTCCAGAAAAGGGGAGTAGTAGACTTTAAAAAATAATGGTAATAAATCTGAATTTACAGAACTAGAGCTACATTTCTATTGAATGCACTGAAGAGTCTGGAAGAGACAAAGTACTCTCTGATAGCAATAAAATGTTAACTGCAAGGAACTCTGGGTCATATTTGGCACCCAGTATTAACCAGCTGTTTCTATTTTATGATGTTTTACTAAACAATAACGATATCTTATAATAAAGGAAAAGCAATGATTATTTCTGGCAAACACAGTCCTAAGTAAGTAGAAGAATCTAAAACGTTTAGGGATCGATATAAAAAAGGAAGCACTCTTATATGAGGATATCATATTTGTTTGGGATACTGTGAGTGAAGACATAAACACAGATGTACTATTGTGTCCCTCTGAGTCACAGTAATAATGCTACCCCCAGCCCATTTATCACTGAAAACGTAATAGTTCAAAAGCAATTTATAGACAATTCCTATTCCTAAAAATTTCTACAACAGCTGTGTCAAAGCTGCTTTGTGTAGCTTTGGCTCAGTTTCCGGCCTCTTAGGACACATGCATCATTTAAAAAGCATACCTCCAAAGTGACCCGAAGCAGATTTATTTTGGCCTGTCTGTTCCGGCCCATAGATTCCTTATAAATTAGAAATTAGAAGATGGTCAATATACAATGAAAATATTTCAAGATGTGGAATAAATGGGTTTACAGATAAGTTTTTTTTATTACAGACAGATACTTGAAAGATCTGAAATGGACTTAAAACTGTTTGGTTTTGAGGTAAGTAAGGTGCTCATCAGATGGTGGGGGAAAGCCAGCTTCCCAATTCACAGGGAGAGCTTGCTAGCTGCGCTGCAATCTCTCACATCAAGCCAAACACCCATGGGCAGTAGGTCTGAATGTAATGTATTTGTGGGTGGGTTTGAGTTTTTTTCTTTTTACAATGTTTTGTTTTATAATATTTTGTAATGTTTGTTCTCTTCTGTCTAGTTTTATGCTTTTAGATTACATGCTAATAAAATATTTGTTTTAAAAATATTGCCATTATTAAAAAAAATTAAACAGATAAAGCTTAATTCATTTCCGAATTAGAGCTGATAAACTTTGTAAACTGTCAGCTGGCTTATTACAGGTCTTTACAACTAAAAACTAGCATGATTTATCATTGCCCCTTTGGGAGGAACTTCCTTGACTAATTTTACAAGTGAGAATGATTTTGATTAAAAAAAGGAATGCCATGGGGATGGGGAGAAATTTTCACGTATGGATATTTATCAAACCAAAAGGGAATTTGGCAGTGGGAGAAATGATGAAAGTCTACTCTTATTTTCTATGGTTTTTCAAAACTACTCTCTCAGCTGTGCTGTGCAGGGCACGTTCCTAGGATGGAGAACCACCGCTCTACAGTGAACTTGCCACGGATCAGAGTAAGAAGGGCACCCCAAAGAAGAGATACAAGGACTCCCTGAAACAACATCTCAGGCTCAGCCAAAACGATCACCAACAATGGTCTGCCCTGAACTCACATCAGGAGGCATGGAGACGCACTATCTACAATGCTGCAGCCTCTTTTGGGAACTCACACCGAATAAATCTCAAAGAGAATCTAAAGGGGATTTTTTTGCTGTGTTCTCTGCAGCTGGACTTGTTTATCTCGGATCGGCCTTTTTGGTCATCAACGTGCTTGTAGAAAGCGTGGGATGAGTCCTTCCTGAATCTTTGTTAGTGAAGAAAAGCCAGAGAGAGAAAGAGAGAGAGAGAGAGAGAGAGAGAGAGAGAGAGAGCTCTGCAATTTTTTTACTTAGAACTCCTCATCTGCACAACAGTCACAGCCAAATAAGGATCATATGAGGAATATCATGACATCACAATGCCAGACAGGCAATCTGATTTGGTTACATGGTATATAAACACTGAGATTAAACACAGCCACACTTTTCTCTCTCCAAGGAAAAAAATGTTGCCTAGGCAACTGGATTGCCCTTCCTTGTACTATTCCTATGTGATGAAAACAGACTAAATTGTGTCACTTTCCAACAGTTACGATTGTTTCAAACATAAGTAACATTATTCTAGGTGTATACCCAACTGGTCCTCATGCATTAAGCAGAAACAAGAATTTATTTATTGGCCATACAATAAATAAATAAAATTTCTATTTGCAAGAGCAGCCCATAGTTGACTATGTGACAAGTCTTCCCTGTTTATTTAATAGATTTGCTCACTTGAGCTAATCTAGATTGAGGCAAAAGGAAAATTAAAATAACAGATAGGACCTGCAACAAAATGTTGTAGCATGGAGTGCTTCTGTTCACCTTTCCCAACAGCCAGCAATCTCTGACCGTGCCATCTCTGCCTTGGCTTTTAGGGGGTGAGCCTGAAGGAGCCTGAAGGAGCAACTGGATGGCCTGTTCCTAAAGTGGGCCATTGCCACGTCCTAAACATGCTAACGGCAGAAGCTGGAAGCCACTCCTTTTGGCCCATCTGTTTCTGGCCCAGATTGGACCATTCAAGTTTTTACTACTATTATTATCATTATTATTATTATTATTATTATTTTTCAAAAATACTTCTGCAAATCTGCAAAACTTCCATCATAACTTATTTTTGGCTATGCTGGCTAAGACTGCAATCTAACAACATGCAGAGGACTGCACCCTCTTTTGTTATACACAACCATGCCTAGCTCCGCTGTAAATGTAGTATCTATCTCTGTGGCTCTGTAAATAAAATAAACCCACAATGAGCATAGAGCAAATGTGAGTTTGGGGACCTCCTTAAAGTCAGTGGCACAACTTTTCACTACTATTTATAGAGAACTATTGAGGTTATCATTATGCTAAAATGGGGGAAAGCAAGAGAGTATTTCATTTTGCAGATTTCAGAAGCTTTCAAAACCATCGTCTCCTCTATTTGAGGAGGAAAACTCAGTGTGTTCTAAAACAGATTATAATATCACACAACAATTGGATAGTTCTGCCAGAGGTTCTTCCATTGCTCTGGAACAATCAATAAACTAACAACACAGACAGAAGGCTCAACTGGGAGGTGTTACACAAGGTTCAGAAGTCATATTACTTGTTACTTTCTCATGTGGAAAAATCATATTCACTACTCAAAATAGCATCAGCACCATACAAGATTATCAACTCAGGGAGTTCTTCACCTAAACCTGAAGATGGACAAAGTACTATAGATGTATGTAAACATGCATTACATTATTGTTAAATTCAGTAGCAGCTGACTAAGGTCAAAGCTACATAATTTTTTTTTAAATGGTTAGTTTCACTGAGGTCTATCAGCTCTTCCACAATACAGAAATAAAACAGTCTGGCACCATTTTAACTGACATGGCGTCATCCTGTGGAATCCAGGTATTTGTATTTCGGGGAAGTATTCAGCCCGATCTGTCAGAGAGGTCTGGTGCTTCACCAAATTACAAATCCCAGGATCTGCATGGAGAGGCGGGAAATACAAACAATAATAATAATAATAATAATAATAATAATAATAATTCTGTAGGATAGTTAAAGTAGGGTTGAAAAGCTTTATTTCTGCAGGATGCACCCTATAATTTGTGTGATTTTTTTTAAAAAGAAGAAGCTATAATGGGGTCAGAGTGGCAGATCTTACCTCTTACATTCAACCTCAAAGAAGGAGCAAGGATTTAAATCCTTGGTTATCTCATTCTTATCAAAGAGAACTGAACATTTTCAACAGTTTTCTCTTTATTAAAAAGATGGCAAGCAATCTCCTGCCTCCATTCACAGTTATGAATGTCTGTGAAAAACTGAATAAGAGAAAATGGTGTAAAGAGTCAAAGTGCTACATTGCAATGACACCTCTCCCACCCCACTCCCCAAGGATTTACTGTAGAGAGAAACCAAAGCCTCAGCAATGTGGATTTTGAAAGAATTAGCTTTAATTTCCAAGAGCTTTAAAAAGTGAAGTCAAAAAGGCTTCAAAAACCTATATAACATAAGCTCATTCAAAAAGAGACCCCCTCCAGCAGTAGAACTAATACATCAGCTTACAAAACTAATTTCTTCAGCTCCGTAGCACTGCAGAGTTTATAGCACCAAAGCCTTAATTCATAGAGTCTGACATGTCTGTGTATAACAATGTAAATCACAAAACCATGGTGTAATGAACAGGAAGAAATAAAGCCAAACCACAAGCAAGGAGGTCAGAGACAAGATGACTAAAAGAAATGCAAAGGGGGGGGGATGACTTGATAAGAAAAGACAAAATAACCTACTGTAGATAAGGCTGACATATGAGGAAAGAGGGGGAATCCTTTTATTTATGGAAGAAATTTTCCATTTCATGGTGTTGGGGATGGTGGACTTCCTACTGTAAAATGTTGAGCCTAAAAATATTAGTTCAGCACCTGCTTTTTGGGGCAGTGGACAGGCAATTAAAACAGTTTTGTTTGTCTGGACACTTAGTGAACATGCTAGTCTAATAGTAAATATTGTTACAGAACTGGTTGGAATGAAAACTGTCTGCACACTTACAAATCCATAAACATTTCTCCACCCCAGTAAACCAGCACTGCCAAAACACTAAAATGAGTATGTTTGTTACTGATAATGACTCTGTTTCCAATTTGGCCTCTTCAGTCATATAAATGGGATCTCCTTACCTATGAATTAACAATAGCTTTAGCTGATTAATTTACCAACTGCAATTTCAGTCTTAATTTTTAAAACTTAAATTTTAAAGACCTGTTTTTTAGGATCTATTTCCTTCTTTCCATGTTCAAGAAACATACTTAATGACTGAAAAAGCCTCAAGTGAATGATGCCCTCACATTTCTTCTCCCCAACACCATCATTCTGGCTATGACTTTGTATGTTAATTGTCATTGAAAAACAGCTCATTCCTGCAAATTCAAGAAACTTTGTGTGCTGTGCCATTCATTTATTTGTTGTTAATGATGTTGCTATTGCTGTTCCTTTTGTGTGCCTTCAAGTCATTCCTCTTGTGTGCCTTCAAGTCATTTCCAACATATGGCAGCCAAAAGATGAAATTGTCATGGAGGTGGCTGGGACTGTCATGGCAATGAAAGTCTTTGACTTCACAGTGGCTGGGACTGTGTGACTTGCCCATGGTCACCAGTTGATTTTCATGGCCAAGTGGGGAAATCAAATCCTAGTGTCAAGAGCGATAGGTTAACACTCAAACCACTACCACACTAGATTTACATTTACATATCACCACATTAATTTTATATAATTATTAATAGTTCTTCTTTCAATTAAACTTGAGGGACCTTTGAAGGTTTTCTTCCCATTTCTGGAAAATCACTTTTTATAACTGTATTTCAAGAAATTAAGACAGATTTGTATAGAAGCAAATGCAAGTTCTGAACAAACCAGCTAGATGCATATCCTTTCAAAAAAGAAAACTTGTATGAGGATAAATTTTAAAAAGGACTCCATACACAGCAACATGTCACAGATGAAAACTGGAGCACATGTTGCCAAGCAACATAAGAGTGTGGTCAAGATGGCAACATTTATCAGTGATGAAGAAGACACAAGCTAAGAGAGGCTGCAGCAGTTTGGTTTTCCTTGAGCTAATGGGAACGGCTACATTCTCTCCCCCCCCCCCCCTTTATAGTCTCCTCTTCCCCTTGCTGAACTAACTGGGTGTAGCCTACTTTTGCAGTTTGACCTCAGCTTGCAGTAATTGAAGTAAACTGAAGAGAAAGAGGGGAAATGGGAAGAGGAGAAAGAATCTGGGACATTTTAAATGCAGTTGATAAAGCAGGACAATGGAAGATCAATCAGGACTGTTCCTGCAAATTGGAGGGTATAATGTGGCACAGCTTAAAGCTGTTTGATACCATTTTAATTGCCACTACAGAATTTTTGAGATTTCTATTTTGGGAAGATATTTAGACTTCTCTGCTGCAGTTCAAGGAAGAGTACCAGAGCTCTTGAGCAGCAAATTCTAAGTACCTTTGTTGTTGCTGTGTACCTGTAAGTATTTTTTGTGGAGCTTTTGGGCTATGTGGCCATATTCTAGAAGAGTTCCTTTCTGACATTTCGCCAGCATCTGTGGTGATTTCTCTGAAGATGCCAGCCACAGATGCTGGCGAAACGTCAGAAAAGAACTCTTCTAGAACATGGCCACATAGCCCAAAAGCTCCACAAAAAACTATGGATGCCAGCCATGAAAGCCTTTGACTCCACATACCTGTAATTAGTTTCCAACTTATAGTGACCCTAAGAAGAATGTATCATGGGGTTTTCTTGGCAAGATTTGTTCAGACAGAATTTGCCTTTCTCCAAGGCTGAGAGAGTGTGACTTGCCCAAGGTTACCCTGTGGGTTTTGGTGGAGGAGCACAGATTGGAATTCTGGTCTTTAGAATACTAGTCCAGTGCTCAAGAAACTACAAAATGCTTGCCAAATAACAACGCCTAGGATGCCATGGAATGGCGCGCTGACAGTTAAAGTGCAATCTAAGCACTATAATTATGAATCTGGAAGAGATCTGGTACAGTCCAATATCAATATGTTGAAACTTTCACTGCTGTGAGTGCATGTAATATTTTACCACTTCAGTTTGCCTTACCATTATACATTGTAATTAAAAAGGGAAATGAAATATAGTAAAACAAAATGTAAACCCATCATGTGTATACAAACAGAAAATGTGCTGTATTTGGAGACAGGACTAATTTTGTTTCTGAGGTTTTACTAGCGGACAGAAGGCGGGAGTGTGGGTTTCAACAACACAGCTTCTGTAAGCAGAGGGCTTCATTAGGGGAGAAAAGAGAACTTAAATGGTTAGGCATAAAATGGCTGAATTAAGCCCTTTCTTTCTCCCCTCTTTAATGGGAGTGATTCTCAAAAGATTAAAAGTAGGTTAGGGGAATAATAAAACAGCTATGTTTCTAGTGTCTACCTGACAACAGCTTTTGTAGTGGTGAATAATTACATGAAAATCACTTCCTTTCCACCTCTCTTTGGGATTTCTGTGGGTTGCTAAGCAGTCCTTCTTCTACCTTCTGCTAATGTTACTTACAGATGCCAATGAATACAGCATTTCATTATGAAAAAAGGGAGCTGAGGGAGAGAAGGACCTAAATACTCAAAGGTTTTTGTTGTTGTTTATTCACTGCTGCCTCCAGAGGCAAGCACTATAGTGAATAATGCTTTGCACATATTTAAATGCTAATTTGTCCAGGCATGATTAGTAAGAACCTAGCTCTCCTTTAAATGAAGCAAAATCTTTCTTGCAAGAAAAGTCACACTTGTGTCATGTTTTTGTGGTGCCAACGAATGTACAAAGTCAGTAATCAGAAGGATGGTGTCTAGGAAAAGGAACGGGAGGGGGTCTTTCATTTGAGGCTTATGCAGTCATTATCTAACTGTATTTGCTCAACATGTAAAGGAGAGAACATGTTACTCCCCTTTCCATCCCTTGTTCTGTCACTCTCTTTAAATGGAGACACTCTCCACACACAGCATGCAAAATGAACATCACCAATTAGCTAAATATGTGTAAGACTGATGAAAGCCTTATCATGGAACAGCTAGCAGTGAAGTGTGATGGGGTGAACAATTCTAGCATGAACTATGTTCACATCTCAGTCAAGCTTCCTTCTGAGTAAACATATAGGCGGTTAGGTCAGAAACCTCCCCCAAAAGCAATTAATGGCTCAAATCAGAGACACAAATACTTAGTATTGTGCCTGAGGACTTTCTTCTGAGTAGGCAGGTATAGGACTAGCCAGCAAACCTATACTTATCTTCTGAGTGTAAGCCCCATTGAAAGCAACAGTGTTTACTTTTAAGACATACATTATATACTCCTCTGCAAGAACCAGTGTTTCATGTGTTCCACATATTCCATAATGAAGGAGACAAGAGTGGACTCTGGACACACTCAGGTGATACTCATTCATCTCTCTCATTTCCTAAAAAACAACTACAGTTCATCTAGGCAGGGATGGGATTCGTGTTACCATCCATCTACTGTTGCACTGCAAATCCCTGATGCCATAGCAAATGTTTGGAATGCTAAAAATTGCAGCCCAAAATGTCTAGAGTCACATAATTTCTAATTCTAATGAAGGTCCATCAACTGTGTGACCCAGATAGTGAACTTTTATTGTGGCTGATCTCTCCCTTTGGTCACCAGGAACAGCCTTTTAACTTGGGTGCAAATGGATAGGACCTACACCACACCCAGCTCTATTATGGATATGAGAGACCATCAACAGTGATGCTGTGCACAGGCACCATGTGGCCTTAAATATGCCTTACAGCTAATGAGAGGCCAGGATGGGGCAGATGACCCACCTCCTGGCCCGTCCACAAATCCCGGGTGGCACCCTGTACTGACGTCACCCAACTGAGGGGCACTTCTGCCCTCCCAGTGCTTGCTGGGACTTGAAGTCCCAGCACTGGGTGGAAATACCTCCTCCCTCGGTCCCGCTGGCCAGTCCCCAAACACAAGAATCCGCACACAGCCTGCTGGCCTCCGCTGGGTTGAGGGCACCTCCAGCAAGCCATGGCTTCCCCAGCACGGCAACTGGGCTGATCTGGTAAGTCAGTCAGCCCTATTTATCGTGGCTGATCTCTCCCTTTGGTCACTAGGAACAGCCCTCTAAAATGGATGCAATGGATAGGACCTATGTCACACCCAGCTCTGTTATGACTATGAGAGATCAACAACAGTGACCAGAGACCTTCTGTCAGTTTTTCTATTAAACTGTAAACATGAGGATATTCCACAGAGGGACTGGCTTATAACATACAGCTGCAGGAGGGGATTGATCACATGTGATGCCAAGGACGGATCAAAAAGGCTGTGTTGTTCCTCAGTGTTTACAATGTTTAGAGGTTTTGCTTTCCTTGTTGCCTAACCAGTTGTCTTCCTTTTTTTCTTTTTTTGCTTGGATAAAGACGATTCTCTCCCAGTAATATTTTGAATCCTTTATAACTTGATGTCTTCCCTGTCAATGTTCTGTCAAAAGAATTAATTGGGTGCTTTTATGTGAGTTCTCCTTTCTTCCCTTTGTGTGTTGTGGTCAAATAAAAATACCGGTAGTACAAAGCACTTGATAGGAGGGGAATTGAATTCTTACTTACGAAATCAAGACAGTTAGGTCATTCCTGTTAAAGAAGCTCATGAAATGAGTGCACAGTGGTATGGAGTTTCTACTGTAGCAGAAAGGTATTCTGAATGTGGATGCTCACAACATCCTAGTGGATTAGTTCCCTCTACACAAGAATGGCATGGAAGCACCACAACCAGAACAAACTAAAAAACAGCCACAGCCCACTACAACTGATGGTCTGTAGGAGTACTGCCATGGGCACTGGAATTGTGACTGTTGTTTTTACTCTGTTATGTGTTTTGCAAAGCAATGTGTTTTCCTCTCTTGTTCTAGGTTGGTGCATCTCCAGCACAGCTGGCATGTAGGATAGTTTTGTACATGGGTCTTACTCTTAGCTGTGAAATAAAATGGAAAAGATCCTTTTTTTTCATGATGCAAAAAAGATGTCCACCATTTACTCTTTCAAGGGCCTGCATTAAAGCCAGTATTTCTTTGAGGAACTGGAAGACAAAGCATAGATGAAAGGGAATAGGCACTTCTAGTACCTATTGAGAGCCATTTCTTTCAAACTGAAAGTTCATTTCAGACCACAAAAACAATCTGAACCATTCCTCTGGGAGGAGCCTGAGACTAGTTTAGCTATACAGTCACTGATCTACTTTGACAGGCAACTGACCTTAGTGAATGTGCTTCTAGCTGCCTGATGAAATTTTAAAGAAATACTGAAAGCATAGAATTTTTTTTCCACAGAGCAAAACTAGATTCTACAACTGTGTGTATTGTTTATTACTGTGGATATACCATTTAAAGATGCAAAATAGTTTAAAAAGCTGTAACACAGATACAGATGTAACAATGAAGATTTACAGTGCACAACAACACTTGTAAACATATTGAATAATTATCTGCAAATGATACAGTTAAGTCACTGGCTTTGCCTCCTCTTGTGAACTTGCCTTCCCTCATTTATCTGTGTGCTAAATCTATTTAATTTTTTAAAAAACAAAATACCCACTCCCATTTTACAACACTGATTAAAGAAAAGCAAATTTCATGCAAATCATAAAAGTATCAAGGACAAGAGAAGTTGTGGTGGGGAGAGATGATGAGAGAAGGAACCAACATGGCAAGATAATGTTAAGAAGGAATATGATGTGGCAATCCTTATATGTAGTAGAATATTCCTAAAAGCTTTAAGCTATCACAATTCAGAATCATTAAAATAATTCAAAATCAATAAAATACCAATGACTGAACAGATAAAATATACTAAAAGACACATTTATAGTAATTAAAATTAAAAATCTAGGTTAAAATACCAGCTTTCTACAACATTTCAAAATAGTTCTTACAATTGATTTTGGTATTTAAATTGTAGCTGTAGTAGCCAGGGCAAATTCTGCAACCATAACGGTGGTTTAAACTTTACTATCAGCAAATAAAATGAAGATTTGCTCAAGGGGGGAATGTTTACATATGAGAGGAAGAATATGATTAAGGAACTTTTATCTAGGGCAGTGATGGCGAACCCTTCAAATAGGTGGATGTCATGTACTGGAAACATTATGCTGTAAACCCTTTTCTGGGAGGGGGTCAAAGTAAGGTTAGAAAAATATTGTTCCATTCCAAAGGATGTTTTATATAATGGGTACCATAAAGAATATACTGTTTTTCCGCCCCCTCATTTAGAGGTATGTTGGATTTTTTCTTTAACCAATTGTTTGATTCTACGTTAAACCCATATGGTTGTAAAGTCATCCTAACTGAACTTGCCCAGGAGCTTTGAGAAGCAGATTGTAACTGTCCCAAGAAACATTTTAGGGAGCTGATTAATGCTCATATTAAGCAATGTCAGCCAATATAAGGCCAGTGCCACATGCACACACGCTTGAGGGGAAATTAATTCTGATTCAGCTCTTAAAAGATAAAGGTGTACTATTTTATTTTTGATTATTTTTCTGACTCCTAACCATGTTGTTAGGAGAAAGACAACAGAGAGAGTCAATACCTTTAATATACCATTCTTTGATTCATTCCTCTTCGCTTCAAAACATGCTATTCAGAAGATAAACTTTTGGGAAAATGGGAACCTCCTCTCCACCTCTTTTTCATTTATAATGAAGAAAGAAACAGACAAAAATTCATTCTCCCCCACCCTGCCCCAGGATAAAAACTAGTGAAAGTTTCACCAGCAATTGAATCCCCCTAAAGAAAGACTGAAACTATGGTTAACATTGAGGTTTCTGAACAAGTAATAAACCTGGCAACTGAAAAAGCTGAAGCTGAAGGGTTTGCAGGATCAGAATAGCGTTTGATCTTCAGTAGTCAGTAGACTATGGGAAATAATAAGCAAATAGAACAAATAATTTTAGATGTGGCAATCCCCAGGAACAATAGATAATAGAGTCATAGAATCAGAGTGTTGGAAGAGACTACAAGAGCCATCCAGTTCAACCCCTTGCCATACAAGAACTCACAATCAAAGTACTCTCAACAGATGGCCATCCAGTCTCTGTTTAAAAACCTCCAAAGAAAGAGACTTCACCACACTCTGAGGGAAACGTGATGGAACGAGGAGGGTGGGGGGAATCAACTCATTCGGTATGTGGCGCTGGAGAAAAGAATACCATGGACCACTAAAAAGACCAATGGATGGCTCCTAGAGCAGATCAGGCCTCTACTCTCTCTGGAAGGAAAAATAACTAAACTTGGGTTGTCATATTTTGGGCATATCATGAGAAGAAAGGGCTCACCAAAAAGACTATAATGTTTAGTAAAGTGGAGGGCAATAGGAAAAGAGGAAGGCTGCATGTCAGATGGAAAGACTCGATCAGAGAAACCACAGCCATGAATCTGCATGAGCTGAGCAGGGTGGTTGAGGATAGAGTGACTTAGGGCCTAAACAGATGGCAACAAAGGAGCTGCTTGAAACTGCCTTCTCCCAAGATCTGTAGGACCATGGCAAGCACATGACACGGTCCCAATGACACCCTCTGCCAATGGCCCAAATAGAAGTGTAAAAGATTGCTCATTTTTGGGCTGAGTTTGGGCAGCCCGGAAGCAGCTTCAACACAGCTTCTGCACAGCTTGAGAGTGTGCATCATCTAATTGTGATGCTCCCAAGCTGTGCAGAAGCCAGCTTTTTCAGCCCGTCTATTCAAACTCTTAGACATTTCTCTTATACAAGATCACCATGGCTTGAGGTCAACTCAAAGGAAGTTAACAACAACAAAATAAATCTATTTTACTGTATGAATTTCCAAGCCTCCACCTATGTTCCATTTTAGAAACCACCAAAAGGAATAAAGGTCCAAAAGCAAATTAAATACTGGCCCTGTTTGAGATCAAGAACACATACTCTGCTTTTAAGGAGTAAGAATAAGAATAAGAAGATTTATTTCTATTCCATCTTTTCCAGGTGGGGAATCAAAGCAGATTACAACAGTTATTAAAACAGAATACTATAAAATCATAGTCAACTTAAAATCCCCTTGCCCTCCCTCCTCCCCCCAGAGACATATAAAATTTAAAACAGTAATCTAAAATGGAATTAAACAATAGAAAGAGTTAAAATATCAATACAAGGAATTTAAAATAGAAATAAATCTGTATACAGAGTCCTAATGTAGGAGGAGGAAAAATATTATCCTTGTGGAAAAAGGCAGAGAAAGTCATCAGGAGGAGGGAGGGAAAAACTGAATAGGGCTAGTCTGGAAAGGCCTGCCAGAAGAAATCTGTCCTGATGGCCTTTTTAAAGGCTTCTAGAGTGGTAATGTGGCAGATCTCATCCGGCAGGTCATTCCAGAGCCTAGGAGTGGCAGCCGAGAAGGTCCTCTGGGTCACTGCTGATAATCTAGTCTTTTTTACTTGTAGTAGATTCTTCTCACATGACCTAGGGGTGCGGGATGGATTGTATGGGAGGAGGCGTTCCCTTAAGTAGTCAGGACCCAAGCCATGAAGGGCTTTAAAGGTAATAACCAACACCTTATACCTTGCCCAGAAACTAATGGGTAGCCAGTGTAATGATTTTAGAACTGGAGTAATGTGGGCTGATCGTGGAGTGCCTGCAACTAGTCTGGCTGCCATGTTCTGAACCAATTGAAGTTTCCAGACTTGGCATAGGGGTAGCCCCATGTAGAGTGCACTGCAGAAGTCAAGCTGGGAGGTTACAAGCATGTGTACAACTGTTTTAAGGCCTCCCAGTTCCAGGAAAGGGTGCAGCTGGCATATCAGCCGAAGCTGATAGCAGGCGCTCCTGACTGTCGCATCTATCTGAGCTGTCATCTGGAGGGACGAGTCAAGGAGCACCCCCAAGCTGCAGGCACAGTCTTTTAGGGGAAATATAACCCCATCTAGGACAGGTGCACATATCTCCATTCCCAGTTTCAGGGTCCCTTTAACAAGTACCTCCATCTTACCTGGATTCAGCTTGAGTCGGTTTTCCCTCATCCAGTCCATTACTGCCCCAAGGCAGGTGTTTAGAGGTGAGATGCCATCCTTAGTCACTGCATCAGTCGGAGACACAGAGAATGCAGGCGAGGCTGAGCATCTTAGAAACAGCAACACTCAGCCAGGGGACTTTTTTGCATTAGCAAATGCCTTTACAATATACACAAACTACTTGTGGTTCTATACATTAACAACCTCTTCAGTATTTATTTCACAATTCAGAACAATCAGGTGATTTTTTTTATCTAATTTATTTCAGGGGATGTATGTGATTTATTTGTTTAATGATAGCCTCCAATACTTATAGGCCCCACAGTGTCCTTTGGTGTATACTAGGATCCCTACTACTTCTCAATTTTAATAGCTGTTTAATGTAGAAAAATATTTTTTTAAAACCTGTGAGACTCATGTACAATACAAAGTGACTTGCTACTGTCCACTACTACCTCCACACCCCAAGAATGGATTTTTTTTTTTTTGAGATAATGATTGACTATTGAATGAATTGTACAAAGTTAATATATTTATCTTATCACTACTGTTGCTCATTACTATTTTTAAATTGTATAATAGTTTTATACTATATTGTATTTACATCATAGTACTAATGATATATTTATACTGTTGATATTATTTTTATCACTGTAGTCAAAAACCAACTCACAGAGGATACAAGCAAAGCAATTACGCCAATGATTATATCTACTCCAGATTTCAAGAACTGAGCTTAGAACACTTCTACTCAAATTTATTCTTTGTAATGACTCTCCAACAAAAAAGCCACACAATCTGCATTATTTCACACCACAAATAAATGATCTATAAGTAACACAAATAAGAATAAATACATTTCCATATACACTGATTGCAAGAAAAAGTATTCAATATTTCCATGCTGCAGTTGAAGCAGTGTATTACACAGCAGGCATGGTATAAGCAGCCATTCTTCTGCAGAGCCCCCCCCCCCCCCCGGAGGGGTGCAATGTACCCAAATAAGGTTTGTGAAGGCAACTATCCCAAAGCCTGAGTGAAAGAGAGAGGAAGGAGGAAGAGGAGGATTAAAAGAGTATCCATCACTTCTGCCACCCCAAGCAACAGCAGCATGGCTCTGCCTCCCCAGTTTCTCTCTCTCTCACTCACTCTCTCATCCCTCTGCCTTTCCAGTCCTCCTCTCCTTAGCCACTTCCTCTCTGGTTCATCCAGAAACTTCAAAAGAAAAGGAAAAGAAGATGCAGCAAAAACACCTTGGCCAAATAAGTCTCTGCAGCCCTAGCTGGGCATAACTTCTTGCTCACTGTCTGTATGGTTCTCCCCCTCTCTGCCTCCTTTTTCACCAGAGCAAAAAAAAAAATCTGTGTTGTGCAGAACACAGACTTTGTGGCTACTGGTGTGAAGAGAAACTGAGACATGCAGGTGGCTGGGCAGACTGACTAGTGGCATAACCAGCAGTGACAGAGGCAACAACAGTAGTAGCAGTTCTAAGAACAGAGGGAGCTGTGCTCTGGGTGTCTGTGAGTGAGGGAGTATATATGAGATGTGTGCAAGCCCTTATGCTTGATTGTGTGTCTCTGCCTTCAGGAACCTCCGCTGCACATTATGAGAAGTAACTTTGATCCTGCCACATCTCATGCACACACATACACACAGCAAGCAAGATATTGTAATGGGAATGTATGCATTTACTTTTTGCTCCCTTCTCTCCAAATCTGAAGACCTTTGATGAGCAAATAAATATTTGATGCACTTTAAGGTTTTAAATGTTAAGTCTTGGTGGTCCACAGCGACAAAAGACATTTTATGTTGAAAAGAAAAGGTTGAGCGCTGCTGATATAGAACAATTAGCATCAGCTTTCTGTTTCAGAAATTACTTTTATTGTGTTGCTGTCATGTATGTTGTTACTGGGCTTGTTTGTTTCCCAGCTGAATATTAATTCTTCTAATTATGGAATATACACATGCATTTCCACACACACACTGGTCTGTTAAATAATACATACAAAACAGCATCATAGAACATCTTCACATATAAAGCAAAAGATACTGTATATACTATATAAGTCTAGAAATTTACGTCAAAAAATTGACCCAAAAAACCTGAGTCAACGTATCTATGGGTCATTGTAAGTATTGTATCTTAACTCTTATTTTAAAAAAGGAACCATCCCCTGGTGAAAAGCAAGATTATAATCTGTCCTAGAAGCACTGACCCCCTCTGCTCTCTCATCCATCCAGCCTTAAGAGTAAGCACAAAGAGTTATGTCTGCTGAAATTTTGTAAGTTCTTTGGCATTATTTTTCCTTTGCTTCGTCCTTTAGATCCTTTGTTATGTGCCCCTAAATTTTACTCTTGACTTATTCATGGGTCATAGCAAAATCCATAATTTTGACCCCAAAATTTGCCCTTGACTTATACATGAGGTCAACTTATAGTCAAGTATATATGGTAAAGTTAATTTGCATCTCAAGAGCAAGTAGAAGGAAATCTTGTGTGGTGCCTTCTGGTATATTATGTCACATTGTCATAAGGATTCAAGTGATGTATCTGTAGTTCAGCTTGGTCTCCTCAGAGGCATTTTAAACAGCCTGAAATAGATAGTTCACATGTTATATCTTATTTACTGTCATGTGGAAATCTAATAACATCCTTGGAATTATGTATTAGCTCAATATCTTGAAGATTTGCAGGTAAGAAGTGACTAAATTACATTACAGCAAACAATTCAGAAGACTATCTTCCATCTTTAGTATCCAAAAATAATGATGATCTATCTCACAGAGAGGGTTATAAAACACTTCCTAAAATAAATGTCAAAATTTTGCATAAAGATTTTCTGTCACCATCATTACAGAATAACAACCACAACTTCAGCTTCACTGCTGCTTGCCAAATGAGAACTAGATTCATTTCCCTAAAAGAATGAGTCTCCAGGAATATGAAAGCTCTGTATGCTATTTTTAATTTTTCAGATTTCAAAATCATTCCAAGATATCTGAAATAGCTGAGAAAATAAGAAAACATGCAGGGGTAGCTCTGTTGGCCATTTAAATACAACAAAAACAACAAAAGCAACAACAAAAGCAACAACGACAACAATCCATAAGTGATATCTTTCTTGGCCACCCAAAATGCACAATATACTTGTTGCAGGTTTTCAAAGCTCCATGGGCTTCTTCATCAGGCAAGATGTTACAAACCAAACAAGAGAAAGGGGAGGGGGCGGGAACAATTGGAGATGTTAGTCAGATGCCTACATGTTGTTTCAGTTCTTAGTAAAAATGTTATGCTGGGGAGGACATCTCCAATTGTTTGTTTGTTTTTTCTTTCTCCGATTTGGTTTGTAGTATCTTGCCTGAAGATGAAATCCATGGAGCTTCAAACACTTGCAACAAGTATATTGGGCATTTTGGTTGGGCAATCAAGGTATCACTGGTGGATTTTTGTTTGTAGGGGGGGGGAAGGTAACTAACAGAAAATATGCATGGGAACAACAGGCTGACAAACAAACAGCTTCATTTATATACTGCTTCATACTGCCTAAGCAGTGTCTAAGCGGTTTACAACTGTAAGCTACTTGCCCCCAACAATCTGGGTACTCATTGTAGCAACCTCGGAAGGATGCAAGCCTGAGTCAAGCTTGAGCCCTTTTGCTGGTCTTGTACTCACAACTTTTTGGTTTTGAGTGAGTGGCTGCAGTACAGGCATTAACCACTGCGCCACCAGGGCTCCTGCCACCAGGAGAAATGCCCTTAGCTTACATAGGGGCTTTTACAGACTGCCCAAAAAGAGTGGTCTGAAGCCTCCTTTTGCGCACCGTCACGGTAGCAACTAGACAGCAAGTGAAGGTGTGCAGAAGAAAAAGAAGCGCCAAACACTTGCTCCTTTTTTGCATCATAGTTGGGATGCAAAAAGTGCAGGCGGTGCCTTTGGTACATTGCAACTACACAGCCCCGTATGAACGCTGTGCAGCTGCGACGGCGTCGCTACATACGCCATTTAAACAGCACCACATAGTGACAATGCCCCGATCACATGCTAGGGTTGCAGGGGTCTATACACTCCGCTCCAAGGCAACCCTAGCACGTGATCAGGGTTCCCTTTTGCACCCGTCTGTTTAGGGCCATAGATTGCCCTACCAGATTTTGCCAAATCACTGGGAGTAGAAACCCCATTATCCCCAACCCGTCCATTATGTTACTGAAAGAAGCTGCTTCTTCCAGTGCCTAAAAGAGATGCGGTCTCCTTTCTGCACCTCTGGAATTTCTCTCTCCATCTATGGATAAGGAGAAATACTACAATGACCAATGTAGAAAGAGAAGAAAACAACAAAAATCCAAGAAATTAAAGCCAAGTTCAAACCAAGGGCAAGGATGCTCTATGGAGAAAAAAAAATAACATTATAGAGGAATAAGAAGAAATAAAAAGATGCTGGAGGCAATACACAGAAGAGTTATACAAAAGAGATGAGGAAATGAATGATATTTGGAATTAAGAGCCATATAAAGATGAACTCCAAATTCTAAGAAGTGGAGTGCAATCTGCAATAAAGGAAATGGGAAAATATAGATCACCAAGAACAGATGATATCCCAACTGAACTTCTACAGTGCCTACAGACAGATGCAACTTTAGTACTAACTAAAATGTGCCAACAAATATGGAAAACAAAGCAGTGGCCAACAGACTGGAAACACTCAATTACATACCAATCCACAGGAAAGGAGGTGCAAAAGACGGCAGCAAAGGGAAATACCAAACAACAAATAATCCCAGTCAAATCGAAGATGGAAAAGTGAAGGGATCTGAGTCTCGATGCCATTATGCTTAAGATGGCAACAATCACTTCTTTCTTTCGAAACTATTTATTGACATATCTAACCACAGAGAGACTTTTGAATCAGGATCCAGGCTCCCAGCTCCCTCTTTGTCTGCATTCCCTGCACATGCATATTCAATCCATCTTGGCACTGGAGTTTAGTGGAGCATCCCCTTTGATCCTTAACCTGCCAGAGGTTCAAATACGTCTTCAGAATTCATAAGAGTTTAAGAGCCATGTTGGATCAGGCACGAACAATCTAGTTACACATTCTGTTCATACACTCATTAATCAGTTGCCTATAGACAGACCATCAGCAGAACATGTCTATCATTGCCTATCATTGCATACTCCACCTTGCATTCTTCAGTATACTGCCTCTGATGTATACCAGTAGCCATTTTCAACAAATTAATCCAATCCCTTTTTAAAGGAACACATTCCAATCATGTCTCTCTTTACTTGCTTTTTTGCTAAGCTAAACAAGCACAATGTTTTTAATTTCATTTTCTGTTATAAAATTTTTCTTAAATATTACAATAATTCACCTCTTCATTACAAACATCCCATGCACCTTTCCGTCCTCCCCTTAATGCTTAGTACATAATAGAAATACTCCTCTTTCAAACCTCTTTCATCTGCCGTTTTTGCTCTATTCCTTTACATATTATTATAATCTTATACATCTAATTATTGATCCAAAATTTAACGATTGTTCAGTAGTTTAAATTCACTATTACTTTAATACATAAAAGTAACAAAAGGCTTCCTCGTGATATCAAAGAAGTCTTCTTTTATGTCCCATTTTGCTAGTCTTAATTTATAAATTAATCTTTCTTCATAGAGGGTTTCTCCAGTCCTTTGATCATTTTGGTTGCCCCTTTCTGCACCTTTCCCAGCTCTATATCCTAGCATCAATTTGATACTGAGAGTATCTCTCTTTTCCTCATTGATTTCCATTTTAAACACTTCTGGTTGATATGTCATATCTACTTCTAGGGCAGCTATGGAGCTATTGATATATATAAGAAATGGATTTAAATTGCTTTTTGTCTATTGGCTATTTTCCTTCTGGCAAGATCCTAAAGGTGGACTTACTACATGGTCCTCATGATGCGAAAGGTTTCACTTCAAACTTCTGAGCTAACTTAAAGCTACCTGACTTAAATCAATCTCTAAGTACACGGTCCATCTCATCATGTCTAGGACTATTCAGTTTTGTAACCCAATAACAAAAGTTGTTATTCATCCAGAATCAGCAATGTTAGCTTTGGACAGGGTGACAAGAACAGAAGCCTGATCCAATAAATTTTACAACTGTGAAAAATTCCATAAATAACTAATGTTTAAAGAAGAGAAGGGTTTATGTAGCTTGCCTGTGCCTGGGGTGGATTCCATGGATCATTTTTTCCTATAATGGACTTGGCATTATATGCCTACAGATTCTGGGTCAGGGTGCCACAATTTCTGTTAAGTTTACTTCCTTTTCAAAGTCTCACTTCAGTACTGTTTTACACATGACATGAGCAGTAGAAATTCATCAAAAACACTTCCTCTCTTCTGTGAATGTGTGACACAGGGGAAATAATGTTTTGCTCTCATTGACACAAGCTATAATGCTAATCTTTCTGAAAGTTGGCATTTCAGTAAACTAGGCACAGATTGATCATATGATAATACTTTACTGGTAAACCACAGATTTTCTGCAAACCATGAATCATTCCCCTTATTGGTAATGAGCCCCCCCCCCCCCCGGCTTATCTCCACTCTGCATTCACATATTGATTAAAAAGCTGCATATATTTCCTTTACTTTTTCCCCTTTTCTCTGGCTCATTAACATCTGCATGCTTTCTTCGGCCAAAGGGTTTTTTTTTGTTTTGTTTTTTGTTTACTATTCTTCATGTTCATTGCCATTGCAGTAAGAGCTACAACTGTTTCAGATTCTCTATAAACTTAAATCATATCTATTTGAAAGAGCTAGCTGCTTTTCCTCTAACAAACTAAGACTTAATATCTGAGGAAACAATATATTATTTTATCTATTTGGAAATGTTACCATTTAACTCAGTTTCAGCTCCTATTATGACTGCCTGATCCAAAATTCCCTACCATGAGTGTATCTGCTGTATCTATGAAACAAAAATAATGTTTCACTTTGTGGAGTTGAAGGCTTTCATGGCCAGCATCCATAGTTTTTTGTGGGTTTTTAGGCTATGTGGCCATGTTCTAGAAGAGTTTCTTCTATGTTTCACTTTCTATGTGGACCTCTAATATATAATCAAAATCAGGCAGAGTCTGGACACCTTTGACAAGACCTTTTATGTGACAATTTGGTGAGACTTGATTAGCAAGATACCCCACATAAAGGACAAAAAGAAAACAAGGAAAGGGAAAAACAATTAATTTCAGACAACTAGTCAGCAAAATAAACTAGTGTATTCTACTAAGAAAATAAAAAAATACACAGTGATGACAACCTGTGGGAATACAATAATACATTACATAATGGCTTATGGAGACATGTTCTAACATGATACTAGACAATAACTGCTGAATTCAAAGACATAGCCACGTTAATCTGGAAAATCAGTATGCAAAGGGATACCCTTGAGACTAACTGGAAGTCAGAAGTTGGTAGCACAAGTTTTCATAGACTTTAGCCTACTTCCTCAGACATATGTGTTGGAGTGGAAATCCCAGGGACAGACCTCTATAGCAGTCTCTGTATGAGGATGTCCATAGTGTGGACATTGTGGGTGGGAAGATGAGGTGTCAAGTTCGATTTTAACTATGGTCTTTGGAGGACAAAGCAAGACTGTTGCCTAAAGTAAAGCTTAATAGATAACCATATGAATGAGTACTGTACTGGGATGCAGCGTAGGGGCCAAAAAAAAAGATGCCATGTACTGGCCAAGAGAGTCCCCATGAAGCTGGGAGGTTAGCTAGTATTATATGTATATTGTGCCAGAAAACCATTGTCTCTGTTCAACCCACTGTTGATAGACTGCAGTTTGCTTATATACTCCAATTCTGCTGTTTCTCTTTTCATTCTTCCTTTGTAGTCTTTTTTGTTCAAGGATCACTGTTCTGAGGTTCAACATTCTTGGCCCCCAGCAACTATCTTCCTTAAACTAGGCTTTCTCTGAACTTTGTATGAGCAGTGAACACCACCCCACAGCATCCCATAATCTTTTATAGTAACTTTATTAATTCAGAATTTTGGCTATATCCAAACATATAGCCATATTAGGCCAGAACAAACTGGCACTTTGTGCTGGCCTGGGGCTGAAAGTAGGGCTCGGTAGAGCAGAGCATCTGCACACTCCTGATTTTCACTGCGTGCTGCAAGCGCCATCTTGACATGGCACTGTTCATATGGGGTGCACCATGATGGCAGGCCTTGTGAGCTGCATCCAAATGGCATGGCACATGAGGGAAGCACAGTTCTGCACCAGGGCTCTTATGGCGCCTCTGTAGTGGCAGACAAAGGAGCCACGTTTTGCAGCTCCTTTTTCTGAGTGCATTATTGCTGCGAAATGCGGTCACCATAGCAATGATCCGAGGAAGAAAGGGGTAGCCTCTGGCCCCTTTCCCCTCATCTGTACAACCCCTTAGTCTGTATCAACATAAAAAAAATCTGAGGGGGTCCTGAAACATATTTGAGACTGAGAAAAGATTCTAGCCTAGGCTTTCATAGCTTTCATAAGCTGCTGCCTTTGATTTTGTTGTGTTCCTTTCAAGTCATTTCTAACATATGGAGATCCCAAGGCAAACTTACCATGGGGTTTTCTGGGACTGAGAGCATGACTAGGTCAGGGTCATGTAATGGGTTTCAATGGACAAGTGAGAAATCAAACCCTTATCTTCAGAGCTAAGTTAAATGCTTAAACCACTACACCCTTTGGTTTATTCCTAATAATAATAATAACAATGCAATGACAGCTTCAGTGGCAGTTTAATGGGATTTGTGCAGGGGTGTTTGTGAGAGTGTGTGCGTGTACACACACATACATTCATGTAGATGTAGATGTATGTGCATAGATAGCACAATGCAATTAGCGATTATTTTGTTTCCTCCCTCTGACACAATTTAGGACTCCCATTAAATTACAATATGGAATTCACATGAGGAGCAGAGGATGGTAAGTGAAAAGCCTCTGAAAAGTGTTCCAACTACTGTATGTGTCTTCCCCAGTTATTTTGCCTTCAACTATAAATAAAGGAGGATGTAACTTTAGTGCCTGTCTCAGAGCAGGTAGCAACTTTGGAGAGGGCCCAATCAGTGCTGACTAGGATGCTCCCCCATCTGGGAAACACACAAGGACACAGTATAGGGGTTACTAATTATATTCGTGATTGTTGGCAGCTCTTGAAAAAGAACTGACATGGTACCAAGTACCACAAGCAATGTTTTGGACAGTTGGGGCCTAGCCAGCAAAGTGAAGCTGTACCTTGGTCTCAAGGTTCTCAGGCAGAACAGCATGGACCATGTGAGTCTGACAATGCAGCATATAATCAAGAGGATTTAGAAACATGGTCTTGGGCATGTTTGGGACAGAACAGAACAGCAGGCATGAAACCATCAGCTGGCAAATGTCTTTTAACTATCCTACAGAGACTGAGAGAAAAACAGGGAAGGAGCTCAATGATTCAAAAGGGGAAAACCTAAGAAAGTGCAAGTAGATCAGACCTGGTTCTCAGGTTTTCTTATTTATGCTGCTGTCATAGGAGATTACCACACTACCCTGTTATAGCACTATTATTCCACTTTAATGGCTATGGCTACCTCCTGTGGAAATCTGGGGTTTGTGGTTTAATGATGCCTAAGAGCTCACTGGCTGAGAATTCTAAATGCCCTTTCCTAAACTACAAACCCCAGAATTCCACAGAAGGCAGCCACTGCAGTTAAAACAGAATAATAGCACTACAGCAGTGTAGTGTGGTATTCTCAATGGTCAAAGTGCAAAGGTGCTATGCCTAATCACAAAGTTTGTACAGTGACATTTTTTTACCACCCAGTGTAGACTTCATGGGAACTACATGGTCCTTTAGGATGAATCATTTAGTATAAGGCTGGCCTTTGCTGAGATCTTTTGCACCTCACAGCAAGAATATAGTTAATAGGACCCTGACTACAGGAAGCCAGGTGGGAAAGCCAAAATAGATTTCACAAGAGCTCTTTCTGTATTGGTGCTTTGGGTCACAGGGGCTTTTCTTTGCACCACCCATACAATTTCAGGCATGGGTGCTCCAGCTGCAGTAGTCCTCATTCTTTTTAGGACTGCCTACAAAGAAAAGTCCAGTGAAGTAACACTAGGGACCAGCACTTAGGCTGCAAGGGGCAAGGGGTTTGATAGCCACCTCCTAAAAGTGCCTGACCCAATTTGGTTAGACATGTTAGTTCCATAGTGCATATCTATGAAGTTTTTGATGCCCACAATGTATATGATAGTTTTAAATCCAGCTTAACTATTCCTTTTAGATTTTCCACATTGTTCCTTTTTGTTTTGTATCCAGTTAAGCATCTGAACCTCATAGTTAGAAAACAAACTGACAAGCAAATTGAAGGAAGTGGGGTAGGGCCCCTTCTTGTTTCCCAGTTTGAAAAATTTTCCATTAGATACTGGCCCAACAAAATTCCTGGTGAATATAGATCTACCTCTGGAGGGTTAGAGGGGTAATATAGACAGGGCCATTAGTCTTTTGCTTTCCCCAGGCACTAGGAAAAGTTATCTTAGGGTAATAAGGTAATTTACCTGGCTCAAGCAGCAGCAGGGTCTTTGGGTTGGTTGGCCTTTACCAATGATGCACATTTCACAGTTGTGTACTCACCTCAAGATACAGACGTTGTCATCACAGTCCATTTGAGCCTGGTTGTCAGCCCTGGCCTTTCATGCTAAGGTACTGGGGTTTTCAGATAGTGCAGGTGATTTTAAAGTTCATAAAATGTTGGAGAGATGGTCCAGGGTGAGGCAGACAATAATCAATAGGCATGAACCCATCTTTCCAACTATACTGAAGGGATTAGGTGGCTCCACATTACAAAGTCCTGCTGTTTTGTGCCATTTCCTTTCCAGCTTCTTAATGCTTTGCACATTAGTGAGTTAGTGGTAACATTCACAGGGGATACATCTGGTAAGGTAATTAAATTGAGGGATGGTACTTGAGTTGAAGTATGTTCAGTTACTTAAATAGCAGGAAGTCCTTACTATTTATTCCTCTAAGACAGCCCAAAAAAGAACAGGCACAACTCTTGAACTAGAAGAGAACTGGCACTACCAGTGGCACAACCCTGTGATAGTACATTATGCCCTGTATTGGCATTGCATGCATTTTGGGAGATTAGAGGGTCTTGTAATTGTTCTGCCATGCAGATAATTCTTTCATCTGATATCAATTTTGGTTACAAAAAAGCTGCAGAGAAATACCCCAGAGCAACATGTTACAAAACATGTTACAAAGTGAAATGAAGATGAAGATACAAGGGGGTATTCATGGAAGCACAACTGTAAATATCAAAACAACCTCCAATATATTTATTAATCCAGCTATAGTTTAATTAGGCACCAGCATGACTGAACGCAGTTGCAATGACATACGTAGCAATGGAACAGGTAGTGTAAAGGACACGTAGACCCAGCCACATAGAAAAACATGGGAATGGAGGAGCTTACTGGAAGAGCATCACCACATCCACCCCCATCCCCACTTGACACACACACACACACACACACACACACACTGCATTTCTGACAGAAACCAAAATCCAATAGAGGAGTACTGTCAAATCAAAGAAAAATGGATTCCCTTTTCATTTCTTGTGTACTCCTAAACATCCCTTTCCTGCACTCACATTCCTGGGAACTCCGAATCCTGTCTAGCTGCTTTAACACACTAGGGGGCAAACAGGATTTAAACAAGAGTTAAACAAGAGTTAAACAGGAAATGTCCTATGATCAACATAGGGCATTCCCTGTTTAACTCTCGTTTAAATCCTGTTTGCCCCTAATGTGAAAAATCAGTAGGTGTTGTAGAGACCATGAAGCATCATCAATCAAAATCAAACCTCCTCATCTCCCAAATATCAAAGCAAACTCCCCATTTGGAAACCTTCTCAGGTTCTGTTGAAGGACAATCAAGCTTTTCGTTTCCCACAGAACCTCTATGGATTGTGATTAGCTTTGATGGAATAAATAGCACCCCAAAACATAACTTTTTGCTGAAGTCACACACACACATACACACACACACGCATCCCTCCACAGATGCATAGTGACTGTCGCCCTGAGTCTGAGTTCTATGTCCACTTCTGCCTGCCCCCTGAAAGCTGCATTCTCAAGTCCCCCACACACTTCGGTCCTCTGGGAGGAACCTGCTTCAACCTATGAAAACCAAGCTGGTACAGACCTCCCAGGGGGCTTTTCCGGCTGTCGCCACCAAGTTGTGGAATGACCTGCCGGACGAGATGTGTCTCATTCCATCTTTAGAAGGCTTTAAAAGAGCCCTAAAGACGCATCTCTTCCGGCAGGCCTTCCCAGAGAATGTGAATATCCCCAGCTCCATACCTAGGTTTTAAGGGCTTTTTAAATCTTTTCCTGTATTTTTCTCCATACAACCTAAGCTGAGTCCGCTCCCTACTATTGCGCATTGTTATTTTAATCTATTATGTTTTTAACTTTATTGCAATTTACAGTGGTCCCCCGGGTTATGAAGGTAATCCGTTCCGGATTACCTTTCGTAACCCAGAAATAACCGCATCCCGGGGGACCGCTATTTCCGACGGACCGTGCGGCCGATTTAAAGGGGTCGCGCGGTTTTTCTGTTTTGTTCCCCGGGGGATCCTTCGGATCCCGGGGGAATTTTAGCGGTCCCGCCGGTTTCGCACCCCGGGGATTTCGTTCCCCGGGGGATTCGTAAGCCGAGGGACCACTGTAATTCTTTTTTAAGGGAGGGTGGTAAGGGTAAGGAAGGGGTATTTTAACTTGATATTGTTTTAACCTCTGCTGTACTCTGCCCCGATTGCTTGTTCAGAGGGGCGGAATAGAAATAAATATTATTATTATTGCAGCTTGATGCTTCATACTTCCTGACTTCTCTTTCCTTCAAGACAGGTGACTATTACCTTGTCCAGCCCCAAGACTCTGCTACCCTCTTTCATTTTTCTATCTCAGTTAGCTCTTTATGTTGTTTGAATGGGTTATCTTCATGTGTGTGTTCTTCCTGGGGTTTCTATAAGTTATTACTGGTATAGTTGGTGCTTAGTTCTTGAATATGTTACCCCAAGCCAAGCTAGATATTCAGCTAATTAATTAAAGATAGATTGCAATTGCCAGTGGAGGCCCTAAGCGCCCCACACATTTAGGGTAACACAACATAAACCTGCCATCCATTTCTGCTGATGGAAATAAACAAGCAGGCCTCTGGTTGCTGTTCTTATTATTAACCCCATGAAGGTATTAAACATTTTGAAAAGCCGTACACTTAATTCACAAAGCGGACTATCACTTGACTTTTTCTTCATTGTTGAGATTCATACATTAGTAACATTTTTTTTTGCATTTTAAGCTTTAAAGATGTGACAGATATTGCCACCACTCCAACCTGGTGTCCATAAAAGATCTGCACTCGCATCCATCCGAACAAAGTACACTAAGCCAAGAATAATTATTTTACTGAGCTGTATCATAGCTAAATCTCTTATCTAAGAGGAGGACAGGGAAAAACACATATTTACCCCTTTAAAACAATTTCCCCCTTTTATAGTGAAATGAAAACCTCATTTTTGTGTCATTTTAATAACACAACTACTTGATTCAGGCTGAATTTGTACTGCAGAAATAATGCAGATCAACACCACTCTAATTGCTGTGGGTCCACGCTATGGAATCCTGAGATCTGTAGTTTGTTGTGGCACCACAGCTCTCTGACAGAGAAGGCTAAATATTTCACAAAACTACCAATTCCAGAATTCCATAGCATTGCGCTATGACAGTTAAAGCACCGTCAAATTGCATTACAGTCCTCCCTTCCTTTACGCAGGGTATCCATTCAAGCCCCCCCCCCCCCAATAAGGGGGAAATCATGTATGCTCGCGCCCCATTGAAAATCATGGGGCATGTGCATGAGACCCAAGCCATGGGAACTCATTGAGCCGTGGCTTCAGTGTATGCTGAAAGCCATGGAAGGAAAGCCTGCGTGTGGTGCGGGCTCACTGTATTTCTGCAGTGCAGATTTAGCCCTAGTCTGTTTTAACTCATCTTTACCTCCAGGTGGCATTGCTGTTTACAAAAGATCTTGGTATTGATTTTAATTGAGTTTTTGAAAGGAAAGGTTTTGACATTGCTAAATAAAATAGCTTGAAGAAACACAAAAATGTAATCAGCTGCTAAATGCATCCGTTGCTGGAAAATGCACGATATCCTCATGTGTGCAGATGGTCCAGTGGACACAAACAGTGTCAAAACATTCTTTTCAAGAAAACTCTGAGCATATCCTGCCACAGCACGGTATTCTAAACTCAGCATTTGCTGGTGATTGTGAGGAAGGGTCAGGAAGGCAACTACCAGACAGGAGTGGAGGGGGAGAGAATCAATCCTTATTCTGCTCCTGGGCCACCAGACATTTCCTTCCTGTCAATGACCCCAGATTCACTTTGCACATCAAGAATCAAGCATTCTCACTTCTTTAACCTGCTCAGACACATAATATGTTAGTAGTAGTATAGAAATACATCCAGCCTTCATATCCGTGGATTTTTTTATCCACAGATTCAAGCACCCAAAATATTTTTAAAATATATAAATTCCAAAAAGCAAAGCTTGATTTTGCCATTTAATATAAGTGACACCATTTTACTATGCCATTATATTTAATGGGATGTCAGCATGCGTTGCTTTTGCTATCCATGGGGAGTCCTGGAATCAAAACCCCAAAGATACCAAGCTCCCACTGCATAACTTTATAGGAGGACTAAAAGGTGTGTGCATCTTTAAACTATATGCTAAACTTGCAAGCTTCCCTCAGAAAGGAGGTATAAATCATAGATACCTATGCTCAGTACCTGTGGTTACTCCTCTCTGTATGTGTGTATATGTGTGGATGGCTTAAATATGTTTTTGTTTAAAAGCATGAATAATGTAACACGTTCTTCTTTACTACTACATATCAGGGGGAAACAGGGATATAACAACAAACAGGGATATTGTGTACAGCTACACAAATAATAATTTCCACTAATATAACAAGTGCTTAATTTCTGTCTCCATGGTTTTAAAACTAAAAAGAAGCATTGGAGAAATCTAATTGTTTTCTGTCTCATCATAAAGTTTTTCCTTTCTTTGCCTACTAATGGCCATAAGAAAAACGTTATTAAAGAATGAAGATTGAGGCACATAAATTAATGTAGCATAATTATGTTTCAATAGGAAAAATTCTTTCATGAGAATACACTGCTAACTGAACTTATGTAAGTCCTAGAGCATTCTTGAGAAGATGCAGACATAATGAAATAAGCAACCTTCTAAAAATACAGTCTGTGGTTCAAAAACAAGTGCAGAACTAGGCTATGTGGGAATTGTCATGGTAACAAAGTGAGACTTTAGAAAGTAAAATCAGTAGAGCAAATAGGCATTTAAAACATCTTGTAAATTTATAGTAAACAAAGTAGTACTATTGATGAATTGAATCCACTTGCACACACTGTTTTCATAATCAGACAAGCAGTGTTGGTTTCCTTGGATGCCTTTTCTGCCGATGGATAGACATAATTGGATTTCACCCAAAGTGCCTGTAACTGCTAAGCACAAACCTTTTTAACAAGTTCTTTGGAAAGGCCTCCTGGGCACTACTTTAACAGTAAAGACAAAACTGTCTAAAAGGTTGTTCTGAGTGTAGACCTGAGCAACGCAACCTGGTAATACTGCTTACAACACAATAGCGAGAATGAGACAATAAGATGTTGGACTGTTTATTAATGAGAGAGAGAGAGAGAGAGAGAGAGAGAGAGAGAGAGAGAGAGAAAGTATGCCATCAAGTCACCTGTCAATTTATGGCAACCTCATGAATTTCAATGGATTTCCTTAGGAAACCACTGAAATTCCAAGGATTTCCAAGGAATCTTCAAAGGTGGTTTTGCTTCTTCCTTCCTCTGAAACATAGCCTACAGCACCTGGTATTCATTGGCAGTTTCCCACCCAAGTACTAACCAGAATTGAACTGCTTAGTTTCCAAGATCTGACAGGAATTGTACCTTTAGCAAATTTAGGTCCATCAATGGTAATTAATCTGTAAGTGTGACATAAGATTTCAAGTGCAAAAAGAAGATAATCCTTTTTTTAAAAAAAATCACTTGGAATCACTGCACAAAACCTATGGGGGTGGAGATGAATAGTTTGTCAAAATATCACTTGTGAGAAAAAAGAAAACATAATGCACATGGTGTGCATATTTCTGTTCCAATCCAGCATGGATCTTCTTGTGCTTACCTTGCAATTACACAGTGGCAAGCATAAAGAAGGGGAAAAGCAACCAGGATCAGGATCTCTCCTGTCACTGACATACCCACATCTTTTCTTTACCTTCTGCTTTTTTGGTGGGGAAAATGTTTGCTCAACAAAGTTCATACACTAGAATATAGAAGGGGTAGATCCAGAGTTCTGTGAGCAGAGTTCCACCCCCTGAGTGCAGTGCTCTTTCCTGACTTTTTTCACCATCCCTACCCCTTGTATTTTATTGTTTATTTACTTATTAGAAATATTTTTTTCCTCTCAGGGCAGCTAGGGTTCTGAGATGATACACAATAGATTAAAATATTATTTTAAAACTTTTTTTTTAAATGCACACAACTAGACTATCCCAAAATATCGAAATAATAAAGATTAAAGGCCATATGAAACAGTGCAGTCTTGAGTACCCACCAGGATGGAACCAGCCTAGCTTCCTTTGGAAGGCAGTTCTACAACCACAGTGCAGCTACAAAGAAAGACTCTGTTACACACATACAACAATCTAAAATCATGGGGTGCTGTGATCTGCAGTAAGTGCTGTGTTGTATTGAAAGTAAAATTCTAGGCATGAAGGAGGGTGTGGTCTATCAGATATCCAGGCATTTTGTACCCAAAGGTTGAGCTCAAAAGCCAGTGCAGTTGTTACAAAACCTGTGGTGATATGTTTTCACTAAAATGCACGGCAGACAATAGTCTGGCACCATATTTTGCACTAGTTCTATCTTCCAGAGTCTTTTCATGGGCAAAACCATGAAATGTCTATCAGATAAATTTAATCAGGAAGTAATTCAGACATAGCCACTATAGGGCAATATGCCTTATCGAGGAATAGGCACAGATGGCAAACAAGCCAAAACAAGGCAAAAGCATTCCTAAGCACAACATTCATATGGCCTTCCTGAAACAATTTTGGTTCAAGACCACCCCTAGTTTATTTTCCAGAAAAAATATCCTAGGAAAGTGTTCTCTCAGGTAAATATCCAATGGTTTTTTTTTATTTGTAGTTTTCCCACTTTCACAGAGGTTCTGTGCCCCTAAACCCAGTGAATGCGGAGGGGTCCACTGTACTTTAATTGTTATGGGAACCTATTATGCAGTCCTGGGTTTTGAAGTCTGATGAGCTCCTCTAAACAGCAAATCTGTTCCGTAAACTTCAAACCCATAGTTCCATGAGATGTTGCCATGGCAGTTAAAGATGAATCATAGTATTATAATCATGCATTGTAAGTCTCAGTGTTTTGCAAACATCAGTCAAGGCAGCCAAGGCTCTTTCTGTCTTGTAACCTGGCTTGAGACAAGGGTGTAATACGTTCAAGTAATCAGTCCCATCCAAGAAAGCCTGAATTTGTCTGCCACATGAAGTTGTGTGTCACAAAGCCTAGACCTGTGTGTTGCTGTTCATTCCCTAAATATCTGCTTCAGAGTATGGAGGATCTTTTGGAACAACCTGAAAAGTATAGCGAGAAAGGGGATTTAATACAAATTCTCTTTCCCTTCATTTCCATACATAGAAGCTTCTAGTGGATCAAAGATCCCTCCAGCCATGAAAGGGCAGCTGGAAATCCAAACAAAAGTGTTCATGCACAGAAGGAAAGGAAGGAAGGAATGTGAGATCAGAACAACAATTAAAGTTCAGACAGAGTGCAGGTAGAGTATTTCTGCAAACTGATGATAATTTTACAGAATTTTCACTGTACTGAACAATACAGAGAACTGAAATTACCCTAATCTAATCTAAACTTAGACTTGAGCCATTGCATTCTGAGAGTCACTGCTGGGAGAAGCCAGAACTCTAGTTCTACAGAAGGCTTGCAGAGGAATTCTAGTTCATTTCCTTTAAGAAGGAGAAGGAGGAGTCTCTTGTCCATGTGCTTCGGTGAGATCTAATCTAAACTTAGACTTGAGCCATTGCATTCTGGGAGTCACTGTTGGGAGAAGCCAGAACTCTAATTCTACAGAAGGCTTGCAGAGGCGTGCGCCAGTCAAGGACATTTTTGGAGAATAGAAAAGAAGCTGGCCTGAAACATCAGAGGAAGTGAGTCAGAGACTTGCCTCTGGAAGGAGCTAGTAGCCAGGAACTCTCTACATAACTACAGGTCCTGTGACTTTAACTCAGTGACAGAGCTTGGGGACAAAGGCCAAGTTTCACAGGGGAAGCCCACAGTCTTGTTTCAGTGCCTCCTTAAGACTTCTCAGTATGGAAACTGAAGGCCCTGCTGCAGTCACCTGCTACACTTGTGGGATGTTTGTCTTCTTGCCTGCGGATGTGGGGAACTACACCTGCACCAAGTGCAAGTTGGTAGCCCTCTTAAAAGAAAAAGTACAGCAGCTGGAGGCCCAGGTATCTGCACTTCAGCATCTTAGGGAGCAGGAGATTCTCATGAACAGAACAAACCGGAATGTCTTGGATGGGAAACACACAGAGGACGTTGCTGGGGTGGAGGCGGTCACTCCAAATACAGCAGAGGTAGATGCTTGGAGGAAGGTCACACACAGATGTAAGGAAACCAGGGAACGTTCTGTGAGTCGCTTGCAGCTACAGAATTGATTTGAATCTCTGTCTGTTATCAAGGATGATGAGGAAGAGTGGCAGGGACAGACATCAGGGACAGAGCAGGGGAGCCTGAGAATAGCACCAAAGGGAACAGCTGCTGCTAAGCCTCGGAGAAGGCATATGGTCGTGGTGGGAGATTCCTTGCTGAGGGGTACTGAAGCAGTGGTTTGTGGGCCTGACAAGATGTCTCAGGAGGAGCTGTCTCGCTGGGGCAAAGATCCATGATGACCAATACCTGACAAGATTCCATGAGGGGGGACTTCTGGCAAGGGATGGGTTGCATCTCACACCAGTTGGCAAAAACGTTTTTGCCAATAGTCTCAAAAATTTGATCAGGAGGGCTTTAAACTGAGTTATGTGGGGGAGGGAGACAGTATTCTGGAAAATAGTCAAATTGACATAGAGGGAAGAAGGCAAAAGTGCAAGGACCCAACAGTGGGAGGCAAAAAAATTTGCACAGGCAGCAAGTAAAAGGTCTTCGATGTCTCTACACTAATGCACAAAGCATGGGAAATAAACAGGATGAACTTGAACTCCTAGCACAACAAGGGAAATATGATATAATAGGCATCACTGAAACCTGATGGGATGAGTCTCATGATTGGAATGTAAGAGAAACTGGCCAAACAAGAAAGGAGGAGGAATAGCATTATATGTCAGGGACATTTACACCAGTGAAGAAATCCAGGACATCAGTACTGGAGGCCAAGTGGAGAGCATCTGGATAAAAATTAAAGGGGAAGGAAACACCAAGGATGTTACTGTGGGAGTCTACTACAGACCTCCAAGTCAGACGGAGGAATTGGATGATGCTTTTCTAGAACAGATGACCACACGATCAGAAAGGAGAGATGTAGTAGTGATGGGGGACTTCAACTATCTGGATATTTGCTGGAAGTCAAACTCAGCCAAATCCTCAAGGTCTAGAAAATTCCTCACTTGCCTCGAAGACAGTTTCATTGTCCAAAAGGTGGAAGAGGCAACAAGAGGATCAGCTATTTTAGATCTCATCTTAACCAACATGGATGAACCTAGTCAATGGGGTGCAAGTGGTTGGATCCTTAGGTGGGAGTGACCATGTTCTCCTGGAAAGGAGGAGCCAGGCATAGTCAGACACGAATTCTAGACTTTAGGAGAGCTGATTTAAATAAACCTAGAGAAATACTGGGGGGTGATCCCATGGTCAGGAATACTAAAAGGGAAGGGAGTTCAAGATGGATGGGAGTTTCTCAAAAAGGAGATACTGAAGGTGCAATTTCAAACAGTTCCAATGAGGAAGAAAAATGGAAGATGTCTCAAGAAGCCAGGATGGATGAGTAAGGAACTTTCAACTGAGATAAGTTTTAAACGGAACATGTATAAGAAATGGAAAAATGGGGAAATCACCAAAGAAAAATTCAAACAAATAGCCAGGACATGTGGGGATAAAGTCAGAAAAGCTAAAGAGCAGAATGAACTCAGGCTGGCTAGAGAGGTTAAGAACAATAAAAGGGTTTTTTGGATATGTCCGAAGCAAAAGGAAGAAGAAGGAAATGGTTGGGCCACTGCATGCAGAAGATGGCAAAATGCTCACAGGGGACAGAGAAAAGGCAGAATTACTCAACACCTTCTTTGCTTCAGTCTTCTCAGAAAAGGCAAAGGGTGCTCAACCTAAGGATAATGGAGCAGAAGACAGAATAGGGGAATTTCAGCACAGAATAAGTAAAGAGATAGTACAGGAATACATGGTTAATCTAAATGAATACAAGTCGTCAGGACCAGATGAACTACATCCTAGAGTATTAAAAGAACTGGCAAATGTAATATCGGAACCATTGGCAATAATCTTTGAGAACTCCTGGAGAACAGGAGAAGTCCCAGCAGACTGGAGGAGGGCAAACGTTATCCCCATCTTCAAAAAGGGGAAAAAAAGAGGATCCCAACAATTATCGTCCAGTTAGTCTGACATCAATACCAGGAAAGATTCTAGAGCAGATCATTAAACAGAGAGTCTGTGAACATTTAGAAGCCAATGCCATAATCACAAAAAGCCAACATGAGTTTCAGAGAAACAAGTCATGACAGACAAATCTGATCTCTTTTTTTGATAAAATTACCAGCTTGGTAGATGAAGGGAATGCTGTGGATATAGTATATCTTAATTTCAGTAAGGCCTTTGACAAGGTTCCCCATGATATTGTTTCAAACAAACTTATAAAATGTGGGCTAGACAAGTTAACTGTTACATGGATTTGTAATTGGTTGACCGGCCAAACCCAAAGGGTGCTCAACAATCGCTCTTTTTTATCCTGGAGAGAAGTGACCAGTGGGGTCCCACAGGGTTCTGTCCTTGGCCCAGTGCTATTCAATATCTTTATTAATGACTTGGATGTCAGAATTGGGGCCATACTTATCAAAATTGCAGATGACACCAAATTAGGAGGAGTAGCTAATACTCCAGAAGACAGGATCAAAATTCAAAATGACTTGAATAGACTAGAAAGCTGGGTCAAGGCTAACAAAATGAAATTCAACGCAGAAAAGTGTAAGGTACTGCACTTAGGGCAGAAAAGTTAAATGCACAGGTTTAAGATAGGGGAAATCTGGCTGAATGAAAGTAGGTGTGAAAGGGATCTAGGAGTCCAAGTAGACCATAAGCTGAACATGAGTCAACAGTGCGATGCAGCAGCTAAAAAGGTCAATGCTATTTTAGGCTGCATGAATAGAAATATAGCGTCTAGATCAAGGGAAGTAATAGTGCCGCTCTATTCTGCTTTGGTCAAGCCCCACCTGGAATACTGTGTCCAGTTCTGGGCACCACAATTCAAAAAAGATGTTGAAAAACTGGAGCGTGTCCAAAGGAGGGTGACTAAGATGGTAAAGGGTCTGGAAACCATACCCTATGACAACCACCTTAGGGAACTGGGAATGTTTAGCCTGGAGAAGAGAAGGTTGAGAGGTGATAGGATAGCTCTGTTTAAATATTTGAAGGGATGTCATATTGAGGAGGGAGAAAGCTTATTTTCTGCTGCTCCAGAGACTAGAACACGGAACAATGGATGCAAGCTACAGGAAAAGAGATTCCACCTCAACATTAGGAGGGACTTCCTGACAGTAAGGGCAGTTCGACAGTGGAACACACTTCCTCGGAGTGTAGTGGAGTCTCCTTCCTTGGAGTTCTTTAAGCAGAGGCTGGATGGCCATCTGTCGGGGATGCTTTGATTGGGAGTTCCTGCATGGCAGGGGTTTGGACTGGATGGCCCTTGTGGTCTCTTCCAACTCAATGATTCTATGATTCTATGATTCTATTACGTAGCAAATAGTCAAATCAGCTTGTGCCTTTTAAACAATTATTCATTTTATTACATTTAAATACAGATCCATCTTACCAAAAGATCAATAAAGACACATCTGAAAAAATAATGGAAGTATAAGATAAATCATCACTCATTACAAAGATTGCCATTCATTCTTAATAAAGCCATTCTGAATATTTTCTTTTTTTCCTTCCCTATTATTTTAACACAGCAAAATAAAAGATAGCCTCACAAACAAGCAAGTCTTTATTCACAGTCCAGCCAATTAAAATTTGCCCTGACCAATTAAAGATGACCTCCACCAATTAATAAATGAAATATCGAGTTGATTAATCTACTGTTGAAACCAATTAAAAGTGACAGTCGAACAGTACAATAGAAAAATGATAATCCAAGAACAACAGTCTCCCAAGCTCTTTCCTCAGTACTTTTGAAACTGCAAAATTACATAAAGTTGATTTGGCAAAATAATTGTATTGGAAATGAGCCAAACTTTAAATATTTATGTGAAGTTCTGTTTAAAAATTAAAACATATTGTGTTACACATTTTCAGTGCAATCCTCTTTCCAGCATCAGGATATTAGCAATAATCTATTAAAAGAAGAGCACCATGGGGAGCTGAACAGTAAGAAATGTCTTTCAAAAAGAACTTGGAAAAGTTATATTTGGACTTCTTGAGGGATAGCATGACAAAACAAGAACAATTAAAAAGAATCCTAAAAATTCTGGTGCATTTTTAAATCCCTTATGCCTTTCTCACTATTTATAACAACAACAAACAGCAATAATGCTGCCTTATATTTTTTGAGTGCAACATCACAGCAATGTTTCAACATAGGCTCATATTCAAAACATTTTGTCAAATGAAGTTTACATCTTTAAGCTGTTTCAGAAGCAGTATAAAACAAACTTGAAGACTGGCTGCATTAAAGTGATTTACTGTTTTAAAATGTGCTAAAACATAGTTCACTGGGTTAACACACAAGACCTAGAGGAATGAGGACTAACAAACACTTTTTATCTTTGTTACATACTTGATTTCATATACTTCTATCATAGACATTAGAGTTAGTGGAAAATTTCTAAATTATTTCACATAATTATTTCACATGAATTTCACATAGCCTATTAACCTTCATGTAGAAAACTAAAGAGATGGAACAGGTAACAGTCTCATCAATTCTGCCAGTAAAGAATAAAATACTACATAGGGACAGGAAGATACAAAAGGTGAATGCCTATATAGATGGTTTAGATGGGAGAGGTTTGGCTTCTGGGTCCATAGTCTTCACTTCTTAGGCAAAGACTACTGGCTACAGAGGGTCTGCACCTCATAAGACTAGGAAGAATGTTTTGAGTAGCAGAATGGCAGGCCTGTTCAAGAGGGCTTTAAACTAAATGCTTAAAGGGTTGGAGATGGAGATGAAGGCAATCTCTAAACACAATTGTAAGGGAAAAGCTGAGGGAGAGAATGGGACCCACAGAATAAGTCCCATTCCCCAGAGGGGGAAAAACAAAGCTTCAGATGTCTATACATCAATGCACAGAGTTTAGGCAACAACAAGATGAGCTTGGAGTCCTAGGAGTTTATCACACGATGGGTTTTGCAGCTCCAATCTGAAGTCACTCCTGGTCTACCAATGTGAATTCACGTTAAAATGGGATAGGTTTTCACACCTGATTGCTTCCTATGAGGGGTCATTCCAAGGCAGATCCAAAGTCAATCCAAAGTGACTCCTGATGTAGGTGAATTCGGTAAACAAGCAAATTCACAAAAATTGTTTCCAAATTCACTTCAATTTCAATCTGAATTGGTCTGGTGTGGAATGCAACTTTCCTTTGGTCCTGAACCCCTCCCCAAATCCCCAAGGTGGCAAATTTCCTATGGTGCTCTATTTGTGTCTGGCCCTCCTTCAAGAATGGGAAGGGAATGAGAATGACAGGGGCTCTGACATGGAGGTCCCCTTTGGATGTGTCTGCCAGGGGATTCCTCCTGGAGAGGAGGCTGCAATGGAGGATGGGTCCGGGGAAAGGAGGAGGAGGGTGTCTCACTTTCCATCCTTCCCAGCCCTGGCCCCACTCACAAACCCAGACACACACACACCAGGAGAGAGAGAGAGAGAGAGAGAAGGGCTGTTCCTGTGCTCTCTCTCTCTCACACACACACACACAAACACACACACACACACACAGAGCCTCTTCTCTTTGTTCCCCGATCCCCAGCATCCTTGACAAGGATAGAGATGGGGTGTTGGAGAGGGAAGCTCAGCCCAGGGAAAAAGAAAGAAAAGAAAGATAAAGGAAGCGAAATTTTAACAGTCTTGCTAAGCTTCTTGCTGGTCAGACTGGAAGAAGTGGCATTTTCCTTTCAACCTCCCTCCCTCTCTTCCTTGTTCTGGATTGTATTTGTTTTGAAGGCTGTGCCTCCCTACAGAACTAACATGCCCTCTTCCTTGCTTCGTCCTCTCTTTCCAAAGCCTGGGCGGACAGACTTTTTCATCATCATCATCATCATCATCATCACCACCACCACCACCATCATTATTCTTTTCCAAGTCCAACAAAACCAGGAAACCTCTGCTCTTCCTCCAAGTCCCTTTTCCTTCCCTTTCCCTTCCTACAATCTTATTTTTTCCTCAGGTATTATTATTATTATTATTATTATTATTATTATTATTATTAATTATTATTATTTTATTATTATTACCCCCTTTCCTGTGCCCCTCTTTTCCCTAGGTTGAATTTTGTTGGCTCTCTAAGAAGCAGCCTCTTTTCTTTTCTTTCTTTTTCCCCAACTCCCCCCTTTTTTTTCTCCCCCTCCCCCTGCGGTCAAATTTCTTTTAAAAAAAAACTATATTATACTGTATTATACTATACAACTATACTATACTATACGACTGCTGGGCATGGAAAGGAAAGCCAGACTGGAGGGGGAAGGGGGGGGATCGTTCACATTGTTCATGTGAAGCTAGCATTCACTTGAAAATGGACCCAGGAAGTGGCCCCCTTCTTCACCGGGAAGCATAAAAGTACTCAGTGAGTTGAGACCCCCAATGAGCATGCCCAAGGGTGCCAATTCAGATCCTTGAATCTGCATGGTATGTACCAGGGTGGTAATTTAATGTGCACTCACTCCACTTTGCCTGAGGAAAGACCACAATTTTGTCCTTCATGTGTGATAATCACATGAATTACCTTGGATTCGAATTGACTCTGCTTCCCCTTCACTTTGGAATGGCTTTGGATTGAAGTTCCAGTTTCACGTGTGATAAACTCCCTAGTGTGAGAAGGTAGATATGAATTTATATGCATAACAGAGACTTGGTGGGATGATTCCCATGACTGGAATATTGCAACTGTTTAAAAACTACACTCGTCCCTCCACATTCACTGGGGTTAGGGGCACAGGACCCACATGAATGAGGAAAACTGGAAGAGAAACAACTGAATGTTTATCTACCTTCTCACGAGGCACCACTGAACTATGTACCATTGCCAATATAGGCTTCGGGACTGAAAAAAAAAAAAACAGTTGCCAGTCCAACCTGGCAGAAGTTATGTGAGAGAAATCATATAAAGAAGATTCACAACAGGCCCTTCAGGTTCACACCTAGCTTTTCTTCCCTCCTGATCTGCAACTGCAATGTTAGCTGCATATTCCAGTGAATTTAAAACTGGCTCATAATTCCTGCTTTGCCCCCCATTTATTTCATTTTATTTACTATACAGACAAATATATTACAATACAAATACAGATACTCCAATTAACATAAATTTTAAAATAAGTTCTTACAAGATTGTAATCACCTGATTTGTCATAATTAATATACTTGGACTTTCTCCTACATAGAATATATACCTTCAGACTTTTATTCTTTTTTCCTTTTATTATTTTTCCTGTCTTAATTATGTTCTTTATTTTGATAATTTAATTCTCTATGAGTCTTATTTAGTTTTATCTTTGCCGGATATTATCAATCTTTCCTATGCTTGTCCATTTTTTAGCCCAGTATTTTTTCACTGGGGCCCATTCTTTTTCTATCTTATCTATTGCTTTCTCTTGTATTAAGGCTTTTAATATGTCCATTGCCTCTTTTAATTTTATTAGCCAATGGTATTCTCAGTACTTGGCAAAAAAATTCTACCTAATATTATCATATATAGTATTATTCTTCTATACTGTTTTTCTTCTCTCTTTTTTGTCTATATCATGTGTCAAATTTAACAAAAAGACTTCTGGACTAAATGGAATCTTTATCTGTAGAATTGATTCCTGTTTTCCAGTATTTCTTTGTAGTTTTACATTTCCACCACAAATGGTAGAAACAATTTGGTTTCCCTCTTTTATACATTGAATTAAGGCTAATTCAAGATAGGTACCAGTGATGCATCATTTTCATATAGTTTTCTTTATAATTTTGACACAACATAAATTTGTATGTGTCCAAGATTTTTCTCAATTTTCCAAATCAATGCTTCTACCAATATCGTGGGCCTATTTTACAATAATGTGTTTGACTGTTTCTGTTTCTAAATCTAGATTAATCAAAATTTTATAATATTTGGAAATGTGGTGCATCCCTTCATCATTAAGTATTCTATCTATCTCATCTTTCTCTTTTTCAAATCCTGTCTTCTTGTCCATTTTAAATATTTCCATTATCTGATCATATAAAAACCAGTTATTGATTGTTTCCTCATATCCTAGCTATTCTTTGGATTTTAGTTTGATTTCCTGTCTTTTCTTGTGTAAGAATGGCCTTATATGTTATCGACTGTTCATCTTTATTTCTACTTCTATACACAAATGCTTCTTGCATGAAAACTGACATGGGGATAACCCTATACAATTTCTTTTTAATCCTCATCCAAATTTTAAGCAATGCCCTACACAAATAATGGTTTTCAAAATCTTTGTTTTCCTTACCTTCCCATGTATGTATGCCATCCAATTCTGTTGATACCCTCAATATTCAATGCTCTTTCATCAGTTAACATTATCCATTCCCCCATCCATGTTAGGCAGCATGCATAATAATACTACTTAAAGTTTGGCATGGCACACACACCATTTGTTCTTAGTTTCAGATAAAATAGTCCACTTTATCCTTGCTTTTCCCCCTTCCCATAAAAATTTTGTCTGCTCCTTCTGCTATAATGCAAGACATTTCTCATTATGAATAATTTTGGAAAAGATACATTAATCTTGGAAGGTTATTCATTTTTAAAATGGATATCCTTTCTGACCATTATAGTGGACTTTTAGTCCATTTCTCAAAATCTTTTCTTATGTTCTTCCACACTTTGTTATAATTGTTCTCAAACTAGTCGGCATTTCGTTTCGTTAAATATATCCCTATGTATTTCACTTTTTTTTCTATTTTAAATTTTGTTTTCCCTTTCAATTCTTCTTCTTCCTTTCTGGTCATATTTTTAGTTACTATTGCTGTTTTATCTTTGTTTATGTTAAATCCAGACATTTTACCAAATTCTTGTAGTATTTCCAACAATTGTTCAATACACTTTAGTGGATCTTCTAAAAAGCAAACCAAGTCATCTGCAAAGGCTTTTACTGTAACCTTTAAATTTGATTCCCGGTATCTCTTGCTTGTTTCTTGTCTTGCTGAATAATACTTCTAGGGAGATGATACACAGTAAAGGTGATAAGGGACAGCCCTGTCTTGTCCCTTTCTCAATTTTAATATATGATTATTTGAGTTCATTGTTCTTTATATATTGCTTCTATCCAGTTTTCAAATCTTCTTGTCATATTCATCCTGTTAATTACTTCTTCCATGAAGAGCCAGCTCACATTATCAAAAGCCTTCTCGGCATCCATTAAAGATAATTGCTAGCTTCTTCTCATTATGTTGTTTGAAGTATTCTCTGATGTTGAGGACCGTCCTTAAATTGTTTTTTACATACTCTTTTGGAGGAAATCCACTTTGATCTTCGTGGATTTTCTGAAGTAGAAAGATGACACTCCGTCAGATCCATTTTTCTATTTTTCATTCTCTTGCTAGTGTCTCATATTTCTTTGACGGTTACATCTTGATTCAGATATTTTCTTTGCCCTTTACTAAACTGTGTTGTTGTTTGCTCATCCATATACTTTTTAATCTTTCTTTTCTCTTTCTTTTCTTCTTTCTCATGTTTGTAAAGGTTTTCAAAATATCTTATGTCCTTTTCCCTAATTCTTATTTCTTATAAACATGTAATGTCATTTCAGTTTCTCCAAGTAGCGAAATATAAAGTTACACTTGCATTTAGACCTTTCACATTCCAAGATGTAATTTTAATCATTTTGTTCCTTTATTTTTTTCATCCCCTTCCTCCCCTTTATTTATTTATTTATTTAGTCTTACATTTCTTCTGTGTTAGAGTTTTCTTGCTTGTTGCCTTCTCCTTTCTCCTCTCTTTCACTTTCTTCCTCTAATTCCATATCCGAGTTTCTTATAATTATTGTCCTCCTGATTTTCCTTTTCCTTCCATTTCTGTTTTGTAGGTTTTTTTGGTGTATTTTCATCTTGTTCCTCTTCTTTGTATTTTGAATTATTTTTGCTATCCTGTTGATAATTTGTCTTTTCTTCATTTTTTTCTTTACTGTTCTTGCTTAGCTTCGTTTCCATCTCTTTTGCTTTTACCAATTTGTCGATCTTGAACCTATTTTGTTTGTAAGTACTAGTCAATCCTTCTATCCTTTCCCATCTAAAATCTATTTTAATGTTTTTAAGATCTGTGTGAAAAGCTTGTATTTCTGCCTTTCTGACATGATTTGGTATGGAATATCTTTAAAGATTTCATTTTCTTTATTCTCAATCACAAGTTCAGTGTCATAACTTTTTTGGACTATTAAGAGACAGTACAGACAGGCAGCTAGAAGCCACCCCTGTAAGCCCCGGGTCTGTGCTGCAGAATCCACATGCTGCTGCACAGGTGTGCTCTCTAAAAGGAGCCACTCTAGGTGGCTCCTTTTTTGATGTGTCATAAGGGCTGTGATGCAGCCCTATGATGCCTCTTCCACCCAGAGGCGTGTGGGCACTCAGGTGCCCATACATCATGAGGCTGCACCCCATGTGGATGGGGATGTAGCCTTGTGACATAAGTGTGGCAATATTAGGGCTCGGCACATATGGATGCTGAGCACCATCAAGCCCTAATAGCACCACTAATGGCTTGTCTGTACCAGGTCTAAGTCTCTAGTCCTTGCTCTTGTCAAACATAACACTATATCTCTTGCAGATTTATTTTTGACTTTAGTGTATTTTGAATTCACTTTGAAAATTTTATCTGTTTCTATCTCCAACCTTTCCTGGGAAAAACCTATGTAGTCAGCCAGCACACCCATTATCCTTGAGTATAGTTTTTCATTGATTCTTTCTGGTATTTCTCTTAGCTTAATCTGTCTCTGCATCACAGTCATTTGAAAGTTCCAGCATTTTTTGTTGTTCCTATTTCTGTGTTAATTCTGTTGTTGTCTTTTTCAAATGTAGTGTTTTATCTTTGATCTCCTCTAAATCTTTCTGTGTTTCTTTTATCTCAGATGATATTTTTTTCAATCTTTTTACCCAAAATTGTTCAATTCCTTTTTCAAGTCATTTCTTGTTTCTATCCTTGTTCCCTTAATCTCCTGTTCAAATGTCTGTGAACATTTAGAAGGCAATGCCATAATCACAAAAAGCCAACATGGGTTTCACAGAAACAAGTCATGCCAGAGAAATCTGATCTCTTATTTTGATAAAATTACCAGTTTGGTAGATGAAGGGAATGCTGAGGCCTTAGACAAGGTTCCCCATGACATTCTTGCAAACAAGCTTGTAAAATGTGGGCTAGACAAGGTAACTGTTACATGGATTTGTAACTGGTTGACTGGCCAAACTCAAAAGGTGCTCAACAATGGCTCCTTTTCAGCCTGGAAAGAAGTGACAAGTGGGGTGCCACAGGGCTCTGTCCTGGGCCCAGTCCTATTCAACATCTTTATTAATGACTTGGATGACATAATTGGGGGCATACTTATCAAATTTGCAGATGACACCAAATTAGGAGGAGTAGCCAATACTCCAGAAGACAGGGTCAAAATTCAAAATGACCTGAATAGACTAGAAAGCTGGGCCAATGCTAACAAAATGAAATTCAATGCAGAGAAATGTAAGGTACTGCACTTAGGGTGCAAAAATGAAATGCACAGATATAGGATGGGGGACATCTGGCTGAATGAAACTATGTCTGAAAGGGATCTAGGAGTCCAAGTAGACCATAAGTTGAACATGAGTCAACAGTGCGAAGCGACAGCTAAAAAGGCCGATGCTATTTTAGGCTGCATGAATAGAAGTATAGCGTCTAGATCAAGGGAAGCAATAGTGCCGCTCTATTCTGCTTTGGTCAGGCCCCACCTGGAATACTGTGTTCAGTTCTGGGCACCACAATTCAAAAAGGATGTGGAGAAACTGGAGCATGTCCAAAGGAGGGCAACGAAGATGGTGAAGGGTCTGGAAACCATGCCCTATGAGGAACGCCTTAGGGAACTGGGGATGTTTAGCCTAGAGAAGAGAAGGCTGAGAGGTGATATGATAGCTCTGTTCAAATATCTGAAGGGATGTCATATTGAGGAGGGAGCAAGCTTGTTTTCTGCTGCTCCAGATACTAGAACGCGGAACAATGGATGCAAACTGCAGGAAAAAAGATTCCACCTCAACATTAGGAGGGACTTCCTGACAGTAAGGGCTGTTCGACAGTGGAACACACTCCCTCGTAGTGTAGTGGAGTCTCCGTCCTTGGAGGTCTTTAAGCAGAGGCTGGATGGCCATCTGTCGGGGATGCTTTGACTGGGAGTTCCTGCATGGCAGGGGTTTGGACTGGATGGCCCTTGTGGTCTCTTCCAACTCAATGATTCTATGATTCTATGATTCTATTACGTAGCAGAGGAGAAACAGGAAGATGAGATACAGAGGGAAGGAGAGGAAAAACAGCTGAGGTGGCAGAGAAGAAACAGAAAGCTGAGAGGCTGAACTTTTACCTAGGTAGTAATCCCTGAATCCCAAGGAAGGAAGGGAGCAAAATAAACTAAAACAGACCAAAGTAGTAGTGAGAGAAATACAGTAGCCCCTCCTAACTTGCAATGGATATGTTCCAGACCCCCCCCCCCCCCCACAAAAATGGTGACTCGCATTATTTGAGTCCCATTGAAAATAATGACATAAATAATAATTATTATACTAAATATATCCCGCCCTTCTGGGTAAGCAATCGGGGCGGGGTACAACATTTAAAAGCAATTACAATTAAAATGTAACAATTCAGTTTTCCTTCCCACTCCTTAAAAATAAATTAAACTATATAAGATATAAAAATACTAAAACAGAGCCATCACAATTAAAACATTAAAACAATGGAAAGCTCTAATTAAAAATGATGGGCAGCCTCGACAATATCAGATATCCCAGTGGAAGAGGCAAGAGGGACAGTAGTTAGCAGAAAGGTTAATCATTGTCTGGGAAGGTCTGCCGGAAGAGATGCATCTTGGCGACCTTCTTGAAGCCCTCCAGGGTTGTAATAAGGCGCATCTCATCCAGCAGGCCATTCCATAGCCTGGGACTGACAACAGAAAAGGCCCTCTGGGAGGTCTGTGCCAACCTAGTTTTCTTAGGTTGTAATAGGTTTCTCCCAGAGGATCGGAGCGTACGAGGGGGCTCATATAGGAAGAGGTGGTCCCTAAGATAGGTTGGACCCAAGCCATGGAGGGCTTTAAAGGTCAAAACCAACACCTTGTACTGTGCCTGGAAGTTGATTGGCAGACATGTGCACCCAAGCCACCATTTTACCCCTCCCCACTTGTCCCTCCCAGAAAGAGAGAGACCATAGACTCCAAGTGTGTGAAAAGGGAGTGACAAGTGTAAAACTAATAATAATAATAATAAATTTTATTTATATTTCCCGCCTCTCCCTGAGGATCGAGGTGGGATTACAACATGAAAAGGAACAATATAAAATATGACCACAATATAAAAACAGTATAAAAAACAGTATAAAAATCTAAGCAATAAAATAATTAAATTACTACTCACTAAAATGACCCTCGTTGTCTGTATCCATGCCATCATAATTCTTATATTCTCATAGGTGATCTGGTGGGAAGGCTCGCCAGAAGAGATCAGTCTTAAGTGCCTTCTTAAAAGTTTCCAAGAAGGTACTAAGATGGATCTCTTCTGGGAGGTCATTCCATAACCTTGGGGTTGTGGTGGTCCAGGCTTTCTAGGAAGTTTTAGTCAATCTTGTTTTTGTATATTCTAATAATTTCTTCCCTGACATCCTGAGAGTGTGGAGCAGATTGTGTAGGGAGAGGCGTTCCCTCAAGTAACTTGGGCCCGAGCCATATAGGGCTTTATAGGTAATAACCAACATGTATTGTGCCTGGAAGCTGATTGGCAGCCAATGAAGAGATTTCAAAATGGTCAGATCTAGATGTTCCTGTGACCAATCTAGCTGCTGCATTTTGGATCAATTGAAGCTTCCAAACCTGATACAAAGGTATCCCCATGTACAGTGCATTACAGAAATCTAAATGGGAGGTTACTAATGCATGTACCACTGCTTCTAGGTCCTTCTGGGCCAGGTAGGGGCACAGTTGGCATATCAACTGAAGTTGGTACCAAGCACTCCTGTCTGTCGCCTCCACCTGAGATGACAGCTGTGGAGACAAGTCCAGGAGCACTCACAAACTGCAAACCTCATTCTTTAAGGGAAGTGTGACCCCATCCAGGACTGGTTGACAAATATCCCTCCCCAGGCCAGGGTTACCTATCATGAGTACCTTCATTTTCTCTGGATTCAGCTTGAACTTGTTTTCCCTCATCCAGCCCATTACCGACTCAAGGCAGACGTTTAGAGGGGAGATGCCATCCTTGGTCACTGCTACAGTCAGAGGCATAGAGAAATAGATTTGGGAGTCATCAGCGTACTGATAACACTGAGCCCCATGTCTCTGGATGATCTCTCCCAGCAGCTTCGTGTAAATATTAAACAGCATGCGGGACAGAATGGCACCCTGAGGGACACAAGATACCAGCTCTCTTTTACAAGAGCAGCTGTTCCCCAGCTTCACCATCTGGAATCTGCCCAAGAGGTAGGACCGGAACCACTGGAACTCTGTGCCCCCGATGCCTAACTCTCTCAGGCATTCCAGAAGGATACCATGGTCAACGGTATTGAATGCCGCTGAGATGTCCAAGAGCACCAACAGGGTCACACTTCTCCTGTTCATGCCCAGATGAAGATCATCGACCAAAGCGACCATGGCAGTCTCAATTTCGTAGCCCGACCTGAAGACAGTTTGAAATCGGTCTAGATAATCGGCTTTATCCAAGATGGCTTGGAGTTGGAAGGCAACTGCCCTCTCGATTACCTTGCTCAGAAATGGAAATAAGGACACTGGCCTGTAGTTGTTCCTTATCAGGGGGTCTAGGGAGGTTTTTTTCAGTAGTCGTTTCACTACAGCTTGTTTAAGCTTAGCTGGAAATTTACCTTCCCTAAGGGATGTGTTAATTATAAGTTGGAGTAAAGATGTTACTGCATCCCCTCCCTGAACAGTCAGCAAGGATGGGCAAGGATCAAGGGGGCATGTCATCTTCCAATCACATCCAAGGAGCTTGTCCACTTCATCGGTACTTGCAAGCTTAAAATGATCCAGTCTAACACAGTTCGCGGAGTCATTAGACACCTCTCTTACAGAGCCTGTTGAATTATTGGCATCAAGATCGGCCCTTATCTGAGAGATTTTATCAGCAAAAAAGTCATTAAGCGCATCACAACAGGCTACAGTTGGTGCTAATAAGGGGTTCATTGTGGGAGGCAGCTGTGTTAGTTCTGTAACCACCCTGAACAGCTCTCCTGCACATGACTCTGCTGATTGAATTCGTGTAGCATAGAACATATTCTTTGCTACATCGATTGCCACTCCGTAGGAGCGAAGGAGGTCGCTAAGGAGTGAATTGTCAGATAAGCATCGGTGTTTCCGCTATTTGCGCTCTAGTCGTTGTGCAGCCCACTTCATTTTCCAAAGATCTTGGTTGTACCATGGTTTCTTGTTAGAAGCGGGTCGTAAAGGACACTCGGGAGCAATAATGTCTAAAGCCCTGGTAAGATCATTATCCCAGGTATCAACCAGAGCTTCAATGGAATCGCCATCATTCCCAACCATATATCCCTCTAGGGCTTCCTGGAACCTTTTGGGTTCCATCAACCTTCAAGGGTGGACCATTCTAATAGGTCCTCTACCCCCGAGGGGTATGTGGGTAGTAACTTTCAGTAAGATCTGTACATGGTTATGTATACTGAAGATTGTCCCCCATTTATTCAGAGCGCTTGCTATTTCCCCTTGCAAATATTGCATGAAGATTCAGTCATTTAAACATTAATTGATTGTTGTTGTTTTTAAAAAGTCACATACACAGTTTAGAGGTGGTTGCTAGATTGAGCTAGGCATAGGGAGGTGAGATGGCTTCATTATGTTAAGAGAAGTAGCTAATCACTACCCACCTAACAGCTGGCTTTTACAGCTGTCATCCAATGCAAGTAGTTTCATAACTCAGCTTTGGAAATGAAAAGTGCAGTTAAATTAAATGCTCCGAAACTGGTCCTACTGCTATAGTGGAACTATAGGATATCATCCATTGGATCTCAAAGAAAACTTTGAAATCAAAGAAAAGTACAGAAGGCAAATAGAAACACAATGCAGAAATATGTTTGCATTTCTCTTATTACATTTTTTGTTGTTGGCTCCTACCTGTGGGTCAGAAAGCCGAGACAAGTCAGGGTACAAGTAGAATTTTATCCCTTCAGAAGCTCCAGGAAGCGTTACTCCTCGAATCAGCAGAATCAGAAGCATGATGTAAGGAAACGTAGCAGTTACATACACAACCTTAAAAGAAAAGAAAATGAAGTTACGATACATTATAGCAAGTTGTTGTTGTTGTTGTTGTTGTTGTTGTTATTTCTTACCCAACTCTCCCCATGGATTAAGGCAGGGAACAACAACAAATCAACAATTAACAAAATCAATTAAACATATTAATTAAAACAGCTTAAAAGAACAATTAAAACATCTTAAAACAGTCTACATTTACAATTCAACATCTTAATACACAATTTAAAATTATCTGGATAAGCCTGCCAGAAGAGACTGGTCTTCAATGTTGTATTAAATTTGGACAGCAAATTCAGCTGCTGAATCTCTTCCGGCAGGTAGTTCCACAGTCTGGTGGCAGTCGAAGAAGACGTCCTCTGGCAGACAGTACCCAACCTAGTCCTGGCTGACAGGAGTAGATGTCCACCTGAGGACCTGAGCATATGTAGTAGATTATGTGGGAGGAAGTGATCCTGTAGGTAAACTGGATCCAAACCATGTAGGTCTTACCTACAGGAAACTAATTGGCAGCCAGTGGAGTGATTTTACTGGATGTCCCAGTAATCAATCTGGCTGCCATGTTTTGAACTAACTGAAGCTTCCGAATTTAGTACAGAGATAGCCCCAATGTACAGAGCATTGGAAAAGTCCAGCCTTGTGGTTACCAGCAAGTGCATTACCATCTTTAGGTCTCCCAGCTCTAGGCAGAGGTGCAGCTGGTGTAACAGCTGAAACTGATAGTAAGCACTCCTGGCCATTGCATCTATTTGAACTATCATTTGGAGCAACAGATCCAGAAGCGCTCCCAAACTGAGAAGACCATCCTTCATGGAGAGTGTAACCACATCCAGAATTAGTTAACACACCTCCAAACCCAAGTGAGGACCCTTGAAAGTAAGCACATCTATCTTGTCTGGATTCAGCTTCAGTTTGTTTTTCCTCATCCAGCCCATTACGTCCTCTAGGCATTCATTCAGAGGAGACACACTATCCTTAGCTAAGGCTGTATTTGAAGGCATACTTGGGTGTCATCTGCATATTGATAGCACTTGCCTCATGCCTTCAGATGATCTCTCCCAGTGGTTTCATGTAGATGTTGATTGGCATTGGGGACAGGATGTCACCTTGTGGTATTTCTTATAACAGCTCCTTTTTTGAGTAGCAGCTATCCCACAACACCATAATCTAGAACCTGCCTGAGACAGGAGCAGAACCACTGAAGCACAGTGCCTGTAGTTTCCAAATCCCCTAGGCATTCCAGAAGGATAGCATGGTCAATTGTACTGAATGCTGCTGTGAGAGGTTCAGAAGCACCAGCAGGGCATCTGCCCTCTCAATTATTTTGCCCAGAAAAGGGAGATTTTAATCTAGTCCATAGTTGTTTAAATCCAGAGAGCTTTTTAAGAAGTGGCCATACCACCATGGATTAATAATAATTTGGAATTGGAATTTAATTGCATCTCCCCTCTGGACGACCAGACAAGAAGGACAGGGATAGAGAGGACAAGTTGACTTCCTTACTTGCCCCAGTAGCTTGTCCACATTGGCAGTGCTCACCAGTTGAAACTGAAATTAAAAGTTACAGCTTGTCTTTCAAAAATATGAAACAGCAACAACAATACATTTTATTTCTTTTCCTCCTCTCTTCCAGGCTCAAAGTTCTTGAAGGGAAGTTAGTGTAGGGGTGGAAGGGTAGTAGTGGAAGGTGATAGTAATGAAGAATTTTCTATAAACATCAACAATTAACTCTTTAGGTAAATCTTGTTAGTAATGCCAGCAAACCACTTCTGAATGTCTTATAATTTTAAACTTAATGAAGAGAAAATCCAGAATACTCTTAGAAACTGATGATACCATAGATTGCAGACAACTTGATAGCACATATAACAAAAACTGATATTTTGCAATTGTAGATGTTTCACATTCTCATACTGACTTGCATTATATTTATTTGCATTTTCTTTTTCATATTAATTATGTCATATACCTTTGTTAGTCACTTCAAGAATTTAAATGGCAATCTTTCCTAGCCCTTCCTTCAAATACCATAAACTGAACCAGGGTCCACAAAACTTCCTCAAAGTTGGTTCTGACAAATCACTAGTTATTGGCCTCTGGGTGAATATAATTGTTCTTGTAGATGTGTGCCTTCAACTCATTTTTTTTTTTTTTAACTTACGGTGACCTATCACCCAGAGTTTTCTTGGCAAGATTTGTTCAGAAGGGGTTTGCCTTTGCCTTCCCCCGAGGCTAACAGTGTGACTTGTCCAATATCACTCAGTGAGTTTCCATGGCTGAGTGGGAATTCAAACCCTGATCTCCAGAGTTGTTGTCCAGTACTCAAACCACTACACCATGATGGCTCTATGAAAAATATATCACAGGCGAGATAAAATATTGATGTACACTTGGCCCTCCACATTTGCAGCTTCAACTCTTGCCGGTTTTATTATTTGCAGTTTTGAATCATATGTTCTCTCTAGGAATCTCTAGGTCTTCTAGTGCAACTCTACCAGAAGTTGACCATACAGTTGTGATGGAGAGCCTAGAGGTTCCTAGAGAAAACATTTCTCTAGACATCTGTAGGTTCTCCACCATGATTTTATGATCAGCTTCTGACAGATGTTGACCACAGAGTTGCACTGGATGATCTGGATACTTCTAGAGAAGTGTTCTCTGAGGGGAAGAAAGTATTTTTATATTTATAGTTTTTCCACATTCAAAGGGGTCTTCACCCCTATCCTCAGCAAATATGGACGGACTACTTTATATCGATTTTGATGAAGTATTATGTACAAAGAGTATGCTGATTAAATAGAGTTTGTACATACTCTTGGAATGAAGTAATTCTCACTTTTTAAGCCTACTCTGGAGGTTTTTTTTTGGGGGGGGGGGGGGGTTGAACTGACAAACACATTAACAAAAAGAAGTAAATATATCTACCATGCAACTACCTTTGTGAACTGCAGAGAAGTTTCAACCAATACAGAATTCAGCTGCTACAATTGTGGCATATTTGCCCAAATAGATATTTTACATAATTTCTTTCTTTCAGTATTCCACTTGCCTCCCAGTGCAGAAGCCAAGGCAGTTTCCAGCACAGATTAAAACAGAACACATACCGGTAGATTAAAAGAGAATATAGCTAAAATCAATAATCATATTAAGAAACTGCATCAAGTATAGTGTCTAGATCAAGGGAAGTAACAGTGCCACTCTATTCTGCTTTGGTCAGGCCCCACCTGGAATACTGTGTCCAGAAGAGAAGGTTAAGAGGGGGTTGGACTGAATAGCCCTTGTGGTCACTTCCAACTCTATGATTCTATGATTCTATAAACCCACTGGGTAACCTTGGGCAAGTCACATGCTCTCAGCCTCAGAGGAACCCTTTCTGAAAGAATTCTACCAAGAAAGCTCTGTGATAGGTTCACCCTAATGTTACCATATTAGAAATGATTTGAAGACACACAACAACAATGACAAGAAGAGCTAAAAAGTTGTGTGAATAAAATGTAAGAGTGCATGTGTCCACCTAACCTTCCTTGGAAGTAAGCTTCAGTGGAACTGAAAGAAAGCCTCCACCATAGATCTCAAATTGCAGACAGGTGAGCCTTAGACTTAGACTTAGGTCTAAGCTTTTTAGCTCATAACCAACACACTGAAATGTGCTCACAACCAGACTGGTAGCCAGAGATCTGCTGGAATATGTAAGTTAAACAAACAGCTTCATTTATATACCGCTTCATAGAATCACAGAGTTGGAAGAGACCACAAGGGCCATCCAGTCCAACCCCCTGCCATGCAGGAACTCTCCATCAAAGCATCCCCGACAGATGGCCATCCAGCCTCTGCTTAAAGACCTCTAAAGAAGGAGACTCCACCACACTCCAAGGGAGCGTGTTCCACTGTCGAACTGCCCTTACTGTCAGGAAGTTCTACCTAATGTTGAGGTGAAATCTCTTTTCCTGGAGTTTGCATCCATTGTTCCGGGCCCTGGTCTCTGGAGCAGCAGAAAACAAGCTTGCTCCCTCCTCAATGTGACATCCCTTCAAGTATTTAAACAGGGCTATCATATCACCTCTTAACCTTCTCTTCTCTAGGCTGAACATCCCCAGTTCCCTAAGGCATTCCTCATAGGGCATGGTTTCCAGACCCTTCACCATTTTAGTTGCCCTCCTTTGGACATGCTCCAGTTTCTCTACATCCTTTTCGAATTGTGGTGCCCAGAACTGGACACAGTATTCCAAGTGAGGCCTGACCAAAGCAGAATAGAGGGGCACTATTACTTCCCTTGATCTAGACACTATACTTCTATTGATGCAGCCTAAAATTGCATTGGCCTTTTTAGCTGCTGCATCGCAATGTTGACTCATGCTCAACTTGTGGTCTACTTGGACTCCTAGATCCTTTTCTCATGTTGTCTCATTCAGCCAGGTATCCACCATCCTATATCTGTGCATTTCATTTTTCCTCCCTAAGTGCAGAACCTTACATTTGTCTGTGTTAAATTTCATTTTGTTAGCTTTGGCTTCTAGTCTATTCAGGTTATTTTGAATTTTGATCCTGTCCTCTGGGGTATTAGCTACTCCTCCTAATTTTGTGTCGTCTGCAAATTTGATAACTAGGCCCTCAATAATTTCATCCAAGTCATTAATAAAGATATTGAATAGCACTGGGCCCAGGACAGAACCTTGTGGCACCCCACTGGTCACTTCTCTCCAGGATGAAAAGGAACCATTGTTGAGCACCCTTTATATACCGCTTCATACAGCCTAAGGAGTGTCTAAGCAGTTTACAACTATAAGCTACTTGCCCCCAACAATCTGGGTACTCATTTTACCAATCTCGGAAGGATGCAAGCCTGAGTTGAGCTTGAGCCCTTTTGTTGGTCTTGAACTCGCAACCTTATGGTTTTGAGTGAGTGGCTGCAGTACAGGCATTTAACCACTGCACCACAAGGGCTCCTTAAATGTAGAATCATAGAATCATAGAATCATAGAGTTGGAAGAGACCACAAGGGCCATCCAGTCCAACCCCCTGCCATGCAGGAACTCCAAGTCAAAGCATCCCTGACAGATGGCCATCCAGCCTCTGCTTAAAGACCCCTAAGGAAGGAGACTCCACTACACTCCGAGGGAGTGTGTTCCACTGTCGAACAGCCCTGTCAGGAAGTTCCTCCTAATGTTGAGGTGGAATCTCTTTTCCTGCAGTTTGCATCCATTGTTTCGCGTTCTAGTCTCTGCAGCAGCAGAAAACAAGCTTTCTCCCTCCTCAATATGACATCCCTTCAAATATTTAAACAGGGCTATCATATCACCTCTTAACCTTCTCTTCTCCAGGCTAAACATCCCCAGCTCCCTAAGGCGTTCTTCATAGGGCAAGGTTTCCAGACCCTTCACCATCTTAGTTGCCCTCCTTTGGACATGCTCCAGTTTCTCCACATCTTTTTTGAATTGTGGTGCCCAGAACTGGACACAGTATTCCAGGTGGGGCCTGACCAAAGCAGAATAGAGTGGCACTATAACTTCCCTTGATCTAGAAACTATACTTCTATTGATGCAGCCTAAAATTGCATTGGCTTTTTTAGCTGCCGCATCACACTGTTGACTCATGTTCAGCTTATGGTCTACTTGGACTCCCAGATCCCTTTCACATGTGGTCTCATTCAGCCAGGTGTCCCCCATCCTATATCTGCGCATTTCATTTTTCCGCCCTAAGTGCAGAACCTTACATTTCTCTGCGTTGAATTTCATCTTGTTAGCATTGGCCCAGCTTTCTAGTCTATTCAGGTCATTTTGAATTTTGATCCTGTCCTCTGGGGTATTAGCTACTCCTCCCAGTTTAGTGTCATCTGCAAATTTGATAAGTATGCCCCCAATTCTGTCATCCAAATCGTTAATAAAGATGTTGAATAGCACTGGGCCCAGGACAGAGCCCTGTGGGACCCCACTGGTCACTTCTTTCCAGGATGAAAAGGAGCCATTGTTGAGCACCCTTTGAGTTCGGCCAGTCAACCAATTACAAATCCATGTAACAGTTAACTTGTCTATCCCACATTTTGCAAGCTTGTTTGCAAGAATGTCATGGGGAACCTTGTCAAAGGCCTTACTGAAATCGAGGTATACTATATCCACAGCATTCCCTTCATCTACCAAGCTGGTAATTTTATCAAAAAAAGAGATCAGGTTCGTTTGGCATGACTTGTTTCTCTGAAACCCATGTTGGCTTTTTGTGATTATGGCATTGGCCTCTAAGTGTTCACAGACTCTCTGCTTAATGATCTGCTCTAGAACCTTTCCTGGAATTGATGTCAGACTAACTGGACGATAATTGTTGGGATCCTCTTTTTTCCCCTTTTTGAAGATGGGGACAACGTTTGCCCTCCTCCAGTCTGCTGGGACTTCTCCTGTTCTCCAGGAGTTCTCAAAGATTATTGCCAATGGCTCTGATATTACATTTGCCAGTTCTTTTAATACCCTTGGATGTAGTTCATCTGGTCCTGGAGATTTATATTCATTTAGGTTAACCAGGTATTCCTGTACTACCTCTTTACTTATTCTGTGCTGAATTTCCTCTATTCTGTCTCCTGTTCCATTATCCTTAGATTGAGCACCCTTTGCCTTTTCTGAGAAGACTGAAGCAAAGAAGGTGTTGAGTAATTCTGCCTTTTCTCTGTCCCCTGTGAGCATTTTGCCATCTTCTGCACGCAGTGGCCCCACTGTTTCCTTCTTCTTCCTTTTGCTGCGGACATATCCAAAAAAGCCCTTTTTATTGTTCTTAACCTCTCTAGCAAGCCTGAGTTCATTCTGCGCTTTAGCTTTTCTGACTTTACCCCTACATGTGCTGGCTATTTGTTTGAATTCCTCTTTCGTGATTTCTCCATTTTTCCATTTCTTATACATGTTCCGTTTAAAACTTATCTCATTTGAAAGTTCCTTAGTCATCCATCCTGGCTTCTTGAGACATCTTCCATTTTTCTTCCTCATTGGAACTGTTTGAAATTGTGCCTTCAATATCTCCCTTTTGAGAAACTCCCATCCGTCTTGAACTCCCTTTTCTTTTAGTATTCCTGACCATGGGATCACTCCCAGTATTTCTCTAAGTTTATTGAAATTAGCTCTCCTAAAGTCTAGAGTGCGTGTCTGACTATGCCTAGCTTCTCCCTTCCACTGTATTACAAACTCCAGGAGAACATGGTCACTTCCACCTAAGGATCCGACCACTTGCACCCCATCAACTAGGTCTTCCCTGTTGGTTAAGATCAGATCTAAAATGGCTGATCCCCTTGTTGCCTCTTCCACCTTTTGGACAATGAAATTGTCTTCCAGGCGAGTGAGGAATTTGCTAGACTTTGAGGATTTGGCTGAGTTTGACTTCCAGCAAATATCAGGATAGTTGAAGTCACCCATCACTACTACATCTCTCTTTTCTGAATATGTGATTATCTGTTCTAGAAAGGCATCATCCAATTCCTCTGCCTGAGTCGGGGGTCTGTAGTAGACTCCCACAGTAACATCCCTGTTATTTCCCTCTCCTTTAATTTTTATCCAGATGCTCTCCACCTGGCTTCCAGTATTGACTTCCTGCATCTCTTCACTGGTGTAAATATCCCTGACATATAATGCTATTCCTCCTCCTTTCCTGCTTGGCCTGTTTCTCTTAAAAAGGTTATACCCCTCTATTTCTACATTCCAATCATGAGACTCATCCCACCAGTATGTATGTTACATGTCCTACTGACCAGCCACTGTCAACTGTCTGGGTCCAGCAACTTGGACCTCTTGTAGTTTCTGTTTTCCAAAGATTGGCTCATATAGGTTTTGTTGCAGTAATCCAAATGAGATATATTTCTAAGGCATATGATCACCTTAGTCAGACAGAGCCTAAAGATGAGACATTTTTTAGGAACAAAGACAACTGATGCCCAGACTTTAACTGTACAAATGCACTCTTGGCCACTATAACAACCTAAGTTTCTATACTCAGATTTGACTCTAAGCATACACCCAAACTGCAACCCTGTGTCTTCAGGGGGGATGCAACAACAACAACAACAACAACAATAATAATAGTTTGTTTATATTTCCCGCCTCTTGGATGGTTCGAGGCGGGATTACATCAGTAAAAATGACACACTACAGATACAAATTACAATCAATAAAATACTAAAACAGTAAAACTAGGCTACATGCATTATTAATGCAACAAAATTAGAGAACCATAGCATAATCATACAATCGAAGTCCAGGGGGTCTAGGAATAATCATCATAGTCTTTTATATATTATTGGATGGGTAAGCCCTCCAGAAGAGATCCATCTTAAGTGTCTTCTTGAAGGCATCTAGAGTATTAATAAGACAGATCTCTTCCGGTAGGTTATTCCACAGTTTGGGTGCCATGGCAGTGAATGCTCTTTGGGAATCGTTATGATATGCAAGTAGATTTTTCTACTTGATGTTCTGATGTTCTGAGTGTGCGGGGCGGATTGTGTAGGGAGAGGCATTCCCACAAGTAACTGGGGCCTGAGCCATGTAGGGCTTTAAAGGTGATAACCAACATCTTACACTGAGCCCAGAAGCTAATCAGCAGCCAATGAAATAAATAAATAAATAAATAAAACTTTTATTTATACTCCACTTTTTGCTGTAGCAATGAAGAGATTTTAAAACAGGTGTTATATAGAATCATAGGGGCTTTTTACATTGGCAAGAAAGTGTGACATGAAGTTGCACTTTCCTTAATGCTTAGCAGCTAGACAGCAAGCCCCAGGTGTGCATTTAAAAAGTACAGGGCAGCTAGACTGAGATTTTTTCTGTGGCTCAGCAACTATATGGGAAGCTGTCAAAACGCTACAAACACAGGCGGAGCAGCTACATGGGCGGCAAGGAACGTGGCTTTTAGCCGCGCTTTAAACATTTTTTTCCCTTGCTGGCTGCGAATTGCGCAATTGCGCAGGTACACCATACAGTCGGAGCTTATCACATGGAGGAGTACAGGACCATTCCGAAAGAGGGAGAAAGTGAGGTCAGTTCGGAAATGCACATGATTACGCACAAGCTCATCACACACAAAACAAGAGAGCATCTACACAAAAAGAAAATGCAGAGTCAATACGAAAGAATTCATCACATGTGAACATACTGGTCGGCTTTCTGTTGCAAATTAAGGCATCTTGGGAAATGGTAGCAAAGGCTCATGGGAGTTGTAGTCTGTGTTCTGTCAGAGCATTATATTGAGTTGTCTTGAGGTTTCAGCCCTCTGTCCAGGAGGGATTCCCATATGTCCTCCATTCTTGAGCAGAGGCCCCCCTTTTCCAAGTTGACCAGGCACGTCCTCCTTTGCCAGGACACGTCCTACTTTTCCAGCCTTCTTTTTGAAGAGGAAGCAGGAGGGCCAGGCGTGCTCTGGCCAGGCTCTGGGGGTCTCTTCCTGGCTCCTTCCCTCCCTCCCTCCCTCCCCGCTGCCTTCCTCCTCCCTTTGGCTGAGAGAGTGTGACTTACAGGGAGGAAGGGCAGCGGTGGTGCTCCAGGTCCTCCTGATGCTGGGCCAGGGCAAGCTGGAAACAGGAGGAGGAGGAGAGGGACCTGGAGCACCTCTGCTGCCCTGCTTCCCTGCAAGTCACACTCTCTCAGCCAAAGGGAGGAGGAAGGCAGCCAGGAGAGAGCCCTGGAGCCTGGCCAGAGTGTGCCTGGGCCTGCCTTCTCCTCCCCCCTTCGGCTGAGAGAGTGTGACTTGCAGGGAGGCAGGGCAGCGGAGGTGCTCCAGGTCCCTCCCCTTCTCCTCCTCCTCTTGCCAGCTTGCCCTGGTCTGGCTGAGCGCCTCCAGTGCCCTGCTGTCTCCCTAGAAGTCACACTCTCTCAACCAAAGGGAGGAGGTGAAGGAAGGTGCAGGCGCACTCTGGCCGGGCTCTGAAGGTCTCTTCTTGTCTTGGCACCTTCCCTCCCTCCGCACTTGTATCGCTGCCTTTAAATGGGCACTTTAAAGATACAGAGCCCCATTTAACCGTTCAACTACACCTTAGCCTTTAGATGCAATAGGGGTGCTTTTTACATTGGCTAAAAGGGGCGGTCGAAACTCGCCCCTTCTAGCGGCGAGATGAGGCCTAGGCTGCCACACGGGCAGCCCCAGAGGCCTCATCCCGCCGCAACGACCCGCCGCAAAAAAGAGCTCCGGGATCGAGCTCTCTTTTTGCGGCGCGGGAAGGGCGCGATTGGCGCCCTCCCGCGCCACCAGAGCGTCAAAACGTGCGCAGCGCGTCAAAACGCTGCGCACGTGATGACGCTTGTACAGCGCCACCGTGTAGACGCCGCCATCTTTAAATGGCGGCGTCCATGCGTTTTAGGCTTAGGGAGGGTGTAAAGGCTACGCCCTCCCTAACCCTAAATGCGGGCTTTTTAGCCCTAAAAGCGCCTTTTTTTGCCCGTGTAAAACGGGCCAGCAATGCTGCACCCTTTTTAAAAAAGTAGTGGGGAAATCAAACTACTTTTTAAAGGCACTTCTTCTCCCTTAAAACTCCAAAATAGTGTTTTCATGGCACACTTTCCCTTTTTCTCATCTAAAGGCTGGGTTTTCAAGCAGCCTTCAACACACCTCTTTTTGCCAATGTAAAATGGGCCAGCTCCTTTTTAAAGCACTTCTTCTCCCTTAAAACTCCAAAATAGTGTTTTCATGGCACACTTTCCCTTTTTCTCATCTAAAGGCTGGGTTTTCAAGCAGCCTTCAACACACCTCTTTTTGCCAATGTAAAACGGACCATAGAATCATAGAGTTGGAAGAGACCACAAGGGCCATCCAGTCCAACCCCCTGCCATGCAGGACTCCCAGTCAAAGCACCCCCGACAGATGGCCATATAGTCATATCTAGGTGTATGTGTGGCCAATCTTGATGTCACATTTTGAAGCAACTGAAGCCCCAAGTAGAGCGCATTACAGAAATCTAGACAAGAGGTTACCAGTGTATGTACCACTGCTTCAAAGTCAAATAATTATTATTATTATTTTGGTCAAGGTAGGGGTGCAGTTGGCGTATCAATCAAAGTTGATAACAAGCACTCCTGGCCATTGCATCTATTTGAGATGACAACTGTAAAGATGGATCCAGGAGTATTCCCAAACTGTACTCCCATCTACGACAGTGGATTACTATAATTCCCAGTTATTTGATTGTTTAGTTTCTGATAATACCCCTTTTGCTGTAAGCCTGACTTCAAGCAACATAGCAGAGTGAAGCACTTGTATTAAACGCAAAAGACTTCTATCAGTTAAAGTTTGCTACAGAAATCCTCTATCTATGAAGTCAAAGGCAGAGCTAAAATCCACAAAACTGACAAGTAGCTCTTTTCAGGTTTTTAAGGAGTGCCTTTGGATCAAAATGTTGTAAGATAAAGCATTAACCCATTGTGGATTTACTCTTTATGAATCTTGTCCTCTCTAGCTATAAATGAATGCCCAGAAGTTCAAGAGTCCGGTTTATATACTAAATATTTAGAACACACTTCAGAGGCAACATTAAGCAGGTTGGTTGATCTAAAATTCTTGGGATCTGCTTCCAAGCCACTTTCATGAATGTACACTACAATACCAACTCTCCAACCTTGTGACATTTTCCTATGATGGTTGATGTAAGTGAAGATACAGCAAGGATCAGACATCACCAATTAGTATTTTATTTAAATAGTCCTCCTGGGAGCATATTGTCTTCAGGGACTTTTTCCATGGGGACAGTGTGCTTTGGATCTTTTATTTCATCTGCAGTTAGTGGATCACAATCAGAACAGGGAGAAAGAGCTGATAAATCTATATTGGAAGGGGATACATGAATGTTCCTGGTAGAGGACTTTCTGTAAAGGGAGGAAATACAAGTACACCACTGTGATGTAGTAACTTAATTATGGAAAAACCTAATACACTCTCTAATCCCTTTTCTGACCAAAGCCCAAAATCTAATTTAGGCCCTGTACACACCAGCCATTAAGGCCAGCATGGGGGCAGAGTCAGGGCGTAGCATCCTCACAATGCCATATGATGCAGCCCCAAAGGAGGACCATATAGCCGCAGATGCTTTTTGCTGCTTTTTGTGGCTCCTTTTTGTGCCCTGGAAAGGCTGGATCGGGGCTGCAGCATGAGGCTGTCATGGCCCCAATCTTGCTAGGAAAGGGGCAGCATCTCGCCGCCCCTCAGGGGCTGCATGTACAGTCCCTTAGTGTTTTTGCATAGCTGCCAGGCCCAATTCCATCCAAGATTTTCATATATGCTTATTCTTTTAAAAGTGCAATAGGTATTTATGCTAGTTGGTGGTATATAAATGAGTTAAAATTCTCTGGAGAGTTCTTTCCTCAGTTTTCTTATACGTCCTCTAAAATATACTTCTGAGCAGCATACATATCAAAGCAGCCCTTGTTAGATTGTTTGAATTGATCAGGGGGTTTGGTGTTTACCAAAATACAAAAGTTCTGAATTATCTATTGACATTTCCCACTGGGTCTAAATGGATTAAAATTGTTTCACAAGGGACAAAACATTTGGGGGACATTAGAAATTCTTCTTTTACATTTCAACACACACCTTTTTGTCCTTGAAGTAATAATGTATCTGTGGGAGACTTACACTGGAAACATAGATTCAGTTGGCGAAGAAACAATTAATTGAGTTGGCATATGGATATTTTCTAGATTAAGAAACATCAGATCAAGAGAGGATCACCAAGTCTAATAGATTCTTATTCTTCAAAAGAAAATATGCATATAGCTCTGATTCTGGTACGCTGTCCTATTGTATATAACAAAGCTGAACATATAAATAAGACCAAGAAACATTTCACCAGCTTTGTTAATCCCAGGATCTTTAGAGCTTCTCACTGAGGAAATTTTTTTTAGTATCAGACACATTTTCTCACCTTTAACATAATTATTTTGCCCTGCTCTGTCATTAATGTCCCCTACCATTAAGATTACAGGCCTTTGTTAAATTAATGTATTTGATAAGAGCCTGGTAGGAATATTTTACACATGCTTCTTTAAGACAAGTTGTAATAATTCCCTCCTTCAATGAGCCATTTATCATTCTCATTACCTACTTGGCCAACTTTAATGAACCACTAAGGATAAAGGTCCTTAGATCCATCAATCAACCATAAAGGACAAAGGTCCTTAGATCCATTCTTCCAAGGATCTTGTGAACACTCTAGGGCTTCAGAAACTAAGAAACAGACATTCCAAATGGTGTGCTTCTTCCACAAATGCAGCTCAGAGCTCCATGTTAACTGTGAAGCAAAACTGAAATGGCTTTAATAAGAAATTACAAGAGCACACAATTCACAATGAGATACTGAATGGTATACATTTACATACAAGCTGTCCTTGCTAAACTAAAATTAAAACCCACGGAAATTCACTAGAATTTATTTGCATATGAACAAAAGTAATTTTTAAAATGCAAAGATTTTTAATGAAGTATAATACAATTAACATTTTATTATCAGTTTGAAATATGACGTTGGAAGAGGGTTGTATGTTGGGATTGCAAGACCTAAGCAGGATTGATGATCACAGAGTGACTTGGAGGTCTCTTATTCATAGGCTGTCCATACATCAAACTGTCTTGAGAGCAATTTTAAACTGCATCTTCAGAAAACTCTTGGGTATTCTCCCATTTCTCAGGTGAAAACATCTTTCACTCATGGTCAGTATCAGTACCAGTAAAACAGTACCTTCTGTACAGTAAGAAATTTTCATAATAGTTTAGTATGCTTTGGCTCATATTCTTTGCAATGTATTAAATCTGAGTCTTCTGTTCTTCACACTAACATCCTCTTTTCTGAGCACACTGCATACTCTTATTCCATCCCCACCTTAAGTACAGCTTTTGCCTTTTGATTCACCACTTGATGACCTGGTATCTCATGCTAAGTATTACTGTTGTGACAGGTGACTGCTACCATTACTGGATTGTGTACGTCTCAATAAGAAATGGAAGCTTCTTTTATGTTGTTTCTTTTCCCCAACATGTCAATCTTCTCTGAATAAAATCAGAACAAAACAGTTTCTAATTAAGCTAGGTACTCTTTTAATTGCCTCTAATTGCTTAATGTATTAATTTGCCTGCCAATGCTCAAAATAGCTCCTGCACATCACCCCAATAATGCAATTGACTTTACTGAGGAACCAAAAGAAATATGCAGCCTGTCTGTGTTTAAAAGAATCATAACATTAACTGAAAGCCAGTCTTCCAGGTTATCTCATTTTTAAAAATCAGAGTACACAGTTTGCAATGCAGCATCTTTAACTCTGGAGAGAAACTACAGAAAACACATCCCAGGAGGAACCAGTTCAAAACTGGAAGCACTTAGCATGGTGAATTTACCCAGAAAAGTTAAAAATAGATTTCTCATGCTGCCACTGTAATGCAACATGTCAGATCAATGTTCACATACTACATCACTCGAAATCAAAAACAAATCAAGAAAATGGAGCTAACTATAGACAACTTCACTCCATTAGTTGGCTTCTATTGTGCCCACAACATGTTTAGCAGCTTTTTTTTTTTTTTTTGACACCAGTAACTTGTAGTGTGATTTATTTTTCATTTCAGTACTAGTCTTATCACATCACCATGAGAATAAAAAATTGGCAAAAGAAGCTTTCCACTTCCCTTTTTGGAAACTTACATTTATTATATGTATTTTTAGCAGATAGTATAGCCAGCCCTCAGAATCCACAGAACCTGCATTCACGGATACAAACATCGACAGCTTGAAAATTTATTTTTTAAAAAAATTCCAAAAACAAACCTTGAGTTTGCCATTTTATACAAGGGACATCATTTTACTACACCATTGTATATAATGGGACTTGAGCATCCACAGATTTTGGTATCCATAGGGGGAGGTCCTGGAACCCCCAACAGATATCAATGGCCTAGAGCTCAGTGAAAGTGGAAAGCCACAAATATGTTAGCCTTCCCCCAAGATGAATGATAAATAGTCATCTCCACCAAGAACACCACCTGTAACTCTCTGTGCAACCTTGCAAATCATTGCCTCTCCCACATTTCCAAAGTGCTTCCACTCTCAATCTGATGTTAGTAGTCATGGCAGCAAAAAAATCCACCTTTTCTATTCCCCCTCCTTTGACAAACTATGCATCCTCCTCATTTTCAAAGTCTTTCCACTATGGTTTCAGCCATCACCATAAATGGAAGGAACAGTGTTGCTTTTGTTTGTCCAGAAGAGAGGGGGAGGGGAAGGAGGGGACAGAAGTTGGATCCTTCCAGGAGGTGGCTGCAAACATCAGATTCAAAGGGAACTTAGGGAAGGGTTTAGGAAATGAAGAGGATGCAAACTTTGGCAATGCATGGGAATATACAGTGTTGGTTTTCACTGGCTGGGGGAAAGGTGAGAAGGGGGAATGGAGAAGTCAACTTTGTTAAGTAGCAGCTACGAAGTCGAAGTGGTAAATAGTAAAAACTGCAAATTTGAAACCCATGAATGAGGAGGGCCAACTGTATTATCTTCAGGTTTACTGGCCTCCACTTCTGATATGCCCCTGAAAACTCATCTTGTAAGGAGGACGCCCTCCCCGCTCAGCCCATTTAATTTTGTTGGAGAAGGGACAGATTCAGTTTTTTTTTTCTCCCTGTAGCAAGGACATAATCTGCAGAGGTCTTCCAAGGAACTCCACTGGTCCCTGCAAATCACAGCATGTCAAGCTGCAGAAAATAGCTGGAGGGATCACCACTCTCTGACAAGACAGAAACATCTGTGTCGGGATGCTATATTCTTTACAAGGTGGATTTGGGAGGGTAGCATCAGAAGATGCAGCTATAAGATCCATATACTTCTCTTGATGCAGGACTTTAGCCTAGTTTTAAGTATATTTTACTATCACTAGCTTAATAGTATTTTAATATTTATAACGTATGTGATTTTTACTCGTACAGTGAACCCTTCCCATCCCAGGTACTCGGTGAAGGACCAGAACAGGTTAGGTGGGCCGGGGGGGGGGGGGTGTTGCCTTGGTGCATAAAAACACCTTGTCTCTAACCAGGAACCATGTTCGTCAGACTTCGTATATCGAGTGTATTTACCTGACCCTGAAGGCTAGAGACAGTCTAGGGATTCTGTTGGTCTACCGGCCACCCCGTGCGCTAACAGACTCCCTTAACGAGCTGACACAGTTGGTCTCGGAGCTGGTGTTGGAGTCCCCCAGGCTTCTAGTCCTGGGAGACTTCAACATCCCCTTCGCGGCCAACAACGTTCCATCTGGTGCAGCTCGGGAATTCATGGATACCATGACAGCCATGGGCCTGTCTCAGCTAGTCACGGGTCCTACGCATTTTGCGGGGAATACTCTTGATTTGGTTTTCTGTACGGACATGGAAACTCCGTGGGCGGAAATTACTAATATTTCTGCCCTGTCATGGATGGATCACTTCTTGGTAGAGGCAAGCATCAAGGCATCAACCCAGATCCCCCCCGGGGATGGCGGACCTATTAGAATGGTCCACCCTCGAAGGCTGATGGAACCTGATAGGTTCCAACAAGCCCTAGAGGGATATATGGTTGGAAGTGACGGCGACACTGTTGATGCCCTAGTTAACACCTGGGACACGGATCTCTCCAGGGCTATACACAGTATCGCTCCCAAGCGCCCTCTCAGGCCTGCTTCCAAAAAGAAGCCCTGGTACACGGAAGATCTCCGGGCAAGGAAGCGGGTCCTGCGACGGCTAGAGCACGCCTGGCGGAAACACCATCGTTTATCCGACAAGGCTCTCCTAGACCATCATTTGAAGGACTATGGAGAGGCGATACAAGCAGCTAAGAACTCATTCTATGCTGCTCGTATCGCGTCCGCGGAGTCGCGGCCAGCAGAGTTGTTCAGGGTAGTGAGAGAGCTAACTCAGCTCCCTCCTGCCCCGAACCAGATCCTTGAACCTACTAAGACCTGCTGTGACCAGTTTAACAACTTCTTCGCGGATAAAATCTCTCGGATAAACGATGGTCTGGACACCAGTGTTAAAGCAGAATCCAGAATAGAGGCGTCCAGAGCTTCCATGGACTCGATTGTACTGGATCAGTTTGAGTCTGTCAGTACCAAGGATGTGGACAAGATCCTTAGAAGCGCTAGGAAGACAACCTGCTCTCTCGATCCCTGCCCCTCATGGCTAGTGGCCCAGGGGGGGTTGGCAGTAACCTCTTTGTTACGCCAAATTATCAACACATCACTGAGGGAGGGACAATTCCCTAACCATTTTAAATTGGCCATAGTGAGACCATTACTGAAAAAGCCCTCCCTCGACCCCCTGGTTTATAATAATTATTGGCCAGTCTCGCTACTGCCATTTTTGGGGAAGGTGATCGAGAGGGTGGTTGCATTCCAACTTCAATCGATCTTGGAGGAAACGGATTTTCTAGATCCATTTCAAACCGGTTTTCGGGCAGGCTATGGGATTGAGACTGCCATGGTCGCCCTGGTCGATGATCTCAGTCTGGGCATCGACAGGGGTAGCGTGTCCCTGTTGGTGCTCTTGGACATCTCAGCGGCTTTCGATACCATCGACCATGGTATCCTTCTGGAACGCCTGGCAAAGGTGGGAATCGGGGGCACTGTGCTCCAGTGGTTCCGGTCCTACCTCTCTGGGAGGTTCCAGATGGTGCAGCTGGGGGACGTGTGCTCCGATAAGAGGGCCCTCACTTCTGGGGTCCCTCAAGGAGCCATTCTGTCCCCCATGCTCTTTAACATTTACATGAAACTGCTGGGAGAGATCATCCGGAGGCATGGGGCGCGGGGTTATCAGTACGCTGATGACACCCAGATAGTTTTCTCTATGTCTCCGACTGATGCAGTGACCAGGGATGGCGTCGCTCCTCTCGTGGCCTGTTTGGAATCAGTAATGGACTGGATGAGGGAAAACAGACTCAGCCTGAATCCAGAGAAAACGGAAGTACTCGTGATAGGTTCCCCCGGCCTAGGGACGGAGGTGGTTCCACCTGTCCTGAACGGGATCACGCTTCCCGTAAAGGACACCATGCGCAGCTTGGGGGTGCTCCTTGATTCGTCGCTCCATCTTACTTCTCAGGTGGATGCTATGGTCAGGAGCACCTGTTTTCAGCTTCGGCTGATACGCCAGCTGAGCCCCTACCTGGACCGGAGGGACCTTGAAACTGTAGTACACGCTCTGGTAACCTCTCGGTTGGATTTCTGTAATGCGCTCTACATGGGGCAGCCTTTGTATCACACGCGGAAGCTTCAACTAGTGCAGAACATGGCAGCACGGGTGGTCACTGGTGCTCCCAGGGCCGCCCATATAACACCAATATTGAAAGATCTTCATTGGCTGCCTATTCGCTTCCGGGCTCAGTACAAAGTGCTGGTCGTTACCTATAAAGCCCTAAATGGCTTGGGCCCAGAGTACCTAAAGGACCGTCTCTCCCCACACAATCCGCCCCGCACTCTCAGATCTAGCGGGCAATATTTGTTAAGGGTTCCAGAGGCCAGGCTATTAACAACGGCCAAGAGAGCATTCTCTATATCCGCTCCGAGCCTCTGGAACACATTGCCCACCGAGCTCCGCCTGACTGCCTCTCTCCCCCAATTCAAAAAGGTACTTATTTAACCAGGCTTATCCTTGATTCCATCTGTCATTGTTATTTACCCTCGTGATAAGCCATTGGAACACTACCATTGTATCTTGCATTGGGATGATAATGTTTTATCTGTTTTATTCTTGTTTACTGTAATGTTTTTAATTGTAAAGATGATGTACACCGCCCTGATCGTAGGAAGGGTGGTATACAAATAAAGTTTATTATTATTATTATTATTATTATTATTATTATAGAGATTAGGTCCTGCCCCCAACCCACACCCCGAGCAGAAGAAAAATTCAGATGCTGAAGCCCCATCTTATTCACTGGGCAGTGATGTGCACACATCTGTAGCAGCACATGTGCTTTCACTTTCTATTATTGAATAATATTGAGCATGGCATTCAACAGGCAGTTGAAGGTGCAGATAGCTAGCCCACCAATATGGCCAACCCATTCTACATATGTGTTAATTATTCTGTATGCTTCCTTGGCTCACAGTTCTGGCAGAAAGGGGGATACAAATCATATCAGTCAGTAAGAAGATAAAACAGTTGTCCCTCCTAACTCATGGGTCTGGGATCCACCTCTCAAATATCCGTGGAGGGGTGACCTTCACTATTTCTAATGGTGCGTGCACATGGGAGAAGTGCCTCATTCAAACCTATGAGGCTTGAACATGTGTGAGCCTCCATTTCCACGGGGGGGGGGGGGGGGTCCGGAATGGATCCCCCACAAAAACAGAGGGCCAACTGTATATTATTCCATATTCATATCAAATTCATATGCAAAGGTCCTTCTCTTCCTTCCCTTTTATGCATGCTATATCAATAAGTATACAAATAATAGAGGAACATGTATGAATTATACAAATAATAGAGGAATATATTATGACATCTCAAAATTAATTATTTAAAAGAGAATGGCAGTTGAATTTCACTTTACTCCAAGAACCATTTTTCGCCCCCTGGATATCTAGAATGTTTTTCTGAAGAATTAAGACATGGTTTATAATAAGACAGTGGGATACCATTAAAGCAGTAGTTATCGGGATTTATCCCAGTCTATTAGACACGGCACGCTGAATCAAAAAGAAATTTAAAAGCATTGAGAGCAAGCATGCATGGGTTGAGCATTCAACTACTACTCTGGAGATCAGAGTTCAATTTCCTGCTCAGCCATGGAAACCTACCAGGTGACCTTTGGTAAGTGACACACTCTGCACCCCAGAAAACTCTGAGATAAGTTTGCCTTAGGGTCGCCACAAGTCAGAAACAACTTGATGGCATACAACAACAGCAAAAGACAAAAAGCAATTTCTTGTGTTGCCAATAGTGACATGGTTGCTCAGTCGTTAAGATGCTGACTCTGACGGTTGCAGTCAGCAGTTCAAGATAGCAGTGTTATGTGCAGTCATGCTGGCCACATGATCACAGAGTTGTCTTTGACTACGCTGGCTCTTTGCCTTAATAACAGAGATGAGCACCACCCCCTACAGTGAGACATGACCTGACAACCTTGCCAAAGGAGAAACCTTTACATTTACCTTTATGTTGTCAGTGCAGTTAAAATCGGCTGCCATTTTATAAGTTCCTGAAACTTTGGCTCTTAAGGGCTCCTTTTACTCTGAGAAATGTATGATAAGCTGAAAGTAGGTCAATTCAAGGAGTATTCTGCACATGCAAATGAAAACACTACTAACACAGAGGGAGTACATGGATTGAGACTCACTCTGAGGTTTTAACTGCCAACTAAGGTGTAAAACAGAGACTGACTACCAGTTAATGACAACATGTCTTGGAGTTCTTTTATACTTAGGGTCACCATAAGTCAATGCCAAATTGACAGAAATTAACAACAGATTTAACATGTATCATATCCATACGCAATATGTTAAAACAATATAATAAAATTAAAGGACAATACTATAATGTAAACTTGACTAAAAACTATAATTAATAATGCAATATCTAATAAAAGAAATCCTACATCTAAATATTTAGTCTAATTTTGACACAGAAATTATAGGCATTAGAATTAACTAATGACTTTGGGGCAAAGCAGATGGGCAGGGAGAAGCGGCCAGAAGCCACTCCCAGCCCAATCACCTCCTGCTGTGGTCCCAAATAGAAGCAGAAAAGCGCTGCTCCTTCTGGGGTCGGTTTTAAGTCACCTTAAGTGGCCCCACACGGCCCCAGAGCAGCTTCCGGGCACTCCAGGGGCATGTATCATGCAAACTCCATGCCCCCAAAGCAGCCGGAAGCCACCCCATCTGCCCATTTGTTTCAGGCCTAAATCACATCTGGCTTGCAATTGTGTTAATCTAGGAAACAAAAACATACTAGGTTGGGGACAGTCATTATTACACAGCTCTCTCAAATCACCATGGTGCTGTTTTGTCCCAGACTGTCTTCTACAAACTGCAACCCACCCCGTTCCTGCTCTATGCCCTTCCTAGCATGTCTTTCAGTTTGTATTTTTTTATTTATTCTTATTTTGAGTGCAATTTCACAATCATGACAATCCTTAGAAAAGAAGTTGAAAGAAAAGAAAAGAACAGCCTGCTTGGGAATAGTGAGGGGGAAGGGGGAGAGAAGCATAATCACACAACTTGCACCGTGTAAGTGCCTGCATATCAGAACTGCAGCAAGAAGAACATATCACACATGAATCAATAGTGGTAAGGCAGCACAATTGCAAGGCATTGGTGGGTTTTTCCCATCAATGAAAAGGAATGGTCTAGCAATGGGCTGATTAAGATCATTGTGTCTTTAGATTCAACAAAGTGCTAGCCTTGCCATTTGGAATGTGACAAAATTATTTTCATCTAATAATAGCATTATTAATTTCTCCTGTTCTGTTCTTCCTGGAAGGTGCTCAAAGAGGGGTTTAAGAAATTTTTCACACTTGACCAAAAATAAACAACATCATAGTATGGCATGAATGAAGTCCTGAATGGATGTATGGTCAAAAGGACAAACTCGTTCATTATAAGGAGTCCCACTATAATGGCTTTCTGATTTGGCAAGTGGCAATATGTTTAAGTAAGCTTTTGTGAAGTCCTTTCTATAATCAAAATTTGTACTATCAATAAAATAGGATGAGAGGGTTGCAAGAAGATGAGCAATCCATTCATAAAGATCAGCTGATCTCATAGCATAAAAAAAAAGCTAAATCCGAGTTTGAGAGTGTGAAAACCAAGACTAGCTACATGAAACTCAATCTTACCTACTAAATCTTTTACAAAACTCCTCCATAAGTCATAAGGCATACAAAACAAATATTTTACAAGTAGAGTAATTAATTACTGCTTCAGGTACCATAGTCATTATTGATGGTAGCAATAACTGAAATCTAACTAAACCTTTTTGTCACTGCAGGAGAAGCAACTAGCAAGAATGTGAAAATTTATTATGGACAGTAGTTTATTATGGAGTAGTGATTGTCACTTACAAGTCTTCCAAACTGCAGTTATAAAAGAATTTCATTTCAACATTTTCAAAACTGTGAAGAGCCAAGCTAACCCATATTGTTTTATAGAACCTAAAGGTGCCAAACTTAGCATTTTCAATTTTCTGTTTAGAATAATCAATATGTGCTGTCCAAGAGCTTCACTGATGAAAACACCACTTAGAATATTATTTATTTACTTAAATAATAAATAAATAATAAATAATATGAAACCTGTTCCAGTAACTTCCCAGTCATTGATGAATTATGGGGTTGTGGCAAAAAAAATAATAATTTAATTTTCTCATAAATCTTAGTTAACAACTTTTGCTTGCACAAATCACTGAACTGTTTCAGTAATCTCCAGAGACCTACATTTGTATACAATATTAGCAATGTACCATCTGTTTATAGTAATACTCACATACTTTTCCACCCACTCTTATTGAAGAGAATTGTGGTCCTTAGAGAAATCTAGGGGGCTTTCAGTCTGATCAACAGTTGGCAAGTAAGAAGCAGTGCACCGATCTGAGGTCCAGGGTCCGCATGGAGACATGTACTTAGCATCTGCCAGTCCCCATGCCAACCCAGGGACCAACCTTAGTAAGCAGCAGGGCCAGGAAAGCATGGACTCAGCCTGTGCTTTCTTGGCCCTTTGACAATCTGTCTCATGTCATGTCTGCTCAGGGCCTTAGACAATCCGTCTGGTGTCAGGTACGAAAAACACATCTTATAAACGTTTTCTCTCATATAATAAAATAGTAGCTCTTTCAAACCATCATTTATATTTTCTCCCAGTATTTCATCTCGATATTGTATCCCAAATTTTGAGCCCACCATACCATTCAATCTTCTTCTTGTTCATCTTCAATTTCAATAAAATAGTATACATTTTCCCAATCAAATGTTCATCATTATTACACAGGTTTAATTCAAGCTCTGTTTTTTCTTTATGGAACCCCACAATTCTTTCCAATAACTGCATATACTGGTAGCAATGAAAATCCTATCCCCCTCTTAGCAACCCCTCCTGAGACCCACATTTATCCTCATTCTCCTACTTCCTTCTTCAAATTAAGTCGTTGTATGTAATCCAATTTTTACAACTTTTCTTATTCCTCCTAAAAGTGCTTCTTGTGTGAAATGCAAAGTCTTTCAGGGAAATTCTTGTTTTGAATTTATACCAAATTTGTAAAATGGCACATCTAATAAAATGATTTTCAAAATCTTTCTTTGACTTAACTTAATCATACCATTAAAAAAATGCCAATTACATCTCAACTCATGACAGGTTTAACAATCTGTCCTCTTTTAAAGTTAGCCAGTCTTTCAACCAAACCAAAGAACAAGTGACATAATATAACTTAAAATTTGGTAATCCAAAACATTCTCTTTCTTTAGCATCTTGAATCAATTTCAGTCTTATACTTGGTTTCCTTTCCTCCCAAAAATTTAGATAGGTCCTTCTGCCACTTCACAAAAGGCAGATCATTGATTAATACAGGAACAAAAGTACCATAGTTTATAATTATTTCCTTTTATCTTATATCCTTGTATCATTGATTCTTATGTAATCTTCCAATTCAATGCCCAATACAGTAAGGAATAAAAATGGGGATAATGAATAGCTTTGTCCAGTTCATTTTGTAAAGAAATTACACAAAGAATTTCACATATATTCATTTTCCCTCTGTTAATTATAATTTGAAACTGTGACATTTTAAAAGCATCTGAAAAAATGAGATGACAGAGGATTAATCAGGACTATCCCTGCCAAACTGGGACAGCTGGAGAACATCAATAGACTACTCGTGTTGAAAAAGTAAAATATTCAGATAATCAAGATAACTGGGATGGACTAACATGTGTCTGGTATTACTCCACTTTCATCCACCCTTTCTCAGGAATATTACATACACATTATATAGAGATGACCTTCAAGTTATGTTATGTTGGTATTTTTACAGCCAAACAAATCCTGCCAGATTTTCAAGATGAATCTTCACTGCTTTTCAAGTCTGTTAGACTGAAGCTTAATCTACTCTTTACAGTTGTATTCCAGTTACAGAAAGCCATCTGTAAAAGATAAGCAAGAGGTCTTTTTCTTCTAGGTGGTGGTACAAAACGTATTTCAGTGTATTATAATTCAGTGTTGATAGCAGTGGCTGGGGGGGGGGGAGCGCATTCCACTCCTGTTCATAGATTTCCACAGCTCAGAGATGTCCTTAAATGCTCAGCAATGTGTTAAGGAGAGAAGAAGACAGCAAAGAAAATAAATGTTTTAAAACTTCAGAGTGAAGAGTTTGGAAGGGCTAAAACTCTGCATGCATCTCATGAACGTTCTACTTTCCTCTTCTGAATACAGAGATCAGTCTTGGGCTGCATGTTAAAGCCTCACTATGAAGGACTATTCTCTGCTATTACTTCAAGCTGAAACAAAAGACACTTCAGGAGATATAATCATTGCTGCCTAGTTCCTTTTCCTGAGGCCTTACAATGCCTCTCAGTTCCTTTCTCTTTCCCCCGCCCCGCACATCTTTCTCTTTTATTTTCTTTTGCTGTCCTTTTACACTTTCTTTATGCCTCATTGAATCCATTAGAGCCTTTATATGGTCTACTATGGGGGGGGGGGATTCTCTGTGGAACTGCTGACTGAGTCTTAACTGCTGGCAAAGGGAACCTTAACTCCTTCTGATGGGACTGCTGAAGAACAGGAAGTCAGACTCTGTTTATGAACAGGAGCATGTGCAGATGTTATGCTTGCTCACTTCTTCATTGCTTGGGAGATTTTCCTGTCTTTTGCTCTTCTCTAAGTAATACTAACACAAGAAGGAAATTAATTAGGAAAGGAAATAGCAATATTTTAGGAAGTGGCGAGCAGAGGTGATACTATTATCTTGTGAAATTTACTTTCACAGTTCCAGCTGAGTCTAAACATAAATGGAACAAATTTGTATTTAGAAAATGAGAATTGCAAACTATGGCAACATAAACTGTGCCATTATAAACCTAGTGTGCAAAAAAATCAAAAAGTCAGAAATCTGAAAGCCACAAATATTGAATATAAACAGACAGAACAAGCTAGTAGAATGTGGGCTGGACAATTCAACAGCTAGGTGAATTTGTAATTGGTTGACTGGATGAACACAAAGGTTGCTCACCAATAGCCCCTCTTCATCTTGGAGAGAAGTGACCAGTGGGGTGCCACAGGGACCTGAGCCCAGTGCTATTCAACATCTTTGGAGATTATCGCACACAACTTATCCTATCCTGACAGGATATACATGAGTTTAACTGTCAATGATGAATCTTTCTGCATTTTCCCGTGGACAGGCATATGAAGCCAGTAGGCAGCCCATATGTAACCCATGCTTGTCCCATGGCTTTCAAGGATAGGATTTTCCCGTCCCTGAAAAGATGCGGGATAAACCCGGGTTGCATACAGGCTGCCTACTGGATGCATACACCCAGCCATGGGAGAATGTGGTAAGATCCATCATTGACAGTTAAATGCATGTGTATCGCATTGAAGAAAAGATGGGATAAGTCATGTGCAATAATCTTCATTATTGGATGAAAAAATACAGGGCATGCTTTAAATTTCAAATTTGCAGATGACACTAAATTAGAAGTAATAGCTAATACACCAGAGAAGGGAATCAAAATTCAAAATGACCTTAATAGATTAGTTAGCTGGGCCAAAACTAACAAAATGAATTTCAATAGGAGAAATATAAGGTAGGGCACACAGGCAGAAAAAAATATCTGGCTCAACAAGCCTACGTGTGAAAGGGATCTAGGAATCCTAGTAGACCATAAGTTGCACACAAGTCAACATTGTGATGTGGCAGCTAAAAAACCAATGTGATTCTAGGCTGCATCAATAGAAGTATGGTGTCCAAATCAATAGAAGTAACAGTGGCACTGTATTTGGCTTTGCTCAGGCCTCACCTGGAATACTGTGTCTAGTTCTTGGCACCACAATTCAAAAAGGATGTTGGCAAACTGGAGTGTGTCCAGAGGGCGGCAACCAAAATAGTAAGGGGTCTAGAAATCATGCCCTATCAGGACAAAATTAGGGAGCTGGGTATGTTTAGCCTGCAGAAGAGATGATTAAGAGGTGATATGATAGCACTATTTAAATATCTGAAGCAGTGTCATATTGAGAATCGAGCTGCTCCTCCAGAGTCTAGGACATGGAGCAATGGATTCAAACTACAGGAAAAGAGATTCCACCTAAACATTAGAATGTAAGATGTAAGAGCTATTCAACAGTGTAACACACTCCTGCAGAGAGTGGTGGAGTCTTATTCTTTGGAGGTCTTTAAACAGAGGCTTGTTGGCCATCGGTGCATTTATATGCAGCTTTAGGGTTAGTGTTGGGATTAGGGTTGATCCTTCAGATCCTCTCTCATGTCAGGGTGTTCCTGCATGGAAGGTTGGACTGGATGGCCCTTGTGGTCTAACCCTATGATTCTATGAGAATGTCATAGCTAGCTTTCCAGTTTTCAAAGGGAAAATATATATTACATTGTCTGTGACCATTCTTATCCTTATGATTTATTGTACAGATGGGGTGGCCTCCCTGAAGCTCCTGTACCGATCTTCCCAAAGCCCTATCCCAGACTGGTAAAACTATCCCAGACTGGTAAATAGTTACTCCAAGTATAGGGGATCACTTAAATACACCCAGATTCCCCCACCCACTCATCCAAAAAATTAAAAGGCAAGAAATCAGATATTATAGCTGATTTTAACTGTGTGGTTCCACTATGGAGAACAAATGTTGGCCCATGCACTTTCTGTAGTTATTCATCATTCATTTATTGCCACTGCTTGAAGAAACAGTCTTAGCTGCCAATGGAATGGCCAAATATAAATGGAATGAATAATCCATTAATCTCAACAACAAAATCTGTTTCCACTAACACCTTGGAGCTGGCTGGTTTCCTGTTGAATGTGGTGCAGCTTAGTAATAGGTCTGTTTATTTGTCTGTGTTGTGTGCCTTCGAGTCATTTCCAACTTATTGTGAGCCTAAGGCAACTTTCTTCAGAGGAAATCCTCTGAGGCTGAGAACTATGACTTGCCCAAGGTCACTGAATGGGTTTTCATGGCCGAGTAGGGATTTGAACTCTGCTCTCCAGAGTCCTAGGCCCTAGGGTATGAAACAGATGGTCCAAATAAGGTGGTTTCCACCTGCTTGAAGAATGACGCCTCCAAAGCAGGAGAAAACCAGATGGAATATGCACTTCGGGGCTAAAAACTGGAGCAAAAAAAAAGCCAATTTGACTCAAGGTGGGAAATGCACACTTTCGACCCTGCATATAAACATCACAATGCAAAAGTGGTTCTGAAATCGCAATCTACCCTAACCCTAGCCACAACATGAACCCTAAAGCTGTATATAAATGCACTGGTTCAGGTGCACTTTTAAAAAAGACAAAGCTGGGACATCAAAGACCAGCCTATCTAAATCTGGAGAGCCCTATCAACAAAAAGCCAGCTACCAAGTGATGCATTAGCTACACCATCTTTGAACATAACAGTGATGTGGAATAGTTGTAATCTGTATCAGTGGAGGGACTACCAGCTCTAATGAATCAAAGTCTTCAAAGTTAATTTGGGGTGAAACAGACAGTCAAAAGTAGCTGGCTTCCTGGCAGGCTGGGGGTGTGGTGTTCAAACAGCAGCACAACCGAAGTCTGCCAGGAAGCCACATGGCCAAACGCACATGCAGTGGATCCATAGCATTTCAGTGGCATAGCATTTACACATGCTGCTAAAGAAATGCTGAAGAAATGCCGCAGTGGCAGCAAAGGCACCATTTCCCTGGCCCAAAAAGTAGCAGGTTTCTGCCACTCCTTTTTACATCAGGAAAAAGCCAGGTTGGGAGCATGGCGTGTGGTTGCTGCAGCCCGAATCGGGCAAGCAATGGGGCGGCAGCAAGCCATGCCTTACCTGCTGTCTGTTTCACCCCTTTATTATCAAACCTTATAATACATTTTTTTCTGTTTCTCTGTCAATATCTCTTACGTTGTTTTCCTATCCTTATGAATAGCATATCACTTCTAATTCAAGAAACTAAACAGCAAGTAAAGCCAAAGCTAGGAAGTTACAGGTTAGAGGTATACCATGGTGACTTACAAGGTTTCACTGTTTGCCTCAGCAGCAATCAAAATCCGGGCTAGAGTTATAGAGGACATTGCAGTTGATTGCCATGGGGATGATCTTATCTAATTTATGAAATTGGTTCTAATGTTGTTTTAGTTAACTGTCTGGGATTGTATCATGGCCAATGTATAAAATTTGAATGTTAATTATCTGATGGAGCATTTTATATTTACTGGTTTGTTTGTTTGTTTTTTAATTGGTTTTAGAATCATAGAATCATAGAGTTGGAAGAGACCACAAGGGCCATCCAGTCCAACCCCCTGCCATTCAGGAACTCCCAACTGGTTTTAATTGGTTTTAAATATTAAGTATGTGAATGGCCTTTGGCTCAAGCATTAATAATAAAAATTGAATTGAATTGAATTTGCAGGTTAGAAGTAACATAGGCCTGGCATACACAGGTGGCAAAACTCCACCCCTCTTTGCTATGCATCATTGCCGCAGCAACCAAACCATGGGGCAACGATGCGCAAGCAGGAAGAAGCTGCCTAGAGCAGCTTCTTCCTTACAATGTCATAAGGACTGCAATGCAGCTCTATGACGCCTCTTCCTGGCAGAGACAAGTGGGTGCTCAGATGCCCATATGTCATGGACATGCCCATGTGGGTGGTGCCACTTAATAATGGCACCGTCTGAACGTACTAGAGCTCAGGAGCATGTGGTTGCTGTGCTCTCCCAAACCTGAGTTTGGGCTCCATGACAGTACTTCCTATTTAACTTCTGGGACAGAATGTTGTAATTAAGTTAAATTTCAAAATTAACTTAACAAGAAGCAATTTACACTGTTTGTATAATAACTAATGTTTCCAGTCATCAAAAGCTCCTTTTAATAGATATTTTTAGATCCAGTTTGGTAGGAATTTGTCAAATGTTATGTGGTATTTCGCTTTACAAAAGGAATGGGAAATAATGAAAAAGTAGTGTGCAGCACAAATAACAGATTGGCCTGAAACTTATTGGTGAGTATAATACTGTAGTTGTTATTTTTAAAAGAATTATTATTATTATTATTATTATTATTAACCTTTATATAGCACTGTAAATTTACACAGTGTTGTACATATAATCTTATAATTAGACGGTTCCCTGCCCTCAGGCTCACAGTCTAAAAGATACAGCACAAAAAGAGAAGGGAAAGGTGGTGGGAAAGGGGATGAGGTCCAGTGGTTCTTCTCTCCCTCTGGGGCCTGGACCAAGGCAGATGGACTGGAGGGAGGGAGCAGCTTCTTAATACATAATTAAGATGAGGCATCCTGGGGCAGACGGCATAATCCTGGGAACGCTTTCATAAACAATATAGTATTTAACTCAATTTTGAAACTGGTTAGAGAAGTGATTAATTTAATAAGTAATTGAAATTGATTACTTGTTTAAAAGTAACTTTTCCACATACAAATTTCTCAGTTCCCAGCAGAAGAGTGATTCAGATCACATGAACAATTCTCTCTACAGCTGAAAGGGGAGAGAGCTGATAAGGCACAGCTGAATACTCCCGCCAGCTTTTTTCAATATTATTCTATTCCATTTTCTATTCTTACTCATTTTAAAAAACAAAAGGCAAAGGAGGGACCAGAAAAGGTAAACAACATCATCAACAACAAAACATTATTTGTCCATTTATGACATTGAATGGACTCACAGTCAACCTTAGTGGTATTAACATCACACTAACAGCTAACTATAACTGAGCTGTCTGTCATTCGATGCAATGAATCCATCATACCACCCAGGAAGGTGTTACTAGGCAAAACACATTCCTACTAAGCACATGCTGTGACAGAGACTAGCATTAAACATAGGCTAAAACAGGGTGAGAAACTACATGTTTAATTTAAAACAAAACAAAACAAAAATGAACATTTTACACTACTGTCAATTTTTAAAGTAACAACAACAACAACTGACCAGCAAACATGTTATTACCAGGGCAAAAAACACATAGCAAATGTTCTCTTTACCTAATGACCAGAAACACAACAAAGACAATAAAAAAATCTTGTGCCATCTTGAGGAATAATCAATTTTATCTGTCATAAACTTTCAGAGCTTCACTGACAAACTCCAATCCCAGAAAAATCTCAAAAACTTTTCAAACTGCTGAATTCACTCATCAAATTTAAATCTCTTATCAAAATATCAATTCTCTTCCTTTCTACCTTAAGATCAGCATAGCCTAGCTTTCTTGCCAAGTTCAAGAACAATCCATACAGCCGTTTTCTAAAGATAACCTGTAATGCCTACTCCCCCACCACTGCTCCGTTTCAGGTTATAATGGTGGGATGCAATTCATCTGTCTTGCATTACACCTCAAGAAGAAAAAATAAACTCTCAACTTTTGTGAGGTTCACTAGGTAGTAAAATAAATTATATTTTCCTTTGAATATACTGATTTCAACTAAGTAAGAAGTACCGTGCCATTTTCATTCTCAGTAATTGTGTATCCTGGTATAACATATGATGCATAGGAAATATGTCCACTAAAATCTTTGAAACTTTGAACAATGTAAAATCAAGATTAGATTGCATGTCTATATTTTGAAGCTTTTGCCATGACTAGTTGGAAGAGATCACAAGAGCCATCCAGTCCAACCCCCCTGCCATGCAGGAAATCACAATCAAAGAATCCCTGACAGATATACAATGGACCCTTGGTATCTGCTGGAATTTGATTCCAGGACCCCAAAATCTGTGGATGCTTAACTCGTATTATATACAATGGCATAGTAAAATGGCATCCTTTATATAAAATGGCAAAATCGAGGTTTACTTTTGAATAGATAGATAGACAGATATAATCTGTGGATATGGATTAGCCCTCTACTCCCACTCCATGAACCTTACACACCTGAAATTGCTGCTTTCACGCCAATGGCGGCAGAAAAACAGGACTCTTGATCAGGGATTCTTTAGCCTCCCTTTCCTGAAGTACCCCAAAACAGCTTCCATCTTCAACTCAAGCAATCATGTCTATGTGTGCATAAACATATACTCAGTCCTCAACCTGCCTCCCCTCAATACATCCCTCAAGTAATGCAGACCTCCAACAGAATTTCTGGATCTCACCTGAAGGCAATATTAGGGCTCAAATATTTTGAGGGACAATTCTGTCTAAAGTTTTCATAGTGCCACCCACAAAAGAAGATTATGAATCAAAATAGATGGTGGACAAATGCTCAACACTCTCCTCTGCCTCCTAGATCCATATATCCATAATTAAAGCACCCCTGACAATCAGCCATCTGATCTTCATTCAAAACCCCCAGTGAAGGACAATCCATCACTTCTCAAGGCAGTGTTGTGATGATCCGAGGGGTTAAGCAACCCAGCAACACCCTGCTCCTGACTCTTAACCCCAGGGGATCTTTTGGGATTTCCCCCTTGGAGTCCCCTGGATCCCTGTTTCCACTCCCTGCTGAGTGCAATGGGCACCCCTGCGGTCCTCCAAACCTATTGCTGCCACCACCTAGCGAATTACAACTGAATTCCCCTGTTTAGCACACGCTAGGGCTTGCTAAAGGGAGTTATAGTTCTTTTCCACCTCCCACTTGCTACCAGCAAGCAACCACCGAGCTAAGGCACGTGTTGTAGGAATAGAGAGCAAACAGATGCATTTCAAGAAAATGGATTTATTCTAACTACACAAGAATAGAGCATAGAGGTATCTCATTCATGCAAGACCTCCTTGCCTTGCAGGTACAATAGCATAGTTACACAAATGTTCAGTTCAAGCAAGCCATAAGAAACATAATAAAAAGGCCTAAATCGCACTAGCTAACATAACTCTAAGTTACTCACAAAGAGATATGGGATTGCAGTCCTTGTTGGATTGGGTGTGAGAGCTAACCTTTTGGGCCAGCCCAACCATGCCTCTGCCTGCCTGCTGGCAGAGGTTCAACAGCTGGACTTCAGGAAAAAGAAGACAAAAGAGCACATGGGTTCAAGGCTTTTTAAAGGTTTCAGATAGAAGGTTCTTGAAAAGTCCCAGTCCAATTCACTGATTGGTGAAAGGGCCATAGGTTATCTGTGATGTAATTACTCATTAGCATGTGTTACAAGGTCTCATTAGTATGTACCACCCCCCAGATTAACCCTTTGTAGTCTGAGAAAGCCCCCAAGTGCCTGGTGGGTCCCAGTCACTACAAGTGTATATGGGTCAAACAGCTTTTACCATCAAAACATTACTCAGAATCTCCTTTCCCACAATTGGAAGCCACTGGTTTGGATCCTATTATCTGTAGCAACAGAAACCAAGCTTGTTCTTTGCTAAATGACAACAGCTCGGATATTTAAAGAAGGCTACCATATCACCTCACATTCTTCGCTTCTCCAGAAGTAATGGTGATTTACCTTTTACCCCACCTTGAAAAGGTAAAATATTATATTTTTTAGAAAGTTGATTCTGTATATGTCCATAAGTTAATGCTTATGTGTTTAAGTGGTTTTACTTGGATTGATAGTTTAATAACTTCAAACTTCTGTATGGTTTAGCTATGTTTGTTTTGACAGTGGTAACCCAGCTTGTGTCCCAATACTACTACAGATTTGAAGAATAAAACTAAAAGGAACCATTTTAAAGTTGTTACCAGCATTGTTGATCAGAAATGAATATATCCTTTATGAAAATGTAAAACATGAAGTTATAGCATTATAATTAGAAAGGCATGAATCATGAGAAATTTCTTTAAAACAGTTAAGTTCTCTTTTTGCACTTGTTTATGCAACCTGATGCATTTGATGTCTCATTCCAACAGTTAAACATGGAGCTTCCTCTGTATTCTACTCAACTTGGGTCATTTGGTGTAGCAATATCTGTGCTTCTGAGGAAGAGCCCTTTATAAAATACAGGGTGAAGAATTGAGAGACTTCTCAGAAAGCCCGTATTTTTGCCCTCAATCCTATCAATTAGTTTCTTCATACAATGAAGAGATGTATAATTCCAGGGAATATAACAATTCTGAGTGCAGAATTGCACTCAGTGACCCACCAATGAATCATCCAGTCACACTTACTTTCCCATTCCCTGTACGTATGACGCACAATGTCAGCGTTCCATCAATGAGGGTTTCTTGCAAAAGTATATCTTCCATGTTTGTTGACACGGATTATACCTCTAATGAAGGCAACTCAAGATACTCTACAGAAGAATAACTAAAGTACATTTATTTTGCTCATATGCAGCTATAACTAATTAATAGCTAATTAATTCATTTTAAAATCAGACCCCTGAGTTTAAAAAAGCCCTTGATTTTCAATCTTAATGTGACTTCATCTTGTTGCAGCTGCAGGTTCCACCCACAATGCAGATATAGTAGCTGAGGTCTCTTGCTCAACACTTCTTGGTTAGTGTTGTTGTTGTTTCCGACTTATGACAACCCTAAGGTGAACCTATCATGAGGTTTTCTTAGCAAGATTTATTCAGAGGAGGTTTGCCATTGCCTCCCCTGAGGCTGAAAGCATGTGACTTGCCCAAGGTCACCCAGTAGGTTTCATAGTGGACTGGGAATAATTACATCTCGATAACATTGTGTGTAGCCAGCTGGATTCTAGAGATGATAAATGCTCTTCTGAAGAAGAGAATAAATCTAGCCATTTTAGATAAGATGACTTTGTTTGTTTAATGAAAATTCTTTGGACCCTAGCAATTTTTTTAACTATAAACTACTGGTGAATCTTCCCTTTGCCAGGCACAGATCTCGAGCAGGTGATAATAGGCCAGCTACAAGCATACCTAGATTATCCTGGATCAATTTTAGTTTCGTTCTAATCTTTTCCCCACCTGCACTGTTTGAAAACAAGTTTTAACAGCAAGCAGACTGGTAGTAGGACTGATATGCCTCTTGAGACCTGTACTTCTAGCTGGCTTTCCATTTTTCTTGATAGCTTATCTGAGATTTAAATTGGATCTTGAAAGCATTCTTATGTTTAATAGCTACACATTTTGTTTGGGGACTTTACTGAAAAACTGTTCAAGCAGTGAACAATGCAAACTGCCATAAATTTTATACAGATAATAACCATTATAACATGATAAAAGGGTTTTATAATATTGCTTACAACATTTCAAAACACAATAGAGCAATTCGAGATGTGTTTTGTATTTTTAGCACAAACAAGTATCTCTGTAATCACACTCAAGAATCTAAGTTTAAAAAATGAAATAAAATAATAGAACGACTTAGTAATGAATTGATAGCTTCATTCATCCCTATTCTCTGTTTGTTTATTCCTACTCTCTTCCATCTGCTTGCTAATAAGTAGCTGATTAATAAGGGAAATGATCCTTACCCCATAACTGCTCATTCTATAAGATGTTTAAATCACCAAGCCTTCTACTACTTTTGAAACTTCCAATTCTCACCTCCCAACCCAAAAGAAAAGTCCAGATTTTATTTATGCATTGGGAAGATTGGCAATTTTCCAGCCTTAAGCTAAGAACTGAAAAGAAAGAACCACTGAAGGGTAAACACAAAGGCTTCAGTAACACTCAAGATAGAATTGCTGAACATAATCAGGTATCATTAGAAACAGAAGGGTATGGTGCAATAGTAAGTGGTATGATTGATTTCCTTCCTGAAATACTGGCATATGTTTATTTAAAGATAGACAATAATGATATTAATTATTTGTCACTAGTTACTAGATTATATTCACTGTAATTCATTGTGATCCTCCCCCCAGTTCATCTGGTGCTATCCTGCCATGGAGGGAGAGATGCCAGCCCAGCATTATTGGGCCTGGCCTAGATTAGGAAACAGAACCCTCCCTCCAGTCCATCTGCCTTGGTCCAGGCCTCAAAGGGAGGGAAGCACTGCTGGACCTGATCCCCTTCCCCACGGCCATTCTCTTCTCTTTTTGTGCCATGTTTTTGTTTTTTGTTTTTGATTGTTAGCCTGGCGGCAGGGAAACATGTAATTAAAAATAATAATTGTAAGCTGCTCTGGGAGCCTTTAGGGCTGAAGGGCAGGGTATAAAAACCAATAATAATAATAATTATAATTATTATCATTATCATTATTATTCAGCATATCCATCAATTCACAGAAAAGGGAATGTAGCATTTTTCCTGACTGTTTAACAAAATCTTAATTGTTTTTATGAAATAAAATCTTGTCTAGATTCAGCATGTATAGATTCAGCATGTTATAGTGGTTGAACAATGGACTAGGACTCTAGAAACCAGGGCTGAAATCCTCACTCAGTCATGGAAACCCTTGGTCAAGCCATGCCCTCTGATCCTCAGAGGAAGACAAAGGCAAAATCCCTCTGAACATATTTTGGAAAAAGCAATAACGCTGCCATATGTCAGAATGACTTGAGGGCACACCACCACCACAACAGTTGCTTGTTTCTATTACATATTTGACATTGAACCCATTTTTGAAAGATGGGAATCTAAAATTGTTGTACACTGGGCCCTTGGTATCCGCTGTGTTTTGGTTCCAGGAGCCCCATGGATAAAAAAAGTCTGTGGATGCTCAAGTCCCATTAAATAGAGTGGCACAGTGAAATGGTGTCCCTTATATAAAATGGCACAATCAAGGTTTCCTATTTGGAATTTATATATATTTGAATGTTTTCAAGCTGTGGATGTTTCAAATTGAGGATAAAGAACCTGTGGATACTGAGAGCCAGCTGTAAATAATACACTAAATACTTTCTGATTTTGAAAGCTAAGCAGGATCAGCCCTGATTAGTACTTGGATGGGAAACCACCAACATTTTCCCAGGTGCTTTAGGCTATATTTAAAAGGAACTAGTAAAACTACCTCAAAGTGTTCCTTGCTTAAGAGAACACTATGAAATACAAGGGGTCACCGTTAAGTAAACAGGCTACTTGTAACACACATACACAAGAGGCTTATTGAAGCATTTTCCCAAAATGTAAGCCCAAAGCTACTATTGCTTCAGGGCTTAGGGATTGTGGAAGACTACAAATATCTTTTACTTTGGCCAAAATAGTCAACCCAACAACAAAGACTGGTAGAAAAGTATAATATTTGGGGGGTGGGGGTGTTGCTGGTTAACCAGTATGAATAGCATTCTCCAGCCGCTTCTGATTTAGAAAACAAGACAAAATAAAGCTGCTTTGGGTCACTTTGGAGGTATGCTGTTTAAACAATACACTCCGAGGGACTGGAGCGCAGCTTTGACACAGCTTCTGGCCTTTTAAGATGCGTGTGTCATTTATACAGCATACCTCCAAAGTGACCTGAAGCAGCCTTATTTTGGCCTGTCTGTGCAGACCCTTACTTGGCAATAGCAAGTGCTTTTCTATAGAGCTTACCAATGTACTAAGCAGTTTACAAAGTGTAAGCTAATTGTGGAGTCGAAGGCTTTCATGGCTGGCATCCATAGTATTTGTAGGGTTTTCAGGCTATGTGGCCATGTTCTAGAAGAGTTTCTTCCTGACGTTTTGCCAGCATCTGTGGCTAGCATCTTAGGAGAATCTGCCCCAAAAGCACTAGTTTTGCACACACACAAATTTCAATGTGATTCTGGACACAGGGTTCTTTAAAAACAAAAACAAAAACCATGATTTTCACAGGAGCGGGGGGGGGGGGTTTTAAAAATTTCAAGTAGAAAACCTGCATGTAATTTTGCACAAAATATTTTCCTGAAACACTTCAGGATGTGCAAATAGTATGCAAAAACTGCACAAAAATGTTGCCTTGGTGTTCTTTTTTCTAATCTTTCTTAAACGTTAGGAATATGTCGTTGGTTCTGGTAAATGAATAGCATTGAATCTTCTTTTCCATTCCTAGTGTGTTAGAAGCACTATTTCCCATAATTCCATAATTTTTCAAACCATTCACATTTAGAACTACTGTTGGCTGACACCAATATACTGTATACATAGACACACACACATACACACCCTACATGAGACAGATAGACAAGGAGGTAGATGAAGCAACAAGTCATGTACCTATGCAACAAGTGGCTGTTTTTTACTCTATGCAGGAATTTATAGCCTGCTTTCATATCCCCTTACAGTTTACATATCAAAGCACAACAGAACAATTTAAAATATGCAAAAAGGCATTAAAGCAGCATAAAAGTAAAAACAACAGTCAGGATGAAATAGATCACATTGAAGTCCCTCCCTACAGGTTTTTGCTCGGTGCTCATCATAAAATTAGGTTACTTATTCTTCCAGTGTTCATGCCCACACCTTCATGAGAACAATTTTAAAAGTCAAACTATTTGAGGATTAAAACATTCAAAAGTGACAATTAAAATACTGTACAATTAAACTCTTGTAAAAATCAGATCAATCGTTTAAAAATAGAATACAATTAAAAAGATAAAAGCACTTAAAAACCATATACATGAAAACAACACATCACCCCCCAGGACATTTGTTTAAAAGCTTTCTGTTTTATACACCTGTCTAAATAAAAAGGTGTTAGCCTACCTGTGGAAGGACAACAAACAGGGAGTCATTCTGGCCTCCCTGGGGCAGCCACTGAGGAGGCCCTATCCTGTGTCCCCACCAGCCGTGCTTGCAATGGCTCTTATATACAAAAACAAAATACTTTTTAAAGTTTTCATCTCCCAGAGCAAAATCTGAAGTGTTTCTGCTCATTTTAAAATAATTTTCTCATTTCTTGACTAATACTGTATCTTGTGCAAATATGTAAAAACAAAGTGGTGGTTCTTGCTCAGGGTGAAAAAGTCTCACAATGGTTGACATTTTTTTCAGTAGGTTGTTTTGATATGTCAAGACATTCTTTCTCTTCAAGAACAAGACAAATACTCTTTTACCTCCTGCCATCTGGTTGATACTGACCTATATTTAGGCTGACAGAAATATCAAAAGGAGAAACAACCTGGCAAATAGAGTAAGGACTGGAAAGAGGCTGGTCACCTTTCCATTCTATACAGCACCCCAGGACACACACACATTAGCACATATCAAAAATACTTTTCAAAAGTATGTTCTGATATGATATGATATGATATGATAGACATGAAAAAACAAAAACAAAGCATTGCAACAACAAGGAAACCTTAAAGATTCCGTACCCATGAGCAAACTGTTTTGTTCAGTGGGAAAGGCATGTGATTTTCATTAAGTTCATTCAGAGTTTTGTAACTTAGATGCACATCTTTTTTTAAAAAAAATTACATCCAAATATTTGTGTTTAGCATTTGGGATACACACACACATACACACACACACATATATAGACCACCAAAAAAATCGGACATGTTTCCAAATTCTATAAATAAAATGAACTTAATATAGGTAATCTCATAGCACATCACAACTCTTGTGTATGCACTTGAACATCCCCTAATATATTTATCAATCCAGCTATAGTTTGATGTAACATTAGGTGCCAGGATGAGCAGACACAATTGCAATGGCATGCATAGCACTGGAATAGATAATATCAATGACATTTTGACCCAACCAAAAGGCATGGAGATGGAGGAGCTGCTGGAGGAGCACCACAGAGAGAGAGAGAGAGAGAGAGCATTTCTTATGGAAACCAAAAGCCAACAGATAAGTTCTGCTAGATCAAATGAAACTGGAATCCCCCTTTCTACTCTTGTGTATCCTTAAACATCCCTTTCCTGTCATCTCACTCCTAGACACTCCAGATTTTTTCTAGGTGTTATAAAGTCCATGAAGCATCATTGATCAAAATCAATCCCTTTCATCTGAAGCTTTTGGTTTCCCACAGAATCTCTATGTACTGGGGTTGGTTTTAAAAGCATAAATCGCCACTCGAAATCTAACCTTTTTGCTGCAGCCACCCCCCACCTGCTTGTTTGGTGACTGTTGCCCTCAAGGTTTCAGTCTGAGTTATTATTCCTTTGTTCCTGTCTGCTTCCCTAAACCTGCATACTCAAGCCTTGTGGTTTAAGCCACTCCTGTTTTCCATGGACCATTTCTTCAAAATCAGTAGATTTATCCTCTTATCCAACCCTCAGTCTCCACTATCCCCTTTCAATTGTCTATATTCAGTTAGCTCTGTATACTGTGTGAGAGAGTGAGTTTCTCCAGTATATGTGTTCTTCTATATTTCTCCCAATAAAAGTTCATGATTCCATACCTGAAGTCACTGACAGTTATTACCAGTATAGTTGGGGCTATGCTCCTGCATATGTTACAGCTGCCATCCTTTTACACAGTTGTATTAATGCCCAGATCTTTATAATGTTGTGGGCAAGGCTGATAAAATCAATTATTCTTTGTTAAAAATTTAAAAATCAAATGTTTGAAATTTAAATATTTAAAAATTAATTTAGATAATATGTCAAAATTCAGCCTACATCAAGATATTATAATGAATACTATTTAATGATAATTATAAATATATTCTATTACAAAGTGAACACCAGAAAATATTTATAATTAGCATTAGTTATAAATTAATTATTCTATTACAAAGTGAACATCAGGAAGGAGCACAGAAGGAAGGAAGGAAGGAAGGAAGGAAGGAAGGAAGGCGGGCCGTTAAGGATGAAGCATCAGCATCAGCAGTTAACGGTTCCCTTTGGAGCGGAGCATCGACGACAGAGCCCCGGAGGGAAGATCCTTGGGGATGTGATCTTTTATGGTATCATGGAGGGAATCTGTGTTCTAAGTCATCCCAATGGATGCAGAGAGCGATGCTGCATTAGATATTATTATCACAAATGTAATCTGTGTCTTCCGAACAAGATGTCATTTTAAGATTGCATTAGAGGGCGCAAATGTGATATACAAGCGTGATGTTGGGAAAATATTAATGAAACATAGGAAACCCAGGATTATGGTAACAATTTAGTTTCCTACGGTAACAAATTACTTTCCTCAGGGAAAGTAATTTGCACAGGAACTACAAGTGAAGAAGAAGCTAAATTTGGTGCCAGACGATTAGCTCGTAGTCTGCAGAAACTAGGTTTTCAGGTGATTTTTACAGATTTTAAAGTTGTCAACGTCTTAGCAGTGTGCAACATGCCCTTTGAAATCAGATTGCCCGAATTTACAAAAAACAACAGACCGCATGCCAGTTATGAACCAGAGCTTCACCCTGTGGTATGCTACAGAAAAAAAATCTCTCAGAGCGACTCTACAGAATTTTTCAACAGGAAGTATCACAGTTACAGGGCCAAATGTAAAGGCTGTTGCTACAGCAGTGGAACAGATCTATCCATTTGTGTTTGAAAGCAGGAAAGAAATTTTATAAATTGCCACTTCATGGTGAGATGAACTAACGCAAGCAACTTTTCTAAGACTGCTGTACATTGGACTAAAAGCAGAACCGAAGGGGGAAGGAGAAGGACAACTGGACCAACACAGCTGAGGGAGGTGCATGTCTTGGCCACAGTGAGAAAACTCCTTTGGGATTTTAGTTTGAACAGTGCTGTATTATAAAAACAAAAAAGTTTACAAGATAATGAAATTGCTGCTTTTTACAAGACATTTCTATTTATTTCTGCAGTAATTTCTGTGTGTTTGTAAGCAGAATTGTCATGGTATGCACTAACTCTGGAAACACTTCTTTTCGGTTAGGCTTGTGTTTTTATTTGTGAATAGTCTTTTACATTATTGTATGCTGACCATTGGGCACCAAAGATGCTGTAGACATTAACCTTTTTCACCTGAAAAACATGCACAAATTAAAAAATTCTACAAAACCTTTTTTCATACCTGTTTTGTTGCATTCCTTCTCCTTTTCCTCTTATCAATTGTATATTAGCTAAGTTACTATATTAGTGTGATCCTTTGCTCATCTTTTCTTCCCATTTTAGAGTGTGTGCACAGAATGATCAGTAGCAGGCTAGTCTGAGATGAATGACAGATAGGTTTGAGTTTCAAGATGCAGAACTTGGTTTACTGCAATATATTTATAACTAAAAGCAGCATTTTGATTACTCTTCCTTCCTCTTGTGCTAAACAAGAATGTATGCTGGATCAAACAGACTTTAGTGAATACTGTACTTGATGAAGAGAAGCATTCAAACAGCAGCACTTGGTCTTTCTACAATCACTCAGCTATACCCTGTTTGCAGTCAAAGGGGCAGCATCTGTTTGTTTTTTTTAAAGCTGTGCTGTGAAATTATTTCCAAAGACACATCTTAATATTCAAGGAAAGAAGTATTTTTCATTGACATAGTCCTAAAACTACTTTTAAAGATATGTCTATGTTTTTGCCAAATATTGCTATAATACTGTTATGTTTTAAAAAATATTAAAAAGCAAAAAAGAAATGAAAAACCTCCACACCTTTGGCTTTGTCATGTAATCTCAGGATTTGAGAAGCCAAATGTGTGTGTTCCTGTATGTCTGCACATGGAACAGATGAGCAAATCATAAGTGAAACAAATGCTACTCTTGCCAATAAATATGTAATAAATAAGGTGATGTGTCTTTCCCGTATCTAAACCTCCAGAGATGGACAGAATGTGGATATGAATATTGCAGATAATATGCATTCAGCTGCCAGTTTTCCATTTCAGTATGAAATAAACTCAATGGAGTACAATAAATAAATAAATAAATAAATGTGAACACCTGCTTATGGAAATAGGGGATAACCTGCTCTGTCTAATTCTGCAGTTGGTGTACATGAGATACATTCACACTTCCTTACCTCTGCATTGAATACAGAATTTGGTAGACTCATAAGGGACTCTGTTTTGGATGAATTGAACATTTATCTGAAAACCATTAAGGATAACTTCTCCAATGATAACGTGAAATGTGATAATGTGAAAAATAGATTTGAACTATTAATGCTAATTGACTGGGAGCCAGAAGACCTCTGGACTGAAGCTAGGCACATTGTCAGGAAGGATGCAAAAAGATACTATCTGTCACCAAAAAGAAAGAGATGGTTCAGTGGGTGGCAGAAGAAACTCTTCTAACAACTGAAGACAAATGAAAACCAAAAAGAAAAGGTGACAGAAATAGCTAGAACTCTGAATGCAGCTGTTTAATGACTTGTGCATAGGGACAAGAAGAAATACTATAATAATCAATGCAGAGAAATAGAAAGTGACAACAGAAAAGGAAAAACAAGAGGACCTCTTTCACAAGATCCAAGAAATCAAAGGCACATTTAAATCAACAGGCTCACAAATCTAATTAATGTCCAAAATACACTGCAAAAATAATCCAGTTTGAGACCACTTTAATGGTCCTGGTCTAATGCTAGGGAAATTTGGGAATTGAAGACATCTGAGACATCTGTCAAAGAGCTCCAGTGCAACAATAAACTACAATTCCCAGAATACCCTAGCACTTAGAGATGCTTTATGACTAGCAGGGGAACACATTACATCACTGTGTAGAAATAAAAAGTCAATGGAAACAATACATAGAACTATATAAATTAGATGAAAGGGTTACAGATTCATTCAAGGAAGGACCATATGAAAACAAATGTCCAATTTTAGAAAGCGAAGTTGAAGCTGCACTAAAACCAATTACCAATTGGAACCAACTACTTAGAGAGGTGGTGGGGTCGTCTTCATTAGATGAAGATTATCACACTACTGGCCTTTTCCCATCCTGGGCAAGGGCTGACAGCAGGCTGGGACCATGTCTTATCACACAACTTCATGCCTGGATCATTACCATCCCGTCCTTCTCCCGTCCCTGGCTAAAAACGCTTCTTTTTCTGTCAATGGGAGGCATTCTGAATGAAGATGGGATGGTAACGATCTGGGCACAGAGATGTGCAATAGCACATGTTCCCTCTCCAGTCGCAGCCTGTGCCCAGATCAGGAAAAGGGGAATGCGATAACCTCCAATGTCTTCAAAGACAGGCTTGACAGCCACTTGCTCAGAATGTGCAAGCTAGAGAACCTACGTTGAGCAGGGGAGTTGAACCCAATGGCTCATGGGGTCCCTTCCAGCTCTATGATTCTATGATGCTGTATGTATGGATACACGTCCCGCGTGCACACAGACACAAACAGATTTGCTCCCTCTCCCTTTGTTCATGAAAGAGAAAGAGATGCCAAAGACATTAAGGAAACAGTTTATAAATCCATACTAAGCACTACTGGTTTTAAGCCACAATTACAAGATGTCACAGCTTTACATGATATTCTAAAGCATCACTTTTACCTTGCCAGTTGACTTTGTTCCTTTCCAAATGCAAAAGTAGCAGATAGTCCAGGCAGCCAAAAGGCAGAGTGCAAGTTCCCAACGAAGATTTCCAATGTGTTCAATTCCATCTGATATGGCCAACACTCTGCGTCTAAAACAAAGAACCATCAATTGTTAGAACCCTAAAAAAACCGAAACAGATGATAACTGTGGAAGTACTGAGGCAAAGAAAAGTGGACAATAAATGCTAGAATTCTGTAAAGCTCTTAAGAAGGATAGCATAGATCAACAGGGACCGTAAGCCTCCAATGAGTCCATTCAAATCTACTTAAGGTCCAAAACATACTGCAGAAATAATCCAGTTTGATAACACTTAAACTGTCCTTGCCCAATGCTAGGGAATTCTGGAAACTGAAGTTTTGTGAGACATCTGTCAGAGATCTCTGGTGCCACAATAAACTACAATTCCCAGGATACCCTAGAACTTAGCCAGGGCAGTTAAACTGGATTATTTCTTCAGTGTGTTTTAGACCTAAATTTACATTATCACAATTTGGGGGGAGGGGGGATTTTAATGTTAACTATTAATTTTTAAGTTATTGACTTTTTTTTTAAATCCCAGAAGAAAATGATATATATTTTTGTAGTTGATTCTTTTGCTTCTTTCTGGTGCAATCTGTTTGGTCTTTTAAATTGGCTTTTTTGTTATTGTTGTTCATTTGTTTTTCTGACAGTTCCCAGATGCCTAGAACTATAAAAACCCAAGCTAAATTCATGGTATGTGATGCTATAATTTAGAATCCAACACAACTAGAAACTGCAAAGTCAGAGGAATGTTATCCTGAATCAAACCACTTGTCAATTAAGTTTTATGTATCATATGCACCACCTACCAGACTTGGCAACATTTATGCCACTGTCTCACTCATCAAACAATATGATTTGTTTGTTTGGATTAGAGCACATTAATAGGGAAATAAGAGCTAAATCCAATTACAGTGGTCCCCCGGGTTATGAAGGTAATCCGTTCCGGATTACCTTTCGTAACCCGGAAGCTTTCGTTTCCTGGGGGACCGCTATTTTCAATGGACCGCGCGGCCATTTAAAGGGGCCGCGTGGCTTTTTTCCTTTTGTATCCCGGGGGATCTTTCGTATCCCGGGGGATACAATCGCAGTCCCGCCGGTTTCGTACCCCGGGGTTTTCGTACCCCGGGGGATTCGTAACCCAGGGGACCACTGTACTAGTCCCAGACAGAGTGAAGACACTGAAATGAATGGAACCTGGTAAGTCAACATTTATGGAAGTCCTACTGATTTAATGAGTCTCCTCTATTAGGGGCTGGATTTATCTGGTATATTTTATTCTAGTTAGATGACACCATGTCACTACAATACGTAAGTGCTGCCAGCTTGACTAGATTTGTACATGCAATGAGATTTTTGTAGTGAAACACTAAAATATGCCCAATTCCATCAGCTATTTGAAGTGGTAAGAGCCCAGGAAAAGTATCACCATTTGATTCTTCTACATGAATGAAAACAGCATGTGCATGTAGGGAGATTTTTTGAAAGAATAGTCTGTGAAAGACATTTGTAGAAAACTTCATCCACTTAAATATGCTTTATTGAAACTGGTTTTGGCCTTCTGTTTTGAGGGTGAGCAGATATCAAAAGATCAAATACAGAAAAACAGTGGTCTCTTTTTGATATGTTTTTTTTAAATAAAAGTGATTAATACCTAATAATTAAGTAAATAATTTTAGAAGAAATTCATTTAAGTTACACTAGTTGAAACACTTGGTTTTGCAATGTGTATGTATATACAGTGTTATCTTGTTATCTGCTGGGGTTTGGTTCCAGGACCTTCTGTGGATAACAAAATCCATGGATGCTCAAGTCCCATTAAATATAATGGCACAACAAAATATATAAAATGGGAAATCAAAGTTTGCTATTTGGAATTTATACTTTTTGGGAATATTTTTAAGCTGTGTATGCTCAAATCCGTGGATAAAAGATCCATAAATAAAGAGAGCCAATTGTACGTGTCTTTAAGTCACCTGTGCGACCCCATACATTTTTCATAGGGTTTGCTTAGGTAAGGAATACACAGCAGTAGTTTTGCCTGTTCCTTCCTCTGAAATATAGCCTACAACACCTGGTGCTGATATAAAGCAAAATTACAGCACCAAAAATGTATCAGCCATAAGGTAATTCGTTTCTGGGCACAGTACAAGGTGCTGGTTTTAATCTTTAAAGCCCTACATGGCTTGGGTCCATCCTATCTTAGGGACCACCTCTTCCCATATGAGCCCCCCCCCCCCCCCCGCACACTTCGGAATCTGCTGCAGCCCATAAAGACCAGGCTGACACAGACCTCCCAGAGGGCCTTTTCAGCTATTGCCCCCAAGCTGTGGAATGGCCTGCCAGACGAGATGTGTCTTATGACATCCCTTGATTGCTTTAAAAAAGCTTTAAAGACACATCTCTTCTGACAGGCCTTCCAGAAGCTTCCTAACTTCCTGGCTCCAAAACTAGAAATCTTGCTGACTGGGTCTTCCCTTCCCTAATACTATGCCCCCGAGCCTTGGCCATGATGTTCAAGGAATTGTTGTTGTTTTTTATGATGTATTGCATTGTATTACTTTTATCTTTTCGCTGGTTTTAACTATTGCTTAGTTTAATTCAGTTTTAAGAGGTGGGAGGTTGGGTAGTGGGTGACTGGATTGTTTTTAGTTTGTGTATTTTATTCCTGTTGTACTCCGCTCCTATTGTTGAAACAGAGGAGCGGGTTATAAAAAAATGTTGTTGTTGTTGTTGATGTAATATAAATGCACTTTTTTAATATGATAATTTGGAAGCATCCAGTCACAAATAAAACTGTCCTCAAAAGTTACAGAACAGAGCTAAAGCAGCATTAAAACTTTTCCGATAATTTTCCCTAAAACTACTTTCAGGTATACTTCCAAAAGTTTCCTTATTTACATTTCCCCCTAGATTTCAGAGTCCTAGTCTATTTTGAAAATTAAAAACAAAAAAGTTGAATGGGTACATTGAAATGTTTTTATTCCATTATTTTAAAAAAGAAATCAAAATGTTATAAACAGCAATAACTTTTTATTGCTTCCATTGTTTCAAGAGTTTTTTATGCCTCTATTTCTTCAATATGCATTGATTTCAGAGCCAGCATGGCGTACTGGTTTGAGTGCTGGACTTGAAACCTGCTCAGCCACGGAAGCCCAATCTCTCAGTCACAATCTCAGCCTCAGAGCAAGGCAATGGCAAACCCCTTCTGAAGAAATATTGCCAAGAAATTCCATGACAGGTTCATGGCCTTAGGGTTGCCATAAGTCAGAAATGGCTTGAATGCACACAACAACAAGAAAACATGCAAAATTATTCTTTGTGTCATCATATATCTGGGTGCATCAGAATATATTTTTCATTGAGCATAAAAAGAGTGTTTTCTTTGTTCTTCCACCATTCTGCTAGAGCTCAGGGGCACATCTAGACCACTTTTTGGATAGGATTTTATCCGTGTGTATATGTCCAATAAGAAACAGGAGGAAAAATTATGTGACAGAACTGGAAACAGAAACAGATACTGTATGTTAGCACTGTAATTTATTTTAGAAAAACCATCTAGTTCAGCCTTCCTCAGTCAGGGTCCCTGCAGTCCTCATTATATTTGACTATTGATCATGCCAGCTCAAGCTGATGGGCTTTGCATTAAGACTGACTTAGACATTCAGAAATTTGAGCTCAGATTTGCAAGCCTGAAAACTGTTGGACTGGGGCTTATTTCAGAGGGGAAAAATGCCCCAGATTATTTACATTGGTTCTGTTAATATGATCCCTGACCTCAAAGTGTGCCCTCCCACACAGCTGAACTGTACCCAAAAGCCCATTTTCCAACTTGGAATTTAGGCTCATACCAAAAAAGCTTTCCCATTAATACAATGATGCTAATTCTTTACATTATTGAAAGAAATAAAAACTATTCAGTCACTGCAACTTTAGCAACATTGTAAATGGCAAAGATTTTGACATATTTTCAGAATTAGCATTAGTATCATAGCACTACAGATAGCCTTCATTTTTTAAAGAAAAAATTTAGCTAGAATGGCATTTTTACTGCTAATTAAATGGGTTCATATAATGGCCTATGACACCAGGGTTAATGTATGCTGGGCTTTGAGATACTTATATTACCAGCCCATTACTATCCTACCCACATAAAGCTCCTATCCTTTAAAAAAGACAGGCATGTAGAACTAAAAACCTATTAACCAGTGGCTTACTGGACATCGTGTGGATGTCCCATAAAACCTGAGTATAGGATCCTACATAACAATTCCATTGTTTAATGTGAATGCACTTAAGTTATAAAATGAACCACACCATAAACCATTTTGCAGTAACAAGGCATCTAAATCACAGCTACAGTTTTCAGCCTGGGGAAGGAAGTGAAAGGACAAGGATCTAAGTAATTTACAGGATTCGAGTATTTAGCTTTTTTATTCTCTCCAAAGATATTCACTGTCAATCACTTTGGCATTTTAAATGGGTCCCCAAGCTTTCCAAATAACAAGGCGAGGAGGGAATCTTTGTTTTTCTTTAAGTACAGTTTCCCCTTTCTCTTAGGATACCATTGGCACAAGACACAGGGCATACAATTAATCCATAAAGTACAATGCTCCATAAAATCTGTGTGCAAAGAATACATGGAAGAAAAAGAAAAGAGGCTCACATGGGGTCTAGGAGTGATTTTCTCACTAGGCACAACATAGCAGTTGCCTAATTCCTTCCTCTCAGCTCCCCTGCTGAGTCTCTGGCTCCCGAGAATCATAGCAGTAGCCTAGCCAATTCTATTCTTAAAAGTCTACAGGCATCATGCCCACTGTGCCCATAGCCATTTTCTATCTTTATTCACTAGTACATTTCCTTTTCCCTATTTGAGCAGGTGAAATATAACAGTGTAGGAAAGAATCACATTTTCAGTCTTCAAGCATGTAAGATAGTTCATCTACTGTACCAGAACAAGATGACTGTGGGCACTGGAAGAAAATAGTCATATACAGTACAACAGTCTCCAAGATAAAGCTTCTGTCATACACTTAACAAAATTTGCATAACCATACGTGAACAAGATTTGGTACACTGTGGTGCCTTGTACATTGACTTTTGTTTCCAAATGAGTAATTCAAGAAAAATATCAGTTTAATTACTTTATTTTAAAAAGCATTGTCTCATTCTGTACAAAGTTTTTTTTTAAGCTAGTGAATTAAGAGGAGCCAGCAGGGTCAACATAAATTGGAAATGACTTGAAAGCACACAATAGCAACAACAGCAACAATAACTGGGTTACAAGCCCTCTCAGTCCCTACAAAGTATTATGAGAGCTACAATACAAAATAGCTGGAGGATATCATCTTTATAGGAAACCTTTAAAATTTAAATACCTCTTTCATGCCTCATTTTCTACTGGCATACAGTATTTACAGAATTAAGGCAAGAAAGTGGTATTGAGGTATTAGCTGTTGTTCATTCACCTTTTCCATATGGGTCTACCCCCTGCCAACATGGGGTGGGAAATGAAGAGACTAGAGTACTTTGGGTACAAGCCAACTGTGAGGTGTTAGTGTGGCAGAAAAAGGAACAGTATTGGTCAAGTGATCAATCAGCTGTTCCCAGATAGTTAATAGACTTGATCACAGCAATAGAGAGAGGCTGGAGAAACTGTAAGGTCATAGAATCATAGAATCATAGAATCATAGAGTTGGAAGAGACCACAAGGGCCATCCAGTCCAACCCCCTGCCATGCAGGAACTCCCAGTCAAAGCATCCCCGACAGATGGCTATCCAGCCTCTGCTTAAAAGGTCTATTCGGTGGTGGTGGGGAAATAGAATGCAACAGAAGAGGCATGGTGCAAGAAAGTGATAAAAAATTATAGTGTTGGTTCCTGAAATTTTAAGGTAAGTGAAGACCAAGCACAATAAAGGAGTCAGCAGATTCATGAGTAGTGGGAATATGAAACTTGGACTTCCCAGTACTAGCCTAACTGGCACTAAGCACTGTTCCTTTTTGATTCTTATTCTCACTCTATCACTTAGAATCACAGAATCATAGTGTTGGAAGAGACCCCAAGGGCCATCCAATCCCCTGCCATGTAGAAACACACAATCAAAGCACCCTCAACAGATGGCCATCCAGTCTCTGTTTAAAAACTTCCAAAGATGGAGACTCCAGCATTCTCTAAAGGAGTGTGTTCCACTGTCCAACAGCCCTTACTGTCAGGATGTTCCTCCTAATGTTGAGATGGAATCTCTTTTACTGTAGTTGGCATCCATTGCCCTGTGTCCTATTCTCTGGAGCTGCAGAAAACAAAATTGCTCTATCCTAAATATGATACTTGCTCTCTCTCTCTCTGGGGGTTATCACACAACAGGACTTGGAAGTATAACCTAGTGGCATACCAAACACAATCATGGGTTTTCACGTTATTGCATGAGATTATCTCACGCAATCTCTGGCAGTGGGAATGCGTACCAAACGCAATCATGGCTATTCACATTATTGCGTGATACGTTATCACAGGCATTCACTGGCAGTGGGAACGCATTCCAAATGCAATCCCATATCAATCCAAAAGTAAGTAAATTTGGTGAACTAACAGATTCACAAATCCTCTTCGCAGGCTATCTTTTCCCAGGCTATCTTTTATTTCGAAATTGAGAGGAATCCCTCCTCTGTGATAACCTTTCATGTAATTGTACTCATTTCTGAATTGAACTTGCTATCTTTTCTTTCAAAATTGAGAGGAATCCCTCCTGTGTGATAATGTCCTCTGTGTTGTTTGCCTTCAAGTCGCTTCCGACTTATGGCAACCCAAAGGAGAACTTATCACAGGGTTTTTTTGGCACGTTTCTTCAGACAGGGTTGCAATTACTATCCTCTGAGGCTGAGAGAATGTGACTTGCCCAAGATCATGCAGTGGGTTTTCATAGCAGAGCAGGGATTTGAATGCTGCTCTCCAGAGTCACAGTCCAATGCTCAAACCACTACATCACACTGCCTTTCACCTATCACTTGTGCTCTCCCTTATTTCTTTCTACAGTTCCTTCCTTTTTTGACATCAGAGCTGTGTTTTTAACCAAGTATGTTTGTTAACAAATCAATGTTTTAAAATATTTGTTAAAATAAAAGATAAGTAAGCTTTGTGTATATCTCTGATATTGGAGGATCACAGTTATACAACAGGAAATGTAGCTAGGCTAGCTATTGTACCCTCAGTACCAATTTACCAACACTGACTAAGGCACCTTCTTAACTCTTAGCTATTTCCAGCTCATCTGCTTACCACATTCCATTCCATTGGTATTTTTGTTTCCCTGAACAGAAAGGCATTTATGTTAGGGAAAAAAATAGCAGGATCATGGGGCTACTCCTCTGCTGTCTGCTAATTCCTTCCCATTTCAAAATTAAAACTTGTTTGTTTCTTCATTTGTTTTACTTTGGGGAAGTAATTAAAGTGGCAGGAAATGAATCAGTGATTAAACTGGTATTTCTAAATGTTTGCCAATCATTCTAAATGAATATGAATCATATCAAACCACTGGAGGCTTTTCAAGTAAAAATAAACACATACACACTTGTGAGAGGCAATGTTAAAGATACAACTGATTAAAAGCAACATCTATCATAAGCCCATAGGAAATTCAGTTTTTGTTCCTAAATATGCAAACTAAGAATAGCTTCACAACTTCTTGTCATAATCCTCTAGAGACCATGAAGACAAGGTCTTAGAAGATCCTGTTTCTTGAACTTTTATTATATTCACTCCATCCTGCATAAATTTTTGTATCTCCCTTCCTCACAAAGATCAACTAAAATACATTAACATTTTCTAGCATAGAAGAATTATACGAGGGGGTATCATAAAGTTTTAATTATCACCTTTAAAAAATTTTTGACAGAAAGTTTGTTTTGATTTGTAGTTGTTAACCTATCTCTGTGTAGTCACCATCCAGATTTACACATTTTCTCCAGAGTTTCTTGAACCTCCAAATACCATTATTGTAGAAGCCTGCAGATTGTGCCTGATGAGGATTTTACACTTTAGTCACTTCTGGCAGAGCCAGTCACAAAAATAAATGACACAATGAGCCGATTTTCTCAGCAACATGCACTTAGGGACCAATGATGACACTGACAAAATTTCATCAATATGCCATAATAACTTCTGGGTGATAATTATTACTTTACGATACCTCCTCGTAAGCGCAATCTGCAGACTTCTACAATATCAGGTATTCGGAGGGTCAAGATATGCTGGGACAAATGTATAAATCTAGATAGTGACTACATAAATATAAGTTAACAACTACAAACAAAAAAAAAACTTTGTGAATTTTTTTAAAAGGTGATCATTAAAACATTACGATACCCCCTCGTATTTTGCTTTTTTAAATGGTTAGGAATAGCAATAGCAATAGCAAGCATGTTTCTATACCTCTTATCAGTACACTTAGCAGATTACAATGTGTTAACTAATTGCCCTCAGCAAGCTAGGTACTCATTTTAGCAACATATGGAATGATGCAAGGCTGAGTTGACCTTGGAGCCCTGCAGTATCGAACTCACCGTTTTGGTGCTCCTTCTTGCGCTGCAGAAAGGCGCCATAGGCGCCCACCTGCAGGGTAATGCCATCAGGTGTGCACCACGCTATTGTGGCTGTGAGAGGCTGCGGTGCTAACATTTAACCACTGTGCCACCAGGGAAATCTGAATTAAAATTAAAACAGTAATCCAGACAGACTATGTTATAAATTTGCTGATGTTTACAAAAACGTTGTGGTGATCATGGGACACAGCCAACAACAAATGAACTACAACATCATTTTTTAAAAATCAGGGGTCTTTCTGGAGTTCCTGCAAAAGGGGACTGCAGAAGGGTCTTTCTGAAGTATCTATGGGGCTTTACAGTCGGCCCAAAAGGGGCGGTCCATAGGCACCCAGAGAAGCGCCAGACTGGGCCTTGGGCTGCCTCACTGCTTCCACAAACTGCCGCTTCTCTGTGGTCTGAAGCGGGGTGCAGTGGGTGCCCTGGGCACCTACTGCACCCCGCCATGGCTGAAGCTCCCGAGGGGAGAAAGGGGCCACCACCACGGCCCCTTTCCCCTCGGCATCCTTCAGGCAGTCGTGTGAAGGCCGCGCAAAGGACACAAGCACCAAGAAGGAGCTCCGTTTCGGTGCTCCTTCTTGCGCTGCAGAAAGGCGCCATAGGTGCCCACCTGCAGGGTAATGCCATCAGGCGTGCACCACGCTATCTAAACACAGCGCATGCCATGACATCATCGGCGCACATGTGTATAGATGGCGTGATGCAAACATGGTGCCATTCATATGCGCTAGGGCTGGGGACCGTGCAAATGCTGCGCGCTCCCCAGCCCTATTCACGCCCCAGGGACAGCCCAAAAGAGCCGTCTGTACCGGGCCAAAGTAGGCTCATATAGGAAAAAGGCAGCCTTTCAAGTATTAATCAAGTAAGCATAAAATAATTAGGTTTTTAGATCAGAACCAGCATTCTTAATTGTGCGGCAAGTTTAGTAATTGTAACAAAGGAACTATGTGTTCCCTGTAACTGATTCCTATCAACATCCTGACTTCATCTTCAGAACTAGCTAAGACTCATAACATATGCTACTATCATAGGATGTGGTACTCAGAAACTGATGCAGTGGGCACACAAGCATCAGCTGTGCAAAAGCGCTCCCTACTAATGAAAATACAGTAATTTATACAGTCTAGGAAGGAATCCAAACTATGTGGCCTCTGAAAATAGTTGTGAAAGTACAGCTGGTTCAGAATTCTGTAGGAAGGCAGTGGGCAGGATAGCATGTGGCCATATGTAGGCATTTAATTCTTCACTAAGGCTCTCTACAGACAAGCATAAAGAGCCACCATGGTGACCAGATGCCAACTGCCCCAACTTCACCTGACCAGATGGCGGGCAGAGTCATGCTGCGTATTCAGCACATTGTTTACACATGCTGCACTGAAGAAGTGGAGAACATCCACTGTCGCTGTGGCTAGGGCACCCTTTCCGTGGACAGGCCAGATCGGAGCTGCAGCGTGTAGTTTTTGCAGTCTGGTGAGAAAAGAGAAGCTATAGGATGCTCCAAAAGGGTGTTGAGCCTCTAAGTTTCTTCTGAAAGGAAGCAATGTGTTTTCTAAGCTATTTCCTTCCTGCTGGAAGAAAGCCAAACAGTTTTTGAAGCCTATATGTATTTCAGATTTACTCTCTGCCAAATCTGCACTGGGTTCTTTTGCACAGAAAACAGTGTTTTCTGAATAGAAAATACTACTCCTGCATAGAAGTTTTGAAAAAAAATGGTTTAAAAATACCGGTAGTTAAAATATTTTTTAAAAAACAGCATTTTCTGCACATGAATAATATTTCTATATTATTCATGTGCAGCAAATGCTGTTTTTAAAAATATTTTAACTATTTTAAACCATTTTTTTAAAAAAATATTCTTGGTTTTTTAACCTTTTAACCTTAGTTTTTTTTAGCCTAATCTTTTTAAAATTAGTGTAGCTGCTATGAACCTTATCTCAGGAGAAAGGCAAGCTATAAATTCAATAAATAAATAAAAAAAAACAACAATTTGAGAATTTTGCACAAGATATGTCTTGAACTGCAAAGATTTTCAACAGTCCTGGATTCTTCTAGTTAGGATTCCTTGATACTTGAAAAACATAGGGTTTGGGTTTTTTAAAAAACTTTGGAATACAGTTGATCTTCCATATCCACATATCCTTTAACCATTAATTCAACCATCCACAGTTAGAATATATTTTTTAAAAATGTAAATTCCAAAAAGCAAACCTTGATTTTGCAGTTTTAAATAAAGGACACCATTTTATAAATACATTTTATAAATATATTTGCCACTGTAATTAATAGGTCTTGAGCACCCATTGATTTTGGTATCCATGTGCAGTGGGGTCTTGGAACCAAACCCAATGGATACCAAGAGCCCACTGTATTTTTGAATATTCTTTCCATCCCAACTACTATGTTTTCTGAGGTTTTTTGTTGAGTGTCATCAGAATCTGGATGGCACCTCCTCCTTTCCATCACCAGCCCAAGGAAGATATTCACATTCTGCATTAATAACTTGAAGATGAACAGACTGAGACAGAGATCCTGCTGATCATTATAAAGGCAAACCAGTCAATTGTGGTTCTGCCCAGCTGGATTAATGAGAACCTTGAAAAATCAGGTGCATAATGTGGACTACTACCAGGCATTGCTTTCATGGATTGTGATGGAAATAATTTCACCCAACCACTAATCTATCCTTCAAAACATTTTTCTAGAAAACAGAGCACTGGAGAGGCAAGACCTTTCATTCACCTTCTAGATGACTGACCTTGGGTGACCCTGGACAGGTCACATGCTCTCAGCTTCAAGGGATGGCGATGGCAAACCTCCTCTGAACAAATCTTGCTAAGACAACCCCATGATAGGGTCGCCTTAGAATTGCCATGGGTTGGAAATTACTTGAAGGCACACAACAACAAGTGGCCCCAGAGCTCTCTGACAGAGCAGGCTTAATATCTCACAAAACTAAAAATCCCACAGTTCTTTAGCACTGAGCCATGGCACTTAAAATGGCATCAAACTGCATTATTTCTGCAGTGCAGATGCAGCCTTAGTCATTTGGGACTCAGTGACTGTATTGTGACTGGTTTGTATTCTGTTGAGTCTGGTTGCCCTCACCTCCCCCCCCCCATTCTTTAATTATGTTGAATTGTTCACATTTATCTGAACTGTTTTGAAACTGTTATTATATATCTTAAAGTTGCATCATAATTAAATTCTAGCTTTGTAAATTGTTATTTGGATAATAAATATTTAATTGCTTGACTTAGATTTCAATTTCTAAAGAAACTATTTAAGTTCAATAATCACTTGACAAAATCTTGTCATACTCAAAAATCCAGAATTAAGATTGTTAAACTGGTATGAAGAAAATGAAGCCCTTCCAACAGTTGTCTCAACATCATCCAGTGCTCTTACCTTTTTTGTGCCGGTGTATGGGTGACCAATAAAGACCTATCTTATTTGAAAGCTACATTTTAGTTGAATTCATAACTGCCTTGTGTGTCCAAGACAGTTTCTAAAAGTGTTCTATGTGATTGCTGCTGGGACTGTTATATTCAGTGTGCCCTTGTAGACCAGTCTCAGAAAAGCAAAAGAAAATACTTATAAATAACATATATTTTCCCGGGGGGGGGGGCAACATTTATTGTGCACAGGCTAATAACCTAAGGAAGCTGACTTTTTTTCAAAACATCACTGTGGTAAAACAAATTATTCATTTTGAATGCATAAGACTGGCATTTTAGAAGTTCAAAAGTGCATTTACCTCATCTTCCACAAGTGTGCTTATTTGGGGCAAAGTAGCTGTAACATTACATTTCCCATGGGCTTGGAAGTACACTGCATTTTCCTGGGAAAAGGTTTCTTTAACAAGGCTTTCCAGCATGTACAGCTGCCTGTAGCACACTCCTGAATAGCAAGAGGTTTAATCACTGCCAGAATTTCACAGAAAGGAATTACCAAAGTAGTTACCACATTGTTTCATGCTCTGGAGAAGAGAAATAACATTCAATCTATTTGGGAAAGTCCCGTTGTGCCCGTTAACCATTTTACACCACCATGCAAAGTGTCCTTGTGTTACAATTCATCTGAGGGTGATGTTCGCAGGGAATACGTCTAGGATTGCACTGTTTCAGTCAGATCCCATAAGTAGCACTAAAGTATTTTAGGTAAATAGATTTTATCCAACTGAAATTAGATGGGTTCTCTCTCTCTCTCTCTCTTAACAGCTATATAGGGGGATTTTAAAAAATTGATGTATCCTAGCCAATAGGACCTATGTCCTATTGTTACAGGACTTGGGAGGAAACAAATAGGTTTCTCATCATCTGCTCAACCTGCTCCAGTCAGTGGGGGAGGAGAAACCATTTTCAAAGATTCCCTTAACCCTTCCAAATACTAATGCCCTCTTCAATGCCACTCCAAAGGATCTCTCTAATCTTTTGGATCAAGTTTTAAGGGAGGTGAAGTCTTGCTGTGGGAGTAGCAAATAGTAGAAGTAATCTCATCCCAACTCAACTACAAAAATATTGCACAGAATACAGATAGAAGGCACCCAGCTGTGCAGAGGACAGAGATTCTGTAATACCCCACAATGTCAGCATACAAATGTTGTACTGAACTTCCAAAGGGATTTTGTAAGCACATGAGAAGGGACAGCAATACTCCCAAAATCAGCCATGATTGCTTCAGATAACTGGTGAAATCTGTCAGTTACATATACTGTTGCCAATATAGGGAACTTTATGGTCCTTTATCGTTCCTAAGTAATTTTCAGCAAAATGAATATTATTACAGTTGGAAAACAAACAATACCTAATTCTAAGTACAGTAACTTTGATTTAGAAAGCCAATTAGCTGCATTCCCATATTCCCAAATGTCAGGCAAAATATTTCCAGCATAGTTCCCTGTGGTGGATATCAATGGATGTTTTATGGCAAAAACATTGAGTTTTTGCCATAAAAATCTAATGAGGCCCAAGTGCTGCATGATGCAGTAAGCTCCTGTCACTAGCCCCAGCTTCTGCCAACCTACCAGTTCAAAAGCATGCAAATGCAAGTAGATAAATAGGTACCACTTCAGTGGGAAGGTAACAGTGTTCAGTGCAGTCATGCTGGCCACATGACCACCGGAGTACTCCTCAGACAACCTTTTTACAGATCTATCACTTGATAGAAGATTTGTGAACTTCCCTTTTCAATTATTAGAATGGAATACTCTAAACTGAATTGTCCATACAGGTATCTTCTTGCATTCTGGTAGGACAAACCCTGGCCAGCTCAATTTTTTTTTTAATTTAAAAGCTCAAATATGAAAATTAGCACTTGTTTCATTGCATCCTTGTTGAAGATTCACTGAATTTCCAAGAATGCAAACTGTTCTCTGGCACTTCACTCCAATGTCATTCTGAGTCACTGGTAGACCGAAATATTTAGTTCAAACTATTAAGTTTATCACATGTGACTTGGAGAACGGGGACAGAGTGGAACAGAAGGGAACAGAATGGAAAGGGAGGAAAAGTGTATTTTATGACACGGGAAAATGCCGCCGATGCTGTCAGGAGTCCCCAATCCGTTCCCCAATTGTTCCACAGCAGCCAATTTTGAAGAACTGTTCAGAATCATTCTTCAAAATCAGCTGCTATGGGACAGATGGGGAACGGATTGGGGACTCCCAGTGGCATCAGCGGCATTCTCCCGTGTGATGACATACATTTTTCCCCCTTTCCGGTCTGTTCCATTCCCTTCTGTTCTGCTCTGTTCCCGTTCTCCAAGTCCCATGTGATAAACTTATATGTTTCACTTAATTGTCTTACTCTGTTTTAAACCAGTCAGGCCTCATCTGGAGTAGTGAATTCAGTTCTGGGTGCTTCTTTTTAAGAAGAATATAGCCAAGTTGAAGCAGGTTCAAAGAAGGGAAATGAGGCTGCTGAGAGGTATAGAGAACAAAACACATGAGAAGAGAAGGAGCTGGGCATGTTCAGCAGCATGACATTTTCACATTCTTTAAATACTTCAATAGGTGTCACAGAGGAAAGGGTTCAGCCATGTTCTTTCTGCCACAGAGACAAGAACTAGGTCTAATGGTTGAGGTTATAGGAGGGCAGGACGTGAGATTGGTTCAGCAAGGGAATAAATTGCCTGGAGAGATAGTGGGGTCGTCTTCTCTGGACGTCTTAAAAAACAGGCTGGACAACTACCTGCTGGGAAGGCTCTAGCCTGCACTGAGCAGGGCATTGAACCCAATGGCCCATGGGGCCCCTTTCAGCAATATGATTCTGTAATTCTATTCCAATATACCATATCTGCTCCTGAATAGCTGTCTTTAGGACTAAATTTATTTTGGCAACAGAGTTCCTGTCATAATTTTTCCAGTGATTTTACAGTCCTAATCCCTATCCCTGCAGAAAGATGGAGCCAGAGCCAGACGGGGTTTGAAAGAGTGGTTTGAGTCCGCTCCAGCCATAAGCTGGTTGGAACCTCACTGACCACATGGCCCCAGGTGGGCTGTGTATGCAGGGGTCGATCAGTGCCACCAGGAGTCAGTTTACTCCAGCTCCTTTTTGCATCAGTCTTAAGGACCAGAGCATGGATTAGGTGTGGATTTTGGCCGGTTTGGAGGCATGCATCATCTAAACATCATGCCTCCAAATTGGCCAGAAAACAATTCATTTTGACTGTCTGTTTCACCACAGTTAAGAATAAATTTCCTTACAGAACTTTGTGAATATATATTTGATCTCTGAATTTCTTCTCATATCTGTGAACTCTCTAACATATATTTTCTTTTAAATTCAGATCACAATTGGAAAATTATTTCCAGGAATAAGGATTTGTATTTATACAAAAACCAGAGTATCCAATGCCATAATTTAGATAATTCTTATAGTGCAATCCTATGCTGGACATCCAAGAGATATCAGGATTTGGCAAAAGCCTTACTGTGATTGCTGCCACATGGCAGAATTAACACAGTTTGACATGGCATTATCCTACAGAACCATGAGATTTATAGTTTCTTGTGGCACCACAGCTCCCTGACAGAGAAGGTTAATTATCTCAGAAAACTAAAAATATGAGAATCCATTAGTATTAAGCCATGGCAGTTTAAGCAGTGCCAAATTACATTAATTCTGCAATGAAGATACAGCCTGTCAGCCAAACACTCCACACATGCCAGCTAAATCCTTCACTGGTGACTTAGTTCTGCTTTTGAAGAAACCCTGGAAAAAGCACTAGAATAGGTCCAACTACCATGATATTTGAGCACCACAGGAACAGAACACACTTACTCTGGCTGCATCCACACTGGGGAAATAGTCCAGTTTGACACCACTTTAACCACCACGGCTCAAGGCTATGGAAATCTGGGAAGGGTAGCCTCGAGTCGTGGCAGTTCAAGCAGTGTCAAACTGGATTATTTCCCCAGTGTCGATGCACCAACCAAAGCCTAAACTCCTTCATTATTAACTCTGTTAACAATTCAATTTTACATTGTAATTTTACACCTATGCCATATGTCATATAAAAAATAATTAAAAATTAAATGCAGCTGCAAATAATACACTTATAATAACAGATGGTGAAGCCCAACCCTACCAAACTTCAGTAGAGTTTACACCTAAATGCATGTACTCCAGCCTAGCTACTCTAGTATGCACTGATTACCACATTAATACTGGAAAATGGAATAATCTATAAAAGTGCCTTGGTTCGTCAATTTGCTGCAGCAGCAACAAAATACACAACAAGGAAGATGAGTTTCAAAAACAGTATTTCTGATTACTAGCAGAAAAGACAAACCACCAAAAACATGTTGCAAATTGTTTTATTATTTCAATTAAGAAATAATTCAAAAAGAAGAGTAATCAATTTATTTATTTTATTATATTAACTTATTTCTATCCTGCCTTTCTATTTATATAGCATCCAAGGCAGCTTCCACCTACTTAAAAAACATAGCACAATTTAAAAAATTATTCATACACAAGCGAAGAAACAATTAGATGTCAGTTTAGTTTTAAAAAATACAAGATTAAAACAGAAACAAATCACAGTTTAAAAAATGTAAGAACAGAGAAAAATAAAAAGAGATTAATGTGGAGTCAAAGGGTTTCATGGCCGGCATCCATAGCTTTTTGTGGAGCTTTCGGGATATGTGACCATGTTCTAGAAGAGTTCCTTTCTGACGTTTCGCCAGCATCTGTGGCTGGCATCTTCAGAGAAAGATCTTCTCTAAAGATGCCAGCCACAGATGCTGGTGAAACGTCAGAAAGGAACTCTTCTAGAACATGGCCACATAGCCCAAAAGCTCCACAAGAAACTATAAAAAGAGATTAAAATCACCATTCCTTGAAAAGCTCTGTTTGTCACATAAACTCTAAGCCCAAGGCCTTCCTAAATGAATGAGTCTTTGATTGCTGGCATAAGGAAAGAAATCACATGCTTTATAGAAGTCACTCAAAAGGAATGAAAAAAAGGAGTACAGTGCTAATACCTATTTAACAAAATCTAATTAAATTTCGTGAAATGTGTGTACAAAATAATCTGTTTTTGAATCATCAGAATATTATATGTCAGTTTTATGTCTATTCAGAGTACAGTACTCCAAAAGGTACTTTCTTGGTGCACTTTCTTGTTAAAGGTGAGATCCTGAACATGCTTCAGTGCAGCACTGGAATACACCTGACTATTTGGTTCCCTCTTTCCCCATCGATTATGAGAAGACATTATCTTCTGCAACAGGAATTGACTACAAGGTCCCACTTCTGCTTTGATTGACTGAGAGACAATGTAACCTTCTGTCAAGATTCATTATTTCCCTGACAGGCATGCCTTCAGGCGTTCAGGCCTCGGAAGGACTCTGCCTCCTCACTCCCCACTCCAGCCCCCACCACCTGGGCTTGGCACCAGGCAAGGCTGTTGGGAGGAGCGAAGACCGGGGAGATAAATAGCCCCCAGAACACCTCGGCTCCTTCCCTTTCTCCCTGCGGTGGCCGACGGCGACGTTCAGGCCTCGGAAGGACTCTGCCTCCTCACTCCACACTCCAGCCCCCACCACCTGGGCTTAGGAGCAGGCAAGGCTGTTGGGAGGAGCGACGACCCAGGCTACAGAAAGACTTTTGCCTCAGCCTCTATTTTATTATTATTTTGGTCGCCAATAGGGGCGTGATTGAATTTAGTCTCCCTGATACTGATGAGCAGTGGACCCTTACGATCTCTTATGATTACTGAAATCATTTGATAGCCCTATTTGACAATTCTGCTATTTCCATCTGGTAATGGAACTGGGAGTAAGTCAGGTGCGGGTATTGAAGTTGTGTGGGGCCGGGGAAGGTATGGCGGCAACAGTGTGGAGAAATGTTGCAAAAGAAGTAGGGACCGATGCTTGATATCTATCCCCTCTTCAGTCCAGTCTGTTCCCCAGGTTAAGGGAGAGAGCATACCAACCGTACCACAATCCCTTAACCTGCTCCTTTACAATGTCAGGTCGGCCAAAGCTAAAACTCATATCATCTACGACCTCTTGGAGGATGAACAGGCTGACCTGGCATGCTTTACCGAGACCTGGCTGGGAGACGCCAGTGCTGCAACATGGGCGCAGGCTCTCCCGGCTGGTTACACGGTTAGTGAGCAAATAAGGGAAAGTGGGCGGGGGGAGGCGTTGCCATAGTCCACAAAACCAACCTAAGCCTGGTCAGGAATCCTGTCCAGAAAACAACCCACATTGAGTGCGTGTACCTTAGCCTCAAGACAAGGGATAGTTTGGGGATCCTGTTGGTATACCGGCCACCCCATTGCCTAACAGACTCCCTAACCGAGCTGACTCAGCTGGTCTCTGAGCTGCTGTTGGAGTCTCCCAGGCTCCTGGTTCTGGGTGACTTCAACATCCCTCTTGAGACCAGCTCTTCTGATCTATCTGGAGCAGCTCGGGAGTTCATGGAATCCATGACAGCGATGAACCAATCCCAATTGGTTGATGGGCCCGCTCATTGTGCAGGTCACACCCTCGACGGGGTTTTTAGTACAGAACAGGAGTATCCATGGGTGGAAGTAACACAAACCTCAGCTCTGTCATGGACGGATCATTTTCTGATCAAGGCAGAACTAAGAGCAGCGTTTTGTCCTCCCGGGGGTGGTGGACCCATTAGAATGGTCCGCCCTAGAAGTTTAATGGAACCCATTGGTTTCCAGGAGGCCCTAGAGGATTTAATAGTTGGCAGTGCTGGTGATCATGTTGAAACCTTGGTTAATACCTGGAACACCAACCTTCCCAAGGCCATCGATGTGATTGCCCCTGAGCGTCCTCTCCGGCCCGCCCCAAACCATAAACCCTGGTACACTGATGAGCTCAGGGAGATGAAGCGGGTTGGATGATGACTAGAGCGCAAGTGGCGGAAGACTCAACTCCTGTCCAACAAGAATCGCCATAGGCAGCATCTTCGCGCCTATCGAGAGGCTATGCATGCAGCGCGGAAATCTTTCTGTTCTGCACGCATTGCGTCTGCAGAGTCCCACCTAGCAGAACTGTTTAAGGTGGTGGGGGAGCTGGCGCAGGTTCCCCCTGCGCCAAATCCCCTACTTAACCCTACGACGGCCTGCTGTGACACGTTTAACAACTTCTTTGCAGATAAAATATCTCGGATTAGAGCCGACTTGGATGCCACCTTTCCTCCAGATCCTTTAGGTAAGGTGTCTAACGACTCCATTGCTGTCACATTACTGGATGAGTTTCAATCTGTAAGTACCAATGACGTGGACAAGCTACTTGGAAGTATGCGTAAGATGACCTGCCCCCTCAATCCTTGCCCATCCTGGCTGGTCGTCCAGGGTGAATGCGACGGTCAGGAGTGCCTGTTATCAGCTTCCGTTGATACGCCAGCTGCGCCCTTTTCTGGATACGAAAGACCTGGAGTCTGTGGTACACGCTTTAGTAACCTCACATCTGGATTTCTGTAACGCGTTCTACATGGGGCTACCCTTGTGCCTAACCCAGAAACTTCAAATAGTTCAGAACATGGCAGCCAGACTTATCACTGGAATATCAAGGAGAGAGCACATAACACCTGTGCTTAAAGTTCTCCACTGGCTGCCGATCAGTTTCCGGGCACAGTACAAGGTGTTGGTTTTAACCTTTAAAGCCCTACATGGCTCAGCCCCATCTTACCTTAGGGACCACCTCTTCCCGTATGAACCGCCCTGCACACTTTGGTCCTCTGGGAGGAATCTGCTGAAGCCTATGAAAACTAGGCTATCGCAGACCTCCCAGAGGACTTTTTCAGCTACTGCTCCCAAGCTCTGGAACGGCCTGCCAGATGAGATGTGTCTCATTACATCACTGGCCAGTTTCAAAAAGGCTCTAAAGATGCATGTTTTCCGGCAGGCCTTTCCTTGAAGAATGTATGGACCATCAACTCCCGACTCTGAAAATGTAAATAGAACTGGGGAATCAACTTTAGCTGTTCCCTTACGCAAAACTGCTGATCCATCTACTGCGAATTTGCACATATACTGCTCAGGAGACTGTATTTTCTTTTAACAGTTACCAACTAATTTTAACACCTCTAATTTTAACATATTCTGGTTTAATTCAGTTTTATGGGGTGGTGGTTTGGGAGGGATATGATTGCTGTTTTACTTTGTATTTTTAAAATTCTGTTGTACCCCGCTCCGAGTATTTTATTAGAGGAGCAGGTTATAAATTATTATTATTATTATTATTATTCTCCACTGACTATCAATAGAAATCCAAAAAAGGTGGGGGGATGCTAGTTATTACCTTAATTTGTTCTCTCAGAAGTGAATGAGTGTACCCTTTAAAATGAGATTACATCTGTCAACTTTCAGGCAAATAGATCAAGAGTGTTTTATATTATACATCTTATATATTATTATTATTATTATTATTATTATTATTATTGAAAAATGGTAGTGCCAATAACATCTCAGTTTGATTTCTTGGTGCCCTTTCCATTCAAAAGATATCTTTAAAAGGATGGGCTTGTTTCCACAGATTCCTTGTGGAGTGCATCTGAAAATTTCAGGCTGCAGAGCGGTGTCCCTCAGTAAAAAGACAGGATATAAATTAATTAAATTAAATTAAATAGTGGACCCTTGGTAGCCACTGGGATTTGGTTTCACAACCCCCTCCCCCGTGGATATCAAAATCCGTGGATGCTCAAATCCCATTAAATATAATGGCATAGTAAAGTGATGTCCCTTATATAAAATGGAGAAATCAAGATCTGTTTTTTGTAATTCATATACTCGTCCCTCCACATTCATTGGGACACCCCCCCCCCCAAAATGTGGAAAAACTGCAAATAACAAAATCACTATGTTTTAACCTGAGAGAACAATCTCTAGGTCCTCCAGTGCAACTCTGTGGTCAACATATGCCAGACATTGGTCACAGAATTGTGCTGGAGAAGCTACAAATGCCTAGTGAAGTATTCTCTTTAGGTACCTCTAGGTCCTTTAGTGCGACTTTTGGTTAAAGTTGACTATAGTGTTGTGCTGGAGAACCTGGATATTCCTAGAGACAACATATTAATAAAATTTATGAATAATCAAATCCACAAAAGTCAAAGCTGCAAATGTGGAGGGATGAGTGTATATCTGTTTAATATTTTCCATCAGTAGATGGTTGAATCCATGTAAGGAATCTGTGGATGTGGAGGGCCTACTGTAAATTAATATTGGACTAAGAGGAATGGCATCAAGCAGAAACCACATATAGTTTGAGTATCTCATATAAGACTTCATAGATAATTTATTTATTTTATTATTAAAATGCATAACAACAAATAGTAAACAAATACAGAGTGAGCTTGACCACAACCACAACCCAACAGGTATGTAACAGAGACATGTTAAGTGGTTAAATCAATCTCTCCCCCCCCTCCCTTTCTCTCAATGTACTTTCATTTTTAAAATAAATTCATTTTATTTTATTCTTTTAAGAAAAATTGACTTGTTTTAATTAGAAAATGAAAAGAATATATGACTAAAATGTTATAACTAGCTGTTGTTCTTATCATTGTTGTTTCTTTCCAAATAGGTATATGTTTGTTTGTTTTTGGAACAGGATGGTCTTAGCTTAACAGTTTGCACTCACCCTTTGTTGCTTTGTTGTTAATTGTCCTCAAGTCTAACTTCCTCAAATCACCTATACACCTTTTTCTTCTCTAGGGACTTTATCGCATGGGGAAAAGCAAGGGGAAATTGGGGTGATCACAATTAAGATTTTCACACACATCACAATTAAAGAGTCATTATCCCGGGAATAAACAGGAAGTAATCAGGCAATAAATAGCAACAAATCATTCACAGGATTTCCCCATGAATGATTTGTTGCTGTTTATTTCCCCATTATTCCCAGGATAATGGCTCTTTAATCACAACGTCGTATGAAAATCTTAATCTCAATTATATGATTTTCACGGGATAATAGCAATAGCAAGTACATTTCTATACCACTTATCAGTGCACTTAAGCACTCCCTAAGCAGTTTACAAAGTGTACGCTTATTGCCCCCAACAAGATGGGTACTCATTTTAGCGACCTCGGAAGGATGCAAGCCTGAGTCAAGCTTGAGCCCTTGGCTGGTACTGAACTCGTAACTGTGCAGTTTGTGAGTGAGTGGCTGCAATACAGGCATTTAACCACTGCGCCACCAGGGCTCCTGTTTAACCTCTGTTTAAACCCCCCGATTTTCCCTGTGTGACAAAAGTTCTAAGTATATAGTTCCATTTAGAGTTCCACAACACATGTTATTAGGGAAGAGTTAACCAGATGTGTTACTGTTTATCATTCTTTTGAGGGAAAGCTGAGTGCAGGCAACAAAACTGCATGCAGTATTTCTATAACAAGAACATAGGGCAGGATGATCTGAAGTAGGAAGACAGGGGATCCAAACAAATGCTTATTTTCTTTAGATGACAAGAGCCACCTATTACTGTTTGACCAGTAGATGACAGGCGCCACAGAGTGTTTCCGTGTGGGATAGCAAGAGGGCTTTTTTCAGGTACTTAAAGCTAAGACTGCAGTGTTTTAGCAGGAAGGTATTTTTGGATGGTTTAGGATGGGTGGGCACAGGTGTGTTGTTGCAGGGAGTAAAATGATGGCTTTGTCCTCCAAAGAAGAATTCTGCCTCCAAATGAAAATTTTCTTCCACCCCCAAATTTCTAGCTTAGCAGTAACTTAAAACTTCAGTTAAGCCTTTAGAAATAGTTTAGGCATCCAAACAAAAGGGACAGGCAAAGTGACTAAGGGGATGCAAAAACAGAAAATACAAGACTTTAAGATTTGAAATAAGTTTCAGTGTCTCACTCTCTGCAATGGTAGACATTTGAGAACTGAAGAAAATCTTCATGGGGTGGGGGTAGAATTCTTATTTGGAGATACAATTGCAACCCCATGACTACATCCCTGGAGTTCCGCATGGCCAAGGACCAGGTTTCTGCCACTAGAATCCTCTTGTCTACACAATAAAAATACTCATTCTATTTGCAGCAGATATTTTACCAGAAAAAAAGTACTCTGGGATATTAAGGTTTGCAAAATCAGGTGACTAATAATAATAATAATAATAATAATAATAATAATATTTATTTCTATTCCGCCCCTCTGAACAAGCAATCGGGGCGGAGTACAGCAGAGGTTAAAACATGCACTTAAGACTTGCACTTTTCCCACTGTTATGTTAAGATGACAGGTTCCTCCAAGAACTTCTACTTCTGTGTCAGGAACTGAAACAGTTATATATCTTGACAGTTTACTACTTTTTTTTTATTGTACTAGCACAAAAGGACTAACTGAGACCCCAAACTCAAATAAGGTTATTTTGAAGCAGAGCAGTGGTTGAAAGTGATAGTTGAATGGAAACAACAGTAACAAAGGTATACTAACTGTTGCTCTTGGTTGCACTAAGTGATTGGTTTGCATGGACAATAGAGCAGCAATAAACAGTCCCAGCATTTCTGACACAGCTCTGAGGCAGCTGTCTCAATACCAAAGTATAGGTCAGAACTAAAAATTCAAAACACTTCTTGTTGATTTAGAAAAATGTAGTGGTAATGGATTGGAATAAGCACCTGTATATATTATAATTCACATTCTTTTCTCACTGGACAGCCATTGATAAAATATGTTATAGTATTAGCAGGTGCACCTTTCAGTCACTCAGTCCCACTCCCACTCCTATTTTTCACACTCATCATTCTGAAGTACCCCTCACCAACAAGGTTTTTTATAGCATCCAGCAGCAATCCTGGCTGTTTTTGAAGGCCAGCTCTACCTTGGGGCACACATGAACTGGACAGAGGGGGACAATTTGGTTCAGGCCTCGTATAGGACTTCTGCACGCACACACACACACACACACCCCCCAATAAAATGATTTTTACTTGTCATGCTTTGTCTTTAAGCGAAACAGATACAAATAATTTTGCCTAAAGGGCAAGTCTATAGTGTTTCTAAATAAAATAGCAGTTCTCCCCTCCTCAGTACACATAGAATATGCAGTAAACTTTTAAATAGTTAAAAGAACATGTCAAAATAAAAGTTATTTTATTTTGCATGACAGGGAATGTGTAAAACTCTGCATATATAGCAGGACTGAAGAGTCAATAAGCCTTTATGCATCCCATTTTCCCCTCCTCTTGTAAATACATCACACCAGGAAAGCAGGCTTTGAAAAACATCTGGATATAACAATACAGAAGTCAAGCTGGGGCAGCTTTTTAAAACTCTAATGAAAAATGAAACAGTTGTTCAGCACTTGATTTGCAACATCTTGCACACAACAGAAAGAGAGTCATGTTGAGTAGATAAAGATAAAAAGCTGTATGATCACAATCATTCTGTCCAGAACAGATTACAGAAACTGCCAAAATTACAGAGTATATCTGAGGAGCTCGGCCTTGCCAGCACTTTTATTTACTTGTTCCAAAACATTTGCATAATATTTTATCAGAAGTCTGAAATCAAACATGAACAACAGATTTATTAGCAATGCTGATTTTTTTTTGTTTTATACCAAGCTGCCTTTGAAAAGTGCTCCAATGCTTCAATTGGTTCCAACAGCTGTAGTTAGATTGCTAGCTGAACCTAGCTACACAGAGCACACAACTCCCTTGTTGCAGCAGAATCACTGCATGCCAATCTGTTTCCAGACATGTGATGACCCTATACAGCTTGGGTCCAGACTATTTGAAGGATCATGACTCCCTTTATGAACTACTAGAGCTCTAAGATCATATGACAAATACTTCTCTCTGTCCCCCCCATTTCCTCAGGCCTGTTTGGTGGAAGCAAAGGAGTGGACCTTTTCAGTGGCTGCTCCCAGTTTTAGGAACTCTCTCCCCCACTTGGAGGGCTCTTTCCTTGCTTTCCTTCCATCAGCAACTAAAAACATATTTGTGCCATCAGGCTTTTATTGAAATTGAAGGGGTTGGGCTTTTAATTGTGTGCTGTATAGTTTGTATATTCTTTTAATGACTTTAATTTTAACTTCATAAATTGTGCAATTGCTTATTAATTAACTTTTATATACATACTTTTATCAAAGGGTTTGTATAGATATTTTAAAAATAAATCTCTGTTGTTTTGAAAATGTTAAGTATAGGCAGAATCTCTTTGAAGTTTGAAGGCAACTAACATTTTCAAGAACATCCTAACAGTAAGAGCTGTTCAATAGTAGAACAGAGTCTAGCAGAGTCTCCTTTGGATATTTTTATACTGAGGCTGGATGGCCATCTCTTGGGGATTGCTCTGATTGTGCCTTCTTGCATAGCGGGTGTTAGAGTAGATAGCCCCCAGGATCTCTTCCAATTCTATAATTAGTGGGCAAAAGGTGGGATATAAATGAATAAATGCATTCATTCATTCATTTATTCATTGCGTGTCACCTACAGAGGTTTGCTTACATATTTAGCTCAGGAAAAGAAGAAGAAATGTAAAAAGGGGCTGCTTCACTATTTTTACATGTATCCACTATGTAAACCAGCAGTTAAAATTGTCACGTCATTTCAGCAATGCATTTACTCCCTCTAAGTCTAAATGCAAAATACATGCCACAGTCAAACCTGAATGTCAAGGCAGATAACAATTTTAAAAACCTGTTTATTTCTCACAGAACAACACACAGCACATCCAGAGTAGCTTTAAAAAGCAAGAAAAGGCAATACAAGTTCTACTAATAATTTGAGTACCCTTGACCACAATTGGCTGGCAGCAAGAAAACCTTTCTGGAAAAATAAACTATTTTTCCAGTCTGCTGGAAACCTCAGACAAAGTGCCACTCAAGAAGACAGTCAAGAACCCTACTGTTTCAATTAGAAAACTCTAGCAACGATGTAACAGACTGTCCCGTGTCACCTAGTAAATTAATTTTAAATAATTTTAAATAGCATGTGCTCAGAAAATACTCATTGGCTCAGACAGAGGAATGCTTCAGTTTGCAGTCTGAATGAACTCATGCTTGATCTTGGGTATGAGGGAGATGGTCACCTCATCGAAAACTTTGGATATCTTCCCTGCTGTTCATGTGAAACACACACACATACACACACACACACCTCCAGTGAAACAACTTCAATGGCTGCCGGTTCATTTCCAGAAACAATTCAATCATGTCAATAAAACACCAATTTAACCTTAAGAATGTAGTCAAGAAATTAGAAGATCAGTAAGGACAACCATGAAAGAACTAGAAAAAGATCCCAAAGAGTATGAACACTAAAGTTAGAATCATCCAAGACACTGCATTCCCCAGCACCATGTACAGATGTGGGAGCAGAAGCATGAAGAACATGGATAGGAGGAAAATCAACTTATTAGAGATGGGGTCCTGGAGAAGAATGCTGAGGATATTACAGATAGCCAAAAAAGACAAACAAATGGATTCTATATCAGATCATGCCTGAACTCTTCCTGGATGCCAAGATGATCAAAATGAGGCTGTTCTACTTTGGCCACATCATGAGAAGGCCTGAGTCATTGGAAAAGGCAGCAGAAAGAATGGAACACCAGATGGATAGACTCAGGGAGGTCACAGGACCTAAGCAGTGCAATGGAGGTATCACATTCACAGGGTCACTATGAGTCATCAGCAACTCGAGGGCAGTTAATGAAATAACCTTAATCCAAGTTTATGCTCCAAACAGAGAAGAGGAAGAAGAAGAAACTGAAAGGTTTTTTTTAAAAAGAAGAAACGTAAAAATTCTCTGCTGGAGTCCAGGTACACAATGATCACACACCAAAACAGGACTTCTGGATAATCATAGGTGATTGAAATGTGAAAACAGGAAACAGAGCAGAATCCATGATTGCAGGAAAATTTTCTAACAGGAGAGTGATTGGTTAAATTTTGCAAGGCCACCAAGCAACTATTGTTGCCTCTTCAAACAACACAAGAAGTGGCTATATATATGAATACCACCTAATGATCAATACAGAAATTAAATGGACTACATAATTGAAAACAGAAGATGGAGAAACTCCATTTTGTATCCATGCCTGCTCTCTGTATAATAAGTTCTGCATATAAATTGAACAGATAGGATGAAAGGATGCAGCCTTGCCTGATCCCTGTGCCAACTGGGAATCATTCTGTTTCTCCATGTTCTGTTCTTACAGTAGTCTCTTATCCCAAGTACAGATTCCTCAACAGGACTAACAGATGTGTTGGCTGGCACGCTACATCTTTAAGGGATTTCCATAGCCTTTCATGATCTATGTAGCCAAATGCTTTGTTATAGTCTATAAAGCACATGCTGATATTCCTCTGGAATTTCTTTTGGAATTCTTCAAAGAAAGTATCATGACAAAAACTGTGCTAAAATCTTCTCAGGATCTCATAGCAATCATCTTGTTGGTGACACACACAGGCATGACCTACATGTGTTGTTTTATGGTCATTGTACAGGAAGGTAAGTGACACGCTCTCAGTCCCAGAGGAAAGCAAATCCCCTCTCACCAAGAAAACCCCACAATAGGTTTGCCTTAGGATCACCATAAATTGAAAATGATTTGAAGACACATAACACATAACTAACACCACCATTGGATTCACTGTTCTCCTGCCACCACCATTCCAAAATGACCATATTCTAGTAGCCAGAGGCACAACAATATCATCCCCTGGAACTTCTCAAAGACCCCAGGAGGTCCTGGAGAATCCCTTCATCATTGGGCATCCAGCTATTAAAGCAAAGATCGACAATTCTCAGCCAGCTAGCTTTTCCCTGGCCACTACACAGCCTTGCTGTGGAGACAGGGGAACAGTAAGTCCTGTGTGCAGGGATACAAGAGACAAAGGGGTCATTCAGACTGGCAGCTTGGAGTGCCCTCTGGCCGCTCCAGCACCAGTCATCCTCCAATTGGCATGGGACCAAACGGTCCGGTCCCAATCTGGCCTACCCCCACAGTCCCAAATGCGATGTCAGCAAAGAGCTGACTTTCTCCACTCTGTTCAGCCGGCTGTTCCTGGCATTGCTGGAGTCATCAGCACGCCCCCTCCCCACCTCCTGAGCAGCCAGAAACTGCTACTTCCTGCTTTCGGGCCAAAGTAGGGTTCTTCTAGATTGAACTTTGTGCTCCATTTCCACTATTGTGTGATTAAAATGCTCCCTCATCATCTGTGAAGTATCGACCAAAATAAATATAATATGACATTATATTAATAAGATAATATGTCAGTCATCTTGAGGTTCTAATCTCCAGCAACAGCTATTTGCATGTGATCAACAGCTATCTGGAGATGCTGAGTCTGGAGTATGCAGTTCACAGTGTAGTCAATATTATCCTCAAGAGGTGGCTGAAAGTGTCTTCCTGCTTTTGTGGTAAGGGAATGGGGCAAAGAAGGTCAGAAGATGCTTGGGGTCCTATACTATCCAAGACACCCTATGGACATTGCACAAAACAAGCACAGAACAGGCGTTGCAAAGTGAAAAACTCAGTAGAATTAAAAGGGAAGATTTTGTATCTTTTATTCACTTCCCTCCAGTAGAATTCTCCTGTTAGTGACAAACAATAGTAAATCACATAAATCACACAACTAAGAATTTGTTTAAAACTCATGTTTTTCCAATGTTAAAAAACCAGATTATTTTCCAAATTGTATCATTTGACACCTGATATTACTCCTAAACACAAAACAGATATAATGAAAAATATAAGTATTATTGTAAAAATTTCATAGGAAAAAAGTTAATTATTTGGTACATATTATACATTTCACATATACATACATGCTTTTACTCATCTTTGAGTATCATTCACAGATAGATATAATATTTTGTAAAATAATTTTCTTCCATGTTTGCTCATTCAGAAAATGACACTGGGCAAAGCTAACAAAATGAAATTTAACACAGAGAAATGTAAGGTCCTACACATAGGGCGGAAAAATGAAATGCACAGATATAGGATGGGGGACACCTGGCTGAATGAGACAACATGTGAAAGGGATCTAGGTGTCCAAGTAGACCACAAGTTGAACATGAGTCAATAGTGTGATGCAGCAGCTAAAAAGGCCAATGCAATTTTAGGTTGCATCAATAGAAGTATAGTGTCTAGATCAAGGGAAGTAATAGTGCCACTCTATTCTGCTTTGGTCAGGCCCCACCTGGAATACTGTGTCCAATTCTGGGCACCACAATTCAAAAAGGATGTGGAGAAACTGGAGCATGTCCAAAGGAGGGCGACTAAAATGGTGAAGGGTCTGGAAACCATGCCCTATGAGGAACGCCTTAGGGAGCTGGGGATGTTTAGCCTGGAGAAGAGAAGGTTAAGAGGTGATATGATAGCTCTGTTTAAATATTTGAAAGGATGTCACATTGAGGAGGGAGCAAGCTTGTTTTCTGCTGCTCCAGAGAACAGGACTCGGAACAACGGATGCAAACTGCAGGAAAAGAGATTCCACCTCAACATTAGGAGGAACTTCCTGACAGTAAGGGCTGTTCGACAGTGGAACACACTCCCTCGGAGGGTGGTGGAGTCACCTTCCTTGGAGGTTTTTAAGCAGAGGCTGGATGGCCATCTGTCGGGTATGCTTTGATTGGGAGTTCCTGCATGGCAGGGGGTTGGACTGGATGGCCCTTGTGGTCTCTTCCAACTCTAAATTTCTATGATTCTATGATTCTATACTGATGAAGAGCCCTCAAGTTATATGATCAATGTCATATTTTAACTCATAATATTTTATAATTCATAATTCTTTCCCTGGATTAAAAAATATGAGGGGGTATCCAAAATGATCACCTTTTTAAAAAATTAACAGAAAGTTTGTCAGACTTCTACAATATCAGGTATCTGGAGGGTCAAGATATGCTGGGAAAAATGAATAAATCTAGATAGTGACTACATAGAGATAAGTTAACAACTACAAATCAAAACAAACTTTCTGGCAATTTTTTAAAAAATTACCCCCTCCTAGCTCTATTCTCTCCAAATCCTCCACACAAAATCAGCAGAGTTTGTGGTTTCAGGACAAAACCCCAGACAAAAACCTGTGTGCTTGCAAATGAAATGTTTTAACACGGCCTCCTGTGAACTGAATACAGACTGATGAGTCTGGCACAGCACAATGTTCTTCAAACTAAAGACAAAAAAGACCCAATGCAGAGACAAATTAAATAAGTGAGAGAGTGCTAAGTGCACCAGAATCAGGCCCAAATTTGCTAATGACTTTTTATAGGATTTGGGAGATTAGTAACAATGTGTCTCCTGCAGTTATTTGCACCATGAATGAAGCAGGAAAAACTCTTTGACTTTCTGAAGGGTTTTTTAAAACCTTCTTCAGCAGGCCACAGTCCCCCTTGTTTTGAGAAAAAATGTTTTTGTCACTTGACCATACTTGAAAACATGAAGGATATGCCACCTCCTGCAGTGAATGACAGGCTAACAACTAGGTCTTCTTTTTCTGAGGTTTGGGTTGCTGTTTAGCTAACAAAAGGAACTATTGAGGTGGAAATAACCTCACAATCGTGTCACCTTCATTTATCCAAATCCTTTTCTAAGCAGGAGTGACCACTATTTCCAGACCATGGCAAAAAAACTTGCACAGAGCCAATAAGCAAAAATTGTATCAATGGGTTCCCTCAGCTGCACCCGCTCACTTTGTAGAAGATCCCCTTTCCACCTATGAATGCTCACTTTTCAAGAGAGAGCAAGCCCTATCCTGCACAACATGTATATTATATCTATCCAAGAGTGCTCTGAAGGACATTGTAAGCCAGGAGTATGAACATCCAACATGGCACTTCCAAGACAGCTCTGTTAGGTTGCCACAGGTTTTTGAAGTTTAGAAAAAAATATTATTATGTTTTTAATGCTGTAGCACATTGTTGTTGCTTTTTAACTGTTCCCCACTTGCTGTTACCTGCCTCGATCCAACACAAGGAGAAGCGGGATACAATTATTATTATTATTATTATTATTATTATTATCAGCCCTGGTGGCGCAGTGGTTAAATGCCTGTACTGCAGCCACTCACTCAAAGCCAGAAGGTGGCAAGTTTAAGACCAGCAAAGGGCTGAAGCTTGACTCAGGCTTGCATCCTTCCGAGGTCGCTAAAATGAGTACCCAGATTGTTGGGGGCAAATAGCTTACAATTGTAAATGAAGCTGTTTGTTTAACAAATTGTAAGCCGCTCTGATAGTCTTGGCTGAAGAGCGGGGTATAAATAAAAACATCATTATTATTATTATTATTATTATTATTATGTGCAGAATACTGTAGTAAGTGATATACAGTACTGGTCTAAGCATTCCAATTGGCCTTTATTTCCTGTGCGAGTAAGGGAGGCCTGCAGATCTGGTAGAAGGTATGTTCTCCTTAACTCCAGAGCTTTTGGAGTTTAGTTACAAAGATGTAATGAAGCTACATTTCTAAAGGAATAAAATGAGTAGGAATTAAGTTACTTTACTGGCTCAATGCATAATGTTTTAGTTTTTAATGTTACCTTTAAAAGGCATTTTAGGAGTTTTTAGAAGCATTTTGACAAAAATTCTTCAATTCTATGACTCTCCCTTAATAATCCTAAGGGTTTTTTAAAGTAACAGATTATGGGCAATGCAACAGGTAACAAAGTGCCAAGCATTTTAAAATACTGCAGTGAGTACCATGAATGAATTACTTCTAGAAAGTAATTTTCCAAGCTCTGTTAAATTTTCACAAGACATCGATGGCTGCCCATTTTCACACAATGTCATGCTAATATCAGATTTCACTCCATCCAGTCACAAATTCTCTTCAAACATGCCCATAACTGAACAACTAGACTCATTACAAAGTAATATGACTGGTCCTGAGATACAAACTACAAGATCACTGCAAAGTCAAAGCAACTATAATAAAATGAATCTATCCCACCAGGTGCATTTTAAATAATAAATAAATAATATTCACCTGATACTGATTTCAGTTCTTAAAAGTACTACTTGTTTCAGGACATAAAATGATGTCTGTCCGTGCAATGTAACCATATATTAAATTCTTCCTGCATGGAAACAGGATGTTTCTCCTCTTCTGATTCTAATATTTTCCCCAAACCGAGCAATACTTCTTAGTATGAGCTATGCTGCATTCATTTCTTTTTAATTTAGAAATTTATGTTTTTACAAATGCACAATTCTTCCTTATGTGCTTATAAGAAAACTTAATGACTGTGCATCATTCAGGATTTTTACTTTAAACAGTACCACAAATCACAATAAAATTCATCCCTGTCTCTTTCTTCACACACTTTAAGTGGCAGAAGAGTGTTGGAATATGACTCAGGAAGAGACCAAGATTCGATTCCCTGCTCAGCCATGGAACCCCCACTGGGAAGTCACACACTTTCATCCCCAGAAAAATCCCATGATAGGGTCACCATAAATTGGAAATGACTAGAAGGCACACAACAACAATAAAAACAACAGCAGCAGCAGCAAACAATAAAGCTACACTACAGCAAATGTGGGCTGAAATAAAGTGCAGATAGGGTTCCATAGTGAAGCGGAGCTGAACTTCAGATGCTGATGCAGCCTTAGTAAAAGTGACTAGACTACAGATCTCCACAAATATACCTACTCTATAAACCTATGCTATTTTCCTCAGATGTTCCTGGCATCAAAAAGACAAGTATTATTTTTCTAAGTTGTTACATGTTTACAAAACTAATTCCCAAGTAAGCATCTTTAACTAAGTAGATCTGATGCAATGTCTGCTCTTTTGCCCAATATAAATTTGCTTCCCTTCTGTAAACTGTCGGTAGGTCTAAAACTTTTCAAAACCACTACAGTGAATGTTAATGCTTAGCTCTGAAAAAGGCTGCTTATATAAAATGTATTACAAGCAGATGAACTGAATCTTATTCTCTAGAAGTCAACAAGTCCTTCAGTGAGCAACGAAGAACTGGTTATGGGAAGTGGCATAGTGACAATGATGAATAAAGCCCCATTAGGAAGGGGAAATATTAGAGAATACTTACACAAATACAGTACTCAAATGAAGGCCCTTGCTGCATTTTACTAGAATATCAATGTTTGCATTTCAACAAGAATTACTCTTAACCTCTTTTCTTTGTTTCTGTGGCATTTACATAAGGTCAACATCCCACCACATGCTGCTGTCTGAATGTGATACCAGTTTTGCTCTGAAAATTACATCTACTGAACACAGCATGACTAATGGCAAAAAAAATCACAGAGAACCTGGTTAACATTTGCTGAAATGGAAGCCTGCATTTCTCATCAATCATTTAAGCAGAGGACTTAGTGGCTTCCTCACACAAATTATTCCTCCTGTGAGACAGAGTTTTGAACCAAATGAAAGCTTCCCTGGTTCATGTTTTCACATGATAATAATTTAGTGCAAATAAATTGCCCAGAGAAGAAAATTAGCACAGCACAATTATTGTTGTTTAATACAATTGTGTCATACTATATGTTTGGACTGAATGGGTACAGTTCTTATTCCATAAGGTGGACTCTCCAGAATACATGGTTTAAAAAGACTTATTTCTAACCAAATTGAAGTTGCTCAGGTCAAACTGTGTAAGTAAGGGAATGAACACATTTTCCAACACTAGTTGAAAACACAGTTGTAGAAATAAACCACTCTTTTGGAAAATCCTGGGCAGGTGTTCCATGAAAGATGGAGTCCCTATTAATTTGTATACCTAAAAGTGGCACTCAAATCTGTACACTGCCACAACAGTACATGGATAAACTGACAGCAGAAGCAAACAGAGAAGTTCTGCTCAACATGTTTCATTTGGGCATGTAACTTTCATCTACCAAAGTTTGGCAGATGCAAACACTCCATATAAAAACCATAGCAACAGATATCCAGAAATAAAGTCACACATAAATATAGCTCTTGACCACCCTACTACTAAAGATTTTAAAGTGTAGTGGAATGATGGCATGAACATTTCTTACCCTTCCCTAGATAACACAGCAGCTCACACACCAAGAAAACATTGAACCACTCAATGTTTTGGGATCAAACCAAACAAAGAAACATCTGGAAGCTTTGGTACATATCATATTGAAATTAAAACACAATTCAAACACATATTGAGCAAAACAGGAGGGGGAAAACTATTTTAAAAGCCAAACTAGAAAGCAACAATTATGGTATGACCAAACATTTTTATTGGGATTTTTGTATCATATAATAGTAATATGCAGGGAAAAAAATATATGTACAAGTAATCAAGTTAAGGAAAGTCAATGATGTCAGAATAGAACAAGTGTTTATATGCGTGTGTCCATGCATGAATGTATTGGATCAGTCATGCACAAACTCTAACAATATTACTAACAGATTTGCTTCTTTATGTTATGACAAGTACATAAAGAAAACCACAAGTTCATCTAAAGTGTATGCTAAAGCAGAATACATCTTGGCATGCTAGATGCCAAACATTTCAGTTGACAGAACAGGATATTTGTGTTGTGTGTCTGCAATTCCCTCTGCCTTTTCTCAAGAACTGAGACATATGTATATTTTGGATTATTCAGAATAGATGTTGTCCAAATCCAGAGAAAGAGAGAGAGAGAGAGAGATACACTACTTTCAAAACTTAAGCTATGTATCTTCTTACAAACCTATGTATAGGATATTGAAGGTAACTTGTTGTGGATCTCATATTTAAAATTATAATAAATTTAAAACAACTGTATACTTGACACATTCTTGCAGATTCACATATGCATGTCATAACAAAATTGAGAACCTTATAGTGACCAATGAAGTCAAATTATAAAATCGGGCTGGATGCTTAACTTAATCATTTAGTGGCTCCTTTCTCACTCTCATAAATCTATGACTTTGTGACTGACTCATCCAGTACTTCATCATCATCTCAAGAATGGGATCCTAGAAAAGTAATCCCTATCCACAGAACATAAGCTGTCACAAATGAGATTCATTAAAAGTAACCAAACAAGTGAATCCTTCCACTTGCAATCAGATTAGAACTGCATTCATAAGCATAATCACTAAATGATATGTACTCTGTGTTCAGTGCACTAGGGCAGATCATGTGTGCTTATTACTGGTTGCAAATCAGGGAATAGGGATACAGCCTCTGCTGGTTGGGGTTACACTCCCCCTGATGACTCAGCTTGATAGTTTGGGTGTAGTGAGGGACTCAGCCTTGAACTTGGAGGCCTAGGTTTCTGCAATGGCCCAGAAGTACTTTTGCACACTTAAAGCTTGTGCATCAATTACACCTGTTTCTGGAAATGCTTGATCTGACCATGACACATGCTCTGGTAACAGCCTGTTTGGATTACTGTAATGCATTCTATATGGTGCTGCCTTTGAAGAGTGTTCAGAAACTTTGAAGAGTGTTGAGCTGGTACAAAAAGCTGCAGCTAGAGTATTAACTTGGCCTGCTTACAGGGATCATAAACTCCCCTGCTCCAACACTCCAATGGCTGTCAGTGTGTTTCTGGGCACAATTCAAAGTGCTGATTATGACCTATCAAGCCCTATATGGCTTAGGTCTATCTTATCTGATAGACACTATCTCCTGATATGAGCTGGTCCTGATCCTGAAATCTACAGGGAAAGCCCTTCTCTTAGTCCCACCACCTTCTCAGGTGCAAGTTTTGGGAACTTGAGAAAGAGCCTTCTCAGTGGCTATTCCTACTTTTTGGAACTCCCTCCTTAGTGAGGCCAGTGTGGCCCCCTCCTTGCTATCCTTCCATTGGCAGGCTTTTGGAACTAAAGGCTTTAAACAAAGGGGACTAAGAGCAGAATTGTATTTAATTTTTAAATCTTTTTAGAATGTATGCCTTTACTGTAGTTAACAGTTTAATTTGGTTTCAGTGATCATGTTTTAATATTTTTAATTGCAAATGTTTTTAATTGCAATCTACTTTGAGTCCCAGTCTTCGGGACAATGTGGGATATAAATGAACTTAGCATTAATAATAGTTAATAATTAGATTGTTTTATTAATGAAAAAAGATTAGGCCACTGTTTTAAAAGTTTATATCGTATTATATTAAGTTTTTCAAAATACTGTCAAAATGTAGGAATTTTGGCATACTTATGCTTCACTAACAAATTGTTTACCATTTATTTATACAAAACCAAATAATCAAATGCAAGGACCAGGGTACAAATAACTAATCTTGGCATTATCTGATCAAAAGTGATTGAAATAATTAAGAATAATTTGTCTCCCAAATGAAACAAGTAATTATCTTCCTTATCACTGACAAAGTCCTATTTTCCCTTCTACTGTTACAATAAGGTGTTATTCCACTGGTGTTATTCCAACAAAAATGCAGAGAATATTCTCTCACACTTTCAAGTTCAGGTGGAGACTATTCTCAATCATTAAAGGTGACCTTAAGATTTATTCTGTTCGGTGAGTCATATACTCTCACCCCAAGAGAATCCCATGATAAGTCAGAAACAAGTTTAAGACACACAACAATAACTAGAAATAATAATTCTTCCTCCATTTGGGAGTGATATTTTTCAGATACAGGGATAAAGCCAAGGCTCCAGAAAAATAGTGCCTTATAAGTAATTGACATTTTGCATGCACTGCCCAGTTTCTCCTGTAGCAAGTGAGAGAGTTAAAGAAACTACAGGCCTTTCATTCATGGTTTATATTGCTTGAAACCAATTTATTTTGGAATAATTTTTGGACTTTTACAACAACAACAAAAACAACACCCATGGCTGATAACCCTGAATTGTCAGGAGAAAGACAATCTAGAGCCAATCTGGTTCACACAAAGGATAAACAAATGGCAGGAAAGTCCACCATTTACAATATTTAGCCAAGTGGGAGGTATCAAGGACCAACATGTTTTAAGCCAGAATTATTTTCTTGTTTTGTGCCCGCTCAACAAGAGTGGCTTAGGATTGCATGCCCTTATTTCCTAAAGGGTAGAAAAACTGTTATTTCCTCTTATTACCATGGTTCTCAATCTCACTATGTGTGAAAACACTTGGAATTTTAAATTACCAGATGTCTGAAATCTTTCTACTCTTGTTTCAAAAAGATGTTGAATGCCATTCAAAATTATATTTGATTTTTACTTACTCCCAAAATTCCATGACTGGAGAAGTAGCATTCTGCAAATTTTGTTGAGTACAATTGCTCATGTTAAGTTTTTGAAATTCCACACAATGCTCTGTAAAAGAACCAAAACAAATTGTTATAACATTCATCTTACTCTTCAAAGTCACTTTATTTATTTTTTTTCATATGGCTTCCAATCTACCTTGATATTCCACAGAAATATCTTTCCAACACACTATTTGCTCATCTTAAAATTACAAGGGCACATCTAATTTCTGAAAGAGGAAAAGACTTTCAGTTGCTCTAATTGTTAGAGTTAAAACAATCACTGTGATGCAAACAGTTGGCTGCAGTTGAGTTCCTAATGCTTGTCACTGGATCAGGAATCACATTCTACCACCAGCTACTCGATAGCCTGAGCATGGCAAGTGAGAAAGTTGCCCTTTGGCACACTGTTATCTCTGGCATTAGAGAAATAATGGAAAGGGATCAAAGCCATTCTGCATTATTGAGTTGACACATAATGTTTGGACAATGTTCAATACTGGCTATGCTTTCCTTAACCGATGCCAAAAATGACACTGAAGAAATATAATTTTCAATGGATTCTATGCAAGACATTTAATTTACTCAAACTTTAGAAAATGGAATAAAAATCCAGAGTTGTTCAGTAAATATAAAAATAGGGATAAGTGACTTTAATTCTAACTGAAACTACAATTTTCTAGAAAATATATTAAAGATGTGAAAACACATATCTCGTTAAGGATATTTGGCTCCCCCTTTCAAATGTTACATACTAATTAATTTATGATATAAATTATATCCTATTTAAACTCACAGAAGTATTAACATTTGGCAGAGTTTCATGTGGGGTCTTTTACAGAAGCATAGGCTTCTTCTGTTACCTTGTTCTCTGGGGCACCTCAAAAAGACATCTCTAAATATGGTGCAACACTCAAGAATGAAAGTCTGCTAGGTACAAAGGCTACTACTGGAAGGGAAAAATTGGTCTCTCCTGTAATATGTACCCTCCGGTTGTTTTAATAAATGTGTGCAAACCACCTGAGTCCAAGGCAAATTATTTTTATATTCACATACATTATGGCTACAAAATAAAGACATACATAGTGAAAAATCCTGCTAAAATATTACATTATATTTCACACATACTTTTACATGCTACTAGACTGTGTTATTCATTTTCAGTTGAAGTGTTCAATGAAATGGGATACAAGTTTTACAAATAAATAAAATTCTTACGGCACCAAACATGAAAAATGTAAACATTCTTTTTCAACTGTTAAAGTAATAAACCATAAAGGAACATGTTGCACTGCCCCTTTGCAAAATGAAGCATCTTAGAAGGGAAGAATTTGATCCTGGATGGATTAGCCATTTGCTATCATAACTAGAATGTTTAACTGGTGATGCAGGGAAATGTATAAAACAAAATATGAAGATTAATTCATAAATCAATATTAAATATTAGAACATATATTTCGTTTTTTACATGCTGTGCCACAAATTTGAACAATTAAGCTAATTTCCACCATCATGTTCTTTGATGTCAATCATTCAAAATTACTCTGCTATTCTTGAGACACATTTAAAGAAATAACTTCATTGTTCTCATACCAGTATTCCATTCATGACCACAGGTTGCCCAGGGAAGCTCAGTAGTAAAGCAGTTGAACAGATAAAAGATAGCCCATGCTAGAATTATGATGTAGTAAACATTCAAGTGTGCCTCAATAACCTGGGTAGCATACCCAATACCTGAAAAAGAAAAAGAAAATTGGTCCAATTAGCTCTTCTCTAAGGGACACAAAAATACATGTAAACATGATTTGCTGGCCCCAATTAAGTTATTCTTAGAAAGATGATTCACTTTCTAGTCCTTATAACTAAAGTGATATCCTTAAAATATATTTAATAAAAAACATCATGTGAAACATGCATTGTGGAATGAAATGCAGCAAGGATTATAAACAACATGACTACACAATAGATTAAGTGTATAAATTTGTGTTGGAGATTGGGTTCCTTAAAGGTCTAGTACATGGTACTGTTTCCTTAATTTTTCAAAGGCTTTGCATTATTTGATTAATCTGTAACTGTGAGATATGTCATATCATAATCCCTATACTACAGACAAGTTCAGTGGCTTGCCTAGGGCCATTAAATGAATTCATGGTTGAGGGAGATATGAATCAGGTATTTCAAAGCTTTTACCTCATGCTTCTAACCCCAGTGCCACAGATGTCAGGAAATAAAACTAAACAGGCATCAGGAAGAAAAGTGGGCATTTCAAGATTATTGATCTCCTAATTTTTTTGATAAAACATATCAAGCTCTTTCATGAGATATTTTCAAATTTCATAAATTCTAGTTTCCATGTTTTGATATCTATATATAAACATATGTACTAAATATGAAAGAGAAAAAAGGAAGATAACTCAATGTGTACCTTCAAACAATGGACACACTTTTCTCCAGCATGTAATTCCTCCTTCACTAGTGAATTGTCCCAATGCAGTTTCCAGGAAAAACACTGGTATTCCACAGCAAATAAAGAAAACCACATAGGGTATGAGAAAAGCACCTAGAAAGCAAGCATTGCATAAGGATTACTTAGTTACAACTCGTTCTTTAAAAAAGTTATTTAAGTTAGAGGCTTAATTTTATTTACACATTAATGGTCCCACACCAGTCATATTTAAAGTGATGACCCCTAAACCAGTGGCAATCTGAAACCCACTTGCTACTGGTCCACTAAAATTTCCAGTAAAGAAAGAAAATGTTGTAGCCAATCAACACAAATATGGTACCAGTCCTTGAAAAATTAAGGGAAACACTGCTGGGCTCAGCCTGAAATGCACAAGAAGGCTACAATGGAAAGTACCACTAGCTTTTTCAAACAATACTCTCATCATAATTGATGCATAGGAATACTCATGCAAGTAAAGATGTGTAAAGATGTAAAGGATGGCCTTGAATATTATAATTAAGATCTGCTGGCCTTGAATATTATAATTAAGATCTGCTGGCAAAAATACTCTCTTTTTTTTTTCTTTATACCTTAATATTATCTGACAGATCTGTCAAGCTTATTATTATCATCATCATCATCATTATTTATCACCCGCCCCTCTGAGCAAGTAATCGGGGCAGAGTACAACATATTTAAAACAGCAAGCAATTAAAATAGAGCAATTCCATCCCAACCTCCCACCCCTTAAAATACTATTAAATTAACAATGAATTAAAACATAGAACATAGAACAAGATGATGCCAAAACCTAAAAATTCTAGGGCTAAATGGGAAAGGCTGGAATCACAGGGAATAAAAAGCTGGAAGGATTGGAGATCTTAAGTTTGGAGCTGGGAGATGTTAAATACTGTCTGGGAAGGCCTGCTGGAAGAGATGCATCTTTAATGCTTTCTTAAAACCATCAACAGATACCATGAGACACATCTCATCCGGCAGGTCATTCCACAGCTTGGGGGCAACAGCTGAAAAGGCCCAGATCCCTCACATCAAGGAAAGAGCGCAGCTGGTGTATCAGCCAGAGCTGATAACAGGCACTTCTGACCATCACATTCACCTGACTAGTCTTGTGAAGCTAGATTTGATGAAAACTTACATCAAAGCTAGATTTGATGTAAAATTAAACATCAGGTTATAGATACCTTTGTATTGCTACCTGCCAGTGCCTTACAATAATTTTATACATATGAAGGTTACAACTATTCACAGTGCAAAGACTTTCATACGCTATGGAGAACAGAACACTAATTCATCCATACAGCTAGACAATATGCCATCAGATAGGTGTGATAGCTTTAAATCAGAAGACTCTCTCCATTAGCAAAGCCATCAGCATCTGCCACGCAGAAGAGACTTGGCAATTTAAGTGGGCAAGTCAGTTTGTAGCATGAGTCAGTGAAGCATAAATGCATGTACTCTATTCACTAGGAAATTTTACTCTCACTTAAAAATTTCATAAATGAAACTCTGAGTCTCTTCAGAACAATCCTATGCTGGTCTATTCAAAAGTAAGTGCCACTTAATTCAGCAAGGCTTGTTCCCAGTTTACTGAGCACAGAATTGCAGCTTATATGGCTCATCATTAATAGAACTCAAATTTCCAGTTAAGTATTTAAATGCCATTGACTTACAACTAGAATGAAGCACATGCACCACTGGAATTGTGATAAAAATGATTTCCCTATGGCATGATATATGCCTCGCCTAAGATATTTAAAAACCTTTATTGCATCAACTCATACTACTAAGTTGCTCCAGTAAATACAAGAAAGATCAAAAGAGGGATAGCATGTGTTTCAGTATACTTAAGAGTAACTTCATTATAGTAGCTTCAAATGTAAACTGTGTATTAATATTGAAAATCTAAATAAATCCATTACTATTTCAGTGAATTATTTAAAAAATTGACTATTTTAATTTTTAGATAATTATTTAAATATTAAGTGGTTCACCATGGAAGCTGTTTGGCAAACTTCAAAGGAAAGCTCATACTACATTCCACAACACATCATTATTTAACACTAAAAATAAACAGACTTGAAGAAAAAGTTATTTTTGTTGTGTCCTATAAATAATCAATGTGATTGCACTTACACATGTGAGGTTTTAATCAGTAAAATATTTTATTAACTTGTAGAAATCTCTACAAAATGTTTGTCTTGGAAATATTTTCAAAAAATTAATATAAGGTGTTTTGGTTCTGAAAAATAAATAGCAAACAGTAGCTTCAGACCACTGGATTTGGTTCCATATGTAACTTTACTGAATTTGCTTCATATCCTTCCTATACATCAACAGATCTTTAAAATTATAAGAGTTTTCCAGTCACCATACACTATCATACAAGCCATTGTATTCCCTATTACATGCATGGATGCAAGAGCTGGAGAGTTAAGAAAGTAGACAGGAAGAAAATCAATTCATCTGAGATGTAGAGCTGGAGAAGAGTGCTAAGGATTCCATGGACAAACAAATGGATAAAGCCAGAAATCTTCCTGGAAGCCAAGATGACTAAGGCTGTCATACATTGGTCGCATCATGAGAAGGTATAACTCAATGGAAAAAATAATAATGCTAGAAAAGGTGGAAGGAAGTAAAAAGAGAGGAAGGCTGCGTGCTAAACAAATGGACTTTATTAAGGTGGTCACAGATATGAATTTGCAGGAACCAGGGAGAACAGTGGAGGATACAGAGTCTTGGAGATGTCTCATTTACAGGGGTGCTACAAGTCAAGATCGACTCAGTTAACAACAATAACAAATACAGTCGCCCCTCCCTTTTCGCGGACTTCGAATCCACATCCCTTGCCTGTTTGCAGGTGGCAAATGGAGGGGGACAAAATGGGATGTGTTCTGCCATTCAAGCCAATGGGGCTGGAATACTGGCAAATTTCTATTTTTGAGGGGGGGGGGGGTCCACAACAGATCCCCTGTGAAAATGGAGGGGCTACTGTACACTATAACAAATAATAACATTTCTTTACAACTGCCTAAAAGTTCAATCACATCTACATCATAAGGTTACTTTTCCAAAAGAAAACAAAATCACACATAGACATCTTTATACATCATGATTTTCCACTCTTGGTTTCCCTTTTGGAAGAACCAAAATGAGCCCCAACTGGAACCTATTGTTTTGAGATTTCTCAAGATGCTGCTTTCTGATCTTATTTTATTTGAAAGGAACAGGTTTTAGCTTTTTCTTTTTTAAGTTACATCCTTAAGCATCCTTAAGACTGGTTTTCATATGTAAAATATGTTTATGTACCCCCAGCCTAGCATCAGAACTCCTCAAATATCTGTGCAAAATTGTATATTTTGACCACAGTGAATCAGGCATTATCAACAAGCATGTTGCAATATGCACATGGGCAAGATAAAGCAAATGATTCTGGCTCTCACGAATTACACCACCCAAATGAAAAAATAAAATATAAATGCTGCTTTTACAGAGATATAGATATTTAGTTTACCAGACTTTTCTAAACAAAATCTTGAAAACCAGTTTCTTTCTTCCACTTGGGGGCTAGTAAAATAATAATAATAATAATAATAATAATAATAATAGTTTATTTATAGCTCGCTCCTCTAATAGAATACTCGGAGCGGGGTACAACAGATTAAAAGGATACAGAGTAAGAACGACAATCATATCCCTCCCCAACCGCTCCCCTTAAAACTAAATTAAACCAAGACAAATTAAAATTGGCACAGATTAAAATTGGTCAACAAGTATTAAACAAAGTGCAATCTCATGAACTATTCACGTGCAAGTCCGCGTTAAGTAAACTCAGCTGGATTAGACAAGGGCAGCTGAGATAATTCCCATTTCTATCTATGTTTTCAGAGCAGGGAGTGGATATTCCATTTACTTCCTGTTTCAAGGAAAGGCCTGTCGGAAAAGATGCGTCTTTAAAGCCGTTTTGAAACTAGCCAGTGATGACGCATCTCGTCCGGCAGGTCGTTCCAAAGCTTAGGGGCGGTAGCTGAAAAGGCCCTCTAGGAGGTCTGGGACAGCCTAGTTTTCATCGGCTGCAGTAGGTTCCTCCCAGAGGACCGAAGTGTGCGGGGCGGTTCATACGGGAAGAGGTGATCCTTAAGGTAGGATGGGCCTGGGCCATGCAGGGCTTTAAAGGTTAGTACCAACACCTTGTACTGTGCCCGGAAACTAATGGGCAGCCAATGGAGAGCTTTGAGCACTGGTGTTATGTGCTCTCTCCTTGATATTCCAGTGAAAAGCCTGGCTGCCATATTTTGAACTAATTGAAGTTTCCGGGTTAGGCACAAGGGTAGCCCCATGTAGAGCGCATTGCAGAAATCCAGAGGTGAGGTTTGGATAACAGATTACCCATGATAATAATACTTCCTCACTAGATTTAACACTGTTGGGAAATGAAATTCTGAGTAAATATTGAACTAGTTACTGAAAAGTGTGCTCAGAAAGTCAAATAAATAATAAAGAGAATCTTATACATCCTATACAGTTACCTGTATTGCAGATAACTTATTTTACCCTGAGACTTAAATTTGGAGAAAGAAAATTTTGTTGGTCAACCATCATAAAAATGGCTTCCTAGGTTCTTCACTGTCGTAATGAAAACAGTATACAAAGGGATTTTGTAGCACCTTTGAGACTAGGGGCCCAAACAGACAGGCCACAATAAAGCTGTTTCAGGTCACTTTTGAGGTATGCTGCTTAAATGACACACGCATCTTAACAGGCCAGAAGCTCTGCCAAAACTGTGCATGGCTTTGGTGCTGCTTCCAGCCTGCTAGGACGCACACATCATTTAAACAGCATTCTTCCAAAGTGACTCAAAGCAGCTTTATTTTGGCCTGTTTGGGCCCTAACTGAAATAAAGAGGCTAGTAGCATGAGCCTTAGTAGACGTAAATCTACTTCTCCATGCACCTGGGGAAGTAAACTCAAATATAGGATGGCTCACGCTAACACCTTCTTTCTCTCTGTTATTTTCAAAGGTGCTACAAGATCCCTCTGCTTATTGATTTTCCAGATTAACATAACTATGGGGCTTTCTAGATTGGCAAAAAGAAGTGTGTTCATGGCTGCATGAAAGTCTAGCCTTTAGATGAGAAAAAGGGAAAGTGTGCCATGAAAACGCTTTTTTGCGTTTTAGGGGAGAAGAAGCGCCTTTAAAAAGGTGCTGGTTTTCCCAGCTTCTTTTTTAAAAACTGTGGAACAGCACAGCTCCATCTAAAGGCTGTGGTGCAGCTGCTAAGCATTAAGGAAAAGGCAACTTCATGTCACACTTTCCTGCCAATCTAGAAAGTCCCTATGTCTTTGAATAATGAAATCAATTTGAGAAATAGACTTGAAATAATCTACAAGAATAGTGAGTAGAACAGATGAGTTCATTTTATCTTGCTGTTCTGCTACTATGTAGCAACAGAAGGCAACACAGAAAAGCAAACACACCTACACACTGAGCTTTTAGCACTGTAGAAAACCAAAGAGGCTGAATTCATTTTGGTGCTTCTCATTCCAAAAACAAATATGACTGCGGCCCACCACGGTTGGCAGAAAAGTAATAAGTAAAGAATGGCACTTTCTGTTCTGCTTGGTATACAGACTACTGAATACATGGTTGTCTTCATGTTGTTCTATGAGTTCAGTGCATTTTGTCATACATTTTCAGTGTGTGCAGGACTGGGTAAATATATTTATTTACAAATCTCAGCCTAACATAAAAAGACACAATAAGTGAATCCAAGAGAATTCCACTTCATGGACACCTGGCTACTCCTGCCTTTCAACACTTAGTTACCATATGGCACAGGAAGATTGTTTTCAATAGGCAAGACCAGTGCTCACCACTTGCACATGGTTTCATGACTGCTGCTTGTTAAAGCTCAATTCAATATTTATTTACTTAGAAGTAATTCTTCACAAATAAGAAAGTATATGTACTATTGCAGATAGCCAGCATGGTGTAGTTGTTAGAGTGCTGGACTAGGACTATCAAGACCAGGCTTCAAATCTCCGCTCAGCCATGAAACCCACTGGGTGACCTTGGGCAAGAGTGCTGGACTAGGACTATCAAGACCAGGCTTCAAATCTCCGCTCAGCCATGAAACCCACTGGGTGACCTTGGGCAATTCACAACCTCTCCGTCTCAGCAGAAGGTAATGGCAAACTCCTTCTGAACAAATCTTACCAAGAAAACCCCATGACAGGTTCACCTTAGAGTCACATCAAGGTATACTACATCAACAACAATGGGAACCAGTGCAGTATAATGATTTGAATGCCAGACTAGGACTCTAGGAGACCATAGTTCAAATCCCAATTCAGCCACGGAAACCCACTGGGTAAGTCACATTCTCTAAGCCTCTAAGGAAGGAATTGGCAACCCCACTTTAAACAAATCTTGCCAAGAAAACTCAATGATAGGTTTGGTTTAAGATTGCCATAAGCTAGAAATGACTTGAAGGCATACAACAACAAGAATTTATTATTGGAATGTATCCAATGTTTACAGCATGTATTTTCTTTTGATTTATCATTATTTCCATTACAGCTCTACTATGAATAACATTTCATTCTGCTTCATAGCTCCATGTGCTCCATGTGATTTCAGTACACATGCCCCTCATTGGCTCATAACTCAATGTGTCTTCTTTCTTCCACTAATAATATGAGCAGTGTCATATATGACAGTATATTAGTTCATCTCACGTAGCAGTCCTGGCCAAGATCCAAAGCACCAAGCAACTAATTCTGCACACCCAAGGCAGCTTTGCTTTTTGTTTTTTTCAAACAAGAATACCCACATAGCAAAACAGTACAAAAACAGTTTCCAATATATGGTGTGGTTTTAATGTTTACTGTTAAAGGACAGCGGGGGAGTTGAAAATTCAACAGAACCGCAAAAGTATTCTAACCTCTGTATCCAACAAGCAATGCTAAATGTCCCAAACATTTAGTGGTTTTCTTAGTGTAAACATTATGGCCAGAGGAATTCTTGGGTTTACATACAAAGTAAGTTCTGTACTGAACTGTTAAGTTTTTATCTCACTGCTGTCTCATGAGACCCTGTATGATATAATAACTAGAATACTGGAGTAGTATTTTGGAGATTGAAATTTAAGTCTTCACTGAGCCATGAGTGGTCTTGTCCCTAACCTACCTCATAGGGCTGTTGTGATAGTCGAATGGGTAGGAGGGCAGTCACATACACCATATTGTGCTTACTAAAGAAGAGATGGAATATAGATGCAACTAATAAGTAAAAAGCCAGATTTAACCAATCACTTTTAAAAGGCATTTAAAGCTGATGGCCATCACAGTATTCCATAGCAAACTCTTCAGCCTCAAACTCTTCCAGTCCCAACTCACTTTGCCTTGAGCCCAAAGCCAACCTTCACTCCTGAAATTTGAGAATTTATGTTTTTTTCCATGCACTTACAAATTAAAGTAACTTGTTCTATTTTGATCAATTATAAGACATACTGCTTCCTTTCAAGAGGATAAAGCCTGTCAAATATCAGACAGGCAAATATCAGGTGCAAGTATTTCTGTGCTTGGTGGCTTTTCAAATGAAGGGTTTTTATGGATTTTAAAGAACATTCATAACTTTTTTCACTTCTTGGCAGTATCAATGATGATTACTAGCATAGGAGTTTATCAGACGGGAGGAATTTCTCTTTATTTTGAATGGAGCCAATTGGAGCCAATTCGAATTCACGTGAATTCGCTAGTTTAGCGAATTTACATGAATTCCAGTTGCGTTCAGAATGTGTTCAGAATGACTTCCCATTACCCGAAAATGACTGCCCATTGCCTGAAATTGTGTGAGATGCTTTAATATGAAATAACGTAAAACCCATGATTGCGTTTGGATTGCCATTAGATTATACTTCCAATTTCCATCGTCTGATAAACTCCATAGTTGTCCTTTCTGAGAGATAAAGCCTGTCATGTTTAAGATAGATAGCACTGTTGTATAAGGACAATATTTCCAGTTTAAAGGGAAGGATATCCTCCAATCCTGTGGTGTGGAAGTGAATTTGCACCAACATGATCTGAGATGTATAACTTGTCAAAAGGTAAGGTGCCTTTTGTATATGCAAATTCTTATGGATTCACTGCCATCTTCCATGGTTTTCTGTTTAATTTTATGAAAATAGCACACATGGTAGAAATGCCATTAGCAAAGCAGTGTACAAAATTCCAAAAGGATATGAGGCGGGATTAAGGAGTTAAGCTAAATGAGAAAACAGTATGAAGCCTTTTGTTTTGTGTTAAATCAATACAAAATGTTAAGTTCCCTCTACACCTCTTCTCAGACCACTGCAAATATAAAAACAAGAGCCTTGGTAAAGTTATTTCCAGGAGGAAAACTAAGGCCATCAGCCATGAGACTACAGCATACTTCTCTTCCTCCTCCTCCTTGCCTGGTACTTTTCTTTTTGAGAGGTGAAGATGTATACATTTTGAACCAAATTCTTCAGGGACTGCCCAGTACACTTTAAGCTGCTCTGGAAGGTCCCACAACATTTTGGAGAAAGCCTTAAGTACCTTACAGTGGAGCACTTCATTTCTGGAGCACATATTTCCCACCCACACCCCAAGCAAGTAAAAAAAAAGCTTATGTTCCGAGTACTCTTCCTATAGAGTAAGTCCTAATCAACTTAGCAACCTTTGTTGTTGTGTGCCTTCAATTCATTTCTGATTTAGGCTACTGTAAGGCAAACCTTTCACAGGGTTTTCTTGACTAGTAAATATACTTAACTACCACACTGGGTGGATGTAGACATATCTCTACAACTATCATTAAAAAGAGCAGGAAAAATCACATGTGCCAGTATGGGAGAAATTTTACCAAAACCTAGAATAAAAAGTTTATTTGGACTTCAGAGACCAGCCAATATATTGTGGAGAAAGTCTCCACCATCCAGACAATCTTTTACCCCATCTCTGGGGTTTTCAAGATGTTTTATATATGCAGAAGGTAAATCAATATCTCATCTTTTTAATTGTCCACCACCAATGTGATGAATATATTCTTGCCTATAAAATCTCTTGCCAGGATAATCATTTAGTCTGTTCTTCTTTGAAGAGACCAAAATGGATTTTCTTCCAGATTTTGCCTCAGATTTACCATATTCACCAGCCTTAGAACATTGATTTTCGATCTAAAAATGATCTCTACCATTAAAAGCAAAAAGCACAGTCCCAAATGAACCTATGTCTGGATGTTCTGCAATCCCACTGAGTCAACATAGCCAAAGCTTCCATCAGTCAACGTATCTAGATGAGTCTGAATAGTTTACACACAGAATGAGTGATCTGCAAATCCCTTCCATGCCTCCATAATCCTAACACTGTGATAAAACATCATTTCCTCTGATTGAGAAAATTGCTTTTGTTTTCATTGCAAGTTACGCTGCACGTGCAAGCTATCAGAACAAGGTACCATCTTACCTCCTCCATTTTTGTAGCAGAGGTACGGGAATCGCCACACATTTCCCAACCCAATGATCTCCCCTGCCACAGAAAGCACAAATTCCACCTTGTTGTTCCAGTGGCCCCTTTCATGCACTTTCTTGTCATTGCTGTGGACCAGGTTGGTACTTGAGGCTTCGGGGTCCAGAGCATCCTCTGGTTTCCCATTAATGATAGGAATAGTCTTTTCAGCTGTCATGACTCTTTCCAGCCTGAATGAAAAATACAAGGATAAGAAAAAAGGGAAGAGAGGTTGTGAGGAAGGTACAGATATTCAGAATATGCATTTAGCCCTCCACCTCTTGTCTCTTCTCACACACACAAACACGCATACCCACAAAAGGTTAAAAACTCAAGAGTGGCAAACTTTATAAGATATAATGTATGACTATACCAAAACCAGTGTGACATAGTGGCTTGAGTGTTGGACCAGGACTCTGGAGACCAGCGTTTGATTCCCCACGTGGCCCTCAAACCCACGGAGTGACCTTAACCAAGTCGCACACTCTCAGCCTCAAGGGAAGGCAATGAGAAGCCCCCTCTGACCAAAACTTGCCAAGCGACAACCCTGTGTTTGCCCATAAATTGGAAACGACCTGAAGGCACACAGCAACAACAAAAGCATGACTATACGCCAAGAGGGCATTTCTTAAAACAAATAAAAATTGCCATCTGGAGAAAGAAAGCTAAGGAAGCCAGGCAGTGTCTTCTTTTCCCTCCAGAATCCCTTCCCCTGAGAGAAGGGCCCTCTGCTCTCCAAAGAGGGTGACCACAGGTGGTGGCCCTCATCGTCCAGGAGGACAAGGCCCTGCGAAATGGAGGACATGGAAGACAAAAAGGGAGGACGTGACCAAAGGAACACTTCATATAAATAAATACAAGGGCAGGCTTCTCTGGGTCCTGCTCCAAAGGGAGGACCTTTCTGGAGTTCCACCTGATGGAAAAGGAGGAGAGATCTTGGGAAAGGAGGAGGCCAAGGTATCTCGAAAGGGAGGACATGTAAGGAAAAATGGAGAACGTGAGCACATTAATAGCTCCACACACTTCAAATAAATACACACAAGGGCGGGCTTCTCTGAGCCCTGCTTCTTTCTGGAATTCCACCTGGTGGAAAGGCGGCAGGAGAGGTCCTGGCTGGGAAAGGAGGAGGAGGAGGAGGAGGAGGAGGAGGGCCCCCTCTGGCCACCCTGATTAAGACAAGGGAGAAGGCGAGCAGCAGCACATGGAGAGCTCCCCAGGCTTCGTGTAAAGCGACGCAAAGGCTGCCATGCCCAGAGGAGAGTCCCTGCTGCTGCTCCAAGGGAGGGGGGGAGGTGGTCGTTTTCTGGGGACTGGAGGCCGCCTGGCCAGAAGGTAGGAGAGGTCCTCCAGTCCTCTCTGGCCAAGGAGGTGGACCCACCCCAGCCTGGTGTGCCAACCTGTCGAGCAGCCTGTGCTCTGGCTGGGAGGGAGGGAGGGAGGGAGGGCCGGGGTCTCTGTCTTCGCCTTCTCCTCCCTTCCTAGTCCCTTCCTAGTCTACTCACCGTGGCGCGCGCGAGGGCAGAGCGGGGCCAAGGTGGCTGGAGGGGGCGTCCTGTTGCGCCGCGGCGAAGGGCTTGCTGCTGCTGCTGCTGCTGCTGGCCGGGCTTGGAGTGCAGCAGGCGCCCGCAGCAGAGGCGGAGGAGGCGGCAAGAAGAAGAAGAAGAAGACAAGAGCAGCACCAGCAGCAGCACAGAGAGAGAGAGAGAGAGGAGGAGGGTGGGACACTGCCTGGACGCAGCAGGGATGGAGGGAAGGAAGGCAGGAGAGGTGGTGGAGGCTGCCTTGGTCCTGATAGGCAGCAGCAGGGGCTTCTCCTCCTCTCCTTCTCCTCCTCCTCCTCCTTGTGGGCACCCAAAGGGGGCTGTGATGTGAGTGACTTGACTTTGAGCTGAGGCAAAAGAGGAGGAGGAGGAGGAGGAGGACCCACCCACCGCCCCCTCAGCCTCTTTTCCCGCCTCCCGCCCTTGGCCTTGGCCCACCGCCTCAGCAGCACAGCAACGGGGGGAAGAGGGCTCCCCGAGGCAGCCTCAGCAGCAGCAGACCTCCTCCTCTTCCTCCTCCTGCCCCTTGCAAGCAGGACCTCACCTGCCCCCCTCCACCTCTTCTCCTGAGCCCCCTCGTCAGGAGGGTAGCTTTTAGTTTAGCCCTGTCCTCCCTTTCTCCGGAATGGCTAACATGGGGAAGGTTGTGGGGAAGGGGAATGCCAACCTCCTTTCTGGTTTTAGACAACTCTGGGCTTCAGTCTTGGCAAAAAAAAAAAAAAGGCCTGTGCCTGTCCCTCCAAACGTCTTGCTGAGCTCACATGCCTCTCCAACACAATGCCACAATGGCACATTAGACTTTTGCCATTCCAAATGTTAATTCTAGAAGTCACCCTCAGAAAGGATCTTCTTAAGTTGCAGAGGCCAGCAGTTCTCAAACCATGGGTCGCAACCACTTGGAGGGTCAAATGACCCTTTCACAGGGGTTGCCTAAGACCATCGGAAAAGGGAAAACACATATTTCCAATGGTCTTAGGAACCAAGGCGGCATTCCTCTATCCATTGGGGGCCACCACAACATGAGGAACTGTATTAAAGGGTCACGGTATTAGGAAGGTTGAGAATCACTGGCATAGGCTCAAGAGATCCGTAGACCAATATCACTAAAACTATGTGGCACAGCAGCCTGGAGTATTTATAAGCCATCGCCTTTGATCTAGGTTAGCATTGACAACTGTACTTATTTTTTTAACATAATGCATAATTATAAAAACCAAACTAATAATGCATTATCAATATGCACTTTCTGTAAGCTTGGGTGGGTTTTATGTTCCCAGAAGCAATACTTCAGATGAAAGTAACGTTGGGAGACAAACCCATTTGTTCTTACATTTGTCACTATCAAAACCAAGAGGTTTTTGGGCCTTATCTTCCTTTGCGGTGAGGACATCTGATCAGCCTGCTCCAAGCCAGGCTCCCCTCAGACCCCACTTGGAGGATGGCTGCCCCACAAAGTTGGGACCTCAGGTCGCCACACTCCTTCACTTTTGGAAAGGTGTATGTGGGGGGAGGTAAAACGGCTTCAAATACCTAAGGAGTTTATCAGACAACAGAAATTGGAAGTATAATCTAGTGGCAATCCAAATGCAATCATGGGGTTTCACGTTATTGTGTATTAAAGTATCTCACGCAATTTCAGGCAAAAGGGAAGTCATTCCGAACGCAATCATGGGTTTTACATTATTTCGTATCAGAGTATCTCACGCAATTTCGGGCAATGGGCAGTCATTTTTGGGTAATGGGAAGTCATTCTAAACGCATTCCAAACACAATTGGAATTCATGTGAATTCAAGCAGCGGTGGCGGTGTAGCGGCAGCAGCGAGGGAGAAAGCAGCAACATCTGGGCCTCCTCAAGGCCCCAGCACTTCCCCCGAGGCAGCGGCAGCGGCAAAGGCGCAGGCGGGAGAAGGCCAGGTCACCAGGGCCTATAAAGGCTCCCAGAGCAATCCTCAGCCCAGCAGCGGCAGCAGCAGCACCAATAGGAAGACGGAAGTGCCCCGCTCGAACTTTGTTATCCACTCGAATTGGTGAGGCAATAGGTATTTGGAGGTGTTTTTACCTCTAATACCATTCCCAACACCACCCATACTCTGACCCTTTTAGGGCAGAGATAGAGTGTATTATAACAGGTGAAGGAGATTCTTTTTGCAAAATTGAATAACTCTTGTTATACTCCTTAAAAGGTTTCATTATATAGAGCTGGGAAAGATCAAGCTACACTTATAAAACAACCAGCTACTGTGTTGGGCATATCTCTAAGTAGAGGTACTAGTACTTGTACCAACTTGAAAGATTTTCTTTGATTTTCTTTTTGCACTTTGCTCATTTTATGCATGGCATAGGTAATCGGTTGTAGTATATATAAATTTAAATTTAAAGGTGACTTTTATATTGAATTGTCAGGAAATTGTCTTTAGATACTGGGGAAAATTAGTGACTACTAGGTTACAACTAAGAATTGATAGGGGGATTTCTAGTGAATTCAGAATAAGTGTGTTGGTTAATAATCTCTTGGGCTATTCTTGTTTTTTCCTTAAAAAAAAAAAAGGTGGAGAAAATGCCTTCCAAAAAGAAAAATACCATCAAAAATACAGATAACAGACAGTCCCCAGAGTGATGTGTATGAGCCTTCTTGGAGTTAAGAGAATTTAAGAAATCCTTTAAAAAGGAAATAAAGGAGGAACCGAAAGAAAATAGAATGGATATCCAACAAGACATACATAAAGAAATAGAAAGACTAGCAGGGAAAATTGATAAAATCAACAAAGACATAGATACAGTCAAAACAGAAGTTGCCAGGTTGCATGACAAAACTAAGAGGTTGGAGGAAAATCTAGAATTTCTGGAAATTAAAATAAAACAGCAAACAAGCCATTCTTTTTCAGGAAAATAGACTTAGACAAAGAGGTATTAAATTAAGAGGGGTGACAGAAGAAAAAGGAGAAAAATTGCTAGAAAGAATCATTCCACAGTTAGCAAAATTTATAGACGTAGCGGACGACTACTTAGATTCTCAGGTAGAGAAAATATTTAGGGTCAACTCTAAAGTAGCGTTTGAAAGAAAACTCCCGAGAAATTTCTGATTTGTTTTACTAATTCCAGAATCAAGGAAGAATTAATACAGCAGAACTACAAAGAGAATTTGGTTATAGAAGACAAAACAATTGAGATGTATAGAGATCTACCACCCCAAAGAAAGAAAAAGGCAGGATTATAGATTTTTAATAAATAGATTCCAAGAGGAAAATATCATTTATAAATGGGGAAAGACAGAAGGTATTGTAATTGTACATAACCCAAAAAACCTACATTATTAATACAGTAGAAAAAGCAAAAGATTTCTACAGAAATTTGAACGAAGAAGGGATTTCAGGAAGAGAAAATAAAAAACACAGCAACCCTGACAAAAACCGTGAAGAAAAGGAAATACTAAAATATAAAGCAAGAGGTAGGAGATACAGTAATTAAGAAGAAGCCAGTTAACTAAACACTATGACAATAAAGAATTTGACATGATCTGTTTACAAGAAACTAAAATAAGAGAAACTGATATAAATATTCTGAAAGATCCGAGATTAGGGAATGTTTTCTGTTCATGTACAAAAAAAAAAAAAAAAAAGAGGTGTTGCAATTTTTGTAAACAAGAGATATAAAGCTAAACAAATATATAAGGATTCAGAAGGAAGGATATTAATAATAGAAGTGTCAATACAGGGGGGGAAAATAATAATTGCTAATATCTATGTGCCCTTAGAAAAAAAAGAATACATTCTTCCAATTGTTAAATGAGGAATTGATTGAAATAAATAAAAACAATGTCATACTGACTGACGACTTCAATAGTGTCATTAAACCAAGTAGGGATAGAAAATCAGAGAAAATTATTAAAAATCGTCAAGGTAAATTACCCGCAAGATCTTATAGACGTATGGCCAAAATTATATGGAGATAGTAATGGTTTTACTTTTTTTTTTTCATGAAGTACATCGTTCGCATTCGAGAATTGATTTATTTTTGATATCCAGAGATCTGATTACAAGAGTGAACAAAATGGAGATTGCACCTAGAGACCTCTCTGATCACAATCTTATAGAGTTGCATATCCGGAATAAAGACAAAGCTGGTTATGAATGGAAACTAAATGAGGATTTACTGACTGATGAAACATTTGTGAATAAAATGAAAAAAAGAAATAAAATTATTTTTTAAAGAAAATGACACTCGTAACATACCAATGAAAACAATATGGGACACAAGTAAGGCAGTAGAAAGAGGCTTTCTCATACAAAGAGCATGTGTAATTAAAAAAATTAAACAAATAAACAAAAAGCCTTATTAATAGAATTGAAAAAGAAAGAAGAGGAACAAAAACAACATCCTCAAAATAAGAAAATAACACAGCAAATTCAATTTTTACGAAATCAAATTAAATGTGAAATAACGGATGAAATAGCAATAGAATTGAAAAAAACAAAACAAAAATTTTTCGAGAATGCCAACAAAATAGGAAAATGGCTAGCAAACAAAATCAAAAAGATAAGAAAGCTAAGACAATTGATGAAATAAGATATAAAGACAAAATAATAAATAAACAAGAGGATATCATTGAATCATTCAGAGAATATTATCAAAACCTATATAAAGAAGAAAAATGTACACCAGACTTTTTAAAAGAAATGGAAAAATTCTTGGATAAAAAGAAGATAGAAATAATTTCCAAAGAACAAAGAAACAGATTAAATGAACCATTTAGCAAGGATGAGATTTTGCAAGCAATACAAAGTTTAAAAGAGGGAAATGCGCCTGGGCCAGATGGTTATTCGGCTAAATATTGTAAGATATTCGAAGAAGAACTAACAGAGCCTTTATACAGGCTGCTGAATTCAATAGAGGAACAAGGGAAACCAGAATAATGGGAAAAAGCTACAATTGTAGTGATCCCTAAGGAAGGCATAGACCGCTTATCTGTCAATAACTATAGACCAATATCTTTATTAAATACCGACTACAAAATATATACAACTATATTACCTGAAAGTCTTAAACAGGTATTAAACAAGATAATCTCAAAAGAACAAAGTGGTTTTCTGCCAGGACGACAAGCAAAGGACAACATTAGAATAATACTTAATATTCTAGGATACTATTGTAAAAACTAAGGAAATAAAATAGCGTTTATGTTTATCAATGCCGAGAAGGCTTTTGATAACATACGATGGGATTTTATGATAGAACTTCTAGAAAGAATGAAATTAGGCAAGATATTTATAAATAATATAAAAGAAATCTATAAACAACAATATGCGGTAATCAAAATTAATGGTAGGAAATAAAAAGAATTCAAAATTTATGAAGGGATGAGACAAGGATGTCCCTTGTCACCATTATTTTTTATCTGTGTCATAGAAGTATTAATTAAAGCCATCAAAAACAATGAAAAAATAACGGGAAATAAGATTAAAGGAAAAGAGAGGAAAATATTAGCCTTCGCAGTCGATTTAGTTGCGATAATAGAGAATCCCACTAAAAGTATTGAATATTTAATGAGTGAACTAAAAGAATTCGGCAATTATGCGGGATTTAAAGTGAACAAGGATAAAACAAATATTCTAGTGAACAACATGGGAATGAAAGAAGAGGATAAATTGATAAAGAAAACTGGGTGCAAAACAGCGAAGAAGGTTAAATACTTAGGTATATGGCTTACAAGCAATAACGAGAATTTATATGAAAATAACTATAAGGAAAAATGGATGGAAATACAAAAATTTTTTAATAAAATGAAATAAACTAAATTTATCAATTTTAGGCAGAATATCACTCATTAAAATGTCTATCTTACCTAAGATGATGTTTCTTCTATACAGTTTACCAATTATTACTAAGGAAGATTTATTAGTACAATGGTCAAAAGATATCAGAAAATTTGTATGGAAAGGGGGTAAATCAAGGATAAGATGGGACACCCTCAGAGATAGTAAGATAAGAGGGAGATATGCCCTTCCAGATCTAAAATTATATATGAGAGCTTGTAAACTGTGCTGGATTCAAGATTGGATCAAATTAAGAGATTTAGACCTACTGAACTTAGAAGGGATTGGCATGAAACATGGCTGGCATGCATATATGCTATATAAAGAACAAACAAATTATAAAGAATTCCAAGATCACCTTCTAAGGAAAGCTCTTATATCCACATGGGAGAAAACCAGAGGAAATTTCTACAGCAAATTACCATTGTGGTCTTCAACGCAAGAGGCTTTCTTTGGAAAAGGGGGCAAAGGACAAAAATGGCAGACATACAAAGAGTTAACAAAAATAGACAAAAAGGGAAAAGTTGAACTAAAACAAAGAGATGAATTAGCAAAAGAAGAAATCAACCTAAACTGGTTTGAATACAATCAGATCAAAAAAAACTTTTTAAAGAGGATGCTAAATATAAAGGGATAGAAATCACAATAAACAAGCTAGATGCTCTCTGGTGGAAACCAGATAAGAAAAAAATATCTAAATTTTATAAAATACTATTGAATAGAGATCTGGAAAAAGAGACAATAAAAGAATGCATGATATGGTGGGCACAGGATATAGGTCACCCGATTTCATACGAAGATTGTCAAAAAGCATGGAACAAAACAAATAAATTTACAGCGTCACAAAGTTTAAAAGAAAATCATATGAAGATAACTAATAGATGATACTTTACACCTTTAAAAATTAAGAAAATATATAAAATGCCTGATATGAAATGCTGGCGGTGCAAAAAAGGGCTAGGCTCACTGTATCACATGTGGTGGACTTGTGGTAAAATCCAAAATTTATGGAGTAAAATACAAAATTCAAAAAATATTAAGACACAATTTCAAATGGTGCCAGAATTTTATCTACTTAACATCAGTAATTAACAAAGAAATTGAAAGTAAATATTGGAGGGTTTTGTTATATATGACAACGGCAGCGAGATTGGTGCTAGCAAAACACTGGAAAAATAATTAACCCCCTTTATTAGAAGAGTGGATAATTAAACTTCAAGAATTAAAAGAAATGGACAGGCTCACGAATCTGATAAATAATCGATCTAAGGACAAATGGACTGAAGAATGGTCTCCCATTGTCCAGTTTTGGGAGAACTGGTTTAATATTCAGAAGGAATTAATAATTTGAGAAATCTGTATAGGGATAGGAAGAAATTAGCTATTGGAATATGCCTATTTTTGTTTAATCTTTTTTTTGGAATATGGTGTTATATATGATTTACCTTATTAGTGTAATTACTATTGTAAATATGTATGATATAAATAAATAAATAAAAATTAAAAAAGGAATTCATGCGAATTCGCTAAACTAGTGAATTCACGTGAATTGGAATTGGCTCCAATTGGCTCCATTCGAAATAAAGAGAAATTCCTCCCGTCTGATAAACTCCTAAGAGAACCCCTTTAGCAGGTCACCAGGTATCAACTTATACCAATAGCAATGGCAAGTACATTTCTATACTTTGTTATGGGTTTTTCAGGCTATGTGGCCATGTTCTGGAAGAGTTTTTTCCTGATGTTTCGCCAGCATCTGTGGCTGGCATCTTCAGAGAATGCTTCAGATTCTCTGAAGATGCCAGCCACAGATGCTGGCGAAGTGTCAGGAAAAAACTCTTCCAGAACATGGCCACATAGGCCGAAAAACCCACAACAAACTATGGATGCCGACCATGAAAGCCTTCGACTTCACCTTTTTATATTGCTTTTCAGTGAACTAACACTCCCTAAGTGTTAGTCTTTTGTAGGGCTGGCACCCTATTGTTTAACCTGTATGCTGAATGCTTTATACACAAAAATAGATTAGACTATGAGAAAGGATGCGTGAAAGTCTGAGGAAGCAGCACCAACAATTTAAGATATGCAGCTTATACCATACAACTAGCATTAAACAGCAAAGACTTGGAACAATTGCTGAATCAAGGAAGAAAATCCAATGGCATGTTTACAGCTGAATATTAAGAAAATAAAAATAATTACCACATGAAATTTAAATAACTTTAAAGAAAACAATAAAAACATTGAGATAGTGACAGATACAGAATCAGAAAAAGACTAGCTGCTTTATCACACTAGGGGATAAACAGGATTTAAACAAGAGTTAAGTGAGAGTTAAACAGGAAATGTCCTGTGATAAACATAGGGCATTTCCTGTTTAACTCTCATTTAATTCTCATTTAAATCTTGTTTGCCTCTTAGTGTGATAAAGCAGTAGGACTTCTCATACATTTTAGGAGGCAGCTTTTTGAGATTGTCCACATGCTGCTTGTGAGTCCCATGTTCAGCAACTTTGTGAAGGTGATCTATGTGCAAAAAAACTCTTCTGTGTGTCTGTATGCTGATTTGCATAAACTACTTTCCTACATATACACATACACACTTTCCTTGAGAGAGCTTTATTTGCAGCTTCTTCTTTTTTTTAGATCCACCAGTTTATACTGGTTCAGTTGGTGCAATTTTAGTATAACAATGTATTTTTTTTTAATTCCAGAAACTGATTATGGTCAATAGGATCTATTCCCAAAATAATGTCCATAAGATTTCTTAAATCTGGAAACATATCTTGTTTATTAGCAGTTCCTATTGTGTCAGCCTTGTAGTGCCGTGGCACCTCAAACATGTACAAACTAGGGGGTGCAGTATGACTTGAGATATTTTGTATCAGCATAAGTTCGAGTCTGTTTGTGAGCACAGAACTAACAGTTCAGTTTCATCCTGTCGTAGTTTCCATGTAGTGAAACATCAGTTCCCCAGAAAATCTTCTCCAAATTTTAGTCCAAACATAGATTCAGACCTTAAAAAGGAGGAAGGAATGAAAAAGGAGGGAGGGGAAAAAGAAAAGAAATGTGGCAGCATCTTTCAGACTAATTCTTCTTCTTCTTTTGCATGTAAAAGTTTTGGGTTTTGGAGTATTCTAAGTAAGGCAGGGTGAATCTCTAATTGGTAAGCAGAATGTTCAGTGTAAAAAATATTTGTGACTAATAACATATTTGACAGGATCCTTATGGACTGAATTTAAACTTAATGGCAATAATAAAAATGGCTTTTGTCTAAATGATTCTCTTGTTGTTGTTTTTGTTGTGTAACTTCAAGTCATTTCTGACTTAATGACAACCCTAAGGCGAACCTACCATTTGGTTTCTTCACAGGGGATTTGCCTTTGCCATCCTCTGAGGCTGATACTGCAGTTTGCCCAAGATCACCCAGCAGGTTTACATGACTGAGCCGAGATTCAAACCCTGGTCTCCAGAGTCATAGTCCAATGTGTCCAAACCACTATACTACACTGGCTTCAGGAAAATAAGAACCCTTGATATTAAACAGCATGCATTGCAATTTTATACCTGTCTGCTCAGATATTAATGCTGAGTTATAATGACTTAAACATACTACATGTGCTACACATCTCACCCACTTCATCAGACTATGTGTCCACTCAAAAACTGTCATTGAAATCTGGTGGCAAACAGGAAAATTCCTTTAAAAAACAAGCAATTCCAGCTTATATTCAGGGTTTGCTCGCCCAGTTTTTCTGCAACATTTTGGTATTGTAGAGGACCATGGACCCACCAAAGGTCCTCAGCCCAGTTGTCTTTTATGGTGCCACAACACAACTGTAACTGCTTCTTTTATGGACAAGTATTCATTATTAGCATGCTGATTCTGTAAGTGGAACTAATCTATCCCCCCACCCAGAAATAATTTCCTTTGGGGATAATAATTCTCCAGGTATATGTGGGATGCTGTTAATACTTGCTAAAAGACAAAACAAATCTTTGGAGGGTTTTTTTTTTTAAAGTCAGCTATGGCCCTTTTCTTTGCAACAGAAATAATTTGTAAATTACAATGAGAATTTGTAAGTTAGAACAATACAAGAAATTTCCTTAGCTTTACTGCTGTTATCCATGATGAACTGAATTTGAAATTGAAATAAATTGATTTTCAAAAGAGGATTTTCAAAACATCAGTTCAAAGCAGAAAGTTATGATTGGAGTTATAATCCTGCAAAGAAAAAAAAGGGCTGCAGATCCTATGCTAACTCAAAATATGGGCACATATACCTTAAAATTCCACCTGTAGCCAAACACCAAACTGTAGTAAAACCCATATCATCCACGATATTCTCGTGGATGAAAAGGCCGACCTGACATGCTTCACCGAGACTTGGCTGGGAGATGCCAGCGCGGCCGCATGGGCACAGGCTTTCCCAGCTGGCTACACGGTCAGTGAGCAGATAAGGGAAAGTGGGCAGGGGGTGTGGTGTGGCTATAGTTCATAAATCTAATCTACCCTTGATCAGAGAACCTATCCAGAAAACAACCCACATCGAGTGCGTGTACCTTAGCCTGAAGACCAGGGATAGTTTGGAGATTCTGCTGGTATACCGGCCACCCCGTTGCCTAACAGACTCCCTGACTGAGCTTACTCAGCTGGTCTCTGAGTTATTGTTGGAGTCACTCAGGCTTTTGGTCTTGGGTGACTTCAACATTCCCCTCGAGACCAGCCCTTCTGACTTACCTGGAGCAGCTCAGGAGTTCATGTAATCCATGACAGGCATGAACCTATCCCAATTGGTCAATGGACCCACCCATTGTGCGGGTCACACACTTGATGGGATTTTTAGCACAAAACAGCAATATCCATGGGTGGAGGTAATCAAAACCTCTGCACTGTCATGGACGGATCATTCTCTGATCAAGATGGAACTTAGAGCTGCACCTCACCCCTCCGGGGGTGGCGGACCATTAGAATGGTCCGCCCTCGAAGGCTTATGGAACAGATTGGTTTCCAGAAGGCCCTAGAGGGTTTAATGGTTGGCAACGCTGGTGATCCTGTCAAAGCCTTGGTGAACACCTGGAACACCAATCTTCCCAAGGCTCTCGATGTTATCGCCCCCGAGTGTCCTTTCCAACCTGCTTCGAACCGCAAACCCTGGTTCACAGAAGAACTCAGGGAAATGAAGCGGGTTGGACAGCGACTAGAGTGCAAGTGGCTAAAGACTCGGTCCTCATCTGACAGAACTCACCATAGGCAGCACCTTCGCGCCTATCGGGAGGCATTGTGTGCAGTACAAAAATCTTTCTACGCTGCACGCATTGCATCTGCAGAGTCTCATTCAGTAGAGCTGTTTAAGGTAGTTGGTGAGTTAACGCAGGTTCCCCCTGCATTTAACCCCTCCTTGACCCGACGACGGCCTGCTGCGACACATTTAACAACCACATTGCAAACAAAATCTCTCGGATAAGGGCCGACTTGGACGCCAATATTTCTTCAGTGTCCTCAAATGAAGTAACCAGCAACTCTGCCACTGTCATTTTGTTGGGTGAGTTTCAATCTATAAGTACTGATGATGTGGACAAGCTCCTTGGAAGCGTGAGGAAGATGACCTGCTCTCTCAATCCATCATGGCTGGTTGCCCAGGGAGGGGCATTCCTTCAGGATGTAGTCAATGCGTCCCCCAGGGAAGGCACCATTCCACCTTGTCTAAAGGAGGCGGCTGTAAAGTCTCTCCTGAAGAAAACTTCCCTTGATCCCCTGGACAGAAACAACTACAGACCAGTTTCCTTGCTGCCGTTTCTGAGCAAGGTGATTGAGAGAGCAGTCGCCTCATAACCCCAAGCTGTCTTGGATGAAGCTGACTTTCTTGATCCATTTCACACCGGCTTCCAAGCAGGATATGGAGTTGAGACTGCCATGGTTGCTCTGACAGATTACCTCCATTTGAGTATCGACACGGGTAGTGTGACCCTGCTGGTACTCTTGGAGCTCTCAGCAGCTTTTGATACTATAGATCATGCCATCCTTTTGGACCGGTTGGGGAGGATGGGTATTGGAGGCACTGCTTTGCGGTGGTTCTGGTCCTTCCTTTCTGACAGGTCCCAAAGGGTGAGGCTCGGGGACAGCTGGTCCTCTAAAATCGAGCTAAATTGTGGCGTCCTTCAAGGCGCCATCCTGTCCCCGATGCTATTTAATATTTATATGAAGCCGCTGGGTGAGATCATCTGGAGGCATGGAGCTCAGTGTACTGATGACACTCAGATATACTTCTCCATGACCAGATCATCTGCTCAGACCTCAGATGGCATCTCTCCTCTCAATGACTGTCTCACAGCTGTAATGGATTGGATGAGGGAAAATAGATTGAGGCTAAATCCTGACAAAACGGAGATACTGACGGTCACCGGCCCAAAACCAGGTCTGGGAATACATCTTCCAGTCCTGAGTGGAGTCACACAGGACTCTGTTCGCAGTCTGGGGGTACTTCTAGATTCATCGCTTCACATGACTAGTCAGGTGAATGCGGTGGTCAGAAGTGCCTGTTATCAGCTTCGGCTGATCCGCCAGCTGCACCCTTTCCTGGAGATGAAGGACCTGGAGGCTGTGGTAGATGTGCTGGTCACCTCACATTTGGATTACTGTAATGCACTCTACATGGGGCTACCTTTGTGCCTAACCTGGAAACTTCAACTGGTTCAAAACATGGCAGCCAGGGTACTCACTGGAACATCGAGGAGAGAGCATATAACACCAGGCTTAAATCTCTCCACTGGCTGCCGATCAGTTTTCAGGCACAGTACAAGGTGCTGACTTTGACTTTTAAAGCCCTACATGGCTTGGGTCCAATTTATCTTAGAGACCGCCTCTTCCCATATGAGCCTCCGCGTACACTTCGGTCATCTGAGAGGAATCTGCTTCAGCCTATAAAAAAGTAAGTTGTCCCAGACCACTCAGAGAGCCTTTTCTGCTATTGCTCCCAAGCTGTGGAACGACCTGCCGGATGAGATGCATCTTATTACAACCTTGGAAAGCTTTTAAAAAGCAACAAAGACGCATCTCTTCTGGCAGGCCTTCCCAGATAGTAACTAATTTCCCATCACCCCCCCCCCCGCCCCCATCTGGCCGCCTACAGGGGACTTTGAATGAATGTATTTTAAATCTTGATTCTTTTAATTATGATTAGTTTAATACTGTTTTAAGGGGAGGGAGGTGGGTATGTTTGGAGAATTTTAACTGTATATGTTTTTAATATGTTGTACCCCGCCCCCATTGCTCGCTCAGAGGGGTGGGTAAGAAGTTGTTGTTGTTGTTGTTGTTGTTGTTGTTGTTACCACAACTCAATTCCCCACTTACCCAGTACATCACTGTTGCTTTGGGAAATCTAAAATGAAACATAGACTTTGACAGTGTCAACATCTACAGACAGCTGATCTGTAGCCTACTCCTATTACACAGTGTTTACTAGTCCAATCCAATTGAGCTGTACCTGTTGAGAAAGGAATCTTATTATATTTGATAGGTGCAATCTTAGACACACTATATATACAGGGTTCTACATAGTAAAATGTTCCATACAACTGTAAATGTTCCATACAACTATCTGTTTACCTGTTTCTAACTAAATGTTTTCTGTTCTCATCTCATCTAAGCCACCTCTCAAAATGGAGGTTCTGTGACACATTCAGCAAGACTAAGATGCTGAACATTTTGTTACCTCACTCATGAACATCCCATGTGTGTATATGTGCCTTCAAGTCCCCTGTTGACTTATGGTGACATCATGAATTTCATAAGGTTTTCTTAGGCAAGAAATTCTCAGAGGTGGCTTTGCCAGTTTCTGTCTGGGAAAGCAACCAAATGGCTGATAAGACCAGTTAATTTCCCAAACAAACAAACCACTGGCTGGCAGAGCCAGTGCAAAACAACAGACAAATTCTCTGATTCTAAGTCCAAAATCACAGTAGGTATTACCAAAAACTTTGTCAAGAAGTCTGAGGTCCAGTGTATCAGATAGGCAGGTCAATTAGGCAGTCCAAAGGTTCCAGAAAGTCAATACCAGTCAGCAGTCCAAAAAGCAAGGTTCAAGTCCAAAGAGCAATGGGAGCCAGAGACAGAGTATTTTCCCAGAGAAAGTCAGATAATTACTGGCAACTAGGCAGGCATTCTGCAGCTGTTTAATATCAGCATGCTGCAGGCATTCAGGTGTGTCCTGATTGCCAACACATTTCTGATAAAGCCTCTGCAACCTTCAAAGGCACTCCCTTTTGGCTCAATGCTCAATGCACACTCCCTTGCTCATTCTCCATGTCCAAAGATTCTGCCACAGGGAGAGGTGGCTGCTGAGCCTCCTGAGAGGCTACAGACTGTGCTGGAGTGGGCACAGCAGAGCTAGGATCAAACTTGGGCTCCACAGATCCAGACTCAGGACCCAGGGGAGACTCTGGCTCATCCTCAGAGTCCACGTTATCCTCCAGGCTGGGCATGACAGACCCTTCCTCTGAAATATAGCAGCTGGTATTCCCTGGCGGTCTCTCACCCAAATGCTTAGCTTCCAAGATCTCCACAGGGAGAGTTGGCTGCTGAGCCTCGTGAGAGGTCACAGACTCTGCTGGAGCAGGTACAGCAGAGCTAGGACTGGACTCAGGCTCCACAGCTGCAGACTCAGGACCTAGGGGAGACATCCTCTGAGTCCTTTGAGTCATCTTCCAGGCTGGGCATGACAGTCCCTTCCTCTGAAATATAGCAGCTTGTATTCTCTGGCTGTCTCCCACCCAAGTGCTAACAGGGGATGATCTTACTTAGTTTCCAAGATCAGACAGGATCTGGTGCATGTTCAGGCTTAAACATGAACATCCTATCCTGGAAGATAAATAACCTTACATCATCTAATTTTTAACCAATGCCACTTTTTGACAGCAAATTGCAATAGTACATAGCATAAAACTGGGCTACATCTCTTTTTTCTGGAGGAAGAAAGTCAGGTGAAATTCAGGTAAAATTCAAGTGTGAATGTTTAGAACTTATAGAGGTTGGGGTGTGAGTGGTATAGAGTCCTACAGACGTGACTCCGGTTTTAAACCGCAGTAACCTCTTGCTGTCTTTGGAGAAATCAAAGACCAGAGCATACCTCTTGCATTTACTTGGAGTAGATATTAAAGTGTAAGGATCTATCCATGTGCCCATATTTTGAATTAGCAGGAAGAGTAATCTGTGGTCCAAATGATCTTGTGGGGGGTGAGGCTAGTTCCAACCATAATTTTCTCCTTTAAACTGGATGGTCCTCTCTTTTAGATTTTCCTTGCTTTTTGAAACACAGAAAAATAGACATAAATGTTAGGAAATTTACCTTTATTTGTTTAACAATTTAAGACAAGAGAAGAATAAAGTGATGAGACATGTCAGAACTTGAAAGTAATGAATTACAAACATTGGTACCTATTCGTGGGTACAGTTAATGAGGGTGTAATTAAGTTACATTCCAATAGAAACTCAACAAGACAGTTGTTTTATTGGCACATGAGCAATATTTTGTACTAACTGCCAAGTGGTTATTTTAAAAGACATCTTGTTACTAGTCTTACAAGAGAGGGTAAGAGAAAGTTACAAAAAAGTAGTGAGCAATGTAGTAAATAATATGATGAGATACTTTGTTAATTATTTGTAAAGAAGAATGACAAGAATTAGGACTTTCCTTTGTCCATGTTCCTGAAATGCCTACGCAGAAGCTTCAGACTGTTAGAAAGTGCCAAGATTAAGAACTAGAACTGCAGCATCAGTGAATAGGTGCAGTAGCAAAAAGGTTGCCAAAGAGAACAAGACGCACCACCCATCATTCTTTTCTGTGGGGGAGACAATATGGAAACATATAATCAACCATAACAATGTGGTGACCACCATATAATACATATTGCTAGCAGTTGGATTTGTTCCAAGTTACACAGTAGTGCCAACAGCCTATTTCTGAAATCCTTGTTTCCTTTATGGACACAATGCTTCTAGGTCTTCTCCTTTTGCCACCACTGCCTAATGCCAACATAGTTGCACCAGCATGGTGCACTAACAGGATTGTGGCCAACGTTTCTACTTGTTGTTAACTGCCCTTGAGTCAACCCCGACTCATGGGGACCCTGTGGCTGAGACATCTCCAAGACCTCTTAGCCCCCACTGCTCTGCTTAGGTCCTGTAGATTCAGGATCATGATCTGTCTGATTGAGTCCATCCACCTGGCCTGTGGTCTTCCTCTCTTTCTACTATCCTCTACCTTTCCCAGCATTATTGTCTTTTCAAATTAGCCATTCCCTCTCATGATGTGGCCAAAGAAGGGCAGCCTCAGTTTAGTCATCCTGGTTTCCAGGGACATTGCCATCTTGGTCTGTATTCTCAGCACTCTTCTCTAGCATCACACCTCAAAAAAGATGTTTCTTTTTACCCACTTGCTTTATTGTCCACCTCTCACATGGCTTGGACAATTCTAACTGTAGTGCTCAGTTGTATATCTTTACTCTTTAGGATCTTCTCTAGTTCTTTTATAGCTGACCCTCACATTGCCTAATGAATTGAAATTTAAATCAGATATTAATGGAATGCTCTCTGTATGTGCTGTACACTAGTTCACCCCATGAATTAAAATTGCAGCAATTTCACACAGCATCCCCAATTTAGATGCTCAGTTAAATCTATGTCTGGTCCAGTTCTCCATTTTCAAATTATTCATTATAATAATCATCTGTCATCTCTTCAAATACACCTTAAGTCCCCACTTAAGCACTGTCTTTCACATAATAATGCACATGAGACCATTGCTCATGCCTACCTATCTGGTAGTACACATTTGTTTGCTCATTTGTGGGCTGGGAGACTGGACATGGCATCATGGCAGACTCTGTGTGTACAACTTGCTGCTCAATCTCATCTCTCCATCAATGTCCAGGATTCAGTATTCTACATGGGCTCTTTTATAAATTTCTTCAGTATATTGTGGTCTGATAATTTTCTTATTGTGTGTGATTCATCAGAGTGTCCTTGAATAGTGGTAGTTGGTAACAGTCTACCTCTCTCTGCCCAGAACAGGTGGTATCTCATATTGTTAATCTGGACTCTAAAAATACAAGTATATATGGAGAACTATGCTGGGTGAAATATAAGATTCTTTAGTTTTTCTGTTTGCACACTGGCCAGTCAGTTCTGTATGAGAAGGTCATTAGAAGGAGATGAGAACAAGTCCTTCTGTTAACAAGAACTAAAGCCTAGAATGCTTCCATGAGCCAAAAACTTTAGTTCAATAAATTCCATAATGGATCTTTACAGTTGTACTGAACATAATTAAAGTCCAGGATCTACCTTTGAAAATAAAATATGGGACACAAAACTGGACGAAAGCCATAGAAATATGGATCACCCATTACAGCTGGACTGAAGAAGACCTTTTGAAGATAAGACAGCACATTAATTATACTGCACTAGGAAATTCCCCTCAATTAAAAATAGACATGCAAAATGACAGCTTATCTCTTAACTGCCTTTTTGGGTATGAAATAATACATAACGAGCATAGCAGTAAAGAAATGTCTCAAATTTTTTAGCATTAAAAGATATAACAGCATTATATTTTACTGTTTTTTTGGGGGGGGGGAGCCTAACACAACAGGATTGTTCATTCTAGATTAAATTTTCCTTTAATTTTTTATTCATGTCAATTGATATTAGTCTAATTTTTTTATTTTTTATTTTTTGGTAAGTTGTTATACAGTCTGCCCTCCACATTCATGGGGGTTAGGGACACAGGATCCTTGCAAAAGTGGAAAAAATGTGAATAAGTGGGGGAATGTAGGAGGGGTGTGCAAGTGCTCCTCTTCCCCCCTGTGTACACACATCTCTCCTGCCTTCCCCCAGGCTGGCTAAAGAATGAGGGGGGGAGGGGTAGAAGAGCACACATCATGCCCCTCTCACCTTCCCCTTCTACTTTAGACAGCTTGCCTGGCTGCTCCCTCCCTCCTGGGCTTTTTTCCCTATGGGGAAAAGCCCAGTAGGGAATGGACAAACCTGTGAATAGTCAAATCCACAAATATTAAACCCACAAAAGTGGAGGACCAACTGTCCCTTATTTCATCCTCTTCCCTAAAGCTAAAAATCTATGCCCTCTGCTTTAAATTAACTGGATGACAGTGTAAGATAATGTGACTGGATTCCAGGAAGGAACTTTGAACACAATGGTATATGTAGTTTGTTTAAGTTTTGATCATGAAATTTGGAAGAACCAATATGGTTTAGTAGGTTGGCTGTTTGACTAGGACTGTGAGACAACAGGCTTAACATCCTGGGCAAGTCACACTCCTATAAATAAATGTTGCCAAACAAACCCTACAACAGTGCCACCATAAGTCACAGTCAACTTGCAGGCATATAGTAACAACAACAACATTAACAACAAAATCCCAGTTTAAATAAGGGGGGGGGGGGGGAAGAGGTTTTGTAAGTCTTGGGATGGCTATTAATAAATAAAGAATAAGATTTATGGTATTGTTTTAGTATTGTTATTTATAAAGAGTAAGATTTATGGGCCCAGCTTAACGTTTTATTATTATTATTTATTTAGAATATTTATACCCCAGTCTTCAGCCACAAAGGCTCTCCAAGAAGTTTACAGATTGTTAATTTGGCAGTTCCCTACCTTCAGGCTTACAATCTAAAAAGACATGACATGAAAGGAGAATGGAAAGGCAGTGGGGAAGGGATCAAGTCCAACAGATAGTGCTGGTTCCTCTCTCCCTCCAAGGCCAGGTGGTGGCAGCTGGGATGGATGAAAAGCCTTTATCCTTCCTCTGGGGACTAGGCATGGTGGAGCTGTGCCTGCCTCACCTTCTCTCCTTCCAAAGCCAGTGTGGTGGCAGTTATTAAGGAGGAAGGGTCCACAGACGGGAGTTCCAGAGAGTGGGAGCAGCCACTAAGAAGGCTGTCTCACTGATTGTTGTTAACTGGCTTTGAGTCAACTTCAAATCATGGCAATCCTGTGAATGAGAAATCTCCAACCTTCTACATCTTCAACTGCTATTCTGCTTTGGTCAGGCCCCACCTGGAATACTGTGTCCAGTTCTGGGCACCACAATTCAAAAAGGATGTGGAGAAACTGAAGCGGGCCCAAAGGAGGGCAACTAAGATGGTGAAGGGTCTGGAAACCATGCCCTATGAGGAACGACTTAGAGAGCAGGGGATGTTTAGCCTGGAGAAGAGAAGGTTAAGAGGTGATATGATAGCCCTGTTCAAATATTTGAAGGGATGTCATATTGAGGAGGGAGCAAGCTTGTTTTCTGCGGCTGCAGAGACTAGAATGCGGAATAATGGATGCAAGCTGCAGGAAAAGAGATTCCACCTCAACATTAGGAGGAACTTCCTTACAGTAAGGGCTGTTCGACGGTGGAACACACTTTCTTGGAGTGTAGTGGAGTCTCCGTCCTTGGAGGTCTTTAAGCAGAGGCTGGATGGCCATCTGTCAGGGATGCTTTGACTGGGAGTTCTTGAATGGCAGGGGGTTGGACTGGATGGCCCTTGTGGTCTCTTCCAACTCTATGATTCTATGATTCTATGCTCTGCTCAGGTCCAGCAGGTTCAGGGTCACGGCTTCTTTGATTGAGGCTACCAATGTGATATGCAGTCTTACTCCCTTTCTACTCCCCTCCACTTTTCCCAGCATTATTTTCCTTTCTAGTGAGTCATGTCTTCTCATCATGTGGCAAAAATAAAACAGCCTCAGTTTAGTCATCTTGGGTTCCAAGGATTGAATAATCATAGAGTTGGAAGAGATCCCAAGAGTCCTCCAGTCCAACCCCTGTCATATAGGAACTCAGGAAATCAAAGCATCCCTGTCAGATGGCCATCCAGCCTCTGCTTAAAGACCCCCAAGGAAGGAGACTCCATCACTGTCAAACAGCCCTTATTGTCAAGAAGTTCCTCCTAGTATTGAGGTGGAATCTCTGTTCCAGTAGTTTGCATCCATTGTTACATGTCCTAGTCTCTGGTGCAGCAGAAAACAAGCTTGCTCCACCCTCAATGTGACATCCCTTCAAATAGTTAAACAGGGCTATCATATCACCTCTTAATCATCTCTTCTCCAGGCTAAACACACAGCTCCACAAGTCTTTCCTCATAGAGCAAGGTTTCCAGAATGATCACCATTTTATCCACTCTCCTTTGGACATGCTCCAGCTTGTTAACATCCTTTTTGAATTGTGGTGCCCAGAACTGAACACAGTATTCCAGGTGAGGCCTGGCCAAAACAGAATAGAGTGGTGCTATTACTTCCCTTGATCTAGACACTATTGTATACGCACAATACTAAATATACGGACTAGACAGACTAAATATACACCAGACTGACTATGTGACAAATGTTGCTGTCCTTGAGCAAGCAGGGATCACCAGCATTGAGGCCATGCTATTTAGAACGCAGTTGCACTGGGCAGGGGACGTTTCTAGAATGGAGGACCACCACCTCCCAAAAAGAGTACTCTACAGTGAACTCGCCATGGGTCAGCATAAAAGGGGCACCCCAAAAATGAAATGCAACATCTCAAGCTCAGCCAAATTGATCACCAACAATGGTCAGCCCTGGCCTCACATCGGGAGGCATGGAGATGCACTATCCACAATGCTGCAGCCTCTTTTGAGAACTCATGCCTAATGAGTCTCAAAGATAAATGACAACGTAGAAAGAACCACAACTTGGAAATATCACCCAAGGAGACTTTTGGCTGTGCTTTCTGCAACCGGACTGGTTTATCTCGGATTCGCCTTATTAGTCATCAACGTGCTTGTGGAAAACATGGGATGAGTCCTTCCTGAATCTTCATTAGCGAAGAAAAGCCAGAGATTTCTATTAATACAGCCTAGAACTGCATTGGCTTTTTAGCTGCTGCATCACACTGTTGATTCATGTTCATCTTGTGGTCTACCAGGACTCCTAGATCCCTTTCACGTGTTGTTAGGCCAGGTGTCCCCCATGCTATATCTCTGTGTTTCTTTTCTCTTTTTTTCTGCCTAAGTGCAGTACCTCACGTTTCTCCCTGTTGAAATTAATTTTCTTAGATTTGGCCTAGCTTTCTAGTCTATTAAGTTTATTTTGAATTTTGATCATCCCCTCTGGGGTATTAACTACTCCTCCTAATTTGGTGTCATCTGCAAATTTGATAAGCATGCCCTCTATTCTTTCGTCCAACTTGTTGATAATCACTAGTTTTGATTGCTTTAAAAAGGCAACCAAGACATATCTCTTCTGGCAGGTCTTCCCGGATTAATATTCCAGCATCCTTGTATTTAATCATTTAACAACTGCTCTAACTGTCTCTGCCTTGTATTTTTGTATTTTTAATAACTGTTTTAATAATTGTTCAATAATTTAATTGTATTTTATTGTGGCTGGGGGGGGTTGGGATTCAACGGTAACAGGTGATTATTGTATCTTATGGATGTTTTTAGTGTTAGCTAATTCAATCTTCTGGAGAAGCAGGATATAAATAAATGTTGTTGTTGTTGTTGATAAAAATGTTGAATAGCACTGGGCCCAGGAGAGAACCCTGTGGGACCCCACTGGTCACTTCTCTCCAGGATGAAAAAAAAGCCATTGTTGAGCATGCTTTGGGTTTGGTCAGTCAACCAATCAGGCTTCATCTGTTCAAGGTCACATTTGTTTGTCTTTTTGGCTCTCTGTGGTATCCTCTGCACTCTTCCCCATACATTTGCATCCATACATTTGATGGAAAATATGATGAATTAGACAATCCTAACTTTAGTCTCCAGTCTTATATCTTTGCATTTAAGGATCTTATCTAGTTCTTTCATAGCTACTCTCCTCAATCCTAGTTCTCTTGAAATTTCTTGACTGCAGTCTCTTCTGATCAATGATTGACCCAAAGTATGGAAAATCTTTTAACTATTTCGATTTCCTTGTCAACTAGGTTGAATTTATATAAACCCTCCATGGTTATTGTTTTTGTTTTCTTCATGTACAATGGCCTTTGCACATTTTTCTTTGACTTTTCCCCACAGTCATTCCAAATCTTTGCTGTTTTCTGCTAGTATTATGGTGTCATCTGGACTGTTGATATTACTTCCTCCAACCTTCATTCCTGTTTCCTCCTAGTCTACACTTGCTCTGCATATGATGTTTTCTCCATACAAATTGAACAGATAGTTCAGGCTAGTTTCTGGAGACAAGTCAAAGTACTGAATATGACCTGTAAAGATCTCTGTGGCTTGAGTCTAGATATCTAAAAGACTGTGGGCCGATACAGACAGGCACATTGTGGCACCCTGGGGACAAAACTAGGGCTAGATAGGGCTGGGTGTCCAGACTGGCCCAGCCCTATTATTGCCGCAGGGGTGTGCACCTGTCCACACGGCGGGTGCCACAGCTGCCCAAGTGTGGCACAGCATACAGATGCCTCTCGGCAGAAGTGGCATCATAGGGCTGCATTGCAGCACTTATGACACCGCAAAAAAGTAGCTGCCTAGAGCAGCTCCTTAAGTGCGCGTCTGTGCAGCATTTTGTAAAACTTGGGAGAGGACTTTCTTTTGGTCCCACCCAGTGGTACTTGTGGTGAGAACATGGAAAAGTATTTTCTTAGCAGCTGTTCCCAGACTATGGCAGCCTTTCATAATGAAGACTTTTTTTTAATCAGAATCTATGGACTTTATCACACGGGGAAATTGGGATTTCCCCGAGAATTATTTCTTGCTGGTTATTCCCTGGTTGTTCTTGGGATAGGCCATCATTAATCACGGCATTATATGAAATCTTTACCGTGATTGCCTAATTTCCCCGGGATACTGACTCTTTAAACCCTCTGGGTAATAAAGTCCTATGTAAGAATCTTGAATGGTCTACTTCTCACATAGTTTGTTAGAATGATGTGTGTGGTCTGTGTGTGTGTGTGCATGCATACGCATGTGTAAACATTAAGCACTCATTCCAGTCACAGTCTCTCTCTATCTCTCTCTGGTAACCTGACTGTGGGCCTGTGTAGCCCTCGGTTTTATCGGTTTTTCCTCTTATATACCACCTATTAATTTTTAGGCCTTGACTTGTTAAAATTATTAGTTTAGATATTTCATTTATTATATCACCATTGTCTTTTATATTAGCCACACTTAATTGCATCCATTGTATCATCCTCACCATCACCACCACCACCACCACCACCATCATAATCATCCATTTATATGTTATTCACTGTGTAATAATTATTGCTTTTCACCCTCTTGTTACTTCAATAAATATTCAATCGATTTTATCTTTGCTTCTTTCTGGCTATAATTGTTACTCTTGAACAAATTAAAATAGTGATTAAGATAGAAACCTGTTTTTATAAATTGCTGACTATGGAAAGTTTGAGAAGATACAGATGGATAAAAATTGATCAAGATAAACATTATCTAGTTTTTTCCATGAACTCTAAATACAGATCTTCCATAACTCAAAGCAACCAGATCACTTTTCAAGATTTGTAGAGTGCTTATCTTTGCTAGCAAATGCACATACACTATCACATCCTGTGAATGTGTACATTCCATTCAGATCCTCACAAATATTTCTGACACAGCTTGGAAATACTGGCTGGGCTTCTTGACTTGTAGTGGCTTTTCCAAGCATTGGATTTTCTGCCAAGTCATCTTGAGATGTTTTTTCCCCAGTGTCAAACAAAGTAGTGTGAAATCTATCTCCTCATCCCAGGAACAAGTGCGCTACAGCTCTGTCACAAGATCCTAGGCATATCACAAATACCTACATTTCAGCAAAACAGATTACTACTGCTTTACAGCCCTCCACAGCAGCACGGCATTAAGGCAGAAGTAGATGCATGCCCCCTTTCTCATGTGTACACTGAGAAGAAAGCATCTTCCCACTTTTGTTATCTTAGAACAATTCATATTAACTGTAACAGGGAGCACAACTGTTATGGTAAACAAAGGGTCAATTAACCCATTCACAACCAATTATGCAAGTGAGGCATTTGTGAAGATTTCCAACCATATTCATTTATTCCAAAACAGCCTTAACCTGCAGTGTTCAGCCAAGAATAATTCCATTGACTGAATGCCCCAAACATGGCGCAAACAGTTTTTATTAACCCACAAAATATTTATTGAGCATGCGTAGTTTAACATTCATCATCATCATATGTCCACACATTTCCACTTCATTTCAATGTTTGTATATATCTCTGTCTGTCTGCATAGGCTTACTGACTGAAACTTTTGTTCTTCTAACCTTCTGATTTTCTGGGCATTCAGCCAGCCTTGGTCTTATCAGGGACAATTCAAAGCCTCTTTGTTTTCATTAGCACTCATTGGCTTCCCTCCTCCCTCCTCAGCCCACAACTCAAGCCTAATTCAAAACGCAAGTTTTTCCTTTGCTCTGTTTCTCACTATGTCTGAACTATTGATCATTAATGGCAGAGATTATTGGTTTCATTTGGTTATCAATGGCTTTATTAGCTTTTACCTTAACACAACCACCTCTCTTTGCAAATGGCCTCTGTCACTTATTTAAGAATATGATGACACCAGTTTTGTTGTAGACTTCTAATAATTAAGATTTTCTGTGTGAGGGTTTCACTCTGCAGCTTATGTCTCAGTTATTTACCCCTAAAGGTGCGTCTACATTGTAGGAATAATGCAGTTTGAAACCAGTGCTGTAGCTCCATCGTATGGTATCCTGGGATTTTTAGTTATATAAGGTCTTTAGCCTTCTCGGTCAATGAGTGCTGGTGCCTCACAAAACTACAAATCCCAGGATTCTGTAAGATGGAGCCATGGTAACTGCTTGAGTTGTTAAATGTTGGGTGCAACATCCTATTACATGATTGCAATTAACTCAACCAATTTTGCAACTTGTCAGATATTCATCACATTTTGTCTTCTGCACTAGAGCTATATAAATAACTACAATTTTATTAATTGATACAATACCTCTCCGTTGACTGTGGTATTCTTCCTTAGTGACATTGCTAAAGTAGCTTTGTCTTTCTTTCATTTTTTTCCCTTCAGTAATTCTTCTCTTTCTTCTGTAATCCTCCTGGTTTTGAAAAGGCCTCTGGTGATGGTCCCAAAGGAGAGGAGAGGATAGCTGCTATCTGCCATTACAATAATACATTTCAAGAGTGATAAATTTGCATTTAATACAAGCTCAGTTACCTAGGACTTTGTTTAATGTTTTAATGTTCACCCTGGAGGGTGAAGCTTAGCATCACTCACCAATTACTAAGGGATTCATTAAATTATGAACAACGTTCTGAAGAGCTGCGGTCATGATTGAAGTGGTCACCAATAAATTCTCTTTCATTGGCAGAGTTGGCACAAGTGTGCTTGGTTAGCAGATTAACCTTAGACTTTGATAACCTTAAGCCATCTCTTTCAGTTATCTAAAGAACTCTGATGGTCTGTTGTAAACAACTTTTTACTGCAGCAGGTGCAAAACTATAAACATCTTGTGTTCTCTGAATCCTGCGTATCATTATTCACTGTTACTTCTGGGGGTTTTGCTCACTGGGACAGCGTGCAACTGGTTTGATCCAGAGATCTGAACAGAGATGCATGCATCCTTGAATGCTTATGTGATGGATTCCTATCTAGATTGGTCCCACAGTCCCATCCCTATGCTTCCCCTTGGATTTCTTGTTTCAGAGGTGCATTTCATGTATCACATCTATGCAGATCACACTATCTTCCAGAGCTTTAATTCAATTGATGCTTCTTAATGGAAGTCCATGATGAACTGCCCGTTGAGTGTTTTTCTGACCATGCACTGTCTTAAGCTGAACATGGATAAAACAGTGATCCTGGTGTTTCATCATGACTGCCTGGGAGCCCCAATGTCATGTCCTTCGCTGATTGTACAGGGTCACACACTGGCCCATGTCTCAGTTTCCAGGAACCTTGGAGTCCTGTTGGATGGTGATTTGTACCCCTTATCAGGGCAACTGCAAAGGCATGTAACTTCCATCTTTTGAATATCTGTAGGATCCATAGGTTATTGACAATTGAAGCTGCCCATTTGCTTGTCCTGTCCTTGGTTATTTCACACCTGGACTGTTGTAATAGCCTACTGGCAGATTTGTCTTCCTGCCAGTAGGCTATTACAACAGAGCAACCATGGCAGTCTCGACTCCATATCCTGCCCAGAAGGCAGTTTGAAATGGATCAAGAAAATCAGTTTCATCCAAGATGACTTGGAGTTGTGAGGCGACTGCTCTCTCGATCACCTTGCTTAAGAATGGCAGTAAGGAAACTGGTCTATAGTTGTTTCTGTCCAGGGGATCAAGGGAAGATTTCTTCAGGAGAGGCTTAACAGCCACCTCCTTCAGACAAGATGGAGTTATACCTTCCCTGAGGGACGCATTGACTACATCTTGAAGGAATGTCTTCAATGTTCTTCCTCCCTGGATGACCAGCCATGATGGACATGGATCAAGAGAGCAGGTTGTCTTCCTCACGCTTCCAAGGAGCTTGTCCACGTCATCAGTACTTATAGACTGAAACTCACCCAACAATCTCCGCGCTGCACGCAAAGCCTCCTGATAGGCCCGAAGGTGCTGCCTATGGCGAGTTCTGTCGGATAAGAGACAAGTCCTCTGCCATAAAGGGTTGAAGACCTTCCTCTTTGATTCACCATTTTAAGTTGCTGAGTGTGCCTAAGGTGGCTGACATGGGTAGTAACTGAAGAGGATTTTGTTTTCAGTATATTATTTTAGGATTTAATAGGGTGTTTTTTATTGTTTTGTTTTTGATTATATATGTCTTATGTCCCCCCTTGGTGAAAAGGGCATTATAAAAACGTTGTTGTTCACTCTTCCTTTTTCCCCTTAAAACCCCTTCTTGGATTTGGGTGTCAGGCCACAAGGTGACAGTATAAATAAGCAGATGTGTGGGTCATTGAGCTCAGCTCTCCCTTATTAATTCTTAAATTACAACAGAAAGAGAAAATAAAAACAATAAAGATATATTATATAACAAGCAAATTAAGTACAATGTAATATTTCAATTAAAACAAAATAATAAATCTCTCTAAACTATTTCAACACTCTCACCTCCCATCAAATTGAAGTTCCTTCTATCAGTTCTCTATCTGTTTCTAGCCCTTATCATTTTTCTGTTTCTAACTGGCCCTCTCTCATCTAATATTCTCCAGATTTAATCCATTCCTATCTGCCCCTTTCCCTATCTCTATTTCTATTTGAACCTCTCTGATTTTTTAAACAGAGAAGTATCTGGTTTTTATCTGTCCCTGTCACAGCATTTGAAATGCTGCAATTGGTTGGCTTTACTCAGGTTTTCCAAGCTGTCCTCTTTTACCTTGGTACACTCAAGATGTTCCTTTGCAAGATTAGTGAACAGTAGCTAGTATGCAGGCAAATTTCTCACACACAAAACACCAGTTTATAATAACATGGAATTGCAAACCCCAGTTGCCTTTCCCTTATCTCTATTTCTATTTGAACTTCTCTGATTTTTTAAACAGACAAGCATCTGGTTTTTATTTGTCCCCTGTCACAGCATTTGAAATGCTGCGATTGGTTGGCTTTTCTCGGGTTTTCCAAGCTGCCCTCTTTCACCTTGGTACACTCAAGATGTTCCTTTGTAAGATTATTGAACAGTAGCAAGTATCCAGGCAAATTTCTCACATAGTAAGTAAGATATCACCACCATATCAACATAGGGTATCCAGAATTCAGTTTGCCAGTCCCTTCACAGAAGTGTTGTAGGAATTCCTTCCAAAGTTATTTAAATCCAGAAAGTTATTGACTGTATTATTAGGCTGCCAAGGATATTTGGTCATGCTATTCACTAGCTCCAAAAACTCACAATTGCTGACTTTCCTCCATGGACTTTGTTGTTTGTAGTCCAGGCAACATTTGTCACATTCTGTACCAGAATTGGGGTATAACAACCTTAAAACAGATTTTAAAAATACTGTATACTTGTTACTTCAGAGTTTCTAGATAAGATTCACAGCCTCCATTCCCATGCCATCACTGCTGACTGCATGGTCATTCTGCCGAGCTGCCTGGAGCATCCACTCCCACTGTAGTTATTTGTTTAAATTGTTTCTGAGATGAACATCACTGGGCACCTTTTTCTGAACCCAGAAGCGAGTGACTTGCAGTGGTGGCAGATGCACTGGGCAGCTCAGCAGGATGGCTATGCAGCCACTGTGGGATAGGAGCCGAGTGCCAGGTAACAGGGGCAGGTAATGGCAGCTGCAGGCCCAGACATGGCCTTAGTTACATAACTAAGTAACATCTCTTGAACTGACCCAACTCCCAAACCTAATTTATCAGGCAGTTGGTTTCATGCCTTACCTGGAGAAAACTTCCTCAAATGCCGAAGAAGAAGAGGGATGCCAAAAGAATGCACGCCAGGTGGAGTCGGGGGAGGCTGGCAGCCCTGTTATGAGAGAAGCAGAGCCAGTCCATCCCAGAATGCACCTGCAGATTTGGAGGAGGAAGCAAAATCTCTGCACCCTGTCATATATTGACAGCCTAAATGGCAAGAACAGAAAAGCTCTCTTTTGCCTTAAGTAAACTATGTTGAGTTAATGAGTCCACCTCTGCTAATTTATTGCTAGCTATAAATTAGCCAAAGCTGTTCTGAGACCAGGATCCAATGCTTCCTGGTGATTTTAACCGGCTCCACCCCTCCCTACCCAAAAAGGAGCATGCATGCATACATGTGTGTTATGCCTCTCTTTTTACATGTTCATAACATTTGCTTGCATGTCAGAGGATGCCCAACAGTCAAGAATTAATACATTACGTATATATATTTTTAAATGCACAGCATACAGTTGGCCCTACATACCCACATATTTTTAAAATACTGCTTCAACCATCCATGCTATAAAGATATAGATATATATCAATAAGCAAACCTAGCTTTATTGAGTGCCAACCAAAATGCATAAAACACATGCTGCAAGCATTCAAAGCTCCAGTGGTTTCTTCATCAGGCAAAGGTGTCAAAAATCATACAAGAGAAAACAAATATGACAATGTTAGTCACAACCTGAGCTAAGAACAACTATGATTTTTGACACCTTTGCTTGATGCAGACTCCAGTGGAGTTTCAAAAGCTTGCAACATGTATTTTATGCATTTTGGTTAGCTCAATAAAGGTATCATTGGTTTTGTGGATTTTGGATGTTATTGTATTTTGCTACATGGCCAACATAGGTACCCTTGTGCATCTGTGCAATTCAGTAAAGTGTTTTCTTACCAGTAGCACCTCTGCTGAATAGCTAGATATAGTTAAAGTTATATATCGTAACAAATCATATAGGATTCTGACAAATATTTGTAAGATTTTTGTATGATTTTTAACAGTGGGGCAAATGAGATCTGTATGAACACTGTGGGCAGTCATGTGTTCATCAAACTACTTCCACTTTCACCTAAAAATCTCAAATAGTATTTGGAAATGATATTCTTAAAATGAAAGAATACTGGGATCAGAATGCTTGCACACATTTCTGTACCCATATATGGATTATTTGCATAGGAAGACATTTTCTGTTGATACAGTCTTCTTTGACTGTTAAGCAGTAGAATAACTACAACAGACAGATTTTCTGGCAACATACTATGGTTACCCCCCCCCCCCGGCAAAATGATTCCTGCTGTATTTGGCACATTCAAGGGTGCTATGCTTTGGACATTATGATGGGGATTATTCTTTGCCAAGATCATTCTACAAAATTGTTTATTGCTTAGTATTCCCACAGTATCACACCTGTGTACTGGTGTACTGGTAATGATTTACAGATAGGAATTCTGGAACACTTCCATGCAGCTGGACTAGTTAAATTCATCCTGCCATCAACCATGGTGATGCTTTCGAGATTTAAAGTGCAGTTGGAGCATAAATCTTGTCCTACTGGATCAGGCATGTGAAGCAGTATTGTGTGTCCCACAGTGGCTCTTCTCTAGGAAGCTTATAAATATCTGGTTATCAGAGTTCATTTGTCTCTTAACGTATTTCACATTTGAGAAGTCCAAATTTTCTAAACAATTTTTTTCATGTTTAATCCCCATATCAATTTTGTTGTTTAATTATTTCTTTAATACCTTTACATGTTTTTCAATATCTTTATACAGTATAAAGGAGAAATAATTATGATATGATAATATTTATTTTTATATTTCATTGCTGTTGTATGTCATTATTACTTGGCGGGAATACATTTTATGCTCTAAGTTTTCTTTTGTGATTGGCTATGGCCAGTTCTGCCTGGTTTGCAGTTAGGATGTTTCCTCCCCACTACCTAAAGGTGCATTGTTTTCAGTTTCCACTGGAATTCTCTTAGGACCCTACCACATGGGGTTAAAACCCTGGCTTAGCTTTCCCAAATTCAGTGCTAATTTGAGAGGCAGCCAGGTCCTATCACACAGAAATTGCTGCCAAATCATTGCCCAGGTCTGTCCCGGATGCAGCCCAGGTCGTCTAAGCTGCTTTGGCATCTTATTTTTAGAAATCTTTTTCAACACGAAGCTTCTGATTTCTAAAAATGGCTGCCAAAGTGGCTTAGATGACCTGGGCTGCATCTGGGACAGACCTGGGCAATGATTTGGCAGCAATTTCTGTGTGATAGGACCTGGCTGCCTCTCGAATTAGCACTGAATTTGGGAAAGCTAAGCCAGGGTTTTAACCCCATGCGATAAGGTCACTACTGTGTCACCTACCCAAACAGATCCTTTTGTACCCAGTTACCTGGCTAACAAAGGATCCTATGTTATGCTGGTGGAGGCTGAGCCACCTTTTGAAGTATGGTGGAGACTGTTTTCTCAGCTTGCTTTTTCCCTTTGACAGTTGGTGATACTGGCAATACCTCCATCTCCTTTGTTACTGATTGGTTCAATTTATTTATTTATTTATTTATTTATTCATTAGTTTGTTTAAAATATTTCTGTATCACCTCTCAACCTACAAGGGCACCTTAGATGATAACAAATAAACATCAATTAAAACAAAACAAAGATAATAATGTTCTAAAACCCCTTTAAAATACTGTAAAAACTCTAAAAGCAGTCTAAAACAATAGTAGAATCCAGTTTTGAAACAATTAAAACAGCAATTCCAAATACTGAATGCCACGTGAAGCAGCACAGTTGTGACTGTCTGAGGGAAGCTTAAAAGAGATAGAAACAGTCTAAACATTCTTAGGAAGGGAGTTCCATAGGTGAAAGCCCTGCTATGTGTACCCACCAACCTAACTTCATGAGGTGTTGGGACAGAACACAATCTCCTCTGAAGATCTGAAATGTATAGCATTTAGGGCTTTTTGGCTCAGCAGCAGCTCTTTGAATTGAGCCCAGGAGCAGACTGGAATCCATTGTAATTCTTGCTGTACCAGTGTTACATGGTCTCTGAAATGCACACTTGACACAAGTCTGCAATTTACACTAACTGCAACTTCCGAACACTTTTCAGGGGTAGGCCCATGTAGGGACAGACCCATTACAATAAGGGCAGACCCATTACAGTAGTCTAATTGAGATGTTATTAAGGCATAAACCTTTCTGGACATATCTGTCTTCCTCAAGAAAGGGTCCAGCTGGTGCACCAGCTGAAGCTGGGTGAAAATGCTCCTGGACATTGTGGCAACCTGGCTTTCCAGGAACATCACTGGGTTGTGAGTTCAATACTAGCAAAAGGGCTCAAGCTTGATTCAGGCTTGCTTCCGAACTCGCTAAAATGAGTACCCAGATTGTTGGGGGCAAGTAGCTTACAGTTGTAAACCACTTAGACACTGCTTAGGAGATATGAAGTGGTATATAAGTGAAGCTGTTTGTTTGCTTTGAAAGAACCAGCTTTCAACCACCCAATTTAAGCCTGCATCTTCTTGCCTCAGTGTTGATGAATGAATCCAGAGATGTGCCCAGAAGCCTCCCAACTGTTATTGTGTGTTGGGCAGGGTCTTGTAGGAGGAAGTACATACTCTCCAAAAAGAATATATGCAGTATTAATTGTCAGTTACATCTATGTTTTTCCCCAACTGAATGTCAGCCAAGACTTGCCAGAAACAAAATTTAGAAGGTCACCAGCAAAATAACATTGATAGCCAGTGAGCATCTAAAGCTCCATCTGGTCGTCTTTGTTGGGATCATTTTCATTTACTGGGTCCTGATGCAAGATGCTTGAATTAGTTCATCCCACCACATATAAGCTTGACTCATGTCCATCTTGGTTCCTAAGACGTCGATTGGGTGGATGGATCCAGGGACTAGTAAATACCTCTTAATGTCGAGGAGAGGTTCCTGCTGCATTGGGATTCCATAATATAGGATGCAAAATTAATATTTCAGTGGACAAACACGCTCAGCTGTGTGACTAACTATACCTGTTCTGTGGTAGTTCAAAACACATTGTTACCTTGCCTAAATCTAATCATTCACCCTGAATAGAGCCATTAAATGAATGAGATCTTGGTGAACCAATGCTTATTGAAGTTTCATTGATTTTATGTGTCTTCTCTAGCTGGACTAGCAAATGGACTGAGGCCATGATCTCCACTACTTTCTGCTGTGAGAGCTTTCAGTCTACTGTTATGTTATACTTCTAGTGTTTCTCTAAAAAGAATCTGTCTTCTAATTACAAGACTGTTGATTTTTTTATGAGCCTTTGGCAAATGACTATGATAAAGATGAACTGAAAAACCTATCCTGCCAGATTTTCTGATAAAGATATCTGAGAACTGTAGTTTTGATAATACCCTCCAGGTTATTGCACAGAATACAATTCTTTGAAAAGAAATGATCACTATTAATTATGTTTTAAGTTCATGGAGTATATATGCCATGTTTTTATACATTTATCAGAAGCAGTAAATGATACACAATGCTAACTGAAATGAAATGAAAACATTCCCTCTACATTAAGCTATCAGCACAATTTCTCCTATCAGAATTCTTAAATTATTTTATTCCAGGCACCTCCGCAGGGACAGATAGAAGGCTGGCATAGATCTATTTTATTTAAAAGCAGCAATCACTTTTACATTTTTCTAGTGCTTTAATAGAAACACATATGACAGTTTAGTGATAAGTTACATATTATGTTCAGTAGTTTTACATGCTGCTGCATAGTCCTTCATTTATTAACAATAATACTACACCAAGCAATGTAAAGACATTCAACACAATAAAAATTAAAAAATGAACAACTTGTGAAAATGAATATGAGATATATGTAATATGAAAAGCCTCATCCAATATATGATTAAGAACTGGCTAGGGTATAGACTTAGACCAGGCCTGCACAACATGCATCCCGGGGGTTGCAAGTGGCTGGCCAAAGGATTTTGGGTGGCCAGCGGGGATGTGGAATGACTTCAAGGCTCCTCTGCCACTTGGCCTCCTCCTGAGCAAAGTACCATACAAAGGAGGAGGAGGAAGGGCAAACACTCACACTGCAAGGTTCCTCCATTCCCTGGCTTTCTCCTAAGGAGAAGGACAGATGGAGGAAGATGGGCAGACATTCACCCTGCAAGTCTCCTCCTTTGCTCAGCTTTCTCCTGGGTGGTGGAGGAGCATTGCACGGCAAGCATTTGCTTGTACTCCTCCATCATTTGACCTTCCCCTTGGGAGAAAGCCAGGCAATGGAGGAGCCTTGAGGGGCAAGCATTTGTCCATTCTCTGTCTCCTCCTCCACCCAGGGTTTTCCTTGAGAGAAAAGGAAGCCATGGAATAGCCTGAGGAGAAATCCGGGCAGAGGAGGAGAATGACAGGAAAGCTTCCCCTGCTGCTCAACTTTCTCCCAAGGAAAGGCCAGGGAGAGGAGGGTGGTGGCAAAACCTGTCTGCAGCCTGAAGAAGTTTAGCCTATTTTAATTTTGGCCCCTACCTACTGCCAAGTTGTGCAGGCCTGACTTAGACCTTTAATATGTTTACTATGAACTTATCATGACCTTACTCTAAGCTACCTCTGCTGTTGGTACTATTTTGCTTCCTCATCTTGATTTATGCCAGACTTTTCCCATCAAAACAGCTGATAGAGGAGTCTTGGGCCAATGAATAATGATCTCTGAAAGAAGCCAAAATGACAAAAGCTAAAGCATAACAAATTGCTGATTTTGGGCAGCATGTTTTCTTAAGACACTGAGATTTCCCATATGTTAGACTAGGCAGGGGGGTATTTCACTGGGGAGGTGGGAATGAAGATGTCCACAAGAGCTGGACATCAGTAACTATAGAAGTGGTTTCCTTCTACTTTGTGCCCTTCGTTGACCTAATAAACAAATGTATTGCAGTAATGCAGACTTTTTAATTGTCCATATGGCCAACACAGGAAGATAAAAAAAATCCTTTTTGTTCACAGTTCTTTCTAACAGTCACTAACACTGACTAGCAGCAGCTTTCTAGGACTTCAGTGAAGAAGGCTCCACAGCTCTCCCTCAGGAGTAAACCTGGAATATTTGCATAGAAAATATGTGCTCTGTCACTGAGTTACAATTCTGTACTCACCAAAAACCTTGATTCTGATCTATATTCCATTGGGGACAGACCTCTCACCTTCTCGTAAATATAGACAAAGACCAGATGACAACAAAGTTGCAATATGGAACAATTTTCTTCCATTCTTGCATTTGCTGGATGAATAAGATACATAAATATATCTACCTGCTTTTATACTCTATTTGCAAATAGCTGCCCCAAAGGGGGGCATTCTGAATAATGTCTAATCTGCACTGCAGAAATAATGAAGTCTGACACAGCTATGGCATTCTAGAATTTGTAGTTTTGTGAGATAGTTTAGAGAACTCTGGTGCCACAAAAAACTATAAATCCAAGGATTCCATAGAATGAAACCATGGCAGTTAAATCAGTGCCAACCTGCATTATTTCTGCAGTTCAGATTAGACTTTAGAAATATCAGGGAGGAATTGCAGCAATGGGCATGGTTAACTCTTTTCCTCCATGCATTTTCACTATGAAAGCTGGGCTCTGGTGCTTCTATTTTCCCCAGTAGCAAACAAAATAACAAAAACATTTGCAATGCACAAAAACATTTGCAATGTAAAACCTTCCTTAGTCTTTTTTTGTTTTGTTTTGCTTTTTTGTTTTGTTTTGTTTTGCATTTCTTTGTAGGAAAATTGTAATTTTGTAAAAAGAAGGATGATCTGAATTAGAAAAACTAAGGAGAAATTGCACTGGAGTGCATAGTCAGGCTTTTTATCCATGTCATTTTCAACTCATAAACTGACCCCAGTGCTGCTGTTTGCCCCAGCGACAAAAACAAATCATGCACACACTTGCAATGCATATGTGAAACCATCTTTATGAGTGAATCCATCATTTTTACTTTCCTTTGTAGGAACAATATAATTGGATCCTAGCAAGCAGAAATGCTTGTGCTACCTAACCGAATGAGATGGGGTAGCAGAAACAGAAGCTGCAAATACCTAAGAATGTACATCCAGTGTGAGTTATTTTTGATGAAACGTACAATATGACAATTTTGTACAGTAAGCATTGCAGATTTATTTATTTCTGGCAACAACCCTGTGAGATAGGTGGAACTGAGGGAACGATTGCCCTAGTGAGTTTGATCTCCCAGTAGAAGCTTGCATCAAGGCCCCCAAAGTCCCAAGCCAACTCTCTAACCAGTGAACCTTCCTAGACCATGAGCAATACATGTATAAGCAAAGTCTAATGTGAAGCAAAACAGTGTTGTTTGATGCCTACAGTGGACATTTTCCAAGATTCTCTGTGTGCATATTCTGTTTTGGTCTTCTGTCCTCTCAGATCATCAAGGCATCATCAAGGCAAAGCACCAAAATGGAAAGGAAATTGTGACACAGTAAACCACACTGGGCATACAGTTATGTACAAGTAGCATTAACACTTTCAATGGGGCTATTAATAATGCATTTTTTAAACTTGACTTTTATATGCATATATTTTAAGCTGCTTTAATTCTATAGGCAGGTTTAATTACATGTTAACAACATCTTTTCATAAATTTTTACCAATATATAGCCTGAATCCTGTTTGGTTAGCCTCATCTAGAAAAGACTCATTGTATCAATTGCAGAATGATGTGATGTTGAATCTCATTGTTTAAACGACTGCTCTTGATTGATTGATTGATTGATTGAATTTATACCCTGCCTTTCTCCTGGGATAAGATCACAGGAGACTTACAGAAATTTAAAACATTTAAAATTTAAAATTAAATCTAATTTTACAAATGTTAAAAAAGAACTAAATAACAATATTATTAAGAACCATGGTTAAAACTGTTAAAACAAATTTAAATCATAAAGATAATGGTAAAGATTTCCTCTTTGACTTTATTGTTAAGTCATGACTGACTGTACAGGGCAATGCTCATCTCTGTTACTAAGCTGAATGAGCCAGTGTTATCAAAGATGAATTCATGATCATGTGGCCAGCATGAATGCATGGAACACTGTTGCCTTCCCACCAAAGTGATAAGTATTAATCTACTTGCACTTTTACATGTTTCCAACTGCTAGATGGGTAGAAGGTGGGGCTAGTGACAGGAGCACCCTCTGTCTTGTGGTGCTTGGCTGACCTGCCGACCTTTTGATCATCAGAGTCGATGTCTTAACCACTGAGCCACTAATAAAAGATTAAAAAATAGAATACAGCAAATATCCCTGTGAAGGTGGTAGGACTGAGAGAAAGCCCTTCTCTGCAGATCCTAAAGCTCATGTTACGAGATACAGTCATTTAGATAGTCTTTATCCAAGCCATGTAGGGCTTTAAAGGTCAAAACCAGCACTTTGAATTGTGCCCAGAAATGAGATGTTTGCCTCACTGGAATCAAATGGAAAAGAGATATAGAGTTGCACCCCCTAAATCTGGGTGACACCCCCCCCCTCAGCAGTAGCATCACTAGGGTTGGTGTCACCCAGTGTGGTAACTCATGATGTCATCCCCCCATCGAACTCCTCCCGTTTCACAGCATACAGAATCCTTAGCAATGCTTTTTTGTACTAATGTTACGTATAAATCATAATTCCCATATAGCATTGAGCGTAATGCTAATAGTTGTGACATAGGAGTTTATCATATGATGGAATTTGGGGGTATTATGCAATGGCAATCCGAACGCAATCATGGAGTTTCACGTTATTGCGAATGAGTGTATCTCACGCAATTTCTTGCAATAGGAAGTCATTCCAAACGCAATCATGTGGTTTCACGTAATTACGTATTAGAGTATCTCACGCAATTTCGGGCAATGGGGGGTCATTATCGGGAAATGGGAAGTCATTCTGAATGCATTCCGAATGTAATCAGATTTCATGTAAATTCGCTAAACTAGAAAATTTGCGTAACTGCAAATTGGCTCCATTCGCAATTGAGAGAAATTCCTCCCATGTGATAAACTCCATAAACAAATAGCAAAATTAAAATTATACCTTCATATTACAATATCATATGTACACTCTAAATGTATTTACATATGCATAGTAAAGATTTGGGTAAAATCTAACCAGGAACCATGTCCGTCAGACTACCTATATCGAATGTATTTACCTGACCCTGAAGGCTAGAGACAGTCTAGGGATTCTGTTGGTCTACCGGCCACCCCGTGCGCTAACTGACTCCCTTAACGAGCTGACACAGTTGGTCTCGGAGCTGGTGTTGGAGTCTCCCAGGCTTTTAGTCCTGGGAGACGTCAACATCCCCCTCGCGGCCAACGTAGTTCCATCTGGTGCGGCTCGGGAATTCATGGATACCATGACAGCCATGGACCTGTCTCAGCTAGTTATGGGCCCAACGCATTTTGCGGGGAAAACACTTGATTTGGTTTTCTGTACGGACATGGAAACTCCGTGGGTGGAAATTGTCAACATTTCCCCCTTGTCATGGACGGATCATTTCCTGATAGAGGCAAGCATCAAGGCATCAACCCAGATCCTCCCCCCCCCAGGGGTGGCAGACCTATTAGAATGGTCCACCCTCGAAGGCTGATGGAACCAGACAGGTTCCAAGAAGCCCTAGAGGGTTATATGGCTGGAAGTGACGGCGATACTGTTGATGCCCTAGTCAACACCTGGGATACGGATCTCTCTAGGGCTATACACAGCATCGCTCCCAAGCGCCCTCTCAGGCCTGCTTCTAAAAAGAAGCCCTGGTATACGGAAGATCTTCGGGCCAGGAAGCGGGTTCTGCGACGGCTAGAGCACGCCCGGCGGAAACACCAGCGTTTATCCGACAAGACTCTCCTAGACCACCTCTTGGAGGACTACGGAGAGGCGATACGAGCAGCTAAGAATTCGTTCTATGCTGCTCGTATCGCGTCTGCGGAGTCGAGTCCAGCAGAGTTGTTTAGGGTAGTGAGGGAGCTAACCCAGCTCCCTCCTGCCCAAACCAGATCCTTGAACCTACTAAGGCCTGCTGTGACCAATTTAACAACTTCTTCGCGGATAAAATCTCTCGGATAAACGAAGGTCTGGATACCAGTCTTAAAGCAGAATCCAGAGTAGAGGCGTCCAGAGCTTCCGTGGACTTGGTTGCACTGGATCAGTTTGAGTCTGTCAGTACCGAGGATGTGGACAAGATCCTTAGAAGCATTAGGAAAACAACCTGCTGCCTCGATCCCTGTCCCTCATGGCTAGTGGCACAGGGGGGACCGGTTGTAACCTCATTGTTACATCAGATTATTAATACATCGTTGAGGGAGGGACAGTTTCCTGAACATCTCAAATTGGCCATAGTAAAACCAATACTGAAAAAGCCCTCCCTCGACCCCCTGGTATATAATAATTATCAGCCAGTCTCGCTATTGCCATTTTTGGGGAAGGTGATCAAGAGGGCAGTTGCAATCCAGCTTCAATCGATCTTGGATAAAACGGACTATCTAGATCCATTTCAAACCGGTTTTCGGGCGGGCTACGGGGTTGAGACTGCCATGGTCGCCCTGGTCGATGATCTCAGTCTGGGCATCGACAGGGGTAGCGTGTCCCTGCTGGTGCTCTTGGACATCTCAGCGGCTTTCGATACCATCGACCATGGTATCCTTCTGGAACGCCTGGCAGAGGTGGGAATCGGAGACACTGTGCTCCAGTGGTTCCGATCCTACCTCTCTGGGAGGTTCCAGATGGTGCAGCTGGGAGACGTTAGCTCTGATAGGAGGGCCCTAAAATTTGGGGTCCCCCAAGGAGCTATTCTGTCCCCCATGCTCTTTAACATTTACATGAAACCGCTGGGAGAGATTATCCAGAGGCATAGGGCGCGGGGTTATCAGTACGCTGATGACACCCAATTAGTCTTCTCTATGTCTCCGACTGATGCAGTGACCGGGGATGGCGTTGCTCCTCTCGTGGCCTGTCTGGAATCGGTAATGGACTGGATGAGGGAAAACAGACTCAGCCTGAATCCAGAGAAAACGGAAGTGCTTGTGATAGGTCCTCCCAGCCCAAGGATGGAGGTGGTTCCACCCGTCCTGAGCAGGCTCACGCTTCCCGTAAAGGACACTGTACGCAGCTTGGAGGTGCTTCTTGATCCGTCGCTCCACCTTACATCTCAGGTGGATGCGACGGTCAGGAGCACCTGTTTTCAGCTTCGGCTGTTACGCCAACTGCGTCCCTACTTGGACCGGAGGGACCTTGAAACGTTAGTACACGCTCTGGTAACCTCTCGGTTGGATTTCTGCAATGTGCTTTACATGGGGCAGCCTTTGTATCACACTCGGAAGCTACAATTAGTGCAGAATATGGCAGCTCGGTTGGTCACTGGTGTATCCAGGACCCACCATATAACACTGGTTTTGAAAGACCTTCATTGGCTGCCTATTCGCTCCCGGGCTCAGTACAAAGTGCTGGTTATTACCTATAAAGCCCTAAATGGCTTGGGCCCAGAGTACCTAAAGGACCATCTCTCCCCACATAATCCACCCCACACACTTAGATCGAGCGGGCAACACTTATTAAGAGTTCCAGACACCAGACTTTCAACTACAGCTAAGAGAGCGTTTTCCATATCCGCCCCGAGTCTCTGGAACTCGCTGCCCATAGAGCTCCGTCGGGCTGCCTCTCTCACCCAATTTAAAAAGGAGTTGAAAACGTATCTATTCAAGCTCGCTTATCCTTGATTGTGACTTTCTATTGTAACAGCCCCCCCCCCCCCAGATGAGCTGCTTGGAGTATTAACATCGAACATCAGCATTGGGTCGATAATGTTTTTATCTATTTGTTTAGTTTTATTGTATTGGAATGTTTTTAACTGTAAATATGTTGTGCACTGCCCTGATCATAGGAAGGGCGGTATATAAATAAAGATGATGATGATGATGATGATGATGATTATTAAAATGTGATATTTTTTTAAAGAAAAATTTAAAAGAATAATTTTTTTAAAAAAATCAAAAACTAATAGAAAATTAAAATTTTGAAATTTTAATTTAAAAAAATTCTGGGGCCTCTCTTTTCTCCTCCCATTGAGCTTCCCCCCCCCCATTCCCACCATCTTTTAAAGCATTTTAAAGGGAAGCAGATAAATGTTACAGCCCATTTCTCCCCAGAAGTAGGTGTTTGAGGAGCAGTGGTGTCATTCCCCCCCACTGTGTCACCTGGTGCGGTCTGCAGCCCCTTGTACCACCCTAGTGACTCCGCTGCCCCTCAGCAGCTTCATGTAGATAAACAGCATGGGGAACAGAAGTGAGCCTTGAGGGACTTCACAAGCAAGTGCCCCCCATGTTCCATCCCAGAGAGGTGACCCAGAAGTTTCATATAGATGTTAAATAGCACAGGGGATAGGGCTGAACCCTGAGGCACTCCACAGGCCAATGGCCAGGAAGTTGAATAGGAATCACCTAGCTCCACCCTCAGAGAATGCCGTTCCAAGAAAGAATGGCGCCACCGCAGAACAGTACTTCCAAGCCTTACTCGAGTGAGGTAAATCAGAAGGATACCATGGTCGATGGTATCGAAAGCTACTGAGAGGTCCAGCAGAACCAACAAGGCTCAATACTTCTGTCTAGTTCTCTCCATAGGTCATCTACCAAGATGACCAAAGCTGTCCGATAGCCAGGTCTGAAGAGCTCTGGAGTTGGGAGTCTACCACACACTTTAGAATCTTACCTTAAAAAAGGAATATAGGAAACTGTCCTATGTATTTTGGGGTGCAGGGAGGATTTTTTTTTTTTTTTTTTTTTTGGTTAGCTTCATCACAGCCACTTTTCGACAAGTTGGGAACATGTCTTGCTTTAGTAAAGCATTCATTATTCCTCTAACCCACTCAGTCTGTCCTCCTCAAGCTGCTTTTAGGAGCCAGGAAGGACATGGTCCAGTATACACATGATGGCTCTCATCTTTCCAAGTATCCTATTCACATTCTTAGGTTGCACAAACAGAAACATTTACTTACTTATTTATTTATTTATTTTATATCCGGCTTTTCTCCCAAGGGGCCCAAAATGATTCACACTCTACATTAAACAATACAGTTAAAAACATTCCAATTGCAAAACATTAAAAGCATTAAATACAAACCACTTAGAATATTAGTTTAAAACATCAAAACCTGCCCATTGCACTACCACAACCATTTAAAATCAGAAGGTCTGTTTAAATAGAAGGCTCTCTCTTGGCTCCACACCAGCCATACCTTCCCCTGAAGTTTTTAAAACTTGGGTAGGTTCATAAAGAGAAATACAGTCTTTCTGGTGGCCAATAAAACAAGACAAGCAGGAGCAAGTTACATATACTCGACCTGCATGAACTACAGCATCAAAGATCTTTATGGCATTAAAAAAGTAAGAAAAAAGGCAGAGAGATAGAAGTGGCTTTCTGTTTACTTCTCTGCATGCCCTCAAAGCACTTCTATTCTATTCATGAGGGAGGTGGTTGAAAAAAATGTGACTTTTTCCTGCTGAAAAAATCCATTTGGCAAAAGGCACACTTTTATGATTGTCTCCCCCTGGAAGGACGAGGGAAGTGCTACAACATCATGCAAAAAGGTAAACAGAAAGCTGCTTCTGTCTTTCTGTATCTTGTCTTATTTTGTAATGCAATAAAGCTTTCAGAGATTAGGGGCTATGCAGACTGCCCCTAAGGGGCTGCCTCCTTAGATCAAGGCCACAGCAACCATACGGCAAGTCCCAGATCTGGCTTTTGCAGGACGCAAAAAGGAGTTGCAAAAAGGAGTTGCAAGAAGGAGTTCCTTTTTGTGCCCTGTAAAGGGCACAGTAACCACAGTGCCGTGGCTTTACGGTGCTCCTTTGGCACTGTGTTGTGTGGACAGTGGAGCACCGTGGCACTGTGATCCATGTGCTGCAATGTGCGGCGTCACACCACCCTAGGGACACTATGCCCCGTCTCCACCCCCCAATCCGACTTTTACCATCAGTGTGCACAGCCCCTAACAATAGGATTTGAGTCTATGGTTTTAAATTGTGACTGTTCAAAATTTTATGTGGTGATCTGAGGCCAAATTCATGGGAACAGGGGAGGTGGGCCATAAAAAATAACAGAACCAGCATCACTGCTTTTTCAGCTGTGAAGAGGTGGGAAAACTGACAGTGATTCATCTCCTGAAATGATGGAATATGTCCTGGCCATGAAAAATATGCTTACATCCAGATTTGGCATATGATTTGGCATCTATCTGTTGGAGATGCTTTGATTGGGAGTTCCTGCATAGCAAGGTGTTGGACTGGATGGCCCTTGTGGTCTCTTCCAACTCTATGATTCTATGATTCTATGAGCACAAGGGTTTGAATGTCACGCCAAACCAGATATCACAGATTGTGAAGTCATCACACTGAAGTATTTGCATATACACTAATTATCTACCTATATGATTTATTTATTTATAACCTGCCTCTCAGTATAAATTGAGGCAGGGAACAATAACAGAATAAAATGCAACAACAGAATGGACACACAACATATTTAAAACATATAAACTGATAAATTTTAAAAATAATCAATTCATGATATAAAATTTACAGTTTAAAAATCAGCTGGATAGGCCTGTCAGGATAGACTGAACTTTAGTGCTATTTTAAACTCAGATGGCACATCCACTGTGGAATCTCTTCTGAGAGATCATGCCACAGTCTGGGGGCAGCTAAAGAGAAAGTCCTCTACATGACAATTGCTGCATAAGTCTCTGCTTTTCCCCCATTCTCCAACAATACAGAAATAGGCATCAGGGAAGGCTGCTGAAAAGATAGGATGGGGGGGGGGGGGGTTGACCATTGCATGTGCAATGACCACACAAGTGTGATTATATTTAGTAAGGCAGGCCAATGACATCATAGTTAATAAAGAGGATGCCAGCCAAGGTTTCCATCATGTTGTTCCTGTATGTAATCCGTGAGACACATTGTGAGACAGAATAGCATTGGCATGAAATATACATAACTTAAGTCCAGATGTTATATATCCAGTCATATTAATTCCAAAACAATTGTGGGTGTTAAGTTGAGTAAAGGAGAACAAACAAACAAACAAAAATCAGAAGTGATAACAATCAGTGTACCAAATGATATTACAGGACCTCAAAGCATTCTGGAGATCAGAAGATAAGGAGAGAAAGAATTGGGTCTCATATATCCAGATGATTCCCTTCTGCATTTTCAAATAGACCAGAGGCAGGCAAAAGGTTTTCCTGAGTTTACATGCACCCTAAAGACTCTTTTTGTAGCAATCATAACACACACATAACATTAACAGATGGCCCCCTTTCTGTCAAAAAAGAAAAGAAAAGAAAGAGAAAAGGGAAAGGAAAAGGGGGGGGGGAGAAGGGGGGGAAAGAGTGGGAACTGCCAATACAGAAACTTTTTCTGGACACTTTCAGTCTTGTCCCCCACCACCACCACCACCACCATTTTTGGTATTTTGAGCAGCACATGTGGACCCCTAGAGGACCCTAGGGCAGAAAATTGGTCCTCTGAATATGCCAAAGTTGATACCTCCATATACATGTTAAACAGCACAGAGGATAAGATAGAACTCTGCAATCCAGTTTCAAACCCTTTCTCTTCCCCCTAGCTATTCTTTTTATTCATTTGAGCCTCATTCTATTAAACTCTTTTCTCCTTTGAAGCTTCGGGTTGCTGTCATTTATCGCCCTCCTGGGTCTGCTAACCAATTCCTTGCGGACTTTGAGTCATGGCTTACATTTTTTCTTTCAGACTCAGTTCCCTCTCTAATTGTAGGTGACTTTAATATCCACCTTGATGATCCCAAGAATCCTTCAACATCTCGCTTTAGCTCTGCCTTAGCTTCTTTTGATCTTCAGCCTCACTCCAACTCTTCAACCCATTCTTCTGGTCACTGCCTTGACCTAGTTCTCACCACCAAGTGTGTCATTTCTGACTACTAGGCATCTGACCATCCATTGTCTGATCATCATCTAATTTCTTTTAATTTTACTTATATCCCACCTCCTCATCATATTGTTCAATGCATTTTTCATAATTTTCAGTCTGTTAATTCTGATCATCTCGGTCAGACCTTGGATTCTTCTCTCTCTTCTCTAAATCTTGGGGACTCTGCCAACTCAGCAGTGTCTTTATTCAACTCCACCCTCTCTTCCAGCCTTGACAGCTTTGCCCTGTATCTGTTCGCATGTCCTCCTCTATGTCTAGGCTTCAGCCCTGGCTCTCTCCTACAGTTAAGTTTTCTCCAATCCTACAGTCAAGAAACTGAACGTCTTTGGAAAAAGTCCAGGGAGTGGACCAATTTTATTAATTACAAATTTGTTCTTTTATCCTTCTCACGTGCCCTATCTATGGCAAAACAGAATTATTATAAATCACTGATCTGCGCCAACGAGAGGCGCCCACAGCGTTTGTTCTCCTGCTTCAGTACACTGCTAAAACATTCTTCTCCCCCTGTCTTCTCATCATTTTCCCCAAATGACTTTGCCAACTACTTCCTCACAAAAGTCACTACTATTCGATCTGAAATTCTTCCTCCTGATTTGCCCCCTACCACTAATCTCCTGGTCCTTTCTACTAATAAACTCTCTGTGTTTCCACCTGTTTCTCTGGATGAACTCTCTACGCTGTTAAATTCTTCCAAATCTAAAACTTGTTCTCTTCATCTCAAGTGATATCTTGCAGGCCAAGGCGAATGGCCTCTACTTCTATTCTCATTCTTCTAGATTTGTCTGCGGCCTTCAACACCGTGAACCACTATCTCTTGCTTGACTTACTTTCCGACCTCAGGTTCTCCAACTTTGTTTTCAACTAGTTTAAATCTTACAGATCTTTTGCAGTGGTCACAGATGGTCAGACTTCCTCCTCTGTTCCCTTATCTGTAGGAGTTCCTCAGGGCTCTGTCCTGGGTCCCCTTTTGTTCTCTCTATACACATTGTCCCTTGGTAAACTCATCAGTTCTTTTGGTTTCTCCTATCATCTGTATGCCGACGACACTCAGCTGTATCTTTCCCCCCCCCCTGACCTTTCACTGGGGCTTGAACAGCAAGTCTCCTCTTGTCTGGCTACCATCTCTCAGTGAATGCATCATCAGCCCTTGAAGCTCAACATGTCTAAGACAGAATTTCTCATCTTCCCACCTAAGCCTTACTTTCAATACTCCTTTTCTGTTTCTGTTGATGGCACTTCTATTCAACCGGTTCAGCAAGCCCACAGTCTTGGTTTCATTTTTTATTCCTTTCTGTCATTTATTCCCCAGATTCAGGCCACCGCCAAGACCTGTAGATTCTCTCTTTACAACATTGCTTTCCTCTCAGCCTCCACTGTCAAGACTCTGATCCATGCCTTAGTGGTTTCATGACTAGATTATTGTAACCTTCTCCTGACAGGGCTTCCTCTCTCTCACCTCCATCCTTTAATCTCTGTCCAGAACTCAGCTACACATATTATCACATCTGCTCACTGCTTTGACCATGTTTCTCCCCTCTTATCCTCCCTTCACTGACTCCCCTTCCTCTTCCACATTCAGTACAAGCTTTTGTTGTTGACTCGATTTCAGTAAGGCCTTTGACAAGGTTCCTCATGACATTCTTGCAAACAAGCTTGCAAAATGTGGGATAGACAAGTTAACTGTTACATGGATTTGTAATTGGTTGACTGGCCGAACTCAAAGGGTGCTCAACAATGGCTCCTTTTCATCCTGGAGAGAAGTGACCAGTGGGGTCCCACAGGGTTCTGTCCTGGGACCCCACTGGTCACCACTGGGCCCAGTGCTATTCAACATCTTTATTAACGATTTGGATGACAGAATTGGGGGCATACTTATCAAATTTGCAGATGACACTAAACTGGGAGGAGTAGCTAATACCCCAGAGGACAGGATCAAAATTCAAAATGACCTCAATAGACTAGAAAGCTGGGCCAGTGCGAACAAAATGAAATTCAATGCGGAGAAATGTAACGTTCTGCACTTAGGGCGGAAAAATGAAATGCACAGATATAGGATGGGGGACACCTGGCTGAATGAGACCACATGTGAAAGGGATCTAGGAGTCCAAGTAGACCATAAGCTGAACATGACTCAACAGTGTGATGCGGCAGCTAAAAAAGCCAATGCAATTTTAGGCTGCATCAATAGAAGTATAGTTTCTAGATCAAGGGAAGTTATAGTGCCACTCTATTCTGCTTTGGTCAGGCCCCACCTGGAATACTGTGTCCAGTTCTGGGCACCACAATTCAAAAAAGATGTGGAGAAACTGGAGCATGTCCAAAGGAGGGCAACTAAGATGGTGAAGGGTCTGGAAACCTTGCCCTATGAAGAACGCCTTAGGGAGCTGGGGATGTTTAGCCTGGAGAAGAGAAGGTTAAGAGGTGATATGATAGCCCTGTTTAAATATTTGAAGGGATGTCATATTGAGGAGGGAGCAAGCTTGTTTTCTGCTGCTGCAGAGACTAGAACGCGGAACAATGGATGCAAACTGCAGGAAAAGAGATTCCACCTCAACATTAGGAGGAACTTCCTGACAGTAAGGGCTGTTCGACAGTGGAACACACTCCCTCGGAGTGTAGTGGAGTCTCCTTCCTTAGGGGTCTTTAAGCAGAGGCTGGATGGCCATCTGTCAGGGATGCTTTGACTTGGAGTTCCTGCATGGCAGGGGGTTGGACTGGATGGCCCTTGTGGTCTCTTCCAACTCTATGATTCTATGATTCTATGATTCTATGATTCTTTCAAAGCCCTCCACAGACTGCCCCCTCCTTACTTGTCTGAACTCCTTTCTCCTCACACTCCTTCTTGTACCCTCGATTCTGGTAGTCAAGGTCTCCTGTCCCAGACAAGGATTTTCACTGCCCTGTCCCGGATTCGTCCCTTCTCGCTTGCTGCCCCTCACTCCTGGAATCTTCTTCCCCCCCATGTGCGCCTCATCATTTCTTTAACCAGATTCAAAATTAAGTTAAATACTATATTGTTTAGGGAAGCATTCCTAGGATTATGCCATCTGCCCCAGGATGCCTCCTTTTAAGTATGTATTAAGAACCAAAGCCCTCCCTCCAGTCCATCTCCCTTGGTCCTGGCCCCAGAGGGAGAGAAGAACCACTGGACCTTCCCCTTTTCCTTTTGTGTTGTCTCTTTTAGATTGTAAGCCTGAGGGCAGGGATCAATCTAACTATAAGATTGTATGTACAGCACTGTGTAAATTTACAGTACTATATTAAATAAATAAATAAAACCCTATAAGAGAAAGGATACAGGACTGAGTACCAGCCACCCGAGCACTTCAAGGGACTGATATATCAAGTGCCTCAAATCCCGTCTCCATGTTGTATTAAACATATTATCATTATCAACTCTGTTCTTCCCACCCCACTCCATCCACTGCTGTGTGATATTACATTATTACTCCAGCAACATCAAGCATCTTTTAAGATGCAGGCGTGGACTGATTCCTACCATTTGAAACAGATGGCCAGGGCTCCAAGCTGCTCTAAATTACCTGTTTTCTGCTCCAATTGAATACCAGATACTAGCCATTTCAAAAGAACACTTGTGTTTAGATTTTTATAACAGCTACTGTTAAGTAACAGAATAAGCTTCAACAGTGCCATCTGTTGGGAGTTCACTATACTTTCGGTAGCTGCAAAATAAAATATTTCTAGGGATGCAATATCTAGAAATGCTATTTAGAATGCTAATACATTGTTAAAATATGTATAAGTTGTCTACTGCAGTCTAATAAAATATCTGTGAATACTAATCTATTGCACTCATTATTGCAAAAGCCATTATTAGCATTTTAATTGGTACTGGATGACTAATATTTTGAAGTATGTTTTTATATTATGAAAATGTCATATTTTTGGTACTGCAATGATACTGATATGAGAAATACTTACACTGTTATGAAACAAATTGATACTCAGCCTCTAAAACTAGTTATTTGAGAAGGTAGCACAGTGAGGGATGGTTATGGCTTGAATGTTGTTAGTGTGCTATGTTCCATGTTTTGTGTTCATGACTCTGCTGGGTGACTTCTTGTTCCTGGTGTGTAGTGTTTTAGATAACGGTACTGTCAGTAAGCAAGTGGCTATTCTACTACCCAAGGCCTTTGTGAAGGAGATCTTATAGTGCAGTTAGACTGCAAATCACTGGTTACAAGATGGAGTATTTTTAACTGAGAGCTACAGATGTCATAAAATGGTCTTATATAACTCTTTCTCAGTCTTTTTCCCATAGCAGATTGTGGATACTATAGGTAGATAATGTAGATTTAACACACCCGTTAAAACAGACATTTATGACCACCCCTTAGGAATGCAACAGCTGTGGATTAGACTAGATAGCACTTGGGATAATTTCCTAGGCTAGAATCCATAACTCCTTTTCAGAACTTCCTGTGGCATTCTCCTTAGAGACAAAGGGTTGTGCTCCATGCAAGGTGTAGGAGGCTAAAGTTTGTATGCTTACTTAAAGTAAAGTAAACTTAAAGTACTAATTTATGCAAACTTACATGTGTTCATTCTTCATTCTTCCCAAATAGAACAGATGGGCATCTTGGGTGCAGTGTTGTGAAAAAAGTGGGAAATAACTTAAATCCATTAATAAGGCAACTGTACACTTCAAGTATACTCTATTAAGGATGGGCAACTTTTAGAGTAGGGAACCTGGGGCCTCCTTGGAGACCTTGGAGTGTTACACTTCCCACTGCATCCCTCTTGGGGGGGGGGGGTGGTTGAGTTACCCCCTCCCATTTTTTATTGTACTTGCTTATGCATGAGTTGCATCTGGTCTTTTTCTTGAAATATGCTGGATTTCCCTCCTTCCGTTGTGACCTGCCCCTTCCCTCCTTCCATTGATCATGTGTCATATCCAATCCCATGCAGTATTTCAGATAGAGATTTTCACCAATTTCCACTGAGACTTTTTATTATTATTCAGGAGTTATAGTGAAAGTGCTAAAGTGCTTTAGCAATACTTAATTAATTAAGAATTAGAATCACTAGTTCCCCCTTTCTGTCATTTGACCTCTGTTGAACTGATATCCTAGATCCCTGATGGCAAACCTATGACACACATGTCAGCACTGACACGCGTAGCCATTTTTGATGAAACGTGGCTGCTGAGGTGGCTGCATGCTGAGAAGGATGTTTCATCCTTGGCTCCTGCACAGCCAGCAGCTGAGGATGAATAAGACTCTAGTTGCAAAAGTTTCATCCTCGGCTACTACACTTGGTCGTGCTGCGTTCCTCTGGTCCCTGCTCTGCCGGAAGAAGTGACGGCAAAGATCCCGACTTAACCGGAAGTCCCACAACTAGACTCTCTGTGTTGGACCTCTGTTGTTTTAGCCTACAGACCTCCGGCTCAGAATATCTAATAGAGGAGTATGTAACATTTGCTGATCCTGAGGATGAAACAACTCGCAAATGTTTAATCCTCCCCTTTTAGACAATCTGTGCTGAAGGACTGTAGGCCAACACAACAGAAGTCCATCACAGAGTGTCTCGTTCTTGGACTTCTGGTTAAGCCGGGATCTTTGCCCTCACTTCTGCCGGCAGAGCAAGGACCAGCAGAACGCAGCGGGGGACGCATCTCTGGGGGCCCTGCCATTACCAGTAACCAACAGTTAACCACAGCAACCATTATCTACTGTTCTGGGGTGTCATGGATTTCTAATCCTTCATTACTGAGATAAGTGATTTAAACTATAAATATATAAACTATAAAAATAAATGATTTAAACCATAAATATCATGAAATAATTTTTTTTCCCTCAAAGTGACACACCACCCGAGTTATGCTCAGGTTTTTTTGGCTCAAAAGGTTGCCCATCACTGTCCTAGATACAATAACTATGTTTTATTGGTGGCAGACATCTTACCTAGTTCTGAGAAAGTACAAACACAAAGGCAAATACAGATACCTTCCATTTTAGAAAATGATGGGTTAATTTAAACTGGCCTGGGGAGTGAGAATGAAAAGTCCTTGGTAATGCAGTAAGCTCTCAGGAAATAGTTTTTTGTGGGGCTTTCGGGCTATGTGGCCATGTTCTAGAAGAGATCCTTTCTGACGTTCTCTGAAGATGCCAGCCACAGATGCTGGTGAAACATCAGAAAGGAACTCTTCTAGAACATGGGCACATAGCCAGAAAGCACCACAAAAAACTATGGATGCCAGCCATGAAAGCCCTTGACTTCTCAGGAAATACTTTGTAATGCAGTGAACATTAAATGTGAATTTCCAAAATAAAATCAGATAACACAGGTACAGGATTTTAAAAATCCACCTACATGTGGCTCATGTTAGTGCTCACATAGGATGCCAGAAGTTTTTTATGAGGTTCCTCATCTGTGACTAACTAGGTAGCTGGCTAGTTTTATTGAAACACAAATGACTTCCAACTTGCCAGTTTGTGGTATCAAACTAACTGCTAATTCTTCTTCTCCAATACCTTCTATATATATATTTGTAAATAACACCTACTTTAAAATATGAGCTATACTATTCAGGAAATCCTAAACTTAATATTTCTCCCATTTCTTCTAGCAATCTATCACTAATTTCCATTTATCTTTAAAAGACTCTACAGTCTCCTGTCTTATAAGATTAGATTGTTTATCAATTTCTACAAATTCTTTAACCTTCATAAGCCATTGTGCTTGGGAGGAACAACAGAGTCCTTCCAATGTTGTGCCTACAACAATCTGGCTGCTATTATCATGTATTGTATTTTGTGCTTTGATAGTGTATTCCTGCATGGCAGGGGGTTGAACTTGATGGCTCTTGAGGTCTCTTCTGACTTTATAAATTCCAAGGGGAAAAAAATCCAGGTCTCAGTTGAATTTTACATATTGGGATATCTTCCAGCAGTTTATGTATTTGCATCTAACTTCCTCCCCATCTTCAGAAGTTCATCACAAAATATATTTATAAATCTTAGAGCCTGAATAGATGGGCAAAGAAAGCCCACTTCCAGATGCCATCGACGTACGGCATTTAGATACTACATGTTCCAACGACAGCTGGAAGCCAGCTTGAAACAGCCCAGCTGCCCAGACGTGGGGAGTTTCATGAAGCTCTGATGGTGCAGCATTTATATGCTGCCTGAGCATCTTAAAGCCAGCTTCAAGCTGCAGTGGGGCAAGTAAGGTCATCTTTTCACCAGCCGAAAAAGGAGCAGATCTTATCACTCCTTTTTCGGCTGTCTTCAAGGCAGATTGGGGCCATGGCATCTGTTCACTGCAGCCCCAAGTTGTCTTCAGAAGGGGTGACTTCAAGCTGTCCCTTCCTGCCCATCTGATTATTAAAGTCTATATTTGCCTTTGCCACACCAAAGAAACCCATGTCCCTTTTCTGGAGATGAGGGACCTGGAAACTGTGGTGCACACACTGGTAACCTCATGTCTGGGCTTCTGTAACGCGCTCTACATGGAGCTACCCTTGTGCTTAACTTGGAAACTGCAACTGGTCCAAAACATGGCAGCCAGGCTCGTCAACAGCACATCTGGGAGAGAGGACATTACATCAGTGCTTAAATCCTCCACTGGCTGCCAATTAGTTTCCGGGCACTGTATAAAGTGTTGGTTTTAACCTTTAAAGCTCTACATGGCTTGGGTCCATCCTATCTGAGGGACCGCCTCATCCCATATGAACCCCCCCCCCCGCACACTCCGGTCCCCTGGGAGGAATCTGCTACATCCCATGAAGACCAGGCTGGTCCAGACCTCCCAGAGGGCCTTTTCAGCTGTTGCTCCCAAACTGTGGAATGACCTGCTGGACATGATACGTCTTATTCCATCCCTTGAAGGCTTTAAAAAAGCCCTAAAGATGCATCTCTTCCGGCAGGCCTACCCAGAAGATGTTTAACACCTCCTGACTCCGAAATGCTGGTCTTGTGCGTTTCCACCTTCTCTCCAGCGTTTCTACCCTATATAGCTAAGATCACCGGGTCGGAACTTTTTGTTGCTGTTTTAGCTTATTTTTATTTGTTTAAATTAGCTATTTTAACTTTGCTCTGATTTAATCCTATTTTAAGGGGGGGAGCTGGGGAATGAGATGGGATATTTTAACTTGTATTGTTTTTTAACCTTGTTGTAACCCACCCCGATTGCTTGTTCAGAGGGGCAGGCTAGAAATTATTATTATTATTATTATTATTATTATTATTATTATTATTATTACTATGTCAGCCCAATCTTAAATCTAAACCTTACAACTGTAACTGACTGTGATCTGTATGTTACTCATAAAAAGCCTTATTTGCTAAAGCTGCAAAAAGTATATGTGCTACCTGTCTAAAAGAAATCGTTATAGATTGTGCAGGGGACTCACTAATATGATATTTTTTATGGATATAAATATAGAAATACATGTATATGTATGTCTTCCTTTTTTTTTTTCTTTTTTCTTTTTTTAACTGGATTTTATTGTGGAGTTTCTCTCCTGGAGTTGTAATGGCTTTTAGTCAAATACAATAAATGATTGACTGACTGCTGCTACAACTGTAACAGTCTCTTGTTTTGTAACATTATCCAGTCTTTTAATCTAACTAAAAAACAGGCAAACAAATATACTATATGGGGGCGGGGGAGGTTTAGCTGGGGGGCGGGGGAAGTTTAGGGTTTGATTTTACTGTAACTTCAGTGTATTTTATTGTTGTAACCCGCCTGGATTCTTCATGATTGGGCGGGCTATAAATAAATCTATTATTATTATTATACTTTCAGTTTCAGCAAATCCATTTGTTTCTCATCTTGTAAAATTTCAAATCTGACTCTTAACTCTTACCTTGCCAGATAAATTGTGAAATATTCTTCTGCCGTTGCTTAAATGGTATATCATTCATTATAGGTATTGTTTGAAACAAAAATAACATTTCTGGCAACATACTCACCTTTATATCTGCTATTCTAGCTAATGGCAGTCTCAGTTTTATCTATTTCTGTTTAACTTCATTCCAAACTTTAACATAATTGTTCTGAAACAGTTTACAGTTAGTGTTTGCAACATTTACCCCTAAATATGTAACCCTTTTTCAACTTTCAAATTGTTCTCTCTTAACAGCATCTGATGCTCTTTTCTCACATTTTTAGCCTCATTACTGTTATAATAATGATCTGTGACACTTACATGGCAGGCTGATACAATATGGTCCTCTTCTTGCTAAGAATAGTTGTTTCTATTGCCTAGTTGCAGATACAGGGAGATTTTTGTTTTTAGATTGTTGTTTTTTAATTACTAAAATTCACCTTTTTCTCCTGCATAGGCAGGGCAGAAAAAACTTGAGGTTTAAACATGCAGCATCTGGAGAAAAAAACAGCAACCCCAGAAGTGATATATTTGTCTATTCCAATGAAAAAGACCTCAGGTTAAAAACTTGGAGACCCATTGATAAATGAGGAAGATACCGAACTAAGTGCCAGAAAGGACACATCTGCTCTGCAGAAACAATCCAGTTTGTCCCAGTGCTATGGAATTCTGGGAACTGTAGTTCTGTGAGACATTTGGGCCCTCAACAGACCATCAAGAACCACAGGTGTGAAGGCACAGTGGGGGCATGGCGACCACCCACCACCTGCCCTCTCACTGGCATTATGCTGGCATCAAGCTGCACACCCCACCGCATGGCGGGTGGCATCACGCCGCTTCTTCGACATAGTCAAAGAACTGTGGAAGAGCTGCAGCAGCAGTAGCTATGGTGCCCTTTCTGCAGTGCAAAAAGAAGCTGCTGTTTGCAGCTTCTTTTTGTGCCACGGACCTGACGGGTTTGGGGTATGGCATGTGGTTGCCACGTCCGCAACCCAGCGCTCTAGGGGCAGCGCAGAGCCACCTCTTAGGGGTGGTCTGTCCAGCCCCTGAGTCTTCTCTGTCAGAGAGCTCTAGTGCCACAACAAATTATAATTACCAGATCTGAGTCATGGCAGTTAAAGTGATGCCAAACTGGATTATTGCTGCAGTGTGGATGCAGCCAAAATATAGTTGTGGCTCCCAGCTTGGAAGGCTTTAAAAGAAGATTGCACAAATTCATGGAGAATGAGGCCAAAATAGCTGGTAGTCAAGATGGCTATATGTCCCCTCTGGTAAAAGATGTTGATGTGCTAGGAGACATGATATGGAGAGTGAACTGAACTCATGCATAACTGGCAGGCTTTCCCTGGCCAACTGAATGGCCTCTGTGTGAACAGGATGTTCACAGAATCATAGAGTTGGAAGAGGCTGCCTGCAAGAGCCATCCAATCCAATCCCCAGATATGCAGGAAGACACATTCAAAGCACTCCTAGAAGATGGTCATCCAGCCTCTGTTTAAAAACCTTGAAAGAAGGTGTCTCCACCAGATTCTGAGGCAGAGTATTCCACTCTTCAGCAGCTTTTACCATCAGGAATTTATTCCTAATGTTTAGGTGGAATCTTTCTACCTGTCTCTGGAAAAGCAGAAAACAAGCTTGCTCCTTCTTCAATGTAACCTCTTTTCAAATATTTAAAGGTGGATACCCTTCTCTTCCATAGGCTAAATATACCCAGCTCCCCTAAACCACTCTTCATAGGGCAGACTTTCCAGACCTTTCACTATTTTGGTCATCCTCCTCAGGACACGCTGGTCTAGGCAGGCCTTTCACCTGATCCAACATGGTTCTTCTTGTGTTGTTATGACCCACGATAGAAGGCAGATCCATATTTCCATAGAATAAAGGTTTAATCCTGGGTTTGTTTGTTTCTATTATATAAGCTGCCTTTCTCCCAAATTGGACCCAAGGTGGCTCACAAAAGATGCATAAAAACAACAACAACAAAACAGTACCGTTTTAAAACACAGATAAAACACCACAGTCTTGAAAATATAGGGGCTTTACAGACTGCCCAAAAAAGGCAGTCTAGCACCACCTCTTTTTCGTCCGCACCATCGCCGCAGCAACCAAATGCAGCAGCAAAAGTGCAGATGAAAAAAGGAGCCCGAAAAACCAGCTCCTTTTTGTGTCACACCTGTGATGCAAAAAGCTCCATAGGCTGCATCTATGATATTGCAGGTGTGCAGCGTTGTTTGGTTGCTGTGCACCTGCAATGTCATCGCTCCGCACACTGTCTGTATGGCGCTGTGGAGCGACGACCTCCTGGCCACGTGCTAGGGTTGCGGAGCGTCTATTTGCTCCACTCTCGAGCAACCTTAGCACATCGCCAGGGCACCCAAAAGCGACCATCTGTATTGGGCCATAAAATCCTTAAAAATACTAAGTTAAAAATATTAAAATATTAAAAACATACCAAAGCAAGCACCCCATTAAGAAGACTCCCTATGCACATATACCTTAAAGCTGTGCCTTATCCCCTCGGGAGGGGGGGGGTGGTGGACCCATTTGAATGGTCCGCCCTCGAAGGCTAATGGAACCGACTGGTTTCCAGAAGGCCCTAGAGGGTTTAATGGTTGGTAATGCCAGTGATTCTGTCGAAGCCTTGGTGAACACTTGGAACACCTATCTTCCCAAGGCTCTCGACTCAATCGCTCCTGAGCATCCTCTCCAACCCGCTCCTAACCGCAAGCCCTGGTTCACAGATGAACTCAGGGAGATGAAGCGGGCTGGACAATGACTAGAACGCAGGTGGCGGAAGACTCATCTCTTATCTGACAGAACTCGCCATAGGCAGCATCTTCACACCTATCGGGAGGCTTTGCGTGCAGCGTGGAGATCCTATTGCACTGCATGCATTGCGTCTGCAGAGTCCCGCTCAGCAGAGCTGTTTAAGGTGGTGGGGGAGCTGACACAGGTTCCCCCTACGCCAAATCCCCTGCTTGATCCCACAACGGCCTGCTGTGACGCATTTAACACCTACTTTGCAGACAAAATCTCTCGGATAAGAGCCAACTTAGATGCCAATGTTTCAGCAGTATCTGTAAATGAGGCACCTAGCGACTCCGTTGTTATCACCTTACTGGATGAGTTTCAACCTGTAAGTACTGATGACGTGGACAAGCTCCTTGGAAGCGTGAGAGAGACGACCTGCTTTCTCGACCCATGTCCATCATGGCTGGTCGTCCAGGTAGGGGACACATTGAAGACATTCCTTCGGGATGTCATCAGTGCGTCCCTCAGGGAAGGTATTGTTCCATCTTCTCTGAAGGAGGCGCCTGTAAGGCCTCTCTTGAAGAAACCCTCCCTTGATCCCCTGGACAGAAATAACTATAGACGTTTCCTTACTGCCATTCTTAAGCAAGGTGATCGAGAGAGCAGTCGCCTCACAACTCCAAGCCGTCTTGGATGAAACTGATTTTCTTGATCCATTTCAAACTGGCTTCCGGGCAGGATATGGAGTTGAGACTGCTATGGTTGCTCTGACAGATGACCTCCGCTTGAGCGTTGACAGGGATAGTGTGACCCTGCTGGTGTTCTTGGACCTCTCAGCGGCCTTTGACACTATAGATCATGCCATCCTTTTGGACCAGCTGAAGGAGATGGGCATCAGAGGCACTGCTTTGCAGTGGTTCCGGTCTTCCTCTCTGGCAGGTCCCAAAGGGTGAGGCTTGGGGACAGTTGCTCCTCCAAAATCTAGCTTAATTGTGGCGTCCCTTCAGGGCGCAATCCTGTCCCCGATGCTGCTTAACGTCTACATGAAGCCGCTGGGTGAGATCATCCGGAGGCATGGAACACAGTGTCATCAGTACGCTGATGACACTCAGATGTACTTCTCCATGACAAGATCATCTGCTCAGACCTCTGATGGTGTCTCCTCTCTCAATGATTGCCTGGCAGCAGTAATGGATTGGATGAGGGAAAACAGATTGAGACTCAATCCAGACAAAACGGTCACCGGCCCCAAAACGAATCTGGGAATACAACTCCCGGTCCTAGATGGAGTCACACTCTCCTAGAAGGACCCTGTTCGCAGTCTGGGGGTACTTCTAGACTCGTCACTCCACATGACTAGTCAGGTGAATGCGATGGTCAGGAGTGCCTGTTATCAGCTTCGGCTGATACGCCAGCTGCACCCTTTCCTGGAGATAAGTGACCTGGAAACTGTGGTACATGCTTTGGTCACCTCATGTTTAGATTACTGCAATGCACTCTACATGGGACTTCCCTTGTGCTTAACTTGGAAATTTTAACTGGTCCAAAACATGGCAGTCAGACTAGTTACCTAACATTCAGGAGGGAGCACATGGCTGCCGATCAGTTTCCGGGCACAGTACAAGGTGCTGATTTTGACCTTTAAAGCCCTTCATGGTTCAGGTCCATCCTATCTTAGGGACTGCCTCTCCCCATATGAGCTCCCTCACACTCTTCGGTCCTCTGGGAGGAACTTACTACAACCTAAGAAAACTAGCCTGGCGCAGTCCTCCGAGAGGGCCTTTTCCACTGTTGCTCCCAGGCTACAGAATGGCCTGCCGGATGAGATGCACCTTATTACAACCTTGGATGGTTTTAAGAAAGCCACCAAGATGTTTCTTGTCCAGCAGGCCTTCCCTGAGAATGAGTAAACTGTCCGTCAACTATAGTCCCTTCAGTTCTCACTTATTGAGACATGTAATACTCTTGAGGCCTCCCACTTTCTAATTTTAGAGCTATCAATGTTTAATATCCATCTTTTAATATTTTACTGTTTTATATTCTACTCTTAGTTTAATCTATTTTTAAGAGGTGGGAGGGTAGACTGATGTGTTTTTTAATTGTATGTATTTTTAAATGTTTTACTCCACCCCGATTGCTCACCCAGAAGGGCGGAATATAAATAAACAATTATTATTATTATTATTATTATTATTAAAAGTTTGATGGAAAAGATTAGGTTTTGCCTGCTGGTGAATGGAGAGCAGAGAAGGTGCCAGGCTAACGTTTTGCAGGAGAAAGTTCCAGTGGTTGGGAGCAGCCACTGAGAAGAATCTCTCTCATGTTCTTACCAAATTAGCCTATTATAGTGGCAGGACCCCTGAACCTCTTATGAGGAACTTTCAAAGCTTTCAAACACCATATAAAGCATTATTCCCTTTGAATTGTTGATTCTCTTTGATGAGGTAATATTTTAAACTATTTGGAGAAGTATTTCCTTTTGGACTGATAAAATACTACATGGCCCTGGTTGTTAAACTCCTGCACTGGAAAGGTCCAGTTGTATGCAAATAGTTTGGTACAATTATGTGTCAAATGTAACTGTTCCTTAACAGTTGTAGAAACAGACCACATCGCTCCAGTTTTGACTTGAAAACAGATCACTAGAATATTAAGAACCAGAAAAGAATGGTAGTAGTTTCAGTAGAAATGACTGGTAATATATTGGTGTTTAACACACACACACACACACTTTCTTATAGTTTTTTTTTTAATGCATGCTTTTCTTCCCCTTCTACACTTGAGTGCTCACTTTATTATCTAGAAAATGGGTTTCTCAGCAGGAAAGTGTTGGCAATGAAATGGGTGCTTGGCACAGCAAGCTCATGTTGTTGGCGCCAAGTATCTAGGTAGAATAGGACTGGATATTCCCTTCAAAAAAGTTCATTAACTGTTTGACCTTTTTGACTTCTGGGAAGATTAAGGCGTTCATGTAGGTCATACAGGAAAGACAGACCACCAAAGATGCCATTACATCAGCTTATCAATGGGAATCGGGTGTTTTTTGTTTTGTTTTTTAATTGAAATCAGCATATTGTTGTAGAGCTAAAAGAGGGTGTGTGATCTAAGCTACAAAACTAATGAAGAAGTCATTAATATTCCCTAAACACTTGATGGGGAGGCACATTGCTATGCATGCAGCTTTCTCTACTGAGCTACAGTACAGAGAGTACCCACTGCCCAACATGTACAGCCACTGCTTGATTCCCAGAAAAGCAGTTTTCTATCGTGTTTATCACATTTCACAAGAAAAAGAAAGCATAATGATGGTAGCCTATTTGGTTTAGGTGTTCAATAAAGCATGACTGTAATGGCAGTGCCAGAGTTCACAGAGAAGACATATATTCAATCCAAGCAATTCCCTTTATACTCAATTATATGGGAGAAAACATTTCATAAAGAAAAATTTCTGGAGGTATTACTTTATTGGAGCAAAACCAACAAAGAATCTTGTGGCATCTTAAAGACTAACATGTTTAGGTTTTCATGGACTGTAGCCCATGTTATCATAGTACCTCATAATAGGAATGGACTGAAACAAAAACCATTTTTCATGAACATTTTCAGCAGTGCCATCCTTTTTGATGGTTTTATGTTGATTCATAGCAATTCCCCCTCCCCTTTTGCATTGCTTCCAGTATCAGTTACTCCAATATACCCTTAGCAATGTTGCCATATAGCCAAACCTGATTAGCAACAGCAATCATCCTTTTCACTTCATGGAATATCAAGTAGGATCATCCCTGTCAATGAAATCTAATCAAGCCCCAAAGAAACAGAACTTATCAGAATAAGGCAATTAACAGCACAAAAGCTGCAGCTGGGGGAAAACATTAGGTAGAATTTTTCTTTAAAAAATATACATATTCATAATGATTTTATAGAAAGCATGAATATGACTGCGCTGCTGGAGTGCTATCTGTAAACTATAAAAGGGAGAATATTTTGTAAAGTCAAAGGCTTTCATGGCCGGTATCCATATTTTTTTATGGGTTTTTCAGGCTATGTGGTCATGTTCTGGAAGAGTTTATTCCTGATGTTTCGCCAGCATCTGTGGCTGGCATCTTCAGAGAAATTTTGTCTGAAGATGCCAACCACAGATGCTGGCAAAACATCAGGATTAAACTCTTCCAGAACATGGCCACATAGCCCGAAAAAACCATTTAAAAATATGGAAAACATTTTGTTCAGTTCAGTTTTTACTTATTGCTTGTTCTGATTGTTACTTGTTCTGATTGTTAAGCTGCAATACTCTTGATTTTTAAAAAATCAGAGACATAGCCATATTACGTTGGAATGCAAGTATGTAATGTTATCTTACAGCACTTTTGTGACTAACTGTGTGGAAGAAGTCAAAGCATAAACTTTTGAAGATGGTCTACTTCCTCAAATGCAACTGAGGAAGCATACCACTACAAAAGCTTAAGGTACAACTTCTTTCATACAGTTAGTCTAAAAGATCCCTTTGCTTCCTTACAAAATGTTAAATTGAATAGGTTATTTGCCCTTCTACTCTCTTGTTTAATTTTTCTCTCTTTGTCTTCATTTGTCTATATCTGGTTCTTCTCTTGATACAAACAATCTTGATACAACCTATGATATAAAGATTTTTAAAGGCCTTAAACAGACCTCCCCAAAAGGGCGGTCCATGGGCACCCCTTTGAGTCCCAGATTGGGGCCAGGGCAGCCTCACCAGCAGCTCCAGAGACCCCAATCCACTACTTATCCAGGCCGAGGAAAGGGGACAGAACATCCCTTCTCTGCAGCCTGGAAAGGACTGTCCTTGGGGCTTCATGCCCCAAGGACAGCCTGACCGGCAGAAGCAAGGGAGAAAGGGGCCTCCTGGCCCCTTTCTCCCTTGCTTTGTTCCTGTGGCAATCTGGTTGCCATGGGAACAAAGTGCTTCCTAAAAAGGAGCTCCGTTTTGGTGTTCCTTTCTGCACCACAGAAAGGGCACCCTAGGTGCCCCCCACTGGCACAATGATGTCAGGTGTGCGCTGGTCCATCTGGACATGGCACACACCATGATGTCATCAGAGTGCACGCGTATGGATGGCACGCTTTAAGAATGGCTCATCCATACACACTAGGGCTGGGGAGCGTGCAGATGCTGCATGCTCCCCAGCCCTATTCATGCCATCTGTAAAGGCCTAAAATGTTGTAAAGTATTTGAAAATGTTTTTATCTTGTGAGTTGCCTTGTATCCCTTTCTGGGAGAAAGGCAGCATAGAAATGAAATAGATAAATAAATCTAAAGCCTGAACCAAGCCCTTACTGAAGTATTTGTGAAGGAGATCAATTAAACAGGCAAGGAAAAGGAATGCTCCTCAGTGGAGGCACTCTATGGGACTACTAAACTTCAAGGAGAGACTCATCCACTTTACAATGCCTGAATATGACCAAACATAAACATATACACATATCTACTACAGCCTTACAGACTCTTGACATCAGACAACTGTTAGCAACAATATAAACCTAAGTAAAGAGCATGATTCCCACCATGGCACTACCTTTCTGTGACAGTGAGATTGCAAGCCCCTGTAAATCAAGAGACTAATCTGATGGTAGTGGTGCATTTAGTGAAGTCTCCCATGCCAGACAGGCTTTTGGTGAGGAGCCAAACTAAATGTGTCACACATCTTCTGGGCGGCAACAGTAGTGGAGGCTGCCACTGGCAGAGGATTTCTCAGAGACAACGGCAGTAGCACCATAACTAATGCATTTTAACACTGTACAAAAGGAGGTGCAGTGAACTCATTTTTTTTAACCATGAAGACCTTAAAATGAAACAAGAGATAGTGCCAGAAGATGGCACTCCTAGGTTGGAAGGCATTCAATAAGCTGCTGGGTTACAGCAGAGGACAACTACAAGTGATGCTGTGGCTAATGATGAAACTGGCCTCAGGCTGGAGGAATGTTCAACTGCTGACATGCTCAGAGGTGAAAGTAAAGTCCAAAGTTGCACAACACACAATATCAAAACATGGATTGTGAGAAGCGTGAATCAGGGGAGCAAAACACGTAAAAGAAAAAAATGATTAATATAAACATTGCAAGAAGAATTGGGGAAAAGACTCCATCCAACCCCCTCCCCCAATCCTGAAGAAACTTTAGGAAGCAGCAAGGAATAGCAAGGAGAGGTGGGGGATAAGACTCCATCTAATCCCTTCCCAGCCACAATGAGTCCAACTCAGCCCCAGCACAGACCATCTCATACTCCCCACACACACACACACACACATACGTTCCAGAGGGAGGAGAGGAGAAAACAGAGAGGAGAGGAGAGGAGAGGAGAAAACAGAGAATGAACAAGGAAATCTAAACAAGGGCCAGAAGACAGATGAGAGACTAAAATAAAGAAGGACATGAGGGGGGAAGGGAAAAGGAGGGAAGAGGGAGGAGAAGGGCAAGGAAACGATTGTTGATGTAAACAAGCAGATGCACAGGTAAAGCAATCTCCGATGCCTTCGGAACTATCGGTGACCTTGGAGCTGTTCGGCTTTATCAGGAATTCCTCCTGCCTGCTGCTGATGAAACAGACTGGAGCCAAATCTCTCTCTTCAAGAGGTTTTATTCTTAAAGTTGCTGTATTTACAAATATATACACTCTCGTCCAACAAAAAAACTCTCCAACCATCTATCCACTCCGACTACCCAACAACCCACACTGCGGTGTGCAGGCTATTTATAGATTTGTGCCATGCGGTCACAAACCCATCCTCTTCTGGTGACTCTTTTTCCTTGTGCCACCAACAATGTTGTCCCCTCAGTCAGGAAGACTTTAGATGTCACCCAGGCCTACGTGCAATCAAGCACATATCTGACCTTGAACACTGTCTGCTGTTCCAGCCTTCAGCTGCAGACAATTATGCCCATGATTCCTGGTTTCCTTTTGTGCACATCTGTACATTTCATAGTCATGCCTCAATGCCTAACAATGATCAGTTCAACAATAATGGGGGGGGGGAGGGAGAATAACACAGGAAAACAACTACTGGGCAGCAGCAGTGGTGGTGGGTGTCACTAAAGTGAAGAACAGCAGTGACATCATAGCTAACAATACTTAGCACTGCATGTCAGAATTGAGAAAATTCAAAATCTCTGTGCATCAAAGAGTTCAATGTGTTGAAACAGCAAGGAACTTTATTGATAACACAGACAGAAATTCACCATTCAGTGTTTAAGCCAGAACTGCCCACCCAAAGCCAAGCAATACATTAAAACCCCCAAACCTTAAACCCCATCCTCCACTGCTTGGTGCCAAAACTAGCACCCACCTCCAATTCCCAGTCTGCAATCCCCATTGTTAACCAACCCCCCCTTCCCGTCCTTCACAGAAGCACCATCTCTCCCTGTCTCAGACATTCTGACCACCCCCCCCCTTTCTGTTACTACCAAACACCAACTCCACTCAGCCTACATCCCACACATTCCAAGACCTACCATTTCTATAAACTATTCCAGCCAGCTGCAACTGATCCCATCCCCTCTTTCCAACTAACCTACACAACTATCCATAAGCCCCAGCAAGAAAAATACAATCCAAAGCAGTTATCCACACATAATACACTTAATACTTAATACAGAAAGGTAAACCCTAACTACCTTCTTAATACAGAAACATAAACCTGACAGAAGTAATGCAGTATGCATGATTTAATCCATTAATAAAAAGGGGCCATTTTCCCCACAATTGCAATAACGAGTCCATGATGAAAACACAAGCAGAACACTTTAATAGCAACAGGTGCTGGCCCTTCCATCACAGTTTGGTAATGGGAGCCCTCATGTCTGATAAACTCCTTAGACTGTCATACTTTGGACACATTATGAGAAGGCATGAATTGTTGGAAAAGACAATAATATTAGGAGAGAGAAGCCCACATGCTATATGGATGGACTTTATGAAAGAGACCACAAATATGAGTTTGCAGGAGCTGGGCAGAGCAGTAGAGGATAGGAGGGCCAGGAGAAGTCTCATCCATAGGGTTGCCATGGGTCGAGACTGATGTGAAGGCAGTTAACAACAACAACAACAACAAATACTGCAATTTTTTTAAAAGGAAGAATAAGAGATCTCTTCCATAAGATCTGAGAAATCAAAGGGGAAATTAAAGCAAAAGTAGGAATGCTCTACAACCTGTAGGGGAACACATTACATGACCAAGTATAAATAAACAGACATTGGAAACAATGCATTGAAGAACTATAAAAAAGAGAAGAAAGGCTGACAGGTTCATTTAAGGAAGAACCATTTCAAGATGAACCAACAATTTTAGAAGGTGTAAACATTACTCAGAATACTTGGGAAAAATAAATCACCAGGAACAGATGGCATATCAATTGAGCTGCTTCAACCTTCAGAGGCAGAATCCAATCCAGGTCTGACAACTAATATGGAAAACAAAATAATAGCTCACAAATTGTAAACGCTCAATATACATTCCAATTCTGAAGAAAGGGGACACCAGGGATTGCAGTAACTACATGACCATTGAATTGCTCTCCCATGTGAGCAAAGTTATGGTCAAAATGCTACAGCAAAGATTATTACCATATATGGAGTGAGAAATGCCAGATGTCCAAGCTGGATTCAGGTAAGGAAGAAACTCTAGGGATCATATTGCAAAAATACACTGGATAGTGGAGAACACCAAAAAAATTTCAGAAGAAAATCACCCTCTATCAAGAAAGCTATGGCCCTGCGTCTGCAAGACCTGAGCAGGGCTCTATTGGACAGATGACTTGGAAGTCTCCCATTCATATGGTCACTATGAAATGAAGTTGCCTTGATGGCAGTTGACAACAACAAAAACAGCACGATTGGCTATCATAATAAACAAAACCACATTTGTATAAATTGGACTGAAATATAATTTACCACTTACCCACCTCATTTAATTTTAGGCGATATATTAAAACTCAGGGTTTGAGAAGAAATTGTGCAATCAAGTTTTGTAATAAAACCTTGCAAAATCTATGAAGAAGGGAATAGCACTCTGAAAGAATTACCTTGTAAGATACATAGTTTAATCTGGCAATTCTAACAATTGTGTGAAAATTGCATCTCAGATGACTACCAGGGAATGATTTAGTAGTTAACTTTCCTATTTTTATCAGTCAAATGCTAATGATTTTGTAAAAAATGTTTACCCATTATCCAGCTGCTGTGAAAAAGACAACATTTATATTGGAATCATTATGAAAGTGATGCAAAATAAAACTACTAACATTTTAGTGTTTTTTATATATTGTATGACATACTGGAAATACTGCACATCTTTCTGGCTGTATCTCAGAAAGGATATTTTGCAGAGTGAAATGGTGCAGAAGAAGAGCAACCAAATGATCAGGGAACAGGATAAATCATTTATGAGGAGAAATTGCAATATTTGGACCTTTTTAGTTTAGGGAAAAGATGAAAAGGACAAAAAGGTGGGAACAAGATCAACCAAATTCTCTCTCTGTCTCTTATATGTCTAGAAATTATGATAAACTAGTTAAGCTGAATGACTGATGATTTCTCATAGCAGTTTTCACACAGTCAATAGGTAAAGCAGATCATTTGCTTAAGAGAACATGGTTGTCGCCAACATAAAGTACACTTATCCCTCCATATTCACTGGGATTAGGAATACAGGACCTCTGTGAATAAGGAAAAACCACAAATAAGAAAAAACACTATGTTTTTACCTGAGAGAACACCTCTCTAGGAATCTCTAGGTCCTCCAGTATAACTCTGTGGTCAACATTTGCCAGATACTGACCATAGAATTGCACTGGAGGAGCTAGAAATGCCTAGTGGCGTGTTTTCTCTAGGAATCTCTAGGCCCTTCAGTGCAATGTTTGGTTAAAATTGACAAAAGAGTTGCACTGAAGGGCCTAGATATTCCTAGAGAGAAGATATTAATCAAATCCGTGAATGATCAAAGCCTCAAAAATCAAAGCCGCAAATGTGAAGGGACAAGTGTACATAAACTGTAGAAATAATGCAGTTTGATATCACTTTAAGTGTTGTAGTGCCATCCTATGGAATCCTGGGATTTGTAGTTTTACAGGTCATTAGACTTCTCTGCCAGAGGGCATGTGCTTCACAAAACTATAAATCCCAGGATTCCATAAGATGGACCCATGTCAATTAAAGTGGTATAGAAATGCATTATTTTAACATTGTGGCACACTCTATTACATCTGTGGCCTGCTTGTATTCTTCCCATGGTCATATGGTGGGGATTGTAGAAAACAGTATGCTGGAGAAAATATGTCTAATCCATAAGGACTCTTCTAATGCTCTTGTGTCATTCATAATGTAATAATAAATATAATTACACAAACACTTTTATCCAAGAAAAAAACTAACTGATTTTAAATCTGTCAAATAAAAGGGCAGATAGATGTAGGCAAAAATATTGTTAAAGAAACCTATCTCAAGACTTGATAGCAAGACCTATTTCAAGATTTCTCACTGTATCATTTGCTTTGGCTCGGGTTGTTTTTCCTATCACCACCCACATAAGACATTTCAGCATTAGGGAGTCTTGGCCTTCTGTGGGAGAAGATCAGATGTCCCTGTGGGCAGCACAGAGAGCTGTCACATGTACAGACGTTTTGATAAGTCAACAGTTTAATTCCATAGCCAAATGTGTTTTTACACCAGAGAGAACCAATTTAAGTATAGTGGCTGTGCTATTTTCCATTCCCTACTTTTTGATGATCCTCCAAAATTTACATTTTTTACAGTTTAGAAATTTCAACTGCAAAGTGGTGTTTTCTCTGTTGATTCACAAATTTGACCAGATTAAACAACAGCAGTCAGACACAAATCATTTGTATATGCAAAATTAATACCAATGTTCTTTGGATTTTGTACAAAGAGAATCTGATTGGACTTAACCTGAACAATGTACAATAGTTATAAGAAATATATTCTAAAAGTGAACATGTAAAAAAATATAGAATGAACAACAACTATGAATCTTTCATAAAGCTAAGTGTCTCTTTCCTATCTATTAAAAAGTGAAAAAGCTTTCAAGTACAGTACTGCTAAGGTTTAGGGAAGATAATCAATTATTTAAATACAACTTAACACCACTACTTCTCTGTCAACTTAAATTCAGTAGCATTCAACCTTTTCAAACTTGTCACTCAGCTTTATCCCAAACATGCATTTATGCTTTATAATTGTTTATGACATATTTGTAAGTTAGTAGTCCTGCTGAAGGCCCCATCAACCCATGAACTGAAGATCAATGCATTAAATCAGAGGTGAGATGTACTCCACTTGGTGATCTTCAGACCATTCAAGGATTTCTCACTCATTGTTCACCAATGGTTAGTCAAAATAACTACCTTCTTCTGCCCTACCCACCTCCAACATTAGGCTGATAAAATCAAGAAAAATGAGGTTAACCTAAAGAGGAATAGCAAAATACAATAACATTTTTCTGTATGGCCAACATATATAACATATATGCTGCCTTCAAGTCAACCTTGACTCATGGCAACCCTGTGAATGACACATCTCCATGCCCCCCCCCCCCCATACTCTACCTCCCTGCTCAGGCCCTGCAGTCTCAGGTTTATGGTCTTCTTGATTGAGAATATCCATTTAGCATGTGGTCTTCCTCTCTACTTCCCTCCATATTTCCCAGCATCATTGCCTTTTCTAATGAGTCGTGCTTTCTCATTATATGGTGGAAATGTAACAGCCTCAATTTAGGGGCAAAATAGACGCTCACTTCTGGGTGGCTTGGGGGAGTGGCAATCACATGACACATGTCCCAATGCTGCCCAGAAGCTACCCCAACCCGGAAAAGCTTCTCTGAAAAGGAGCAGTAGAAAACTGCTTCTTTGCAGGGCACTATCCAGAACTGCAGCAGCAGGATGGATTGGGCCATGTGTGCTGTTTGCCATGGCTCCGGAGTAAGCAGCTCCAGGGTGGCCTTTTTTGGGCAGTCTGTTTTGCCCCTTAGTCATCTTGGGTTCCAGGGAGAGTTCAGGCTTGATTTGTTTTAAGACCCATTTGTTTGTCTTTTTAGCTGTCCATGGTATCCTTAGCAATCTTCTCCAACACCCACATCTCACATGGATTTTCTTCTTCTCTGATTTCTTCACTGTCCAGTTCTCAATCCAGACATGGTAATAGGGAATACAGAGGCTTGAACCATTCTAACTTTAGTGTTCAGCTGCATATCTTTACACTTTAGATTTTTGTCTAGTTCCTTCATAGCTGCCTTTCCCATTCTTAATCTTCCTCTGTTTCTTGACTTCAATCCCTATTCAGATGAATGTTTGATTATTATTATTATTATTATTATTTATATAGTGCTGTAAGTTTGCACAGTGCTGTACATATAATCTTATAGTTAGATGGATCCCTGCCCTCAGGCTTACAATCTAGAAGAGACAACACAAAAGGAGAAGGGAAAGGTGGTGGGAAGGGGATGAGGTCCAGTGGTTCTTCTCTCCCTCTGGGACCTGGACCAAAGCCGATGGACTGGAGGGAGGGCACGGGTTCTTAATACATAATTAAAAGGAGGCATCCTGGGCAGATGGCACAATCCTGGGAAAGCTTCCCTAAACAATATAGTCTTTAACTTACTTTTGAACCTGGTTAGAGAAGAGATGAGGCGTATATGTGGGGGAAGAAGGTTCCAGGAGAGAGGGGCAGCAAGTGAGAAGGGACAAATCCGGGACAGAGCAGTGGAAATCCTCGGCTGGGATAGGAGGCCTTGACTACCAGAATGGAGGGTACGAGCAGGAGTGTGAGGAGAAAGAAGTTTGATCCAAAATATGGGAGATCTTTAACAATATTTATAACATATATAGAATTGCACAATCCAATGTATTCCGCAGCACTATGTGTGGACGCAACAGCTGGACAGTGAAGAAAGTAAATAAAAAGAAAATTAGCTTATTTGGCATGTCGTACTGGAGAGGAGTTCTGAGAATACTGTGGACACTCAAAAAACAAATATGTCTTAGAACAGGTCAAGCCTAAATTCTCCCTGGAAGCCAAGGTGATTAAACAGAGGCTGTCATATTTTAGGCACATCCTGAGAAGGCATGACTCAATATAAAAGACAATGATGTTAGAAAAGGTAGAAGGATTTAGATAGAAAGGAAGACCACATGCCATATGGATAGACTCTGTTATGGAAGTCACAGGCCTGAATGTGCAAGACCTAAGCAGAGCAGTGAAGGAAAGGGGTTCATGGAGATTGCAATGAGCTGAAGTTAACTCAAAGGTAGCTAACAACAAACAACATATAGCCAACAAGGCTACCCCTAAATAGGTTTTCTAAAGAGAAATAGATTTTTGCATAGAGTGACTATAAATTCTGTAAGCTGTACTCAGTTCTAGTACACAAACCAAATTCCTATGCTAAACTGCTGCTCTCAGTCAATATTCTTTAATTCTAAATGTTTGGTGGAATACTGCATTGTCCTGCATCATCAACATAACTACAATGATGAGAGCGCCATCATCTGAAAATGCCAAATACCAGCCCACTCCACAAATAACCTGCTTTGCAGCCTGGCATGCCCTGACTCAAAGACAAACCAAACACCCTCTGAACAGATCTTTCCAAGAAAACCCCGTGATAGGTTCACATTAGGGTTACATTTAGATAACATTTTGTCCTTTTCTGTCCTAGGTCCATTCTGTCATACATTGTTGCTACACAGGAACAATTAACAGCAACTTTAAAAATTGAACTGACACTGGGGGGGGGGGGGGGAGTGACCAGTTCTCCTTTTTTGCACTGCAGTTGTAATGTAATGTAATTATTCCTGAGTTATTGGGTACATGAACTAATTATAAATAACTATTTGTAACTAATTACTTTCCACATCTGTGTTGGACACAGTATGCTTTTGGTTGATGATAACTGAGATTGCATGCTATGTTCTAAAATGGAGTTAGTGTAATAATAGAAATGTACTGACTTATATTCCCATACTACCAAGTGCTGTCAGCACTGATTCTTCTTGCATGGCTGATGATATCTGTAAAATGCAAGGAGAGAAAAGGAATAAGTCTGTAGGGAAAAGATTTATGTTAAAAGAAGCTAGCCTTCCTCTGAAAAAAATAAATGATTAGTACCTAACATTTTGAGATTATACAATAGATTTTTTTTTTTCATTTTGGTAGAAACATTATATTTTTAATGTTGCTTCAATAGTATAGGAACTGCTGGAACATGGTTTCTTCCATGCTGCTACAGTAATGGAAAAATCTCACACTGCAGAAATTATCTGGTTTGACACCACTTTAACTACCATGGCTCCATCCTATGGGATCCTGGGGTTTATAGTTTGGTGTGAGCCCAAAGCTTTCTGATAAAGGAAGCTAAATGTCTCACAAAACTAAAAATCCCAGAATTCCATAGTATTGAGCCATGGTTGTTAAAGTGATGTCAAACTTCTTTATTTCTGTAGTATAGATGCACTCCCAGATTCTGCCTGCAGGAAGCTTGATCATGTAGATGTTTGGAATGTCCTGGGTTTGAGATCCAGTGAATTCATACCTCTTCCAAACTCCAAGAAGGCCTTCAAGACAGATCCTTATGCTGTGTCAGTTTAGAACTGGTGCAGCTGCTGCTTCCTATTGGTTTTGTTAGGAAGATATTCCAAAAATATATTTTTTAAAAAAGTTCATTGACACTGAAAAGCCTTGTTTGGGGAGGTAACAGACTATTATTCTGCTTCCTCCCCACTTAGGGGAAATATTCTTTATTTCAGAATAATTCTTAATGCCTGGAACATTTAAATTACTTTGATAGTACAGGGGAGAAACATATCAACTGTACCAAGCAACTAAAACATTACTTTGATGGAGCAGCTTGAAGCTTCTTTTGTAACTATTAGATTAGCACAGAAATACACAAGGTAGCATAAGAGATAAGTATTCCAGGAGCAAGTTCAGAGCCAATCCATTTGGAGTTGTTGCAAAACATTCTACTTCCCCTACTATTCTAATTTGTTCTTCCCCTGTATTTGTTGATGTTTTTAATAGAGGCCATTCTTTCCAGCTGAATTAAAAACCAGAAAAAGTCTTTGTAGGAAGTGATTTCTAAGAGTTTGAAAGAACATAATGCCTTAACAATACACTTTCAAAGAGAGAGGAACTGGCTGGTTTCTTTAGAAGAGGGGAAAAAGAGGCAAAACGTAGAAATCCATTCTGTTGCCAATAGAGTTCGGAGACGTTAAGACTACCCAGAAAACTGTGAATCCTGCCAAAATGCTAAAAACTATAGAACACCACAAGAATTAGTAGCTTCAGCACAGGATCAATAGCATCCTATGTGGCTCATAAGTTCACAACCAAGGGTGCATTTCCACTGACACAGGACCTGGCTCATGAAACAAGGCAGTGGTAAGCATCAACACAGCCAATGATGCTGTGTGCCAGATGCTTTCCCCTGCCCGCCTCATGGCACAGCTAACAACAGGCACTTCGGCAGCATTCAGCAAGTGGTTTGTTTATGCTAAACATAAGCAAATCCTGTCTTACTTTTTCTCAGTGAAAACAGTGCATGCAACACTGAAGGATCTGACCTAATGAAAACTTATAGGATAGTATGTAGAATGTTGTTTTAGCTTTTGAAATGCACAGTCCTGGCCAGAAATCCATTGTGTATGATTCACACATGCCTAATATAGAGCTACATATGTGTATGTCTTTTACTGTCTTCCTATTATAACAGCATCACAACACTGGTAGAATGATAGAATCACAGAGTTGGAAGAGACTACAAGGGCCATCCAGTCCAACCCCCTGCCATGAAGGAACTCCCAATCAAAGCATCCCTGACAGATGGCCATCCAGCCTCTGCTTAAAGACCTCCAAGGAAGGAGACTCCACTACACTCCGAGGGAGTGTGTTCCACTGTCGAACAGCCCTTACTGTCAGGAAGTTCCTCCTAATGTTGAGGTGGAATCTCTTTTCCTGCAGTTTGCATCCATTGTTCCGCATTCTAGTCTCTGGAGAAGCAGAAAACAAGCTTGCTCCCTCCTCAATATGACATCTCTTCAAATATTTAAACAGGGCTATCATATCACCTCTTAACCTTCTCTTCTCCAGGCTAAACATCCCCAGTTCCCTAAGGCGGTCCTCATAGGGCATGGTTTCCAGACTCTTCACCATCTTAGTTGCCCTCCTTTGGACATGCTCCAGTTTCTCTACATCTTTTTTGAATTGTGGTGCCCAGAACTGGACACAGTATTCCAGGTGGGGCCTGACCAAAGCAGAATAGAGTGGCACTATTACTTCCCTTGATCTAGACACTATACTTCTATTGAATGAAGCCTAATGCAATGGCCTTTTTAGCTGCTGCATCGCACTGTTGACTCATGTTCAGCTTATGGTCTATTTGGACTCCTAGATCCCTTTCACATGTGGTCTCATTCAGCCAGGTGTCCCCCATTTTATATCTGTGCATTTCATTTTTAGGCCTTAAGTGCAGAACCTTACATTTCTCTGCGTTGAATTTCATCTTGTTAGCATTGGCCCAGCTTTCTAGTCTATTCAGGTCATTTTGAAATTTGATCCTGTTCTCTGGGGTATTAGCTACTCCTCCTAGTTTAGTGTCATCTGCAAATTTGATAAGTATGCCCCCAGTTCTGTCATCCAAATCATTAATAAAGATGTTGAATAGCACTGGGCCCAGGACAGAACTGTGTGGCACCCCAGTGGTCACTTCTCTCCAGGATGAAAAGGAGTCATTGTTGAGCATCCTTTGGGTGCGGCCAATCAACCAATTACAACTCCATGTAACAATTAACTTGTCTATCCCACATTTTGCAAGCTTGTTTGCAAGCATGTCATGGGGAACCTTTTCAAAGGCCTTACTGAAATCGAGGTATACTGTATCCACAGCATTCCCTTCATCTACCAAGCTGGTAATTTTATCAACAACAACAAATAGAGAGATAGAGGAGAGAGAGATCAGTTTTGCCTGTCATGACTTGTTTCTCTGAAACCCATGTTGATTTTTGTGATTATAGAATTGCCTTCTAGATGTTCACAGACTCGAAGGAAATTCCATAATCACAAAAAGTCAACATGCGTTTCAGAGAAACAAATCATGCCAAGGTATATATCTCTTTGATCAGTGCAACAAGAGGAACTGAACCCTTCTCTTGCATAACAACCCCTCAGCCCCTTCAAAACTCACCTGTCTCTTCTTACCTCCCTGCCATGGCCATTTAATAATAGGGAGGAGCACAGGTGCATCCAGCTATGTCCTTACAGCTGGATGAGGACCTTCTAGAGGACCCTTAGGATGCTTTCACTGTTATGCATCCAACTATAGGGACACACATGGTGATCTTCCACTTCTCCACACTCTTCACTGGCTGTTAAATGGACATGCGTCTTGTGGGAGGTAGAACAGGAGACAGGATATACTTCTGCCATGGTGAAACTTCATGACCTATCTCTCCATGCAGTATCTTGGGCCTCTGGGGGACACTGTAGTAGGAAGAATGCAGTATCATTTTGTGCAATGCTCACACCCATCCCTGGTTATTTCGAAACTCCTTAAATGCACTACTCCAGCCAATAATGGCTGGGGCGGGGGAGAATGTGGGCAGCATATGGCTGTTTTTCACTGGAGATCCAGAAGGAGGATGCCAGTTTTCTTCTCTCCATTGCAGTCCTCTTCCTGCCTCCCCATCCTTAGACAGTTGGCAACCATAGTAACATGCTTCAGGCTCTTTTAGGAATAGGAGGGGTGTGGAATTGCTTGGGTATAGACTTATGGTCTGCCTGTATGATACAGAAAACTAGTTCCTATCTCCAATTTGGCAGCAAAAACACAACTGTAGGGACAGGTATCCCACATTGGAAAATTCCAGACAACATATTTGTACAGATTTTTTTAAAAAATCATTCCCCTAAAATCATCCTCCAAATCCTCCTTGGCACATGTGGTGTACAAATAAACTGCAAGTGAAAAACAGAGTAAAAGCCAAACTCTGCCTTGCACATGCAAATCTAGCAGAACAACATCAGTACTTATAATAATTCTGTGATTTACCTGAAGTTTATTCTTCTCTTTGTTTTCTGTTTACAGCAACCTATATATATAATATTAGGCATATATCAATTATTTGGCATATAACTATTTTAAACTCAAATATGTGGATGTGCTGTTCCAAATAATTGAGATTGGCATGATTTTTATGTGTAGCAAAATAATAATAATTGAAGCCAAAATAGCAGCAGCAGCAGCAGCAGTGCCTGAGTAAAATGTGATAATTTTAGTTCTTGGTTTTCTTTGTTCTGAAGAAAAGTGGGGTATAAGTGTAATATTTTCACTCTTTGAACTGGCATTTAAATCCATTCTAATCTGAATGTACATTAAATGCATAAATATTTTCCATATTGCATTTATACCCAGCTTTCCTCTTACAAGAAATTCAATATAGTGTACATGGTTCTTTCAGCCTTCCTGTTCTCACAATGATTTTGCAAGATAGGCTAGGCTAAGGTTAGGTTTTGAGCTTGGGTCTCCCCAGCTCAAGTCTGACACTATAATCAGTATGCCATACTGATTTTATTTCAATGAAACTAACATTGCAAATCTGTGTATGGGTAAATGAGAAATAGGATTATAGCTAAATTATCAGAAGGACCACACAGAATGTAAATCTGTCCTTCCCCTCTTTTCATGTTGTATCAAACCTTTTACAATGAGAAATAAAATGCCAGGTTGGAAAAAGTACACACCAATTGTTAATGGTTTCAATGTACAGCGTTTCTATCACAAATAATACTTGAGATGTGATTAATTCCCTCTGGGTGCCCCTCTCTTTTCCCCCTCCTGTTGAGTATCTTTTAAAAGTTCAGTCTTATATTTCTGCCATCCACACATTGTCCCATGATCTTTCTTCAAATAATATTGGACATAATCATTTATTTTCTTCTGTCATATGGGCACATTCCTTGGCTTGCCACTACATCTTCTTCAGAGACATATTATAGCACATTAAAAATGTAAATAGGAAGGATGTGGGACCAGGAATAATTCATAGCAATGTGAATATTTTCTGGCCAACAGTACACAGCACCGCTCAATTCTACTTCTAGACGTGTCTACCCAGAAGTAAGCTCAATTGCCCCTCTTTTCCAGGCTACAAAGAACAGTCCAGTTTGAAGTCGAAGGCTTACACGGCTGGCATCCATAGGGGTTTTTTTTGGGGGGGGGGTAGGTTTTTCTGGGTATGAAACCATGTTCTGAAAGAGTTTAGGAATAAACTCTTCTAGAACATGGCCTCATAGCCCAAAAAACCCACAAAAAACAACAGTCCAATTCCCCACAGCTCAGTTTCTAGGCTTTAAAACAGCCCTTTATGTCCAGTCTTTGGTTGGAAACAGCCAGACAGGAAAGCTCAGTAGGCTGGAGATGTGAAACATCACATGTATCAAAATTTATGCTTGAGCAGGAGTGAAGAACACCATGTCTTTCATAACGTCCTGGAGGAGCACACCTTCCTTCCCTTGATAGCTCCACTCCTTAGGGTATACAGCATGGGTCTAGAACCTTTGAAAGACCCCATCTCCCTTTTTGAGTCTTCCTAAATTTTAGATCCTTGGAGGAGGGCTTCCTCTAGGTCCAGCTATCACCAGTGATACATTTGATGAGGATGGCAGCTTGTGGAATTCCCTCAAATGGGAGATTTGGCTTGCCCTCTCCATGCTCTCTTTCTGCCCACAGGCAGTGACCTCTGTGGGAATCCTGTTGGGGATTTTCATATGTGTAGACATCAAAGTTACAGTGCTATTGTGAATCCCATCCCATTCCCCCTAATCCCTATTTACCAGATGCCACAAATGATAGGGGTCTGTTGCCCTGTCAATTGGGAAGCAGCTGACTGACAGTCTCAAGCAGGACTTCTGTCAATTTTCCCTCTCATGCCAAGCAGCGTTCATGTGAGGGGTGCATGGCTCTGTCAGCCAGCTGCTTTCTGATTGTCAGGGGAACAGATTCCTCTTAATCACAACAGCTGTAAATAGAGTTTAGTAGAAATTGGGGGAGTTTCACAGTCCCTACATAGCCCCTAAACTAGGGGCTACATGGTGTTTTGTTAACTGCCATCAAATCAACTGTGACTTATGGCGATCCTATGAATGAGAACCTTCCAGGTCACCCTGTCATTAACAGGTCTTACAAATTCAGGCCCCTGCCTTCCTTGGTTGAGTCTATCAATCTGGAATGTGATCTTCCTCTTTTCCTATTGCCTTCTGCCTCATCAAGCATTATTGTCATTTCTAGTGAATCATGATTTCTTATAATACATCCAAAGTACAACAATGTAATTTTAATCACCTTGGTTTCTAGGGAGAGTTTAGGCTTCATTTGCTCTGTGATCCATTTATATGCCTTTTTAGCAGTTCATGGTATGCATAGAACTCTCCAGCATCACCTTTCAAATGAGTTAATTTTCTTCCCTATTTCTATCACCTTTTATGTTTGCTTTCCATCTGTTCTTAGCTAGTTGAAGAGTTTCATCTGTCATCAATTCAGGTTTCTCTTTGTTTTTGGCTTCAGATAGTGTTTTGTGGTTTTTTGTTTTTTGTTTTTTGGTTTTGTTTTTTTGCATTGCTCCCTGACAATGTCCCCAGTTTCACTCCAGAGTTCTTCTGGTTGCCAATTAGGTTTGATAATGCAAATCTATTGTCCACATTATCTTTAAATTCTACAGTGATGTTCTTCAGGTTATATTTTAGCGAGATGCTTGATTTAGTCTTTTTCTCTAGTTTTACTCTAATTAGCAGTTTATGATCGTGAATATGAAACAGTCACCAATGTGTAACTCTAGCCATTTGGCTGAAAGACCTTCCCACATCCTTGTACAGCCAAAGTGGCTATAATTAGCAACAAATAATGTTGCAATTAATTTATTTTTCCAGCAGTGAAGTTATAAGAATCCATGGTTGAGCACAAATTCAAACCTTGCTCTCCAGAGTCGTAGCCCAATGTCCAAACCACAATACCATGCTGAAATTGGTGTTGTTAAATAGTCTAGTTTGTAGAGCTCGCTCCTCAAAGAGTCTCAGGAGCACTATCACTGTGAAAAACAACTCTTTTCAGGACAAGAAATCATCCAGCATTGTCTATTTCTATAGGATGACCTCGATTTAGCACTGAGAAAGCCTCTTGATTCAAGTCACCACCAGCAGAGATTTTATGCTCCAGGGAAATCAGTGTGGATCTGGAGGACTGGCATAGACTCAGCTGCTAGCTCCACAAAGTTACAAGTGTCTGCTTTGCAATTCTAGGCACGCATTTACATGCAAATGGGAAGAAAATACAGCACCAGAGCCTTGAGCAAAAGAATTAGCTAACCCTTTCAAGGGAGGGTAAGGGGATGGGACAGAAGGAAAAAGAAAAGGAGAAAGGTTGTTATAAAACAAAGCTGGCAATACAATTGGGCCCTACCTGCCCCCCACCCCTTTGTTCAACAAGTTGGGCAATGCATGTGTATGATAAACTATAAAAAGCTGAAGAAGTGTTTGTGGTGTTTGTTGGTGTTTTGATCGATGGGCACCAGTGCTGGCATTTCTAGCGGTCTAATTCCTCCCCCATCCTCTTAACAGAAGAATTTCCCTGTGTGGAAATTTTGGAAAGTCTCCGTGCTGGGAGTGTGAACTTTCCCACAGCAGTGAAGTGCCAATGGTTTTGTTCTACATTAATCTAGGTTTAAGCAGTCACAATTCCTAACCCTGCCAGAGTTGTCCTGTGCTTCTCTATACGATGCAAATGAAGCATTTCACACAGCTGTAGCTGACAACAGGAAGTCTCAGAAAGCCTCGAAAACAAAGGAAGAAAAATTGGCCTTCTTTATTCATTCACTGAGCATGCTCCATTACCAGGGTGCATCATGTGATTCCTTGTTCCCAAGGAAACTGTGGTGATGCTAAGTACACACTGTCCTGCACCAAAGCAAGAGACATGCGGGAAGTGAGTAGAGTTTTTGTAAAATAAATAAATAAATAAATCTACTGACCTTGCATAATATCATCATGTGTTTATGACGACTGATGTTTTCACAGAATTCTTATTTATAGTCCAACGCAATACAGACCCCTGCTAATTCGTCTAAGCCTCTGCAGTTGTCAGCACAAGATATTTCTTAGTTGTCTGGGCAAAGTGTTTTTAGAAAGAGTTTTTTAAAAATTATGTCGGAGTGGCATTATAAGAACAAACAGGGATAGCATGAACTACTTCTTTATTTCTAACCCTTGTGCTGCAACAGCCGCCAATTGCTTTATACACTAGGTAGTTGTTGTTTTTGTTGTGTGCCTTCAAGTTGTTTCTGACTTATAGCGACCCTAAGGTGAATCTATCATGGGGTTTTCTTGGCAAGATTTATTCAGAGGAGGTTTACCATTGCCTTCTCCTGAGGTTGAGAGTGTATGACTTGGCCAAGGTCACCCAATGGGATTCATAGCCAACCTGGAAATTGAACCTTGGTCTCCAGAGTTGTAGTCCAACACTCAAACTATTACACCATGCTCTTTTTTTAGTAGTTATTTTAAAATTTTACAAAGCAGATTATAATATTCTTCCCATACATATTTATACTCTTACATCTTATTTATTTTTATAATTAAAAATCACCTCAGTGCACCCCACCTCTGGAGCCCTTCCCTTATTTATACTCCATGCAAAATTTTAACTCACCCCATGGAGGTATTTCCCCATCTTCTTTTCTTAATACATTTTAAATATTTTTTCCCATATTTCCTCAAAATAATTTCTTTTCCATAATCCTTTTTTCTTTCAATTTACATGTTAATTTGTCATTAATCGCTAACCTCCAAACTTCTTTATAGCCATGCTCTAGTTCTTACAGCCTGCAAAATCTAGGATGTCTCCTCACTCAAGGCCATTCTGGGCAGCTCCCCCACCAGATGAATCACACAAAGTCCTCCCTTATCTTTTCCCCACTGTCTTGCTTGACAGGAGCAGAAGGTAACATGAAAATGACAGCCTCTGAACTGATGAGTGCAATGAAAAGTCATGTTCCCTTGTTTTGGTTGCTACAAATGTCAGAGTTCAACTGAGCCAAAAAAAAGGGGGGGGTATTGTTGTTGCCTAAGAGAGGGACTACCAAGTATGGTCCTGAGTCCTGAGTCACTGCATTTCTGGTTCTTCCCTTACCCTTCGATTTCCTTCTTTCAAAAATGTCCACAAGAGGAGATCATACAAAGCAAACATTCTCTCCTTGTTTGACCCAATAATGTTATTTTTCTTTAGCTGTAGCAGGAAATGTTATGAGGTATGCTATTGCAGGTAAAGGCTGGAATCCTAATGGTTAGCCACAGCTACAGTAGACTTGTTTGAATCACTTTTGAATGGTAAGGCAACACATAGATAAATGCAAGTGATTTGAGAGTTCTACTCTGTATGAGACATAGGATTAACACTAGTTTGTGGACGAAAGCCTTACGAGAATACCTTTAGGAAGCCCCTAGAGATGCTGTACAATGTTTACAAGACAAAAAAATGTTGGAAAAGTCTGTACCTATAGCTGGTGCTATAAGCAGTACACTAAGAGGCTAGATTTAAGGAGCCCCCTGATCAAAGTAAAACAATCTGAAGAAAAGAGAACTAAATCTTTTATATATTTGTTGTGTTGTGTGTTTTGGAGAATTTACTAGTGGTTATGCTGCTTGCATTGGGATTAATTTGTTCATGCTGTTCCATGTATGCAGATCTCCTTTTGCTTTAGATGTGGGTATACAGTGGTAACTGGGTTGCAGCACATGAAAACACACCACAAAGTTCAGTGGAAGTTACACGTTCACCTTGCAAAAGGTAAGGAACTTACAGCATTGATGATGCATTTTTCAAATGGAAAATGAAACAAGAGTGCTTAAACAGACAACCGAGGAGGCTTAGCTGTCACAAAAATTACCTGGATGGCTGTTACCTTAAAGGTGGCTTAGCCCCTGGAGTCATTTTTGTTTTCAGAAAAGTACTGAAAATGGGTCACCTTCAGCTATGCAGCAGAAGTCAGTGATGTTGAGACTCAGAGCCATCTTACTCTTCAAATGAATGCTTCTACTCTAAAATAATGATAAAATATTAACTGGCGAGAGCTGAAGAAAAAGCAATGATATTTTATCCTGAGCCCTACACCACTATTTTTACCTAGTTTTCTGTGCCAAGGGTCATATTGTCCTGTGCAGCATCTGTTGGAAGGAGAGAATACCACCTCCCACTAAGATGGAAGAATTTCAGTTTAATGTTCCTTGTAATAATAAGTAGTGATCTTTCTGACTCAGATTCTATTTAACTAAGCACACAACAGTGGCAATTGATGTTCCTGCACTGTTATCCCCCAGCTACCTGACACTAAGACTTTGTCTGCATGGGTCAAGAGGCCCATCCATTTCCCCTCCCGTTCTAACAGCATCCTGTTCAGATGACACATGGCCTAAGCCATAGTTCTTGTGAGAACAGTTCAGATAATGTCCATCAGGTTTAGCCCCCAAACTCTGTATAACACCTTTAACACAAATTTTAAAATCTTAGTTCTTACTCTAGATTTCACCAGAAAATCTGGAGCCCTCCATTCTCATGTCGGAGTAGCTGGCTGCAATGGGATCCTGCTGAGCCACCCTGCACATCTGCTGCTACTGTCTCCAGTGATGTGGTCATTGCTGGGTGTCTTGTTCTGACTTCAGAAGCAAGCAATCCATGGTGGTGGCGTTAGACACATGGGACAGTTCAGTGGGATGTCCTTGCAAACAGCCACCCCAGTGTGGGAAAGGGAGGCCAGGTAATAAATAAATAATAATAAAATTTTTATTTATACCCTGCTTTTTGCTGGAGCAATCAAAGCGGCTTACAATACAGTATTTAAAACCATGCAACAATATATATAAAATACCCCCACTTAAAAAGGAATTAAACAATTACGATTAAAAATACATAAAATGATTAAAAAATAAAATTGGGGAAAGTGAGGTAGCTCTGGGGCCAGAATACTCAAAGCTGCCCCCAGAGTATCCTGGGGGCTGCTCTGGTTCTCCTGACCCCAGAGCTACCTCACCTCCCCCCACCATCCTGCTAGCACAGACAAGATCTAAGTCTTTTTTTGTGGGGCTTTTGGGCCATGTGGCCATGTTCTAGAAGAGTTCCTTTCTGATGTTTTGCCAGCATCTGTGGCTGGCATCTTCAGAGAAGATCTAAGTCTGTATCTGCACTACAGAAATAATGCAGTTTGATAGTGCTCTGACTGCCATGGCTCAATGGTGTGGAGTTCTGGAATTTGTAGGGTTTTTTTAAAAGATATTTAGCTTTCTCTGTCAGAGAGCTCTGTTGCCACAATAAAGAACAAATCTCAAGATTCCATCACATGGAGCCACGGCAATTAAAGTGGTGTCAATCCATATTCTTTCTGCAGTACTGATGCACCCTGTAGGAGCTTGTCTTTTCTCCATACCAGTGACGTCACTGGGTGTGTGTGCAGTGGTGTGGACCACACTGGGTGACAAGGGGGATGGCTGCATTGTGGATCCTGCGCAGCTATGGACTCAGAAGGCAGGGCCAAGTGCATCCTCCACCTTGCTGCCATGGCACAATTCTACATGCCACAGAAGCAAAGTGGGATGAGTGTCCTTTTTGCCCATCCCACCTCCCCACACCAGGTGAAACCACAGGAGGGGACGCCACTGCTCCTTACTGGAAGTTTACAGAACTCTGGTTAAGAGCTAATCTTCTGGGGGCCAGATATCAGCATCGGATCAGCCCATGTTCTTTTTTGTCTCTTTCTCCCTTAAGATCATCACCATTTCTTCCTCTGTCTTAAGAAAGAGAAAGAGAGAGGGGAAAAAGAAGAGGGTGGTGATGGTGACCTTATGACAGAGTGAGATAGAGTATAGAAGGGTGGGTGCTTACCTTAAGTGAGAAAGACCATAGGGTGCTTCTGGCTCTGTCAGTGGTGGTGGGTGGCTTCCATGCCAGTGGAATAGTAAATCCATTCTGGGTTTTAGTCCAAACTTTAAAGGAGCCATGCAGAGTACTAAACCTAGTTGGAGATAGGATGCATCACACTAGCTAGATCCTTTATATTTCACACACACACACACACACACACACGCACAAGAAACCCAAAGTGGGCCCCCACAGACATCAGATCCATCAGCTGCCACTCGGCTTTGCTAGTACCCATACTTAGATTCCAGATGATTACCCCCCAAGGGAATGTAGTCCTTATCCACACAGCCCTCCATAGACCTATGCTGCCATTGCACTATATGCTTGGCCATACACACAGCTCTCTCATTTTCTCTCTCCCTCTCTTTTTCCAAAATGCATATCCAAGAGGATCTTTGTTACCAATGGCTTTTTCCCTGCTCAACTGAGACTCTCCTTACCTTTAAAAAGTATATTTCTGGTATGGGTCTCTGTTTTCAAAGTACCTTGGAAGGACTGCCAATATATTCAGAGGGGTGGAACCTGCTAGAAAGTGCCACAGGCCATATTCAGCCTGCCCTGCAGGCTTTATTCACCTTATAGGCCACAGTTTGCTCATCCACCGTAAGTAAAGATAAAATACTGTTCCCTAGACTAGAATAAAGAAAGCATGAAAACAGAAACTGGTTAAAGAGTAAGAAAGCAGCCAGAACCTCTAAATCCTACTATTCAAGCAACGAGACCAGCATCTGTAGCTGGCATCTTCAGACGTTGTTGTTATTAACTCCCATCAAGTCAACTTCAGCTTATATTGACCTCACAAGTGAGAGACCTCCAAGTCCCCCTGTTATTCACAACCCTGCTCAAGTCTTGCAGACTCAGGACTGTGGCTTCCTTGAGTCTAGCCATCTGGCATCATAGAATCATAGAATCATAGAGTTGGAAGAGACCACAAGGGCCATCCAGTCCAACCCACTGCCATGCAGGAACTTGCAATCAAACATCCCTGACAGATGGTCATCCAGCCTCTGCTTAAAGGTCTCCAAAGAAGGAGAGTCCACTACACTTCAATGGAGTTCCACTGTTGAACAGCTCTTACTGCCAGAAAGTTCCTCCTAATATTGAGGTGGAATCTCTTTTCCTGTAGCTTGCATCCATTGTTCCTAGTCCTATTCTCTGGAGCAGCAGAAAACAAGCTTGATCTGTTCTCAGTGTGACACCCCTTCAAATACTTAAACAGGACTATCATATCACCCTTTAATGAATGTAGCCTTCCTTTTTTCCTTCTTCCTTTTACCTTACCAAGCATTATTGTCTTTTCTAGTGAATCATATCTTCTCATGATATAACCAAAATATTATAGTCTCAGCTCAGTCACCTTGGCTTCCAGGGAGAGTTCAAACTTGATTGCTCTAGGAGGAACAAATCTTTTAGCAGTTTTTTTTTTTAGCAGCTCAAGGTATCTGTAGAACTCTCCTCCAGCACCACATTTCAAATTAGTTAATTTTCTTCCTATCAGCTTTCTTCACTGTCCAGCTTTCACAGCTATACATAGAGATGGGAAACATGATGACATGGGCCATCCTAAGTTTAGAGTTCCAAGATATATATTTACTCTTCAGGATCTTGTCTAGTTTCTAGATATGGCACAGGGTTTATTTTAGGCTTTTTCCTCCATACTTCCAAGAAACCAGAAGGTCAGTACCAAGCAGATGCCTCCCCAACCCACCCAGCATGGCCATGTACAATGAGACCACAGTGTCGCCTCTCCATCCCAAAGAAGGGGGAATTGGGGATTTCCATCTGTAGTTTGTGTAGTTTGATTCATTCAAATCACTAATGGTAGCTGCATGTGTTGAGGGGTGATTCCAGTAGCTGCTCCTGCATATGATACAGCCAGAAATGTCCTGATTTCCCCTGCTTCCAGGGTGTTAGGCTACAGCACAACCTATATCTTGCATGGCACAGCCACACAAAATAATGTGCAGTGCCCTAATCAGTGTAGGAAGTATCTTGCATTCAGACTACAGTGTTAGCACAAGATTCTCAGTCCTTTGATTGCTTTCTAAATCTTTTTCTAACTTAAAACATGGAGTGGACTGTGAAATAGGGAAAGGAAAATTAAAATGAATCAGGAAATTAAGAGACTAGCAAGAAGTACAGTTAAGAAAACAGGCGACGGAAAGAAACAGATTATCATCCTTAAGGATAGATGAGAACAAATTTCCTATATAATTGAAGACCTGAGAAGCCATTGCCCTAGTGATAAATTCTGTATGGTATATTTGGGATAAGAAGACAGGTTCTGCCCTTAGGCAAAAAAAATAAAAATAAAATAAAAATGGAATGCATAGATATAGGATGGAGAACATCTGGCTTAACAAGACTACATTTGAAAGAAACCTAGGAGTCCTAGTAGACCACAAATTGAACAGAAGTCAACAGTGTGATGCAGCAGCTAAACAAGCCAATGAGGTTCCTGGGATCATCAATGGAAGTATAGTGTCTAGATCAAGGGAAGTAATAGTGCCTCACTGGCCAGGCCTCACTTGGAATACTCCATCCAGTTCTGGGCACCGCAGTTGAAAAAGGATGTTGACAATCTGGAGTTTGTCTAGAGGAGAGCAACCAAAATGGTGAAGCATCTGTAAACCATGCCCTGTGAAGAGAGACTTAGGGAGCTGGGTATGTTTAGCCTGGAGCAGAGAAGGTTAAGAGGTGATATGATAGCCCTGTTTAAATATTTGAAGAGGTGTCATATTGAGGCTGGAGCAAACTTGTTTTCTGCTGCTTCAGAGAACAGGACCTGCAGCAATGGATTCAAAAGACAGAAAAAGAGATTCCACCTAAAAACTAGAAAGAACTTCCTGACAGTAAAGCTTTTCCACTGTGGGTCATGCTCCCTCATAGAGTGGTGGAGACTCCTTCTTTGGGGGTTTGTAAACAGAGGCTGGATGGCTTTCTGTCAGGGTTGCTTTGATTGTGAGTTCCTGCATGGCAAAATGGTGTTGGACTGGATGGCCCTTGTGGTCTCTTCCAACTCTATAATTCTATGATTCATCAAGGCAGTGGCAGAGATTTCTAAATTTCATTCTCATAGGCAAGAAAGTATAATTTTAACATTTTATTCCCCACTGTAAAAAAGTCTGTGCAGTTTTCAGAGGCTATTCACAGTTCATGATTTACTCTGGAAACAACAATGTGTGGGGGTTTTGCATAGAAAATGGCATTTTGTGAGCAGAAAGCATTATTGTTTCCTGAATATTAATGGTAAAACATAATTTTCTGCACAGAATTTCTGAACATAATTTTCTGGAAATTTTCTTTCTATGCAGAAAATTGATTTTTCCCTCTTGGATTTAACTAAAGTAGGCCCTTTTGAGTCTATAAGGATGAGTTACCTATGTTAATCCATCATTCAATCTTTGATTCAGTAGTACTACCCTGGTTCAAATTAATGGCTGATTCAGCCCATCTTGACTGCAACTTTGTGAAAAATAATTTCCTTTTTTTCCCTTTGGTTGGTATTCTAATTAATTACTTTCCAAGGATTGTATAAATTGTAAAGGACAGAGATAATCTGAAAGCATACACTAACCAAAAAGGAGAATTTAAATTATGATCTGGGGAATGCACATCCCCAGATCCCACTTCCATCTCCAAATCTAGAAAGCATAGTATGACTGCAGCCCCCTCTCTTGATTCAAGGATAGATGAAAGTGATTTTATGTTGTCTAACTTCAAACTTTAGGAGACAGAACAATCACACAATCAAGGCTATGTAAGCAGAAAGTCATTAAGTGAGGAGGAAGTTATGTGAACAAAGGATTTCTCCATAGTTTTCTAGATCCCAACTTGTACAAATCAATTTGGAATCACTCAGATTGACGTCTGGACATCTCAGTAGTTCAATTGTCATATTTCATCATGTCTTTTGGCAAAAAACATGTTTTAGTCATAAAAGCTTTCCCAGACAGCTACAAAACTATAGCACCTACACAAGACCAGATTTCAGTGGTCTAGGGTGACACTATGTGGTTAATTCAAGCACTGAAGTAGCAACTGCACATACAGGTTGTAAAGGATAAACCTTTTCTCTGCTGTTAGATTAAAATACCTATTTATAATTAATCTGTTCTTGTTAAAAGCAACAATATCCATTTCATGTGCACTCATTTTTAAAGTAATAAACACCATCTTTCACATTTGTTGTCAACATAAGCAATATACCACTTGCTTACGAGGAAGTAAGATCCGAATACAAAGCTTACATTTATTTATTTAAGATATTTAAGATATTCAAAACCAGACTTGTATTATTATTATTAAAGACATTGCAATATTTTACATAATAATAAATTTAAATTAAATGTGTAGTCATCCATGTTGATGTTGTTGTTGTTAACTGCCTTCGAGTCAATCTCGACCCATGGCAACCTTGTGGATGAGATATCTCTAAGACCCCCATCCTCCACTGCTCTGCTTAGTTCCTGCAAAGTGATACTCATGACCTCCTTAATAGAGTCCATCCATCTAGCAAGCATCCTTCCTCTCTTTCTGCTTTCCTCCATCTTTTCTTAGCATGATTGGTTTTTTTCCCCCAATGAGTCATGCCGTCTCATGATGTGTGCAAAGTACAATTTTGTTATCTTGGCATCCAGGGAGATTTCTGACTTCATCTGCTCATTTGTTTGTCTTTTTGGCTGTCCACAGAATTGTCGGCACTCTTCTCTAGCACCATATCTCAAATGAATGGATTTTCTATCTTCCTTCTTAGCTCTCCAGCTCTTACATCCATGCATGATAATAGGGACTACAATGGCTTGTATGATTCTAACTTTTGTGCTCAGTTGTATATCTTTGCATTTTAGAATCTTTTCTAGTTCTTTCCTAGCTATCCTCCCCATTCTCAATCTTTTTTCTGATTTCCTGCCTTCAGTTGTCATTCCTATCAGTGTTTGATCCCAGACATGAGAACTCTTTTGCTATTTCTATTTGTTCATTGCCTAGGCTGAATGTGTGTAGATTCTCCATGGCCATTATTTTTGTTTTCTTTTTGCTCAGCAGTAAGCCTGTCATTGCATTTTCTTCGTTGATCTTCCTTAGTAGTTGTTCCAGGTCTGATAGGTTTTCTGCTAGTATTATGGTATTGTCTGCATATCTGAGATTGTTGATATTCCTCTCTCCTATTTTCACTAGATTATCTAATCTATTTGGTTTTTGTATTGGCCATCTGGTGATGTCCATGTGTATAGGCTTCTTTCTGGTTGTATGAAAAATGTGTTTACAATAAATAGGTTGCTGGCTTCACAAAAATCTATCAGACATTTTATCAGGCATCCATACACACAATTAAAATGAACTGCTTAACTATATAATTGTTACCAGAGATTGCACACAAACAAAACTAGCCCAAAGGGAACTGTGTGTAAGTAGATCAGCTAAAACATCTGGCTTACTTACTAGATAAGGATTTTTTTTAACCACACCTCAGATGAAGATATATGACAAGTGTGAAGTCAAACTGATATTGTTATCACTTAGACTAAAGCAGTATAAATCTCAACATTTACAGATGGATTTCTGAACCCCTTCTGCTCAGAGCTTTCTACATTACCAAACCAACTAATGTCCAGATGCAGCACAAGGTATGATCCATGAATAGTTTGCTATTGCATTCTAAATATCTGACATAAAGAGGGGTTTGGTGTAGAAAAACAATACTGAACCGTGAGTTCTTAAAACACACACAGCACTCCAATCCAGCACTGGACAGGTAATGCATAGAAGCAGGTCTTTACATGAGAATTCATACCCTCTAGGAAATCTTAATGTTTTGTTAACTTTTAAAAAGTGAAAATCCTAGTAAATCATGGTTGGGCACTTAGGTTGTTCTTTGTTGGTCTAGGAACATCCATGTTTAATGGGGATTAATAGTGGTGGAAGCATCAGCCCCTTATTTTGATTCTTTCTTTTACTAAGTGTTCTGTCCCTCCTTGCAATGATAGCTAAAACCAGCAGGCAAATGGTTTTGTTTAAATGATGCCAGGTCCTGATGATGTGTAGCTCTTCAGAAGGCAAGCCAAAAACAAAAAAGGAATAAAGCTAAAAGGTGCAAATGAATGGCTGAGATCCTACACAATGAGCTACAATGTTTAACTTTAAATGGTTGCTGATATGGTATACATACACAGCCATGTTAGAAATGTGCAATGATGCACAAAGTGTCATATTGCAAAAAACAGGCCCCTGCCACATAACAGCGCACCATGCATACGTCCTATTTGCAGTGGGGGGGGGGGGTCAAGACACTCATGACTTTGCCTTCTCCCTAGTCTGGAGTACTAGTACCTAATGGCTCTATTGGCAACCATCTTATTACCATTGTGTAAGGGAAACCTGTATTGCAACATGCAGCACAATTGTGCCTCAAACCCATTACACAATAGCCACACTGCATTCTCTACTTGTGCAATGGTCACAATGTGGTTTCCTGAAAAATGTGAATTCTAAGTTGCATTATAATACGTTGATTTACAACATCATAGATTCCCAACAGGATGCCAGCCAAATGTAGACTTCATCTCTACCCAGTCTAAGATCAATTTTGGAGGACCTTCTCCTGAGTCTTCCCTTCCTCTTTCACTGAAGATATGTCTAGTGATGACCAAGGACTGAGCTGTTCCTCAGTTTCCTAAGTTGTAACTGTGTCCAAATTTGAGCATTCTTTCCCCAGGAAAGCTTCTGAGCATAGTTTCTTTTACAAAATAAGTGAAAATTATTTACCCAGGCTTCTTGATTTCTTGGTTTTCATTTTATTTTAGCACTGGAATTATTTTGCTCCCTAATGGTTTTTTAATCTACTGTTATTGTTTTCATTTTTCCTTTTTGACTGAAAAGATAGATATTCAATTATCCAAATAAAAGGAATTTTCCATATGACATTGGGCTTAATTATATCTTACTCAAGTCATTCTCTCCTTCTGTGCATTGATAATAAAACACTACTGCAAACTGTTCAGCCAAATAACCTAAATGTATTGTACTAAATTACTTACATTTATTGTACTGAATCCCAATGGTCCAATAGCAAGACACAGTATGGGGTTGTGAGGACTTATTTTTGACTCCTTCCTATGAATCTGGATGATACTCTGTTCAACTGGTACATGAGAAGATCCATACATATGATAATTGACCACAGTTTCAGCTTTTTGGATCTGCTAGCATTGATCTTCCCCATATCATACATCATATGCTATGTTTGCCATTCTGAAGAGCCCTTTGGGTTTGGTCTGGTTTTTGAAACACTTATCACACACTTCAGCTAATCACAATGGCTGTGTTGACATCATCTCTTTTCATGCTGTCACTTACTTTGCCAGGGCAATGTGCTCTGAAGGGTGATCACCTTCTGGCTGCTTGGAGCCACAGTATTTTAACCAGAGTTTCCCTTGCCATGACATTGTAGAAATAAAACTATTAGCTGCTGACAGCTCTCAAGAAAACTACCACTAGTAAATTTGAACTGGCACTCCCCCCCCCCACTACACATTGATACTTGTGAAGGTACTACTGTAAAGAAACGAGATAGGATTTCAGGCCACCCATTTCTGTTTCCTACATTTTACTTTTGAATAAATCAATCTGTTCAGTGTACTTCTATTTATTCTTTTTCTCTTTTCTACATGCTGACATCTTTTGTAACACACGTCACTCTGTTTTATCAAGATATACCAGTTAATGCCTTGGAAGCCCTGTCTTGGAGTTGGCATTTTCTGTCTTTAGTTTGGCTCTGCTTAATATAAGCCACTTTATGTCCCCCATTTATTATGTGAACATGTGCCTTCAAGTCACCTGTTGACTTAAGGCGACCTTGTGAATTTCCAAGGGTTTTCTTAGGCAAGGAATACTGTATTTCACTGCTGTCTATTCTGCTGGCAATCGTCTCTGGTTGATGTTTCCTCTTCCACCAGTAAGCAATGTTGTGACAATGAGAAGCAGCACCCCTGTTGCAATTCCTCCTTGCACTGCAGCCCTGGTTGGAGGGGGCTGGAAATGTCACCCTGCTGCACCCCAATCTCCACCAGAACAGACCTCCACCATTCGTTGCAGCTGCTGGCTGTTAAGATTGATTTGGAGGGTTGGTCCAGGACACAATACATAATTACATATTCATAACTAAGGCCTTGTCTGCACGGGCAAAAAAAAAAAAAAAAAAAAAAAATTGCTCATCTTGACCCTCATGCTGTTTCCATAATGCATGGTGACTTCCAGTGAGATGCAGTCAGCACTCTATCCACAGATTCATCATCCACAGAAACCAACAGTGATTTGAAAATAGTAGCCAAAAAAACCAAAAAGCAAACCTTGATTTTGCCATTTTATATAAGGGACACAATTTTACTATACCCCTGAATACAATGGGACTTGAGCAGCCTTAGATGTTGGTACCCACAGGAAGTCCTGGAACCAAACTCCAGTGGATGCCAAGGGCTCATTATAATGCGGGTTTCTCTGGTTAATATGACTTTGCCCCAGAGTTAGCAAAGTTGTAGGACACTGCAGTGTTTCCCTGAAATACCGGGGTTAGTGTGGGGTTTTGTGGCAAGTGAACAGCTGGATTGCATTCAATTCAGGCCAGCCAGCTGTTTGCATACTAGATGCTGTGACATTCCCTGCCCTGTGCTGGGCAACATGAGGAAAGATGGTGCCCTAGAGCCACTTCTGCTCTGTCCTTTACCCGCAGGACAGGCCTCCTGGCATGCCCACACTTTGCCAGATGGTGAGCTTGCCTACACAGCTAATGAGGAGATAGGACAGAGGGACGCCACAATCACGCAGCAAGTATCTCCAGTGGGCCCACCCTCTAGAGAAGCACCAATGCACTAGTAGGCCTGTCTACAGAGCTTACAAGTAAGGGGCATGGTGGCAGTAGCTTCAGGGACAGTGGATGGGCCAACCATGCTCATGTATGGTGAGCCTGTCTAGCCCACACAGACAATGGTGTGCCACCACAATGGTTTTGCCCCAGTGCATACAGCTGCCTTGTGGCCAATGTCTCAAATGATCCTGAGTGTGTGTGTGTTCTTAAGAGCATAAGGGCATACTTGAATCAGATCAAGAGAAAGATAACTATTCATAGTTTGCAAGAATCCCAGCAACTAATAAACACTGTCTATAAGAAAGTGCTCAGTGGACCACTAATGGACTATCTGCAGTAGATAGATATGAGAGAAGACAAACATGGGCATAAGTACTAGAGTGGTTTTTTTTTTAAACGAGATTAATGGAAATCAATTAGTCTAAACATTTTTAAAGTAGTACTATATATCTGATTGTCTTGATTGTAGGCCAATTATTATGGCTTTAACATACTAATCTCCTGGCTGATCAGAGGCTGCATAAAAGACATTTGATAGTCCAGAATGGCTTGGAGTGATGTATACTTCAAGAATTTTCTTGCTTCCAATATGTTCAACTTAAATTAGTAAATAGTAAATAGGCAGATGTTACAATATCCAATACAGGCTGAGTAACCCTTATCCAGAATTCCAAAATCTGAAATACTCCAAAATACATAATTGTCCACAAACGGGGTTAAGATAGTGACACCTTTGTATCTGATTTTTTTTTATATCATACACAAACTTTGTTTCATGCACAAAATTATTTTAAAATATCATGTATAACTTCAGAATATGTTTATAAGGTATATATGAAACATAAATGAATTTCATGTTCAGATTTGGGCCCCATCTCCAAGATATCTTATTATGTATATGCAAATATTCAAAATAAAAAAAATCCAAAATCTAAAATTCTCCTGGTTTCAGGCATTTCAAATAAGGGTCTCAACCTGTAGTATCTCATCACAAAGAAACCAAACCATCTCTTGGACATCAGCACACTTGTAGAAGTAGAATAGGCCAACCATCCTCCATAAATATCTGATGTGCTGATATTCTCAATAAATATCAGAATAATTCTGTTACTCTGCCAATCCTTTATGAGGTGGTCAAAATTTGGTTTGACATAAGTGCAGCTATGGCCTTGAACAAATGCTTCTGCTTGCATTTGATAAAAATGAAGGAAGAGATGACAGTCATGACTTCATTCCGACAAGGCAGAATTGGTGTTGATCTTTAAGGAAGGGCATACAAATTTGCTCTCGCAAAAGAAGAGATGTATTGCACACAGAGAGGAATATAAGGGGGTAATGGGGCCTGCTATAGCCTTTTGCTCAGAGGCAGCTGGTGGCTCCAAGGGCACTCAGTTTTATTTTAGTATCCATTTTAATGAAGCTATCCAAGCTCCAGGATCTATTTTTGAGATACATTTTAGTGTCTTGGATAACTCTAAAATTCAAATTAAACCTCAGAGCAGAGTCACCACCCAACTGAGATGTAAGCTACTCATTGCTTCATTCTTTTTTGGCACCTGGGATTTCAAGCTATGTTTGTTTTGTTTTGTTTTTTATTTGTTTCCTTGTCTGTTGTTGTGGAGTTTTAGATGGAAAGCTATGGGAAGAAGAATGGGGAAGAGTGGCATGCAGGGGATAACCAGATAGTATTACTAAATAACTTAGAGATGATATACCATGGTAAGTCACTCTTTTGGTCAGAATTCTCTGCTAGCCTTACAAAGTGAGCTATGGAGCTTTATGAATATGGTGCCATTGTTCTACATTTGGCTATAGAGCATAGCCAGATGCTTCTCTGATTCCTCTTGCTCTCCACTAAATGGCAACTAGATGGGTAGAAACTCTTGAAGCTAAAAAGACGGGTTTGGGTGCTTGATATAAGAGACATAGGAATGTATCACATTAGGGGCCAGTTTCGAAATTAAAATGACATTGAAGTGGTGTTAAAGCAAACTTGAGCCTTCGCAAATTTAAAGCAAATTTAAAGTGGAAATAACGTTATTTCACAATTAACATTCATGCATGATTTTGCAATTAAAGCAATTTCAAATTTACACTTTCTGTAGGGATCCGAACTTGAAAAAATGTGGATTAATCCTCCTTTAAATCTAGTTTTACTGCATGTCTTTTGTGACGTTGTATGAAATAGCATCACTTAATCCTCCTTTAAATCTAGTTTAACTGCAGGTTTTTCACAGTATCATGTAAAATGGTGTCACGTAATTTCATGATTTCTCCAGGATATCTTTGGATTAACCCCTTGAACTTCCTCGTGTGGTAAACTCCACAGCATCATTATATATGCAGAACTTTTATGCTACATCTCCGCAATCAGGGTAGAAGCCACAAATGGAACAGGAATGCACATAGTTGGAATGTGTGTGTCAGATTAACCAGATATGTAACTATAGAAAGTGGGTCCCACATATATGCAGCATGAGGACCCATGGCACCCTAATAGCTAGTTTACCAATTCAAGGGGCATTTTCTAAGCCTGTTTTCCAATGTGCAAAGAAAGCTGTGGATCCATTAAGATGCAGCTCATCATTTCAAAAATAAGGCTGTCCATTAACAAATCTTTAGTGTTATGATGTCCCTTGGCTTTACTAGTGTACTGATGATCATTGCCTTAGTTGAAACTTACATTGGTCTTTCTGACCCACTCCTACCCAAAAATAGTTTTTTGTCATAGACCAGAATCCTGTTGGAAAGGTATGAATGTATAAGCACTGTAATGAATCCCTTCCCGATCCCTCCAATCCCCACTTACTGGGCTGCAGCTACTTTGATTGATGGAGGTCTGTTCCTCTGTTGTGCAGGAAGCAGCTGGCTGCCAATTCCAACTGCTCCCATAGGTAATCTCTGATGTGACAGACAGCAAACAGGACCCCTGTTGCAATTCTTGCATGAGGAGGGTGGGACCACCAGAAGAACAGAAAACAATCAATCACACTGGCTGCTGCCCAGTATATTGGGGTTGGTGACCTTCACACTCTCTACATGTTTTCTAAACTAGAGGCTATGTAGGGATCATAAACATGAAACAGTCAAAAGTGCATAACCCTATGTTACATATTTGTTACTGCCCAACAGGCTTCCAGCCATTGTTTCACAATCCCGTTCAGACTGGAATTACAAAACACACACACACACACACGCACATACACACAACCATTTGTAAAATCATAGATGGATACAAATCTGACAACAGACATGACAATATTTTAAAACCAGTGAGGGAATATTTTCCCTAATAAAAAGGTTTTATCTATCTCTGGTTGTTGCTGTTTGTTTGTTTGTTTGTTTTTTAATTTAGAAAATACTTGGCTGCTTTGTGTTTTCTATTTGCTATGGAAAATATTACAATAAACCACTCAAGATTTGGTTTACCATAAAAGGAAGAGGACTCTGAACTTTCAAGAAGGCCTGCATCACCTTGGGGGCTTCCAACTCTCCCATAGCACTTAACAATTTGACTTCCATGATTTTTTGTCAGCTAGTGCATCACATAACTTTGAATTTCAAAAATGGAAATAAGTAGTTTTCTGAGTATTTGCAAGCTCTCAATACATAGGGATGGGGGGGGGGACTATTATTTACAGATCCACTATGCCACATTATAGGGCTTTTTGTTTATTCTCCTCTCCCCTAATTATTTTCTAATCATGCTTGGTTCTGGATAACTTAAGATCTTACATCACTTTCCCCCTTTACTAGTCCTAATAATCAGAAAGAACCCTGATGGTGCAGTGGTTAAATGCCAGTACTACAGCCACTCACTCACAAACTATAAGGTTGTGTGTTCAATACCAGTGAGGGACTCAGGGTCGATTCAGCTTAGCATCCTTCCAAGGTTGCTAGAATGAGTACCCAGCTTGTTGGAGGCAATTAGCTTACACATTGGAACCCACTTAGGGAGTGCTTAAGTGCATTGATAAGAGGTATAAAATGTACTTGCTATAAGAGGCATTACCCATCTCCAATTTTTGTTTTCATTTTCCATGATCTGACCTCAAGGTGACTGTTCTTAAACAAAGGAATTTTAAAGAGAGATTCTGTCATAAAACAGCTGAACAAGGATTAATCAAAAAGTTCATCTCTTATCTCCAATATTGCCTTTTCCCATGTTATTTACGTGGGGAAAAATGTGAATTTTGGAAAGACTTTTTACAAAAATAAAATACAGATAAAACAACATTCTTATCCATTTCCAAATTGGTACATTTTCGCCCACTAGCTAAATTTTGTAAGTAAAACTATCTCCACAACTGTTATTATTGCTGTTTGTGTTTTTGAGTAATTCATTAGACCTCATTGATTTCCAGTCCCCCAACCAGCCATGTATGTTGGTAAAGGTCTACCAAACACTTCATGTCTCTGATGAAGTAACAGTATATTTTCTTCCACAATAGCATTTGTTAGTCCTTAAGATGTCATACATGTTGATGTAAACAAGCAGAAGTGCACAGTTCAAGCAATCTCCAATGCCTTCGGACTTACCGGCGACCCTGGAGCTTCGGCTTTATCAGGAATCCTCCTCCCAGTTGTTGATGAAAACAGACTGGAGCCAAAACTCTCTCCTCAGAGGTTTTATTCTTAAGTTGCTGTATTTACAACTATACATACACATGTCCGACAAAATTCTCCAACCATCCTCACTGATAACGCAATTATCCAACAACCCTCATGTAGGTGTGCAGGCTATTTTTAGACTTGTGCCATGTGGTCACAAACCCAACATCTTCTGATGATTCTTCTTCCTTGTGTTACCTGCAATTCTGTCCCCTCAGTCAGGAAGACTCTTGTTGTTTACATTAGGCCTACGTGCAAGCAAGCACATACTGACCTTGAGCACTGTCTGCTTCCAGCCTTCAGCTGCAGACAATTCTAGCCATAATTCCTGTTTTACCATTTTTTGCACATCTGTACATTTCATACTCAGGCCTCAGATCCTAACAATACAGGCATGGCCAGTGGATGTATCACTACAGGGGCAGAAAATCCAACTTGTTCTGAGTTGAAAGCTCTTGGTTGTAAGTATGGCGCAGTGGTTGGATTAGGACTCTGTAGACCAGGGTTCGATTCCCAGATTGGCCATGAAATTCACTGGGCGACCTTGGGTGAGTCACATGCTCTCAGCCTCAGGGGAAGGCTGAGGTTCCTCTGAATCTTGCCAAGAAAAGGCCATTATAGGTTTGCCTTAGGGTTGCCATAAGTCAGAAATGACTTGAAGGTACACAATACACACACACTGAATTGATCAGAAGCTGTGGTAATACTGCATTACTGCTGGCAAAGCTCCCATTGACATCAGAAGAGCTGCAGTAAAATCAAGAAAGGATTTGCCACCACTGTGATAGCGGATCTACCTGCTGCCTGTGATGCCAAAATACCAAGGAAATCAGTAGTTAAACATGCTTAAAATTACAAACATGGCATAAAAGGAGCAAGGTACTATGGTAGACAAGCAAGCAAGGGATCTGAATTTACAAAAAGTACAGTGTCACAAATTGGTCTCTAGAAAAGAATGAATGTCTTTTTACTGGATAATAAGTAGTATTGTTTATTTCTTATTAGCTGGTTGACTATTGCATGGCTGCATCATGTGATCAATTACAACTGGTATAAAATGATAAAGTCTTTCACCTGAATTTTGATATGTAGGGTAGATGATGCTGTCTGTTCTTTGGGGGGAAAATCACATGAAGCAGCTTTCAGTTGTTAAGAAATGGAGATGATAAAGGAATGCCACCTGTCATCCTACAGGTTTATCCTAGGAGGAAAATCAACCTGGAAAATAAAATTCAAGACTTGCTCTCTCTCTCTCTCTCTCTCTCTCTCTCTCTCTTTCTCTTTTTCTGTTTGAGGGAGAGGAATATTTGTTCTGTACTTTTGATTCATGTTGATTAAAGTGCTGGCAGATGTCCAGAACTCCCAAAAGATGTTGAAAGTGAAACCTGGTTAGTTTATAATGAGGTGTCAAACTGTTTCATAGAGTACATTGTGGTAACTTACTCTTTCCGTGAAATTAACTATTCTGTGCACTTGATGGATTCTTTAAAGGAGTAATATATTCAGTAAATATCCATATAAAAGTATTCTTTTTAAGCACCTTAGGTTTAATGTTTTCCCCTCACAACTACATCAGTTTTTGTTCCCATGCCAAAGAGTGATGGGTCCTACAGACAGAACAAGGAAGGTGGCAGAATGTTACCAGCATCTAGTCCTATGCATGGATTCCCTGAGTGTGTCAACTTTTCAGAGTGTAGAACTGGACTGCAAGAAGGCTCTTGTGTCCCATATGTAGCCTTCAAAGACATTGTCTTCTTGCTAACTTCAAAACTCAGCACTGTTGGTCTTATACCACCACAGGAAGGTAACCACAGAATATCAACTGTGTGGCCTCTGTGGAGGGGAATTCAGGTGCAGAGAAGAGGATTCTGAATTGAAAATGGGGGTAGTTTAACCTTCAGCTCGGCTGCAACAAATCACTTTCATTCAAATTACATCTTTTGCATTCTTTAGATGTTTTCCTTATATTGTTATACCTGCCGATAGTAATATTAGATATAATTCTGAGTGGTAGAGTAGTAGAGGGTTAGGAGCTTATCACATGTATTATTAAACCAGTTTACCTCTATCCAGTTTAAGGATTAATTCGGGTGGCACCCTTATATTATCACACACTTTTTACCCCTGAAATTGTCACCCAAACATAGCCCGGGTCCATCCCCACTTGCAGAGCTGCTCCAGTGGCCATTTTCTTAAATCGGAAAACTCTCAGATTCAAAATAGCCAGGAGGATTGGCTTTGCAAGCAGGGATGGCCCTGAGATGTATTTGGGCAGCAATTTTGACAGTAAAAAGTGTGTGATAAGATCAGGGTGCCACCCAAATTAACCTTTAAACTGCTTTAATAATACATGTGATAAGCTTCTTATTGTGGTGTAGTGGTTTGAGCATTGGACTACATCTCTGGAAGATCATGGTTTGAATTCCTTCTTAGCCATGGAAACCCACTGGATTACTTTGGACAAGTCCCACTCTTTCAGCCAAAAGAGAAGACAATGGAAAATTTATTCTGAATAAATCCTGACAAGAACACCGACTGCACCTGCACTGCAGAAATAATGCAGTTTGACACAACTTTAACTGCCATGGCTCCTTCCTATGGAATCCTGGGATTTGTAGTTTGTTGTGGCTCTCTGACAGACAAGGCTAAATACAGTATCTCACAAAATGACAAATCCCTCCATAGGCATGCAGTCATGGCAGTTAAAGCCATGTCAGCTGCCATTATTTCTGCAGTGCACATGCAGCCCCTGTGGCAGGTTTGCCTTGGGGTCACTGTAAGTTAGAAAAGATTTTCAAAGCAAATGACAGCGACAACAATCTCTCCAAAATGTGAGAAATTAGTTTTGGGAGGTTTGTCCTTCGCATACAAAAATTAGAAAAAATTGAAAATGCAAGGAAGAGGAGCAAGCTGTTTCAACAGCACGAGATATATCTGTTTTGTTTTTGTTTTTTATGGAGAGCCCCAAGGGTTAGACATAATTATTTTTTGCAAGAAGCATTCCAAGGTGAGGAGTGGGCACCATGGAAGCTGAATTTGAATGAAAGTACCAGACACAAACAATGGAATATGACTCTTTTGTAGATGACGTTAAGTATATGCACAGAAAAATGAACATAATTCATAACAGATTAGAAGCAATTTGCTTTTATGCACTCTTCTTGAAACTCTTCCAGAGGTCAGGGAATAGGAAGGAAATTTGGCTTCCTGAGTCTCTTATGGTGGACATACCTTGGAAGAGGTTACCGGTAGCTCTGAGTCCCAGCCTGGCCACTGGGAAAAATAGGATGCTGGACTTTGAGTTTTCTCTGAGGCTCTATTTCTGTTATGTAATGGAAACCTTTTAACAGAGAATTTTAAGCTGGAGCAACTAGGATTTGGAGGAGAAAGCTGAAGCTAAAATTCTTACTCTTGATATGAGCAAAAGAGCATGAAATATAAATGGGAACAGTCTTCTGAATTTAAATGCATGCATACACAATGAGTTGTAATGCATAATACAGAGAAGAGACATTCAGTAGTAGTGCTCCAGTTAAACCTCCCAAGAGAAGATTGTCTGGCACCTACATTATGTTTCTTGTGAAACCAGGTGAATTCACAGGATAGATATCTTCTAAAACAGCAGGATGGGTTTAGGTATTACCCCACAGCAGGTCATAGTGGCCCATTTCTATCTGAAGATCAGTCAAAAATGCTGTAAGAATTAAGTAGAAGTCTATGAATCACTTATAATTCCAGGGTTATTATGTTGTCTATTCTTTAAATTATAATTTCAGATGACATTATCTTCTTTTTTTCCAGCTATTTTTTTGGCTTAAATCCAATTGCTTGATCCAATTAATTGATCAATGGCAAATCAGTTCTTGTGTAAACCCTATTGATTCAGTGGATCTATTCTAACTGGCACTGCATTAAATGTAGGCTGGGGTGGGAATAATGTGACTTTCCAGCCGGCAAACTGCAAGGCTTGGCAGCCCTAGTCAACATAGCCAATGGTGAGGAATACTAGCAATTGCAGTCCAACAACATCAGGTGAGCCTCGTGATTCCCACCTTGATCTAGGCCACACTGTCTAACACATATCTCTCCAAACATAACGAGTCACAAAATTCAATGCCACAGACAGGTTTGGGATTTTGCCAAAGAAAATATTAACTGAAATGTGAAAGGTCTGTTTAACAGAGTGCAGATATTAACTTGTATACTAATTCAATATAAACCTAATAGTTAATTTCTAATGTAAATGCAGTTGGAAATATGGGATACCTCCTTGTCCAGGTATGACCAGGCTTTCCCTAGGGAAGGCTCCTGCATACTCTTCCATCCATCCAAAAAAGTATCTTGTACCTTGTGTCTCTTTGTTTTATAATCTATTATCTCTGAATCATCTGGAAGTTTTTGCCCCTGGCAATACTCAAAGGGAACAAGCAGGTCATTCTTATTGAGTGATGGCCTCTCCCGGTTTTTGCTGATCCTGCACCAGTACACAAAATCTCATCCTAATGTCATCAACCTTTTGTTTACATGGAGGTGAAGTCACACTTCTCAGCTGTGTTGCCCAAACTAATAGCAGGGACCATTATCACATGCTCCCCTGCTCTTAGATGGTCTGGGAACAGCTGGAGGCCGGAACCCCATCAGCTGCAATTTCATCCAGTGATCTAGGAAAGAACCCTTAAAACATACATGCAGTATACATAATGATACAAATTAACCATACTACCTGGTAGCATACATGTAGGAAACATTCTCTCTTACTCTGCTCTCCAACACATATTGGATGTAGAAGTCAATCTTGGAGTGGCAAACTCTACAGCAACAGTTTAGTGCTAGCCTTCTGGGTTGTATTGCATTACTAGAGGGCAACATGATCAGTCTATGACCCACTGCCCTAGGAAATATTTGGTTAACTTTTTAAATGGTTTAATTGTGTGTGTGTTTTTTAATTTTATATTTATACATTTGAACATTGTACTGTCTTTAAATTGTCCTGTTTTAAATCTGCTGTTCACCACCTTCAGTCCCTTTATTGGGAGAAAGGTGGGATATAAGATGATGATGATGATGATGATGATGATGAATGTTCTCAGCCCCTACAAAATTAATATCACATTTGAAGATGAAGAAATCTGATTTCCAATATTAAACTGGAAATTGAACCATGTACAATACTGTGGGTGAATAAACTCAACTTTAAATAAGCTTTTAACTCAGTGCATAAAATACCCATCTAAATTGAGTAATTAGATTTTAATTTATTCAGAAAAAATGGTAAAGTGTTATAAATTGCAAAATTATCTCCTTTTGATTAAATAAACGATGAGACCATTATCTTTGCAACTCAATCACCTACTACCAGTTCTCAAGGCACACTGAGAGCTGGCTGGGTGATGACTTATGACCTATCACTCAAAGTCATAATAAACCATTCATGGTCACAACCCCTGAAATTCCATCTTGCACCCTCTGGAGGTGCGCACACCCCAGGTTGGGAACCCCTGATCTAGAGAGTTAAACTGTGTCAGAAGAGACCTCAATGACCATCCAGTTCAACCCCTTGCCATGCAAGACTCACAATCAAAACACCTTTGACAGATGACCCTCCAGCCTCCGTTTAAAAACCTTCAAAGAAGGAGACGCCACCACACACTGAGGGACTGTGTTCTACTGTCAGGAAGTTCTTCCTAATGTTGAAGTGGAATCATCTTTTCCTGCAGTTTGAATCAGGTGCTGTGTGCTAGTCTTTGCAACAGTAGAAAACAAGCTTGCACTATCTTCACTATGACATTTATTCAAATATTTAAAGATGGCTATAGTGTCATGTTAACCTTCTCTTCTCCAGGTTTCTCATCTTCAGTATGCTTCAGTGAAACCTTCTCTTCTCCAAAATGCTCTCAACTAGTCTACTCTGATCACTCTCATGAATTTCTTTATAATGCCCTCCCCCATCTTTTCTGCCACATTTAGTAATTTATACCTTTCAGTTGTAATACTCCAATTAATGGAGCCATCCCACCAGGTCCATTATGCCTATAAAGACACAATTACCTTCCTTCACTAGAACATCAAGTTCATTGTGTTTGCTTCCCAAACTGTGCATTGGTGCATAGACATTTGAAGATTTATTTCTTCTCATGCATGCTAGATGGATGGACTCTACTAAGCATACGAGTTTACAGGAATTAAGTAGAGCAGTGAACAGGAGTTCTTAGAGATGTCTCACCCACAGGGTCATCATGGGTCATCACAAATTATGCGGTAGAGTTTCCTGCATTTGGGGAAATTGCAGGGGTCAGCACACCTGGAGTTCAATGGATGAGCCTCACTCTGGGAAAACCACATTCATGATCATGGTATCTATTTGAGGGTGGTTAGTAACAACAACTAATTTACTATTGTATTCCTGTTGTTCATGTTGTCTTCCTCAGCTTCTCTAGAATTCACACTTTTGTGTTTAGGACTTGTTTTTGGGCTGACGTTCAAACTATCATCTCCAAATTACCAAGGATTTAGCTTAAAGCCCTCTTGATCAGATGTGCCATGCTACTACCAAAGACATTCTTCTCAGTCTTTGTAAGGTAAAGCCCATCTGTAGCTAGTAGTCCTCTAAGAAGTGAAGACTATGGACTGAGAAGTCAAATCTCTCCCATCTACACCATTTACATAGCCAGTCATTCACTTTTAATATCTTCCTGTCTCTGTTTAGCCTCTATTCTCCAGTGGCAGAATTGATGAGAATATCACCTGTATCTCAAAATCAGAGTTGGTCTGCTCTGCTGTGCTCTGGTGGTGTCATTGGTACCCCAATGAGCAAGGAGAAAGGATACTGATCTATGTTCTTGATGGTTTTTGGCAATTTGCCAAGCAGTCACTCAGACAGAAAGTGCCACCTGAGAAAGAAAATAACACCACAAACTCCCTTTTGTGTACACACACACCTAGCACCAGATGATGACTTAGATGAAAAAAAAAATTGTGTGTTCCCCTATTCCTTTTCTTATCCAAATCCTCTGCAGAAGTGGGAAACCAGAAGACATGAAGAGCCAGAAAGTGACCACACATGCTTTTATTTTTATTTAGCCACTGGTCCACCATGTTTAGGCCGTTATGTCAGGATTTCTCCACCATCTTCGATTCTTGATTGGGGGGCGGGGATCAAATCCTATCAAATGCCACCACTCAGTAATCAGCACTGGAAAATTTGGTGATTTAGTGGAAAATCACTGAAAAATTTGACTGGCCTCTTAATTCCCATGGGAGATGGGGATCCTTGACACCCATACCCCCCCACTCCCCCATCCCGACTATCAAACAAAGACACATGAAGACAAAGTGGAAAATGGAGAGATTTTAAGGAAAGCTTTTATTTTAAGCAAGCAAATCTTACATTAGCAAGGCATCAAATTCATGAAGGGAATTTCCTTCAGGCTTTGGAAGTAGTTACGAGATTACAAAAACAGTCTCAAATCATATTCAGGTAAAGTTAGAAAGGAACCATAATTTATAATGCAACAACTTAAACATCCCTATTCTGTTCACAATATCATTTGTACTCTTGGGTTTTTGGATGCTGGGAGTCTGGACCTTCTAGTCCTACATTATGACAAGTCTTTTTTAGGGATGGTTAGGTAGGCAGCACCTCAGTCCCCAAAACTGTCTTGTATGTCTTCTGGCACTGTTTTATAAATTCTCTTCTTCAAAGGATCTGGATGCTTTCATGCCTCTCACAAGCAAGATATTTCCACTGGGTGATTATCTCTTACAGTTTCTGTCAACCCTACATAATGATCCCAATGAATGCAATCTAACCCTTACATAATTAACCCTTTGGTTGCCTGGAAGTGAACTCACACACCTCAGCTATGTTGCCCAAGGTAATGGCAGCACCCATTAGCATAGAGCCAGTGAGAGAATTAAAGCAGTATAGCACTATAATGTGTATAACATCACATTGACAAAAACATCCCACTGCCTGAGCACCCCCAAACCAAGTAGATCCAGTAAATTAAAATCAACTGTGGCCTGAATCCTACTGGTTAGTCCTACCACCCCACAGAAGACCAATTAAATCAAATATTGAATGCTGAGTCAACATACAGTGTGAACCCCCTTGATTCAGTGAATCTACTTCATTTTCCTGTGTTAGGAACTCCTCCTTTAAAGCCAGTGAGATGGTGCCATAGGTAGAATCTACATGACAGCATATTCTCAGCCTCTCCTGAATCCAGATCAGCCCCCTGGCATCAAACAACACTTATGTTTTAACTCCAACTCTGAACAGGTCTGATAAGCTATAACTGTAAAACTGGAGAAAGAGGGTATGCCAGCAGTATGCATGTCGATTTCTCATTACCACGAACCCAATATTGTCTTGTTTATATGGATCAGGATAAGCTTCAGCACCCAGGATTTTTTTAAAACAACAACAACAATAACAACAACTCCCTGGTACATAGATGTGTGTGCTTTCCCAGGAAATGTGTGATTCGTATCAATACTTTATATATGTGCATATGTAAATGTATTTTAAAAACATTAATTTGTAACGTATTTATTTGTATTTTATACCCTGTCTTGTTTGTGTATGCCCTTCTGTACTACCTCCCCTTTATGTAGTATAACACCATATACGAGGGGGTATTCAAAAGTTTTAATGATTATCTTTTTTAAAAAATGACAGGAAATTTGTTTTGATTTGTAGTTGTTAACTTATCTCTATGTAGTCACTATCTAAATTTACACATTTTTCCCAGAGTATCTTGACCCTCTGAATACCTGATATTGTAGAAGTCTGCAGATTGCGCCTTACGAAGGGGTATCGTAAAGTAATAATTATCACCTGGAAGTTATTATGGCATATTGATGAAATTTTGTCAGTGTCATCATTGGTTTCTAAGTGCACATTGCTGAGAAAATCAACTCATTGTGTCCTTTATTTTTGTGACTGGCTCTGCCAGAAGTGACTAAAGTGTAAAATACTTGTCAGGTGCAATCTGCAGGCTTCTACAATAATGGTATTTGGAGGGTCAAGAAATGCTGGGGAAAAATGTGTAAACCTGGATGGTGACTAGACAGAGATAAGTTAACAACTATAAATCAAAACAAACTTTCTGTCAATTTTTTAAAAAGGTGATTGTTAAAACTTTTGGATACCCCCTTGTATGTCTATTCAAAAGTAAGCCCCATTGACTCCAAAGGGACTTCCATCCCTCCTTTCATTTTGACAAGGAAAGGAAGGGGATGTGTCTGGATTTCTTCCAGTGGCTGAATGGTATGATGGAGCCTATTGAGGTTCCCTTGTCCTTACTTAGCCCTCAAATACTGGATGTGGGAAGTGGCTCCAATGAAAACACTTGGGTCCTTGTAAAATCTTGTAATAGAAAGCTAGGGAATCAGACTCTCCAGCAGCATTAAGAACAGCAAAGAATCTCCCCCAGTCCAGCTAGGTCCTGATCCCTTTGTCCCTGTATCACATTTCTTCTCATTGGAGAACACATATTCCCCCACACCAGTGTGAAGCAAATTCATGTGAAGCATATGTGCACAAGCTCATGTGAACACAGGTGCATCTTGGTGCATATGTACACATTTTCAAGAGACTGGATCCAGATGCCATCCAACAGAAGACCCTCTCTCCTCCCACATCTAACCAATCCTCACTGCCCTCTGTCCCTTTGAGGGACAGAGGATGCTACTAAGTGAAGTTGTCTGTGCCAACAAACACTAAAGGAGAGGTTGTGGGGCATAGAGGGAGCACCGACTGTTCCTTCTTCCCACTTACAAAAGGTGCTTCTACACATATTCCAGGATGTTGGCTTTCTTTCTCCTCTTCTTAATGCCCCATACCTGTCAGCAGGTTCTCAGACTTGGCATTTCAGAGGTCTCTGAGGCCTGACAGTGAGAGGAAACACTGAGAGATCATCCTCCACTTTCTAGTGTATGTAGTGGACATTGTTGCCTTGCTGGTGGAGATCATTATTATCCTTAACCAATGGTATATTTGATCTGGCTTTCCTTTGGAAAAGGTGAGGAACTAAGCCAGTTGTATGTACAAACTATTTCATAATGTTGGTGCAGAGGAGTGTGCATTCCAAAGGAATAAAACCGAATCAGGGTGTATGCACAAAATTCAATGTGCAGCATCAGGAAAGAGAATGGGGATTTTGGAGGCTAGGTAGGGGGCATGTAGAATTCTCAGCCAGAGAGCTCTAGTGCCTCACCAAGTGGAAAACCCCAGGATTTCCTAATTCAGGTAAAATCACACTGTTGTAATTGTATATCATGTAAGAGGCCCATGGGTCTGTGTCCATGATGCCTGCATATGCCAATTGTGCACCCAAGCACCACATGTACCATTCAACCACTGTAGTATGGATCAATATGTATTATACATTTTGAGGGATGGAAGGAGGCAACAAGAATGCATTGCATAAACAGCTTTAAAAAGTAAGGCTCTTCCAAACAATCTATAGGAACTCTGAGGAACACAAGGAGGCAATGAGGAAAACTTCCAATCAAAGAAAGATACGAATTGATTTGAAAATCCCCTAGACAGCATCCTTTGAGCCCTCCCTCCCCCTCCGGAAGCATTCACAGTGAGACCTCCCCAGTTATCCCATTTCAGATACCATGCCAGCAATCCTAGTTACCTGGATTTAAAGGTCAGTGTCCAAGTCCCAAGATCCTGCACTGGACACCAGCCCAAGCTGTGATAAACTGCAAAAAACAAAGGAATAATATGCTTCATCAACTTCAATTTTGATGCAACCTTACAAAGATCAGAGAGTCATGAGAAAAGGGACAGTAGACAGACCTCACAACATTCAGTGATAGAAAACAACTTCCAACTTGAACTGAATTATAAACTAGCATCTCTGCTCTTTGAGTGAAGGAATGGTCATGAGCCTATTCACCCTTCAATGACAAAAAGACATTTTTGATACATGAGGAGGAGCAAGGATCAATAACTTCTGACTAATTCCCAGCACAGAGTGCTGTTATGTCAGTTATTTCAATACTGACAAGCAACTTCCAACAACTATCTGATGGGAAATAGAAATCACACTCTCTTTTCCAAGCCAGTGTTCAACCACACTGTATTACAGCACCTCATCAAACTTGAGCTATATTTAAATGCCATGTATAATCAGAGGCTGATATCCTACATGGGCGTGTGTAGCGTAAGTTCTATATGTGGGATTGCACTACAGCTCTGCTATTGTTGTTGTTGTGTGTCTTGAAGTCATTTCTGATTTATGGCCACCCTATCATGCAGGTTTCTTGGCAAGATTTATTTATAGGAGGTTTGTCACGGCCTTCCCCTGAGGCTGACAGCATGTGACTTGGCCAAGGTTTCATGGCTGAGCAAGGAATCAAGCCCTGGTCTCCAGAGTCATAGTGCAATGTTCAAACCACTATGTCACACTAGCTGTACTATCACCATCCCCAAGACTCACTATGTCATTTTGATAGCCCCTTCCAACAGCCATTCATAGTTGAAACAGAATGTGTGTGTGTGTGTGTGTGTGTGTGTGTGTGTAAGAAGCATCAGAGAAACATCTGGCTACATTCTCTTAGCCAGAAACAGGCTGAGGACATCTTCCTCCAAGATCTGTTGTGGTCCTGTTCTATTTCTAGCTATGGGGAAACAGTCAGATATTCTTCAACCCCCACTAATCTCTCCATCAGTGAAATCGGGTGCCATCAGAGGGACACAGTGAATATGGGTGGGGGGGGGGGGTCTTTGCTTGTTGCCAAGGGAGAAAAGGAACATCTATCCTTGAATGACCAAAAATATACATATACAAGCATAAAATGGAAATACGAGGGTATGTCACTAACAAGATGCCAGCCATATTCTGGAAAATTACTTTTTGAACTACAATTTCAAGACTCCCCCAGCCAGCATATCTATGCCCATACTGTATGCAAAATTTTGGGAGCTGTAGATTAAAAAGTAATATTTCTAAACTCTGTATACAATGAATTGGAGAGACTTCAGATAAGGAATGAGTACATTAGATCTAGTCACATAAACTGGTATTACAGCTATATCAGGGTCAATTCACAATATTTGAATCAATTATAGGTGAATAATCAAACAGAGCTATAGTATAATATTGCCTAATAATGTACAGCCATTATTATAAATCTGAAAACAATATTTTCACTTTATTTGGTTGTAAATTGCTCTTTTAATCTGCAATATGGGATTTGAACAACATTAAATAAATAAAATAAATAAAAAGTAACACTTAAAGTATTACCAAGTGCAATCATCAAGCAAAACAATGACCAAAACAAAAAACAACCCTGAGTTATACACACTTTATTGCACAATGAATGATAAATTAAATTAAAATGTACATTTAAAGGCTTTAAAGCTATGCTGGCTATTTGCCATAATAAATGAAATGAAATGAAATGTCCTTAAAGCTAGTCGGATTGCTTCATTTTAATCCTAATTTATTATTCTTGCAAAGGGAAAAAATAAGTTGCAAAGAAAGTGAAAAATATAAGGTATTAATTTAATTGTTTTTGCTCTTTATATAGCTGTTTATATATAAAATGTTAAAACATGTTTATACTTCCTTACAGAAACACAATTTGCTTGTCAAGCATATTGTACTCTTCATGCTTTGTGAAAGGATAAGTCTCTCAATACCCATGAAGAAATTTAGAATAACCTCACGACTGTTGGCTTAAATTACACCACACTTTGGTTCCATACTTTCCTTCTGGTACTGGAAACTACAAACCCAGGCCATTGCTTTTCTGTAATTAGCCTGCCATGTTTGCCAAGGTATTTGTGAGGAATGGTCTCAAGGATGAAAGCCCGTGTTGTGTAATGGTTTGAGTGCGGGACAGTGAGTCTGGGAGATCAGGGGTCAGCATGGAAATCCACTGGGTAGGCAAATCACACTCTCTCGGCCTCAGAGGAAGGCAATGGAAACACTCCTCTGAACAAATCTCTCCAAGAAAGTCCTCTGATGGGGTAGCCATATGTTAGATGTGCCTTGAAAGCAAATTAACAATAAATTTTAAAGGTAAGATGCTTGATATATTATTTGATGATCTCATATGAAACTCTGGGATCTGGCTAGTACAAAGTGCAATTCCAAATCTCATTTCTGTTTTTTTTCCACCAGGGCAGGGAGAAGAGTATAAACTGACCTCTCACCAAAATGAGCAGTACCCTTTGCTGCTGAAAATCAGCACAAATGCAATAACGCATCTAACCTAAGGTTAGTCACTGTAGAAATAGTGCAGTATGACACTATTTTAAGTGCTGTAGCTCCATCCTATGGAATCCTGGGATTTGTAGTCTTATGAGGTCTTTAGCTTTCTCTGCCAAAGAATGCTGGTGCCTCACAAAACTACAAATCCCAGGATTCTGACAAATGGAGCCACGGCAGTTCAAGTGGTGTCAAACTGCAATGTTTCTACACTGCAGATGCATCTCTAGCCAATAACCTTTTCAATCGCCAGCCAAGCAGAAAACTTGGTTTTGCAAGCGGTTCACCAGTCAGCTCTAATAGGAAGGCTTTAATTTGCTCTTTCTGCTGCTACTGTCTCTGCTGCTCTATCATCATAAATTAATTTACAGTTCATGGTTTTCCGAGTTAATTTAAAATTAAGAAATTATTCTATATTGACGTACCATCACTAATTTGTTCCATAATGAAGTAATTTTAATTATAAAGGAACTGTGATTGATACAATAAATTAAATGCATTAAAAATCAAGGTTTTCAAATAACAATGAGTAGTTATTGGGTTCAGGGAGTCTTAATCCTATTATTAAAAATTTACCTGATTTATATACAGTTTTATCAATTGTAGTTATTAAAACATTCTAAAAATCTTCATAGACTTTCCTATAGGCCCATCCTCCTTGCACATGTAGCCCTTGAGCATCAAGAAAAGGGGCCCCTAAACCTACATTAGTTGCCCACCATGATGTAAGTGTTCAGTGGCTTTTATTCAAATAAGGATAGTAAAAAATGATGGTTCATGCCACAGTTTACATTGCAATAAGTCACTTTAAGGCCCATAGGGGCTTTCTAGATTGGCAGGAAAGAGCGACATGAAGTTGCCTTTTCCTTAATGCTTAGCAGCTGCACTGCAAGTCCCAGGTGTGTAATAAAAAGGCATAGGGCAGCTACACTGAGGAGGTGTGGGGACGACTTATCTGAAGTCTTTTCTGTTGCTCAGCAACTACATTGGAAGCTGTTAGGATGCTGGAAACACAGGCAGAGCAGCTGCATGGGTGGCAATGAATGGGGCCTTTAATATTTTGTTGTTGTTGTTGCCGGCTGCGAACTGCGCAGTTGCACCGGTACATCATACAGGCAATTGTGTTGCCAGCTGCAAACTGTGCAGGTATATCACACATGAACTGTGCAGTTATGAAGATCTGTCAAATTACCATTGTGGTTTCGCTTCCCTTTTTAAAGTGCACAGTTGCATCGGTGCACCATGAATGAACCCCATTATTATTATTAATTATTATTATTACCCCACCCCTTTGAGATCAATCGAGGCAGCTTACACATTAAAATACTATTACATCAATAAAACAAACTGCACCCCTTCCCCCTTAAAAAGATATTAAACCTGTCACAATTTAAGTTTATGAATAAACTTCTTTATTTTATGAATGAATTGACATTTTATGCGCAGTTGCATAACAGTTACATCATCCCAGAGTCCCTACTGCGCATGTCTAGGGTTCGGATTAGGGCTGCAGCTAGGGTTTGGGAGCTTTAAAAAACTGCACATTTGCACTGTAGCATTTAGACGCAGCTGCGCAGTTACACCCTTTTTATAAAGATGCTGGGAAAAGCAGCTCCTTTTTAAAGCTGCTTTCCCCCCACTAAAATGCAAAAGAAGTGCGTTCATGCCAAACTTTCAGTGTGGGTCATCTAAAGGCTACAGTTTCATGCAGGCATGAACACAACCCTTTTTGCCAGTCTAGATCAGCCCATAGATGCCCAGGCAAAAACCCCAAGGGCCTTAACATTCAATTATTAACTACATGAGTTGCATCCAGGTGCATATGTAAGTATATTTGCTTTTAAATTTGTTGTGAAAGGTATCCAGTACCTCTATGTACAACATTTGCTCTACCCTTGCCAGTGAGTTTTACAGTGCTAACACATAACTCCATGGCCATTTAGTGGATGGGAAAGAGAACAGCAGTCATTTAATAGCCAGTAGAGTTGGACCTATAGTAGTTGGAGGAAGGTGGAGTTGGCCAGGCAACATACATGTGCAGTTCTGGGAGAAAAGAGCAATTGTCACCCTCCTAGATTTTGATGACTGTTCCTTTCTCCTAGTTGGTCCCTGGTAAATCCTATGGGATCTTGAGTTTTTCAATTTCGGGAGCAGGTATTTAGAACTCTCCTCAGAGGTCACCAAATTATAAATCACAGGATTCCAGAGGATGCAACTATGGCAATGAAAGTGAAATCATAGTGCTATAATTGTCTAGAATGAAAGAGTCTAGGTAGGATTTCAGTGCCAATCTATTTTCACAGAGGACAAATGGTAAAAATCACAACCAGATTGGGTAATTAAACCTGTATGCTTATTAGATCAGATCCTGTCTGATTTTGGAAGCTAAGCGGGGTCAGCCTTAGCCAGTAATTGCATGGGTGACTGCCAATGAATACCAATTGCTGTAGGCTGTATTTCAGGGGAAGAAACTGGCAAAACCACCTCTAAGTATTCCTTGCCTCAGAAAATGCTAGGAATTAATGGGGTCACCATAAGTCAACAGGCGACTTGAAGGCACACATATACAATGGTCATTTAAGCTAGTTTAGCTCAGGGATTATCAAAGATTTTTATGACTCTCTGGAATAGTTTGTCTTTGGTAGAAACTGTAAGACCGGAAAAGGCAAAAAAGATCAAATTACAATGGAGAGACCGGGGGCTCCATATTACCTTGCTATGTGTTTCTAAACCTCTTGAAATTATAGTATCACAGTTATAGCCCTGACAGCCATCTCATCGATATTTCTTCAATTAAGGAGCCTGAAGCTAGACAGATAGGCTGGCATCCTGTTAGTGGCATATGCAGGTATACGTTAACTTTACGCTCATCTATGTCTATTTTTGGTTGCTATGAAGATTGATTTCCTTCTTCCTTTTGCAGTGACCATTGCCAGCCCCTAGACCTAGCACAGAGGTACTGAACCAACTATTCAGTGGCTGGAAGAGATCACAGAAAATCTAGCAATGCAACCATAGCCAGAAATGATTGTGAATGATTGTGAAATGATTATATCATCTGCAGAGATTGCTGGAGCATCCCAGCAGATGATCTAATCATTTTTTGTCTAGCTCCTGGGCCATAGCCAGATGCTTCTATGACCTCCTTCTCCAGGCACAGAATGGGCATGGATGTGGAGCTCCGGCATTTCTTTTTTTCAATCTGGGGTTGGTAAATTACTCGGCATACCTTAGTTCTGCGTGTGGAACTACAGTGGGCCCTTGGTATGGGTTTGGTTCCAGGACCCTACCGTGGATACCAAAATCCATAGATGCTCAAGTCCCATTAAATACAGTGGCATAGTACAATGGTGTCCCTTATATAAAATGGCAAAATCAAGGTTTACCTTTTGGAATTCATATTTTTTTTAAAAAATATATTTTCATTCCTTGGATTTAAAAAAAAAAAAATCTGTGGATACTGTACTTTGCTATGCTGAGCCTTCCAAAATTGCAGCCCTGAGGTGGTAACTTATTGCAAAAACAGGAATTGGTCACTCACCTCACCTTTACCATGCAGTGATAAGAATTTTATCACTACCCTGCTTCACTAGGGGTTTTAAAAATATACTTTCTCTCTGAATGATAGGGCCTAGGTTCCTATAATGTGAAGATGTGGCACAAAGGCTCTGTATGTGACACTGTATCCCTCCTTGCACCCCATTTAGCCCACCTTTTAGATACCGAAGCCCCCAAGGCCATTTAGTGAACAGTAGAGTTAGGGGGCATTTGGAAATTGTCTGGCTACATCCCTATAGCCACATTCATGACAGTGACATCAAGAAGGTCTTTGTGCAAATTTGGTGATAATTCTGACCTCTGCAATGACTAAAAAAAGTTATTTAGGATGACATATGTCACTAATAGGAAGCATGGCATAGTGAAGCTCTTCCCTTGGCATAGCATGATAATCTAGATAGCCAATTTACTTCATAGCTGTATCTGATGTGTAGAAAACTCCACCTCACCATCTGTATCGTAGTAAAATCCACCCAGTGTACTCATCTGTATCCATTTGCATCTGTACACATTTGTATTGTGTTCGAGTAAATGTTCTATCAGTCCAGACCCCCAGATCTCACCATTCTTAAGGAGTCCAGCCCTACCCCTGGAGTGCCACAATTGATCAGAAAACCTTTTTCAACAGATTCTTTTCTCCTAAAATCTTCAGATGGATGACTGAAACATATCTGTAACTTCTGACACTAAGTGTTCCCATTATTTTTAAAATCTCTGTGTTGTATCAACTGAAATTGGAAATAAAGAAGGATGGTATATTCAGACCTTTATTGTTCATGCTGCTTTGTGAATTTATTATGTTTTTTTCTTTTAGTTTCCACTTGTGCTCCTATCAAGAGATATTAGACAGAAAGCAGCAAGAGTAAAACATTATCAATTTGTTTCAAACTATAAAATAATTTACATCACATATTTTACTTTTGTGTTTGTTTCTGAAACCACAAACATTCCAGCATCACACTGTAGGAATAACAATAGAAAGCATAACCTTTTGCATAGTATTAAATGAACAGAGACAGTAAGTTCTTTATTTACAATTATTGTCTAGATTTAAAAAATTCATAAAAACAGATGAATAAACATATAGGAATAGTAGCCCCTACTGGGATGGATTGCCAAATGTACTGCTGTATTTTTCCACAAATCTCATGCTTTTAGGTACAGTACATCCAGAGCAAGCATTTTATGTATTGCAGTGAATTTCAACATATAGACCATTTTGGTTTCTTGATCCATTCTTCCTGTCACAAAGAGGGCAAGCAAATATAGAAAGGGAACATATACACAGCTCTTAACTGAAAAGTTGTTTTAGCTTATCTTTCATTTTTTTTTTAAAAAAAAGTATTTTTATCATATACATAAAGCACGGTTTCTGTTTACAGAATCCAAAGTTTCCTATGCATCACAAATAATATATGCTCTATTTTCTTTTTCGTTCTTTTAACTATATATGTACAGCATGGAGCGTTTGTGTCTTTTCAAGAGTTTTTCAAGTCTGCAAATGGTACCCTATTGGTTATTAAGAAGCAGTATTACAACGCGTATACACACAAAATGATTTAAAAAAAAAAGAATTGGATGAAAAACAAGCTTGAAATAAAAGGCAAATCATCAGTATTAAGATGATGAAAGCAAGAACAACAAAAAAAAAATCAAATCCAGAACTCATGATTTTGTAGTTGCTTGAGTCCAAAGCCACATGCTCTCCCCTCTGTATACAGATTTTATTTTCTCAAATCTGCTATTCCGAGTAGAACACATCGCAACCACAGTGTTACACAAAAGTTAGCCACTGTAATATATAGTCCAAGGTGGAACTCTGACTAACTTTCCCTCAATTTGAGTCTAACCATACGCTAGTCTGCTGGGCTCTTAGGTCAGCTCTGATAGTGAAGAAATGGGTAACACTGCTTCTTGAGAAGAGGGATGTATAAGCCTGGGAAGATTGACTGTTCTGCAGAGCCAAAAGACATGAAAAGCTTCTCCTAAAGTCCAGAAGCAGGCAATTCAAGCTTGTAAGAGCTTTACCTGGCTGAATAGTCACTGTACACCCTCAGAACATAGTTGCTCCAAACTGTAGTTTAGCCAGGAATCTCATCTTGTCTGAAGAGTTTCTAGCTTGCAAGGCTTCTTCTGACTACAGAGGCGCTCTGCCTTATAAGCCAACATTAAAACAGCAGGCAATGTGACAATATTTTCAAGCTAATTAAAAGGGCCCTTTGCCCGCCTCTTCTGGAATAATTGATTGTATAAATCAAAATGTCTTTTTGCACTGTACAGTTTTATGGAAAAGATTATTCGCTGAAAAGTCTTGAAGCAAACCTTGTATTAAATACAAAAGTCATTTTATGAAAAAACTGTGATCCACAAAGTGCTTTGCATTCAAGTGGTTGACATAGCAATTATATCAACTTCTAAATGACCAGGGCTGTTACCATCTTGAAAAAAAAAATCCCCACAATATTGCAGATGTTTCCAGTGGCTTTCCTAGAAACCACAACATGAGAGGAAAACAACATTGGTGGATTTGCTACTATATAGGTATGTGACTACAGGAAGACAAGCTTGGTTTTAAAATAATCACACAAAGCACGTTTTAGTATACACTTCATAAAGTTTCATTCAGGTCTACATAGTGCAGAAAATGATATAGTTTTCTTTCTTTTTCATGTGAAAGCAATAAACCATAGTGGTTCTCATCCAAAATGCCAACAGCCCATATCTGACAGGAAAGAAAAGCCTAAATTTCTAATGGAATAGAATCAGCACACAATATTTCAACAGTAGTTTGATCCTCATATAAAGCCAAATACAACTTAATTTTGAAGTGATATTCAGAAACCCCACTGAGCTGTAGAATATATATATTTTTAAAAAATCTGTCCAAGAAGCCATTACAATACACTTAAATAAGGAAATGGCCTCATCGTGAAGTATTGCATCAAAACAAGGTCAAACAATTCATTAAAAAAGAGAAAGAGCAAAACAAACAAACAAAAAACCACCTGATCATGTAAATTTGTATTTAAAACAAAGGAAGCCGTTCTGTTTCATCACCTTCTATACAGGCTCGCAATGCTACATCCAGTGTGTTATAGTTTGGCTTCTTTTGTTATTTGCTAGCAATATCTACATTATTTAACAAAAACAAAAACAAAACAAAAAAGAACTCTTATCAGGCAAAATCAGATCACAGTTGTAATAAAACATCCAGGGTGCCATATTACAGAAATTTCATTGAATTGAGCAATTTGTATATTATCTCGGCAGGAAGTGCTGTCTTAATCCTACAAATAGTTAAGGATATTATCTACAAGTCTGTAAACAAATTACATTCTTTATTTTTTAGGACATAAATAAGTTAAAATAGAGCAATTTGAGCAGAAAAAGGCAACATGCCAACAAAGAAATGCGTATATATGTGTATATCTATAGCTATATATATGGATATATATGGATATATATATATGGATATCTATATATCTATATATAGATATGGATATATACACATATATCGTTATAATATATTATTTATGTATCTCTATATATAGTCTCATAAATGCTTATTTTCGGTTCCTCTGTCCAACTGGTGCAAATCTACTGTGCAAGTTAAGCTTTGCAACTTCGAAAAGGTTATTTAAATTAATCTATACAACTGAGTCCATGCCACACAAGCATTAAAAAAATTCATACAACAGTGAATTGGATAAATTGCCTCAGACAAGTTCTCTGCATTTCCTGCTTAAGGAATAAAAAGAAGGGAGGTTTGGAAATGGGAATACATTCATGCAGGAGGGCATTTGTATTGTTTTTGTTTGTTTCTGTAGTGGGGAGGAGGAAATAAGAGGGGACGATGTAAATCAGCCATTCATTCCTCCCCCCAACCACTATGATCGGTGAATCAGTCTTTCCCCTCCCCGCTTTGTTCAATGCAAACAGCAGTTCAAACAGCTTCTCAGCCAGCATTGTTTATACATATCTGTCTATGTATATATTATTATTATTAATATTTATATTTATATCATTATTTTTGCAGTGACCTTTTCAGCTAAAGGGATGTCTCCAGGCTATGGATGGGGCTTCCTGGACTAGAAGAGGTAGCGGATTTACTTGTGTCAGTTGTAAGGTTTATTCCACTGTCAATAGCACTATTGTTCTTGTTGAGCGAGGATGGTGGACTCGGGTTTTGCTTGAGTGCAGGATCTTCTTCTAGTTCTGTGTCATCAATGAGAGGAATATGGGGCTGGGAATCTTCTATCCTAAATTCAGGATGAGTCATAAAGTTGTGAATGGAGGTTCTAGATTCTGGTTTTTCTAAACCTTCATAGAGAGAGCTACGGAATGCCTTCACGACGCGGATCTGAGAGGAGGGAAAAGATAAGAGAAATGTCAGTGGTAACTGTTTTTTTCAAATCACTGTCCTGTGATTTACATTTTTTTGGAGGGGGTGAAAAAATGTGGTGCATGGTTAGGGCAGAGCAGGCAGCTGTAGTCCATAGTCTCTGGATGCTAAATGCATAAATGAGTGACTCAGTTTTGTGCATTTTGAGTGTCTGAATCAGCTGCAATGTTAAAACCATATGAGTTGAAAGCCATCAGAGCTGTTTCCAGAACTGATGGGCAGCACGGGTTAAAGAAAGCGAACATCCACTCATGTGGTACGTCCCTAGTAAAAGACAAGCCATGTTAATTCCAATGCAAATGTAGAACCATGCATGTCGATAGTTTTGCAGTGAGTAAGTAAGAAAGCTTGTTGTTGTTGTTGTTTTAAAAGTCTCAATTATATATAGAAAAAAAAGAACACAAAACACATTGAACATCTCAAACGAGAAAGCACAAAACACAGACACAGTTGGATGGATAGGTATGAAAGACAAACACAGGAGCCAAATGTAAGAAAATAAAATAATACTTAAAAAAAGAGAGAGAGCAAGAACTAAATGTAGCAGCCATAAGCACCAAAAAAATAAAGCCAAGCAGACAAAAATACTTAGGCAAAACCATGCAATACAGGGGAAAAAAATCACAGTTATCACATAAACACAGCTAACCGGCACACAACAACTACACTTGGAAGCCTGGATAATGTGAACATGTAATTGTTGATCCAACTTTTATTTTTCCTTCATGCATATTTAAGGTAAACACTCGAGTATAGACCCACTGTTCTAGCCATTTGCTTTTTTAAAAAATAAAAATAAAAACTTATTAATAACCAAGTTGCACTAAAAATTATAGTGATTGTTGAGTTTCATAGAATTTAATCAGAAAGTACCAGATTTCTTCATTTTCTGTCTCCCTCATGAGCACAATTGATAAGGTTAATCTGTAAGCTAGTAAATTTTTATGCCTCATCTGCAGTATTTGTTCTATGCCCATTTAGTTAAGTCAAGACATTTCTTTGCCTTCTGTCACTAAACCATATGGACATGGGAGAAATCAGTAACATGATTTGATAAATGCAATGTTATGCCAGCCCAACACACCGATCTACGCTGCCTGCGGTGCACTGCAGGAGCTGAAAAGTGTGTTGTTTGGGGTTAGGGAAAGGACACATGGTCCTCCATCACAGAAATGGCAGAGCATTTTGGATTTCTTCTCTTGCCAATGCCGAGGTTTCTATTGAATATTACTGGTAAGAAAAGACAGCATTTCTTGAAGGGAAAAAAACAGAATGGCAAGCATGTGAACTACTGAAAAATGTATTATGACTTTAAATGAATTCTAGGATTGTTGGATTTTCCATCTGTCTCCTAATTACATGGTGGTTTATTAATGCTAGTCTGAATGAGACATCACTTGGCACATGCTTTCGGAAGGACTGTGACAGGCATGCCACTGGCTGTCATGTAGGCTGATTAGGGTCTTGAATGGATGGAAATGGTCATGGCCTAACACATTTATCTTAACAGTTCTGCTGTCTCTTATTCCAAAGTTCCATCATCCTTTAAAAATAATTTGAAACTGCTGGACTACAAAATTCAACACGAGATTAGAAAAAGCCTACAGCAGAATGTTTAGGATTTGGGAAAACTAAACAGAGAATTAAATCCCAAGTGAATATGAATGGGATCGGCGTTTGACAGAAATAAGGCAGCATTCATTAGCTAAATTTATTTAAATTTTTTAAAAGATGGCACAAGTCAAGGGCCACAAACAGAAATTGTCCCATAATGTGGGCAAAAAAATAACTGGGCTGTTTTGTGGCTGTTTAAAATCTTAACGTGTAAGAGTAGTAGAAAGGAGAAGTAGTTGTTTGTAGCCTCCCACTGTGTACAACGTCCAAGATCCTGTTGGGTGGAATAAATACACCAGTGCAGAGGGCTAACTAAAATGGCTCAAGGTACCATGCCGATGAGACAGGACAGAGAAAGCCATTCCTATTAGGGATGAAGGCAGCTTTCCTTTCCAGCAGTGACACTATCCTCTGCATTTCCTTTCTCACCACTATGCCCTCCTCCAAACAGTGCACATGCACTAGTGTAAAACTCTAGCAGGATTTCATTTCAAGTCCCTCAGTTCTAGATCTTCAACAGTCTACCAAAGGATGGGTGAAAGCTTACTCCTGATAACAGTGTGACATAATGGAGGAAGAACAGAGCTGAACCCAATCCCAGGACTTTTAAAAAAAAATGCAAAGAGGAGCCTAGGCTAATTGATGGACTTTTTTTGCTTTGGAAAGTTCATGGCTGATAACAAAGAATTTCAAGTTTCACTGCATTTTGGACAAATTTGCATATGGCTGCATCCACATTGCCAAAATAATCTGGTTTGATAACACTTTAATTTGCCATAGTTCTATGCCATGAAAATCTGGAAACTACAATTACCAGAATTCCATAGCACTGGGCCAGTTAAAGTGTATGAAACAGAATTATTATATGCAGCCGAAGAGAAACAAAGGTTATATTATTTCTTTACTTTTATTTGAGAGAGCTCCTTTTCCACACTAGAGAACTACACTAGAGAGCCACAGGTATAGTGGTTTGAGGACTGTACTATAACTCTGGAGACCAGGTAGAATTCAAAGATTTAGCTGTGTAAGTATGCAAAGGGTTCTTGTAGCACCTTTGAGACAAACTGAGAGAAAAAAGTTGGTAGCATTAGTTCCTACCAAACTCTTTCTCTCAAATGTGCTATAAGATCCCTTTGCACCTGGAAACCAGGATTCAAATACCTGCTCAGCAATGGAAACCCACTGGATGACCCTAGGCTAGTTACATTCTTTCAGCCTCAGAGGAAAGCAAAGGCAACTCTCCCTCAGAGCAAATTTTGTTAAGAAAACCCCGTGATGGGTTCACTGTAGGGTCTCCATAAGTTCAGAACTTGAAGGCACACAACTTCTGCAAAGAAACGTCATACTAGCAGTTTTAAATTACGATACTTTGCAAAATTGTCTTTCTGTTTAAAAGTTGGCTAGCTGGAAGTCTTTTGTTTTACTGGCTGAATATGAGCAGTTGAAAACAGGAATCACTGCATTCAAAGAAATTTCATGTCAGGGTTGCAATCATGTCCCACAAATGTGCAAAATTTTATTAATGGATTGTCCATTTGTTTGGGATATCTGTGGGAGGAGAAAGATTATACAGTAATATAATATAATATGGAGAAAGTGTGGCCCACAGAGCCCTTTGGGATCCAAAAACAATTTTAGAGAGGAAAAATTAAAAAAGATTCCCCTCCCCTGTCCTCTAGGGCAGCGTTGCTCAAAACTGAGATCCCTGGACTTGTGCAAATGATTAGATGCTAGTCCATGAAATATTTCCAGGATGGAAAGAAACAATTGTAGCCGATTGGCAGACATTCAGTACCAATTCCTGGCACATTAGAGGTGGGAAATACCAAGCAAGCCTCTACATCAGATATTCCGAGACACTAGGAATATTCTAGGGGAGATGATGATGCAATTCTGCCATGTTTCTGGTGCCCTTTTGGCTGACCTAATGGCACAATAGCTATTAAAACAAACAAACAAACAAAAATGGTGCTGAAGCTCCAGCAAATTGGGGCTGTGAAGAATATTAGTTTTAGGATTTCTTTGAGGAAACATTTCCTGTATGCTCATAAACAGATTTATTTATTTATTGGGGAATTTTGGCTTAAGCCACAAGTGTTTGGCTTGGCTCTTAACTTGCCTGTCTTGTCAAATATTTATGGTAAGAGAACTGGGGCATTCATCTAACTGCTTCCCATTTTGGCCAGCAATCTCTGACATCCATTAATAGACAATGCCCTCAAACACTAAGTAACTCTGCAAGGATAGGGAGAGGGAAAATGTTAGGGAAGGAAGTATGCATGATCAGATAGACTTTTCACTCAGTGTCTTTGACCTGATGGTAAGCAATTAACAATGTACTTACTACAACTGTATGTAATAATATCTGAAGGACCATACTTGCTCGTATGAGTCTACCTAGACTCTGAACTCTTTCACATGGCAAAAAGTGACAGGAGCATAGCGGGATGCTCCCGTCACTATCACACAATTGCTTGAAGATTATCAAAGGATGTTGTGCAACATCACCATAATTGGATCATTATCCCATGAATAAAGAGTAAATTTAGCACCGCTTTCATTCTGAGGAAAGTCCCATCACTTTTCACTGTGTGAAAGAGTCATCTGAGATTTTCAGATAAGGCTCTTTTGTGAGTTTCTCCACCCTGAAAGCCATGTTTAATGGATACTCATGAGAGGACTTTCTTGGTGGTTGTTAGGCTCTTAATCTCCCTTCCTTGGGAGGCTACAGTGGCCCTCTCCTTGTTGTCCCTGCATTAGTAAAAAATGCTTTTTAAAAATGCCAAGCAAATTTCACAAACACACTGGTCTGAAGGAAAGGCCTTTTAATAGTGTGATGTACTAGTTTTAAACTTTATTTATTTTAATGGGGGCATTATATTGTTTTAGTGTTATATAGATATTTCAATTTAATTTCAACAGTTTAATTTTTGTTATTTTTGAAATCTAGATTGTGTTTATTTTAATTTTATGATCTGCCATGAGTCCCAGTTCTTGGGTGGAAAGGCATTATAAATAAATGAGTAAGCACTTCTAATAATCACCCTATTTAAGACTAATACTGATTTTACAAGTCTATGCCCTCAGTTCAATTTTGCCCTGTGCTTTTGCAATGTTTACAGATGTGGACTGTGTAGAAATAATATAATTTTCATTTGCAACTGAAAAAGTGAATTCTGAAGAATAGGTTTCCCCTTTCTCGTTGAAGAATTATAAAAATAAATCTGTGTGAAAAAATTAAGAACTAAATATATACAGTATTATATATACAACATTATATGCATAATTATTGTCATGTATTACCTATATGCATCTTTGTATATACATATTTATTACTGTCCAGGATTCAATGGCATTACCACACAGTGCTTTAAAAATATGTTCTGGAAGGCTAGGAAAGCTTATTAACCCATTTTATGCATGAGACAGATGCCAAGGATTCTGGCAGAGGGAGACGTGCCCCCATTCCTGTTCCACAGACAAGACTGCCTCTATTGGTAGACCAACCCCGTTGAAGCCAATTTATAATTAATGTTACTTTCTTTGCTGTAGCTTTTTATACTAGCCACATGTAAAATGTCATTCATTCTTTAGTTTAATGATAATCAGACGAGGCCAGTAACAATTATGCTTGGGTTGAGACTACTAATAAATTAAATGCTCAACTGCTGACATCCGGTCATTTCCTTATTGGTTAAAGATGTTCATCAGCAACTGGACCATGCCAGCTATTTGCCCCCAGCATATAAAATGAAATCTTTAAGATTCTATGACTGATCACCATGTACAACTTTCCTTTTACACTGACATTATCTCTCATTGGGAACAGTCAAATTAGCCCTACAAGAAAAAGTTCATGCCCTACTTTTCTTTCTTCTTTCTCAATAAAATATTTTGGACTATTCCAGTCAAATGGTAGAGGTATGAATGAAGTTAGGGTGGGAGAAACACACTTCTTTCCTCCCAATAAATTAAGGATGTGTCATACATAGTAGGGCTGGAAAGAATATTTCCCGGACTGAGAAAGTTCTTGTCAATTCAAGACTAATTCTGCACAAACTTTGCATGGTCCACCCCCGTTTTCTATACAAAAAATAATATTACTTTCTGCATGGCAAAAGCTGTCTTCTATGCAAAAACAAACAAAACAAAGAATCTGAAAATTGAAAATTTCTGAAGGTTTTGTCAGTGGGTAAAATTGCTAAAATTACTTGTTGCTTCCTTCAAAAATGTACTAAAGAATTGCATCCCTAATGTGTATAAATAAAGAAATTGCTCCTTCTGGAAGCAATTTCTGCATGAGCAAAGATGCTGAATAGTGAGTGCAAACCTGTATGGGAGGGGAGGGAAAGGGATTTTTTGCCCAGAAATTCCATTGGCTGATCATCAGATTTAGCCCAATGAATTTATTTTTATTTGCCTGATCTTTGAAATTAGGTTATACTGAAGTTATATTTAATGAGACAATTCTCTAACATAGCTTAACTAGATCAGTGAATTGAGACTTGTGAAGATAAAAGTGGTAGCCTATGAAGTTATTTAACTAAGAAGGCAAGATCTAATGGCATTCTAAAGAATTGTTTCTATGCTTGCTTACCACAAGCATATGTGAGGACAATACCAGAAACAAGTATCAGCTACATGGTATTGATGTAATGGACATATTTTATGAAACGGACAATGCCAAGGAATGACAAACAATGAGTTACACAGCTCCCTTTTCTTACAAGAATGAAGACAACAGGAAATAAAAGAAATTGCTCTTAACAAAGTAGCTGGGATGGGGCTGGGTGCAACACTTCAGGACATTTTGACATGGCTTTTTTTGTTTGTTTCCACTTCTTTCTTCTCTGTTGCTGTAATGAAAAATGTTTCAGTTTTGCCCAACCCTGAAAGTGAGCTATTTGCATCTGGCAAAGAAAGAATATAAACACAGTTTTTAGATACTGCAGATTTATCATCTTCAGAAGAAGAAAAAAACCATCCTGCTAAGGTACAGAATATAATTCCTAACACAATAATGACATGCAAATATATAGGTCCAGTTTTCAGTTGTACTACAGCAGGTAGCATATGGGCTTATACTCGAATGTTTACCTGGCTTCATATAAGCCAAGTATCTTGAGTTTGGTTCACATTCATTGTCAGGCTCAAGGTTAAAGACTCACAACCTCTTTTTATTTCACTCTCTCCTGCTGAACCCTTTTGTCCAGTGATCTCTAGCCCTCTGGGAAAACAAACACATTTAATATTCAGAAAGTAGAGAATAGGGCACTGCAAAAGCAAATAATTCAATTCTTTTGAAAGGACAGTAAGGAGATTAGTTTATACTGTAAACACAAAGTCAATTTTGCCAAGAGATGCCAACTCAGGATTAATGGTTGCTATTTTTGCTTAGGAGTATGGTTATGCAAAGGCAAGACTACAAGACTGAGTTAACTGATGCAGATTTCCTCTCTTTTTGAAATACGTTCTGAATATTTAAAAGACTGAAGGCCATTTCATTCTGGCCAATCTGCAGCATGAGTACTCTGACTCATGCCCTTGTGCTGGTTATGTGAACTGGGATCACCATATAGGTGGTGTTTGTACAGCTGCTGCAAATCCTTTAATCATGTTGCCAGTTTTTCACGCCAATTTACCAAACCACAGCAACAGCATGGTCTCCATGTGGTGAAGAAGTGCCACTGTTTTCAATATTCTGAACATATTTCAAAAAGGAATAAAAATAATGCAATGCAGAGTAACCAAGAGTGTTTGCTATTAATTTCAAGTGGGGAGGAGGATGAACCATTTTTAAAAATTACACTTGGGCCTAAATACAGAAAAACAAAGTACATAGTCACTGATCACTGAGCTTCTCTATGCAGCAGGGACTGTGAAATCACACACAATACCTATGTTGGCTGTGGAGGATGCATATTTCCATGAGTAGCATCTATATCTGATCAGTAGCATCTATGTCTTATTTACAAAATTAGCATCTATGTCCTAGTCATACCAAATTGTGCCTCAAAGAAAGAAAAGAAGAGAAGAAGGAAATAATTGAAGTCAATAGAGAGATGCAAATACATTCATGTGCTGACTTATTTATTATGGCTTTTGGAATGTGGCCCACCATGTATGTGTGGGATCAGTGTGTGGTGATAGTAAAATCCCCAAAAAGTTACAAGTGTGAAGGGGCTTTATCATAGAAAGTAAAGCCAAATTCAATGTATAATCCTTCACCTTTCATCAAGGTTGAGAATCATATCAGAGGGTTTTTCCCCCAGGTTATTTAGGCAGCCTTCATGTTTTGTATAGATTCAAAAAGAAAATCTGTATCACTTAACTGTTCAGCTTCTAATATTCCAGGTCTTGTTCTTTGCACAACCAACTCCCTAAACATAATGCTTTACAGAAGGTGTCATACATTATTCCAAATGTTATTTTGAAAATGTGTTATTATAATATAAACTTTATCCTATGAAGTGATTCCATTTAACTAAAGTTTTAAAATGAAAACAAAAATATCCTTGTTTTCAGTGAGAAAGGAAACTAAATGACAGAAGGAAATGTGCAGACTTCTTTTGTAGGTAATCTCTGAGCCTTCAAGTAAAGTTAGCCTTTCATGCTAGCTGCAGCCTGACTATCCATCAGAGTGGTATTAGTCTGAAAGGACAGAGCATGCACGTCTCTAGGTCCCACTTCTGGTATGCTGCTTTTTACTCTTCTGTTCTTCAAAAGGAGCATCTGACCAGATAGTGGCATATGAAAGATACTATATTTTTGCCTCATAAATTTAAAGTTTAAAGTTATTAACACTTTTGTCTGAAATGTATCGAAGAAGGCAACACCCCACCTCAATTGAGCAGACTTTTGCCATTGCAATAGGACATTTCCCATTTGTCTTCCCCAGTACAATGCCTGAAGCTGTTCCCCAGTATGCTTTGGAGGGTTTCACAACCCTCTGGAGCATATTTTGAGGCTGCATAAGGAAATGTAGGGGTCAGAGAAAACTGTCCATCTCTCTATTCTGCTGTTGGTCACTCAGTCAGCGAGGTGGATTGCAAACCACCCAGGGCCATTGTAGAATCATATTTATATGGGATTCCTGCAACTTTCATGTGACTATGGGTATAATTCTGTTGGTTAGTCCAGGCGAGAGTAGACCCATTGAATCAATGGCTAAAAGGTGATTCAACACAAAAGTAAATTCCACTGATTCAATGGGTTTATTCTAATCAGGATTAACAGAAAATTTTAGGCCTATGTCTGCAACAGTCTTCCTTGCTCAGGAATATGGCAAGGAATAAAGTGTATCTTACTTCAGTTAAATAGTCCTATTTAATAGATTTATTTTCATTTAGTTGATGTTGATACCAGTTTAAAGACTGCAGCAGCAATATTTTAAAATAGCTTTTTATTTATTTTGGACAAGACAATTTTATTGCTAAGTTAGAAGGATCCAGCACCCATCTGTGCTTGTTCTAGCAGGATAGAAGAAGTTATATCTCCTGGGTTTTTTCCCTTCCATGTTTGATTTTAAATGCATTATTTATTTCTAGGGATAATCCCAATATTCTACCATGTTGGAATATGAAGGGTCTTGGAAAGCTTCAGATAATACAATTTGATTCCTCTTGTGCCTTTATGCTAGCAGAATCAGTTGTTACACTAATGAAACTACTTTTTCTGACTATGCACAAGGTGGTATCCGGTACATCCTTACATAATGGTTTTTGCTAGGGCGGATAACGCCTGTCAGATGGTGCTCAGCTTTAGCTCTGTTCATCAGCTTCAAAGGCTACTGACTGGTGGTGGGGGTATTCCAGGAAAACTCCATTGTCTTCCAGCCCCTGGACCTCAGTGTAAGCAAAACTAGTAGAACTTTATATTTTGTCTGCTTCAAATAGGATCTTGACCTATGTGTCCAAACCCTTCCTCAGTCTGCTAAACTCTCTCAGTTCACCTGTTTTTTTAACCTCTTCTGATGTTGGAGCTCCTACACCACCAATGTAATATAGATCTCTTAGCAAGAACAGGAGGGAACAGATCCAAAACTGAACCTCCACTTCTGATGAAAGTGAGTGCTGTCTTCAGCTTTGGAATGGGAAATCTGATCTAACCTATAGGATTAGATCAGCCTAAGTGGAGTTTCTGAGACGTTGCCTTACACAGACCTTTAAAGAAAGAGCCTTTCCTTGACATAGACAAATAAAAAGGAATAGGCTTCAAAAGATCTGCAAGCCTATAAAAATAGAAGCTTTATCATCATCACTATGTATAATGAGGAAAGCACATAGATTTTGTCCTGAATGGGTTAAAGCAGTGCATCAGGTCTCCTTTTCCCTTTGCTGTCTGTTTCTTAAGCTATTTCTTCCTTATAGGAGACATGCTTATCATTTTAAAAAAAGAGAGAATACAAAGCAAATTGGGGGAAAAGTCCCTTTTAATGCTCTGAAATGGCATTAATTATACAGGCAATTTGAAAGAGGAAGAGCCGCGATGACTCTCCAGCAACAGCAAACTCTGTAAGAATGACTGTATAAAACCAAGGCCCACACACTAGAATATCCTGTTCATGTTGGAAAGCAAGGGATTAATTTTTTGCCATCAGCTCCAAGAACTGAATGGTGAACAACTGAATGGTTCTCCAGCTGACTCACATTACAGAAAGGCTAGGAAAAGGTAACAAAAATGGAAAATTCTCTCTGTGTGTTTACTTTAGTCTCTCCTTTTCTCTCCCCCCCCCCGCCCCCTTCATAAAATTGCTTTAGGAGAGGATGATAAGCAGCTACAGTGTAGTAACTCTTTACTCTTCATTTCTGAAATTTGAGGTGATTACTTACACAGAGAAGTTCTTTCTATCCTAATTTAGTTTTTTTTACTATTTGCAAAATTTTGAGTTATGTAACTTTTGCTGCTTATTAAATAAATGCATTTTAATTATGATTATTTAGACCTAAATAAATCAAATCAATAGTAAATTAAATTTCAGCATGCCTGAATTTAATTTTTTTTAAAAGTTTTACTGCTGTGTAGCACTACTGTTTGATTTTTTAAAAAAAATATCAGGTATGATCCTTGGAAAGACCAGGCAACATTAAAGCAGTGTGTGCACAGGGAAAGAAGAACTATGAGCATATGAACTATGAAAAGTTATGTCATACATAGCCATTTCACTCTGAGAGAAATCAGTGTTTATTCCATTAGTGGGGAGTGGAAAGGGAGCTACCTATAGACAGACCCCACTGGTGAAAATGAGGACTTTTAAGGAAGAGTGAAGCAAAATATGCCTGGGGTGTACCAGCATACACATTCCACCTATGTGACTTATCCCTAGATAGTAAGAGTTAGAAAAGGAGCCACAGTGGCCAGTCTTGAACGACTGCTAGGTAAGTTGGCATCTCTGTAACCAGATGCATTAAGAATACACACTCACGCCCAGCCGCCGCAGCAGGTGTGCTGGTAGGAGAGGAAAGAGCATTGGATAACGAAACGTGGCTAGGGCTAGAAATATTGGTTACATCCTGGTTCTGGCTTGTGACGGAGGACTGTCTCCTGAGAGCCCCCTGAAAGGAAGTGCCACTCTTGAAAGTATTGACTACTTCGATCTGCAATGGAGGAAAGAATGAAACAAGTTGCTTGTGGAATTGACACAGCTATGCAACTGACAGCTATGCAAATTACCCCCCTCCCCAGGTTGTAAAAATCTCTCTGATTTCCAAGATAAAAATAATAAAAACACCTTTTAAAATTTCAGATGCAGTCCTATTGTTGTGCCAATTTATGACAGCCGGTTTCTAATGGTTACAAAAGCACTGCCTAAATCCTACAGTAACTACTGAATCAATGAGGTTTACATGAGTGCTAACTCACCACTACCAATTCAGGTGTTGCAATGGGGATCCATTCATACTACACAGTTATAGCGTTAATATACCACTTTAACTGCCATGGCTGAATCCTATGGAATCCTGAAATTGGTAATCTGGTGAAACACTAGAGTTCACCAGAGGGCTAAGAATTATAAATGGCCAGTCCCAGGATTCAATAGGACAGCACCATGGCAATTAAACTGGAATAATTGCACTATAATTTTGTAGTGTGAATAGTCCCAGGGTCTCCTCTAGACAGGACTACTAACAGGATTGAGGCCTAAGAATGCTATGTGCACTTTTGTGTGATTGTTGGACTTCAATAGACCTGCTTATTATAGTAAAAATTAAAAATAAATCTACTAATTACCTATGAAGATATTATCATAATATTTCTCAGCATGTGGTTCTTCACAAAGAAAGAGAAAATCAGTCCTTCCCAATCACATGTAACATGTGGCAATATTTTAAAATTACCCTGCAATCCCATGCAAGTCTACATAGAAGTAATCTACATTGAGTTCAATTGAATTTATTCCCAAATTAGTGTGTAATGTATTGCATCATGAAATAATAGTTTTGTTGTTGTTCTTCTTGTGTGTTTACTTGTTAATATATGCTGTATAACTCACGGAGAGCAAACGTAATCAGTCTTCCTAATACTGGATTTATGTGTAATGGATAATATTTTGTAAAATTAATTTTGTATACAATTTAATCCCAAGAAAAAATTGAGGTAATTTTAAACATTTACCAGAAATACTCCTAACTGTGAAAGTTACAATTCTTAAAATGATTTCAAGTTATAAATAATTTTTAAAATTCATCAGATGAAATACTCCAGTATGTTGTGGTATCTGGTGTCAAAAAACCTAAATATGATCTTAAAAAGAGAACACTTCACAGGATATCCTAGTTGGAGACGCTATGTATCAGGAAGTTTCCAGTTCAAATTTTGCCTCTGCCACAAACTCCTTAGCTGACCTTAGGCAAGCCATTCTCAGTCATTGCATCTGTAATGTGACTTACTTACCGTACAGCGTTGTCAAAATTATAACTTCATAATACAAATGAAAAGTTTGAAATATGTGATAGTTCTATACACAAAATAAGATGTTTTATGATATTGTTACATGACATCTGACTAGAGCTTGGAAAAGGTTTTTTTTTCCAAATCTGAACTCCTGAAATGCTTCAGCCAGCATGGGCACTGTCCATGCTGTCTGGAGTATCTTGTAAGTTGTAGTCCCAAAAGCACCTATTCCAAGCTCTGCACATTAGTAGGAAAACAAAGACCAATATTAAATACTAGAAAAGAACATTAAAGAACAGAAGAGGTGTCTACTGCAAGCCTTCAGTTTATTCAACAATTCAAATTAAATTCACTGCGGAAAGCAGTATGCTCTATGCCATTGTCTTGGGGAGGATTTTAAAGAGGCTGCAGGGATAAAACTGCTGATGGAGGAAAGAACCATCCACTTCAGAGGATCCTTGGGTTGCAAAATAGGGTCTCCCTGCCATACACCCCACTAATTCTTGCCCTTGTCCTCTTAAACAGGAATGGAATGAATAGTGAAAAAGGGCTCGGTCACCTTGAGAAGGACTAATGAGAAACTTCACATTTGGGGATTTATTCTGCACAAATGTGCACGTGGTTTCCTGTGTGTGCACACACATATGCACACGTTTAGAAAACTATCTTCTGCATAGGATATACAAATATACAAAGAACCACCCCCAAAATTTCCTATTGTAGTATGGGGAGACAGAGTTAGTTCAAATAGCCTCACTTCAAAATTACTCTAATATTACTCTAACACCAGTTACTGATTCCTCTCTAGGTAATCTATTTTATATTTTTTTTGTTCAAATAGTTTGCCAAACACCATTTAGCAAATAATCACCTATACACAAGTACTGGTATTTGTTATTAAGGTTCACGTTAAAGGAATTAAAAACCCAGCACCCAGTTACTGGGGCACTTGCTGCTCTGCTACAGCTCCCAGTATCCTGTACCCCTGTGTTTCATATCAGGGGGCATACCACTCTGAATCATGCCTAGCTCAGATCAGATTTCATAAGGGTGGCATGAGAGGGTTAGACTCACCCTAGCCTCCTGGCCTACTTTGCTCGACTGACTTCCCCTATGCATTTCCTCTACTCCCGTAAGGCCTTTCCACCTGACAGTTGCTGTGGACCTAATGTAAACTTTCCCCCCCACCCCCCGCTTACACTGGCATCATTACACAGTAGATTCCAGCCCATAACATCTTAGAAGCAATAACAATGATTCTTTAGGGAAACAGGACTCTGCCCATACTTCTAATTTACTTCTGCAATCACAAAATGTATCAACATGCCATAAAGAGGCTCATTTGACATTGCTTTCTTCTGAAAATGCGGCTTCATAAAGCAATATATACCATTCAACTGAAATCAGGTTACAATGTTTCTCTTACTGGATGCTGCTTGCATGAGTGGTATGGCTAAGGTATTTGCAGGAGAACATTTCTAGATTACAGAGTCTGATAACTGATATTACTTTTTATAGGGTAAAGTACCAAATCTATATGGTTTCCAAGCTGAATGCAAGACCATGTTACTTTTCTGTTGTTGTTGTTGTTGTTTTTTTCATAGTTTTGTACTCTTTCCTACCCAACCATTATGGCAATCTAATATTTGAGTCATCTCATGAGAGGATATTGTACAAAAAATACAGTAGATTTGATTGCAAAACTGGCAATTTATTTCCATACCGAAAATAGGTTGTATAAAAACTGGCTCGTTTTTAAGTTAAAATTTTGATCTGAGACATTTCAAATTGAATTCCTCTCCCATTTCAACTGTTCATGAATGAACAGAAAAGTATGATTAACTTGGTTTGAAATGAAATCTGAGTTTTGAGAAACATATTGGTCAAGCTCAACACATGTAACAGTGATTTTGTACTGTTGGGTGTGAGAACAGTGGCTGCAACCAAGGGATGGGAAGATCAACAGGAATTACAGAATCAGAAGTATCCTCTACTCATATTTGCAGAAGAGACTCCCTTGAAAGCCTTGCTACATGGAACTAGCTGTTAATCTCACTTGGTGTTGGTCAAATAATTTTGCTCTATATTTGTGTGCAGAGTTCAGGATTCATGCTCTTCAGTATTTAACAGACCATGAGATCCCAAAATACAATAACTGTGTACGGCAAATGTGTACCAAGGAACACATACTGCGGAATACCATTAACTGTGTACAAATTTTGGCTCAGGGAGATTGCATTCCTGATATTATGGGAGCTTTTCTTACCTGAAGCAAAACATTCTAATTTACCATTAAATACAGATACTGGTTTAAACCAGAATCCTAATATACTCTGCAATAGAGCTAATTCAAGGTTTTCAGGGTCTCTATAAGAGACTACTACACACTTCAGCATAGTGAATATTCCAAAAATCAATTTAAACGTTCTTGTAAAAAAAGGATAAAATCTCTGGAAAGATCAGCATTCATTATTCTAAAGAAACAGATAACACAGAGATGTAATTAGCTGCTTTCCAGAGGAAAGTTCCTAAATACATTTCTCAGTTTACCAAATTATCAGTGGAAGGCAACACTGACCCTTTCATACTGTGCAATTGCGGTACTTTCCTATCACTTTACCTGTTGTGGCTGCATCCTATGGAATTCTGGGATTTGTAGTATTGTGATGTATTTAGACTTCTCTTCTAGAGATTTCCTCTAATGCCTCACTAAACTAAAAAACCCAGAATTCCCCAGGATGAAAGCAGTTAAAGTGGTACCAAGCTGACATAATTGCATACACCTAGAAAGGCTGAAGAAGACAATTCTGGTGGCACCCACCATTGTCACATTGGCCCTAGGACTGACCCAGGTCAGATACCATGAGTTTGGTAGCCTTCCCATCTGATCAGTCTCTAGTTATCCTAAAGAGATTATCAGACTGGGGGAAATCAGGCGGGGATGGGATCGGATGTTTTAACTGCTGCTGTTTTAACTCTCTTCTGTTACCCACCCCGATTGCTCATTCAGAGGGGTGGGCTAGAAATAAAACTTATTATTATTATTATTATTATCATCATCATCATCATCATCATCGAAGAAAAAAGCAAACTCCTGGCAAACCTGCGCAATTGTGCTGAAGATTTTCTGATGATGTCACAATTATCCAGGACTTAAACCACGAAGATCCAGGAATGCTCCAGCATCAAACTATTCATGGGATTTCCCCATGAATGGTTTGTTGATTGGGCATTCCTGGATCTTCATGGGTTAAGTCCTGGATAAGAGCGATATGTCTGAAAATCATCAATGTGATCGCACAACTTTGCTCGGAGTATGCCTTTTACTCCAGGCTTCCCCCTCTCCCCTGGTCTGATAATCTCCTAAGACTAGAAAGTTTTATTTCTTTCACACAAGAGGAAAAATACTGAACAACATGAAGACTCCTCCCTCATCCCCAAGATATTTATATACTGCCCAGAGAAATAATACTGTTGGCCAATACGAAATATCATGTAAATACAAATATCCTGCCTCATATTAAAAAAATCACTCCCTCTTCCATGTTATTTTCCTAATGTGAATATAGAAACATGGAATTGTCCCAGTTCCTGCTTCACACAAGACCCTGAAATAGCTTTTCATGTTTCCTCATTTTTTTAAATATCCCAAATGAATCAGTGTTATGGATTTAAAAGAGGCAACTCAAAACAAAAGCCCTAAAGTTTTCAGGAAGAATGGGAAATCCTCCTCCCACAAAAGAAGGTGAATGTACTCCACAGCATAGAAGTAAGTGAAATTTAAGTTTTACCAGAAAGATAAAAATAAATGTGGAACATTCAGTAGAACCAGGTGTGTACATGTGCTTTCTGACAGATGAAGGAAAAGCAGAAAACCTTTATATTTTATTTTGATTGTCTGACTTAGATCCCATCTTTCTCCCACAATGGAACCGAAAGAAAACAGACACTAACAAGGGGATTGGATTTCACTAGGCCAAACTAAACTAGACCCATTGAGTGAATGGTACTTATATAATGTTATATATAATGTTAACAAATCCCATGGGAATCATGGAAGCTCCAGAATGTAGTTGGCCTGAAGCTCCCAACAACCCTAGCAAGTATACGTAACAGCAAGTTGCACTTCAACACCATCTGAACACCAGCCCCGATTTAGCCCATCACCATCAAATTATGACATGTTTATGTTAGCGAAAGGACTGGTTCAGATGTAACAAAAAACAATGGTTTCCCACTCTTTGAAAAAGCCTACCCTCAACTCTTGTATGCTCCCTATTCTTCATTCAGTGGCTGGGATGTGAGATTAGGTACAGTTTGCAGTGTAGACACCATGAGGAATGGTGGCTAGTTAGTTTATAAACCAAAATGGAGAGTTACAAGTTCCTCTTTTTTAGAATGAAAATAGAAGAGGCAGAGTAGTGCATCCTGCCTTTTGGGAGGTACCATTGAGACCTCCCCTGCTCCTTGTTGCCACTGTCAAATATGCTAAAGTGACAGTAACAGCAATTAAAAAAGAAATCTTCAAAAACTGCAACAACATAATTGGAATTTGTAGTTGTAGCAAAAAACAACAACCCATTAAAGCAAATATTCCCAATTTCAAACAAGATGTGCACTCCTTGCATGCTTTGTTTTAAAGTCTGTTTTGTATTGTCACACAGCTGAATTCCAGCAGGGCAACAGGTATGTCATCCCTGGAGGCTTATATAGGCAGTGTGGACAGTCAGCTCCCAGAGGCTGTTCAGCCCATGTTTATCCTATCTTTTCCTCTTTGACAGTGATGGGTTAATATTTTTTTGTGGGGAGAGTCTACTTCAATATAGAGGGCAAGGGGAGAATGGGATCTGAGTTTTAACTTAAAGGATAGAGTCCCCTCTCTCTTTTCTTTTGTAAAGATGCACAAAACCAAAGGGGAACTTTCAGGTTCCCTTCCAGCTGGAGATCCAGAAGGTTGGGGATTGGCTTTCTTCAGCTCCATCTTCACCCATAATGGGGAAACAGGAGGGGAAATGGTACACAGTTCTTTGAACTTTTTTTCTTTTAAAAATGTGCACATCTAATAGAAAATACAAAGAGCCAAAGAAATGTTCTACCTTCTTTTCCATATTTCCAGAACTGCAAAAGGCTTTGGAGGATTTCTACAAATCCTCAAGTCACAAGGATGCTAGACTTCCTAATCTTCTCTCACAAGTCCTTCCTTTGATGATTTCCTGGAAAATGCAGCAGAATCATGTGAATCCATCTGGGTGCCCTGCACATCTGCAATGAACTGGTATCACCAAATGCACCAAACACTAGGAGTAAGGGTCCAACAGCATATACCTATACTAATCTAATCCTTCCCAACCCAAGGGGCACTGAAACTTCTCACAAAACCCTTTCTGAACTCATTGTATGTTGCTGTCCAATGAAGACAAAACATAGAGGACACAAAAGGGATGGGAGTGGGTAAATCACAGAAACCTACTGGTAAGGAACAGATCAACAATTCCTACCACATTAGGTCTACGTCTAAATAGAAAGGAAACTGAAGAATGATGGTTAGCAAAGAAAACATTATTATAGTTTATTTTGGTTTAAGTACTGAAAGTAAGAAGAATTTTCCATGGATCATGAAGATAAAGATATATAGAAGAACTAAAGGGTATTTCTCAATCTACAAGAGAAACTGAGAGCAAAATCTGCTCTTTGTTGTTTACACTCACCACAACCAGAAAGACATCCTGATAGAAATGTCAACAGACAACACTCCTCCTACAGCCACCAGGAAGAAAATAATTCACATTTAGAGAGTAACTCAGGGCCAAAAAGAAACCCCATCTGGACACACAATTAGAGAATCTTCTCTGTTGGAGAGGGCTCCGAAATCACTATTCTAATCCAACTTTGCATATCTTTACTTAATTACTTACCCAAAGAATACTGTAAATTTATCCCTCGATAAATCATAAACCTTATATGTATTTAATCCCACCAGTTCCTTCTTTTTTTCTGTATTTGATAATATCTTTACAAGTCAACAATTTAAAAAAATATCAAAGGCAGTTTAGATTTTTCTTGTGCATCAATTATCTTAGTCACTCAAGATTTTTTTAAAAAAGAAAAGGCTCTAGGATGGATAATTAAACCTAAAATGTTCCTTGAACATACAAAGCAGGGTTTCTACTGTAATCTATACTGTCCATTGCACTGAGCGCACACTTTTTCAAAATCTGAATAAAACAGTTCTATAAAAAAAAATATTTCTATCATCACTAGTGATAACATACCTTACAGCAATGACTAGCATCTCTATTCAGAAAGGGAGGTGGGGGAAGTGATGATTGAAATGTACATTTATACATAACCATTTTGTTTAGAAAGTATATTTTGTTGTTTAAAAGATTAATTCACACCCATGTTTGTCTTTTACCAACTGATATACATAAAAGTTGTATTCTTGTATCTCTTATTTTAATTTTATACATTAGATATTCATAACCAATGTGAAATTTCAGCACCTTGGTGTTAAAATAAATGCAATATGGCTATATTTGGTAAACATTTGCTTAGTTTCTAATATTCAAACTTTTTGCTGGAAAGATTAAGAAAGGTTAAAGCCATTCAAGGTTACTGCAAACATTTACCATCCCCTCCCTCATTCAGTTTCTGATGGTCTGGAGAGATGATTTCTTATTTCAGAAAAAAATTATGGGAAATAACAACAGAACATTATTCATATGAATATATATAGTAGGAACATATACTATATATCACAGTTGTTTCCAGGTGAAAAACCAAAAACAAAACAGAGAACTAAGCATATTTGTATATATTCTCAGCGTGTACACTTTGCTTCACATTTTACAACTTTACCAAATTACTTTTTTATGATTTGTATGTTAAGTATCCCTTATTTCCCTGCTTTAAACCTTATACTCCTTGCCCCCTGCCACTACTCTGTTGCATGCAAAAAAGTTTCATTTCATTTGCAGAGACCCACAGAAACACCCCTTTAGCACAACTTACTTGGGTTTGGATTCTATTTAGCCCTCTGAACCAGAGGATTTGTCCCCGCCGTAGTTCTCTCTCCGCATGGTCAATCTCTTCGACATCTTCATTCATCTCCTCCTCAGGTGCCTCTTCTTTTAATGTGAGCCCTCCTGCTTCCTTTAAAAATTTTAACCTACTTGTTGGGATGGTTGCAATGACCTGAAAAGAATTTTTTAGAACTATCATAATGAAGACTATTTGCAGAGACAACATGAAAAACTTTTTATATTATACAAAGCAAACCACAGGCTTCCTGAAGACCATCTAGGACAATACTGACACCTATAACCATCTGATACAGAATTAATGTTATCACAGGGTCCTTTAGCCTTGGGATGATGAAGAACTCTAAGTATGTAGACTGCCACAAAAAGCCTTAGACCTCAGACAGGCATGATTCCAGCAGATAGAAAACATAGTTCTGGGAATGTTTTTCATATAACTCCCCTTTTCTACTCCAGTTATCTGATCATAAAAACAGTATACAGTGACATGCATTTCCTGGACTAACTAAAAGGAGATATCTGAAAGAAATGCTGGTTTCTGAAGCCCTCCTTCTAGTTGGTGTTCCTAACATAAGTCCTGCTCTCTTCCTTAACTGCACCCACTTGGGCAACAGGAAGGTCTTGCAGAGTATATAGATTTTGAAAATAGAAAATGAATCTTTCAGGGTGAAAGAGCAAGTTTTATTCTTCGTTTCAAGTGGAAAGGGGGAAAGTTTTAACTGAACTTCAACAAAAAAAGAAAATTAAAAATGTAAGAGAAATCTCCTTTTAAGTGTGACTTTCAGAAACATCAGTTCCATGCTGCTTTTGAACTTGGGTTCATTTGCTTTAGTGCTGTGTCTTTATGGTACATGCTCTAATTACAGGAATAATTCATCTCCTTTCCTTGGAACTTATGCCCCTGTCAGCCTTTTCTGGGAGGCATTTGAGGATACAGTTTGAATATATTAGTTAACAGTGGATAATACTTGAAACTGATCTTCAGAAATATTATCTTTGTCTGCAAAGCTGTAAGTTGCAAATATAATAAACTTATATTACCTCTAGTTGTGTATCAATATGCTTGGGAACTTTTGGCCAAAATAAACATAAATATTAACAGATTGAAATTCAGTAAATTAAAATTCAACTTAGTTTTTATTCAACAGATTGAATTTCCATTCAGTCAGGGATTCCTTATTGTACGCTGCATGGCTGCACTGAAAGATGCAACTGGGACAATTTGTCTGAGGTTTCTGCAATATGTAGCATCACCTGTCTTTGTGCCATGAGTTACCACTGATGCCTGCACTGAACCCATTCAGAGATTTATAGAATCACAGAATCATAGAGTTGGAAGGGGCTTCATGGGCCATTAGGCCTAATCCAATCTCCAGCTAGAGCATTCCCAGCAGGTACTGTACACTACATTGTTCACCAGACACCCCTTTCTGCCAATGTGCATTGCATAGGTCATTGCAAAGGGCAAGGGTGACATCTACCAACATCATATTTTTCTCAAGCCTCCAGACCTTCTGATGTATTATGGATTTCAAAAGACAACATGGTGCAACCTTTGAAAAGTATTCAGAAACACCAGCTGACCCAAAAAGCTGTAGCCAGACTGTTGAGTGGGGCTGGTCAGAAAGTGAACATGACTACCTTCTACATATCTCTTTCTGCACACAATTGAAAGTTATGATTACAATTTAAGATGCCACATATAGAATATGTGCTGCCGAAGTGAGCACCTAAGATGCCATATATAGCTTGGATCCAAGTTATCTGAAGAACATGTTTCCATTTAGGCATGTTTGAATTCTAATATCTTAAAGAGGGTGGGAGGAGATTTCTCCATCCTGTCATGATCACAAGTGGGCAGTCAGTGGGGCTTCATCTGGTACATGTATGGTAATGCTCACCTCTCCAAGTATCCTGTACTGGGCTGTACAAACTGAGAAGTATTTATTATCACTGCAGAACCAGGGACCAAAAATATATTCACTAAAGCATCCACATCAGAGTAGATCCAAACAATTTTATCTGTAAAGTACTGGGCAAATTATTCACAATGGGCTGGCAAGTGGTCTCAGTTCTCTGAATTCTTTTTTTTTTTTTTTAATGGTCCAGGTTGTAAAAGACCACTAATCACTTGAAACAGCTCCACTGGATGGCTCTTTGCAGATGCAATGGTGGCAGAGAAGAAGAAGAAAAAAATTATGCTGCATCCAGCCAGGGAATAAGCCTCAAAGAGACTCTAGCCTGTGGTTGGGCAGACTCATTCCAAGCTTTCCAGCAGTATTGATCTAGTCACTGTCTCACTTGCTGCACTGCCACCAGGTCCCTGGAAAACCAGGGAGGTGGTTTGGCTCTACTCTGTGAAAGGTGATGCTCAGAAGCAATTGTTTCCACAACCCTGTACATTTCCCCATTCCAGAGATAAGCAGTTCTCTGACACAATCTCCTGCTGAGGTGACAGAAAAATCCCCAAGAGCTCTTAGAAAACTAATCAGATGACTGAGGATGGCCATCTCTATTGTCCTCCACCACTGTAAAGGTTTCAGATTCCAGTGACTCTTAAGCCATACTAGGTTGTGATCTGGCATTGACAACAGAGCTATAGGAAATTTCTCCACCTCAGATCACCATCATACTGTAGTTGACCATCACAAAAAATGGATGGGACTTCAGCAGTAGCCTTGAAACCATCTGGACTAGTTCAGCAAGGGAGACTGTTGAGCAGCAACAGTTGATACATAATAAGAGTCCCTATTTTGTACCATTTTCAGATACACCTGAACACAGAAGACAGTAGGACAGAGCACCTAATGTACTGGTCATACTGTACTTTCTTAGTGGAAGGACAAAATGGGGTCTCTACGTAAAGTTACATAAACATCTTTAAGGAAGAGTAGAATAGATAAATAGCTAGCTAAATAAATCAAAAACTGTTAAAAGCAACAGTGGAAGTCCTATAATTTCACAGGAATTTCAGGTGTGACCTTCAGGCACATTTTGGACCTACAAAAATTTCAAGTTGATTTGGCTGACTTAGTGCATCTGAACAGAAATGAAAAACATTTCTAATTAATATAAAATAAATGCTGCTTACCTGACCCCATACAAGTTCACCTAATCCAATAAATACACACCACATCCACTGGTCAAGCTGCAAAGGAGAACAGCTAAAAGGTTTTCCACCAAATTGTACAATTACTATCTGCAAAGGACCATAAAACAAACAAACAAACAAACAAAGTTAAAAAAAGAGAGATGAAAAACATGTCAGAGAGATATAGGTTTTCTGTCTTGCTTGTTTTTTCTATCAACATTTTTTTCTGTTTGTGAATGCTATCTTTAACTCTTTTACGATTTGCATGCAAACAGTACACAAAAGACAGTTTAGCAAGGCATGGCTAGATGAAATAGTTTACTTTCATCCCAGCCAAAAAATGTTATGATTAAGTTTCACTGGAAGAAATGGTACATGTTAACCGCAAATGATTTGTGCCAATGCTTTTAATGGGATTTAAAGAAAATTTAGCTAGACTGAGGCCAAGGTGTAAGTATGGATAGTTTGATTTTTATTCTGCAGTAATATGCAAACATCCAATGGAAGGAACTTGGCAGAATAAATGCTACCTATATCCAGCTATCTTTGACTACTAAATATTGGTTACTCTAAACAATACTATTAAACAATACTATACTCTAAACAATACTATTAAAACTAATTTCCTTCCAACATCATTCTTTCAACAATGCTGTTATTAACAGAATAAATTATGGTTCAGCTCAGAGTGTTTATAGCATCTAAACACTTGGTAGATGAAGAAGATACAGGAATGCACTGAAGATGGAGCAGAAAGAGATCAAGCATGGAAGTGCAGAAAAGGTGCAGAATGATTCAAGAAATGTTTTGCTGAAAGAAGACATTTTCAGAAATATCTTGATATGGCTAATAAGCATAGGGAATGTTCCAGATACAGGGAGTAGAATGGCAAAAGAATATAAAAATGAATCAGTGAAAAAAAGAGAAAAGGGGATGGGATTTGGGGAACCTTGCAACTATTTTTTTTCTTCAGAGAACAGAGAAGGCAATAGCAGTAGATAACAGAAGAGAGAGTAATGAGCAGAGAACTGGAGACAGGCTTAAAAATATGGTCAAAAGAAAGATTTAGAGACAGAGTATATTATATTACAGTATTTAATTTATATCCCACCTTCCCCTGATATGAATATTTGAAGGGCTGTCATATTGAGGAGGGAGCAAGCTTGTTTTCTGCTGCTCCAGAGACTAGGACGTGGAACAATGGATATAAATTGCAGGAATAGAGATTCCACCTCAACATTAGGAAGAACTTCCTGACAGTAAGGGCTGTTCAATGGTGGAACACACTCCCTCGGAGGGAGGTGGAGGCTCCTTCCTTGGAGGTCTTTAAGCAGAGGGTGGATGGCCATCTATTGGGGATGCTTTGATGGAGAGTTCCTGCATGGCAGGGGGTTGGGCTGGATGGCCCTTGTGGTCTCTTCCAACTCTATGATTCTATGAGACTCAAGGCAGCTAAACTAAGCTAAGCATGGCATAATCACAGTAATAATGCAGCTTAATATCATCCACTGGTTTATTATGATTATGCTTCCAAGAAAAAAATGTATGTGTGTATATACAAACACAAACACACGTGCATCCTATATACAAAAAAGCCCTCTCACAAGAATATAAAAACTAAGCTATATCATGTGGCCCTAGATGTGAATTTGTAAGATCCTTGACAGGAATATCAAAAGCCTTCTGCAAGAACATCTGCTTGCTTCCCTAGCAACTTTCTGGATAATCAGAAAGCAGGAGTGAGGGAAAGAGAAGAGAATTGAGGAAAGACAGGGAGATTAAGGGGGGGGGGGAATCAGAAAGATGGTGAAATAGGAGGTTGCCTACTTTTGGGTTTGACCTCATCTGCTTTAGCCCCATCCACCACTAGAATTTATTTTCTAAAATTTTACTTTATTTATTTATTACTTGACAAGAGACCTAAGGAAGTTTCCAACAAAGTTAAACACCAGACACACTCAAAGAAACACTTCTTGAGCAAACATAATTCGCTACAGCAAAAAAAACCAACAAAACAAAAACGAAAAACCCACAACACATTCCCACCCTGCAGTAAGGCACAAAGCATGGTTGCAGCAATCCCCTTTTTTGGGACAGGTACCAGGTAACAGAGTTCCAAATTTCAATAGATGCAGGGATATAACACACAAACACAAATTTAGACATAGACATAGACATACAGGCTACGTATGTCAATATTTGACTAGTGAGGACAAATAATTTGCACTGTTTTCTCCTAACTGTGGAAAAGACCAACATTTTTACACAGTACTTCGCCAGCATTTACGGATCCCAAATTGGTTCAATAAATTATTCCATGCAGCAATAAATGTAATTATTTTTTTAAGCTGGAGAATTTTGGTGTTGCATACGAAAAAAACTCAAAATTTCTAGACAGCTTTATGTGTTTTCTTTGCAAGACTGCTGCTTTACACACAAAAACACAGCAATTTTGCACAACAATATATATTGTACAGATAATAGGAATCTTGCCAAACAAAACCATGTGGCTTTTTATTGGGGGGGGGTATAGATTGCCGCAATATTTTTATGTAAATTTTTTTTTTTGTGCAGGAGTGTTGGGTTTTTTTGCATAAAATTGCATTCTTTTTACATATTCATCAGTCTGGAAACAGAGGTTTTTGCACAAACCTTCACAATTCGCAAGCAAAAAACCAAAACCACATGTTTAGTTCTACATGGAATAATTCCTCAGAACACTTTTAGAACAGACTCATAGATTCATAGACTTGGAAGAACCCCAAAGGCCATCCAGTCCAACTCCCTGCCATGCAGGAACATACAATCAAAGCACCCCCGACAGATGGCCATCCAGCCTCTGTTTACAAACCTCCAAAGAAGGTTAAAATGTTAGAAACCTCACCAGTCTCTGAGGGAATGTGTTCCACTGTCGAACAGCATTTACTGTCAGGAAGTTCTTTGAGATGTACAATTACTAGGTGAAATTGTACAGAATTCTTCCTAACTGGTTTCCCCAAGTGTTTCATTTAGGACATGAATAATGGTAAACATTATTTCCAATGTTAATAAAGGCAATAGAATTGGAGGAAGGACACAGAACTGTATATCCCAAGAGGATCCCCTGCTGCTCCTATTTACTGGTTGGGAGCAGAGGGAGGGGAGAGGCAATTCAGACAATTAAGCAGCAGATGCTCTCAACTCAGAAGGGAAAAAACTCTAGTGTGCTTGAAGATGGAATGAACCTTTCTTTAAGCTCAGGACAGTCATATTTTCATTGTCTGAATCAATTCCCCCTTCCTCCCCTTTCCACTGGTAAGCAGCACTGTAGCTGCAGCCCTTCCTGGGGCTTGACAGCTGTAGGGGAGGAGGGTTTGGATGAGGAGCAAAGAGCAAGTGACCAGCTCTCTGTGTCTCATCCAGAAAGAGACCTGGGTGCATGTAAACCATACTTATGCATGCATGTATCATGTTGCCTTGACAAACCATAAATCCCCCCCCCCAAAAAAATCAAGAACTCATACATTAAACAATTAAGATCAATTACGAAAACAAGTGATGTGTACTAGCCTGCTAGTGTTACAACTTCACATTTATGACTATAACACTAGTGTTACAATTTCATATTTAGGACTAGTCCACTAGTGTTACAGCTACATATTTAGGAACCCTAAATTACTTGAGATGACTTTGATAGATTTAGTCAATATGCTCTGCAATTGCTTGTTAGATTTTATTTAGATACACAGTAATTTTAAAATAACTTTATCAACAGGTCAATTTTCCCTCTCTCACAATTTAGCTTCAAGAAACCAGATTTATATCCTTTGTACACACTAGATTAAGCCACACTAGATTAAGCTACATACCTATTATCTCATGTAATCTAAGATATGCCTTTTCAGCAATACTGCCTTAGCTATCAAAAGAGAGCAAAGTATCTAAGATTGGCTATTCAATTTCAAGTTTATGATCTTTGCAAAAGATTGTGAAGAAACATTTTCTTTATCAAACCAAGTCTGGCATCATGAGATTTATTGTAACCAATGTTCCTTATTAATATATTTTTGAACTGTACTATCTGAAAAATAACTAGATATGTTTTAAAACTATTAGATGTCCTTTAAAACTATTAGTTTCAAAATAATATATTACAATCTAGCATTTTTGCTTTATCTCATCTTCCTTCACATAATCTGACTCGTGGATTGTAGAAGAAAGAGCAAAGCTAGCAAATGAAACTATCGCTAAATAACAAACACTTAAAAGAAATACCAGATGAAGCCTCAAAAGAGAAAGCAATAAATAGATTGGAGGATAAAAAGAAAGAAGAATTAAAGTGAAAAAAACAGAAAACAGACAGCAGGAAAAGAAATATCAGAGCATTTGTTTAAACTGTCAATAAATATAATTTATTTAAATCTTGCATATATAACAAAACCTTTGGTTTTTCAAATAATAGCAGGTTAGCATGGAGGATTGTGGAGAAACCTTACAGTGGAATGCACAAATAACATTTAGATGCGTCAACACTGTATATTGATTACCTGAACAGCAAATGTACCCAGTACAATAGTGCAAAATATGGGGTTTCTAAAGATGCCATCAAAAACATTCCTTTCACCATGGATTTTCCGTGCGTTGATTTCATTAAACAGCTGCATCATAACAAAGGTATTGAAGATGATGGTGTAGTGTTCAGAAGGCGGAGAGTGGAGGGGTGCATTCCTACCACTGTCAATTTTGAACATTTTTTCACCTGATTGCAAGAAGGAAACAGAAAAGAAATAAAATCTTAAAACACCTGATTCAAATTACATTTCAATTCACATGTCCACAATTCAATTTAGGTTGTTTGTCAAATTGTTTTTGTGTGCCTTGTAATCATTTTATTTATGCAGCTTTGAGATGAACCTGTTATTTTTTTCAGAGAGACTTTACCATTGCCTTCCTTGAGACTAAGAGAGAGTGGCTTTTCCAAGTGGGAAATTCAAACCCTGGTCTCCCAGAGTCCTAGTCCAATATGAAAACCACTCCACCACTCCAGAGTGTTAATGCTCTGTCAGATCATAGTCACAACCACAACCATAACAGCAAGACTAATCCACAGCAAGCTGCCAACTATGCAACTATGTCGAAATCTAGGTTTCCCAAGACTGCAATGCCTGTTTCACACACAAGATCAGTTGGACATTCTGAACTCATGGGTCTCAGGACATGAATGAAACAATGGTATTGAAAGGGGGGGGGGGGAAAGCTTGGTAGGTACACTAGGGAACATCAAGGAACAAGCTAAGTTTATATTGTGAGCTCAAAATGAAATGTGAGGAAATCAAATTGCTACATATTAATATAAAAAGGTTTGCAGATTTATTCATTTATTTATTCATTGAAATATTTATATTTTCAGCAAGTGTTGAAATGAATTTGAGGGAAGTGGAAAGGAACCAAGGAATATTGAGTTCAGGAGGATTCAGGCATTCATCTAAATGGAGAAAAAGATTAGAACTTGACAAGTGCACAAAGAGAAATCAGGTATAGAAGGGCATTTGAAAGTAATGTAAGACATTTTTTTGGCAATGTGATAAGTCTCCAAGCCAAGCAGAGGAAGCTGTAATGGCTAGTTCCACACAGCATGAATGATACAGGGATCATATTTGAATCCTGGTGGCATGTAGAGAATCAGTAGAATAAAATTATCAGTGAATTCAGATATTATGTAAAAGCAGAGTAAAGCTATATTGTGGTCAGAGTTTCAAAGAGTATAAAAATACTTTCAGTAAACATATAACTAACAAGACAAGGAGATTAATGGAATAAATTTCTCCACAGAATAATTCTGGATGAACATATCAAGACCAAAATTAATCTTTTACTGGAGATACATAATCATGCCTCACATCCAATCAAAACATTGAGCATAATTTTAGATGGGAAAAGAAATCAGGGAAAAGGGAACAAGTTGTAATATGAATGACCTCAACTGCCCTCACATTCACTAGGTAAATGCATGTTCAAGTTCTGGCAAAGAGGCAAACATTCTTACTGCAATACATGAATTATTTCTTGAAGCAGTTGGCAATGAGATTAACCAGGAAGAAGGCAACTAGTTTTAAACTTGAGCAAAGCTCAAAAATCTGATTAAGCTCTACACGAGGTTTAAAAAATGATAAGAGTGAGAGAAGAGTTAACAGAAAATAGAAGGGGAATGAGAGAAAAGATCAATTTTCTCTCTAGGATGTTTAAATTGTTTTAAACCATAATAATGAAAATTTAGAATTTATATCATAGATTAGGACTGTTCAAGATGACATCACTGTGGCTAATGGGCAAACTCAAAGAAACTATAAAAATACAAGCAATCTTCCTTTAAAAAAATAAAATAGAAGTCTTGTCCAAATGAGGAGACCAAAAAAGAAAAAGAAAGAAAGAAAGAAAGAAAGAAAGAAAGAAAGAAGTGAAACCCCCCAAGGATGCTCATGGCCCATATTAGTCAATGGGTGTGCAATGGGTGAGCACCTGTGTCAGCATGTCTATGGGTGCATGCCACCAGTGGATAATATGGGCCATGTTGAGCCATGGTGATATGGTCTAATATGTGGATCCTTTGCCCACCAATGCGGTTGGCCCACTGTTTAACAGAACAATTAAAACAAATAACCTAACAAAAAATAACATACAGATAATAAATCCACACAAAAAGCAAGTCAAACCAATAGCATGGTGATGCTATAAAGCCCTTTATGGCATGGGTACAACTGTTATTCTTTTCTGCTATTGCTCCCAGGCTGTGGAACGACCTGCCGGATGAGATGTGTCTTATTACAACCTTGGCTTTAAAAAAGTGACCAAGACGCATCTCTTCCGGCAGGCCTTCCCGGATACTAATTAAACTCCCACCATCTGATGACCCCTCCCCCCTGTCCCCTATCTGGCAGCCTATATGGGAATTTGAAAGATCATGTATTTTAGATCTTGATTGTTTTAACCATGATTAGTTTAATACTGTTTTAAGGGGAGGGAGGTGGGTATGTTGGAGGATTTTAACTGCATATGTTTTTAACATGTTGTACCCCGCCCCGATTGCTCATTCAGAGGGGCGGGTAAGAAATATCATTATTATTATTATTAATTATTATTATTATTGAGTAAGGCACCATAGTGGGTTTGTAAGACATAGACATAGAGTAGGCTTTCTGGAGAGGGTTACTGTTTATAAAAGGGATCCTGAATACTTCCAGCATTCTACACTACAAAGGGCTTACCCACACAGTCTATATCTCAAAGTGAGACAGTGGGTGGCAGTTGATGAAGTGGTGCCAATCTAAGGGACAGCAGTTATGGGGGAGGGGGGGAGTTCATGCTTTCCAGCTTCAAGCAGTAAAAGATCTTGCACTGCTGTCATCCAAAGAAGAACGTTCTGAACTGGGACTATGTGTGGTAAACTCTCTCACTCTCAGTCCACCCACACTTTTCACTACACTATGGCACAAGGACATACCCTGCATATTTTCAGCTATGAAGCCACTCCCCTAATTCCCTGAAAATGGTATTTCTCCCATAAACTGCTTTTTCTTTGCCACTGTTAGCAGCCATGATGAGAAACGACAGCTTCAGGATTCAGAAGAAAAGAATCTCAAGCTTCTGCTGCAGGTTTATTTCCTAATCCAGATTGTCCTGCCTGGCTACTGTTTTTAAATAAAAATGAATCAGAATCATGGTATTCAAAGATGCATGTAGCATTCCCTTGTAGGCTGAAACTACTACTACTACCAGAAGATGTGAAATAAATTTGCAGAAGATATATATAAGTCAAGAGAAAGAACTTCTTCATACAGTCACATATTTTATGGACTTTACTGCTATAGGATATGGGGGGGGGGGGGCAGTGGGCCTCAGGATTAGACACATTCTTTCTGGATAGGTTTAGGAGCAACTATTCCCTGTGATGACACTCTCTCTTTTTGCATCTTCAAGGAAGATGACTGGATTCCAGTTTCTGAGCAGAAACATAAGAAGTAAGCTATTGCCTTTAGATCATGCTTATTTGATGAAGCCTTGTCTAAACACTGAGACAATATTCAACCAAATTGGCATATGGCAATATGCAAAGACTTTGTAATGCAGGGATAAGAACTGGAGCTCCCAGCATTCTTTTCCTTTCTTCTCTTATCTCATATGACTAAAAGTATCTTTTCAAACAGCTTATTTAATTGTTTTCAAAAATGAAAAGAGAATTTAAGAAAATGTAATAACAGTATAGTCAGTACTACAAATCAGTTTACAACTTGTGAGGTCAATTATATTTTCTTCCCTTGCACTCAGGTAACTGGTGAACCATTTATAAATAGAACAGAAGAAATTTCATCCATCACTCATTTCTAATTGTTTAAATAACAGCCTCTCATATGTCATCATGAAACTACAGCTTTTATAGCACAGAGAGAGATACTAAGAAGAAGTGATATGGGTTTTCTGAACATTTTTTCCAGTGCCCTAAATAATGTTATCTGATAGAGCTTTTTTATTATTCAAAGATATTCAAAGCTGTGGAAATTATTCTATTGTAATGTTATAATAATGTAAAGGAAACAACATCTAGTCCCTTTCTGTTTAATAAAAGCGATTAAAATGAAACAACACTATTTTAAAAACACATACCTGAAGAAATACATCTGACAAATTTTATATCTACAGTTTAACTTTCTTTTGTTAGGTCTGTTGTACCATCAGCTTCACTCTCTCACTCTCTGGGCTACATATCGATTCCATTTCAAGTTCAGAAAGATTTGATTCAGTATAGCTAGCTGAATGTTTGATTTCACTGAAGGATGGATGTGAGTCAACCCAGGCAACTTGTCACATTTTGCTTAAACTACCTGTACTTGTGACTGATTCAGATGCAACAGATTTTTTTTCAAACAGAAACAAGCTTAGCAGAGCATTGATTTGTTAACCTATTCCTCTAAACATTAGGGTTGTCAGTGCTGGAATAACTAGATTATATTTTATATGTAGCTCATCTAACATGATTGATTGCAGTATACCAGCCAAGACAACTATAGATACAAATAGATGATATATGTATATTTCATATATGAAGTGTTACAGGCATGGAGTGGGGTTAATAAAGAGCTTTGAATAAAGGCTCTAAAAGTTTTTTAAAAGTTTATATTATATAAGATAAAAATGCCCTTAGCATGTGTGTGTTTGTGTGCATATGTGCTTTGTAGAAAACATTCCATGGAAAAGGTTCTCTGATTAGAAGTGTTGTGATGTGTCATCAACCTGGGACAGTAAATGCTAGAGAACTGTTATCAAAGTGGAAAAAGAAAGAAGTTCTAGATTAGGGTCAGGTTAGGACCAAGTGATATTTCCAGTCCAGTATAATTCTTTGTTTTCAGCAGTGTTTACGTCTCACAACTTACCTAAAGAACACATTGGTCCTCATTCATGGTTCAAAAATGGCATGCTATGCACATGTGAAATGTTTTTTCTCAGGAATACAGTTGTATGACAGAACATTATTAGATTTTACAAGCTACCAATATATGGTTTTAAGTGTTGGGCAGAAAAAAAAAATAATTGAGCTTACCAACAAAGAGAAGAGTAAAAATAAGAGTGAGCTGGTAGACCGCATGGCCCAGAATGTTTTTCATCATGGTGCGTGAGATAAGAGGCTTGTTTCTACCATATGGCTTCCTTAGTAAGAGGGATTCTGTGGGAGGTTCCGTAGCCAGAGCAAGAGAGGCAAAGGTGTCCATAATCAAATTGACCCACAGCATTTGTACGGCCTTTAAAGGTGAGTCCTGAAGAGAGAAATTACACAAAAGAAAATATAACTCCATACCATACTTGTTTGTTATTCTTAAAGATTCATGTAAAATCTTTCCTTGTATACATGTTTTACAATTCTCATTTATTTTATATAGCCTCACATAGGCCTTGTGAGGTTAGATTAGAATGAGAATAAGTCAACGTTAATAACCAGCAGATATCTGAATCTGCACCTCAAGCATCAAAAACCAATTAGAGACATAAACCTTATCACACAACTGTAAGAAAATGAGAGGTGATTAAACGTTTCACTCTGATAACACATACAAATGCAATAAACTCACCACCGGCAACTGTAACAGTGAGAGAAACTGGAAAGGCCTAAAGTAACTACTATTGAATAACAGAGATAGGAGTCTTTCTAGGAGCACTAGAACAGTAATTTTATTTTAGAAATGAACAGAGTTTCAAGATATCCACTCTGCTTTCTAAACTGTTAAGAGATTTGTGGGGGTGTTATGGTATCCATTTTCAATACTACACAAAGAACCACTAGAAGGAGCTATTTGCTCACTGAATCTAATACAGGTAAATGGTGCCTCAAAACAGACCATTTAAAACCATCTAATTAACATCTCAAGAAATAAAATATATTATGATCAAATGTGTTTTATGAAATGGTGTTGTGGATGATGGTAATTTCTTAGTATCCTTTCTCAGTGAGAGCTATAATGACTTATGAGTATATTGGTATAAACCATAGTGAGGAATTTGTTTATATTTTATTTTTGATATTAACTGGAATGACTGATTCATTTTTTAAAAAATCATAACCAGAATTGTGCTGGTATTTTTTTTAAAAAAAATCTTACAATCAGCTACTGTGTTATAGGATGGTAATCACAGAGTCCAACAGTAATTATATTCACCATTCAGAGACTGCTGAGGCTCAAGGACAATCTATTGGCAATGTCCAGCTTGCTGTATTGGTGATATGGCAATCACTCCTGCTATGAAACTGGGCTCACTAAAATGACATCTGTTGCAATCTACTTTTGTCCTGCTTGCCAGGCACAAAATGCTTTAGAAGTTGCACTGATGAACGTTAACTTCTTGTTCTTCCATATTTCAACAGATTTGTAAGATTTAGCTGAGCACCTTGTGACAACTTGTCATGATCATCAAAAGCTGTATTCATATTAACTGTGCTAACCAAAAGATTCTGAGCACCTACACATTGCCTTCTTAGCAGCTGTACAGAGGCACAAGTAATTCTTTAGCTTGCAAGATATGCTTCAAGGAAATACCAGAAACATGTATCAAACACTACATAATTTATGAAATCATAAATGAGGTGTTATGGTTTCCTGTGATGCCTCTTTGTCCTTAAAGACAAAGGCTTCCATCCTGTATGTCAGTTATGATGTCAGAAGTTAGACCTTGGCTGCATATTGTTTGCTATTTACATTTATGATCATGGTACCATTGCTATGGTTATAAATGGTTATAAATGCCCCATAAATTCACTTTAAAACCTATTCAGCCATTCCAAGCAATGGTCATGTGGCACTGGTGAGCAGGCCATTGCAGGGTGACATGACCAACCCCATCCCACCAATGAGCAATAGTTCAAGAAGCAAATGCTTCTCAGAGGGCTGGATATATCATTCTAAAGTACCTCACTTGCCAGTGCTGCAGAACTGTTTCACTTGTTATAGCTGTCGGGCTTTTAAGATTCTGGGATTGGATCAGAAGATGGGAGTGTAACTATGTCATGGCTATGTCTCTGATGCAAGATCTTGGCCAAACAGTTAAAAATGGAAACTGCAATCTGGAGAGGAAGCTGGAAATTGCTTGGAGCTGACAACCATAAGATAACGCTTAACTGCTCCCTTTCCCAAGTCTAACAAAGAAATCACCTGGGAAGATGAAAGGGAAGGGAATTTATATTTGAAGTTACCAAACTAGTATTTTGCCAAATAGTAAGAAATGATTGCCTATTTGTTCCAGAGTTCTGATCTCTTTCCTAAATGTGTATTTGTAGATTTTTTTTAAAAAAAAATGTTCTGTTGTGCAAGTGTCAGTAAAAATTATGGCATGTAATGAAAAGCAAGTTCCCTACCTTGATCCATCCTCTAAATTACACAGGTATAATTGGAAGCCATCACTTTTAACAGCAGCATGTTCTCACTGTTTCACAATGCCAATCACTCTATGTTGCTAAGGTGCCTCTAATAATTATCTATCATCTACTGTGCTGCACAGTTCAGTCAAGTGTAAAAGCTCATTCTAAGCTCCAGCCTAAGCATTAAACACAAATTACTTTTGGCACTTGATGGAATGAAATTTCCACTGCGGCTCTTTCTCATTTCTGATCATTCTTTGGAATCTAAAGAATATGTACATTTGAATGTGGGTTTAGACTCTTTTAAAGAGGTGAATCTGTTTCCTACATTACACAAGGACAGGAGGGGGTTCAAATTATGGGGCTTTTTAGACATTTCCTCCACCACATTTTAGATAGCAGAAAAATATTTTGGACTTGGTAGCAATTGCATAGAAATTCCAATTAAATTTATGTATCTCTCAAGGAAGTGTGCAGATGATGTTATAAACTAAAAAGCAACACTTAGTTTACAAGCTAATCATGGAAGGTATTAGCACAGATGTCTACTATATACTTGGTACAATAAAAATAAAAATGGGGCAGGCCATGCATATTTTACACAAGGCCAAGAACAGGTTTGGGCCACAACTGCATTTTTTTTTTTTTGCCCCCCATACCCCAGCTGGATTGGTAAGCCATCTCAAGACTGACTGGTATATGTGAGGCAGGTCTATGTAAAACCTGCCTTGGGAGAGGATGGTTTCTTATGAGAGTTTTAAGCTCCCACAAGAATAAAGATCTTATACTTGTGCCCAGAGAGCTGAATTCAGGAAGAGCAAGCACCAGCCACACATGTAATGCTCTCACCCAGATTTAAAAAACAAACAGGATTTAGGGCTACTCCGCTCCAAAGACAAAAACATATGCAAAAGTTGGATCCCAAGTCCCATTTAGATTTTATGTAAAAATATACTATAAACTTTGCTTGAGAATGCATAAAGATAAATAATAAAACACTGGCAAGACACCACAGCTTATCACATAATATCTTCCCAAATGTATTTCATGATCATTATGAAAATCATATGTATTTAAAGATTTTTTTTCTTTAGCCAAAAATAATGGATGGCAGCAAACACCAAAGTTGCAAAGTCACCAAATAAAACACAATATATTATTCAGATAAATATTATTCAATATAAACTTTATCACAGTAATTTTGTTTCATTATGTTACTAGATAGTGACTTTCAGTTTTCAAGTAGAGTGGACCCTTCCCACCCATGGGAGTTTGATCCAACCCTCCTGTGGATGAGGAAAATACTGTACCCCATAAGATGCACCATGGATGTGTCTGCATCAGCACATGCTTCTATTGAATAATATGGGGTGTGGCAATCCATGGGTGGTTGAATCCATGGATCACTAGCCTGCCAATATGGCTGACTCAATGTGATCAGTGAAAGAATGACATAAAATAAATGTGTGCAATAAAAGTATACAATTATTCAACAGTTTACTACAAGCAAGTGCATTTGTACTCTAATTCTTTTAATGGATAGTTGGATGTTTTTCTATAATAATGATGCCCTTCAAGTTTTAGAAGCACAATTTATGCATGCTGACTGCCCAGTCATATACACAGAGAACACCTGAATATAAAGGAAGGGATAAAGGAAAACCTAGCAAAGGACTCTTTTTTCCCCTTTCCTCAAAACTTGCTAGTTTTTAAAATACAGTATTGCAGGGGAAACCTGCTCCTTTCAGGGTTCAAAAATGGGAAAATTAGTAAACTGAAGATAACAGTTTATTTAACATCTTACAAGCTCAGATGCTACTATTAAAAACGAGTATTCTAAGGATGAGGCAAAAATACACCTTATCATTTCTATCCAGCAACAGCATACAACACAGGTTAGCAATTAAAGGAATACAATAGATATATTTTGGCCAATCATTAAACAGCAATTATTAAGCCATAGTTGATAATTACCAATCAAGCACCGAGTGAAAACTATTCATGTTGAACCTTTCCTCGTACTGTACCTTTCCAATAGCTATTGTTTTATTAAAAAGTGCCAGATACTTGATGGTAGGTTCAGAATGCTAATTTAAAATGATAGATCCAGGAGTTTCAGCATAATATTATGCTATTGTGTTGCCCAGAATTCCATGCACCTATCTGCCAGGTCTCTCTGTGCATTGGAAAAATGATGTGAACTAGCCCTGGGAACAACTTTTTCCCCATCTCTAATTCTGTTTTCCCATCTCTGCTTATATTTAGCTGCAGTGTCAACAGCAATAGCTTGAGTTTTCAGTGCTCAGAGGAACTAAGGCCCATGAAGAAATAAATAGTTATAACCTTTGAACACCTTGAAAAATTTAAAGCAGTAATTTGGGAGGAGTTTTACCTTCATGGCTTCTAAAAGAGACAGCCTCAGGTTTCACTTGGCCATATCATGATGACAAGGTAAACTTATTCTTTACAGTATACCTAATGACTTATTCATGACTTTGCTCAATGAGGTTGAATTTACCTGGTGCACTAGAGTGCAAAGCATGTACTATGTTCATGCTTCTATATTTAAAGCATTGTCATTTACATGTGTATACTACATTTTGAAACCTATGTTAGCATATTTGTCTTTTTAAAATGGGGCAAGTAATTACCATATATACTCAACTATATGTCGACCTCATGTATAAGTTGAGGGCAAGTTCTGAGGCCAATATTGTGGATTTTGATATGATGAGTGGATAAGTCAAGGGTACTCTCTGTCCCTGTCTCAGTACCTCATTAAAGATCTCTGGCTACGAAACAAAATAAGTGCGGGTGAGGGCTCAGACAGGGAGGCAAATATTCACTCTCTCTCTCCCTCTGCCCTTGCCTCACTAGCTGTTTAAAGATCACTAGCTACAAAGAAAAGTCGGCACAATATATATATTTCCTCATATATAAATTGACCCAGGATTTTGGAGTCCATTTGGGGGCATAAATTTCTCAACTTATAGTTCAGCATATAGGTACAATTTGTAAGTGAAAACAAATAATGCATTTAAAATGAGAAGTGTTTTGAGGCATATGGAGGCATATTGTTCCTTTTATATTTTGATCCACCATGGTCCAATTAGTCAAGAAATGCAGTGATTACCTACATAGTTGACATACCAATTGACATGTTCATCGTTTTTGTTTAAGTCAGGCTCAGATTAAGGTATATATAGTCTGAATGGGATACATATATTAGACAGAATCAATAGGAGCTTTGCCACTGGAGAAAATATACCCTCATTTGATATAGATTTCCTGCTGGAGGTGGGACTTTCATCGATGTAGATCACACATTTACTCACTTAGCCTTACCTGGGTAATGCAAGCCCCTGTGAAAGCAACAATCACAGCCACCACATTTACTGTGAGCTGGAACTGCAGGAACTTGGAGATGCTGTCATAGACATTACGCCCCCACATTACAGCTTTCACAATACTACTGAAATTGTCATCTGTCAGGATAATATCTGAGGCTTCCTTTGCCACATCTGTTCCTGCAATACCCTGAAAAATGTAGAAGAAATGATAGGAATAATTTACTAGAATGAGCAGTAATGATTTGGTGAGCAATATTACTTCCAAAACAATTTAAAATAGCTGTCATAAATAAAAGAATTTCAGGATCCAAAGAAACATGATTCTTGCTTAGAAGTAATCTTTTGATTACTTTTCCTCAACAACATTTCACTAGGATGGATGGGAGACTGATTTGGAAATTGCTTAAATCCACTGAGATATCAAAATATTGGTTTGATTTCATAGTTTTTACATTAGTGATACATGGTGAGTGTGCAATTATTTATTTAAAACAGATGAAGCATTTACTATCTAATTCCATTTTTCTAGTATAGCCTATATGGCCCAAAACAGATGGGCAGGAAAGAGTGGCTTCTGGCTGCTTTGGGGGCAGGGCATGCAGACAATGCACACCCCGAGAATGGCTGGAAGATATGCAGACAGCGCGTCTAGCCAGGAAAAGCCATCTGCAAAAGGAGTGGGGAAAGTCTGTTCTTTGCCAGCATCCTGTTCTGCACTGTGGCTGTTGCCTGGATTGGGCCAGGCCCATGTGGTCCCCACAGTCCTGTGCCAAACAGGGCAAGAGTGGCCTCTGGCCACTCCTTTCACCCACTCTGCATGACCCCTATGTTTATTACAGTGTTTGAAAAAGTAACTGTTGGACTACAACTCCCCAAATCCCTGAGCCAGCATCAGTGGGGCAGGCTGGTTGAGGGATTCTGGGAAGTGTGGTCCACAAAAGTAACTTTTCAAATCTTTAATCTGTTGCCATGGAGAACATGACATCTTAACAGGAAAAGTTGCATCAGACCAGCAGAAAACTGGAGAAATAATATCATTACATTATCATTACCTGGAATTTGGGAATTTTTCTGCTTCTCTCTCAAATGAGCTAATTTCACCCCCATCCACACTATTACAACAGATGCATCGCTAATAAGAGAAATGGTCTAAGATATACCATTGCAAAGCCAACATCAGCTTTCTTAAGTGCTGGTCCATCATTCGTTCCATCACCGGTCACTGCTACCACCTGCCTCTGCTCCACCTGAGTGCTGTCAATAATACCTGCAAAATACAGCAATGTATTTTAAGAAACTATAGAACATGCCTTGAAGGAAAAAAGTCACAATTTGATGCTGTTACTCGATCATTTACATAGACAAAGACATCTTTGTAGATGGCATTTTTAAAAATGGTCCTTAAAATTATGTACACCTGTGGTCTAACCTATCAGGCTATAACACAGAGTTGTTTTATGCAACTTGCTTCCCATTTATTCACAGTACCTTTTACACTTGCACTCACATCCAAATACAGTGCCCTGTTTTTTCTCGTTACTCTCTTATCGAGCTTTGTCACCTTCTTTCATTTATGCCTTCTATAACCACATCCCTTACAGTATGTAAGAAAACACCACTGAAACTAAATATTCACCTTAATTCTAAAAGCAAAAGAAAACACAGGCTGCTTTGGAAAGCTGATTGGATTTGCCATGTTCACTACTTGTAATGCATCTATTGTGATTTCTGTTCTCTTTCATGCACTCTTTCCTTGTTTCTTTCGAAGAAATTTTCTTGCCATTCTTTTGAGGTCAGTATACTGAGAAATGGCCAGCAGAGGGCATCAAAGTGTCAGTGAGGTTAGGGTAGGAGGCTTCTATGGAGAAGCGCATATAGCGTTTGCCAAACACAATTTCTTTTAAAAGCACATAAACACCTAAATGTTTGCTTCAATAATTTAAATTGCAATGTTTCTCAAGACCAACGTTTATATACATGAAAGATGGTTGAAGGACAAAGCAGCTTTTTTGGTGCTTTCTTTAGAAAAACAAAGTTCTGTTTTTATAGGCTTTCTAACACAAGAATTAACCGACTCTGGGGAACCCATTCCAGTCTAATTTCGTAACATGCAATGTTACACTCTTGTTAAGAGAATTAATCAACAGCAGTAGGAATATTAGAGCTTAAGGCTATGTGTTGATTAGGAACAACACAAGCATGTGAGAAAGGTTGTTCACATCCAAGGTCCTTGACTGAGGCTGTAACTTTTTGGAAGATCTACAAATATCCAAAGGATTCAGATAATAAGAAGTTTCACTAAACCTAACTGCTGTTTATATGACAATATTTATAACCAAAGCTAGACTGAAGACAATACGCTTATCCAGATTTCTTGGGATCCTAATTGTGTTCAGACAGACTGTAAATAATCTAAAATCAAAAAGAAAATATAAAGCAAAATGTTTTGGACTAGGTGCCATTTTCTGTATTTAGTAAATTCAGAGTGGTAAACAGCCCCCCCCCCTCATATTTTCTAACTATTTACTGGCTCCACCACCATTTTCTGACTCTTTCTGGCTAAATGAAGGAGTCCTTGTACTTACCAAAATAAATGTTGTACTAGATTTGAAAAGTTCCCTCCCTGTGGCAAATTGTATTATGATTAAACACTCAATATACCATATATAAAAAGGGGTGTGGGGGGGATTCCTTTATTTGACCAAAAGCACTTCTTAGGCATCAAAGATGAGAGCCTGATTTGTCCTTCAAACAGTAGTTATGCACACACTTGGTCTAGAGAAGTTAATGTTTCAAATAATTTTGTATAACTCTCAAAGGACTTCAGAAATACAAAATCTAAAATATGCTCCCAAGGAAAGTACAAAAAGAAATCTTCTTCCACTACACTGGCTAATTGACTCCCTGCTCTGTGTCCTCACTGCAGCTCTCACTATAGTTATATAAGACATTCCGGCTGTTTTATTTCTGTCAAAATAATATAGTAAGGGCACATATCAGGAGTTCTGGTTTAGATTCAAGTGGTTACAAGACACTAAGATGCTTAACTGCAAAAATGAAGGTTCACAGCTCATTACAATTTTTTCTTCTCCAATTATTAAAAATGCTGCTAGCTCAAATACCTCAAATAGAAATTCTAGCACTAGAATAATGTATTGTTAGGCTTTTATACAAACATTTATCTGTGTTGCTTTCAATATATTGTTTTTCAGTGGGCAGCTTACTCCTCAGCTGCATAAAGAAACAAGAAGCCCACACACTATACCTGTTACTGATAATGCAGAAACTATTATTATCATTAATTTATGAAGCACCATCAATGTAGGGTGCACATTACAGAGCAACATAAGTAATAAGACCGGTCATTGGTAGGGAGGCAACAAAGAGAAAGGAGAGACTAATGTGAGCAATGCAGTTAGCATCCTTTACCTTCATTTCAGCTGGAGATCAGAATTAAGAGACAGAGGTTAAGCCAAAACTTTCTCAGAAAAGGTAATCTTCACCTCTTTTATTTTTTACCAAAATAATTTTTTTGTTGCAAGCATCATCAATGTAGGGTGCAATAGTAGTACAGTAGTAGTGACAAAACAAATAATTTAAATGACTACATAAGAAGGGCTAATATATAGGAAACATACACATGCACGGATTTCACATTTACCTTTGACCAAAGTGTGCTTGTCAGTCGGAGATGAACGAGCAAGGACACGAAGTTTTGGCCAGATCTTGTCAATGCGTTCCTGCTCAATCTGAAAATAACAACAATAATAATACATTTTTCAACATTTCTGAAATGTTAAGTCCTTTTGAACAAGGGTGGCTTTAAGGTAAATGCATTTCCCACACTATATCCCTCATATTTTCCTGAGAACTGCAAAAACTCCCCAAGATTTTCTACTGCTCTCATCTACAGCTATACTTCACTCTCACTGTCACACTGTCATTTCCATCTGAGTAATACCATCATATTACTTTGATGATCTCATGTTTTTCCAATGTTTTTGCAAATATGCTTCTCTTCTAACCTATCATGATAGATACCATCTGTCTTTTCTGAACCAGCCTCTTCACTGACCTTTCTAAGTGCTATAAACATTCAGTAAGCTCACAAAATACAAATGACAAAATGCAGAGTAGACAACTGCTGGCATGTTTATGCTAAAGGTATAATGTACTAAGGCTGTGATCTTGTGCACACTTATTTAACTCAATGAGACTTCTTTGAGTCTATTTTGAGTCCATACGGGGCTTAATTTGAGCCTCTTCTACCTCAAGTGTGCACAGTAAAATCTGAATTCCCCATCAAATCTAGACATCAAACTGGAAAAACCATGACATTAGCAAAGGTAGTGGTACCATATATGTGTGATATATGCATGTCACATGTACATCTTCCATCTGTTAATGTAACCAGAAGTCATAATTAAAGAAGCATTCATATTCAGAGGCCGAAGTTAGAGCATCTTTTAAGGGAGATGGGACAGAATAAATGATAACCTTCCCACAAAATCATGAATTAAACTGTAAGAGATTATTCCTGGGAAGCAACCAAGTTCTGGAAAGTTCACTCATTCCATAAACTGATGAGCTAGAAAACAATACTGATACATTTTTCAGCCTTTCAGAAACTTTTCTGCATTCCAATGTCCTTTTGAACAAGAATGGCTTTAAAGTCAGTGCATTTTCTCTACTATATTCCTCCCAACAATTAAATGGTCCATAGACTAGGAATGCATGAGACATCCCTACCTTTGTTTTTTGGGGAAAAAAAGTGGCCTGTGTTTTTATATTTATCATACCTAACCTTGAATTTATCCAGCAAAGGTTATTTGGATTTTAGTACCTCCTCTACTGAAATAGAAAATGGTTGTCCTAGACCAAAGATGCAGATACTTGTTTCAGCTTAATTTTCTTTAGAGGTGAACTCTATTGACATATATTCTCTTCATCTCCAATATTGTGTTTTAATCATTCATTGCTGCTTTTCCTATTCCTCTGATTTGGCACATTGTGTTTTGGATCCTCACTCTAAACCAGGACTGCAAATCATAACTAAGCAATCTAAGAAAGTGGATGTATTGCATAACAGAGTGGAAGTGGAAGAGAGAGTCGACCAACACAAAATACTTATTCATATAAATTTAAACGAGAGTTTAACATTACATGTATACCAGTCTAGTAAAATAACTGAAATGTACATAAGGTTTAAGCCTACCTCTTACTCTTAATATTATAAAAATGAAAGTTCAGACACAATATCTTATCTCCCATTCAGGAAACTATGATAACATGACCTAACAGGTTTCACTATTTTCATTTGATAGGATAACATATGTTCTATTTTGTACATAACCTACCTCTCCCTTTTCATTTCTGATTCTTCGGTTAAACTCCTTTCCCTCAATGCAGAGGAAATCCTCTCCTGGGTGAATGATTCCACACTTTATGGCAATGGCACGAGCTGTATTGATGTTGTCTCCGGTAACCATGCGGACTGTAATTCCAGCTCGCTGGCACTTCCTTATGGCTTCTGGGACCTAAAAAAAAAAAAAAAACAGATTGAGATTGAATGGGAAAACAAGATGATACAATAAACAAGCTAATCAATTGTCCACTTTATCTGAATACTCCTTTATCCAAAATGTTTGGGACCAGAAGTGTTTTGCATTTTTAGGATTTTAAACACCCATATTTGCATATACATACATAATAAGATGTCTTGGAGATCGGACTCAAGTCTAAACACATTTATATTTCATATACATGTTATACACATAGCCTTTTTGTAATTTTATACAATACTTTTTAAATGTGCACAAACTTTGTTTCAGAAAGCAAAGATGTCATTATCTCAGCCACTCGTGAAAAAAGTTTTGGCTATTGGAATATTTTAGATTTTGGAATTCCCGATAAGGGAGACTCAAATTGTATAACAGTTCAGAAGGAAGTATTTTCAAATGCTAAAAAATGCAGCCTCACATGAAACTGATTAGGTTTCCACCTTCTCTGTTGGTGGTGTTTTTGTTAACTGCCTTTGAGTCAGCCTCAACTCAGGGTGACTCTGTGAATGAGACACCTCCAAAAGCACCTAGTTTCAACCTCTCTGCTCATTTTCTGCAGGCTCAGGCCCATAAGTCCATTCATTTGGCATGTGGTCTTCTTCTCTTTCTACTGCCTTCCACTTTTCCTAGCTTCATTGCCTTTTCCAAGGATTCATGCCTTCTCATGATGTAGCCAAAGTATGACAGCCTCAGTTTAGTCATCTTGTCTTCTGTGGATATTCAGGCTTGATCTGTTCAAGGATCCATTTGCTTGTCTTTCTGACCATCCATGGCATCCTCAGCACTCTTCTCCAGCATCATATTGATTTTCTTTCTAGCAATTTTCTTCACTGTCCAGCTCTTGTATCTGGACATGGGGAATACAATGGCTTGGACAATCCTAGCTTTAGAGTTCAGTCTTTTATCTTTGCTATTAAGGATCTTCTCCATTATGTACCTTTTCCTGTTAAGCAGGAAAAAAGTGTTTCTTCTAACTACCACATTCATGTGATAAAAAATTTCTGAAAAAAATTTATAAAGATCAAGTTCAATCCAATTCAGCATTTTTACAAAGTTCTGTTCTACTCAGTGTTCTGGTCTAGTCTAAGTGCAAGTGTGTGAGTATGTCAAGTCACCTGTTGATCTATGGCGAAACCCATGACTTTCATGGGATTATCTTAGACAAGGGATACTCAAAGATTGTTTGTAATGCAGCCTACAGCAATTGGTATTCTTTGGCAGTCCTCTTCCAAGTACTAACCAAGGCTTACCCTGCTAAGCTTCCAAGATCAGTGGATTTGGTGCATTCGGGGTATTTAAGCATAAGTATCAGTCTAAATAGTCTTACTTATTTTCATGCCCATTAGAAATAATGAGATACCCAGTGCATGATGAATAACATTTTAAATTTTGAAATGAGATTAAAAACCCATGGCAAGTGTGCAATTCATTCAAACAGAATGTTTAAACGATTCAAAATTGACTACCTAACCAACAGGTACAAATGTTGCAAATACCAGATCATTCAATAATTTAATACCAACAAAGATAAACCAAGCAACACATTACTAGATCATGTGAGATCAGAAATTCAAATAATGGTGACACTGGCATCAAGCCTTCCACACACTACTGTTTTTACTGTTGTTGTTGTTGTTATTTGATCCTGTTACTGCAGGGGTGGGTAAAGGGCAGCATTTGTGTGCATCCCCAATAATAATAATAATAGATTTATTTCTAGCCCGCCCAATCACAAAGAATTCGGGCGGGTTACAACAATAAAATACACTGAAGTTACAGTAAAATCAAACCCTAAACCTCCCCACTCCCCATTCCCAATACTAAAATAGAATTAAATTATAATAGTATAAAAACATTACAAGCATTAAAAACATTAAAAACATTACACAGAGACAGAGAAGCAAGCGGGGAAGGATAGGATGTGTGGAGGGGATTTTCAATACTTTAGTGTTCCCCCAACCCTCCAGGAGTCTAAAAATTTTTTTGCAAAGTGTTTCAAAATAATTTTTTTTGTCTGAAATACTCCAAAATGTCCATTGGGGCACAGAATGTATTTCCCTCACATTTTGTGGGTCCTCTGGGTTAAATTAAAAAAAAAAACCCAAACAATACAAAACACGGTTAAAAAAATGCACCTATGCTCCTTAGGATTGTTTTGGGGCAAAACTTTTTTTTTTCCCCAGGGGAAGCATTTATTGCTTTATTTTACTTCAGATTTTTTGCAGGAGCAAGTGGAGCCCTCCAAAGTCTCCTAGTGCCTAATGAAGCCCCCGGTCTTCCACAGTTGCCCATCCCTGTCTTATTTGATGGATAATCTATAGACTGACAATATATATAACAGATTAATGTGCAAATTAAGAAAGTATCACAACATGAAAGCAACAGCATTTGAGTTCACCCAGTTTGAGGCAATGCTTTCCAGTGTGTCCTGCACATGCTCAGTGGTACATCTAACACCACATTAATATACTGAGAAGAATCACCAAGGAGAAACTGGGATATTAGGATAGGCCTTAAGAGCCCATCAGATAACTGAAGTCACAGAATCAGCAAAAGTCAAAGCTACCAATGTGGAGGGCTGATTGTACTGCTGAGCCATGTTTCTCTAAAGTGTTCGTTTAATATATTTTGTAGCTTAAATGCGAAACTTTGTATTTGTCCCTACTGAATTTCACACTGTTTGTTTCAGTTTGTTTCAGTTTTTCTAGTTTATCAAGGTCATTTTTAATTCTGTTCCTATCTGCAAGTTTAATACCATCTACAAACTTGATATGAATTCCCTCTAACCTATCATCTAAGTCATTGATAAAAGGTATGATGGCCTGAGGACAGAATCCCGCAGCACTCTTCTCAAGGCCTCCCTTCAGCTTGAAGCACAGTCACTGATGACCACAGGTTTCCAACTAACTATGGGCCTATCTGACATTGTTTTCATCCATTCCACATTTAATCAGTTTGATAATCAAAATACCATGTAGGAATTTATCAAACACTTTGCTGAAATCCAGATAAATGACATCTACAGCATTCCCAGCATCTACTAAACTAGTGACTTGATTTTTTAAAAGATATAAGTCCACATAGACTATTCAACAAAAATACATTTATAATCTTTTCCATTGAATCCATGATCCATTGATCCAATTTCCATTGATCCATGAAATTGATAATAGCCCTAAATTATGAGATGCAACCTCAATGAAGTAATGAAGTACAATTTAGAATGCATAGAATTTATCGTATTCAAATACTACCCTCTCTATATATTGCTTAGGTTACTGTTCCTTGACTCCCCTCTTCATAAAACACTGTTAGCTGCTTCTATTACAGCAGCTTAATCTTGTCCAGCACAACTGTTCCATGTAGTTAAAGGGCTATCACATGCTAGATGTCAGACTGCTGAGGAAGTGCCCTCAAAAAAGGACTGTAATGAATTTGTTAAATACTTTACAGGAAAAAAAATCTGATTCATACTGGCTTGGATTCCACATTGAAGGCAGAGTCTGGGAAGGCAACTAAGACAGGTACTTTTTTGTTGAGGCAGTTTCTGTTGGTTGAACGTGGTAATGTGGACAAATTGCTTGAAGAGGTGAGGCCAACAACTTGTCTGTTAGACCCAGGATGGAAATGTTAGACCCAGAGAAGTGACCAATTAGATGATGGTGGTTGTAAATGCTTCCTTGACAGAGAATTATGTTCCAACTTCTCTAAAAGAAGGAATTGTAAGACCTTGATTGAAAAAAAAACATTCACTGGACCCTGTCTCCTCCTCTTTTGGTAACTATTAGCCAGTCTCTAAACTCCCCTTTCTAAGTAAGGTCCTAGAGCAAGTACTGGCCGCACAACTTTAGGCTTTCTTTGATGAATTGGATTACCTGGACCCATTCCAATCTTATCTCAGGCCTGGTTATGGGACAGAAACAGCCTTCATCATCCATTGATGGATGACCTACAACAGAAGTTAGTCAAAAAGAGTGTATCCCTGTTGGTCCTCCTGGATCTTTCAATGGCATTTGAGACCTTCAGTTATGGTACTATTCTGGGCTGATTGGCTGATATGAGACATGGGGGCTTTACCTTGCAGTGGCTCTGCTCTTTCTTGGCTGAAAGTTCACAAAGGGTGCTGCTGGGGGATTATTGTTCAGCCCTTTGGCCATTAGTCTCTGGGATTCCACAGAAGTCAGTACTGTCCCCTATGCTTTTCAACAGCAGGTGCGACAGAAGCATCCTTTCTTGAAGAAGTTAGATCTGGCCACAGTGGTTCATTATGTACGTAACTCCCAGTTAGACTACTGTAATGTGATCTACATGGGTCTGTCCTTGAAAAGAATTTGGAAGCTGCACATAGGAGAAAATGGTGTCAGGTGCATTTTAAAGACTGTAACACCATTCTTTCAATAATTCACTGACTTGCAATTTGCTTTCCAGCTCAATTCAAAAGGCTGGTGTTGACCTACAAGGCTTAAGTGACCACATCCTCCCATGTAAGCCTGGCAGAAACTTGTGATTTTTTCCCCCTATTTTTAGGAGTTTTAAAAGAACATTTTTAATGTTTTTCAAAAATGCTTTTATCTTTGTATTGTTTATTATCTATAGTTCAGCTCAACTGTAACACCAATGACAATTCCTATAAAAAGACCAACAAACTTAAACAACAGCTGCTTTCAAAGAAGATATCCTTCTCATATCGTTGATGACAACATCAAGACAGCAACCATCATTTTGAGAGAAACCCTTCCTCACAAAAACATGAGTTAAGCAATAGCCAGCAATGTACTGGGGTAGATTTCCACCCACCATCTCCTAATTACCATAAGGATGAGGAAATCCTATTCATTGTTAGCAAATTCTCTGCATCTTGCTGGGGCTACCAGCAAACTTCTCATTGTAGCTTTCTGCTTAATCTACAGAGATTTCTGGTAAAAACTATCCTTAAAACAACAGTATTGTATTATATGTATGTACATTAAGAAGAGAAAGTCCTCTTCAGTATGTGAAGAAAACAATTACAGACCTGTGTAAATTCTTCAGGAATCACATGTCTGCAATCCTGGCTATGAAGTCTGAGCAACCAATAGCCAGACATTTTAACTCAGAGCAACACAGTCTTTCTGATTTATCTTTGTTTCCATCTGAGGTGCCATCCCTTTCAGGTACTTTGAATATAAGGAAGAATCAGACTTAAGACTTTCACACTGCATGGTCTCTGTCTAGAAGATTATACATAACACCATCACCCACTTAAGAGTATTGGCAATAGATATTGTCAATATTCTAAAATACTGCTTTGGATGCAGCTTACTTTCATTTTCAGCAACTAAAGAAGTCCCAAGCTGAACTGTTTTGCTAATTTATTATGTTGTGTTTGTTAATTGCTCAAGTACATGCATGCCCCTATGTGTGTGTAATGCATATTTCGATCCCAAAATAAATGATGTGCTTTGAACTGCTCTTGGAAAAGTTATTTTTCAGACTACAACTCCCCAAATTCCCTATCCAGTTTGGCCACCCCAAACAGCTTGGCTCAAAGACTAAGATCAAGCTAGACAGTCATTAACAGCGATCTTCACTAATTCAATTAGGAGTATGTGAGAGATTTCAGACTTAAAAGATTTCTCACAGTAAACAATTTATTGCATTGTAAAATATCATGTTTTATCAGAGTAAGTCTTTATTATTGCATGGGCTGATAGGGACTCATAACTGAAAGTTTAATTAAATATACCAGCAGTCCTTTTTTGTTGGAAAAAAGGAAGCATTTTATGCAACAAAAAATGTCATTCCAGGACGCATACCTTTATCTTCAGGTCTCCCAATGCTTACATAAAGAAACAGTTACAATTACCCATCTTTAAAAAAAATTCTGTAATTTATTGGGTGGAAGTAATCATTGCAATATCAAAAGAAAGATCTTCTGTTCTTTTCTTCCAGTGCAAACTGAAGTGAGTTTCTCTTAATGAGTCATTAAAAGAAATACACCCCAACAGCAACTGCTCTTGAAAATCAAACCTGAATATATCTACCCAGAAGGATGTACCACTGCATTCAGTAGGGTTTACTTTAAATCTAGGTAAGCTTCTACAGGATTTCAGCCTCAATTGCTGATACAGAGAACAACAGTTTTGTTGCCAAAGCAACGCTTTGCCAGAAGTTTTTTTAGGAAGTTGTAATCCAATGTAAGCTAAATATGCAATTCATAGATAATTCAATATAAGCTCTATGAGACTTTGAAAAATACAAACCTGTCTTCAGCATAATCTTACATGGATTACATAGTTCTTCTTAGACTATTGTTAGTCATTTTACTTCAACGTGAGACATATATTTTTACTCTCCCACAATACGTTTTATTTTATGAGTTTCTTTCTGAGCCCTTTTAAAGTGTAAAAATGATCACAAAGACCATAATAAATGTATTAGCAAAGCTGTGCAAGTAGAACACTTTCTAAACTGATGTAGCCTCTTTTACAACATCACTTTATCAGTCAAAAACTACTGTCATTATATCACAAAAAAGAATGCTAAAACATCCATTTATATATACATTTAACTAACCACAATGCCATTCTCCAGCATAGGTTCCAACTTCTCACTTGGGAAGGATTTCCCACTTCAAGTTCTACAAAGTTAGTGATGAGTAATTGCAATCGTATGCACAAAAACAACAACAAAAGACAGAGCAGCAAGCTAAAGCTTAGGCAGCAGATCCTAGAATGGCTGGTTCATAGAAGTCTACAAAATACTTGATATACTGTGGAGTCAAAGGCTTTCATGGCTGGCTTCCAAAGTTTTTTTGTAGGGCTTTCAGGGTATGTGGCCATGTTCTAAAAGAGTTCCTTTTCTCTGAAGATGTCAGCCACAGATGCTGATGAAACGTCAGAAAGGAACTCTTCTAGAACATGGGCACATAGCCCGAAAGCCCCACAAAAAAACTTGATATATTTCTTGTAGATTTCCTGGCATTTGTAAATGACTGAGGTTACAGTCCTGTACATATTGTAAGTGAAACTCACCCAAACTACTGCTCAACAAGAGTGCCCAACCATCTAAAACACATTACACATACTGTAACTATATTTCATGTAAAACCTGTGACTGGTTCACCTTAGGGTTGCCATGAGATGGAAACTACTCAAAAACAGACAACACGCATAAATATTTTAATGAACAAATAAACATTCCCAACCTTTGATACCTATCAGATCATAAGAAACGGAACCATATTAAGATACTGCTCTCAGTCCAATTGTTGGTCTCAGCTAAAGGCATAGACAAAGTGGGTCTGGAGGCTGCCTGCAGACCCTCCCCAACCTGTTATCAAGCCCTCCAGACTGCCCTTCTGGTCAAAATATTGGATGAAGGGCCTCTCCTGGAAGTCTTCCACAGTGGCAATTCACTTTTTAAATAGCTTTCATCAATACCTGTTGACCAGACAGAAACTGGCCCTTGACTGTACCACAGTTGGCCATATTGACCTACCAACACTGGATCCCTTCTACTTGAGACTAACAGTTGAATTTCAACCATTGACATCTATGGGGAATTCACAACATTCAAAAATCTAAAATACATGGAAATAAACATGTATATGAAAGTTTAAACAAATATGCACAAGAGGCAACCTTTGAACTCACCCAAAAGCAAGAACATAAAACATGCACAAGCAGGTTGTAGAAAATCCAGCAACAGGGAAAGCAGCTCTTTCTAGATTAAATATTTTATCAGTGGATTTTTCAGTAAGTTCAATTAATTAATTGAGGAAGGTTATTTAACAAAATCCCACCCCCTCTTCAGTCTGGAAATGAGTTGTTCCATTCTATTGCGTGAACATTGCTGAGAATAATGAAAAAATGGCATATAATGCAGTTTGGAATTAATGCTTAAGGTATCACTGGAATCACCATACAGAGCCATGCTAAACAAGTCTCATAGCATTGTTTTGTGTGAGTGGCTCAAGATTTGTCTGACGTGCTGTGAATGTCAGCATGAATCTGTACACAGTAGCCAAAGTTCTCTCTCCCTTCTGCTGAAGTAGATGCCCTCAGCATGCAAACACTTGTAATGAGTTTCACTGCAGGTACTTCCAAGAGCAGCTTTTCAGTAGAAGGTTGCTCATTGTCACATATGAAAAATAACTGTAATTCACTCCAGCATCAATCAAGGATGTAAAAATTATTCACAGATTTCCTTATACTTGACATCCAGTCCACCACAGAAGAGTTTTACTTTCTGAGAATTTTTTTTTTAAAAAAAGGATTGTGCAATCATCATCAACAACAACTTATTTAGGGGCCAAAATTACACTTGGAGCAGAAAACAATGCATTTGGGCTCTCAAAAAAGGCTTCTGTGCAATTTTTTTTTCATGAAGATAGTTCAAAACCCAGACTCATTGAAAATGGTCAACATTTGTGTAAATGTGGAAAGTAGGGAGAAAACTTTCAAAATTACTCATTCTGGAGTGCAAGAACAAAATAAGTGAAGTGATATGTCGTTCTCATCAATGTATTGAAGGACAGAAAGCTCACTGTAAAATACCATGATTAAAAAATTAAAACAACATTTCAGACCTTGCTTTTCTTAGTCTCACTTAGGTGCCCAGTAATAATATGGCTGTCTGTTAAAGCTTTTGGCAATAAAAATATCCTTCAAAATACTTTGCACCTAATTTTAAACTGGTTTATCCTTTGAAACATATTTTAATTTTTAAAAATATTGGATATGTTTTAAACCTATTTAGATTATTTTTTGTAGCAATTTTTAACTTGTTTATATTGATTTTATGTGTATACATTTTCCCAAGATCTTATGATATTGAATGGAATAGAAATGTGAAGTCAAAGGTTTTCATGGCCGGCATCCATAGGTTTTTGGTTTTGGTGGGTTTTTCTGGCTATGTAGCCATGTTCTGGAAGAGTTTATTTCTGATATTTCATCAGCCTCTGTGGCTGGCAACATCAGAGAAACATATCCTGAAAAACCCACAAAAACCTAGGAATAGAAATGGTTCAATCAATCTGTAAATAAAAAATAACATGCAAGGAAAAAAAAGATTTCCTTTCTGAAAATATACCATGGTTGAAAGAAAGGAACAAAAATGACAGTAAAATTCCTACTTATGAGACACTTCAAAGTATTAAACCAACAACAACAAAGTATTATTCTGACTAAACAAAGACTTCTCACAGGCAATTTTTTTAATTGCTTATAGCAGTTGCTTCTGCCAAACTGTTCCACAAACAAACAAACCAGAAAATTCCTCCTAAGCAAGGCTCAGATGAGAATCCCAAAGATTTGTAAGTAACAGCTTTTAATGGCATAAACTTCCTCTCCGTCTTGCATCAATTCCTGGCTCCTCCACCCATGAATCTACATCTGCACATAATCTCCCAAGCAGCCAAACAATCTTTTGCTTCTCTTACAGTTTAACATAAAAAATACTCATATTTTCAACTTGTAGTCATTTTGGAGAGTTTGTTTCATTTTTGGTAGACCAGGAGCCCCCTGGTGTGAAACTGCAAGAGGTCCAGGTGCCCCCCGGGAGTGTCCTGGAGCACAAAGGTGGCACCTGGACCTCTTGCAGTTTCACACCTGATTTAGATCATTTTCAGGGTAAACGTGAGGAGAAAATTCTCCATTTTCTTTTTTTTCTTTTTTTTTAATTTGGATGGCAATTCTTTCTATGTGGATCTGTGATGGGACTTGTGCACTCTTTCATCTTTCTTCTCCTGTCTCTTTTCTTTGGAAGAAATATTGTGGCTTAACTATGCACTTGCAGTATTCAGGAAGGGAATGCTTGTGTTATCAGTAATTCAGGCTACAATCTTAAACTTACTTACAAAGAAGTCTTACTGAAGTTTATGCAGTAAAGGGGTTCCAGAGCATATGAAGAAAGGCCAGAACTACTTTTGGAAAAAAGAGTAAGTGCAAAGGAGACCTTAACTTGGAGGACTATATAAGAATAAAACAAACTGTAGGAAGTACAATTATTTGTTAAGTCAAATAAAGAACACTTTAACATTTTGAACCAACCATTTGTTTGGAAATGACTATTATTGTTTGATGGAATGTACTGTACTTCAAAAATAAGCTTGCTTAGGATCAGGGTTTAAGTTTAGCATACCTCTGGTCTTACAGGATCTTCTATGCCAACCACACAAATGCATGTCAGGTCAGATAAGATGTCATTTTCATTGTCCCAGTCTGGTTCAGGACTGCTGGGGAAATCTCGAAAGGCAACACAGATGGTTCTCAGTCCATCACAGGCCATGGGTTCAATCACTTTTTTTACCATCTCATCCCGATCACGCGGTCTGAAGATGCGAGGCTCACCAGCTGCATTAAGAATCTTAGAACACCTGGAAGCAAAAAAGAGCAACATCAGTTGCATAACTATAAAATAAACTTCTGGGGAAAGAAAGCAAAGAATTAAGATTTCAGTGTGCTGGATATATATCATATTTGATAATTTATTAATAATTACAGTTATGATTATCTAGCAATTTGTTCTTCCTAAGTCAATTGATGAGGAACTTTTATTTATGAAAAGAATAGTTAATATTGCTGTGATGAAGTGAATATAGGAGCTGGCTATATTGGGTGAGGTCAGCTAGATTGCTGGTTTCCAGGCAATGGATGAGACAGGAGGAGTGAAACCCAAACCACTTGTGTTCGATGACAGCCATATCCTGGTAAGAAGAGTGATTTTAAAAAGCAGAGTTAAGTTTTGACAGTTGGTTTGGTTGGTGTTCTAGTAAAAGAGAAGGAAGTAAAAGAGCAGGGATAGCTGAGAAGTAGACAAAGAGATGTGAGTCTGGAGGAAGAGAATTGAGCAGCTAGAGCCTGCCAAGTGTTTGATTTTAATGTAACAATACTGAGTTTGAAGTTAACTCACACAAGATACTTTATTTCTATATGTTTCTCAATAAAAGTTAATGTTTGTTTTATAATGGTTGACTCTGACTGAACTGATTGTTAGAAAATGAAAATAAGAGAGAACATGCTATCTAAAATATTAAAACTAGCTTATGGAGACATTTGGGACCCTAGTCCTTGTACACTAAAGAATAGTGTTAAAAGGGTGCAAGTAGGACAAAATGTTAGTGACTGGGTACCTTCTGCAGTTGGAAGGTGGAATCAACCAAAATCTGAAAGGATGTCTCGTCACAACTGCATTTAATTTAACAAGCATTATTGGGAAATTTGTCATCTGAAGCCTTGTGTGAACATAAAGATAGGCTGGTGTATGAAAGGTGCATCGAGTGGCTGCAGTATTGACATTGAACCTGGCAGAGTTGTTCCTGACAAAATTCTGAGATCCTGGTAAATTCTGCAACACTCCTCAAGGTATTTCAGCAAGCTTCTAATGGTGAACTAATCAGTAAAAGTAGAAACAATTGTGGTACATCTCACATGCATAATTCATGGATTTCCCTAAATGTGTGGGAAGGTAAATGGATAAGTGAGGAGAGTCCCTGGGCATCCCAACATATCCAGAAGCATCACAGACCATGGTTTGTAAAAGCAATTTATTTTCTGGTATATTCCATGGCTTATTTCTGCATAAAAACAGTAGTACACGCACTGGTAACCTCTCGATTGGACTTCTGTAATGTGCTCTACATGGGGCTACCCTTGTGCCAAGTTTGGAAACTTCAGTTGGTACAAAACATGGCAGCCAGATTGATTACAGGAACTTCTAGGAATGACCATATAACACCGGTCTTGAAGTCCCTACACTGGCTGCCTATTAGTTTCCAGGCAAAGTACAAGGTGTTGGTGATTACTTTTAAAGCCCTACATGGCTTGGGCCCAGAATACTTGAGGGGACGCCTTCTTCCTTATTGTCTGTCCCACACTCTAAGGTCCTCAGGAAGAAATTTATTACAGCCAAAAAAATCTAGGCTAACATCCGTTTCCCAAAGGGCCTTCTCTACTACTGCTTCAAAATTATGGAACGACCTGCCAGAGGAGATCCGTCAAATCTCCACTCTGACAGCTTTTAAGAAAGCACTCAAGATGGATCTTTTCCGGCAGGCCTTTCCAACTTAGCTACCCTACCCAGATATAGAGATATCTGTCTCCTTATCCTCCTATTCTTCCCCGCTTGCTTCTCTGCCTTTGTGAAATGTTTTTTATTGTTTTTAATTGCTTTTAATATTTTATACTATTACTGTTTAATTCCATTTTAGTACTGGGATTGGGGGGCGAAGGAGGTTTAGGGTTTGATTTTATTGTAATGTTGGTGTATTTTATTGTTGTAACCCGCCTGGATTATTATTTTATTATTTGCCTAAATGTGGATTCTTAAAAGCTGCACATGCACAGGAACACACCTACCCTATCTTTCTCGAGCAAAGGTAAGCACCTGTGGCCCTCCAGGTGTTGACTTATGAACTTGGAAACTGTACTGTTTTGGACAAGAGTTCTCAGAATCTCCAAACCAGCATGGTTAGCAGCACCTGGAGTGCTCTAGGTTCCCATCCCTGCTCTAACAAACAGCTAAATAAATACATGCAGCTTTAAAAAACCCATTTTAGAGTCAACAGCAGTACACCGTACTAAGGTAAAAATAAAAACAAAAAGAGACACAGGAGGGCACAAGTGCTACCTGCCAGGATGTACTCTGCAGAAAAATCCCACTTAAATGGACAGGGACTGAACATGGGCTCAGTTTGTGTTTTGCACAGTTCCCATTTATTTTTTTCTACGGGACTTGGAAGCTTATCACATAAGGCAATTGAAGTGTAATTGCATCTGCATAACTGCCCTTTTTGATTGGGCTGACCACATGACAGCACTGCTCTTCTGTTGCTGTCCCATGGGAGACAGTTTTAAAAGTAATTTTTTAATCCATAGGGAGATATTGGGAAATATAAATAAAATTTACTAATAGTAATGACCCCCTTCACTGCTTCTGTCATGCTGTGATTTCCTGTGCAAAAGTGAAATTGCACTTTTATTCTGATTTTGGGGGGTCAGTGGATTGTCAGCAGGTGTGTTTTGAGTGGGGAAACATAAGGGAGGAACAGATGGGGGGCTAGAAGCTGCCCCTGTAAGCCCCATGTCTGTGCTGCAGCATATACACGCTGCAGCACAGATGCGCTCTCCAAAAGGAGTTGCTCTAGGCAGCTCCTTTTTTGATGCATCATAAGGGCTCTTCCGCCCAGAGGTGTTTGGGCACTGAGGCGCCCATACGTCATGAGGATGTGCCCCGTGTGGGCAAGGCCACAGCTTTGTGGCATAAGCGCGGTGATATTAGGGCTCGGTGCATATGGATGCTGAGCACCATCGAGCCCTGATATCACCACTAATGACTCGTCTGTACCGGGCCATAATTATCAAAGGAGATCTAGTCCCTTTGCAAAGTCTCTGTCATTACTATGCCACAATGGCATGGTATGCTATTGCCTCATATTCTCTGTCTCCCTCTTACACACATACACATTCACACACTCCCATGAAGTGCATGGAGCAGCAATCAGCTCCCAAAGGCAATCCCCTCCACCCAGGCTTTGCATCTGCATAACGGCTTGTGATCATGTAGCAAAGAATGAGGAGGTGAGAGAGAAGGGCTGAGGAAGTGATCAGGGAGGATGAGAACCATGGATGGAGTTCCAGGCCAGAAGAACCTGATCAAGGCTAAGAAAACATTTGCAGGATTCTCTCTCTCTCTTTCATTTCTGTCCCCCTTGAAGGTCTTTGTGACAGAGCCCTGTAGCGGAAATGTGTCCCCTTCATACCCAGGCACCCCATCCCTTTCCCACATCAACACCACTTGGAACCAAGGGACAAGAAAGCTGGGAAGGCTGGGACTTTTTCAAAGGTTACATGTCCCAAGCACATTGTGGGTGCCAAACAATGAAAAAGGGCAAGGATGTTTTGGATGAGGTTGTGGGCTGTAGCTGTGCACATTAACATTTTAGTTCAAATTTATGTTTTAATCCTGCAATGGTTCTGAAGGTGCACAAGGTGAGAGAGCTATCACATTTTTACAAACACAATTGTCATGGGATAGGATCCTTGTGTGATAAGGCTTGCCATTTCCTTGCTGTACATTTAAGGAGTATCTTTGTGTGTTTATGTATTTGAATGTGGTAGTAGGACATGGACCAACAGATCAACAAGAATTGGAATCATACACATATAGAATTTAGAGACCAATTCTGAGTACATACTTCTTTAGGACAATTTCAGAAGCTCCTTTGCTGTACATTCGGAAGCTGTCGTCGGGCATTTTGATGACAGTACTCATTGACTTTCTCACAGAGTTGAAAGTATACACTTTGTAAAGCTTCTCTTCAGGCATTTGATCCCGAACAGGCTGATAATCCTGCTTCAGGTCCAAGACAAACCCCAGTAATCCACATTCTGTCTTGTTGCCAACCTGACGAGGTAGACCACCTTCCTTCTCTGGTGGCTAAGGAAAAAGAAAGGATTGAATTTGAGATTATTGCTTCACCATGTCCAGGAGCATGCAGAATTCACCAAAGGACAGACTTCTTGACTTGGGTTTGCTTCGGTTCTGCTTTTTAAAAAAGCCAACATGAGAGCAAGCATGGCATAGTGGTTTGCATGCAGGACTAGGACTCTGGAGACCAGATTTTGATTGCCACTCAGTCATGGAAACCGCTGGGTGACCTTGGGCAAGTCACTCTCTCAGCCTCCTCAGGCGAAAGCAATGGCAAACCTCCTTTGAACAAATCTTGCCAAGAAACCCCTGTGATAGGGTTGTCTTAGGGTTGCCATAAGTCAGAAAAGACTTGAAGGAACACACACCCCCACACACCCCGAACACAGTATACACATTTTAATATATTTTAATCATTTTAGAACTTGATAATTTGAAACAAAAAAAAAATACAAAAAAGCATATTTATTTTTTTCAAATGTAGCTCTAATAAAGAAAATACGACAGTTTTAAAGAGGTCTAAAAGCCTCTAAATTGACTCCACCAGCTGCATACCCCACAATCTCAGCATGGTGTTTATTAAACTTTAGCATATGGTGGTGAGAATTGGCAGTGGCACTTCCTCTCCTGCAATGCTTTAGCAAAAACAATCTGTTTGCCAAGTCAACATCCTTGTAGCATGGATTACCTTCTTTAATCTGTAGCAAGAAGTAATCTGGGTTACGCTTCAGACTGACACTTATTTTAGACTACTTCATGTTTATTAACTCAAAATTAAAATGAACAAAGACAAGAATTTTGACACCTTAGCTGTCATGGCTCTATCCTACAGAATCTTGGGATTTTTAATTTTGTGAAGTACAAGTTACTCTTTGACAGAGAAGGTTGAAGATCTTGTAAAATAATAAATCCCAGGATTCCATAGTGTGGAGCTGCAGCACTTAAATGGTGTCAAACTTCATTATTTCTACAGCACAGATGTACCCAGAGTCACAGCAACCGTTATCAAGAATTTTGGAAATGCCCACATACAGCCCCCAGGATAGCATACTTGGATGACTTTGCCAAGCTGAGGTGTACTGTATTTCAGTGTCTCTTGTAGCAATTAGTTTTAAATTGTGCAGGTATGAATGAATAAAATTTTTAACAATATGCTTGGTGTATTGAGGGGGAAAGTCCTGGGTGGGATCAATTTCTGGTATGATATGTCACCTACGCCATTATATTGTATACGGTATATATATATCACACAAACCAGTATATTACATAAATTGGTGAGCAAGCAATCTAACAGCATTGCTTAGAGTCTGTGAAAATGTCAAAGAGGAGTTCTCTAAATGAACTATTTCTACAGTGTAGATGCACCTTATATAAATGAAGCTTAAATACTGTCCTCCATTAATGCATCTGAAGAAGTATATTTTGGTAAAAAAAAAAAAAAGGTACACTAAATTCCTAAAGATTTTAAAATGTAACATGACCAATTTCCCCCTTTACACATCTTCGTTTTATTCAAGACTCTTGCTCTGTGTTGGCTATTTGCCATAATAAATGAATGAATCAAGACTCTTGCTCTCCTTCCTTAGGGTTTTTATTTTCTAAAATGAACCATACGGTTCTTCAAATAGAGGATGGTAACTTTACAGTAGGACCCATAGATATTCTCTCTGCTGGAGACTGAAACATATCACACTGAGCAAGTTCTGAATGAAGATCAAAATGAAATTTCTTGCATACACAATTCAGCTGGCAGTTTTTACATATGCAGTTCAGCTAGCAATTATTTGCAGCTGCCAAATAATCTTAATCAATTAATATATTGATGGATTTCAGTTTAGGGAAAAATTTACAATGCTGGGGCTGAAAAACAGAACAAATGAAATAGACAACTGTCTAGAATGTTTGGAAGCAAGATAGATAAATATTTCAAAATCTGTCCTAATCATATATACAAATCAGAGGAATTAAGAAGCCAATGAAGTAGTTTTCAAAGAAGCAGCCATGTTAGTCTCTTGCAGCATAAAAAAGAGGAAAGGAAAGAAAAGAAAACACTTAAGATTAGCAGGTTTTTATTTTAGCATGAGCTTTTGTGAAGATAAAGCCACTTTTTCAGAGGCAGCCACAAAAGCTCAAGCTAAAATAAAAACCAGTTAGTCTTAAAACTGCTGCCCCATTCCCCCCCCCCTTCCTCCTATTTATGCAGCAAGTCAATGAAGTCATAACTTCCCACTACCTGCATGGCTTTATTGGTTATTCCTGCTTAAAAAGGAAAGGCTTATTTAGTCTAATGTTATGAAACAGCTAATACCACTATCTCTAAGTAAATGGCTTCTGTTATCATAACATTTGAGTATAAGTTTCACATTTGGAAGTCAAATATTGACTACACTTCAAAAAGGCTGCTGCCAGAAGAGAAACAGACTTGCACATGTGGGAAAGGCTATAAGACTTTAATCTATTCAATTAAAAACTTGGCTGATCCATCAACATTGATCCCAACACTGAACTTTTCACAACCATGGCCATTACAAATATTTGACTCACTGTAGCATGCACAAAACATTCAGCTGTATCCATTAGTCCCAATCCAGTGATTATGTGTATTAGATTGTTATGTTTTCTCTTTCAGAGAAAAAGACTGCCTCCCAAAGTAGCTCACAGAAATTAAAATGCTCTTAAAGTATTCAAAACTGTGAATCATTCCATGATTCCAAGAACAAAATGTAATGGTATCAAGCTGCTGGAGAGCACAAACCAAAGCATAGGCCCTAATTTTGGGGTTATGAACTACACGTAAACTACATAAAGAGGACTTGATGCCTGATTTAATATTTGAGATCTGCTGTTTTAACTTGTTTCTTATGACATTTATAACTTGTTTTAATCTCTAGATTGTACACCATGGGCAGGCTTTTTACATATTCTTGATTTTATTTGGTTTTTGTACAGTGCCGTAAGTGTACATGGCTAATAATAATAAAAATAATAATAATAATGACTCAGAGCCTTAACAGACTGGCATCAAAGGTTGGAACTGGGGTGGAGTGGAGGTGTGGTGTCCACATGACACATGCACCAACTATGCCCCCATGCCCGTGTAATGCTGCGCACCCTACCACATGGCAAGCAGTGTCACGCCGCTCCTCTGGAGCTGTGTTCAGATGATGCAGCGTCAAAATAGCAGAAAAAAGCTGTGACACTGGGGGCTATGCCATCATTTCTGTGGTGCAAAAAGAAACCACTTTTTGCAACTCCTTTTTGTGTTGCAGAAAGGCCAGAGCGGGGCTGCAGCATGTAATTGCTGCGGCCCCAATCCGACACTAAAAGGAGCAAATGGAGGCCGCCCCTTAGGGGCAGTTTGTTCAGCCTCAAACCTCTACCCAATTTAAAAAAAAATCATATATGAGGTACATGTGAATATTGGACAGAGACTGGATTCCCATGAAATCAGAGAGCAGTGTGATGGTAAAGGAGCAGAGTTCATCTACCTTGAAGGAAAGAGCCAAATATGATGAGGTCATGGACTGTTGATTATGGCAAGAGACCAAATGAATGAAATGAAGTAGATGTTACATCAGCTAGAGGCTAAAATTTTAGTCGCAATATTGGATGCATGCACACTGCAAAAATAAAGCAGCTTGACACTACTTTAACAGCCACAACTCTGTCTTACAGAATCCTGGATTTGTAGTTTGGTAAGGCACCAGAGCTCTCTGGCACAGCAGGCTATATACCTCGTCAAACTACAAATTGCAGGATTCAACAGAATGGAACCGTGAAAGTTAAAGTGGTCTCAAACTGTTTTATTTCTGTATTTTGTCAGGTCTCACTATCAATGAGATAAGCTATAGAAATTTTTTTTACCAGTGTCACTAAAGTTCAAAACATTACATCTTCTCTCACATCCTCTCTTTCCTCTCTAATTATTTTACCCTGCTCAGGGCTCATTCCTACAGCCTTGGCCAGCAACCTCACCTTTGGTGTCAGAGTCATTAATGGGGGAACTTTGAATTTCAGGGAACAGAAATGGATGCAAGCAGCTTGACACTACTTTAACAGCCACAACTCTGTCTTACAGAGTTGAATTTATTGTTGTAATTTGCCATCAAGACAACTTTGATTTATGGCAACCTTATGAATGACCACTAAGAAACTCAAGTCCTCCACACTCAGGGCCATGGCTTCCTTTACTGAACTAACCCACCTGTAAAGTGGCTTTCCTCTTTTCCTACTGTCTTCCACTCTTCCTAGAATTATAATCTTTTCCAGTGAGTTAGGTCATCTCATGAGAGAATGGATTGACCATTGGACTATTACTCTGGAGACCAGGGTTTGAATCCCACTCGGTCATGAAAACCCACTGGGTGACCTTGACTTTTGGAATATTTGCATTTACATAATAAAATATCTTGGAAATGGAACCCAAATCTATACATGAAATTAATTTATGTTTCATATATACATTATACATATAGAATACACTCTATTTTTTATTAATTATGTGAATGGAACAAAGTTTGTCTACACTGAACCATCAGACATGCCCCCCCCCCATAAAACAGTGTCTTTGGAGTGGTATTAGGTGCATCAGAATCAGGTCCATGATTTGTAGACAAGGGGTTTCTGACAAAAATTACTTCCTGAACCTGCTTGTTGTTGTTGGATGGAAGCTGTCATTGGAGTAAATTCTTCTCCACTCCACCTCCAAAGTATTTGCTCTTTACCATGTAGCTATGCAGCTGCTAACAACACATAAATGAAATTTGATTGTACATTGAACTTAATGTGCATTTTGTTCCTCTAAGAACACAGTGATTTAGAAGCAAGTAAAACCTATTGGGTGATCTTGGGCATTATTATTATTATTGTTGTTGTTGTTGTTGTTATTGTTATTGTTATTATTATTATTATTTCACACTCAGCCTCAATTACATAATCCAGGTATCAAAATTCAGCAATAGGATAGAAAATGTGGAGAGAGCATTGCTTGAATCTCCTGATCTTGACAGTTTTCCCTTTTCCCTGCCCTTTTGTTTCTGCAGTGGTGGTGGTGGGGGGGGGGGGTTGAAATCAGGCAAAACAAAACAAAAACCTCAAAACAAATCTGAACATATGTAGGAGTGAACGTGGGAAGGATTAATCAGTACACAGCTCAACATCTTCCATTGCTATCTTTCCTTCTATACATCATGTGCCTTAGATAGAAAAGATGCTGAAATGCAGATTTGCTTTCTACTGGTTACTTTATTTATTTAATTTATATCCCACCTTTCTCCTGGCATGGAATCCATTCTAATTCTAATCAAACTCTAATCTAAATATAAAAACAATATAACCATAATTCAGTTCCACAATCTCCACAGGCATAACAGCATACCTACTGCTATTTACAGCAATCTTGAGCCTTATTCAGAAATAAGCCTATTTTCATAACCACATCTCCTTGAAAGTCCATTTGTTTTTGTAATCACCTGAATAAGTCAAAAACATACATAACTTACCATGAAAGAAACAATGGATCAAGATCACTGACATGTTATTTTACTTGTTTCTCTGAAATAAGGAACTGTCAATACAGCATTAACTTCCTTGCAAAGGCAAAGAATATGCTACTGCTCACATATCTTCATCAGCAAAACAACTAGGTTCATGAATTTTAGATAATATATTTTTCAGAAATAACACAATGCATATGAAGTGCAAAAGCAGAAGTGTGATTGCTTTCCATAAATGGAAGCACTGTGATAGTTACAAACATGAAAACATTTTTATATTGACAAATGCTACTGCTGAATTTTAAAGCGCCTAACCAAATGCCTTCTGATTACATTTTCAGTAAGAGATGAAACTGTTTTTTGTAACCTGTTAGTCAACTGATTAGCATATTTGCTTGCTCTTAGCCAACCAAACGGTACAGAATGATGGATTGGTATAATTTATACAAGCATGCTTTTAAATTTCTAAACATATTGTGTACAAATCAGCAGGGGTGGAAAAAAATATTCTCTGTTATTCATTTTATGGCTGAAAATGAGTTTCCCAGAAGTTGGGAAAGTGGGTCAGGAAGAACAAAACAGTGTCATGAATTTTGCTCAGTATTTGCCCAGTATTTCCATATCTTGAAGTGTTTCATAAAATATATACTGTGCAGAAATGAATTTTCTCCATAAGAATCATGGAAGTTTTGCATAAAGACATGTTCTTCATGTGAAAAACAAATAAACAAACAAACAAATAAACATTTTCCAGATAACCACTAGGTTTCCTTCTGTAAAACTGCTGACTTTTTACACAGAAGCCATGGTTTTTTACATAAAATGTAGGTTCCTAAAAATGCAGGGGATGTATGAAAATTGTGTTATTGTGCTTGCACCCGATTTTTTTATGCATCTCCTTACAGGAAAGACTCTTTAGTTAGCCTGAACTTTGGAATGCCATCTGAAGAGGCCTGGAACATTTTCCTCTGGCAGCACTGTGAAGAGAGTGCAAAACTCTTCTTTGTCACAATACATTTGGTGCCTCAGTCTGAAATGAATTAGAATCATAGCACTGGAAGAGACCCCAAAGTCCCTGCAGCCCAACCTCCTGGAATGTAGGAATACACATTCCAAGCACTCCCAACAGATGGTCATCCAGCCTCTGTTTAAAAGCATCCAAAGATGGAGACTCCATCACACTGCAAGGCAGCCTATTCCACAGTTGTACAGGACCATTCTTCCTAATGTTTAGGTGGAATCATATATATATATAGTCCTATTGTTGAATTTAGCTGCCTGGACTGTTCAGTTATTATTCTGTTTGGTTATTTTTTTTAATGTTCTTAATTATTGTGGGCTATCTCAATTTTAGATGAGTCTCTTTGTTATCTTGAACAATGTTTTTTGTTCTCAAGAAAAAGGATCGGCACAGAGGGGGCTGATGTTTTCACTGCTTCAGAGCAAAGAATCAATGCTGGATTTTATAAAAAAGGGAGCTTTCCAAAGTGCTGAATCTGTTTGGGGAATTATCTCTTGTAAAACCATGAGCACACAGTGCGGACTCACTGCCCCAATCGAGCCACTGGACACTTTTATCTTGGGGATAGTAGTATCAATCACCTTTAGATACCTTTTAGCAAATAAATCTCCTTATTCTATTTTAGTAAGTGAGAAATCTTTTTGCTCAATCTGCCTGAACCTAGGCAGTCTGCAATGCACTCTTCATTCTTCTTTCTAAATTTAGTATTCTTCAACCAGGAAAGACTAAGTAAATAGCATGTTTTATCTCCACATAATTAAAGTATAATATTTTGCACAGCATTTAAGGTACATGTAAATTTACTGTTCTAGAGTGGATGGTGGATGCTTTTTGCAAACACTTCCACACTCTAAACTCCTCATACCCCTTCAAGATATCCTTTTTAATGATTTTTTGTAGCTCATTATGAAATAATACAAAACTCTACCCAGAGATGAGGGAGAGTTCAATTGTATGGTCTTGCAAATATTTTGCCCCAATTAGTGATAAATAACTATCGGCAACCAAAGAAAATGTTCTCTCAAGCAATCAAACTACGAGTGTATTGCAAAAAGTATTACTTGATCAACAGGGTAAAGGTGAAGACATATCCCCAGTCTCCATAATAATAGGAGAGTTTCTTTTCTTCTAAGTGACTTCAGCCCAAAACAGATGGGCCAAAAGGTGCGGCTTCCAGCCACTTTGGGGGTACGGTGTGTGGATGATGCTTGCTGCTGATGTGGCTGGAAGCCACCAAAGCCAGCCAGAAAAGGAGTGTCACAAAGCTTCTCCTTGCCAGAAGCCCATTAAGGACCACAGTAGCAGCCGGCTTCAGGACTGCAGCATCCAGTCACATTCAGGGGCTTACTGAGGCTGAAGTAACCAGAGGCCACTCCAAGATGCTGATGTGCTATGCCCCATTGCTAGGCCTCACAGGTAAGCTACTCTCCCCCGTACTCAGCAAACTTCTAGACTATACTTTATAGAGGAAGTGTGTGTTGCTGATCAAGGCCTCCAAAAGAGAGGCATCTAAGCTTCCATTTATGGGGAAAAAACCCCAAAATTAAGAATCATGTTCCTAGGAACCACTAAGAAACACAAATTCCCATTTTAAGCCCACCCCTGAAAGGAGACACCCACAGACTTCCATTTTTGAAAATATGGCTGAGTATGATCTAAAAGGACATGGGAGATCTAGAACAATGGTTGAATATGGAAAATATGCAGGGGTAGTTGTGTTGGCCATTTAGCAAATTCAAACAAAAATCCACCAATTATACTTTTATTGAGCAGCCAAAATGCACAATATACAGTACTTGTGGCAGTGGAGCTTTGAAAGCTTGCAACAAGTATATTGTGTGTTTTGGTTAGACGATAGGGGTTAAATATGGTTTGAGAATGTCTATGGCTGACCATAGGCTTTATTAAAGACAGCAATTAGAAATTTCACATTAAATATCTAGGGTCACATTTTACTGTGTGATCCTTGATGGTCTAGGTCAGATCATGCAGCTGCATGTGTGGGCTGAGCAGGGGTACCAGTAAAATAGAATAAAATAAAAGGCAATATTTTCCCTCCCTGAAAGCCCATTTTTCAAAACATAAATCAAACTTTATGAATAATCTGCATATCAAAAACAGCATCACAATCCTATATATGTGGATAACAGGCCTGTAGCTAGGCTGGGGCAACTGGGGCACCATCCCGGGCCCCCAGCCAAAGGAGGCCCCAAAGGAGCCACAAAACACGGCTCCTTTGTTCGCTGCAACAGAAGTGCCGTAAGCACCCTGGAGCAGCACTGTGATATCCTTTGTGTACATGCTGTTTGGATGTGGCGCACAAGCCACATCATCGATGTACGCCCTGTGTAAATTGTGATGCATCAAGATAGCACCCATGCTGTGCGGTAGAACATGGGACATTAGGGCCCCGAATGTACTTTCTGCTCCAGGGCCCCTAAAAGCTTAGCTACAAGCCTGGTGGATAATAATTATATAACGCTCACAATTTTTCTTAGCCCAACAACAAAGGGTGTCTTGAAATACTGCAAAATTCTACCCAGAAAATGGCCAATCAAGGAATTATTATTTTTTTTTGGTGAAAAACATCATTTGTTGAAATATCATTGAGAAATGTGTAAAAGCTTTCATAATTTAGCACAATCAGGAAAAATCTCTTTAAACTATTCATTATTGCATAGAGGGAGGGAGAAAATAAATGAAGATTTACATTAGTACTGAAAAGTACCATTGAAATCAATGGGACTCCTAATTAAATGGGTAGGGAGTATAGGATTTCAATGCAAGTTAGAAAATATATAATAAAATAATGGTTTCCTTTTTTAAAAAAAAAAAGCAACAGGATATGTGTACTTCTTAAGCCACTTGATTAAAAAAAAATAAAACTAGAGGAAGAATTCTAACATTTACACAGCACCCCAAAACTGTTGTAGGTCCCCCCCTTAACTATTGAAAGCAAAGCCTACTTACCAGAATTTTTGTAGTATAAGCACTGTTGATGGCAATTGCATTAACCAGCAAATCCAGAGTTTTGGCTGGAATAGAATCTGGGTCAGGGATCTCTTTATAATGGACATCTCCTACATAGGCTTGTACTACTGTCATCCGGTTGGTTGTTAGAGTCCCTGTTTTATCAGAGCAGATGGCTGTAGCATTACCCATAGTCTCACACGCATCTAAATGACGGACCAGATTGTTATCTTTCATCATTTTCTAAAGAAAAAATAATAATATTTAAGAGCTTATTTTGGTAAATATGTTGAGAATTCTTTATGCTAATAAAATGCACCATTATTTTTTAAAAGAGGGACATATGCCTTATTCTTTTTCCAAATTATATTTACCTTTTAAAACATAGACATGGATATCAGGTATACAGAATGCACTTAAGTTTGTGTGATTTAGAGATTAATGTGAGTTAAACACACACACACATATACACCAAGTGTTTTGAGTTTAATTTTAGAAGGAACATGTGGCAATGATTTGTGTGTTCAATTATAGTATAAATTATAGTTTTCAGACTTCAGTATCAAAATTAAAATGGATCTGAAAACAGGGACACAGAGTATTATATAAAAAAGTATGAACGAGCAAAATTCATGAAGATATTTGCTGAAGGTAAGATAAAGAAGAGGATGACACAGTGAAATTGAGATTCACCACTTCTAATTTAAAAACAGTTATAGGGATTGAAATATATTCTAAAAATATTTGAAAAATGATCAAAAACATGTTTTTAAGTGTCCAGATATCATGATGAGAAGAATCTTGGACTGTTGAGACTCTTCAAAGTATGGGATGTAGTCTGTGCAGAAAATAAGATTCATCTATGCATAAATATTATTTTCTGTGCAGAGAAAAATTGTGTAGAAAACCTTGCAACAGGAGAGTTTTTTAGTATAAAATTCACATGCATATAATCTGTATGGAAAACAGCATTTTCTGCACAGGAACCAGCTTTTTCCTATGCAAAATAATATTTCTATGCAGAAATATGATATTCTGTAAACACTTTTTCCTGTGTAGAATATCTTGTTTTTTATGCAAAACAGCCAGGTATGAATTTTGTACAGAAGTGTCCTTAATCTGAACAGGCTTCAAAAGTGTGTGGTTTTAAAAGACTTTCCAGCAGTGGAGGGGGGGGGGGGAGAGGGGAGCAATTTACTCATTGCTTTCCTCAAGAAGAAAACTGGTGAAGAATTACAACCCTACCATACTTAACAAAGATGAAGCCTACTGAATTACTGAATGCGCTGGAACTTAGTTCCAAGAAAAGAAAGCTTAGTACAGTCCAATGTTATATAAAATGAATACCAGAGTGGCATGGTGTTTCAGCAATGGACTACAATTCTGGAGGACAGAGTTTGAATTCCCACTTGGTATGGAAATCTACTGGGTGATCTTTGGATAAGTCATACATTCTCAGTCTCAGAGAAAGGCAAAAGCAAACTCCCTCTGAACAAATCTTGCCAAGAAAACCCCATGATAGGTTTGCCTTAGGGTCGCCATAGGTCGGAGATGACTTGAAGGCACACAACAACAACAAGAAGATGTATAAAATACTTACATTACAGTTTAACTTGATGAAGAGTAGTTTAACCTTAGTTTTGGATTTTTCCTGTCATTTTTAAGGAGTTAGAAAATAAATGGAAAAATGCCTACTTCCTCTATTAAATGAGCTCCATCAAACTAGAGAAGGGTTAAAACAGGCGAGTCACTGAGGGATCTAAATAGGGAACCAGATGAAAATTATAAGCCAGTCAGGTTTTAAATGGGGAGCTATAAACAGTAAAGCTATTTTCTTCTTCATAAGGAACAGTCTTCTCATTTGATTTAAAGAGAAAGAATCTGCCCATATGTCCTTCTGTTGTTGTTGTTTTAAAAGTCATAAAGAGACTTGCTCTTGCAAAATAGGAATGAATGATTTACACTAGCTAGGATCTGGATTAATATGCAAATTATCACTAAGATATCATAGAGCAGAAGATTTCATTAAAAGGTACACTGATACAGTTGTGTTCATTGTCATATGCTGGAAGAAGCCACACAAACAGTATTTGCCCAGTATTTTTATGTGTTTGATCTCTCCTATGCATACGTAACTAAATGGATAACAAATAATGCAAAGAAAAGGTATGAAAAGCTATGGAAATGGTAAATACAACAGACAATATAAAATTTTAAAAATCTTCAGAAATATCAAAAAAGTCAAATGTGTTGATACCATTCCATAATCCACAAACCAGAAATACTAAATCTGAAGGGAAACTTGGAAGCATCCATATACAAAAGACTAAAGACAATTTAAGAAATGTCAGAGGAGAACTGTAACAGATAAATTCTGCATGCAGTGCATAGCTCTCAGAGTCCCAAGGCCGTATTAGCAAACTGAAGGGACCAGGGGGAAAACATGTTACTCAAATGCACAGACTTAGTCAATTTATTACAATAATATTTAGATCATGTCATATATAAAACCTGTCAGGCCAGGGCACAGATAGCAGATTAAAAAAACCCCACACATACACCATATAAGAATGTAAAACTACTGAAGATGTTAAAATAACTTTTAAATGATTTAAAACATTTTAAAACAAGTTCTTAGTATTTTATATATGTAGAACAATTAGATACTATTATTCAAAATTCACCATTCAGAATAGAGGAATTCAGAAGGGAATGGCTTCTTATAGTGGAAAGGGAAAAGCAAGCATGGGGGGGGGGGGGAGCAGGGAGTTAGTACTGTGATATTAATTTATCTGGATGTTTGTTTTTGAGAATGAATAACACATGAAATGGGGGAAAGAAAGACTTAGAACAATTAATACAACAGGAAAGGGTTAATACTAAGCATGTGGAGGGCTGTGGTGCAAATGTAGACCATAAATATCATGAAGTGTATGTGTGTGTGCCTTCAAGCCACTTGTCAACATAGAAAGACCCCTATGAATTTCACAGGGTTTTCTTAGGCAAGGAACACTCAGAGGTGGTTTACCAGTTCCTTCCTCTGAAATAGAGCCTAGAGCATCTGGTATTAATTGGCAGTCTCCCTAGTACTACCCAGGGATGACCATGCTTAGCTTCCAGGATCAGACAGGATTTGGCATTTTTAGGGTTTCATATTGTTGTTAACTGCCCTCGAGTTGGCCCTGGCATAGCAACCCTATGTATGAAACATCTCCAAGCCGCCACCACCCCATCCTCCACTGCTCTACTTTAGATCCTGTAAATTCAGTCCCATGACCTCCCTGAGTTAGTCTATCCATCTGGCATGAATTCTTCCTCTCTATCTACTACCTTCTACCTTTCCCAGCATTATTGTATTTTCTACTGAGTCATGCTGCCTCATGATGTGGCCAAAGTACAACAGCTACATGTTTGAACTGTTAAATTCTTAATAAAAGGAAGGACTGAAGTTGTCATTTCAGAAAAATAATCAACTGTGTGAAGTGTCAATTTTATGATAAAACTGCTAGTCTAGTGAGGGGCTATTACACAATCATTTTCAATCACTTCTTAAATTGTGTTGACATGCAATCTTATCTGCTTTGCTAAACAGTACACTTTTTTAAGCTGAAAAAAAATAATCTACTAACAAATGAAGATAATCAGGCACAATTATTTCAGATCGGATGTGGCAGTGTTACTTACCTTGACAGAGTAAGCAAGAGAAATGGTAACTGCAAGTGGAAGTCCTTCTGGTACAGCAACTACAAGCACAGTAACACCAATTATGAAGAACTTGACAAAATACTGGACATAGATTGGAGTGCATTCAGGCAGCCATGGCTTCTTGCTGACTACGAAGTTCTCAATAGTGAAGTATAATACTAAAATGATGACAGTGATGGCAGACATTACCAAACCTGAAACAGAGAGATGAAAATGCATATTTTATTATAATGATTTTTTTAAAAAATCTTATAACATAAAAGCTATATTTGTTTGTTTGTTTTTTAAAAACTAAAACATTGCACTACAGCATCCCACTATCTTATACCCATATTCAAAAGTTCTGTTGAGCTTAATGACACTTACTCCCAGGCAGTGAGAAGATTGCAGCCTTCATCTATTCCAAATTTCACTTTACTAAATGAAGTGCATATCTGATGCTTATACCCAAGTCAGAGTCACACACACACATAAATACACACACTACACATTCAGAATGCTTCAGAGAATGTGGTCCATTTCAGAGGAAAGACTAAGCTAAGCTAATTTTCTCTATAAGCCATTCTGATATATATATAAAAATTCTTTTCATGACAGATTTACTGCAGGTTGCTGCTAGTAACAGCAAAATGGGTAAAATTAAATGTGCCCCTGATACATGTCACCAATGCATGAAGTACATGTACTACATGTATGTGCACCAGATCACAGTGTTCATCCTGGTTGTTCCTTGAATTACCAGTCAAAATACCCATGTTTGTCAATAAGCACCTCTACACAAATTATATCATTTTGCTATACACCTACTGTTTTAATGGCTTTTATTTGTTGAACATCTGATGTAAAAATGCCATAAATAAATAAATGTTTTCAAAGGAAATACAGTGTGCCCGCGTCATACACCGGCACGTTTTACATGGCTTTCAGCTCATGCTGAAAGCCGTTCACCATAAAAGGCAATGGCACGTGCGCTCACAGTCCACGTACCATGCTCAAGCAAATGGGGCTCAAGCATCCAAGGAATTTCCCTTACTCGTGGGGAAGGGGGTTCAGGAACGGATCCCCCACATAAGGGAAGGGTGCCCTGTACATTTTCCGGTGTGCACAGTACTGCAGCCTTAAGAGCGCCTCTAAAAAGTAACTAAGATTGTTTTGTATAGATCAAATGGGGTGTGACAAATATCTAGAATCCCTTGAACAGTACTGATCTACCCCTAGTGCATCAGGACCCACAAATATATTGCATCTTAATATAAAGTGGATCCTACCACTGGTACCATTGTTTTCTTCCCCACCAGTCCAAAGAGAAAGAGAAATGTGGAACAAGAGATGATCTGATTAAAAAAGGAAGAAAATGGAAGACAGCATGGGAATATATAAAATTATGGTAAAAATTATGTTGCATGGCAGTGTTCATGAAGAATCCAAAGTCTGAAACAGAATAGAAGAATGTTGCTATAAACCTGAATTTGCTCTTCTCTGGCATCTGAAATAGCCCTTTATTTTAACAGTAATAAAGAGAACCATGAGATGCACAGATCTAGAAATTAACTTGATAAAATAAACCAGATGCATGCAGAGCTTTCTGAATAATGTGGATGGACATGGGGAGCCACAGAAAGGAGGGGCATCCAAGAGTCTTTCTTCCAAGGAACTACCGTAAGTTATTTTAATATCCAAGTCATATCACATTTCGTTTCTATGGAGGGAATATCTATATTCTTGAGAGTGTTAAGTAGGACAAGATATCAAACAGATAAAGGGGAGAAGCAGATGGGGCTAAAGGAGTGGCCAGAGGGTACTCCCACCCCAGGACTTCCTCAGGACCACAACAACCAGATGCCACAGTCCCATGGGTGCCTGTTGCTGTGGTCCTCTCTCCTGGAAAGACTGTGTTTGCACCTTAGGGGTGCTTATGGAATCATTGCTCCAAATGACAGCTCAGATAGATGCTACAGCCCAGAATGCTTACTGTCATCTTTGGCTGAGCTCCTACCAAGAGCTAGAGGACCTAAAAATGGTAGTGCATGCACTCGTAACCTCAAGGCTGGACTTTTGCAATGAGCTGAACACTGGGCTACCAAGTTTTGAAACTTCAGTTAGCTCAAAACATACATTATTGGGACATTCTGGAGTGAACACATCACACCAATATTAAAATCACTCCACTGGCTGCCAATTACTTTCCGGGCAAGATACAAAGTGTTGGATATTATCTTTAAAGCCCTAAATCATTTGGGCCCAGGTTATCTACAGGATTGCCTTCTCCCATATAATCCACCCCATACACTCAGATCCTCTGCAGGGCATTTACTTCAGTCAGCCAAGACTAGGCTGGCAACTGTCAGCCGGAAAACTTTTTCTTCAGCAGTCCCTAGACTGTGGTATGATCTGCCAGAAGAGATTCAACAGCTGAATATGCTGTTCAAATTTAAGACATCATTAAAGACCAATCTCTTCCAGCTTGTTTATCCAGATGATTTTAAAATTTAAAATCTCAATGATGAATTGTTAAATGTGGATTGTTGTAATATGTATGTGTCTTGTATTTCTCTTATTTTAATTGGATCTTAATTGGATTATTTTAATGTTTAATTGTTTAGTTCTTGTTTTAGGGGAGGGAGGGGAATGGAGATGTTGGGATTTTGTATGAAGTTTTAATATGTAAGCTGCCTCAATTATCTCTGATAAAGAGGCAGGAAATAAATAAATAAATAAATAAAATATAAAAGGATATATGTTTTTACTGATCTTGTGTTTTTAACTGACACCATGTATTTGTTGGTCTATTGTTAGCCCCCTCCCTCTTGATCCATGAGGAGAGGTAGATAAGAAACAGATATTATTGTTATTATATGTACAGAAATGTCCTGACACCTTGTCATCAACTGTCAGCAGTTTGCCGTCCAAAAGGCACTGACAAGAATTTGGAAAATGTAATACTTCCTAAGAGATTGTTTACCAATAAATCATACAGGTCAAACACAGTTTATACAACTCAAATAGTACAGTGATATTGTAATTTCATGAATATGGAAATAAACTCAGTGTTTCGGTGAATTATGATAGATTAGCGGACTCAGGTTGCTATGTAGATAATATCAAGATATTATCCTTAGCATTCATTTGACCAGATGTATCTGAAGAAGTCGATTTTAGCCTACAAAATCTCATGCTGACAACTTATTTCTGTCAGTTAGTCTCAAGGGTGCTACAAGATCTCTTAGCTTTAATTCGTGATTTTAAAACTTATTTCACAGTCTACTGTCTCTCAGTTTGTTTTTCCTCAAAATATACAGATAACTAAACTAGTAGTTTGAAAGCATGCAAATGCAAGTAGATAAATAGATACCACTCTGGTGGGAAAGTAAACAGTGTTCTGTGTAATCATGCTGGCCACATGATCACAGAGTAGTCTCTGACAACACTGGCTCTTCGGCTTAGTAACAGAGATGAGCACCTCTCCCTATGGTCAGACACAACTTGAGAACCTTGTCAACAGGGCACACATTTCAATCTAAAATATTCAAATTGATTTAACATGATATTGAATTCAAACTAAATTGTAGTGGGCCCTCAGTATCCATTGGAGATTGGCTCCACACACACCCCACACACCACGATATCCAAATTGATACTGAAGTCCCATTCTATACAAAAGCATAGGCAAGTGGTATCCATTATATATAAAACAGTAAAATCAAGATTTGCTTTAAAAAAATTGTGTGAATATTTTTGAACTGTGGTTGGCTGAATCTGTGGATGCAGAATTCATGCTTAAAATAAAGATGATGAATGGCCATACCATTCTATGACACTCCAGATTTCACTGACTTTGGAGATCAAGCACAGTCAGTCCAGGCTAGTAGTGGTTTGAATGCTGGACTATGACTCTGCAGACCAGGGTTCAATTCCCAGCTTGGCCATGAAATCCACTGGGTGACCTTGGGCAAGTCACATACTCTCAACATCAGGGGAAGGCAATGGCAAATCTCTGCACAAACTGTGCCAAGAAAACCTCATGATAGGTTCACCTTAGGGTTACCATAAGTCAGAAGCAACTTGAAGGCATGCAACAACAACAAACAGAATATGTTGTAAGAAATATTTTTGGGAATAGTGGATGTTGTTAGAGATCCAGTGGGATATGGTACTTTGAGTGGCCTCTGGGAGACCACAGTCTGAAATCCAGATTAGCCATGGAAATACAGTGAGTGATCTTGCGTAAGTGATAGTTTTCAAAAACATAGTCATGTTAGTCTCTTGTATAAAAAGGAGGAAGGAAGGGGAAGAACAAAAAAAATTGTGACAGCACCTTTAAGATTAACTGGTTTTTTGTTTTGCACAGATATAACTGCTGACAAGATCTCTCTAATAAGTTCCTTATCACAGTAGGTGTGTAATTCCATGAAATGTGCATCATACCTGCTTTGCCTATCTGGACAGCCAATTTAGTCAGTTTTCCCTGGAGAACAGACTTTTCTTTTTTATGCATGTTAGCCTTCCTCTTGTCTTTATCATCTCCTTCTCCACCTTCTGCACTCTTCAGTGGCTGCATTTCCATTGCAGCAGCACCATCCTGCTGTTTGGCTAGAAGCAAAAGGGAAAAATATATTTAGCAAAGTCAGTATTATTCCTAACTTTAACTTAGAAATCAAGACCTCTGGAGTTGGATCTCTGCATTTTCTGAAGAACAAGTATTCCTTAGAAAACAGTTAACAAACTGGGTTATTTTTAGAGTCCTAACCCTCTAACCACTTTTTCTGTCCCATTTTACTCATGGTATAGGACTTTAGCTATGAAGATTTTCAGACCAGTGCTTACCATGGGGTGAGCACTGGAAAAACGCCACTAAAATGTTTAGGAAATGTGTGTGTCTGAAAGCCTGACATGCTTCCTAAATGTCATGGAATTGTCAGCTTTCCTCCAGTGCCCCTGAATCATTTGGAGAGCAGCAATTTCCTATGAACAGAAACTTTGATGCTCCCCAAACGATTCAGGGACACTGGGGGGGGGGGGGGGTGATGATTCCCTGATATTTAGGAAGTGTGTCAGGCTTTCAGACACATGGACTTCCTAAATGTTTCTTCTTCTATGGGACAGAGAGATGCCCTTGCTTCTCCATCTGCAGGATAAAAGGCAGCAACAATACAGTAAATGTGGAGTCGAAGACTTTCATGGCTGGCATCCATAGATTTTTGTGGGACTTTCGAGCTATGTGGCCATGTTCTAGAAGATGCCAGCCACAGATGCTGGCAAAACGTCAGAAAGGAACTCTTCTAGAACATGGCCACATAGCCCAAAAGCCCCACAAAAATCAATGCAGTAAATAGATGCATTTAGTTATGGCCTTATATGAATAAAAATAAAGAACATTAGCATTTTACCCTTGAAGAGCTATTACTCCTTCTATCACTGTGTAAGAGTGTCTTAACATGCTATAATTCTGTACTAAAGGAGTTAACTTTAGTACAGTACTTATAGCATACATACACACTATTTCAGAGGGCAATGGCCTCTCTTACAAAATGTTTTTAAGCAGAGCCTGGATGGGTACTTTGCATAATAGAACCTGGTCCTCTGTACCAGCTGAAATTTGGCTTAGATGATCTTTAAAATATCTTCCAACTTTAGGAGGATGATCCAGGCCTAATAAGCATCCTAGCATTGATTAATTGAAATCCTTTCTCTTTATTCAGGCCACAGGAGATACTTACATTCATCAGTTCATCAATGCAAGAATATTTGAATTACCATCCAACAGCTTGTTATTAATGAACATATTAAGGTAATTATCATTTTTTGCATATCAATTGCATCTGACCCCCACTGATTGTAATTGACTACCCATACAAGATGAGTGCTGTTTGTTAATGGCCACCAATAAGTTAATTATAACTTTTTTGCATATCAGTTCCCTCTGATCCCAGCAACCTTAAATGTCATGCAAGATGAGGTAATACTTTAATCATATGTTGAAATGGGTTACATATTCGCTAATAAATTTGTTAATGTTTAAGGTGTCAAAATGCATTCAAGAGTGTGTGAGCTTTTTTAAAAAATAAATCTGAAATAACAATAACAAGCTGTGACATTTAGTTTCTTTTTACCTCAATCAGTAGAACAACTGATGTAAAATTGTATTATAAGAGCCTCTCTAGCTTGATTAATCTATCCCGCACATTTCTTATAAACAATCCATGGAATAATAAAAATGCTCTAGAGCAGAATGCCCTGTAAACTCTCACTGTAAAATCCCACTCAGAATGGATGGGAGATGTGCAAGAGTCCAGCTGTAATCTTAATATCATTTAATTGTGTGGTTCAGATATTTCCAGTACCCAGTGTCTAGTTTTTACTGGTCATGTGCATAGGGAACTGCACTTGTGATCCCTTGAGTATATGATAATAATAATAATAATAATAATAATAATATCTGAAATGCTTGAGACCAGAAGTGTTTCATACTTCAGATCCCCCCCTCCTGATTTTGGAATACCCATATTTGCATATACATAGTGAGACATAATGAGGCTGGAAAGATACTGAGGTTCTGTAATATGGTGGGAATCCAAATCTAGTGCTTGGCACAAATCAGTGCCTCCTGCCATTTCACAGATCCTCATATCTCTCTCCAGCCAGTCCCATTCCAGCTCTGCAAACACATTCCAGCCTTGCAAATATAGCACAGGCACGAGGTTCAAAAAGTTTTGGACTTTGGAGTATTTTGAGTTTCAGAATTCCAGATAAGGAATATCAACCTGTATAAATAATCAATTCTACTTCCACTGAAAGTGAAATTATATTCTTTCTAATATAACTGAGTCTCTCAGAAACTCACAAGCCTATTTTCATAGTCTTTGTCTTCCTAATGGTGAGTATGTGTACACAAAAGCATATTCAGTTTTTCTATATTGCTTACATTCTCTCTGCAAAGAAAAACATGTCAAAACACTGGCATTAGACTAATGAAGTAAACCAGTATTAAACCGAATACAGCAAATTATTTAATAATACCTCCAGATTTATCATTTGCATATAAAATAAATAAAAAGGATAATAATACTTTGCTTTCAGATGTAAATCTCAAATTTGGCAAAGCAATGTGTCTATGTTGGGAGGAACCTCAGGTGCAGTGCCTTCAAAACATTTATGAAACCCTTTTTACCCAACAAATACAAGTAATTATATGGGGGGGGGGGGGGGGTCGCATTGGCAACACTGGCTATACCCATTATAAAGATACCACTTGCAGAGCACAATCCACTGCATCACTGTTCTTGTGGATTTCAGCCCCTAAGTATTTATATGATAAAATTCTCCAAACCATAGCTTTTAAAAGAAACCTTAGAATTGCTAGAATACCTTAAAGAGAACACTATCAGGATTTTCTGCAGAAGCACTGCACAATAAATATTAGAGCAATGTTGCACAGTACAGGAATAAGATCAGGAGAATCTAATACCGGTACCCAGCAAGGGAAGGCAAATGTTAAAATCTACAGGCTCCAGAGGGGGCCTCTATGGCTCACACCACCACCTCCTTTTTTAGATTTTCTTCCTTTTTTAATGGCCCACACTGAAACGACAAGTGTTCACAAGTGTTCACTCAGGTAGTTGCACTTGTATTACCACCTTTCTTATTTCATACCTAATGTACAAGATGGAGGCAAGACCCAGGTACTAGAAAAAAGCATAATGATGGCAGGGATGCTGAGGTCCCATTATGGGTGAAGTGCATTTGCAGTGTCAGTGTCATGGTCCTAGCTTGGGAAGCTATTTTTAAGAAGAATGAATACAATGAGATTCTAAGAACCCCCATAACTGAGTAGCATGAAAATGATGTTCTGGTTGGTCAAGAGCATTATCCTATTCCTGCTTAGTTATAGGTGGTTTTAACATGATATCATATTAATTCATTTTGAAAGAGAAAAAGGTCCTGGCCTTAGCTATTAACACAACTCATAGCTCTTCCCGGTGTTGGCCCTGTCTATGATCAACGATCTGAAAGTATTCAGGACAATTCAATGGACAGACATAATCTGAGAAAAGTGGGTTATGACAACCCCTAATTAATGGAATCAACATAGTGAAATTTTCTGATCTATTATTTCAACCATCTGTTTAAACAGGGAAGGAACTACTTGCAAGGCATCTCTTTCACATATACTTAGATCAGATATTTCCAAATTTGTCTCTGCAGACAGCTATCTGCAAAGCAAAAAACACATGTTTCTTTTATCGTTTGGTGTTCCAGAATTGATGGCTTATTTCCTGTGTTTCTTTGGCCAATTGAATTTTAAGCATTTACTGCCATTTTCAAACTACATACCATCTTGGATTTTCTTAATAGTATACTTTCTGAATGAAGCTTAAGTACATTTTTGAAATCCTCCTTAGTATGAAAGAAGGTTACCTTTATTCTGGTTGTTTTCCATATTTCCATCCTGCATTTTGCCTATATTGTAAAAATGGTAACAAACAACAAGAAACAAACAGTCAACCATCAGTACATACAGACAGAACATGACAAGGAGGAATTTAAATTAAAAAGTACTGACAAAAGTTATGAGCACATTTCAAAGAAAAATTTAGTTCAAATTGTTGTGATGGATTTATACGCATGAACAAGCTTCAGGACAAAGATTTATAACAATTTATCATTTTACCATTGATAAGAGAAGATTAATTATTTGTATAATACAACTCATAAAAATGTACATTGACATGATGTAAGCCACTGCTTTTCAATCTATACTGGGTGCACTTTCGATTCTGATTTGCTTGTTACAGAATCCCTTGCATTTCCAAGCTTCTGAAATGTATTCTGCAGTAAACTCTTGGGCTTGCACAGACCATTGACCAGGTTTGCCTGAAAAAAGGGTGAACTATGTGTGAGGAAAAAAACAACAACAACTCAGCTAGGCATCATGAAAATTTCAGACCATGGATGCTCATATTTATTTAAAAAGCAGAATTGAGACATGCATAGCTCTAATATATGTGGACACCTGCCTCAGTTCTGTTTGACTACAATACAACTGTTTGTCCACAGTCCAGAGTCATGGCCCAAGGAGAAAAGATAGCCACGGTGCAACATAGAACAGAATAGAAGGGAACAATTTTTAGTGGAAATAACTCCCTCCTGCCCCCTTCCAGAAGACCCTACCAGCTTTCTGATACTTCCGATGTCACCTTTCACTGAAGGCTGAACCAGACACACTTTGATTCTCAGCTGAAACTGTTACTGACACTGTTGATTAGGAATGTTTGGACTTATAGTTAAACTTTCACCATCCACAGCAGAAAAAATGTTTCCAGTGTTGCTAACATAAGCAATAATGAAGCATTAATCTGTCAATTTCAGTTTTCCATTCTTTCAATAAAAATGCAATTCATCCAAAATTATGATGGTTTTTTTTTTTTTAAAAAAAAAAACTTTCTTGCAGTATTTATTCCCAAATATTTAAATTTAGGCAAGTTAATTTTATAAAAGTGTGTGTGTGTGTGTGTGTGTGTGTGGTATTCATTGGCATTTTCTTATCCAACTACAAACCAGGGCTGATCCTGCTTAGCCTCCACCATCAGAGAGGATTTGGTGCCTTTAGGTTATTTAGATTTCTTTTTAAAAGTAATGCATTAGAATTAGCTCTTACCTTTGAAGCAGGTTTGATGAGTAACTCATTGCTTCCTGGTATGAATAACACTTATGAATAACATTTTAAAAGTAATGCATTAGAATTAGCTCTTACTTTTGAAGCAAGCTTAATGAGTAATTCATTGCTTCCTGATTTATGAATAAACTTTACTAATCTGCTACTTTTCTGTTATTATCTTTCTAAAATTAAAATATATCTAAAAATAGAAAAATGGACAAAAATCCTCACTAATTTCCAAAACAACATTTTCAATTAATGAGTCCTTAAGCTGGTTTGCAAAAATAGTAATGTCTGACTAACCCCCATGTAACGTGTTACGAATAACATTGCTACTTATAATGCATTACTTCTAAACTCAGCATATTTTAGTATTTTAATTAGTATTTTTAAAATTCCACTTGCAAATTTGTACACATTTGGGGGCATTTTTCCCATTCCATTTCTGTATGTAAATCTGCTCACTATACAAAATTCTGTATGGAATTTTGCTCACATGTTTTCCATGTAATTCCTCCAATATGTTGTTTTAAAAGCTTTATTTGCACTTAAAAAAACAACAGAAAGAATTGTGGGACCTTAAAATTAGATTCATTTTGTATAAGCTATAAATAAAGAGACACACAAGAAGCAGCACACATCATTAGAGGTAATCCATGAAAAATTATGCCAAATAATGCTTGTTTTGCTTTTAAAATATCACAAGACTTGGTTGTTTTTGATGCAAAAGATTAACACTCTTGTGAAAATACAGTTAGCTCTCCATATTCACTCATTTTATGGGGAACAGAATCCTTACAATTGGTAAAATAACCCTAGCTCCCCCCAACCATATTTAACAAACAAAAATGTATGACCCACACTTTCAACCCACTGTGGATGCCTTCAAGCTGGTAGGGTTCCTTTGAAAGCAGAAGTGGGCAGCTGGTGGAGCTTGTCCTGCACAATTTTTAATAGGAACTTAAAAGCTTCACTGCATGTTTGTAGTCTTTTAGTCTTACACGGCTTGCAGCCCCTATTAAAATGGGATAGGGCAGCAGCAGAGATGACAGCAAATAATCTGTGAATAATCAAATCTGCAAAAGGCAAATGTGGAGGACTGACTGTATATAATGTTTGTGTGCACTTCCTCCTAATGCATTGTCCATATGTATTTTCATTTCAGTATGACCTTATTCTACTCCTTTTTTGTTTCTATTGAAGAATTGAAGTGGAAATCTCAGAGACGTGACAGTGTTGAAGGATAACTAAATGTTTTTTTCACACTGGTTTGAAAGTGTGGAGTTAGCTAAATTCATAATAAAATGCAAATCAACAGAATTTCAACTCTATCGTACTAGAGCATCTTCTGATATAATGGTTGAGAAAAGACATGAGTCCCTGAGACATGTTTAATTTTCAGAGGAGTGACTACCAAGGTCTGAAGCCCTGTTCTGATCCCCAAATGAACGTTTTTCTTGTGTAGATACAAGCAGGTGGCAAAAGGGGAACTGAGGTCCAAAATACACTGCAGAAATAATCCAGTTTGAGATCGCTTTAAGTGCCTTGGCTCAGTGATAGAAGATTCTGGGGAACTGCAGTTTATTGTGGCCCCAGATCTGACAGAGAAGGGCAAATGTCTCACAAAACTACAGTTCCTAGAATTCCCTTGCATTGAGCCAGGTAGTTAAAGTGATCTCAAAGTAGATTATTTCTGCAGTGTGTTTTGGACCTGAGTCTCTTGGAGTGTTCATTTCAATATTTGAAACTTTTCTGTGAGAGTTTACAGGGTCCAGGTGGAATGGCTGAACAAGCCAGTTTTATTTTGGGACAAACAACCTTGTGGCTACCAATTCCCAAAACTAGTTATCTCATTTGGCTACACTTTGTATAGCAGAGTAAAGTCTCCTATTCAGGTAAGCTTGAGTATCTTGGTTAACTACCCATTTGAACAGCCTCTGCCAAACTCCCAAAAGAATCCCAAAATTGTAGAGAATGGAGATTTCAGTTTTAAGCCAAACTAGTTTCCTAAAAGAGAAAACTTTCCATAGTTTTTCCTATATTGTTGCAGAAAAACAAAATGCTATTCAGATTAGCACAAACTGATTTTGTTTAGCAGAATTATGACAAATGTGATGCAATTATGATTTTGCACTATAATGAAATAGTGGGCTAGGATAGGAGCTGATGGGTATTTGAGGCAGTTTATTTCAGACTGAAAATCCAATAATCATATGCATTTCTATTTCTGACAAGCTAGATTGCCTAAATCAACACAATCTATGATTACTAAGATTATAAATGACAAAATAAATAAATGAATTGTGAATTCTGATTGTAAAATGCAGGGGAACATGACTGCAAATCCTTAAAAGTATTCTGTTCTTGGGATTACAGTTTCAGATAACTAGACATTTGTCCTGCAAATAAAATAGAGTTTAGTTATAATCAACCTAGTCCTGTGATTTCCCCAAAAATATTATGCATACAGAATCTTCACCAATTCAGTAGTCATTCCTTATGCATTTCAACAGAGGAAGCTGCTATAAATGTGCATTACTTTTCAGATAGCTACCTCCCCCCTCCAGTGAAATGCATATGTCAGCATCCAACATGCATATTACAAGCTCTATGTGCATACACAGGCTTTGGGATCAGAAAATAAATCTGTACTCATTTATTGTACATGTTAAAGACTAGCACTTCCTAAATGGATATAAATGTTTCAAGCAATTCCAATAAGAGAAGCAACCTTTACAAATGACCATTCATGTCTAATCTGTTATTGCAAAACTATTTCCCATGATTTACCCCTCAGAAGATATATCTTCTAAAATACAATGTCTTATTTTAATGAAATACCTCCCTCTACTGCAATATAACATTTTAAAAAGTTATTATTTGAAGTAATCATATACTACTCATTAATTTTCATCAGTTTATCCAGTGTTTTTGCTTACAACTCTTACAGTGAATGTGTACTAAGGGAACAAGGTTTTATTAGAAATTTAAAGGCGATAACAGAAATAAAGGAACAAAGGTACTTTTTTCATAGAAGATCTATAAGGATTCTTGGTTCTGCAAATTAGCTCTTCCAGTGCTGGGCTACCAAAAGCAAGTGACTAGTCTGATTCTGGAGATAAGGTAGGATTGGTATTGGTATATTCATGTTACCACAACATCACAGGGGCTAGGTTTGATACAATCTGACTACACATAACAACATATCAGAGGCTTTTATAGTTCCTTTGGGGTGGGAGGAACATGTACACCTCCCTTGACAATGTTTTATTATAAAGATTTGAGTCATTTTCAGTCATATCCTACCTGTATTTTAAAGCACAGTTACTGTTATTAAACTTCAAGCAACTACACAGCTGGAACTCCATGGAATTTATTCCATGCAGATTTTAATTATTTATTTAGTACAGTAACTAGCAACATAATTCACAATGTGTTGCACTGGGTCTTTCTTAGGACAGATAAATGCTTGTTTCTCTGCATGCTTGTTTGGCTGATGTAAGGAGCAGATTGTAAAAATCAGTGTCACTAACTGTTATCAATCTCCAGGAAATTATTAGAACTTTTGTTGTGCATTGGAAGTTGTTCAGTGTAAATGAAATGCACATTTTTACTTATACATAAAACAAATGCTTCATCACACACATGGATTGTTTCAGTGAAATATGGTTCTGAGTTTTGTTGCAAATTGCTCCAGGATAAAATGATGTTCTGAAAGCATACACAGTAAGCACACTTTTATTGAGTCTATGCAAACTGATAACATTTTGATGGATTTCAGTTATGGACTCATAATAGCAACAATTACTGTAACCTAAATCCAACTGCTAATCCAGCTACAGTAGACCCAATGAATCAATGGAACTTAAGTATTGATTTACCAAGTTTATTTGATTCAATGGGTCTATTCTAATTGTGATTATTTATTGATTTAGACGAGAGTTTAGAAGAGAGGTTTCTATTGGTTGAATTAGTTTTCAGAGGCTAGCTCAGCTCAGATGACTTTAGTTCAATTTAGTAACACAAAATAACAGGAGATTTTGTCCATGTACTCTATCCACCACCATCTGTTTTCCTCCTTCACTCTATATTACAAAGTATCAATTACCTATGGGATATTTAAGAATTTACAATTGTAGCACTGTGATTCCACTTTAACTACCATGGCAACATCCTATGGATTCCTGGTGTTTGCAGTTTAGGGAGGTGTATTTAGAATTCTCTGCCAGAGAATACCAGTGGCTCCCTAAGGCATCATCTGTAGGATGATGCCAGGGCATTTAAAGTGGAATCACAATGCTATAATTGTTTTTATATGAATTTGTCCAAATTACCTGTTTCCAAAAAAAAAAAAAAAAAAAAAAACCCCACAAAAAACAGGGAAGCTATTGAAAACTATACAGTACTTTGGAGATCGTTTAGACTATGCCTTTTCTGAAAGATGACAGGTAAGAAAGGACACCCTTCCTCTTCAACTGTAAATCCCAGGATTCCATGTTGCCATAAAGTGGAATATACTACCTCAATTGTGTTGCCTAAAAGGGCCACAAATCTAATCAGAACAACACTCTATCTCCTATTGATTTGTTCTATTGAGATTTCAATTCAGCTTTACATGAAGTATGGAAGCCTAGATGCTCCCTCCCTCCCAATTTTGTTATGGGAGCAAGATAACTGTGGGTTTTTGTTTTTTGTTATTGTTATTGTTGTTTGATTGTTGTTGTTTGGCCATCTAGGAACCACAATTCATTGAATGGTCTATTCTTTCATGACAGAACAAAAATCTGGAAAGCATGTATTCACAGTAGAAAAACAAAAGGAGATAATGTCCGACGTGGTGTGTGATTTCCAATAATTTTTCTTTCTTAAAAAACGCAATGTGTTTTGGCTTTATCACCAATTAGCTTTCTTCACAGGCTATTGTAAAATAATTAAAAGCACATTTATTGTAATAGTGGTACCAAGACAACACATAAATAATCTCTAAAACATAATTTCTTAAAAATTAAATACTGTCGGTTATACACATAAATATATACCTACCTATTATCAGAAATTTCTGATAATCACACAGCATGTGGGACATTGTCTTTCATTCTTCTATTATTCTTTCTTGAGCTTTATTTCAAAAGCTAAATGTCAAATACCTTTTACTAGATCAACGTCCTTTTCTGACCTCCTTCTCTGTGCTGTTTATTAATTCTGTTGGCAGTTTACAGAGCTCTTGGGTGGCAGCTGTTCTTGCAGCTCTGAACCACTAAACTCCAGGTGAGTAAGGTCTTTCTGCAAACCCCAGTACACTGAGCTGGAGGGGTCTTTCTCTTTGTATTTCAAAGCACTCTGCTTGGCAACATTTTGCCATGGCTCAAGAAAATATCTTTCTTTCTGTAGTATTTATGAGATAGATGCATTTTAACATGCTACAAGAAAATTGTGGTATCTCTGTTGTGATCAGTTGTTGATCACGCCATTACAGTGGAGCTACTTCCCTCTGCACTAGCAACAATCAGATCCATCTTAGATAAATGTAGCACAGTGACATGGCCTTCATTTTTCACATTTAAATGCCACCACGGTTGGGTTGCCTTGAATCAAAATAGGCTTCCTCTGGAAGGCACAGATTGTGGTTCTCACATAGGTGATATGCCACTTTCCAGCTTCCACCTCTTTCCTTCTATTGCTAAAGCTATATAGATCATTGGGCAGTCTTCATAACACAGCTGCCAATCTTCCTCCCACTTCTCTCTTCTTCCTCATTTCTTTCCCTTCCTGCCTCTGGGACAGTCTCTATAGTTAACTGTAGTTAACTCTATAGTTACCTCTATAGTTAAACTGTCATTTTAAAAAGACTTACACAGTCCGCCAAGGAGTGTGATCTGTGAACTATGATTATATTAAGGGTGATCTTGTAAATTTCTGGAGACTTGGGTTCCAGTACAATTCAGCAATAAATGGGACAGTCGTGCATTCAGAGCTAGCAATAAGAAATTATATTGTATTCCTATTCTCCAGAATTCAAAGAACTGTGAAACCAGTTGTGACATGTCTAGCTTTGTTTTCCTCACACAGCACTCTTTGCCTCATGACAAATGGACTTCAAAGGTGATGACAGCTCCAGAAAAGCATATTTTTATATGACTTAGTAGTCATCTGTTCAAATTTTTTTTTTTTAAAAAAAAATGCTTTTGTCTGGCAGAAGTACATTTGAATGATCATGTGTCTAAGTACAATTGCTGTTTCTGGCTTGAAAGGGCCCAATAAATCCATTGTGATTAGCACTGATTCAATGGCTATATTCTAGTTAAGACTGGAAACTATAAATAGGCTGTAAATAGGCATTAAGGTCCTGGTTCCAGTTTATTCCTCCTCCTGTGAAGTTCAGGTCGCTTTATCCTCATGTTTTTTTCATGTCTTTAGAAACCTTATGTTCCCAAAGGCCATGACAGATAAGAGAGTCAGAACATTCCCTCCCCCACTATCTTGCAAGAATAGACTGAATGCTTGAGTTATGCCTTTTCAGTCTAAGAGCACTTATACAGCCCATTTTCTTCTGACTAAATTGCATCTGACCAAATTAATCGATCCAATATAGGCAGAGGCGAGATACAAATAATAATAATAATAATAATAATCATCATCATCATCATCATCTGATGGATCCAAGGATAAGAATTGTAGGTTAGTAGGGAAAGAGGTGTTGCTACAGGGGAACGAAGTGAGGCTATTGCTCCCACCCCCCAAAAATTCAGTCACCCAATGAAATTTTCCTTTAGTCCCCAAATCTGTAGCATTGCATTAATTTCAGAAAAACAATTTAGGCATCCAAAGAAAAGGAGCAGGCACAGTAACCAAGGAAAGATATAAGCATTCTAGATATGAACCATTTTTAGTATCCCACTCTGTTATGTTAGAAAAATTGGGGACTGAAGAAAAATTTCTTGTGAGGGGCAATCCCTGCATAGCTACACTCTAGAGTAAAGGGTTCTCTTGAATATCTCTAAGATTCTCTGAGACTCAAGAAAATACATATTACTTTGTTTTAAAAAATTAAAAGAATTAAAATAAATAACAAAGAAACATTGTATAATATCTATGCTTTTGTTTTTGTTAGTGGAAAGAGTAATAACTCATAAGATTGATGTTTAAAAGCACACACACTCATATAGAAATATTGTAATAATTAAGAAAGGCAAGTATTCTATTCAAAATTGAAATTGAAATTCACCCATTTATACTTACTATAAATTTATCTTCTTAATGAGGCAGCATAAAATATGGGCATGCTAAGAAATGGAGTCAAGAAGCTGACCAAAACCACATTCGAAAAATCAGAACTGAAGTTATACTTGTTAAAAGAAAAATAACATATGAAACCATATCCAAGCACATGCACAAGAGCACATAGCGATGTTTTGTTTTCTAGTATCATCACCTACAGTAAATGCTTAGCTGGGTGCTGAGTCAAAAGTTTGTGGGAAGCACAATAAAGCACTACAATGCTACTGGTGTGTTCAAGCCAGATTCCTGACCCCAGCAGGATTGTTTTCCCAAAACTACTTTGAGATCATAAATGCTTATGAGAGTGCCACATTGGGTGGGTGGGTGGGTGGTGGTGGTGGGGGACCAGGACAAAAACATAATCCAAAATCATGCTCTCTTTTCAAATATGTCCTGAGAAAAACGACAGAAACACCAGTTTGACACTGAAAACCTTGTGGGTGGGGAAAACAGGTTTAAGATACATATTTTACTTTGTTTTAAATCATTTGGATCAGTAATAAAAGGTTCCTTAATTCCTACTTGTTCTTGTCCCATTGTTGCTTCAGTGAGAAACAAAGATTTGGATGGCTACTAAAAAAAATAGTGGGATTTGTGGCATCTCTTATAAGCTGCTGCACAATAGGAGCTCTCACACGGTAATCACATGCACATACAACATCTGTGCAGTTCATAAGAGAAAGAGGGAAGCTTATATAGTCAGGAGAGAAATCCATCAAATAAAACAAGCTAGGTGTTCTTAACGTACCATTGACTAAGCTGGCATTTGCATTATCAGTGGCATTTGCACCTGCTGCCCCATCTGTAGTTGAAGGAGGATGGAAGGAGGTATGGGAAGAATCTACTGAGTAATAATGGATAAAAGAAAAACAAAAGAGTAAATCATAATAATATGAACAAATTCACATGACAGAAACAAGAACATTTATGGACTAATGTGGCTTCATTTTTCTTTCTTCTCCAAAACAGATTTGTTTTAAGGTATGCAACATAACGTCTTTAAAAAATGAATGTCATTACAAGAATGTTACAAAAGTGGGGAACAAAAACTCATATGTGGAATATTATAAAAAGAAATGTGAAAGACATTTAACAGAGTTAACAGAGTTGGTGAAAAACTGACTTTACATTGTATTTCTATTTCCTCTGCTCCTCTTTGCAAACATTCTTAAATTGCCTTTTTTTAAAAAAGGATTTTAGATTAGGCTTAAGGGGAAAATATATATTTAAAATACCTGTATTTACTGTACTTTATCTAGAACGAATCCACTTTATACATGCATCTAAAAAGTGTCCTATTTAAAATGGTTCATTCATTGTATTGTACCCAAAACATTAAAGCACGTATTTCAGAATGCCATCCTTTACAGGCCTAGTCAGAACTAAGTCCTACTGGGTTCAGTGGAACTTATTCCCAGGTAGGCACGTACAGGATTATATGTAACAGTGATTTAGGGAAACCCAACAGTATACCCACTAACTAAGTTGGCATTCAGTTCAGTGTGATAAAACATGTTCAGTTCAAGTTTGATAAAGTAAGTTTATTACCAGTACACTTGTGTTGTTTTATTTTGTATTAGTTGAAGACAGAAAATGAAATTGAATCAATCACAGTTCTAAAATGTCAACAATCTGGCTTACAAAGAAGGGGATAGCACAGGCAAGAAATTCCTTCACATCAGGAGAAAATGAATGTTTTCCAAGATTTTGTATAGATTGGAAGTTAGCTGAGCTAGAGCTGAGTGAATAATCCACAGTGAATGACTACTCTGAAACAACTTTGTTTTTAATTAGTTTTTTCTAAAAAAAACACATACATATAATTTTTGAACTTTTTCAAGCATATTTTGCACTTAAAGTTACAAATGTTTAGCCAAAGGTAGGGATAGGCTGCAAAGATTTAATTTTGGTTTCTTTTGAGTGTCCAGAACCAGCATGTGATCCAAGTAAGTTAGTGATATGTTTTGCTATTGTAATGCTAAACATTTAAAGTGGTGATGGTATTCTGTGTACCAACATACAGTCAGTAGCATCTAGCATCTTATCAAAGCTATAAAATGGTATGAAACTCACTATCCAAGGCACTGCTTGAAACTGCCAAGGGGGTTCAAAACTGTAAAGGCCCAGGCCAAAAGCCAAGTGGATTTCTTTTCTAGGTTGGCTAGGTGCCGTTTCTTCCCCATTGTCAAAAGCTCAACTGAAATGCTAATCAGGTGTACCTTAACACTACAGTAGAACTGGAGGTAGTCCAATGAAGCTGACTGAGAGAAGCTAAAGTACTCCTCTCCCCAGAACACAGCTAACCTCTGGAATTGGCTCCCACTGATGGCCACCAGGTTAGACAGCTTGAAAAGAGAACTAGACTAATTCATGGAGGAGAAGGCTCTCAATGACTACTAATCACAGTGGCTATAAACTGCTTCCAAGATCAGAAGCTATATGCCCCTCAATACCAGTTCTGGGGAGCAAGAGCGGGAGTCATACTCTGATTTCTGGGTGTTTCTTGTGCTTGTCCAGTAACCACTCCCCCCAGCCTGCCTGTCTCCTCTTAAAACATGTTTTTAAGCTCAGCTTTTTTGGCCCATAAGTGTTCCATAAAAGTTAAAATGAATGGCTTTGAGCCCACATTTAAAATTTTGCAAATATAATCAGAGAACAAAGGAGAAAAAAGGGGGAAGAATGTAGTCCAAATTGAAATCCATAATTCAATTGCAATCAAATCACAAAGGTATGTTTTCTTGACTATTCACTCAGGTCTTTGTCGCTCTCTTTTTGATTTCCAGCACCAATAGCAGGACAGACCCTTTTAAAAATGCCCAGACTCTCCTCTAAGATGGTAGATTTCTTACTCTACCTGAAAGGTGATGTCCATCCTCCTGTTTCACACCTGTATGATGATTTTTACAAAATGTTAATGAGGAAGGCATATACTAGAGAAAACTGAAATGCAAACACATATGATTGGTAAGCTTTCAAAAAGCGTCAAGCATACATACAAAGAATGTATGATGTTTGTGCTTAAAATCAGGGACATAATCTAATGAGCACTGTTGCTGTAGCCCACAGTCTGTTCCAGAGGGGTTCATGCTGGAATCATGCACAAGCCCTGTTTAGACAAATAGTGGGAGGACAGGAACAGTGCTTGGAGAATCGCAGCTCCATGCAGCCTAATCACTACATCACCCGAGGCTTGCTTGAATGACTGCAGAATGGATTTTGAAAGCACTTCATAAGATGTTTTAGTGGATGTGCAATGAAAGCTATATGACAAACATGAAACTTTCCCTCCACCTTTCCCTCAATCTATAGTGTAGATTAGCAGGTTATTCTTTTTTTAAAGGGGGGGGGGGGGAGAGAAAAGAAAGGAAAACACAGGACAAGAAAGAATTGTACAATATTCTAAGAAACAGAATTATGGAGAATTAGATATTCTCACCAAAAGAAAAAGGAACACGTAAAAATTGTAGATAGTGATGAACTATGTATGGCTTTCTGTCTGAAATGATGTCTCCTTAAAACGTGTTAACCAAATATTTTAACTCCTTGGTTACTTTTCTGTGTTTCACTTGTCACACTAATATTATCTATAGCAAGAAATAATTTACTTAGAGAAAAGGGACAAAACAATCTGGATACATCTAGATAGAATCAAATGCCACACAAGTGGAGTGAGTTTGCTCAATGAGAATTCCTCTTTCTGCTCCTGACCCCTATCCTTGCCCTAGTAAATTCTACTTCAGAGGAACAGATTTTGAAAGTATACAAGGACTGCAAGGGGAAATGAAGTTTTTGTTGTTGTTAACTGCCCTTGAGTCAATCTCAACTCATGGCAACCCTATGGATGAGACATCTTCAAGACCCTCTATCCTCCACTGCTCTGCTTAATTTCTGCAACCCCATACCCGTGATCTCCTTGACAGAGTCCATCCATCTAGCATATGGCCTTCCTCTCTTCCTCCTTCCCTTCACCTTTCCCAGCATTATTATCTTTTCCAATGAGTCCTTCTTTCTCATGATGTGCCCAAAGTACAACAGTCTCAGTTTGGTCATCTTGGCTTCCAGAGAGGTTTCTGGCTTGATCTGCACTAGGACCCATTTGTTTGTCCTTTTGGCTGTCCATGGGATCCTCAGCACTCTTCTCCAGCACCATATGTCAAATGAATGGATTTTCTTCCTATCATCTTTCTTAACTGTCCAGCTCTCACATCCACACATGGTAATAGGGAATAAGATGGCTTGTATGATTCTAACTTTTGCACTGAGTTGTATATCTTTGCAATTTAGAATCTTTTCTAGTTCTTTCATAGCCACCTTCCCCATTCTTAATCTTCTGATTTCCTGACTGCAGTCACCATTTCTAACAATGTTTGATCCCAGGTATGGGAATTCTTTTACTATTTCTATTTCTTCTTTGTCTAGGTTGAGCTTGTGAAGGTCCTATACAGTCATTATTTTTGTTTTCTTTATGTTTGACATTAAGCCTGCCTTTGCACTTTCTTCTTTTACCTTCCTTAGTAGGTGTTCTAGGACTGTGAGGTTTTCTGCTAGTACTAAGGTATCATCTGTGTATCTTAGACTGTTGATATTCCTTCTTCTGTGTCCAAGCCTGCTTTTCTTATAATATGTTCTGCATACAAGTTGAACATACAGCCTTGTCTGGGCCCTTTGCCAATTGGAGACCATTCCGTTTCTCCATGTTCTGTTCTGACAGTAGCCTCTTGTCTTGAGTACAGATTCCTCATCGGGACTATCAGATGTGTTGACACTCCCGTGTCATCTGTTGGCAAGTGTTTTGTTTTCCATATCTGTTGACATATGTTGGTTAGCACTAGAGTTGACTCTGTCAATGTGGATTGCAGCAGCTCGATTGGAACATCATCTGTTCCTGGTTATTGGTTTTTCACTATTTCTCTTATTGCAGTTTCCACCTCAGTTTTTAGAATTTGGGGTTCATCTTTATATGGCTCTTTGTTTCATGTGTTCTTCATTTTGAAGTTACCCTTCCCCAGTTTCACTGGTAGAAGCAATTCTATCATTGGAAGGATCTCACTTGGCATAATTTAGTTTATTGCATCTTGTAAAGAATATTGCAAAAAACCTGCATGCTTATGTCCAAAAAATGCTACATTATTCTGACCACTCAATTTTCACTTTGTCTGAGTCCATGTTTATCTAGTCTAAAATAAGACAAATGACACTCTGGAAATAAGCCTGTAATATATATTCTTCTTAAGTTCAATTCAAAATAAATTGCTTTAAGTGTGGCAAAGTGTATGATGAAGTTTTAACACAGCTTGCAACATTTAAAAATCTATGCACAGGTTTAATACACTAATGTGCATGGGGTAAAATATCTCAGAAGCTTTCCTTGCCTATAAGGAAAAACTGTCATGTATTATTGCATATTTACTTCTTAATATGCACTTCTCTTAATGTTTATGGCTGAAATGCCACATGCATTTAGAATCATAGAGTCAGAAGGGATCACAGGGACCATCCAGTTCCTTGCTTTGCAGGAATACACAACTTTCCTGGGAGTAAGTCCACTGAACTCAATAGAATCTACTTCTGAGTAGAAAATAACTAGAATCATAATTTGCAATAGTACACACAGGGACATATCTGGTACCGTTTACTTTGGCTATACTCATAGTAGGTTCCAGCCTAACAGGATTTCAGACTGTTATCAGCACAGAGATACCAGAATTATGGTACAGACTTGTAAAAATCTGAAAAGGTGTATTTTTATTTTTTAATTTTGACTATACCTATGACTATACGTATGTTAAGGATGTATAGTTTGATAAAACAACTTTTATTTCAATGAGATATGCTATTAAAAACCTTGAATCAGCTGCAATGAACAACAATAACAAATATTTTTTAAAACCCATTATTAATTTTTATATAGCCTTACAGTCTAAGGAGTTGCTTCTGGCTTTATCTTTCACTAAGTTTAAAATGGTAACTGCCTCGCTCTGCAAATGAAGCAGTAATATCCAGTCACCTTCCATGAAATATAAATTGTATTGTTTTCAAGGAGTATTCTACACAGGGAAGATCCCAGTTAGCCTACCTCTAGGCATTCTGTCAGGTCCATATATTCTGCTCCATTGGTTAAACTGCCTTCCTGTCATGAGTGAAGTCCTTTTATGCAAGTGTTCCTACTGCTCTCATAACTATCCCATAACTATCAGACTATTGGGCAGTATTCAGATAAGTAATTTACCTCCTAGATGAAAGGTGGGAACTTACTAAAGCAAGAACTTGCTACATTTATACTGGAACATTTATACTAGGGCACTGAATTCTTTGTGTGTAAAATGCCAATATGTTGTGAATTTTGACTGTATGAAAATTTGGATTTCATATGAAAAAAGATATGATCCATGAGTAAGTTCCACTATAGGGTATACAATGCAGCTGATTTTGTTTCTCAAATTGTACAAGGTCTACAATGTTCAAAATGTCAGATATACTTCTAACCCCGAAGGAAGGACTCATAATTTCATGGAATTGAATCAGTATAAACTCAAGTACTCCTGTATTATCAGTCTGGGTCATCAATACTTTTATATCAATACTAAGAGACAGAATAATATTTGTACCTTTTTTATCCTTCTTTTCCTCTTCATCTCCACCAGCACCCAGCAGGGTAAAGATGATCCCTGTCTGAGAATTGACTCCCACTGCAGTGACAACCATTCTTCCAGAACCTTCCATGACATGGGTACCTACAAGGATTTTTAAAGGTAAATATATATTAATAGACTGTTCTTTAAAAGACAATGATTTTGAACAATTATCCATTTTTTTTTAAAAAAAACAACCCCACCAACAACCTGTGGCTCTGTTGATAAAGTTCAGAAATAAGTATACTTTTATGCATACTGAACTCTACTTTGGATTGTAGCCATGTCTTTCATCTTCCTGCTTTATTCTCTTATTTACAACATGGAGATGATAACAGCAGTGTTCAATTTAATAATAATAATAATAATATGATTTATTTCTATACCGCCCTTCCATAGATCAGGGCGGTGTACAGCATATAAAAAACAGTAGGACATAAAAACCATTAAAACAACCCGGTAACAATAAAACAATAAAAACAGTAAAAACAGTAAGACAATAAAATCACAATAAAATCACAATTCTCAATACAGGTGCTAGTGCATATGCAGCAGCAGAACAGTGGGCGGCATTACAACAGGCAGATAAATAAAAGTCCATTCAGCGGTAAGCCTGGTTAAATAAATAGGTCTTTAAGTCCTTTTTAAATTGAGCAAGGGAGGGGGACAAGCGGAGATCGATAGGTAGAGAGTTCCAGAGACAGGGGGCAGAGATGGAATATGCCCTCTTCATCGTACTCGCCAATCTAGTCTCCGGAACTCTCAGTAACCGCTGACCAGATGACCTAAGTGTGCGGGGCGGATTGTATGAGGAGAGACGGTCCTTCAGGTACCCTGGACCCAAGCCATATAGGGCTTTATAGGTAATAACCAGCACTTTGTACTGAGCCCGGAAGCGAATCGGCAGCCAGTGAAGGTCTTTCAAAATTGGTGTTATATGGGCGGCCCTGGGAGCACCAGTGACCACCCGCGCTGCCATATTTTGCACCAGTTGTAGCTTCCGAGTGTGATACAAAGGCTGCCCCATGTAGAGCGCATTGCAGAAGTCCAACCGAGAGGTTACTAGAGCATGTACTACGGTTTCAAGGTCCCTCCGGTCCAGGTAGGGACGCAGCTGGCGAATCAGCAGAAGCTGATAACAGGTGCTCCTGACCGTCGCGTCCACCTGAGAAGTCAGATGGAGCGACGAATCAAGGAGCACCCCCAGACTGCGTACTGTGTCCTTCACGGGGAGCGTGACCCCGTTCAGGACAGGTGGAACCACCTCCATCCCTGGACCGGGAGAACCTATCGCCAGTACTTCCGTTTTCTCTGGATTCAGGCTGAGTCTGTTTTCCCTCATCCAGTCCATTACCGATTCCAGACAGGCCACGAGAGGAGCGACGCCATCCCTGGTCACTGCATCAGTCGGAGACATAGAGAAGACTATTTGGGTGTCATCAGTGTACTGATAACACCGCGCCCCATGCCTCCGGATGATCTCTCCCAGCGGTTTCATGTAAATGTTAAAGAGCATGTTATAGTGTTCAGTGCAAGGGGGCAAGGCATTCTCCTGTGCAAGCCCAGTTCATTTCTAGTTTGATTGTGCCTGAATGGATGTGCAGTACACAAAGCAGGGTAAACATTTATCAGTTCGGTTGAATCCAACAATGGCATTGTTTCAATGCAAAGCACTTCTACTTGTGTGGAACACGAAGTCAACTGATTGTCACCCAGTTTATATTTTCTTGAACCCCCCACTCCCATCCCACACACACACTGTTTCTGAGGGTTGTGATCCTCTCGGGAACAGAACAGAATATTCTGGAACACAGGATTGCATCAGTGGGAAGTGAAAAATAAGGCAAAATTGAACCCACCATTAGATACAACTCTTAGTTTTTAGAAACTTTCCACTCAGTTACATTCACCTGTACAGCTGTGCCAATTTCTGCTTTCAAAAATACCACTTTTAAGGTATTAAATCAGACATTAGGAATGGGAATACCCAAAAACTAGTGGCAGAACATTTCAATCTCCCTGGGCATTCCATCACAGACCTCAGAACAGTGGTCCTTGAACACAAGAGCTAGAAAGTTAGGATGGAAAGAGAAACAGCAGAATTGCAGTTCATCCATAAATTACAATCCCTCAGCCACGGATTGAACAAGGATAATGGCTTCCTGTCTCAGTACACACATTTCAACATTATCTAGCCCTTTCAGGGGTGTGTGTGTGTCCTAAACTCACCTATCCTACTAGGTGAGTGTAGGACACTCCTACAATTTGACTAGTTTCCAAAGTCAAATTGGTCTTGCCACTACATTTCCATACACAATGGCTAATTCCTAATGTCTTTGTTCACTAATGACCATTGTTAAAACTGGACTTCATTTTCATACGCAAAATTTGAATTTGAATTGACATTCTCACATACCAATGGCATATATATGTCTGTCCCTGGTTTCCACTCCAACAAATGCATCTGAGGAAGTAGACCGAAGTCTATGAAAGCTCATGCTGCCAACTTCTTTGTTTCAGTAAGTCTCAAAGGTGCTACAAGATCTCTCTACATACCACTTTTAAGGATGTGAATTTCCCTTCCCAACCCCCAAACCAGTTCCAGTTTTTGAATGGCTTCTTGCAGTCTCACCTTACCCCACCCCCGCTTCTCATGCCATTATATTTTTGCAATCTCCACCAATAAGGGATTTTGCAGGAAGCCCAGAGTGTGCACAGTAAAAAAAAAGAAAAAGAAAAAGAAAGAAAATCAGACCTGGTTATGTAACGCCATTCTGAGAAGTAAACAAACAGCATGCATTTATTTTATTTATTTTTAAAAATCTACCCTGCTTTCCCACAAAACAGAACAAAGGTGACTTTCAGTAAACCAAAACGAAATACGACAATTAATTCAAAGCATCACTTATTTACTTATTTATTTAAATTGCCTTTCTCCTAGCATGGGACCCAAGGCACCTCACAAGAAGGCTAAAACAAGATATGTTAAAAGCTTGATAATAACAAAAGTTAAAGGCAAGATACCATATTAAAATGCTATCACATTTTAAAAAGTGTAAAATCATTTAAAAACTTAGGTATAAGGTTAAAAATACAGTATCTTCCCCAATAAAAAGACTATCTCAAAGCAATTAATCATTACATGTCTGAATAAAAAAAGAATTTGCCTACTGATGAAAGGAGAAGGCCAGGTTAGCTAGCCTCCCATGAGAGGGGATTCCACAACCACTCATACACTCCAATCTCACGCTCTTCACACTCCAATTCATGAAGAAGAAGAAGTAGAAATAGTAGTAGTAGTAGTAGTAGAAGAAGAAGAAGAAGAAGAAGAAGAAGAAAGAACTAGCAAATAAAAACAACTGAAAGTTTTCCTATAGCACTACAGTAACGCCAGTGTGGTGTAGTGGTTTGAACATTGTACTATGACCCTGGAGACCAGGATCCCCCAGTCCTCGAAACCCACTAGGTGACTTTAGGCGAGTCACATTCTCTCAACAATGCCTCTCTGAACAAATCTTAGCAAGAAAGCCCTCTGATAGGTTCACCTTGTGGTCACCATATGTAGGAAACAACTTGAAGGTACACAACATCAAAGTGCCCACATAGAAATGGAAATTATCTCACAGCAATGAAAAGTTTCTGTCTTCCCATACCTGAAGGGAGTTTTATTGCCCCTTGCAGTCGAGTACAGGAAGAGAGGAAATATCATGGAAACCCAGTTCATTTGTCACTCACTGCACTTTCTTCAACATGGGAGCAGGGCAGTTGGTTTCCTTGCACAGAAAACAAGCTGGAGAGGAGAGCCTCACCTTGTGAGCAAGATTGCTGATTTTGTTTGAGCAAATGAATTGGGTTTATTTCAGTCCCTGACCAGCACAAACACCCAGCTTTCCTACAGTGTCTTCATGTGGAGAGCCCCCACCAAAGAGAAATCTCTCCTCTTTCTTTTCATCAGAGTGATAATGGGTAGGGGAACAGGGTAGGTGCTCACCTATACCTTTTTTTTTAAAGGAAACATAGAGAGTAATACTTTTTCCATCTTTTTTTCCATTCACAGTAACATTTGGAAAAGGCTATAGTAATCTTAACTAGGCAGACAGTGTTCAGGTGGACAGGGGAATCATGAGATTGCTTTGACAACATGGGGACATATTTCCTGCACTACAATAAGAGGTCAGTTTTACTGATGGTCAAAACACGGCAAGACACAGAACAATGCTTAGTAGCCCTTACATGACAATGTAAAGAACAGTTTTCGTCCAATGTATGCTTCCTTTCACACAGTAGTAGTAAAAAGGTTTGGAAAATGTTTTGTCCAGCCCTACAAATTTATTAAATTCTCCACTAGACCATCAAGTGTCAATATTACTCCTACCGCTCACACTCCTACCTATCATTAATCAGGGCAGCTTAGGGGGAGGAGTAAGATGCCACATTATTTGATGACATCAAATTATTCAGGATAGTTATGTTTTTTAAAAGGTAAGGTGAAGAACTCCAAAAAGATCTCTTCAGACTGGGAAAATGGACATTAAAATGGCAAAATCAGTTCAATGTAACTCTAAAATGCCATGCAAAGAACAAAATAATGGACCAATAAGAACTTTGGTCCAATCCAGCCTTTTCCCTCCTCCCCATTCCCAACATCTGCCAGTGAAGAAGACTAGGCTGAGAGAGTGTTTGTTTGCCCTACCTCCACCTGGGCTACTCCCATGCCTTGGCTCCTGGACTTAAGGAGGAGTCTTGTCTCTCCCCCCCCACAAACCACTTTTCTCTTTTCTTTTCTTTTTAGATTTTGTATAATTCACATTGTTTTAGGATTGTGATGGGGGTTGAGAATGGAAATTTTCTTTTTACTTGTTTTGATATGTTAATTGTCATGTATTTTGCTTTGTTAATTTTATTTTTTGTTATAATTACTATGTATTTTTGTTGTTGCTATAACTGCTTTGTATTTTTGCTTTGTTAATTGTTATTCTCTTTTGTACCCCACCCCGATTGCTCGTTCAGAGGGGCAGGATAGAAATAAAACGTATTATTATTATTATTCCCTTATTATCCTGAGTGATCTCTTGCTCTATTCCATGCATTCTCATTTGGAAAGGTGCATGTGCATGAGCCATGCACAGGGGGGCACATCCCATTCAAGCCTATGGAGCTTTGGAATAAGCATGAGCCTCCATTTTTGCTGGGGGGGGGGGGGGAGTCCAGAACAGATCCCATGTGAAAATGGAGGGCCAACTGTAATCCCTTCCAAAGTTTCTGTTTGAAAAACAAAAAAAACCTGACTTATTTTGGGAATAGACATATGGGCTGAATGCAGATAAATGTATACCAGTGTGCTTATATATGTGTTAGTATCCAAAATTTTCGCTGCTTTTGCCTGATTTTCAAGAACTCCCATCCTCAATATTTCCAAGTGCCACAGCCCCTGCCCTGCCCCAGTTCAGCAGGTCTTGTGATGCTTTTTTTAAACAGAGGTCACCAAGGAAGCTTGGGCCAAGCAAAATCAGGCCTAAAGGTAAAGGTAGTCCCTTGATATGAATGTCTAGTTGTAGGGGGTGGTGCTCATCTTTGTTACTAAGCCAAAGAGCCATTGGTGTCCAAGGACTGCTCTGGTGGTCATGTGGCCAACTTCCCACTTTATTACCTTTCCACTATTTATCTACAGTGGTCCCCCGGGATCCGAAACCGCCGGGGCCGCAAAAAAGCCCCCGGGATCCAAAGGAAACCCCGGGTTGTGAAATGGAATAACTGTGCGGCCCCTTTAAATTTGCCGCCCGGTCCGTCCATTAAAGCGGTCCCCCGGGAAACGAAGATTTCCGGGTTACGAAAAGTAATCTGGAACGGATTACTTTCGTAACCCGGGGGACCACTGTACTTGCATTTGCATGCTTTCAAACTGCTAGGTTGACAGAAGCTGGGACTAGTGACAGGAGCAAACCCCATTATGCAGCACTTGTGCCTCAAACTGCCAACCTTCTGATCTTGCTATCATCAGAATTGGCATCTTAAATAATCCCCTTATGCACACATTTATCTAGATCAAGCCATTTGGCTTATTCTGTCTATGTACAGTATATTTTGTTGCACTTCCCTTCTTATTTTAATTGATGCTAAAGGCAAGCAATCCTGTGCCTCAGGACTGAACCCTTTTCTCAAAAGATACTGAAATGTTTTCCAATATTATCTCCTGCCTTTAAGCATCCGTACGTAATTTCAGATATAGTATAGTATTTAAACGATACTAAAGTGGACTGTACATTTTTAATGCATTCATTAATATTGCATTGTGTCCATGAAGACAATTTCTTTTACTTCTGTTCATTACAAAATGAATTCATTGCACGGAGACATGTGAAATACAGGAAGCAGAGGGATGGCTCAAACATGACACCCAAAGCCTGGGGAGAATTGTGTTTCTAACTGGAATTTCTAGAGGGTCTTGCAAAACAAAACAAAACAAAACTGAAAAGAAAAACCAGAATGTTTGCCAATTTCCACAGGAGCCACTTTACAGGATATAAAGTAGAACACATATAAGTTGTCTTCATTTCACTAGAGGACAGGACCTAATGTACCTTTTAACGTTAAGTCTTAACTTGTGTTTCTAAATATATGTGGTTGTTGGGAACATACAAGAAACAGGAAATATGAACTGAGTTGTGTTGATTCTGACATGTTACATAGTAACCACTGTACAAGGACTGTTTTTACCATTTATTACTGATACCATAAACATGTGCTATTCCATGTTACAGATGAAACCCAGCAATTCAGAAAATATGATAACTATAGAGTAAATGTGTTGTAATTATGTAATTTTTTACATAGCTTTGTGCATGTTTTCTTGATTTGCTAGTTATTTAAACTCTCTCATACACAGCCATCACCACCTCCTTTTTTCCTGTTAAATTTGGCTTCCAGGCTTGAGCCTGGATTTAAGACTCTATTTGAGACTTGAAAGTAGAGACGTGAGACACAATTAGAGACATGGAATAAAAGACTCGAAAACATCACTGTTATTACTATTGAACAGGTGCAAGGAATTTGTTAGCTGGAAGCCAACAATAAGCAGTGCAGGCTACCATTCTTCAGGTGAGGGTCAGATTTGTTGCCATGGTCAACACAGTGCCAGTGATTCACACTAAAAAAATGATGTGATAAAGTTAGCTAAAAAGATTGACATTAATGAATTATTTTCAAATTAATTTCTTCTTATTGTTTGTTGTTGCAATCTGAGTCATTTCTAACTTATGTCAATCATACAGTGGCAAGATTTCATGGCTAGTTTTGTTCAGAGGGAGTATGTCATTACTGTCCTCTGAGGCTGACAGGGTATGATTTCCCAAGATCACCCAGTGGGTTTCCATGGCTGAGCAGGGATTTGAACCTTGGCTTCCCAGAATCTTAGTCGAACACTCTAGCCACTACACCAGGCAGGCTCTCGCTTAAGGGCCTTATTGGTGGCTTCCCCTAGATTCTGGAACTCTCTTCCCAAAGAAACCAGAACATCATCCTCTGTAGTTTTCCTTTTTATACAAACAGGCATTTTAAAACAGCAAGTTTTTAAAGAAGAGGCTAGATGGTGTTGTACTATTTTAAATGAATTGCTTTTAAAAAGCTTTTAATTTTTTAAAATTGAATTTTATTTTTTAACGTGAGTGTGAATTGCTTCAACGCAGTAAATAGTTTAATTCTATTTTAATGTGCACTTTTAATGCTTCTGATTATATTGCTCTTTAAAAATAGTGAACAGTATACAGTCCCATTTTGGGGGGGGCAGCATGATGATGATGATGGTGGTGGTGGTGGCAATAACTTTTATACTGTTTCAGACTTCTGAGATAAGCAGTTCTTTCATCCTGTAGATGCTTTAAGTTGCTCATCTAGGTGTCCTAAAATGAAGCTATGCCCTGGCCCATATTATGTCATCAAAAAGGCCAATGAAAAGGATGAACCAGGTAGCTTAAGAAATATATTCTCCTACATTTTATGTAGCATGGAGTATCAGGAAGGAAAGGAGTTGATCCTTGGCTGATATGGAATGGACTTCATCATCATATTTCTGGATGTTTGGCTTACAGTGGTCGCCCAAAAAGGAGAGAGAAATCCAACCCCTCTAAAATAAAATGTTAGAATATAGACCTTGAGTGTGAACACTGGAAAAGAAAAACATTTATAATTCTTGTAGCCACTGTACATAGTAAGTGAAAGTAAATAAGTCTCCCCCACACCTTCAAACGAAGAAAAAGAAATTCTAGCATACTCAGTGCAACAAACTCTCTCCCTAAAAAGTGAGTACAAATGGAGGCAAACATTAAGAGTGCTCAGTGAAATCAAAAGAGCATGGGGCCTTTCAGGTTGGAAGCTTGCTCTTATGCTCTTTCTGTTTAGCAACAAATGCATACTGGAACATTTACTGCCAGAGAACCAAGAGTGAATCCGAGTTGTTTTTTCTCCAGGCAGTATCTGACCTGATTCCTTAATATAGCTGCTTGCTTTATTTATTTATTTATTTATTTATTTATTTATTTATTTAGAAAACTAATAAAGCATGGTGACCACCAGTGTATTCTTTGCATCTAAATAATGAATATTTCCTGATTTCTGGACTCTCAGGTTTATTCCTCACTGACCCCCAGCTGCTTTTCTCCTAGCCAGGATTGCAAATATACTGACCTCTCCACATATAGCTAATTTCTGATCTGCTTTTTGATTCACCAGTTCAAAATTCCTGGCAGATTCAGAAAGGGTTCAGGGAAGGTTGAACGGTTCTCCAGATCTGAGGGAACTCTTGCCAAAGTGCCCTGTTCATATACTGGTGGATTCTTGGGTATGAGTTTATTTGGTGGCTGTTGCAGTGGATAGTCATTTAAATTTCCCAGAATGTCACAGAACAATCATGTTTCAAGGGCCTGGGGCAGGCTTTAGCACCAGCAGGCTCCAACAGGGTATTGGGAACTTGTCAGTCTTCCCAAAGTTGTTGGTGCCAGGTCTGGGCTGAACCACTGGGCGAGCTCATCAATAGAGCAATGTGTGACTCCATGCATTTGAATGTACAAAATCCCCTCTTCAAATCCCAACAATTCCACTTAGAAGAGACCACTGGAGGTGATATAAAACTTGTGCTTGGTTAGACAGATAGTCCAAGAGTCCAAGAATCCAGTATGCATGCTTTCAATGACCATATATTTCTGGGAACCCATCTGACAAAAATATAGCTGGAGGGAGTTACAGGATGCAACAAATGAGAATGATGAATTTCCCCAGCCCATTAAATTGTTCCTCACAATGCTGGGATTTTAACCTGTGACCTATCTACAAAACCAACATAGAAACCTCTGGTTTTTAAAATGACATTCTCCCTCCCTTTTCTGTTGCACTTGTGGGCTACAGAGACCTTCTTTGTAGCCAAGGAAGGGGGCAGATGTGGAAGCACAAAGGGTGGGCCTGCAAACAAGAAGTTAAATATCTCTACCTCACCATGTTAATGTAGAGATATAGCACTGGCAACATTGTTCTGAATGTTAGGAGGCTGGCTATCTTAATTCTGTTCTGTCCTTTTTGGAGAAGAGTGTTTCTTTTCTTCATGTTCCATGCTAGACAACTAAGGATAAGGAGTTCAGGGTTGCACTGTTCATTTACAAAACTGTTTTGATTTGGCCTAATCTCCTCTTTGGCTAAAACTGCAATTTTAAAATGAGAATAGGAGAATGTAATACCTGATAAACTGATACACCTGTTCTAATTGCTACCCATTTAAATAGCAAGTTTATATATATATATATAAGATTGATATACAGGTACAAAACTTGAAATATTATGAAGACATACAGTTCACATGCCATGTTGTAATTAATGGCCAATCTCCCACTGATTATAATAATCCTCGATGGTACTCTGAGGTATCTTATATTTATATTGTGGTAGTCTTAAACACAGTGAGGGTCATGTTATTTATTTAGGACATATATTAATTGGACATGATCTAAAATATTATGTTATTATGTCATGTTGTTCTATAATAACATAATTAATTATTATATTATTTATCAATTAATGGAAGAAATTACCCATTATATTTTGATATTTCATACATTTGGGATTTTTAAGTAGATGCATATGTTTCCCTACTTCTGATGTCTTATATAGAACTGTAAATATAGGCAGGCATTTTTGTGTACAGTCAGTGTTCATTCATCACTCATATTACTTTTTCAATATTATTTTAAATATTCAGTCACAAATATCAGTTTGATTTATGTATATTTTATGTCACTTCCAGGCTAAATATAGAGAAGAGGAGCTGCTAATTTTAGTATCAGGTACATGCAACTGTACCTTTTTTCATCTACTTTACATTCCAGATACAGTAATAAATGTTTAAAACCTAAAGGAAACATGGCCTAAATCCAATCACTTTTCCTAACCAAAGCAGACCCACTGAATCAAGGGAAATTGCCTGAGTGCAATGGCTTAATACTCAGCAATTGTTTCAATGTGCTTATTCTAACTGGGACTAACTAATGTATTTAGGACTGCATGCTTGTGTCAGATGTAGGGTTGCCAGATCTCAGAGAAGGAATAATCCCCTCATTTCACCTTGATCTTGGAATAGCCTCTTTCATTAAGATTTCTGTCTTAATTTCAAAAAAAGAAAAGAAAAGATGCTCTTTTTCTTTCTACCCTGTTTCCCCGAAAATAAGACATCCTCAGAAAATAAGACCTAGTAGAGGTTTTGCTGAATTGCTAAATATAAGGCCTCCCCCAAAAGTAAGACCTAGCAAAGTTTTTGTATATATATAAATATACAAAATATAATAAATGTTAATTTTTTTGTTCAACAATAAATGTGAATTGTCCTTCATGGAAAAATAAGACATCCCCTGAAAATAAAACCTAGTGCATCTTTGGGAACAAAAAATAATATAAGACACTGTCTTATTTTCGGGGAAACACAGTAACTCTCTCTCTCTCAGTGGAGTTTATCACACGACCAATTTTTTTACTGAAAAACCGAACGCAATCATGGGGTTTTGCATGATTGCGTGATTTCCCATTATATGTAATTGCTGGTTTTGCGAATGCAATCATGAGGTTTCGCGCGATTGCGTGATTTCTCATCACATGCAATTCCTGTTTTTTGCAAATGAAATGGGAGTTTTCAAGTAATTGAGTGAAAGATTATTACATGCTTTTCCTTGACGTGCGAACGCGGTCCGAACGCAATCAGAACGTAGGCAAATTCGGTGAACTAGCGGACTTACAATTCCTATTCCCTGACAATTTCGTATTCATTTCACTTTTGGGGGGGTGTCATAGGCATTTCTGTTGATCCCCAATTTCGCCATCTTTACTACAATTCCCATGATCCCTCATGGCACTGGCTTTTCCTTTTTACTTCCTTAGTCCCGAAAATGTTTTGCCACGCATGAAGGGGTGGCCAGAGGAGGGAGCACTTTTACGCTCATCTAGTGCTTTAGATATGTTTTGTGCGTGATTGCTGACTTCCAGCAGTTGCCACAGCAATGCCTCCTTCACCTGCCCAGTTGTGATGAGGTCCACAAGGGCTATCCAAACAGAACCCCCATCTGCCCTGATTCCCATTCATTCCATAGAATTCGTGCATGGCACCACTTGTCCGGGTAGATACGAATTGGCACTGTTACAGTGATTTCAAGATGACACTCACATCATGGGGCATTGGGTCCTGAGAGTCTTCTATTCTGACCCATAACATGCAGCATGCTTTCATGGGGAATTCCTGCATGGCACATCAACATCTCAGCGCACATGTGACTTGGGGCACAAGTCCAACATGCAGCATGCTTTGATGGGCAATTCCTGCATGGCACACCAACTCCTTGGGGCACATGGGGCTTGGAGCACCGGTCCAACATGCAGCATGCTTTGATGGGGAATTCCTGCATGGCACACTAACTTCTCAGTGCACATGGGGCTTGGGGCACCGGTCCAAAATGGAGGATGTTTTGATGGGGAATTCCTGCATGGTACACCAACTTCTCAGCACACATGGGGCTTGGGGCACCGGTCCAACATGGAGGATGCTTTGATGGGGAATTCCTGCATGGCACACCAACATCTCAGCACGCATGCGACTTGGGGCACCGGTCCAACATGGAGGATGCTTTGATGGGGAATTCCTGCATGGCACACCAACATCTCAGTGCACCTGTGACTTGGGGCACCGGTCCAACATGGAGGATGCTTTGATGGGGAATTCCTGCATGGAACACCAACATCTCAGCACACATGGGGCTTAGGGCACTGGGCCAACATGCAGCATGCTTTGATGGGGAATTCCTGCATGGAACACCAACATCTCAGCACACATGGGGCTTAGGGCACCGGGCCAACATGCAGCATGCTTTCATGGGGAAATCGCGGAGGAAATACCCAAACTCATGGCATCGGTTCAGAAGTGGGCATGCGCAGGAGAGCAATTTCGCATTCAAAAATCCACTGGTGTAATAACATATTCCTGAATGCGTTCGAAATAAGCAGAGATAACCGCAAAAATGCATAATAAGCTTTTGCGTAATCGCATGAAAGCGCAATTTACCTTGCGTAGTCAATTCGGAATTTCGCGTGATTGCATGAAAGATTACCCGGGCATGTAATCGTGGGATAATCTTTCACACAATCACGCGAAATTCCGAATTGACTACACAAATTGCTATTGCGAAATTAAGAGAAATTCCTCACATGTGATAAACTCCAGTGTGTGTGCACGTGTATGTTTAAATGACAAGTTGTGCACTGTGGTTAGTACTTATGTTAGGTGGTTAGGTCCAGAACACACTGCAGAAATAATCTTGCTTGAGACCTTTTTAACTGCCTTGGCTCAATGCTAGGTAATTCTGGGAACTGTAGTTTTGTGTGACATTGAGCCTTCTCTGTCAGAGAGCTTTGGTGCCACAATAAACTACAGTTCCCAGGATTCCCTAGCATGAGCCAGGGCAGTTAAAGTGGATTGTTTCTGCAGTGTGTTTTGGATCTTAATGATATTATGAGGTGGTCGTCACTAGTTTTTAGGTTTTGCCTTGGAAACCTCAAGGCCTGACACTATCTTGAAATGGCAACCTTACAGATATGATTTTGTTGAGAATAATAAAACAGCATTGAAGTTCCGAAAGAAAATCTATTTCAAGTTTATTCAAGTCATAGTCTTGACAATTTTTTCTCTATATACAAAAGGAAAATTGGATTACAGTGCTTAACCTACCTCTGTATATGGCCTGATGAGAGTCAGCATGATGTAGTGTTTTGAGCATTAGACTACAAGTCTGAGATCAGGGTTCATAATATTCATAATATTATGATCTTTTTATGTAGTTTTAATTAATATTGTTTTTAAAAACACAACTGTAGCTAAAGGAGGATACCATCTGCAAAACTACTTATTTAAGCCTGATAATTATTGAAACCCTTTTAAAGCCAGCAAGCTGTGGAATGATTTGAATACCAATTTCCTCTCTCTCTCTCTCTCTCTCTCTCTCTCTCTTTCTCTGTGCATTACCAGCAGCTGACTTGTTGGACCATCTGTATTGTTATGTTACTATTCTTAGCAATGGCAGTAATAAATAAAAACTTGCTTTTCATCCTCATGCATGAGTCAGAAATAGTGAATATGAGGCAGCAGCCCAACCAAGCATTCTGCCCAATCTATAGTATTGTGCCAAAAAGCGTAGAATCAAGAAACAAAAAGCCAAAGCTAATATTCCTAATGTTTCTGTCTTTCATGCTGCCAAAATTTTTCTCTTATAAATATTTAAGATATTGCAATTTATGTTGTCTAATCTGTAAAACTACAGTAATAAGGTTTGGACGCAAGAAAAGTCTAATTAGAATCAGTGAAAAACACCTTTATTTTTTCCCCAGAGGCAGTATCTCAGGAGTGCAATTCCATTCACAGGAAATCTGGATCCAAACCAATTTAACTGCAGCTTTTTCAGTAGCAACAAATTAAATCCAGACTAACTACTTTCTAGGATGTGATGCAACTCTAAGATGTCCTTTTGGCAATATATGGAACTTTCTTACCTGTATTTCTTGAGGTAAGAAAAAAAGCAAAAGTACTGAACCAAAGAGGGTATGCATGAAATCATGTGCTTATGCATATCTATGGTCTCATATATTGGGGGGAATGAGGCTGATAGTAAGATTGTTAATTGCCTCTCTGAGGCTGAGATTATTTGTGCCTGGATAATTTATAAGTGGAAAGTTTCACATAATGTAAATAAGTTGGAAGAACAAAAGCCATCTTGTACTGAAATATTTAATTCAGCAAATGTAGCATGGACAGATGTGTTGCCAATCAAAAGAAAAGAAAAAAGAACCATATCCACACCATCCTATGGCAATTCCAAAAGGTCAACCAAAAAGCGCAAAAGCTTCAAAAGCATTTGAAGCTTCACAGGATTCTTCATCAGGCAGAGATAGCAATATGATATACAGGGGAAATAAAATTAGTCATCCCTTCATATTTGCAGTTACACATTTGTGGATTTGTTTATTTGCAACTTAGTGTATTTGCCCCTGCACACCAAAACATATGTTCTCTCTCAGCTTCTGTACGTCCTCCAGTACAATTCTGTGGTCAACTTCTGCCAAATATTGACCACAGAGTCATGCTGGAGGACTTACAGATGTCTGGAAAGAACCATTTTATAGGCATTGGTACATCTTCCAGTGTGATTCTTTGGTCAATGTCAAGCAGAGGTTGACCACAGTGTCATGCTGGAGGACCTACAGATGCCTAGAAAGGTTTTTTTTTCAGATTAAAAAAAAAAGAGTAGGCTCCCACATATGTGACAGGCCAACTGTATAGTGTTGTGGTTCCAGCAGTACCCACATTCTGCAGATGATGTTTTAAGATGTGTGTGTAGATAAAAAGTGGATGTAAGCTAAGAACAAAGGCAGTGAAACAAGGATTGTCTTTTCCATCTGTAATTACAAAGCACCTTCTTCTTAGAACTGTTCAGAGTAGATTTGCCTTTGCCTCCCTCTGAGCCTGAGAATGTGACTTGCTGAAGGTCACTAATGGGTTTACATGGCTGTGTGGAGAAGTTCTTTCACAGTGGTCCTTGCAAGTCTTAGTCTTCTGATTTCTTGACTGATGACTCAGCCAAGATATAGGAGTTTATTGCATGCATTCTTCAGCCTGATCCGGAAAGGAAAGGGGCAATGGGGGAAAACGGGGTTTATCACACACAAAATTGCTACTGTGCTGCCACCTGACTACCACCTGTCTCTCAGCCATGTATTGCTGGTTGATTTTGGTGGTATGGAAATCTTCTGTAGTAGCAAAATCACTGGGAGAAGCACGGCTGGTAATGGTTGGGTGGCAATGCAGCAGCAATTTTGTGTGTGATAAAAACCATTTCCCTCCGTTCCAGCCCAATCCCATCCCGTGCCCGGATTGGGCTGAAAAGTGCCTGCAATAAATCCCATAGGCAGGCTTAAACTATTTTAGTGTCTTCATTGTCTAATTCGATATTTTGCACATTTTCAGTGGTCATTATTCTTGTTCAGCTGTAAAAATATCTTTGCACTTTCTTCCTTGGGTGTAAGAGACAGGCATGAAAGAGTAGCTTGAGTATGCTCTGGCTGGAAGCCCGCTGTCTGCACAGCCTACTCCCAAGGCAGGACATGGACACAGGGGCTGACCAGTGCCATCAGGAATCAGACTATCCCATCTCCTTTTTGCTCTGGTCCTAAGGACTGTAGTGTGGCTTTGGTGTGGCTTCTGGTTGCTTTGGAGGTGTGTGTCGTTTGGCCTGTCTGTTTGAGCACTATGGGGCTTTCCAGACTGCCAGGAGAGGGCGACATGAAGTTGCCTTTTCCCAAATGCTTAGCAGCTACACTGCAGGTCCCAAGGGTTTATTTAAAAGGTATAAGGCAGCTACACTGAGGATGTGTGGGGACGACTTATCTGAAGTCTTGTCTCTTGCTCAGCCCCTACATTGGAAGCTATCAGGATGCTAGAAACACAGATGGAGCAGCTGCACGGGCGGCAATGAACAGGACTTTTGGCCACACTGAACCTTTAATATATTTTTGTTGTTGTTGTTGTTACCAGCTGTGAACTGCGCAGTTGCACCGGCACACCATACAGACAATTGTATTGCTGGCTGCAAATTGCGTAGTTGCGCACATACATCACACATGAACTGTGCAGTTATGAAGATCTGTCAAATTACCGTTGCAGTTTCGCTTCCCTTTTTTAACTGCACAGTTGCACCGGTGCACCATGAATGAACCCCTTTATCTTATGAATAAACTTCTTTATCTTATGAGTGAATTGACATTTTGTGCGCAGTTGCATAACAGTTACAGCATCCCAGAATCTCTACTGCGCGTGTCTAGGATTCAGATTAGGGCTGGAGCTAGGGTTTGGGAGCTTTAAAAAACTGCACAGCATTTAGATGCAGCTGCACAGGTACACTGTTTTAAAAAAGAAGTGGGGAACAGCAGCTCCTTTTTAAAGCTGCTTTTTCCCCACTAAAACACCAAAGAAGTGCGTTCATGCCAAACTTTCACTGCAGGGCATCTAAAGGCCACACTTTCATGCAGGCATGAACACGCCCCTTTTTGCCAGTCTAGATCAGGCCTATATGACTGTTTTCATGGCCTCATCTCCATATCTTAAATTATTGACATTCCTTTCTCCAATGTTCACACATCTTTCTTCTTAGCATAATCCTACTTTAATTATGGTATGTTCAGCATACAAGGTATGTAGACAAGGGGATAAAATGCCGTCTTGCCTGACCCCTTTGCCAACCAGAAACCATTCAGTTGCTCCATAATCTGTCCTAACAGTAGATTCTTGTGCTTAGTGCAGGTTATGGATCAGGACAATTACATGCTGTGGCACACCCTTTTTTTAAAAAAAGAGTAACCTAACAATTTTAATGAATTATACAATCAAAGGCATTGCTATAATCTATAAAGCACAGGCTGATTTTCTTCTGAAATTACACTACATTATTAAACATATGTTTGTAATATGATCCCTAGTGCCTCTTCCTTTCCTCTACCCAGCTTGGATATTTGACATTTCTCACTACATATATGGCAAAAGTCTTTGTTGTAGTTTTTTTTTACTATGAGAATATATAGCCATGTTTGCCTGATGAAGACGTCTGTGAAACTTTGAAAATTTGCATGATATACTGTATACATTCTGGTTGGCTCAGTAAAAATATCACCACAAGATGGATTTTGGGTTTTTTTTAAAGTCAGCATGGTCTGCTCTGATTAGCAACAGCAGCTCAACAGCTAGAGATCTTTGAATCTCAGCTCCCCCCCCCTTTTTTGTACAACCTTTTTGTACTGTCCACACCCAGGATTTGTTACATGTCATTGATGCATATCCTGTTATTGATCCACCTCTCATTCCCCAAATGGCCTCCTAGTACTGGCAAGAGAAAGGATAGGGCGAGCCAGTAGCTTGATCTTGAAGCATAACAGACAAGGCTCCTACTGTTTTTCTCACTTAAAAACTCAACTGAAAAGAATGAGCTGGAAACGTTACAGCCCTGATACATTTAGTCTCTTTCATTTGGCACTCCAAAATATGTTGCAGCCAAAACATTATTTCTAATGAGAATACAATCACCACAAACACGAGTAGTGTGAAAGCACAGATGGCAAGCACTAATCAATCAGGAGACGAAACTGTGATAGTAACACTAGAAGCCAAAGCTTCTAGTGCTGGTATTGAAGAACATACCATTTTAAAATTGAGAACATTAATATATATATATATATATATATATATATCAGTCTAAAGCAATTAAGGTCCAAAACATACTGCAGAAATAATCTGGTCAGGCAGCAGAGCTCTCAGGCATAAAAAACCCCTACTGATCCCAAGATTCTATAGGTTGAAGCCATGATCATTACAAAACATACCAAAGCACTCTATAAACTTTAGAAAACATTTAAGTCAAAGATGATGTGGCTAACTTCCAATTGATGCCTAGGAGGTTTTAGAAATGGTCAAAGAAGGCACAAAACCTCCTGGAACAGATTAGCATTGACAGCAGGTGTGTGTGCAACATGCACTGACCAAACATATGTGGACTTTTCTAGGTTTAAGTGTTTCCACACCCATTCTACCACTTTCCACTGGCAGAAAAAAAAATGACAGCAAAGCTACCTGCAGAAAGGTCGGGGACTTTTAACAGCCTAAGCCTGCCAAGTGTTAGAATGCTAGATTCTACCAGAGTTAGTTTAGGTTGGCGATGATGGGAGTTTGGCTTTAGTTAGAGACTAGCATGTTGGGTGGGAAAAGCAGTTAGCAGTTAGCAGGCCAGATGGGGGCTTATCAGTTTGCATAGACTTTGAAGCAGCAGCTTGGAATGCAGCAGTTAGTTTAGTGCTTGGTAGAGACAAACAGAGGGGCTGAGGGTGGATTGTAGAGGGATGAGTAAATAGATAAATTCGCGAGCTTTTGGATTAGGAGGGGTAGCTTAACGAGGGGATATAGGAGAAGGGCTAAGTGGGAGGAGGCAGTCTCAGCTTAGAAGCTGAACGGTGTGGGATGCCAGTCCATGGCTTAATCAGTAAAGTGCTGTTTATTCAAAGAAACCAGACTGCGTGATTATTGTGGAGCTGTCCCCCTGTTCTGACACCAAAGCACCTCCCCTTCTGCTTGCAGGTGTGGCTTTTCAATGCTGAGGGCCTCATTTGCTCCTTAGCATGAAGTAATTTAACATTTAAAAGTTCAATAGAATGAGAGTCCATGCTCATTCAAGGGAAATTGTCCCATTTTCTATTTTAGCTCACAAGAATTAATATCTAAAAAAGATATACCATTTGGAAAAGTTTTCTTTGAAAAAAAATTGTAGTATATTTGGGAAACAAATGTTCAGTGAATTCACATGAGTGATGTCCTCCAGGACAGAGGTCCAAAACATACTGCAGAAATTATAGTTTTGTGAGACCTTTAGGCCTGCTATAGACAGGCATGAAGAGGCGCCTGAGCAGCGCCATTAGGGTTAGGGAGCGTACAGCATTTGCACGCTCCCTAACCCCAGTATGTGATAATGCCTGCGTCATCATGCTATGGGCTTTAGATGGCGTGCATAAGCACACCGAAGCAACTGTGCAGCTTCTAGATGGAGCTGCACAGTTGTGGCGAACTAAAGGTGCTGAACGGTGCCTTTTTTCATAATCATGCCGCATCGTGCAGCAAAAAAGGTGGCGACAGACTGTGAGTCTGTATCACCCCTACATCTTCTCTGACAGAGAGCTCTGGGGCCACAATAGCACTGAGACAGGGCATTTAAAGTGGTCTCAAACTGGATTATTTCTGCAGTGTGGATTGGACCTGAGAATCTCATCTGCCTATGGGATAACCACCTATAATAATAGTAATAAATAATAATAAAACATTTATTTGTCACCTGCTTTTTGCTGGAGCAATCAAAGTGGCTTACAGTATTTTAAACCATAAACAATATATATATAAAATAACCCCCCCAAAGAAATTAAACAAATTACGATTAAAAATTACATAAAATGATTAAAAATAAATAAAATAATAAAAAATAGCCTGGAGTGGATCTTCATGTTTATATTATAGATGATTCATTTAAATAAATAAAATAAACAAAACTCACCTGATAGGAGCATTGGATCTTTGTCAACAGATTTGCGAACTTGATCTGACTCTCCAGTTAATGAGCTTTCATCAATCTTAAGGTCATTTCCTTGAATAAATACCCCATCAGCAGGTAGGAGGTCACCTATTATGAAAACCAAATTAAGGAGGGGAATTAAGACTGGCACATTTTTTCTATGATGTCTGATTCTTCAAACACATCTTAATAATCTTCCAAAACAAGAATCTCCCAATATATCTCAATAATCAGAAATAAATGTAAGGTTCTGCACTTAGGGAGGAAAAATGAAATGCACAAATATAAAATGGGGAACACCTGGCTGAATGAGACCACGTGTGAAAGGGATCTAGGAGTCCAAGTAGACCATAAGCTGAACATGAGTCAACAGTGCGATGCGGCAGCTAAAAAGGCCAATGCAATTTTAGGCTGCATCAATAGAAGTATAGTGTCTAGATCAAGGGAAGTAATAGTGCCACTCTATTCTGCTTTGGTCAGGCCCCACCTGGAATACTGTGTCCAGTTCTGGGCACCACAATTCAAAAAGGATGTGGAGAAACTGGAGCATGTACAAAGGAGGGCAACTAAGATGGTGAAGGGTCTGGAAACCATGCCCTATGAGGAACGCCTTAGGGAACTGGGGATGTTTAGCCTGGAGAAGAGAAGGTTAAGAGGTGATATGATAGCCCTGTTTAAATATTTGAAGGGATGTCATATTGAGGAGGGAGCAAGTTTGTTTTCTGCTGCTCCAGAGACTAGGACGCGGAACAATGGATACAAGCTGCAGGAAAAGAGATTCCACCTCAACATTAGGAGGAACTTCCTGACAGTAAGGGCTGTTCGACAGTGGAACACACTCCCTCGGAGTGTGGTGGAGTCTCCGTCCTTGGAGGTCTTTAAGCAGAGGCTGGATGGCCATCTGTCGGGGATGCTTTGATTTGGAGTTCCTGCATGGCAGGGGGTTGGACTGGATGGCCCTTGTGGTCTCTTCCAACTCTATGATTCTATGAATTCTATGAATTCTATGAATTCTATAAATAATTAAAACTAACATGACACTGTTTCCCTCATCAATTAAAAAAGAGCTTCCTGATTTTCATCAGCTATCACACATTACCTATTCACTATGTAAATATATACAAAACCAGGGATGTTCAGATTAAAAAAATGTGTTGGAAGTTATCCACTGAATATTACTCTGTGAGCTCATATTGTTTCAATATACATGCTTTATACCACCCTTTATTTGTAAACCATTACAAAAACGGAGTCATAATATCTTCCACTAAAGAGATCCTGCTAAGACTTCTCCGTTGTTTGATATTTGTGTCCATCAAAAGGCAACATATCCACTCTGAAAAGATATGATCACCAGATATGCTTCCATCCCAGTGATTTTAACCACAGACAGTTAGGATTGTATGCCTTGTAACTGATAAGGAGGAATCAGACTTTTTTTTTTTTTTCCTGGAGACGTGGAGGCTGCATCCATGTCAACAGAGGGAGCCAATGGAATGTAGGGAGAGGAAGGAAGAGGTGAGTGACTGGAGGATGGAGAAAAAATTCTCACTGTTGGGGTATTCAAAATTATTGAATTCAAATTATTAACATAATAGTCCTAGAAACATAACCAATTATGTCTTACATTTTGCTTTTTTACTATTTTGTGTAATAGCAACATTCACCAGTGTCAAGATAATTTTGTGAATCTTGGTTGTTATTTCCTTGTTTTTCATCATGAAATAAAGCAACTCTGGAGGTCCAAAGAATGCTATTATGCGTGAAACAGGACTTTATTCCCCTCCTTTCCTCCCAGGAGCCCTTAATGTTGCCTAAAAACTTGCTCTGTCTTCCAGAGCAGGGCTTTCAGCTGCAATGATTAAGAAAGATAACCCCTTCTCAGTACCACAGAGAGAAGTAACACTATGAAATTATGTCCCACCACTAGATTTTGGTTATATTTTCCAGAAGGCATATAAGAAAAATTACCATATTTGATCTGTGCAATGTCACCAACTACTATCTCTGCTACTAGGATTTGAATTACTTGTCCACCCCGGATTACAGTAAACTTCTGTTCTTGCTCAATACGACTTTGAAGCCCACGGAATTGCTTCTCTTTGCTCCAGTCATTAAAGGCAGTAACCAGTACCACACAAATGACGGAGAGGAGAATGGCAGCGCCTTCGATCCAGCCAGCTTCCGCTTCACCCTCATCTTCACCTCCTCCTGCTGTGGTTGCACAGGCTAGAGAGAAAGCAAAACAGAACAAGAAAGAGATCATGTTTAAAGAAATCAACACCCACAGCTTTATCAAAATTTTGAATTTTTAAATGCAATATTAATAATAGATCAAATACAACCCAGATATAAGAGAATCAAGTATGATACATGAAGAACAAAGAAACTAGTGATACTGGGATTTGCACTGAAATTGATAAATGTTGCTACCACTTCAGAATGGACTGGATGTACAAAACAGGAACAATTGAACCAGATACCTGTAATAGCACCACAGTATGAAATGGAAAAATAAAAACAGTATAACAATTTAATAATTAGAAATGCTACTACTACATCTTTATTACGGTCATAGACCAGAACAACAATCAACTGATCAGACATCAACAAAACATCAGCAAACATCACCTTAATCATCAAATTATAAAAGTAAATTACTGTTAGAATTTCACTTATAAAATTATATAAAACACACACACACACACATATAATAAAATTTACAAATATAAAATCATTATATGATGGCTGTAAATCAGCTGATGGCTGAAAGCACTTTTCAGCCCACTTTCATGTGAAAGTGATTAGCACAATCACTTTCACTCGTGCTTCCTTGTTGGGCCAAGTACAGTTCCTTTGTGAAGGTTCTTATCACAACTGGGTGGGAAGGACAAGTCAGGAATGGGACAATGACACCCTGTCCCTAATGTGATAATCTCCAAAGTCTATATATACTGAACCATCAGAAAACAAAGCCAGACACCCATCAAAAAAGTTTTCATTTCATTTCAACATTCTGGATAAGGGAGACTCAGTGCATTGTGTAAATCAAGGGTAATGAAATATGGAGTGTCTTGCACTACACCTGCACTATCCCCACTATCCCTATCTGCTCCAAGACCTCTATGGCCACAAACATCCTACCCATGTCATAAATTATTCTGTTGGCCTGAGTCATGTTGGCCAGTATCCAATTCTGTCACTTCATATGTGGCACTAGCTTGTTCAAGCACAAAAAGGGGTATTCCTTTTTGTCTTGCTGCTCCCCCTCCCCCCCAATCCTTCAAAGATTGTTCCAAAAAGCTAGGAAGGTCTCTAGGATAAGTTTTTCCCACTGGGGAAAGTTGCAAAGGAAAAGGATGGTATATGCCATAACAACCACATTGAACTGAAAGCCATAATTTCCATTTGAAGCTGACAGAAGACAAAAGGAATTACAAATCATTAGCTGACAATTTACAATTTTTTGAAACTTACCATACATACATTTAATATTTGTTTATTAATGATTAAAATATTTAAATCTATGTCTATGTTGTCATCCTCCACAACATCATCATCATCATCATCATCATCATCATCATCATCAGTCTATTTCTTACCTGCCCCTCTGTAAGAACAATTGAGGCAGGGTACAGCAAGGTTAAAAAACAGTTACATTAAAATAATTCAATGATCCCATTCCTAACCTCCCACTCCTTAAAATAGAATTAGATTAGCTGAGTTTAAAATTAAATTTCTAGCAATAAAAATAAAACCAACATACTACACAAATAAGACCACATTGCTGGCCACAGCATGGGTAGAGCAAAGTACGGGGGGAGGGACGGCAGGGAATTGGCCGGGAGACTTTAGAAGCTGGGTGTATCATACAGTTTCTGGGAAGGCCTGCCGGAAGGCCCTCTGGGAGGTCTGCGCCAACCTGGTCTTCATAGGCTGCAGTAGGTTCCTCCCAGAGGACCGAAGCATGCGGGGGGGGGGTTCATATGGGGAGAGGCGGTCCCTGAGGTAAGATGGACCCAAGCCATGTAGGGCTTTAAAGGTTAAAACCAACACCTTGTACTGTGTCCGGAAACTAATCAGAAGCCAGTGGAGAGCTTTAAGCACAGGTGTGATGTGCTCTCTCCTAGATGTTCCACTGACAAGCCTGGCTGCCATATCATGGATTATGGAGTTTCCGGGTTAGGCACAAGGGTAACCCCATGTAGAGCATGTTACAGAAATCCAAACGTGAGGTTACCAAAGCCTGTACTACTTTTTCCAGGTCCCTCAGATCCAGGTAGGGGCGCAGATGGCATATCAGCCAAAGCTGATAACAGGCACTCCTGACCACCACATTCACCTGACTTGTCATGTGGCGCAACAAATCAAGAAGCACCCCCAGACTGCGAACAGAGTCCTTCGAGGAGAGCATGACTCCATCAAGGACTGGAGACTGTATTCCCGAACCTGGTTTCGGGCCTGTAGCACCTACTACCTCCATTTTGTCTTGAACCATCCTAGCTGTCACTGAGAGACAGCACCAAACCCTGCTATTGAATTGTAACCTATTATTTGGCAATGAACACAGCTTTTGTTTCTTTCTACTTAGCCTCTGTGTGAAAACCATTGTAGAACACAGCAGGAGCATCTGGATGCAAAGAAGATCCCCCTTCCAAGCTGCCCTTGCTACTCATTGGTTTGAAATATTTAAGTTAACTATCACTCTCTAATCTTGAACTAAAATAAAGATTCCTTTAACCATTTGCATTTAAGAAAAAAAGGGGGGGAAGAGAAACGGAAATAAGCATCATCCACTATAGTTGGACAGGACAAGACAATCTTGTCAAAATAAATTTTTTAACTATTTAACTTTAACTATTTAACAGAAGTCTAAATTTCAGATGAAAGGCTCTTATTATTTTAAAACAACAACAACAAAACAACAAACATTAAAACAAAAAAACTAATATTGACACACCCCAAAATACTTGCAACTGAAGAAAAACAATGGTATACCTTCCTCTTGCCTTCCTCCTGCCTTTGTCCCAAAACAACCATAATTAAAACTGAACTTGTCATCTCATCTCTATACTCACAAGTTTTGCATTTCTATTGCTATTCTCACACACCATTTGCTTATCTAAGTCTGTCCCTGGACCCTCCACTCCATGCATCTGAGGAAGCATGAAAGCTCATGCTACCCTGTTTCCCCAAAAATAAGACATCCTCAGAAAATAAGACCTAGTAGAGGTTTTGCTGAATTGCTAAATATAAGGCCTCCCCCGAAAGTAAGACCTAGCAAAGTTTTTGTATATAAATATAAATACAATATATAATAAAAAATTTTTGTTGCTGTTCTTGTTCAACAATAAATGTGAATTCTTCTTCATGGAAAAAATAAGACATCCACTGAAAATAAGACCCAGCACATCTTTTGGAGCAAAAAATAATATAAGACACTGTCTTATTTTCAGGGAAACATGGTACCAGCTTCTTTCTTTCAGTTAGGATGGAAGCAGATAGAGTGGAAAAGCTGGCTTACTTCCAGGGTTGCCTGATTTGTGGGGAGAACCTGCTGACAGTACTGTCAACTCCCACAATGGGCCAAACACTGTTTTAGGGCAGTCTGCACTGCATTTCTCTTGCTACAAGGACAGACCCTCCAAAATAGAGCATTTCTGGCTATAAGCCACGTCTTGCCATTTTCTGGCACCTGTTCCCATTCTATATCACAGGAAGTAATTTCAAAATCCTCATCTTCATCCACACAGATTTCCTTCTTCAGTGTCTTCATCTCCTTTATTTCCTTAATTTACATCAAAATTACCACATCTTTATCTTCAGATAAATAAACCTATGGTTTTCTTATTTCTTACCATTCCAGTTCATTTGAAATGCAGAGTTCATTTTTTAAAAATTCCTTCGTATAGTCCCTTAATTCATAATTCAGATCAAAAGAGGTCTGAACTATTTCTTTACTCAGTTGTTTCCTCAACTGTCTTAATTCTTTCAAAGTCAACTGGTCTGGATCCATCTTCTTGTTCAGTTAATCTACCACCACTCTTCTTATATCTCATCTAGCTGATTTTGACAGCTATCAAATTCCTAACAGGAAGTATTTTCTTTCATTAAAATTAGTCTTCTTTGCTACTGGTGGACGTCGCTTTTTTTAATCTTCCACCATAAACATTCATTCTTCTTTTCTCCATTAAGTGATAACATCTGCATTTTATTTCACCCAAAGGTAAATAAAGTTCCATCTCACACTTCTAGTGATCCCTTCTGTACTTTTAACCTGGGGGCGGGGACTAATTTTAGGGGCTTTTAAAAATCTTAATATTCATTCAGGGGCTTTCTTTCTCCACATTCTCCAACACTTTATTATTAAATGTAAGTTCTTCAAATTTAATTTTAAAAAAGTGTTCTTAAAAGTGCTAGGGTTCTCTTTCTATATAACTAGGTTCAAGTTGTTTCCCTCTTAGTTCTTGAACACAGAAGTTTCGGTGCTGAAGTTTCTTGTTTTCACTCACTGGCAAGTTTCTTTGATTTCATATAATTGATTCTTTTACCAAGAAAGTTGAAGGTATGTCATTTAAATCCCTTTCATTGGCTGTGGTGTGGTGGGTGTTAGCTGTTCTTCCCATTCTCCTTTGTTCCACCCACAACAAAGCAACAGAAATTATGTTGCCTTGAGTACAAGGAATGGGAAATAGGTTCAAATGGAATAATCCTCCAAGCTTCCCATGACAGCAAAGAAATTTAAGATGGATTAAAAAAATTTATGCCAGCACCACATGAAGCTCCTGATCCTAAGTACCTGAGAGACCTTGCAACATAGCTCCATTTTTACCCAGAAGACGGAAATATTCCTTTATTATGAGAGCTACTGTGTTATAGTAGTGGACTAGAACACCAGGAGACTAGGGTCCAAATCTTGATTAAATCATACTTAACTTGAAAGTGCTTAACAATATCACTCGCACATTTGTATTTTTTTTAATTGGATTTACTCCCACCTTGATCTGTAGGGAGAGGCGGGAAATATAAATTATTTATTTATTTATCTATATATTTATTTTATCATCATCATCATTTGCATTAAGCAGTGATTCCCAAACTCTGTCCTTCCAGGTGCTTTTGGACTTCAGCTCCCAGAATCCATCTGGAAGGCCAGAGTTTGGGAATCACTGCTTAATGCAAACCTTACTTATATATTCTACCCTACCCTACCAAAAATGCCAGAGTGGATTAGAAACTGTTAATTTGACAGTTACCTGCACTTAGGTTTACAATCTAAAAAGTCAAGAAATACAAGGAAAAGAGATAATCATAGAGGAGGGAATTAAGTTCAGCAGATTCTGTCTACTGTTCTCTGCCTTAGAGCCAGAGCAATGGACTACTTTAAATCTATAAATGATATACCATAGGAAGATAAAGTATATTTGAACATATCTTCAGGTTTGATAAGAAAGAGTGTCAACTGCTGGAGATTTTCATCACTGCACAAAAGCAAAAAGACAAACAAATGTTTTATTTTCTTGTTTCATTTTCATTGGAATGTTTTGTGCAAAAACTCTATTTTGTGCAAAATATGTTTATACTCTAAAAAATTATATTGTGAGAAACTTCCACAAAATGTAATTGCAAAATTCCATAAAGTGAAAAATTATTGAAAATATACTAAAACCCTGCACCTCCATTTTATCCAGCAGATGGAACACTGCCACTGGTCCAGGGATGGAGGTTTGTCAACCAGTCCTGGAGGAGTCACACTTCCCGTAAAAGATGAAGTTCACAGTTTGGGAGTGCTCCTGGACTCATCTCTACAGCTGACATCGCAGGTGGAAACAATAGCCAGGAGTGTTTGGTATCAACTTCGGTTGATACGCCAACTGCATCCGTTCCTGGCCCAGAGGAACATGGACTGGTAACCTCTTGTTTAGATTTCTGTAATGCGCTCTACATGGGGCTACCTTTGTACCAAGTCCAGAAGCTTCAATTGATCCAAAACACTGCAGCCAGACTGATCACTAGAACACCTAGATCAGAGCATATTACACCAGTTTTAAAATCTCTCCACTGGCTGCCGATCAGCTTCCAAGCACAATACAAAGTGTTGGTTATTACCTTTAAAGGCTTGGGCCTGAGTTACTTGAGGGAATGCCTTTCCCTACACAATCCACCCTGCACTCTCAGAACATAAATTATTAGAGTACCCAAAAATTAGGCTGAGATCGACCTTTGATAGATCTTTCAGAGCTGCTACCCCCAGACTCTGGAATGGCTTTCCAGAAGAGATCAGTCTTATTAAAACTCTAGATGCCTTCAAGAAGGCACTTAAGATGGATCTCTTCCGACGGGCCTACCCATGTGACCCTCCATAACTGATCCTAGGGAATAGTCCATCTCCCCTGGATGATTCGAATACTGGACCAGCAGTGGCATTGTTAGATTTTGTTTTAATGACTCTCTTATTGGTGTTTTTAGGAATTTATATATACATAAATTTGATTTTATTTGCTGTACTCCCGCCTCGATCCATGGGGAGAGATGGGAAATATAAATAACAATTTTATTATTTATTTTTAAAATGTTCATTTTGACATGCAAAAATGAAATCATCCCATTTTGGGCTGGGAGGTTTACTGCAAGAATCAATTTCACCTTCAGTTTCAAACTGTCAGCATTTTTCCTCACATCATATTAAATATGCTTGCTTACACACTCCAATAATTATATATTATAATTTTGTGTCTTCAAATGCTTATGATGACCCTATCATAATGTTTTCTCAGCAATATTTGTTCAGAGGAGATTTGCCAGTGCCTTCTTTTTAGGATGACTTGGCCAAGATCATCCAGTGAGTTACCAGGGGTAAGTGCAGATCCTAAATGTGGTCACCTAAAGTCCTAGCCCAGCACTCAAACTACTATCCCACACTACCTCTTTACAACAACAAACCTATATTGGCTTAAAGCAATGCAACAAATGTCCAGTTCAAACTGCTCTGAGGTATTCCAATATATTGGACAATTGCCATAAAAAGGAGGCAAAGGACTACACTTTTCTTTGCCAGCTTGGCTTTAACCTGAAAATGTGCTTATATGTCTAACAATAACTGCTGGCAGAACTGTCTCCTTCACTTTACCACTTCATTATGTATTAGGTATCACTGAAAAACTAAATGACTATTGTTTGACTTCAACAAACCTAAAAAGGAACAAGAAATTTCACTGTACTGGAAGGGAGAGATATTCAGAAAGCATGAAGCACCATCCTACTATTATTCTAGTTTAACAAAAGGAGCCACATCCAGAATGTACAAGGAAGTTGGAAGTACACAGTACAACACTCTGGTATGAGTCTGTACTTCAAACGCACAAAAGCTAACCCTACACTACACCAGCAGCAGTAGCATCAAACGCAGAGATGCCAGGAGGCAGTGGAGGAGGAGTAGGCATTAATGCCTTCCTATGACAAATGTTCTCATTCAGCTCTGCAATGGAACTGAAGGAAAATCCAGAATCACATCTACTGAGCCCTAATAAGAAAAAAAGGCCATTAAACCTGATGGCTTTTGATGTCTCACATCTTCCACACAAAGCCAGTGCACAAAAGCTCTTATTACTGGATTCATACCATGGGGACAGCTACATCAAAGGAACTCTGGGTCCCAATTTGAAGCAGTGCCAAGTTAGATTCTTATTCAACCAGGCACTCATTACAGCATTACAAAGTCATTCCTACTTTCAGGTTTCAAATTATCCCAAACTAGAATGAATGCTGTTCATGACCATTGAGCCCTACTGAGGCCAATGGGATTGACTCCTACATAATTGGGGCTCCAGTTATAGCACTGGAGGTACAGAACTTGACATATGGGGACATAGGATTGTAGTGGCTAATCACTGTTTTCCATATAGAAATCACAAAGGTCATAATTGAACTTAGCAGATGACATTATGCACGAAGTCATAGACTCCCATGTTCAAAGTAGTTTAAAAGCTTTCAGACAGCATGGCTAGATACAGGGTCTATTTCCAGCCATTTCATTAATGTGCCACTTGAACACACTGCCTTGGAGAACAATGACTGCAGAACTTATTTGGGGAATGGCTTTTAAAAGAGGACAAAAACTGCAGCCCACTTCCAGAGATAGTTGTGCCCCAAAGGATATTTAACAAGATTAGTCAATGAGTATAACACACACACAAAAAAAATGGAGACAGACCTTACGTAGTGAGCCACTACTGAAATGCCATATATATCAATCCACAATTGCAAAAATGCATAATGGATGAGAAAGTAATCCCTATCCCCATGTATCAATAGGGATTGCATTGTCTGGAGCCCAGGAGAGCCATGCTACTAGCCAGAGCAAGTGGGATAGCTCAAGCAGTGGATTTGAAGGGGAGAGCAATAGTGAGATGATGGCAGAGAAAACAGGTGCTATCTGTAGTGTGTAATCAGCCCTGTGTCCCACAAAGGCAGCCTTCAGCAAAGAAAGGTGTTCAGTTCCCTCATACAGAAATGAGGTTCAGTTGCTAATCTGACATCCTTCATTATTATTATTATTATTATTATTATTATTATTAACCTTTATTTATATAGCACTGTAAATTTACACAGTGCTGTACATAGAATCTTATATTTAGACGGAGTGGTAGGGGTCATATCTTCTCCTTCACCTCAGTCAGCAAAATCTTTTGGGATGACTCTGGATACATTGCACAAGTTTTGATACCACAATTCACAGCTACTTTCTGGCAGTCTGCCTTCAGTTTGCTCTGTCACATTACCCAACTGCTGAACTATCTAGGGCTGACTCTCTTTTCTTCCAAACATTAGCTTTCTTCAGAAACACAGTGTGCAAATACATCAAAAGAGGAGAGAAGTTTACAAAGTAAAACAATTTTACAAAAAGTATCAAAGGTCAGTTGAGGCTTATTGGTTATTTATAGTGCAGTCCTATAGATATCTCCTCATAAATAAATCAAACTGGGTTAAGTGATACAGGAACTTTATCTAATCAGTGAAACTTACATACATATGTAAAAATGGGATTATACCTCCAGGAGACCTTCCTTTGTGGTAAGGCATAAATCCATATTTAACATAATTAAGCATAATTACAGATATTCTGTCTATCCCTCCTTTCAATGTATGGGACTACTATCTAGTTCAAAATAGCTGAAGGGAAAAATCAAACTAGAAACCTACAAAAGCTGTCAGTACAAACTGTTGCCTGAAACAACAGTTCTCAGTATAGTGGGATAGAAATCTTTTGTTGAAATTAAACTATACTTAAAATGTGGCAAAGCAAACACTTTAAAATATATATAGTTCAGTGGGCTAATTTATTAGGGTAGCGGGAAAGCCATATAAAGTTCTCACACTGAATGTTGTTTTTTCACATTTCCCACCACATGAGCTGTCAATTGCAAAGTGCAATAGTTTCCCATGGGAAAAGGAATATTATTGCCAGCAAAAGGCAAAAAAAATAAAAAAAAAATAAAAAATGAATGCATTTGCAGCTCTCAGCCAAACTGTTATGATAGCAAATGTTCAAAGTATCCCCTTTAATAACAACGGTTTAAAAATAGGAGACAAGTTTATTTGCAGCTATTGAGACCTGCAGAATATCACAGCCTGTTACTCTGGAGCTGTTCATTTGCTTAAGAAAATTAATTCTGTATCATTTCTCATTTAAGAGTTGAAATTTATGACTTTTCTAAAGTTAATGGTAACTTCTATATGTTATTCAAAGCAGGCTATTTATCTGCAAGAATAACTCATCCTTATAAATGGAGGAGGAGGCCAATAAATTTTATTAGTATATATCCTTTATGTATCAGCCATTCATTTTCTGCATACATGGGAAAGAGAATGAAAGGCATTAAAATATAGCCAGCATTAAATTATGAAACAAAAACAGAGTTGTATTTATTAATTCATACACTAAGGAGTTCATGTCACATTGCATGCTGTATCTGATCAAGACAAACTGATGTAGACTGATGCTTGTTATCCCAAACCTAAACACCCTGGGTTAAATCTAAGATATACAGGCAGGCTTAACAGGACTTCTGATCACAAAACTCTTGCCAATATCTCAGATTTGATTTAGGGGAGTTCTTCACTCTCTAGAACAGGTTTTGGGGATATGCAAAGAAATCAAAAGGGTAGAAGAAATGTATTTTGTCCTCAGGTTTTGTTTCTGGGCAGCTAGTTTTTGGGGCATGACCAATTTACTCAGAAATTCCATTGAAAGCAATTCTGTATGTAGATAAAGCATGACAGAACTAAGACAAAAATATTTTAGTTCAGTAGGATCTTCCAGATAATATCCAATGCTTTAAAGGAATCTGAAAAGAAAATTGTCATGCTTATTTCCAGAAATCTTTCTTCTAATATTCTAGCCAAAAATTGTTACTCTTTCAAAAAAAGAAAAAGAAAAAAAGAAAAAGAAAAAGAAAAAAGCACAATTTGATCTTAATGTACTAATCACATGTGGTATATAACATCTAGTCAAGGGAAATGTAATGACAAAGTCTTGTGCTTCCTCTGATAGTTCTAAGTATTGTTTTGGTCCAACTAGTAGAGTTTGGAATAAATCTAGTTATTGATTTGTAGGATATATTCCTAGATGTGTTTTATCTTCATCTGAAATAACACAAACAAGTTTGTATTCTGTTCCACCTGTATTCTGAATGCTGAGTGCTTCTGTTCCATTATGTAAGTCATTTACGAAGGAGAACTACTATAATAATCATTGTAGAGAAATAGAAGATAACAACAACAACAAAAAAGGAAGAACCTCTTCCACAAGATCTGACATATCCAAGGGAAATTTAAACCAAGAACGTAGATGCTCTATGATCAGCAGAGGAACACAATGCATTATCAAAAAGAAATTAAAAAAAAGATTGTGGAAACAATACGTGGAACAACTATACAAAAGAGATTACAGATTCTTTCAAGAAAGAACAATATGAAGATGAACCTACAGTTTCATAAAGTGATGTGGGAGCTGAACTCAGAGTAGCTGAGAGAAATAAATCACCAGGAACAGATGGCATACAACAAATCTCTTTCAAGCTCCAGAGAAAGAATCTACTCTGGTTCTAAATAAAATTTGTTAACAAATATGGAAAAGAAAAGAATGACCTACAGATTGGAAGCCATGGGGTAGAGTCAGCAAGACCTGAGTAGAGCTGTTGATGACAGGGTGACTTGCAGGTCTCTTATTCATAGGGTCATGATAAATCCAAGTTAACTTGATGGCAGTTAACAACAACAAACTGAAATCAGATTTCTTGAAGTTCAGAGTGTGTGTATGACATTTCCTTTTCTTTTTTATAACAAATCCTGAGACAACATAGGCCTATTCTAGATTGGCAAAAAGAAGTGTGTTCATGGCTGCATGAAACTCTAGCCTTTAGATGAGAAAAAGGGAAAGTGTGCCATGAAAATGCTTTCTTTTTTCTTTTTCTTTCTTTTTTTTTTTTTTTTTTGGCGTTTCAGGGGAGAAGAAGTGCCTTTTAAAAGGTGCTGGTTTTCCCAGCTTCTTTTTTAAAAACTGCGGAACAGTGCAGCTCCATCTAAAGGCTGCAAGCCTTTAAGGAAAAGGCAACCCCATGCCACACTTTCCTGCCAATCTAGAAAGCCCCATAGATGTCTACTCAAAGGAGTTGTCTAAGCATCTAAAATCCATGACAATTCAAATAAATTTAGAACATGTTGATATTTTATTCATTATTCTTTCAGTCTGAGCTTGTTTTTTGTTTTTGTTTTTGTTTTTTAATGGCAGAGATAGAGAGCATGTGCCTGGCACCAGATATTACTGTGTTGTAATTCCATCATCCCCCACCATTAACTATGCTGCTATGAATTGGAGTCCAACAAAATCTTGAAAACTCCTTATTTCCCAGACCTGCTTTTTGTCAGAAGCATCAATACACACGTACACAAAAACAGTTCTGATAGAACTCTTTGATGTGAGACTAGGAGTATATTTGGGCACCTTTTAAACATATGATTTTCACAGTATAAAATGAAAATTAGGACAGTTGATAAAACATTAAGGGAAAAATCGAGTCATGCTAAAAATTTCAAATTAAACATTCAGGTAAAAATACAAAACAGGTATGAGAGAAGAGATGTAGAAAAGTTGCAATAAAGACACGACAGATAGAAAATTTCATTTATGACATTGGTGTTAGAAATAGAATTAGAATAAAATTTTACCTTCATTTCCCTCTCCAGGTGGATGATAAAATGAGAGTCCAAGAGATATAATGGCTGCAATTTCCAAGATGATAAGAGTCACATCCTGTAATGCTTCCCAGACTAACTGTATGAAAGTTTTTGGCTTCTTCGGAGGTATAAAGTTTTTCCCATATATTAGCTTTCTTTTATCTAAGTCAGCAGCAGTGCCAGGCAATCCTATAAAGAAATGAAATACAAATGGCTTAAGAGTGACTTACAAGTTAGTTAACACCTATATTAAATGAGTTTTCAAAGTAAAGCAGTTTTTTTTATTAAAAAAAGCTGAAAATTTGGAAAAAATTAGCTCATTAAACTTCCAGTTTTTACTATTTTCTTTTCATAAGACCAAGCTGGGCTAATATATTACAATTAAAAACATAGCCATATGTTTATAAAAATCTTTCATGAACACATTTGCTAGACAACTTTGCTGACTGGAACCACCTCTGAAGAAACTTCCCAAGAAAAACCTGCCTTAGGATCACCATAAGTCAGAAATTACTTGAAGGCACATACCACACACACAAACACTCTGAAAAATAGAAAATTAATTGTCCTAACTATAACAAGTATTGAGGGGAAGAATACAGCAACATTAATTAAATAATTTGATCTATATATTATATATTTAACTTTCACATAAATTACTAGAAAACAACAAATGTTGTTAAATGAGTTAAAAATAATGAGTTGACTATTATTTTTGACATGAAAATAATTCAAAACACCAAATTATGTATAAATTCCTAAAATAACCAAGGTGTTGTATCTAATTGTGCCTTTATACTAAGGAAAAGCTTTTCTGGTTGCACAAGACTGGATTTTCACCAATTTCTCCCACCTATTACAACCCACTATGCAGAGAGTGGAGTTTATCACATGGGAGAAATTTCCCTCAATTGCGAATGGAGCCAATTCACAATTACGTGAATTCACTAGTTTAGCAAATTTACATGAAATCTGATTGCATTCGGAATGCGTTCAGAATGACTTCTCATTTCCTGAAAATGACCCCCCCATTGCCTGAAATTGTGTGAGATAGTCTAATACACAATTACGTGAAACCCCATGATTGTGTTCGGAATGACTTCTCATTGCCCGAAATTGCATGAGATACACTCATTTGCCCATGATTGCATTCGGATTGCCATTGAATTATACCCCCAAATTCCGTCGTATGGACTCCGGTCTCTCATTCCCAGGAACAATGTGGGAGGCACAGCACAGAAGCTGTAGGAAGTGATGGTGGGAACTGGCAAAAACAAAAAACCAGACTTTGGACAAATCAGAGGGTTTTCTACTCTCTTATCTATTGTGAAGGATTTCTGTATCACCTTCTGAACATGTGATGTGGTGTGTATGCTTCCTCACACATATACCCACCAAGCATTATGAGCAATGAATCAGCAATGGAATAATTTATATATAAATATATATATTCTAAAAATCAAACATTGATTTTGCTATTTTATATAAGAGACACCATTTCACTATGCCATTAAAGTTCATGGGACTTGAGGATCCATGGATTTTTCTACCCACGGGGGTTCCTGGAACCAAACCCCAGCAGATACCAAGGACCCACTGTACTCGGATTCAACAGGGTGACAGTGTAGTGAAGCTCTTAAGGAAGCTGGAATAGGAGCACTTTCAAATGGGTTAGACTTAGCAGGCAACCCTGCTGACTTGTTCTGGCAAGGGCTGGAGGTCTTTTTGAGATGGTGGTGGGGGATCCCTTTTTCCCCCAAGCAGATGTTTTAAAACTTCTCTCATTCAGATTCCATTGGGAGAAAAATACCTACACCAGCTCAAGAGTGGCCTAAGAGAAGATTTTGAATTTAGTAGATTCAAAGCTACTCCCATCTTCCTTTCTGCTATACCCTGCTATGTATTTCTTAGAGCTAACACCACTAAACTGTGGCAAACAAGAAGCCCTGCTGGTAAAGGTCTTCTCTGCCAAAAGAAGGAGGGGATTTCTAACCCACCCTAAACTCCCTCTAGACAAAGACTAGGATTGCCCTGCCCACTTTTAAGATCCTTGTTCCTGTTGTTATTGTTGTGTTCTGTGCTGTGTTGATAGGATGAGTAGAGAGAAAGTCCTAGAGCTCCAAAGGGAAAAACAGAATTGCCATATAACAATAATGCTATCGTTTTCAGAGTTGCCTGAATATTATCAGATGTTCAAATAAAATGAATACTGCAGGAGATTTATTTTTGTTAGCCAATACTTTAAAAGCAGGATCCTTTGTATAATGGAACATACATACAGGGGGAAAAACATTTCAAGGGGGATTGTTAACTTCTGAAAAAATATCTTTTGTAATGTATTTTGAAATTATGGGAGAAGATGATATATTATGATTACTTTGAACAATTTAAACTGCTCCCTGCAGTCTTGCACAGTATATTACATTCGGGGCTTTGCTGAAGCAATACATTTCAGCGTTGCTATTAAACCCTCCCACAATCTCTTCCTCTCCTTAGAACAGAAACAAAAGACATGACATAATTAATTATTCTGTCACTTCCTCTAGCTACTGAACAGTTTATTGCACAGTCCATTTTTTTTAAAAAAAATCAGAATACTTCTTGATGGTGCATGGAAAATCTATCATAAACAGCTCCACAGCAACAGATTGGGGTAACACTAACAAGATGGTTTCACATGGCGCTATATTGTATACTTTAAGAGAATCTAACCCTCCAAAATGGAAAAACACTTACAAGAGCAGCTGCTGGTAAGTACAATATGTTTTAAAGCTGTTTAGGAAAGTCACTTGAAAATGACATGTGTACAGCTGTTTTTTTCTCCAAAAGTGAAACTGAGGGAGTATATTGTTGTTTTTAAAGTATCTTGAATTATCAATGTTAAGTTAAAGTTACAAGTCAACACTCTGGAGTGTATGCTCTCAAAACCTATAGATGGGTGCATTGTAACTGAATTACAAGCCTAGCTATCTAGTGGCTATGTATGAAAGTGAATGGTAAGTAACACCATTATAGGCAGGGAGGAGATAGCAAACAGGTTGAGGAATTGGCATTATTTTAAGTGAAATCTTAAAAATATTCCTGGTAAGGAATGGTCCTGATCTGGTGGTCTGTTAGGCTAAGCTCAAAGGCTACACACACCATTCCTTAAAAGACAGCCTTCAGTGTTTCATAAATAAAATGAAAATAGATGTTTTCAAAATGGTCCTTGAAACCAAATGGAAAAGCAGTGGTATCTTCTGCTGGCAGTACTAAACAGAGTGTTTTTCCTTAACTCTGCACATTTCCAAAGATCTTCTGAGCACATTCTTTGAATCTTACATTTGAGTTAAATAAAGCAATATATAAATTGATTAAAGAGATGCATACAGGTCAGTGCTTCTGGCAGCGTTACTATCCCAGTTTTCCAGGGACTGGCACCATACATATTCCCATTGACTACAATTGTTTTTTTCTTTCCTGGACACTATCAGAGGACTGGCAGCTGTTGGCTTGCAGACTGGCACTGATCCATGGACTACCACTTTGGGTACCACTGTTATGTGTATGTATCTTCCCTTCAGTTGCCTGTCAACCTATGGTGATCCCATAAATTTCATAGAGTTAGTACTTGAATGGGAGACTGCCAGGGAATACCAGGTGCTGCAAGCTATATTTCAGAGGAAGGAACTGGCAAAATCCTTTCTGAGTAATTCCTTGCTTTTAAAAAAAACAACAACACTTTTACAGATTACTAAAAATCATTATGTAAAATCATTATGTAATTCTTCTAAAAATACTTAATTTTTAAAATTCTAAAGAATATGTCTTCACAAACCCTCACAAGATCTTTTTTTAAAACTGTGCATAAAAACCCAATGCACAGAAACTACTTGGCATTTTTCATTTGTTTTCTATGAACATATACTTTGATAACCAATCTATTTCAACAGAAGTAAAACCTTTTCTTTGGCAATATATAAATTAATAGGGTATATTTCTCATGTATTTTCAGCCTCCGTATTTTACAATCCCTTAAATTCTTTTACAGTTTTTTGCATTAAAGTTGTTTCCATCTGAGACTTTTTACTGTGTTTGAAAGGTATGACTAGAAATTTTTGCTGATAGATAAAAGAGCAAAATTACTACAAGCCTTAACTTTTAATTAACCTGTATTTAGTAAAGAACTTCACATGTAATGATTACAAACACATATAGAAAAAACAGGGTCTCAACCACAGATGAATAAACCACAAAAGACCTTCATAAACATATTAAAGATATAATTACAGATTAAATGAAAAGAATCTTTATAGTCCCTATAAATAACAAATTAATAGGAATATATGCAAACTAAACAGAATGTCACAATGTACAAACAATATGAAAGCATAGTGCCAGAAGTAATATTACAAATATAGCCAGATAATCAACATACCAGAAACTACCGTATAAAATTGTATAACAAAGAAAATGAATACAAAATGAATGAAGTTTATAAAAATACCTAAACATACTAAGTCAAATTTAAGTCTTCCAAGGATAAACAAACTCCAGCTGTGTATAAAATAGAATAGCTGCAGTGAAAATACTTGCTTCAATGAATGTCAAATATGAAACAGACTATTAATGATGGGCAACCAATCTGTGACTTCTTATAAAAGGCTCCGCAGATGGTGTCGCCGAGAACAATTTGGATTCTTGGATCATGGGCTGCAGTTCCATGAGGAGGGACTTCTAGCAAGGGATGGGCTACATCTCACGCCAGTTGGAAGAAACGTTTTTGCCAACAGTCTGAAGAATCTGATCAGGAGGGCTTTAAACTAAGTGATCTGGGGAAGGGAGACAGCAGTCTGGAAGGCAAAACGGCTAGAAAAAATAGTCAAACTGACATAGAGGGAAGAAGACAAACAGTGCAAGGACTCAACAAAAGGAGCCAAAAAAACATGCACAGGCATCAAGTAAAGGGGACACATGGTCTTAGATGTCTCTACACTAATGCACAGAGCATGGGAAATAAGCAAGATGAACTTGCACTCCTAGCACAACAAGGGAAATATGATATAATAGGCATCACTGAAACCTGGTGGGATGAGTCTCACGATTGGAATATAGAAATAGAGGGGTATAACCTTTTTAAGAGAAACAGGACAAACAAGAAAGGAGGAGGAATAGCATTATATGTCAAGGATATTTACACCAGTGAAGAGATCCAGGACATCAATACTGGAAGCCAGGTGGAGAGCATCTGGATAAAAATTAAAGGAGAGGGAAACAACAGGGATGTTACTGTGGGAGTCTACTACAGACCCCCAAGTCAGACAGAGGAAATGGATGATGCCTTTCTAGAACAGATGACCACGCAATCAGGAAGGAGAGATGTAGTAGTGATGGGGGACTTCAACTACCCGGATATTTGCTGGAAATCAAACTCAGCGCCATCCTCAAGATCTAGAAAATTCCTCACTTGCCTTGAAGACAATTTCATTGTCCAAAAGGTGGAAGAGGCAACAAGGGGATCAGCTATTTTGGATCTGATCTTAACCAAAAGGGAAGACCTAGTTGATGGGGTGCAAGTGGTGGGATCCTTAGGTGGGAGTGACCATGTCCTCCTGGAGTTTGTTATACAGTGGAAAGGTGAAGCTAAGCATAGTCAGACACGCATTCTAGACTTTAGGAAAGCTGATTTCAATAAACTTAGAGAAATACTGGGGGTGATCCCATGGTCAAGAATACTAAAAGAGAAGGGAGTTCAAGATGGATGGGAGTTCCTCAAAAGGGAGATACTAAAGGGACAATTTCAGACAGTTCCAATGAGGAAGAAAAATGGGAGATGTCTCAAGAAACCAGTATGGATGACTAAGGAACTTACAACTGAGCTAAGTTTTAAACGGAACATGTATAAAAAATGGAAAAATGGGGAAATCACCAAAGAGGAATTCAAACAAATAGCCAGCGCATGTAGGGATAAAGTCAGAAAAGCTAAAGCGCAAAATGAACTCAGGCTTGCTAGAGACGTTAAGAACAATAAAAAGGGCTTTTTTGGGTATGTCCGCAGCAAAAGGAAGAAGAAGGAAACAGTTGGGCCACTGCGTGGAGAAGATGGCAAAATGCTCACAGGAGACAGAGAAAAGGCAGAATTGCTCAACACCTTCTTTGCTTCAGTCTTCTCAGGAAAGGCAAAGGGTGCCCAACCTAAGGATGATGGGGCAGAGGACAGAATAGGGGAATTTCAGCACAGAATAAGTAAGGAAACAGTACAGGAATACCTGGTTAATCTAAATGAATATAAGTCTCCAGGACCAGATGAACTACATCCTAGGGTATTAAAAGAACTGGCAAATGTAATATCGGAACCAATGGCAATCATCTTTGAGAACTCCTGGAGAACAGGAGAAGTCCCTGCAGACTGGAGGAGGGCAAATGTTGTCCCAATCTTCAAAAAGGGGAAAAAAGAGGATCCCAACAATTATCGTCCGGTTAGTCTGACATCAATACCAGGAAAGATTCTAGAGCAGATCATTAAGCAGAGAGTCTGTGAATATCTGGAAGATAATTCCATAATCACAAAAAGCCAACATGGGTTTCAGAGAGACAAGTCATGCCAGACAAATCTGATCTCTTTTTTTGATAAAATTACCAGCTTGGTAGATGAAGGGAATGCTGTGGATATAGTATATCTTGACTCCAGTAAGGCCTTTGACAAGGTTCCCCATGACATCCTTGCAAACAAGCTTGTAAAATGTGGACTAGACAAGGTAACCGTTACATGGATTTGTAACTGGTTGACTGACCGAACCCAAAGGGTGCTCAACAATGGTTCCTTTTCATCCTGGAAAGAAGTAACAAGTGGGGTGCCACAGGGTTCTGTCCTGGGCCCAGTGCTATTCAACATCTTTATTAATGACTTGGATGACAGTATTGAGAGCCTAGTTATCAAATTTGCAGATGACACCAAATTGGGAGGAGTAGCTAATACCCCAAAGGACAGGATCAAAATTCAAAATGACCTGAATAGACTAGAAAGCTGGGCCAAAGCTAACAAAATGAAATTTAACACAGAGAAATGTAAGGTCCTACACGTAGGGCGGAAAAATGAAATGCACAAATATAGGATGGGGGACACCTGGCTGAATGAGACAACATGTGAAAGGGATCTAGGAGTCCAAGTAGACCACAAGTTGAACATGAGTCAACAGTGTGATGCAGCAGCTAAAAAGGCCAATGCAATTTTAGGTTGCATCAATAGAAGTATAGTGTCTAGATCAAGGGAAGTAATAGTGCCACTCTATTCTGCATTGGTCAGGCCCCACCTGGAATACTGTGTCCAGTTCTGGGCACCACAATTCAAAAAGGATGTGGAGAAACTGGAGCGGGTCCAAAGGAGGGCAACTAAAATGGTGAAGGGTCTGGAAAGCATGCCCTATGAAGAACGCCTTAGGGAGCTGGTAATGTTTAGCCTGGAGAAGAGAAGGTTAAGAGGTGATATGATCGCCCTGTTTAAATACTTGAAGGGATGTCACATTGAGGAGGGAGCAAGCTTGTTTTCTGCTGCTCCAGAGAACAGAACTCGGAACAATGGATGCAAACTGCAGGAAAAAAGATTCCACCTCAACATTAGGAGGAACTTCCTGACAGTAAGGGCTGTTCGACAGTGGAACACACTCCCTCGGAGGGTGGTGGAGTCTCCTTCCTTGGAGGTTTTTAAGCAGAGGCTGGATGGCCATCTGTCGGGTATGCTTTGATTGGGAGTTCCTGCACGGCAGGGGGTTGGACTGGATGGCCCTTGTGGTCTCTTCCAACTCTAAATTTCTATGATTCTATGATTCTATGATTCTATGAATCTTGAGGAACATTCCTGAGATATCTATAACCGTTTCATATATGGCACATGAAATACTGGAAAGTTCCTAATGAAGAAGACGCTGTATAAAACATTGCTATTCATATTAACTATAAAGATTATCTTCATTATTTTTTCAATTATATTCTTTAATAATCTTTATCTGTGTTTCTGAAAAAGGTCTTTGTAGTTTTTCATCATGTAGAGATTACAAATCCATTACAAAATATGCACATATGACAACAACAATAATAAAAATAAATAACTAGTATTGACTGAAAATTGTGGCACACAATTTTGTCTTCTTGCTTAGAAAGACCTAAAACTCTTTCTAGAAGGAACAACTACAGTACTATTTTTCTGAAATCCATTTTGTGGTTTAAGTAAAATGGGGAGTATTATTATTATTATTATTATTATTATTATTGGTTAGGACTCTAAAATCATAATAATTCGGGGGCTCTTGGTATCTGCTAAAGTTTGGTTCCAACACCAGCCATAGATATCAAAATCCATGGACACACAGTGGTGTTCTTTGTATAAAATAGCAAAAGCAAGGTATGTTTGTTGTTTTGTTTTGTTTGTTTTGGAATATTTCAAGCCATAAAGGGTTGTATCTTTGAATGCTGAAACCATGGATACAGAGGGCCAGCTATACAATCCTAAGCCTATACTAAACAGAATTCAATGGGGCTTAGTCCCAGAAGAGGGTCCATGTGATTGCCATGAGTAGCTGCCTCGACTCAGACAAACCTCATCCCAGGGCAAGTTGGTGGGTGTATTCTAAATGAGCTATCCAAGGTGCTGAAACCAGTTCCTAGAACTTTTAATAGCACCTGTAAATTTAGACTAAAACCCAGAGCAGATTCATTACCTCACTGACACAGGAAGCACTGAGGCAGTTCTCATTGCCTCAGCAAGCCTTACCTCCTCCCTCTCAAACATTGAAAAGAACTGTCAGAGCCCCTGACCATCCCTTCCTATAGCTGTTGCCAAGTTTTTATGTCAGTCATGATAATGATGATGATGATTTATTCATATCCTAATGGTGGTTTACTAAAATTAAACAAATAATTTAAAGCTCTTTTAAAAACCGTGAGTAAAACATCCAAAAACAATTGTAAAAATGCCATTAACTGACCCACAAAATTAAACCTTTAAAAACAGATATAAGATGAAAGATGAAATGCGGTAAAACTGCACACTTGCAGTCTTTCAGAATAGAAAAGTTTTCACTTGCTGATGAAAGGAGAGTGAGGAGGGAACTACTTTGGTGTCCTCAGGGAGGAATTTTGAAAGTGAAGGAACACCCACAGAGAAAGCCTTCCTCCTTATTCTCGCCAAACATGCCTGTGAAGAGAAGGGCCTCTGACAAAGATCTAGAGACCAGGTGTGCATACAGCAAGATGAAGTTCTTCAGGTAATGACATTATGAATATTGGTGCACACATTCTGTCACAGCAGAATTTATAACAAAAGGTTTAAGTTCAATACTTGCATTGCTTATTGTGCGTGCCTTCAAATCATGTCCAATGCATGGTGACTCTAAGATATAACTACCACATGACTTTCTTGGCAAAATTTGTTTAGAAGCCATTGCCCTCCTCTGAGGTTGAGAGAGTGTGACTTCCTCAAGGTCACCTAAATGGTCAATTGGTCAAACAGGGATTCTAACCCTGGTCTCCCAGAGTCATAGAACAATATCAAATCACTCAACTGCTTTGGCTCCCAAAGGAATAAACAAATGGGAACATTTCCCAAACAAATCTGCAGGCCGTGTACACAAAATACTGCTCTGAATGAGGAATAACATCATTCTTTTTCACTGCAACTGAAACGTTTAAGTTGTATTTATAATTGTGGGAATATAACATCACAAAATATTGGAGGAGGAATATCATTTAGTTCAAAGGCTATGTTGGTCTATGCTTGGTTGTTGGCAGCTTGAAAGAACAATTAAGTAGATGGGAATGGAGCTTGTTTGTACCACAGGCCACCATTCAGACATTTTTTAAGAAGAAGTATCTAAAAGTCACTTTTAGTTGCCTAAAGAAACAGGAAAAGTAAAGAGATAACTTAATTTTTTAATTATAAAGATAATGAATTATTTTAAATAAATTTAATTAAGTATTTAAAATTACTTTCCAAGTCCTGGAATGTTTATATTCACAGAGAAAACCCCTTCATAGAAGGGATGCAAATAATTATTTGTCGTTTTCTCTGTGTGAGAATGAGAAACCAACACCTTGCCTGCTCAAAAAAAGAACCCAAAAATATAAGACTCAACTCCTTGTATGCAAGTTAGTAATATAGCTTCTTATGGTACCAATGAAATTTCTTGGATCCTTAAAGAATTATTTTTTGCACAAAATGATGTAGAACTACCATAGCTGCTGCCTTATTGCATAAAGTTCTAAAAACCAGAAGCATTGGATCAGGTTGTATCTTGCTGATTTATCATCTTCTTTGTGTGCTCCCTGTATCTTATCTGCCTCGTGTAGGAGGAAAATACTATTCTGGCGGTGGAAAGAGTTCTTGATGCAGACAACCATTCATCAAGCTGGCTATGTTTTTGAGCATTATCTGACTGCTTGGATTCTTGATCCCTGGGCCAGATTGAAAATGAACTTCTTGTGGTCTCCTCCCTTTGGCTCTGCTTCCCATGACAGCTTGTTCCCAGTGACTGTGAATAGAACAAGTGAGATCCCATTGCTACACGTCTCCTCATTTTCACATGTGTATGTGAATGACCTGGACAGGCTTGATGCAGGTGTGAATATCTTACCCACTAGAGTCTGCCTCTCCTATCACTTTCTGTTTCTAGAAACCAGATGCTGATATTCAATATAGTGTGTTGCATGAGAGAGACTGTATTCTGCATTCCCTCTATTCCAATGAAATATTGCTGAAAAATTATTTTATGCATAGAAAATGCTGTTAAATGCCCATAAGATACTATTTTCTGATTTTTATTTCTTTTTAAAGTGCTAGTTTTGTGCATAATAAGCCCTGAACTGCATATAGTCTTCAAAAATTGTGCAGTTACTGAAGATTTTCTCCCACTGGGTAGAAAATTGCTAAAATTATTTGTTGCTTTCTTCAAGAACAAAATTAGCAAACAATCACATCTCCATGCTACACCACCCACTGATGGTGGTGCGGGTTTTCTGAAGTAAAGTTAAAGATAATAAGCCACATTCTGCATCCAAAAGTCAAGCCTCTGGTCAAACAGAATCATTTGAAACACAAGAAGGAAGTTAAAGGATAGCCTTCTAGAATTTTTATTGGACAGTTTGGAAAACTGTGATAGGCAACAGATTTGCTCCATACAAAAGCTGAGTAAGTGATTTACACTGGCTGAGCAGCACATTCTGTATCAACATTGCAGCTACTACTAGCTTGAAAAGCAATGCCCAGAATTATTTCTTCAGTCTTTTGATTGAACCATTTATAGACCATTCATAAACCATCTATAAGGCCTTAATTTTTTAGCACAACCCATGACCTTTGTTTTCTGATAGTTTATATGCAAGCATTCCTCTGGCAGTATTGTGCTGACTCCTACAAAGCTGTTCTGAAGTCCATGGGAAATAAAAACAAATGTAATGCATCATCAACATACTGTAATACTGCCAGGCTTCCACCAACTGGCCTAGAAGTATGAAAGTAAGGATGGTCAAGTATTCACCTAAATAAAGGTATGTAGAAATGAAGAAAAATGAAGTGACAGGTTCACTTTACTTTTTTAGATGTTTGAATAGTTTTGGAAACTGATACCATTATCTCTGTAGACAGAGAATCAAAGGCAGATGTGAGATCTATGAAGGCTGGAAACAAAGACATATTAGGTTTGCTGGTATGTTTCTCCACATGATAGTCAGAATCAATGGGTGATTTGTAGTGCATCAGACTGCTCTAAAACCTGTGTGGTCATTAGGTGAGATGTTTTCATCTTCCACCCAAGTTTAAAGTTTGAAGAGAGATACTTAACATAAAGCTTGGTAATTAAGGTCAGTAAGTGGACAGTAGTTCACTATGTTGCCTTTCTCTTTAAAAGGAAATGGAACAATGACAACTGTTCCTAATCATATAGGATACAAGCATTTTGTTTTATGTGTGGGGAAAAAAAAGCTTTGCCAGAATTGGTGGCCAACAAACCACCCACCATCATCAGGTCTCAGAGGGAGAGAGGGGCATGCTAACGCTATCGTAAAAAGAAGGCTTTCCCTCCAGTCCATCCGCCATCATCCAGCCTCAGGGGGAGAGAAAGGTAGGTTCAGCTTCATCAGGTCTAGCCAGAGAAAGAAAAAAAGTCTTCTCTCCGGTCCATCTGCCATAGCCCTGGCCCTAAAGGGAGAGAAGAACCGCTGAACTTGATCCCCTTCCCCACAACTATTCCCTTCTTTTTGTGTGTGTCATGTCTTTTTAGATTGTAAGAATGAGGGCAGGGAATGGTCTCATTAAAAATTTTGTAAGCTGCTCTGAGAGCCTTTGTGGCTGAAGAACAGGATATAAATACTACTACTACTACTACTAATAATAATAATAATAATAATAGATTTTTCTGTTAATTAACTCTAGAGGAATCTACTTCAAGCCTGCTGCCTTGCCTGATTTTATTTGTTTTGCCAGATCATTTACCTCAGAAGTTGAAACAGGTAGCCATTCAAGCAAGGTCTCAGAGATGAGCCCTTTCATACAGTATGTGTAAATGGATTTCCCATGAATTAGGAAGTATATTCAGTCCAAACATGATGAGCAGAAAAAGATTGTCATAAGGTGCCAGAAAGAGATGGTATTCTAGGACTTAAAATGTGGATGTGCTGTTCTTGTGTGCATATTTTCTGCACTCATCTTTTTTGTTTTAAACTGAATTTTATGTCACTTTTTTAAAATTTAGAATTAGATTATCTGCTATTGTAAAAGGATCCCCCCTTCATACAGCCCAAATTAGGTAGTAAGCATTTGTTTGTTTGTTTGTTTAAAAGTAGTAAGACATAACTATTTTGGGTAATTTAGTGGATGATAACAAAAACAGGTTGATGAGAAATGGTACCTTACTGATTGTGGCAACAATTAAATATCGGTGATCATAAGATCTCCTTATAGGCTCATTTGCTTTAAGAATTCTGGGGAGGGGGAGCTTTTGAGCTTGCGTGAAATAACAGAAAGCAAACAGAATGAAATATCTAACATAAAGAGACTGATCAAAGACTATGCAAGACAAAGTTCTTTCGGGAGCCAATACTCATCCCTTCAGGACCAATTATATATCCCATGTGATTCAACAGCTTTTAATCAATTCTATCTACCCACTGTAACTTGTTATGGCTAGGATTCACAAGCCACTTAAATTGCTGGGATTGGCACTTCGCCTGGCTCAGCTTTATCACTGAGAGTACTTACTAGAGGAAAAGGCCCAATGAACATGGAGCAACTGGCTTCCCAATAAACATGAATCAGATGGTGCTGCAATGCACGGTGCCTTTCTTTGGAAGCCTGTCAGGACTGTTAGCCAGCTACGTCCTTGATCTTCCTAAGACAGCCTGCTCTCTTCCTACCAAGTATGGTGAAGACACTAAGCAATTCCCTCCTTTTCTTTGGGAATTTTTGCAGCTTAATATAACAGTATAGTATTGACAGCATTTCATCTTTCCAAGGCTTGGAAAAGTTACTTTTTGGACCACAGCTTCCAGAATTCTTGAGATTCTGGGAATTATAATCAAACAAGTGTCTTTGTTTGTTTCTTTTTTTTCATCTCTCCAATAAATCTCTTCTTTAAAGTCTTTCATTTTTACTGAAGTCTTCATGCATTCATATGTACTTTCTTTGTCATTTCTCTTACATTTTGCCATATTCTCTTTCTCTTGGATTTTTCTAAAAAACAACTCTCTAAAAAGTACATCCCCACAACTTTTAAAAAAAAAAATAGTAGCTGCAATGCAGCATTCTATGTAGCAATGTTCCTGAGCTGAAGGATACAGTGACAGTGCCTCTTAACCTGAACTGCCATTATTCATTTACAGCCTGAGTGTCACTGAAGGATAAACATTTTTTATTCATGCAGCCCAGTAAGCCTGACTCTGCACCATGCACAAGGAGGAGGCTAATATTTGAATAAAACATCCTTCCCCAAAAACATTTATAGAACTTGATTGATATGCTCTTGATCTAGCACTGATCAACAGTGTTCCCCTGTCTGCAAGACATCCTGGTCCTATTTGGGATGCAAATCCACATGTGCATTGCTTGGTGGACTCAAACCTGATCCCTCCATTGGACTGCATTGGAAATATCCTGCCCCTTTGAGCCATACCAGTCCCTGTAACAATGTGGTACTGCGCTAAATGCAATGCATGCGTGCGTGTAGCTGAGTGCAGGACTGCATACATAATCACTACTATTAATAAAGCTACAGTGTCTTCATATTTTAATTAATTCTCACATCTGCTGTGCTCTGCTTCATTTGGTAAGTCAGAACAGTTCTGCTAAAAGCTACAGGGAGTACCAGATTCTCAGATATGGGTATCCAGGTGTTTAAAAGATATGAGTGCATGCATGTATGACATTCACACTTTCTGTGTTTACTGCTCAATGTGTGGAGCTTAGAAGTCAATATGGGACAAGACTTTGGGGAATCAGATACTAATTTTACCATATAGTCTACATAGTACTGCATTATGTTATTAATAACATCCTTTTCATATTTAGAGTTACAGCCAGATATTTTCTGACTGGACATTTATTTATGGAAGCAGAATTTTGATACACACACAAACACACAATTTACCCTTCTTGTGTTAGCCTACATGGAAGCTGGTGTATGGAATCTTTTAGTGAAAGGCCATTTTCAGCAATGATAAAGATTTTAATAGAGAGTACAATACAGTGTGCCCTTGCCTTATGCAGGGGATCCATTCCAGACCCACCCCCCCACCCCCCGTGTAAGGCAAGTTCCGTGCATGCTCAAGCCCCATTGAAAATAATGGGGCTCAGGCATGTGGTGCAGGCACCATTTCCTCTATGTTGTGCAGCTTTCAGCGTAAGATGAAAGCCACATAAAGGGCGTCCACATATGAGGTGGGTGCACTGTATTTGGAGACAAAAAGGATTGGGTTTGCTGTCACTGCATATGGAAACTGTAGTATTTTAGGGTGGGCATTCTTTGCATACCTGCGCTCACTAACTGATAGTTTGCGTATTTGTTGACTTCCTGTTTATTTGCTTTTCCACATCCACTTTCTCTATACCATTCTAACTGACCAGTGGTGTCAAGAAGATTGGTGTCACCCAGTGCAGTAACTCATGGTGTCACCCCCCCCCCATACCACTCCATATAGAATCCTTAACACAGTCAGCCTTCCACATTTGCGGATTTGACTTTTGCAGATTTCATTATTGATTTGATTAATAAGTTCTCTCTAGGAATATCTAGATGTTACTCATAAATCACAATTCTTGTATATCACTGAATGTAATTGCAATAGTTGTGACATAAACAACTACCAAAATTAAAATTATACCTTTAAATTACAATGTCATACACATAGCCTAAATGTATTTATGTGTACATATAGTAGTTTCATTTGGTTAAAGTGAAAATTTGGTCAGGTGAGGATTTTTTAAAATAATTTTTTAAAAAAATTAAAAAAATAAAATTTTACAATTTAAAATTATTTTTAAAAACTAACAAACCTGAGGCCTCTCCTTTCTCCTACCACTAGACCTCACCCCACTCACATCATATTTTTGGTTAAGCTCAAGAGTTTTAAAAGGACACAGGCGAACACCACAGCCCATCTCTGCAAAAAGGCAGATGTTTGGGGAGCAGTAGTGCCCCCTATCTTTGGGTGTCACCTGGTGCAATCTGAACCCCCCCCCCCAGTGATGTCCATGTGAGCGACACTTATTTTCTTCATCCTTCTCTCTTTCTCTTCCATCTAACCTCGTATTTGATAATGGACAAGTAATCTGTAAGTAAAGCTACTTATATGACTTTTACCAAGAAGACTATGCGTATTTCTTTTCTTTTCTAGATGCCTGGTGTGTGGGTAAGAGTGTTCAGCTTGCACCTTGCCAATTTGATTCCTCTGCTTGAAATCTCTCACATTTCCCAACATGGTGAAGAGGTGTGTGGGAGGAAGCAAAATCTGTCCTGAGTGTATCAATCTATGTAGGAGGAAAGAACAAAACAGACAAAAGGTAACATACCAGGGATTCCTAACCACCTGTCTCTACCCCTGACACCCTCTGGAGGCACACAGTCACGTCTGAAAGCAAGGTTGCCCATTTCTCCAGGCCTAATGCCCACAACAGTTGCTGAAAATCTGCTTGGGCAATTATAGGAAAGCAAAAGAAGTTGTGCAGGAGTCTTGAGGGGGATGGGAGAATAAGTGAGCATTGCCTTGTCTGCCCCTTCACTGGATTGTCAGCCTTTCCATAAATAGACAGGTCTTTTTTATGTAAAAGAGCTACTCTGGCTTAAAGCCAAAGAATTCAACTAGAAGCTTACTTTGTATTATAAATGGGGGAAGGAAGCAAACTTGTTACAGACAGCTTGAAAATAGAATGGATAAAGCTACATCCATTTTATTCCCCTGTACCACTTTTGGGAACAAAATTTCTCAATGCTGAAACACTTTTAAATGGTCCATGAGACACCCCAGCCTTACATTCATCTTACATCCTCTCATGCCCTTGGCTTGTCCTTGAGAAGGCTCTTTACACCAATGACTCACACATTTCCAACATTAATTTGGCTGTCATGAAACTAAGCAAAGTGACATAGAATTAATCATACAGGGAACTCTCTGCATGCCAGGGACAGCCTGAGGAATCCTACAATAATTAAAACATAACAAAAAGGAGACGGCTGCAGCACAAAGTCATCCTGCATTCAAGAGATTCAGTGTATTTTCCTCCAATATTCATCAATTTCTCAGTGAGTTCAAACACTCTAGAAAATTATGATTTTCATTAAACATGGAGCCTTACTTTTATTTCTCTTTTAAATACCAGATCCAGTGAATAATAGCCACTATCCTGGCCTACATCTATTTTATTCTTTGTTCCTTTGACCTCACCAAAATTTCCAAACCTATTATTTGCTTTTTTTTCTATTTTATAAGCTTCACCTTTGAGATATTTAAGTCTGACAGCCTCCTAGAGAAAGCACTGCTTCTTTTTCAATATATTTAAATTTTAGAATTTAGAGCATAGAAAAGTAGCAGTAGAATTCTACATGTTATCTATTGAGAATCAAGTTCCACTGGGTTCAGTAGGACATATATCCAGATTTGTGCAAGCACTAGACAGTAAAGAAAGTAGACAAGAAGAAAAATCAATTCATCTGAGATGCAGTGCTGCAGAAGAGTGCTGAGGATACCGGGAACAACTGAAAGGACAAACAAATGGGTCCTTGAACAGATCAAGCCTGACGTCTCCCTGGAAGCCAATCGGGCTTTCTAGATTGGCAGGAAAGGGTGACATGAAGTTGCCTTTTTCTTAATGCTTAGCAGCTACACTGCAAGTCCCAGGTGTGTAATAAAAAGGTATAGGGCAGTTACACTGAGAGGGTGTGGGATGACTTATCTGAAGTCTTTTCTGTTGCTCAGCAACTACATTGGAACAGGCAGCTACGCGGCTGGCAATGAACAGGGCTTTTGGCCGCACTGAACCTTTAATTTTTTTTAATTTTAATTTTTATTTTTATTTATTTATTTATTTATTTGCCGGCTGCGAACTGTGCAGTTGCACCGGTACACATTAAATGGTTGGAGTCAATTGGGGAGGTCACTGGCATGAATTTTCAGAAGCAGTAGAGGACATGGGGCTTTGAAGGGTCTCATATATAGGGTAGCCATGAGTTGGGGGGGCACAACTCAAAGACAGTTAACAGCAACAAATGCATAGGATAGTAGACCTATTTTTTAAAATGATATCACATCTGAATGAAATCACATCTGAAGAGTTGGTGTAGCCTCCTAGATTCCATATACTTCATGATGGCATCCTCAACTATTTAAGCTTCCTCTCAATGGAAGAAGACTTTTTATTGTGTCTTGAAATCTGTTTTGCTTCTGACCAGTTAAACTGTGGAAAGACACATTCATGCAGCGTGTTTTAAGCAATTTATAAAAATAAACTACACATCTGCTATGCCATATCTGTGGGAGAGCTTCCAAGGATGATTTCTAAATTATATTTTAACTTATTACAAAAAATGTGGGGTAGGCAGAACATAGACTAGGATGAACCGGTGGATTTCTGTATGATCAGGAATATCAGGAAGAACTGTTGACTGGAAACTGCATAACAATAACAGCAAGTAGAGTGTCGCTCCTCTTGCCTCCCGATTACATTGCGGGGTTAAATCAAAACTGTGGCTTGGTTTGCATGTAGAAGAACTGTGAACTTCTGGTATTGAGGTGGTGAATCTTGGGTTCAGAATTTGTTAATTGCAGAGCTTGCAGAAGTTAACCTACTGTTACCATAATTCCCCAAATCTCCCACTCAGAAACTTTGCCAGCTGAAGAGTTCTGGGAACTAGACATAGAAAAACTAACACTTCGAACCTCTAGCTAAATTCACATCTAGCTTTCATTTATAGCTATCAATGCTGTAGCAAAACAACAAGAAAAATAACAAAGTAGATCTCACAAGCTTAACTACCACATGAAAGTTAGTTTACCAGACATTCTGGAATTACTGAGACTCTTTGTGCAGATTACTAACATATCCCTTGCAACACATGGCCCTGTGATATATGAGTGGATCCCCTCTGGATGCTTTTGAGAAACTGAAAACATTTTTTATTCTCGCTGGATTTTGATAATGTTTTCATACCCCAATAGTGTGTAGTAGTTTGAGTGTTGGGCTAGGACAATGGGAGACTGGGTTTTGAATCCTCGCTCAGCCACAGAAACCCACTGGGTGACTTTGCAAAAGTCTCTAAGCCTCAGAGGTAAACAAGGGGATGGGGGATCCCCTTTAAACAAAATTTGGCAAAACTCTATAATAGGCTTTGTCTTTGGGTCTTCATAATTCCCATTTTTCCTTGAATGAGTCCATGCTTTAGAAACACTACAGGTAAGCATATCTATAAATCAGGTATGGGCTAAGTACAGCCCCCAATGATGTTTTTGTGGCTCTCAGCACCTCCAGAACCCCCAGATTTTAGGGGAGGAATACTACCACCTTACATAATAGTCCATTACATATATTAAATAAATTAAATATAGCTTTCAATTCACTAGCATACATCCAAATAGTTTCATATGATTGCAAATATACTATTGCCAATTGTTGCCAAATACTCCAAACCATGTTGATGGGAAGCCTTTGTTATTCTTCATAGTTTACCTCCATCAGATGCAAAATACCATCCTCCCCCCAAAATATGGGAGCACTGCACCTGGGGACATATTTCAGGTTTGAGAAGAATACAGTGAAAGACAAAGATCCATTCATACTAGTTCAACACTTTTTACTTCCAACAGTTCAACACTTTTTTATTTCCAACAGTTGCCAGTGGGATGAATTTGGAAGCATGCACGTACATTTCTCTAGGGCAGGAGCAAGGAACCTACAGCCCTCCAGGTTCTGATAATTACCATTCGCATCATGCCTCACTACCAGCCAATGTATGCTCTAGGGCATTATCACTATGTATCAGGGATACCTGACAGTAAGAACTGTTAGACAGTGGAATATGCCACATCAAAGTGTGCTGGACTGGAGAGCACTTGCAGCCTTTTCCGGCTCTATGTCTGTATTATTCTATCCATGGAACTAGTCTGAACAGAGACATGGTGGGAATTAAGACCAAAGAAAGTGTGTATAAAGACACTATCACAATAGGACTTCGGGGAAGAGCCCAGCACCTCAAGCAGAAGTGCTCGCCATAACACAGAGGGGGTCAACTTATTCCATTTTGAAGTGAATACCCATTAATATCTAAAGACTCCTCCCCACACACAATACGATTAACAGAATAATATTACAGAATAATATTGCTTAGCTGCAATGTTGTGTACTACCTCTCTCTGAGAAGGTACTGCTCATTTCGCAAGGCAGTTGTCTGACTCCTGTTTGTTAATTCCAATTAGAGGCAACTCACTGAATTGGTAGGCTTTGCCCACATGTTAACCCACTATTAAACAAGTTACACAAAACCCAGACTTCTGAGGGGGAAAAAACCAAAATAAATGTAGTCAAAGGAATGATCACTATTGAAGACTGCCCACAATGAAGCTATGGGTCTGTTTGTAATAAATGGGGAGAGGATGAAGCATTCTGCTCAATATTTTATAGCTATTTGCTTGTAAACTAATACAGATGATTTCTTGACCTTATCTGGGAAGCTTCAAAATGGCTTTTTCATGAGAATTGTATATTTTACCTATCATACAGAAAGGTTTGGGGGTTTTTTCCATTCAAAAGACTACAATAAATATTGCATTCATTCACTGAATTTAAATTATGGTGTCTGTAAAATAAATAGCAAGGCTATCGGAAAGGAATTAATAGAATGGTATTCGTGTTTTGGAGAAGAAAATATAAAACAATTTATTAAAGCCGAGGAGTAAAGGTCTATCAGACAGTCTACTTCATTATTACCATTATTATTATTCTGTCAACACTATATGCATTTTCCTCTATGACTGATTGAATTTTATATGCAAAAAACAACAAAACACCCCCACAAAACTACATTTGTGTGGGCCTATGATACTCTCCTTGGTAGCTGCTCTGCCCAACACTGTCTCCTCTTGTATGGAGATATGCACCTAATTTCTGATGCACTGTAAAAGCTTTCTAGCATTCATAGTATTATGAAAGCAAGCAACAAGAAGAGAACCTTATGATACCTGCTGTCATAGAATACATCTCTCAGCCAATCAACTCATCACACTAACAAGGGCTGAAACTGCTTCTTTCCCAAAGCTGCTGCCATTAAAGCAAAAGGCATCTTACCTACTATCACCAGCTTAATATGCTCAGGCAGTTGTAATTTCATCCATCTAAACGAAACCATAGAAGATACAATGTGCTCATAATGCAAAGATATATCTGTGACTATTTGTGGTGCCAAGGATAGAGTTCATTTCCCTTCTAGGGGAAATTTCAGATAGACATTTATACACACACACACACACACACACACACACTTCTCAGCAGTCAGGTTCAAATTGACCTGTACCTCTCTCCAACCCTGAGCACTTTGTAATTTCCAAAGGCATTAATCTTTCACCTTTTATGGGTAGTGCTTGCTTGTGTAATTTCTGAGTAAGTCATAAAAGTCAAAATTGCATTCCTGTTGGGGGGAATTCTGAAATTACCTAGGCCAGCTGGAAGTATAGCACGTGAGTCAGTGGCTTGTTCTCAGATTTAAAGACAATATTCAAGGAAATCACTTGCACAAGAATACAGGATCTAGAGCCTTATAGAATGAAGATAAATTTAGAACTCCAAAATCAGAGGCAAATTTAAAAGAAGGAATGGTGGAAGGTCTAGAAACTATGCCCTAAGAGAAGTGGCTTATGGAGCTGGATATGTTTAGCTTGTAGAAGGGAAGGTTAAGAGGTGATATGATAGCCCTGTTTAAATATTTGAGGGATGCCATATTGAGGCTGGAGCAAGCTTGTTTTCTGCTGCTCCAGAGAATAGGACACAGGGCAATGGATTCAAATTACAGGAACAGAGATTCCATTTAAACATTAGGAAGAACTTTAGACAGTAAGAACTGTTTGGCAGATGAATATGTTGCCTTGGAGAGTGGCGGAGTCTCCTTCTTTGGAAGTTGGTCATCTGTTGAGGGTGCTTTGGTTGTGTCTTCCTGCATGGCAGGGGGTTGGACTGGATGGATGAGAAGTGATTTACAGTACTATATAAGCCATATGGTCAGAACATAGCCATTTCTATATTATACAGTACTATGATCAGGGAGAGCCAGGTTCAAATCACCATTGAAATCCAATGGGACATGATATCATAGTCTAACTTACCGTGTGTGTGTGTGTGTGTGTGTGTGTGTGATGGAGGGAGGGTTGCAAATAAGAGAAGTGGAGAAAAACTTTTAGATTTCTTAGCCAAACTGAGAGTACTTGTACATAAGGGCAGAATAAAAACTGTAAGGAGAAGGAACAATAGAAATAAAGTCTTCACACTTGCACTTCACTGGCTACTGAAGACCCACTATGACCCAAGAAAGCAGACGGCAATTACTATTTTACAGAAAAGAAATTCAAAGTGAAAAACTTATGCTTCTAAAGCAACATCTAAAGTATTAACAATGGTTAAGAGCTCAGTCCTTGTAGTTTCTAGCACAAATCTCTATCTGCCATACTTAGTGGGTTCCAAACTGGTTTTATCAAACAAAATTATGAATTTTCAAAATCCCACCATTTTTAAAAAATCTGATTCCTTCTGGGAGAAATGTCTTATGCAATATTTAATATTTGAAATAAAATGCTGAAGAGGCATAGAGCTTAATTATTTAGCTTCTAACACACACCCTGTTTTTAAAAATTCAGCATCTCACTGCAGATCTAAAAGACTTCTTTATAAATAAGTCATCATCTGTGAAGCTATAACAAATTTTTTAAAAATAGTCCTAGTGTTTTAAGCAGAGCACACGGTGTACAGTTCTATTCTACTTCCAAAAAAAGTATACAACTGAACAATTTTTTGTGGAACAAAGTTTTGAGTAATGTTGTGTACTTTCAAGTCATTACATTCAAATAATTTCTGACTTATTAAGGCGAACCTATCACCAGGCTTTCTTGGCAGAATCTGTGCAGGGAGGTTGCCCTTGCCTCCTTCTGAGGCTGAGAGAGTGTGACTTGTCCAAAGTCACCCAGTGGGTTTCAATGGCCAAGCAGTCATTCAACACTTCTCTTCATAGTCCAACACTCAGAGCACTACACCATGGTGGCTCTTATTTGAATAATGTAGGGATTATTAAAATCAATACATAAAATAAAAATATAATTTGTAACAGGATTTTATAGTATTTTTTCTGTAATAAGGTGCATTATAATTAGAGGCCAATTACACAAATATGTCCTCTACCATGTGTACCTGTTCCATTGCTAGTATAAAGCCAAATGTGTGTTATGATATTGCTGGGTAAATCTTTTAAAATACAACTGGCCTCATCATGCTAACAAACTGACTGAATTTATTGCTACAGTGTCCCTAATTTCTATGAATTTGTTGCTTTGATTATTCACTTTACATTATAATTTAGATATCCTGTTTAATAATTTCTTGCATAGATGAGCTCACTCTGTAAAGTAACTTTCATTCAGTAGCTTTTATGTTTATTTGCCCCAAAATGTTTCTGGGACACATGCAAGAATTCTGATTTGAGCCCAGAACACAGCACAAGGAGGAACTCCTCTATTCTATACTTATTATTATTATTAACCTTTATTTATATAGCGCTGTAAATTTACACAGTGCTGAACATAAAATCTTTTAATTAGATGGTTCCCTGTCCTCAGGCTTACAATCTAAAAACACACAACACAAAAGGAGAAAGGAAAGGTGGCGGGAAAGGAGATCAGGTCCAGCAGTTCTCTCCTTCTGAGGCCTGAACTGGAGGGAGATGGACTGGAGGGAGGGCTCAGCTTCATAATACAGTTAAAAAGGAGGCATCCTAGGACAGACAAGGGCACACATCTGGGAACGCTTCCCTAAACAATATAGTCTTTAACTCAGTTTTGAAACTTGTTAGAGAAGTGATCAGGTGCACATGGGGGAAGAAGGTTCCAGGAGTGAGGGACAGCAAGTGAGAAGGGACAAATCCAGGATGGAGCAGTGAGAATCCTAGGCTGGAACAGGAGACCTTGAATACTAGAATGGAGGTACGAGTAGGAATGTAAGGAGAAAGAAGTTCAGATAAATAAGGAGGGGCCAGTCCATGGAGGGCTTTGAAAGTCAACAACAAAAGCTTGTACTGGATGCAGAAGGGGAAGGGGTGCCAATGAAGGGAGGAGAAAAGAGGAGAAATATGGTCAGAGCAGTAAGCGGATGTGATAATGCGTGCAGCTGAGTTCTGGACAGAGATTAGAGGATGGAGGTGAGAGAGAGGAAGCCCTATCAAGAGAAGGTTACAATATTCTAGCTGTGATACCACTAGGGCATGGTAGTCTTGGTGGTGGAGGCTGAGATGAATAGATGGAGTTTAGCAATGTTGTAAAGAGAGAATCTACAGGCCTTGGTGATGGCCTAGATCTGGGGAATAAATGACAGAGAAGAATAAAAAATGAAACCAAGACTGAGGGCGTGCTTTTTCATCATTTTGATTACTGTAATGAACAGATGCCTAGTTTTAAAGACAATAGAATAGTTTAAAAATAAATGGCTGCATCATGGGCCAACAAAGCTTTAGACCAAGGCTGTGGAAAGTCCATCCCAGAAACCCATTTTTTTTCCTTAACAACTTGTCTAAAAGTTGTTTTTAAACAGGATCAGACCTAGCAGCTGACTTCCAAGTCACTTTGAAAAAGTCCTTTCCTGGGTCTAAATCAGTCTAGAGAGCCAAAACATAGCATAATGCCACCAAATGGAGGGCATTTGGAGGTTTTAGGATTTGTTTTGTTTTTTTAAAAAAATCATGTTTTCAAGGTTGGGGTGGCCCTCCAAACAGCTTTGGGAGTTCTATGAATCCCCCAAACTCTGAGAGGTGCCCACCCCTGCTTTAGACTGTTATCATTAGCTTTCTTAGTTTAGTCATACAGCTGTTCAATTGTTATCTGAGCTACCTGGAATGTACAAGTAGCCACAGACTAAATCCACTTTCTTGAATCAATAGTGTAATATCAAATTAGGAAGTGATGGACGGTTGCAAAGTCTGTGCAGTTTCATCACTACCTCCTCTGATATTGTATTGTTGACTGAGGTATGCACTTTGCTTGAATTGCAGAAATCATCCAGCTCTTCGGAAATGTTTTACACAAAGCACAAGCACAAATCATAATTGTTAACAAAAGTGATATTTAATACAGTTGCTTCTAGCATGCTAGTAATTCATTGATTTTTTTAAAAAGTTGATTACAGATTGAAAAAAATGCTTTTTATCTTCCTCTAAAATAACTTCAAAATACAAACACATAATTGACATATTTATTATTCCCTTACAACTAAGAAAGTGGATAGCCAAAACTGAAAATGGAGAGCCAACACACACAAACTTGAATGAAGGACTCATGTGACATCATCAATACTTCTCTACTGTCAATCAGTACATATAATACTGTATATTAAAGTTCTGACATTTTAGCTACCAGATGAAAACTAAGAATATAAGACCAGTTCCGAAAACATGATTTTGTTACACAAAGTGGATTAAGAAAAAGCAACTGCTAGTATCATTCTTTTTGTTGTTATGAAAGCTAGTAAGTGAAGAAAGTGGATAGGGAGAATATCCGCTTCTTTGAGATGTGGTGCTGGCGAGATTTCTGTGGCTACCGTGGACTGCTAAAAAAAGGGAAGTAAATGGGTCCTAGAGCAAATCAAACCTGAACTCTTCCTAAAAGGCAAGATGAGTAAACTGAGACTGTTGTACAAAAAGAATCAACTTTTTAAAAATGTGGTGCTACAGAAGAGATAGCATGGTCTGCCAATACAATGATCAATAAACAGGCCCTAGAGTAAATCAACACTGAGTTCTCTCTAGAGGTCCAGATGACCAAACTGAAGGTATCATGCCCAGGACATATCACAAGTTAAAATGACTCATTAAAAAGATGACAATGAAGGAATTATCTGCATTACAAGTGGATTAGTTCAATAAAGGAAGCCACAGCCCTGCGTTTGTAGGATGTCAGCTGAACCCTGCCTTTGTAGGACCTACTGATGAGAGTATTTTGGATATTTTTCATTCATAAGGTACTATAAATTGAGGACAACCTAGTGGCAATTAAGAATAAGAAGTCTGAGAGAGTCTAACACCATACTGGCTAAATCTATGAACAAATGAAAAAAATAATAATAAGAGAGTAAAAAATTACCACAGATAAATGAACAAAAATTTCTATATAGAAATCCATTTTCAGACCTCTAACTTCTGCAAGAGTGAAATTAATACCTTGATCCTAAACATATTTTACATGGTTACTCAAGTAACGCACATACATGCATGCGCATGCAAACACACACATACAGACACACCCCAACAATCCACTAGAATCCATTCCAAAAAGGAAGTAAGCAGGAATAGTTGCATAGCTGAGTGTGTGGGTTGGGATGGTGTTGATGACAATGATGATATTCTCACTGAAGATTATCACACCAGAGCTTATCGTGGGGTGAGCACTGATAAATCACCTCTAAAACATTGAGGAAGTGCATGTGTGTGAAAGCCTGGCATGCTTCCTCAATGTCAGGGAATCGTTGGCTCCCTTCCATTGTCACTGAATTTTTTGGGGAGAGGCAATTTCCTCTGAAAGGAAACTTTGCTTATTCTCTCTCCAAACGATTCAGTGACGCTGGAGGGGAGTTCTCTGATGTTGAGGAAGCATGCCGGGCTTTCTTTCACATGTACATGCTTCCTCAACATTTCAGCAGCAATTTGCCAGCACTTATGCACTGGTCTGATAATCTTCATAGACCCACAGAACAGGCTATCTGGTTGTTACAGTCTCCAGCTGATCATGGGGCAATCATGGCCAGAGGCACCAGTTTGTTTCAAACCTCAGTTGCAAATTCTGAGAGAATCTAAAATCCATTCCTTTGCATGTCATTCACAAATCACCTCTAAATGATACAATTTTATTAGAAATAAAAGTAAAGAGTAGCACACTGCAAACTTATTTATTTATTTTTCTGCCTTTCTCCCAATAATGGGACTCGAGAAAGCTAACAATATATTTAAAAACAATACAGATCAAAGCTATAACAAGTCATTAAAAAATAAATACAGGTTATTTAAAAAGTGATTCAAACATCTGTAAAGTCAAAACATTAAAACGTAAAAATTCATCAAAACTTTATATACAAACCTTAAAAAAATCACTGCATAGCATTAAAATCACATCCCAATAAGTTTTTAAAAGCCTGACAGCCTAAAAATGTTTTTACGTATGAACAGAAGAGCAAGTATGGGTCATCCTGGGCTCCTTAGGGAGGGAGATCCAAAGTGTGGGAGCAGCCACTGAGAAGGCCCTCTCCCTTGTTCCCACCAATCAAGCCTGAGAAAATAGTGAGACAGAGAAAGAGGCATCTCTAGATGACTGTAGTGCTCTAAGGGGCTCATAAAGGGAGATATGATCCTTCAAGTAACCTGGACCCAAGCACTACAGGTCCTTATAGGTCAAAACCAGCACTTTGAATTGTTTTTGGAAACAGACCATGGACAGCATAACACATCTAAAGAGTATACATAATCAAAACCTGTGCATGCCATAATGGTCATAATCCATAAAGCCACACATAAACATTCCTTTAAGGCCATATTTATCTGTTCCACCAACATTCAGCATTGCACAGTGAAGGAAACCAATTCAAGTGGTCTTAAGCTAGTAAGTGCAAAACGCTGTATGTTGGGCGAAATCCATTCACTCCAAACAGAAATCCATGCAGCCCACACCATTTTTCCTGGCAGAAATCCTCTCATCCCTCATTCATTCACCCCATGAAGAAATGCACTCATTTCAGAGAATCTACGCACCTCATGCTTGCTTGCTGGCTTGCTCAGCCTGACATTCCATTCTACTTGCCCCCCCCCCCCCACAATCCCCAGCAGCTCCCCACAGAAAACACTCAGAAATCTACGCACTCCCCACAGAAAATACACCCAGTTAATTAACCAAGGAGCTTTCCTGTCTTCAATTCTGTCTAAATCTCTCTGTGTACTGGAGATTCTGCCTGACTCTTTTGCTTTTATTGCTCCTCTTACTACTACTCTAGCACTCTGACGAACAAGGCAAGGAATGGAGGAATTCCAACTTAAAAAAAGCCGATTGGTTATTGGCAGATTTTGTGGTTTTCCTTTTTTAAAAAAAAAGGAAATTCTGCGTCCTACAGGCTATCCTTATATACCAAAGCCTGGGCAAATTGCCCTGCTTTCTCAACTCCCTCGTCTCCATTGGGCTACTAAGCCAGGGGAGATTTTGCCTTAGATCACATTGCCAAGTCTTGCTATAGCCAGTCAGCACTGTGAGGCTTGGCATTAGACCGCTAAACAGCCACTCGGAGGGAGCAGCATTTTGCTCCACTGCCAACCCACAGATGCCCAGCACAATGAAGACCCCTCAATGACGTAGGTAGTATCAGCAGTCAAACAGAGAAAACAAAGGAGTGTTTTGAGCATGTCCAATCACCAAACAAGTAGTCCCCCAGCCAACAACTGAAGATTTGAGAAGTTCAGGATATAACCAAACAAGAAGAAACACTGTATGCTTTTGACACAATTGAATCACTCATCAATTGCAGTAGACTCAAGTGAATCAATAATAATAAAATTTATTTGTATCCTGCCTCTCTGCACTCAGGCAACCAGAGCGGTTTACAACAATTAAAAATATACATATCATATCCCCCCAACCCTCCCCCCATTAAAATAGAATTAAACAATTTGCAGTCTAAAACATATTAATATTAAAAAACACAATTTAAAACAGTTTTTAAAAAATGTACAAGAAAACAACAATATATAAACTAATAGGGCAGGAAGCAAGATCATTCTCTGTGGTGGCTGTGTGTCTATTCAGGGAAAGCCTGCCAGAAGAGATCCGTCTTAACAGCTTTTTTGAAGCTATTTAAGGTGGTCATATCACAGATCTTATCCGGAAGGCCATTCCACAATCTGGGAGCAACAGCTAAGAAGGTCCTCTGGGCAGTCGTAGACAAGCTTGTTTTTATTGGTTGCAATAGATTTCTCCCAGAGGAACTGAGTGTGTGGGGAGGATTATATGTGAGGAGGCAGTCTTGGAGATAGGTTGGACCCAAGCCATTAAGGGCTTTAAAGGTAATAACCAACACCTTGTACTGGGACCAGAAACTGATGGGCAGCCAGTGGAGAGATCTTTGGATCACAGTAATATGGTCTCTTCTGGATGTGCCCGAGACCAGTCTGGCTGCCATATTCTGTACTAATTGAAGGTTCCAAACCAAGTACAGTGCATTACAGAAATCCAGACGTGAGGTTACCAGTGCATGTATGATGGTTTCAAGGTCCCTGACTTCCAGAAAAGGATGCAGCTGGCATATCAGCCAAAGTTGATAACAGGCACTCCGGACCGTCACATTCAAATGATTTATCATGTGAAACGACGGATCTAGGAGCACCCCCAGACTATGAACATAGTCCTTTGAGAAGAGTGTGACCCTTTCCAGGACTACCGTAAGTACCTCTGTTTGTCTGGATTCAGCTTCAATTTGTTTTCCCTCATCCAGTCCATTACTGCCTTAAGACGGTCATTGAGAGGAGAAACCTTCATACTGACCATTTGGCCTGCATTCTTAATAAATTTTCTCAACTTTCAATAGGCCTATTGTAGACTGTTTCGTGCAGAAATATTTGGTAAGGGGACTATCCTGTTTTTAAAGCAAATATTAAAAGCCAGGATGGCATTTTCTCTTCCCCCCCCCCCTTTCTGTCCTTGATTTTATGATATGGATTTACTCTGGCTTACTGTGAAGGTAGTGGGAGGAAAACCTGAACTTTATTTGTCTTTACTCATTTCATTCTCGCACAAAGACATGAAAAAATTCAACTGTTTACTCCCTGAAATGTAATTTGTTATTACATTGAGGAAGCTGCCATTGGAGATTTTAAACAAATGCTTAGAGTCACTGGGAAATCTATTTTGTCAACATATTTTGTCAACATATGTCTCCTGTGTATGCTTTGTTTTGCACACTTGTAGTTTTTACTTTTCTTGAACTGAATATCTACAAGGACATTTAAGCCAACATAGTCTGGGAGGGGTATTAAATGCTGTTCTACAAAGGAGATTGTTAATCATTATGGAGGGAAGATTGATAATGATGAATGTTCAAACCAAAATGCCATTATAAGATATAGCCATGATAATTACTGAGAAAACTGCTCTGAAAGCAAGCATTTGCTAGCAACACAATGATCATTTCTGACATTTTTCTGCCAAGATTCACAGCAGTCACAGATAAATTTAGCTGTTTGGAGGATTCATCATGGCAATACAGCTGTTTTCCCAGTAAGAGGAATGCATCAGCCTCCTGGAGAGTCTTAATTAAATAAAAGGCAATTTTACAAAGTGGGAGGAGTGCTGCTAAGTCATCAGCCTTACTATTTGCATGCTACATTAACTTCTTTTACTATTTCATTATCTTTATAAATTACATCTTTAAAAAACAACAAGAACAAGCAGTACATTAAATTGCTTAGTTTTTGACAGGGAGGTGTTTACAAATCAGTATTCAGAAGCTGTTATCCTAAAATAACAAAGTGTTCAAAACCAGGGACCATCCAGTTACTTTCCATTTTTGTTTTCTTATGTCATCCGAGGTTACATTCAACCAGGTGGAATGATAATCTCTGCCTGCCAAAGATAACAATGCTACTTATTTTTACATATTCATTTATCTTAGGCCTGCAGAGAGTGAACCAAGAACTCCTGCAAGGATTTCCTCTTAACAGTGTGATAACATGTCAGAAAAGAACTGGGAACAGTTGGGTTCAAATCACAACTCAGCTACAAAGCTCACTGGGTTACCTTGGGCAGTCACCATCTCTCAATCTAACCTACCTTATTGATTGTTTTAAGGATTTATCAAAAGGAACATTACACCATGAACATTATTATCATTATCATTATTATTATTATTCCCCACCTCTCCCTGCAGATCAAGGCAGGGTTACAACCAGTAAAAATACATATAAATACAGACAAAGAACATAATAGATCTAATACAGTACATCAACAATAATAACATTGGATAAAACTAACTCATAATAATGAGCTCTTTTGAAGAAGGATAGGATGAATATCTGATGCAATCTTGTATGTCAGCAAATCAGAAAGTTCAGACCTGTCATTTCAGAATTGCTAATCAGCTAGCTGCTTCCTTAAGGGTGTATTCATGTCAACACTCCTCAACCCAGAGAATTAAAACATGTCCAGTTCTAAATGAACACTAAATTGGATTAAGTTGTGTTTTAAATTGTAATGCTGGATGAGTGAAAATTTCATTTGGTTGGTTTTTACTAATATCTTCCCAAAATTTGCACATTTCTTGATCCCTGAAGGGCAAATTTACAAACAGAGGAATGGTCTGAGGGTAATATCAAATATATTTTGGTGATAAAACATGAGAACACAGGAGGCTGCCTTTTACTGACACAGACCATTGGTAAATCTAGCCCAGTCTTGTGAACTCTGGCTTGCTCTTCAGGATTTCAGTCATGATTCTTAGTCCTATGGGAAAAGCCTTGACATACTTCTACTTTCTTGGTAGCAAAGTAATAACCAGGCCAGATCCTCCTTAGCTTCTAAAACACTGAGGGTGATATGGTCATTCATGATGATATGGTGGGGAAGGACATTGGTGAGGTAAGCATTCCTACTGGTGGTTACGTGGAAGTGGAACTGCAGCTTTGGTGGGACCAAGTGTGCATAAATTATTCTCAGGAGTTCTGCTCTTGTTCTTTGCAGTCTGCTCATTAATAACATGTTCCACTTGTTTATTTTAGAACAAAACAGATATTACAAAGACTCTGCAAGTCATCTCAAAGAACCCAAGTCCTTTAACACTCTCTGGAACTTCACACTGCTCAGAAAAAGCAATGCCTTCTGCCATCATCATTCTAAAAATGAGGGTGTGAACAGCTTCAACAGTGCTGCCAGAGCAAAAATCTCCCATAGATAGTGGTAAGCAATGAATATTTACTTCTTCACTTACCACAGCTCCAAGAAAGTGGCAGTAATTATTGTAGATGATCAAAGTGGAGGCTGTGGGTCATTCATTGATCTACTGTGATCACAATCTCATTCATGGAATGCCATTAAGCACTCTCTTCCAATATAAAGATCCAATCTAGTTTTGGTTCCGAAATTAGTGAAGATCATTTTCAGAAGATATACTAAATACATAATGTTTCCAGCTTCAAACTGACTCAGAATAACAGGAAAACATGGACAAGGGAAGAAGTGTTTTTCTATTAGTCATCATCCTCCAGCTTTCAGACTCTCATAAGTAAACTAGTTCTCCTTGCTTTTGGAAGAAGCTGCTTTGCCAGATTTGGGAAACAAACTCTCACTGTAACATTCCACAAGCACCAAGTGCAAAGATAGCCTTTTTGTAGGGTGAGGACATAACAGGACCAATATGGCCAATATTCAGAAGTCCTCAGAAGGCCTGTGCACCTCACTGAACCTCACCTCACTTGCGCCAGTGAGGAGAATGCTCCAGACATCCCTTTCAACAGGGTTCATACAGATTTTCTCTTATCCAACTTCAGGCTGCATTGCCAGACTTTATCTTGCCTCAACCAAAGTCATCTACTGAACCTTAATGGGGCAGAGCTATTGTTTCTGCTAACAACAGTGGACAACTGTTTTTGATCAAGTGAAAGGAAATTTATGTGATTAATTGAGGGGAAGGTCCAAAGACTTGCATATTTATTTATCCAGCAGAAAAAGAAATGTGGAAGCACAAGTATTATTTTTTTTAAAGTACGAGATGTTTTCAGAAATCCTACTGCAGCAATCAAAACATTTTAGTCAATAACACTGTTTGTTCTCATTCCAGCTCAATTCCCTGAGTAGTGTCACTTATGTAACCACAACAGCAATATCCACACACAAGAACAGCACCCACGCACAAGAGTAGGGGAAGCCCTGAAGGTTTCAGAACTGCAAAAATAGTTAAAATAAAGCTGCCCATAGATAACAATGGATCTATACACAATTTTAATGTAAATTGGAATAGATGGCAGTGTGAACCTATGATATGTATGTAAGCCTTCAACAAACTGCCAAGTCATTTTCCTGTATCCTCTCGTTCTTGTGAGGTAAAGTTATCCTTACATTCTTAATATTCAGACATTATGATAAATGGCTTTATCTGACACTGTGGTCAATTATTATATGGTACATATATGGTAAAGTTGTTTCTAGTAACAAAAAAATCTATTCAGATTGAAACAGTATTAATCAAAAATATTTTTAATAAATGATGTGCCCAGTCTTTGCGAACTTCACATGTCCACTTTGCTGTGCCAACATTCTTGTTTGCTAAAGCATGAAATTTCAAAGTTTAAATGAATTAAAAGGGAACAAAAGTTAAAAACACAACTGATGTTTGAAATATAGATACCATGTATTGATAGCTTCAAAACAGGAGTGCGGGGGAAGGAAAGTGAGAGATCCATGATCCGATTAAATCTGCTATTATATTTGGGGAGTGCAACCAAATGAAAAAATAGGCTCAAAGCTTGGGGTGAGTATCACCCAGCTTCCTCAACTAGCAAAACTGAAGTGGGCAAGATTTTTTAAAGCATTAAATGTACAGAGCAACTTCCACTAGAAAATATTATAAGATGATTTATGACAGTTTGAAAATAAAAATAAACAAAGTAGCATAAAAAAGAAGACAAAGTACATCCAGGCTAGGAAGAAAGAGTCAAATACAATAAAAATTAAGGGTCCCCACCCCTTTTAAAATAAAAAAACCTAATTCCCAAGTGTCAGGTATAACCAGTATTTCCAAGCCATCCACAAAAAGGTAGCACAGCTTAATGCTAACATGCTACTATTACATAACAGAGAAAAAAAATATTCATGCTATGGTACAAAGCAACACTAACAAGCAGTCAACCTGCTGTTAAGACACAAAAGAAATAATGTGTTGTTTTTTCCTAATGTGTACTGAAAAAACAAACTATAGGGAATATAGTTCTCTTTTTCAAATAATAAGACAAACTGTTGTAGTCTATTCAATAATAGGAATGCTATTAACGGAAGCAGTAACTGAGTAGTCATCAAAATGTGAAACATTAGAACATTGCTCTGTGTGTGCTACTGTAGGAGTAGAAATTGATGAGCAAACACAAGATGAAAATGTGAAGAACAGCTTCACCTTGTCTAGGTAATTCAAGCATATAAATTGTCAATAGGAAAACTGAATGTGGCTGACTTTCAAATGTAACCTCACAGTCCACCCCACCTCTTCTATTGCCTTCTAAAATAATTTCTGAATGCTCCCGAACGTTAAAGACATGATCCATATTACTCCAGGGCTGTCTTCTCATTGAGATGCTGAATTAAGATCATAGAATCATAGAATCATAGAATCATAGAGTTGGAAGAGACCACAAGGGCCATCCAGTCCAACCCCCTGCCATGCAGGAACTCCAAGTCAAAGCATCCCTGACAGATGGCCATCCAGCCTCTGCTTAAAGACCTCTAAGGAAGGAGACTCCACTACACTCCGAGGGAGTGTGTTCCACTGTCGAACAGCCCTTACTGTCAGGAAGTTCCTCCTAATGTTGAGGTGGAATCTCTTTTCCTGCAGTTTGCATCCATTGTTTCGCGTTCTAGTCTCTGCAGCAGCAGAAAACAAGCTTGCTCCCTCCTCAATATGACATCCCTTCAAATATTTAAACAGGGCTATCATATCACCTCTTAACCTTCTCTTCTCCAGGCTAAACATCCCCAGCTCCGTAAGGCGTTCTTCATAGGGCAAGGTTTCCAGACCCTTCACCATCTTAGTTGCCCTCCTTTGGACATGCTCCAGTCTCTCCACATCTTTTTTGAATTGTGGTGCCCAGAACTGGACACAGTATTCCAGGTGGGGCCTGAGCAAAGCAGAATAGAGTGGCACTATAACTTCCCTTGATCTAGAAACTATACTTCTATTGATGCAGCCTAAAATTGCATTGGCTTTTTTAGCTGCCGCATCACACTGTTGACTCATGTTCAGCTTATGGTCTACTTGGACTCCTAGATCCCTTTCACATGTGGTTTCATTCAGCCAGGTGTCCCCCATCCTATATCTGTGCATTTCATTTTTCCGCCCTAAGTGCAGAACCTTACATTTCTCCGCATTGAATTTCATTTTGTTAGCACTGGCCCAGCTTTCTAGTCTATTCAGGTCATTTTGAATTTTGATCCTGTCCTCTGGGGTATTAGCTACTCCTCCCAGTTTAGTGTCATCTGCAAATTTGATAAGTATGCCCCCAATTCTGTCATCCAAATCGTTAATAAAGATGTTGAACAGCACTGGGCCCAGGACAGAGCCCTGTGGGACCCCACTGGTCACTTCTCTCCAGGATGAAAAGGAGCCATTGTTGAGCACCCTTTGAGTTCGGCCAGTCAACCAATTACAAATCCATGTAACAGTTAACTTGTCTATCCCACATTTTGCAAGCTTGTTTGCAAGAATGTCATGGGGAACCTTGTCAAAGGCCTTACTGAAATCGAGGTATACTATATCCACAGCATTCCCTTCATCTACCAAGCTGGTAATTTTATAGAATCATAGAATCATAGAATCATAGAATTGGAAGAGACCACAAGGGCCATCCAGTCCAACCCCCTGCCATGCAAAAAAAAGAGATCAGGTTCGTTTGGCATGACTTGTTTCTCTGAAACCCATGTTGGCTTTTTGTGATTATGGCATTGGCCTCTAAGTGTTCACAGACTCTCTGCTTAATGATCTGCTCTAGAACCTTTCCTGGAATTGATGTCAGACTAACTGGACGATAATTGTTGGGATCCTCTTTTTTCCCCTTTTTGAAGATGGGGACAACGTTTGCCCTCCTCCAGTCTGCTGGGACTTCTCCTGTTCTCCAGGAGTTCTCAAAGATTATTGCCAATGGCTCTGATATTACATTTGCCAGTTCTTTTAATACTCTAGGATGTAGTTCATCTGGTCCTGGAGATTTATATTCATTTAGGTTAACCAGGTATTCCTGTACTACCTCTTTACTTATTCTGTGCTGAATTTCCTCTATTCTGTCTCCATTATCCTTAGGTTGAGCATCCTTTGCCTTTTCTGAGAAGACTGAAGCAAAGAAGGTGTTGACTAATTCTGCCTTTTCTCTGTCCCCTGTTAGCATTTTGCCATCTTCTGCACGCAGTGGCCCCACTGTTTCCTTCTTCTTCCTTTTGCTGCGGACATATCCAAAAAAGCCCTTTTTATTGTTCTTAACCTCTCTAGCAAGCCTGAGGTCATTCTGCGCTTTAGCTTTTCTGACTTTACCCCTACATGTGCTGGCTATTTGTTTGAATTCCTCTTTCGTGATTTCTCCATTTTTCCATTTCTTATACATGTTCCGTTTAAAACTTAGCTCATTTGAAAGTTCCTTAGTCATCCATCCTGGCTTCTTGAGACATCTTCCATTTTTCTTCCTCATTGGAACTGTTTGAAATTGTGCCTTCAATATCTCCCTTTTGAGAAACTCCCATCCGTCTTGAACTCCCTTTTCTTTTAGTATTCCTGACCATGGGATCACTCCCAGTATTTCTCTAAGTTTATTGAAATTAGCTCTCCTAAAGTCTAGAGTGCGTGTCTGACTATGCCTAGCTTCTCCCTTCCACTGTATTACAAACTCCAGGAGAACATGGTCACTTCCACCTAAGGATCCAACCACTTGCACCCCATCAACTAGGTCTTCCCTGTTGGTTAAGATCAGATCTAAAATGGCTGATCCCCTTGTTGCCTCTTCTACCTTTTGGACAATGAAATTGTCTTCCAGGCAAGTGAGGAATTTGCTAGACTTTGAGGATTTGGCTGAGTTTGACTTCCAGCAAATATCAGGATAGTTGAAGTCACCCATCACTACTACATCTCTCTTTTCTGAGTATGTGTTTATCTGTTCTAGAAAGGCATCATCCAATTCCTCTGCCTGAGTCGGGGGTCTGTAGTAGACTCCCACAGTAACATCCCTGTTATTTCCCTCTCCTTTAATTTTTATCCAGATGCTCTCCACCTGGCTTCCAGTATTGACTTCCTGCATCTCTTCAATGGTGTAAATATCCCTGACATATAATGCTATTCCTCCTCCTTTCCTGCTTGGCCTGTTTCTCTTAAAAAGGTTATACCCCTCTATTTCTACATTCCAATCATGACACTCATCCCACCAGGTTTCAGTGATGCCTATTATATCATATTTCCCTTGTTGTGCTAGGAGTTCAAGTTCATCCTGCTTATTTCCCATACTCTGTGCATTAGTGGAGAGGCATTTAAGACCATGTGTCCTCTTTACTTGCTGCTTTTGCACATTTTTTTGCCTCCTACTGTTGGGTCCTTGCACTGTTTGCCTTGTTCCCTCTATGCCACTTGGACTATTCTCTCCATCCCTTTTGCCTTCCAGTATAATGTCTCCCTCCCCCACATAACTCAGTTTAAAGCCCTCCTGATCAGATTCTTCAGACTGTTGGCAAAAACGTTTTTGCCAACTGGCGTGAGATGCAGTCCATCCCTTGCCAGAAGTCCCTCCTCATGGAACCGCAGCCCATGATCCAAGAATCCAAACTGTTCTTGGCGGCACCATCTACGGAGCCAGTTATTCACCTCTGCTATTTTCCTCTCCCTTCCTGGACCATGCCCTTCTACCGGGAGTAGAGATGAGATGACAACCTGTGCATCCATCTCTTTCAGCTTCCTTCCCAGAGCCTCATAATCCCTTTTGATATTCTGAAGGCTGTGCCTTGCAGTATCATTGGTTCCCTCATGAACCAAAAGAAGGGGATAACGGTCAGTAGGCTTGACAAGTCTTGTCAGCCTCTCCGTCACACGATGGATCTTTGCCCCGGGGAGACAACACACCTCCCGAGACATCTTGTCAGGCCCACAAACCACTGCTTCTGTACCCCTCAGCAAGGAGTCCCCCACCACCACCACGCGCCTCCTCCGAGGCTTAGCAGTGGCTGTTCCTTTTCATGATACTCTCAGGCTCTCCTGCTCTGTCCCTGATGTCTGTCCCTGCTGCTTTTCCTCATCATCTCTGACAACAGAGAGAGATTCAAAGCGATTCTGCAGCTGCAAGCCGCTCACAGAACGTTCCCTGGTTTCCTTACTTCTGTGTGTGACCTTCCTCCAAGCATCTACCTCTGTTATATGTGGAGTGACCTCCTCCGCCCCAACAACTTCCTCTCTCTGTTTCCCACCCAAGACATTCTGGTCTGACCTGTTCCGGAGATTCTCCTGCTCTCTATGATGCTGGAGTGCAGATATCTGCTCCTCTAGCTGCTGTACTTTCTCTTCCAAGAGGACTACCAACTTGCACTTGTGGCAGGTGTAGTTCGCCACCTCTGTAGGCAAGAAGACAAACATCCCACATGTGTTGCAGGTGACTGCTGCAGGGCCTTCAGTGTCCATACTGAGAAGTCTTAAGGAGGCACTGAAACAAGACTGTGGGCTTCCCTTGCTAGACTTGGCCTTTATTCCCAAGCTCTGTCACTGAGTTCAAGTCACGGGGCCTATAGTTATGTAGAGAGCTCCTGGCTAAAAGCTCCTTCCAAAGGCAAGTCTCTGATTCACTTCCTCTGATGCTTCAGGCCGGGTCCTCTTCTATTCTCTAAACATATCCTTGACTAGATAAAAAAAATCAAAATTCGCGCGCCGTTAGGCACGCGCTTCTGCTAGCCTTGAGTAGCCTTAAGTAGCCTCCCAGCACTGGCTCCCAGAATGCAATGGCTCAAGTGTAAATTAAATTAGATCTCACCCAAGCACATGGACTAGAACCTCCTCCTTTTCTTTCTCCTCCTTAAAGGAAATGAAGCTTCTGCTAGCCTTGAGTAGCCTTAAGTAGCCTCCCAGCACTGGCTCCCAGAATGCAATGGCTCAAGTGTAAATTAAATTAGATCTCACCCAAGCACATGGACTACAGCCTCCTCCTTTTCTTTCTCCTCCTTAAAGGAAATGAGATACTGAACTTGTGTGTGTTGTGCAGACTGCTAGTATTCCTATATACAAAATAAGCTTGCTTAGCTGGAGAGGATGGTTTTGGGTATTTTGTGAAGGAGATTTCAGTGATATGGTTTGGTACAATCTACAGATGTATCACATAGTGAAATGTCATCAAGCTTCAAGTCCTTGTCCCAGAGTATGACTTTTTCCTTCAAAAGAACCCCACATTTCTCTGTATCTCAGATTTTTATGCAGATTTTAACTCCTCCTTTCTTTCCTTTCATCCTCCCACTTATTAAAGGCTGTTCTTTCATTGTTGCTCCTACTTCTCCATCAGTGAGATAAGTGGGAAACAGAAACGTCAGAAGGTTGGCCTCTCTGTCTCTTTCCCTCTGAATTCCCCCTCATCCCTGATATTGCCTAAAATACTTGTAAATGCAGTTTTCCTGTGGCACTACACAATGGCATTTGAATCTGGGAATCTATTTCCCCCATTTTAGGCATTATTATTATTATTATTATTATTATTGTTATTATTATTATTATTATTATGTAGATTTACACAGCACTGTATATACAATCAATAAAACAGATAAAAATAAGTCTGACTATGGTGTACATTCTAGAAAATAATAAAATAATATATATTAATACAAAGGAGGCAACAGATTAAAAACATCAAATAATAATTATGCAATGCCTGGGAACACTTCCCTGAACAGTCTAGTTTTTAGCTCAGTTTTGAAGCTGGTTAAAGAAGTGATGAATAGAATAGAATAGCATTAGAATAGGAGGGGGGCGTGGTACAAGAGAAAGAGGATGTGTGAAAGAAGGAATAAAGAGGAGCAATTACTTACTGGACCTACTGCTTCCATAGCTTCAGCAGCTGCAACAGAGGACACGACGGGGGCGGGGGGGGTGAGAGCTAAGCTACTTCTTCTTAAGCAACAACAAGGGCAGCAATCACCCAACAGCTTGAGGATCTGAAGGATCACCAGGCTCAGCATTTGGAGACTCGCACACAGAGTATTAAGTAACTTTCCAGCTGAGGCTCTGAACATTCTCCATTTTTGCCTGTAACTATCTCACAATCCAAATCAAGTCTGGTAAGCTCAGGACCTCCAGGTTGGAGATAGCACCATGAAGTAGCCTCCAAAACTGCTTCACACAGTGCAGGGAAGTACTGAGTGTGGTGGTTGCTGGTCAGAGAGATTGTAATCAGCAGGAATGACAGGAGGTTCGGAGGCAAACCTTACAAGAGTCCGTTGCCTTTTCTGGGCATTCTGGGATAAATTTTTCTGCTGCTGGGTAAAGGAAGAACACAGGGAAAGGCGATATCGAACCCCACTGTGCTCAGCTTTCTTAACTGGCCTGTAGAATCATAGAATCATAGGGACAATCTAGATTGGTGCAAAGAGCCGCGATAAGGGCTCTTTGCGCCACCTTTAGGGTTAGGGAGGGCGTAGCTTTTACACCCTCCCTAGGCCTAAAGCATATGGGCGCCACCATTTTAAAATGACAGCGTCAATATGGACGTGCTATGAAAGTGTCATCACATGCGCAGCTTTTACATATGCTGCGCATGTTGTGACACTTTTATGCCGCAAGAGAGTGCCAACCGAACCCTTTCTGTGGTGCAAAAAAGGAGGTCCAAACGGAGCTCCTTTTTGGAGGCGGGTCTTTGCCGTAGCTTTTAGATGGCCGCCGCAAAGACCCAGGGAGAAAGGGTCCGCAGCGGCGGCCCCTTTCTCCCCTCGCCAGTGCTGAGGGAAGCAGGGTGTAGCAGGCGCCCAGGGCGCCTGCTGGACCCCACTGGGAGGCCGCAGGGAAGCAGCAGTTTGCCGCAACCTCCAGAAGTGGCGGGATGGGGCCATGGAGGCTGCCGGTGCGGCAGCCTTGGCCCCATCTTGCCATTTAAAGGCATGGTCACGGACCACCCCTTTTGGGCGGTCTAGATCGCCCCACAGAGTTGGAAGAGACCACAAGGGCCATCCAGTACATCCCCATTCTGCCATGCAGGAACTCTCAGTCAAAGCATCCCTGACACATGGCCATCCAGCCTGCTTAAAGACCTCCAAGGAAGAAGACTCCACTACACTCCGAGGGAGTGTGTTCCACTGTCAAACAGCCCTTACTGTCAGGAAGTTTCTCCTAATGTTGAGGTGGAATATCTTTTCCTGGAGCTTGCATCCATTGTTCCGTGTCCTAGTCTCTGGAGCAGCAGAAAACAAGCTTGGTCCCTCCTCAATATGACATCCCTTCAAATATTTAAACAGGGATATCATATCACCTCCTAACCTTCTCTTATCCAGGCCAAACATCCCCAGCTCCCTAACCCATTCCTCATAGGGCATGGTTTCAAGACCCTTCACCATTTTAGTCACTCTCCTTTGGACACGCTCCAGTTTCTCCACATCCTTTTTGAATTGTGGTGCCCAGAACTGGACACAATATTCAAGGTGGACTAAAGAAGATACAGAGCAGAAAATCTGAACTGTAGAATGTATAAATTGAAAAAAAAAGTGGGATAATAGTGCTATAATTGTGTAGTTTGAATGGGGCCTTTATTTCTTTGGATATGGGACTGAGGCTAATGGCAGCACTGCTACTTAAGTTCCTTGAAAGACCAACACTGAATCCAAGACAGACAGGTCCTCCCACACTAAATAATTTATAGTATTATACTGTATTCCACTTGAACTGTCATGTTGTGTTGTTGTTGTTAACTGCCCTTGCATCGATCTAGACACATGTCAACCTTATGGACAAGACATATCCATGACTCTCTGTCCTCCACTGCTCTGCTCAGGTCCTGCACACTTAGACCAATGGTTGAATTGAACTATCTACTATGCTGTCTTCCTCTCTACTGTCCTTTATCTTCTCACCTTTCCTAGCATTACTACCTTTCCTAGCATTATTGTCATTATTCATTAATGTCTCATGATGGGGCCAAAGTATGACAACCTCAATTTAGTCATCTTGGCTTCTAGTTCAGGCTTTATCTGTTCTAGAATCCATGTATTGGTCTTCTTGGCCATCTTGCTGCTCTAGCAACATCCCAAGCAATCCTGAGATTTGCCATTTAGGAAGGAGCATTTAGAATTCTCAGCAGAAGGTTTCCTCTAGTGTTTCTGACCAAATACTAATCCTGGGATTTCATAGGATCCAGCTATGGTGGTTCAAGTGGAATCATTACACTAGAATTGTGTAATTTGAAGAAACTAAACCATGACCAGAAGCAAGATCTCTTTTTCTTTCAGACTGAGACCCCACCACCACCACCACCACACACATACCACCTCACCTTTGCTCCAGATAATGCAACAGAAATAACAAGCAGAACCTGATCAATGGTCTAAACAAAGTTCACAATTTCAGCAGAAGCTTCTGCATGCTACCAGGTGTCCTAGCAGTGTTGCTCACAAAGCTTGGGGAAGTTACTTTTTTTAGATTACATCTCCATAATATCTCAGGCAACAAAACAAAACATAATATCTTTGATTGCTGATTGTCACATACTGACTGAGCCCATTGAGACTTCCAGAAAAATCCAGGCAAATATCTAGACACCAGTGGTCTATGAAACTGTATTTTTGTTTGCTTGTGTTATGACTTTTACCCAGTTTTGGGATTCAAGGTGACTTACATAAATTACAACCAACACTGATTAAATATCATACCCATAAAAATCTAGAAAAGTTAAAATGTAATTAAACAATAAATGGCATTAAAATCAATTTACTTCTAATACAAGACACACTCACAGCAGATGACAATAACTCACCTCAGTAGACTTACCTTTTTTGACTGACTGACTCAAAATTTTCAAAAACACTATATTTTAGGTTAGTTTACAATATCACTAAACTTATAAATGATGTGGTATTTCATGAAAAACCAATAACCATTATTTTTGCATTGAACAATTCAAAATAATATGCATAGAAAAAGCTCAAACAGGAACATGTCTTAAAGGCCATATGATGGAAACCTTCAGTTACTTCAGTGGAAAGGTGAGCATTTAAAAGCATACCTTGCAATCCTTCTCCTGAAAGACACCTCAACAGAGTGAGGTTTATAACAGATACTTAATTTCAGCACTGCAGATTATAGATACCACTTGCTGTATAATAAGCCACAAGCACTGAGGTCTAGTGAAGCTATTTAATATATCCTTCACCTCGCATGAACTGTAGTGCCTCAGAATGAAAAAAAAATGCCATAACATAAAGTGCCGTGCTCAGGTAAGATGAGTGCCCAGCACAATGGAAGAGCACTCCAGCTTCCACTGGTGTGTATGACTTGCAATTACCATACACTCTTTATTCCCGTTGACATAAAGGAAAATGCTTACAGTATGTAGGCCAAGGCTGTCTCCCCATCCCATATACAGGTTGGTTAATTATTAAAGACTTCCTTTTCTCCAGGCATCCCTTTCAAACTCTTAACATCACACAGATCTGATAGCAGTCATCTCAGCCCCCTCAGGTACACTCATCTATAATTTATCATTCAGAATTTCAGTTGACTGCAGATTTGCACTGACAATGAGGAACATTTATCAACTTCCTTCTCTTGAACAAAAGCAGGGGGCAGAGAATGGACCTTATTATTCTATACATCCAATTACGCACACACACAAACTTAGACCCCTTTCAGTTTGGCATGTTGTGCAAAGGGCTTTCCGTATTCAATCAAGCTCCAAAATCTGGAAAAGTCCATCTTTCAAAGATATGCCCTTAGAGACAGATTATTTAAGAAATAAGGATATTGTGTGGTTAGTTCCACCTTTGCTGCTACCTTGGAGATGCATGGCTTCCACTGGCTGAATGGTAGACAAATGTCCCAGATTTGTCTCTTCACAGGATTTGATGCATGAAGTCTATACAAGTGAAACTCATATGCAGCTGAAGTCACCATTCCATGTTGCAAGTACAAAACTGGGAAGGGCAACCAGTAATATCCAAAGAGCATGACAGAGTTGACAATCAATATCAAAAACTACTTTAAAATTATGTAGCACAACCCTTCCCTCCCACACACACTCCTGTTTGTCTGAAATCTGGCAGGCACCATCCCCTTCTAAAAGGCAACTCTGACTGTCCATTTATTCCAACAATGACAAGCAGGAAAAATGTTGGAAACATTTTTTTTTTTTTAAAAAAAAAAATCTAGTTGTAATGGGAGGCAAAACGTCAGAACAGTAAATTTCAACTGGTATTTAGCACTGAAGTCATGTTGGACAGCTACTGAAATGTTTCATTTTCCAAAGTACCAAACTGGGGCTTTAATGAAATCTTTTATTATCACACATCCCATAAAACCTTGCACTACTCTTAAATGGTCCAAAATGATGTAGAAAAAAACCCTCACATTTCCACTAGCACGAATCTCTGATAGGCTTATACATTTGTAAATTAGAGCTTTTCTTAATTCACATATCTGGGGGCTGTATGTCTAGCAACAGAAATTCTCCTGGGATCTGTAAATTCAGCTGCAGAAATGACTCCCCCCCCCACACCCCCTGAAACCAATGGCTCTGCTTGCTTGTCCTTTTACATTTCCAGCAACCAGGTGGCTGGCTGGAAAGTGACATGCCTTTGGCTACTGAACTCAGGGAACTGCACTGCTGGAGCAGAACTGTAAAGATGAAAGATCCATGGCTCAAACCTGTCTAGAATTGGCACCTTATCTAGAATATCAATCCAATTTATTCATAAAGGGATTTAGGGGACATCCAAGGGAATGTAGACAGCCTCTGTTTTGTTTTAATGACTCAGTGGCAGCGACGCTAAAGTGAAAAATTCAAGACACTGGCTTGTATCTAGTTTTCAAAGAAGTAGCCATGTTAGTCTCTCACAGCATAAAAAGGAGGAAATGAGGGAAAGGAATGTAGCAGAACCTTTAAGACTAACTGGTTTTATTTTAGCATGAGCTTCTGTGGATAAGAACCCACCTCTTCAGATGCAGTATAGAGTGATATCAAAGACTCAGGTTATAAAACATATTTGTACAGTTGTAGGAGTGGGGTGGAAGACACTGGAAGACCAGGGTTTGAATCCAGGCTTGGCTATATTGGGTGACCTTGGGCAAGTCACACTCTTTCAGCCTCTTGGATAGGGTTGGCATAAATCAGATGTGGTGTCATTCAAAAGGATTAACAATTCGAGCCAATTTTGTACATTATGCTCATTTTATCACACAGAATTTTCCCTCAAAATAGCTTCCCATTGCCTCCAGTGTTGAATTTGGGCCCCGTAAGTCGCTTCTTTCTGAAAATTAGCATGTTTCTTGGCATTTCCAAAGGAGAGGAATAGAGTTTATTTTACTAATAACCAGATGAAAATATGTAGGTGAAAAAATAAATATGTATTCAGCCTCGCAAAACTGCAAAAATTAGTTAAACTACTCAAGCTGCAATATTTGTGGATTCTGTTCATGGCGTTTCTCCTTTTTGCGAGTTGCTTTAAGATGTCTTCTGAAATATTTTGTCTTCAAGGCAGAATAAATTGGGCATTATCCTCATATTTTCTCCCATGCTTCGGTAACCAGCTACACCCACTCCTGTTCCCCCTCTCCTGACCTCTTCTACCTGTTGTTCATTGGATAGAAAATATGAGTGGACATGTGCAAAACAAACGTTATAATGTCCATGGGATAAAATTGGTCAAAACACATTCTGCATTTTGTACTACTAGCAGGACATGGCACATTCTAGACCTTCATCCTGGCTTCTCCCATCAAAATATTTCCCAAACGATACTGTACAAATGGAAAAATTTGTAACCAGCAAATCATTTAACTCCAAAAATGTATGAGGGGGAGGAACAGATAATGTCTGCCAAACATCTGTCATCTGTCAACCATTGAAGTGTTTTATTTGCTTCACTATCAGGACAAGCAATATTCACACCAGTTTCCCTTACATATAACCTCCAGATTGGGACAGTTCCAGTTAACCCTCTCTCATCCCACTTTTTCAGCTGCTTTTAAAATGTCCTAATTTCTTTCTTTTCTCCACTTTCCTTCTTTGTCCTCACTTTACTTCAATTGCTAAAAACAGAGTTCCAAGTGCAGTAGTAATTTGCAACTCAACTCTGCAGGAAAGAGAAGAGAGGGGAGGAAAGAATTTTGCCCTTCTCAGAAAACTCGGGCAAAAGCAAACTGCAACAGCCTGCCCCAGCTTGTACATACTTGCTCATAATAACTTTTGCCATCTCTGATGGTGCTTGGCTACACCTGTCCCAGTTTTCATGTGTGAATTGCTGGAAGATATGCCTACACTCCAGATCTATCTGTTTTCTGAGCATAAACAACTGAATTAGCAGCCATGATCTCGGAAATGTTTATAGCACTATATTATTCCCGTGAGAAAGCCTTAACATCAGGCCATGACTATTGCTGCTATAATAGTCGTTTCTTCTAGTCCAGGGCATTAGAATATGCTGTTTCTTTCTTGCTTGACAACTACCAAAATCATTATCTACCTAAATTTATTAAACATCCACATACTGAAAACAAACTGTCATTCTCTATTTTAGGACCTAGAATCTAAAGATTGGAACCATGAAGGGAATTTGACTTTTCCATCTCACTTTAGAAAAGAATGTGACCTTGAGCTACAAGTCAACATAGAGTGCACAAAAGTGATGAGAAAAAGTTTGTGAACCCTAATAATAATTGTGGATGTTCCTTATTTTATCATGACAGCCTTATAGAACATATCCAGTACTATCTGTATCAATGATACCACACCTTGTAGAATAAAATGGCATAAATTAGGAAATCAATAAATATGAAAGATTCAGAGCAAGTCCAAAAGTGAGGGGTCCCCTGGATGAATCAGCTGAATTAAAGGGAAGAATTAGGAAAAGGATGCTTAAGTAATTGAGTGGTATGCAGAGTTAATTTGGGAGATCTCATCATAAAAAGGATCAGAAACTTTGTGAGCTTAGTATTTAATAATAATAATAATAGTAGTAGTAGTAGTAGTAGTAGTAGTTTTTATTTCTGGCCCATCCCTCTGAACAAGCAATTGGGGCAGGTCACAGCAGGTTAAAATAGTACAGATTAAAATATCCCATCCCTTTACCCAACTCCCCCTCTTAAAACAAAATTAAATCACAGCAGAATTAAAATAATTAGATAATCAATTAAAATAGAAGAAGAAGAACATCACAAAATTCCAAAATTCCAACCCGAAAAAATCCTGGCTGAATAAGAATAAAAGATGCAAAGGAGAAGGGTGGAAAAAACCAACACCTTGTATTGTGCTCGGAAACTGATCGGCAGCCAATGGAGAGATTTAAGCACAGGTGTTATGTGCTCTCTCCTCGATGTTCCTGTAAGAAGTCTGGCTGCCATGTTTTGCACCAATTGTAGTTTCCGGGTTAGGCACAAGGGTAGCCCCATGTAGAGTGCATTACAGAAGTCCAAACATGAGGTTACCAGTGCGTGTATCACAGTTTCCAGGTCCCTCATCTCCAGAAAAGGGCGCAGCTGGCGTATCAGCGGAAGCTGATAACAGGCACTCCTGACTGTCGCATTCACCTGACTTGTCATGTGAAGCGACAGGTTAAGGAGTATCCCCAGACTGTGAACAGAGTCCTTCGAGGAGAGTGTGACTCTGTCTAGGACTGAGAGTTGTATTCCCAAGACTGGTTTTGGGCTGGTAACTGTGAGTACCTCCATTTTTTCTGGATTAAGCTTCAATCGGTTTTCCCTCATCCAATCCATTACCGCCGCAAGACAGTCATTAAGTCATCTGAGGTCTGAGCAGACGATCTGGTCACGGAGAAGTATATCTGAGTGTCATCAGCGTACTGATGACACTGAGCTCCATGCTTCCAAATGATCTCTCCAAGCGGCTTCATATAGATGTTAAACAGCATCGGGGACAGAATGGCGCCCTGAGGGACACCACAACTAAGCTCGATTTTGGAGGAGCAACTGTCCCCGAGCCTCACCCTTTGCGATCTACCGGAGAGAAAGGAGCGGAACCACCTAAGAGCGGTGCCACCGATTCCTAACTCTCTCAGCCGAACCAAAATCAAAAGGATGGAATGGTCGATAGTGTCAAGTGCCACCGAGAGATCCAAGAGTACCAGCAGGGTCACACTACCCCTGTCAATGCCCAGGCGGAGGTCTTCAGTCAGAGCAACCATGGCAGTCTCCACTCCATATCCTGCCCTGAAGCTGGTTTGAAATGGGTCGAGATAGTCTGTATCCTCCAAGACAGCTTGGAGTTGAGAGGCAACCGCTCTCTCAACCACCTTGATAAGAAAGGGTAGCAAGGAGACTGGTTTATAGTTGTTCCTGTCCAGGGAATCAAGAGAGGGCTTCTTCAGGAAGGGCTTGACAGGCGCCTCCTTCAGCCACCTCCTTTACCATATTGTTCTTGGGGCAAATGACATGCCACAATAAAAAGTCATAGGGATGATTTGCATTGGTGGCAGAGGATGATTTGCATTAGTGGCAGAGGGAGGAACTTGTGGTGATGGTGATGGGACAAGTAGGGTCCAGCGATCCCATGAGCATTCCTTCCAGGAAGTGACAACTCTCAAGAAATGGGAAGCTTGAGTGTCTTGTTTGCCATTTTAAAGGATGTTGTATTCAGATGGCGTCTCTCCTCTCAATGACTGTCTTGAGGCAGTAATGGATTGGATGAGGGAAAACAGGTTGAAGCTCAATCTGGACAAAACGAAGGTACTAACTGTCACAGGACTGAAGCCAGGATTGGGAATACACCTCCCGGTCCTAGATGGGGTCACACTCTCCTCAAAGGACCCTGTTTGCAGTCTGGGGGTACTCCTTGATTCGTCGCTTCACATGACTAGTCAGGTGAATGCGGCGGTCAGGAGTGCCTGTTATCAGCTTCGGCTGATCCGCCAGCTGCGCCCTTTCCTGGAGCCGAAGGACCTGGAGTCAGTGGTACACGCTTTGGTAACCTCACTATTGGACTTCTGTAATGCGCTCTACATGGGGCTACCCTTGTGCCTAACTCGGAAACTTCAATTAGTTCAGAATATGGCAGCCAGGCTTGTCACGGGAACATCAAGGAGAGAGCACATAACACCGGTGCTCAAATCTCTCCACTGGCTGCCGATTAGTTTCTGAGCGCAGTACAAGGTGTTGGTTTTAACCTTTAAAGCCCTACATGGCTTGGGTCCATCTTATCTGAGGGACCGCCTCCTCCCATACGAACCCCCCCACACACTCCGGTCTTCTGGGAGGAACCTGTTGCAGCCTATGAAGACTAGGCTTTTGCAGACCTCCCAGAGGGCCTTCTTGGCTGTCGCTCCCAGGCTATGGAATGACCTGCCGGACGAGATGCGTCTTATTACATCTTCTGATTGCTTTAAAAAAGCCTTGAAGACGCATCTCTTCCCAGAAAGTCCTTAACATCCTTGCTCTGTTTGGGTTCAGCTCTCCCATTAGCATTTTAACATCTTGACCCTGATCTCTATGCAATGGGTTGCCATTTTAAATTGAAATTTTTATTATGTCGTTTTAATTGATGTTAGTTTAATTTAATTTTAAGGGGTGGGTGGTTGGGTATGGGTCATGTATATTTTATCTTGCATTTTTTAATTGATGTAACCTGTCTGATTGGATACAGAGGAGCGGGATATAAATAAAACTTTATTTATTATTATTATTAGTAGTAGTAGTAGTAGTAGTAGTAGTAGTATCTGTGTATCTTTGATTAACTGTTTACATTAGCTTTAGTGATGGCCAAAGGCCAGTCCTTCTACAGTTAAAAAAAGCCAGAGGAGTATCCTGGACCAGGGCAGTAATGCATATGTTCACATGCTTGACGGAAAGGGGGAAATAATTTCAAAGTGAAGCAGCCATGGATGTGTAGCCAAAAATGTTTTGGGGAAAACAACTTGGAATGTGAGAACATATAGCTACAATAACTGAATTTGTTGCAATTTGTCTCTATGTCTGTATTAATTGTGTACTAGCACATGGTCGCTGAGAACCAGGAAAACCCAGGGGCCACCCAGATTTTACAGTAAGTGTCGACACCAAACAAGAAAGGTGTTAATGGGGGAATAACCAGGAGGAAACCATTGCTCGAAAAAACAAAGCTGTCAATTAGGTGAAGTTCGCTAAAGGACATGTGAATGATCCTCAAAACTTCTTCATCAATGTTCTCTGAAGAAAGAAGAATTAAAAATTATTTTTAGAGGAAAAGGAAAAAAAACACCCTTATTCCATCCTTCAAGCATACTGATAGGAATGTGGTGGTTTTCAAAAGATCACAAGTACAGAGAATCTGGATATGTAGCTAAACAGATTAGGTGCTGGAAAAACAGATGTAAACATTCCCACGATTTTTACAATGGATCCTTACAGGCTTTCTTTCCTATCCATTTTATTCCTCTCTTCTCTTTATATTTCCAATAGGTTAGACCATTTTGTTCATTATTAATCATGTTTATTTTAAAGAAAATCACTATTTTGAAACAGGTCAAATCTCATAACCACAGACACCAAATACAATTAAGTTATGGATGTTGTTTTTCTACAATTCTCCTAGTATAGACTTGACTGGACTACTCTCCATGGAGGAAGCTTGTAATAAGAACATCAATTTCTTGGACATTTAAAATCTCAACCACACCACCACCTGCCTCTCACTCCCACCCATATCCATATGTCTTTATAGGTATACTATATACCCACATAATTAGTGCAAATCTTCCTACTCACCACCAGAGCACATTAAGAATCCCAAAGTACTTCCAGTAGTCCTTGTTTTTATGTTCTTAAAACCAGATTGATTTGTTTCCAGACCTTTATTTCCCTTGACCTTCGTAAATGTAAACTCTGCATACTAATATTTATACCAATTTCAAGGATAAGACAGTCTCTGAAGCAGCAGAAAACAAGCTTGCTCCCTCTTGAAAGGATGTCATATTGAAGAGGAAGCAAGCTTGTTTTCTGCTGCTTCAGAGACTAGAACGCGGAACAATGGATGCAAGCTGCAGGAAAAGAGATTCCACCTCAACATTAGGAGGAACTTCCTGACAGTAATGTCTGTTCGACAGTGGAACACACTCCCTCGGAGTGTAGTGGAGTCTCCGTCCTTGGAGGTCTTTAAGCAGAGGCTGGATGGCCATCTGTCGGGGATGCTTTGACTGGGAGTTCCTGCATGGCAGGGGGTTGGACTGGATGGCCCTTGTGGTCTCTTCCAACTCTATGATTCTATGATTCTAAGAGCTTTGATAGTGTGCATTCCTGAACACTGCTAAGTGAACATCCTTTGCTGCAGAGCAGAGGCAGCTTACGTTTCTCACCAAAATGTGTTGCATTTTGATAATCCAGTGTAAACCTAATAGGCTCTTTTGTGTACTGAATAGGACATTGAGAAACTGAAAATCATGATTCATAACACATTTATTCTAAATATTTTTTTCCAGAATTTGCACATTAGAATTGATTCACCTTATATCCAATCTGGTTGCTTTGGTATAGCTTCAGTGGTTCTTGCATCATTTATCCAATGTGTCTGTGTTGTCATATCTAGCAACATCACAACAGGAATGTCTTTGTGGGGACAATACAACACTATGATATTGTTCTGCCCATTCAAAACTTTACAAACCTAATAGAAATTGAGTCTCCCTTATCCGGAATTCCAAAATCTGAAATATTCCAAAATCCAAAATTGTCCACATGGGTGACTGAGATAGTGACAGCTTTGCTTTCTGGTTGAATGTACACAAACTTTGTTTCATGCACAAAATTATTTAAAATAATGTGTATTAAATTACCTTCAGACTATGTGTAAAAGGTATATACAAAACATAAATGAATTTCATGTTTAGATTTGGGTCCTATCTCCAAAATATCTCATTATGCATATGCAAATATTCCAAATTACGAAAAACTCTCAAATCCAAAACACTTCTGATCTCAAGAATTTCAGATGAGGGAGGCTCAGCATGTAGCTGGCACTCTTATGCATTTTAGAGCTTGCCATTTCTTTTCCCTTTGGCTATTTATTCCTGAAAATAGATGCATGTTTCCCCAGTTGGTTTTGAGGAAAACTGCTTGTTACAAAAACTTCTATGTGTTTAGAATCACCTGCAATCTAAGCTGGTAAAGAAACAATCTCAAGGATCGTGACTGCCAGCCTTTTACAGGGAGAGAGAAAACTTAGAAGGGTGTGGGATGAGACAGCCACCAACGCTTGCATTTATTGATCATGGGGTGGGGGGTGGGGAGTATGAGTTTACTCCTTTCACAATTGTAGAGTTTATCCTCTCCTTTTCTCTCTGTCCAGTAACTAGCCCTCATCATCTTTTTACATCTCCCTCCTACTCCATATCTCTTCTCTGGAACTCTACTAGCAACAGAAATGAGGGAAGACAATTGGGATTATAGTGAGGGCTTCATTTGTTTAATGCATACTGAGGATTCTATGACAAAACTGACTGTAAAACCTATTGGTCCAAGACCAAAGGCATCTTACAACATGAATAAAAACAAAGCACAGCTTCCAACCATTAAGTCATAAAGTTACAGAACAATTAAAAACAATTATATATGCTATCATCTTAAAACCAAGCACTGTTTTAAACCATTTGTTTTGAAAAGAAGAAAGTACAATTCCCTCACCCCATTAAAAAGCATTCTACAACAGCCAATTGTGGTCAGAAGTCTATCAGAATTGAAAGCTTTTAGCCTGCTGGTAGAGTCAGCCCTGGTTGGTACTTGGATGGAAGACTGCTGGCAGATACCAGGTGCTGTAGGCTGTATTTCAAAGGAAGGAACTGGGGAAACCAACTGTCAGTGTTCTTTGCCTAAATTCATGGGTTCACCATAATTTGACCGGTGACCTGAAGACACATAATACACATAGAGAAAGAGAAAAATGCAGACTGCTAGGGCATCTCTGTTCTTCCTCATTAATAATCTTTACCATCTTGACCACACTCTGGTGTTGCTTTGCTACATGTGCCCTGATTTTTATCTGTTGAAATGTTGGAGAATGTGTAAATGTGACTAATCATGGCACTATATTTCTGGGGTGGTGAGACTAAGTGATCCTAACACTTGTTATTAATGGTGCAATATTAACATTTGGTAGTAATGCGCAGAAAAAGGCATCAGTAAACCTCTTCTAAACATCTTCTCTCATCATAACTGCATGATGAGACAAACCATAAAGAAACAAGAGATAGCACTCAGAAAGTATTCAGCAAGCTATTAATGTCCAAATACAGAGACTGAAGATGGAGAAATTGAAATATTCTATGATGGAATCCAGGAGAAAATATCACACAGCAAAACATGAAATGTTTTCATAATCATAGGTGATTAGAATGAAGAAAAAGCAAACAGAGCAAAACCAAAGACTGTAAGAGAATTTGACCTAAGCTCAAGAAATGAAGCAAGAGAGCAACTGAATGCATTTTGCAAGACCAATAGTTTATTCATCACAAACATTTTCTTCAGTTAACCACAGATGTGACTGTATACATGGACATCACCTGATGACCAATACAGAAATCAAATAAATGACATAATCAAAAGCAGAAGATGGAAAACCTCTATTCTTTCTTCAAAAAAGGCCATCATCATCATCATCATCATCATCTTTATTTCTAGCCCGCTCCTCTGTGAAGTACAATCGGAGCGGGGTACAGCAAGATTAAAACGTACAGATTAAAACACTTCATTAACCCATTCCCAGCCATCCACCCCTTAAAAATAGATTAATGCCTGATCTAGATTAGCAAAAAGAAGTGTGTTCATGGCTGCATGAAAGTCTAGCCTTTAGATGAGAAAAAGGGAAAGTGTGCCATGAAAATGCTTTTTTTTTTTTTTTTTTGGCGTTTTAGGGGAGAAGAAGTGCCTTTAAAAAGGTGCTGGTTTTCCCAGCTTCTTTTTTAAAAACTACGGAACAGCGCAGCTCCATCTAAAGGCTGTGGTGCAGCTGCTAAGCATTAAGAAAAAGGCAACTTCATGTCATACTTTCCTGCCAATCTAGAAAGCCCCTAAATTAACAATAATTTAAAACAATAACAACATTAAAAGCATAATTCATCCTAGATGGTTCTTAGTTGAGGAAAGAGATAGAACCAAGCAAGGGGTCCCATTTCGGAGCCGGGATCTAGGAGGTTTCAGGAAAGGCCTGCCGAAAGACATGCATCTTCAGAGCTTTTTTAAAGCAATCAAGAGATGTTATAAGACGCAACTCATCCGGCAGACCATTCCAAAGCCTGGGAGCAGTAGCGGAGAAAGTCCTCTGGGAGGTCTGCAACAGCCTAGTTTTCACCGGCTGTAGCAGGTTCCTCCCAGAGGATCGAAGTGTCCGGGGGGGGGGTTCATACGGGGAGAGGCGGTCCCTGATATAAGATGGACCCAAGCCATGTAGGGCTTTAAAGATTAAAACCAACACCTTGTACTGTGCCCGGTAACTAATGGGCAGCCAGTGGAAAGCCTTGAGCACCGGTGTTGTGTGCTCTCTCCTTGATGTTCCAGTTACAAGCCTGGCTGCCATATTTTGGACCAGTTGAAGTTTCCGGGTTAAGCACAAGGGCAGCCCCATGTAGAGCGCATTACAGAAATCCACGTGTGAGGTTACCAGAGCATGTACCACAGTTTCCAGGTCCCTCATGTCCAGGAAAGGGTGCAGCTGGCGTATCAGCCGAAGCTGATAACAGGCACTCCTGACCATCGCATTCACCTGATAAGTCATGTGAAGTAACGAGTCTAGGAGTACCCCCAGACTGCAAACACAGTCCTTAAAGGAGAGTGTGACTCCATCAAGGACTGGAGACTGTATTCCCAAGCCTGGTTTCGGGGCTGTGACTGTTAGTACCTCCGTTTTGTCTGGATTCAGTTTCAATTTGTTTTCCCTCATCCAATCCATTACTGCCACAAGACAGTCATTAAGAGGAGAGACGCCATCTGAAGTCTGTGCCGACGATCTGGACATGGAGAAGTATATCTGAGTGTCATCAGTATACTGAAGACACTGAACTCCATGTCTCCGAATGACCTCACCCAGCGGCTTCATATAAATGTTAAATAGCATCCAGGACAGATTAAGCTTGATTTTGGAAGAGTAACTGTCCCCGAGCCTCACCCTTTGGGATCAGCCAGAGAGGAAGGACCGGAACCACTGGAGAGCGGTGCCTCCAATCCCTATCTCCCTCAGTCGATCCAAGAGGATGGAGTTGTCTATAGTATCAAAAGCCGCTGAGAGATCCAAGAGCACCAGCAGGGTCACACTGCCCCTGTCAATGCTCAAGCAGAGGTCGTCAGCCAGTGTGACCATGGCAGTCTCAACTCCATGTCCTGCCCTGAAGCCTGTTTGAAATAGATTGAGATAATCATTTTCATCCAAGACAGCTTGGAGTTGAGAAGCAACTGCTCTCTCGATCACCTTGCTCAAAAATGGGAGCAAGGATACTGGTCTGTAGTTGTTCCTGTCCGGGGGATCAATGGAAGGTTTCTTCAGGAGAGGCTTGACAGCCGCCTCCTTCAGACATGATGGAACAATACCTTCCCTGAGGGCTGCATTGATCACATCCTGAAGGAATGTTCTCAATGTGTCCCCTCCCTGGACGACCAGCCAAGATGGACATGGATCAAGGGAGCATGTCGTCTTCAGTGTACTACCAAGGAGCTTGTCCACATCATCAGTACTCACCGATTGAAACTCATCCAGTAAACTGACAGCAGCAGAGTTGCTGGACACCTCGCCAATGGATTCTGACAAAACATTGGCGTCCAAGTCATCTCTTATCCGAGAGATTTTATCTGCAAAGTGGGTGTTCAACGCGTCGCAGCAGGCCATCATCGGGTCAAGTAGGGGGTTCGGTGCAGGAGGAACCTGCGTCAGTTCCCCCACCACCCTGAACAGCTCTGCTGAAAGGGACACTGCAGACCAGGAGTGATTACTACAGAATCATGAACTGTTAATATCAAAACTTGGAATATATTAGAGATAAAGAAGAATACTAAACCAATCTTTGTGTCAGAAAACAGTCTGAAGATCCCCAAGAATGTAAAGATAATTTTAAAAAAAAAACACTGTTAAGCCTAATTGATTGGGAGCTAGAAGAACTCTGTACTAAAGAGAGGAAGATTGTCAGGGAGGAATGCAAAAAGACACTATCTGCAACCAAAATAAAGAAAAGGCGCAATGGATGACAGATTAAATTCTTCAAGTATCTTATGGCAGATAGAACATAAAAGGGGGTGGAACAGAAATCGGGTCAGAAACCTGTTCAGTGAAGTGTACACAGGAGCAAAGAGAACTACTGTAATAATCAGTGTACTAATCAATGCAGATGCTGGCCATGCTATTGAAAACGCAGCTGCGCTGGGCAGGGCATGTTTCTAGGATGGAGGACCACCGCCTCCTCAAAATAGTAGTCTACGGTGAACTCGCCACGGATCAGCGTTAAGAGGGGCACCTCAAAAAAAAAGATACAAGGACTCCCTGAAACAACATCTCAAGCTTGGCCAAATTGATCACCAACAATGGTCTGCCCTGGCCTCACATCGGGAGGCATGGAGACGCACTGTCCACAATGCTGCAGCCTCATTCGAGAACTCATGCCGAACGAGTCTCGAAGAGAAACGACAACGCAGAAAGAACCACAACTTGGAAACATCACTCAAGGAGACTTTCTGCTGTGCTTTCTGTAACCGGACTTGTTTATCTCGGATCGGCCTTTTTAGTCATCAACGCGCTTGTAGAAAGCATGGGATGAGTCCTTCCTGAATCTTCATTAGCGAAGAAAAGCCAGAGAGAGAGAGAGAGAATCAATGCAAAGAAACAGAAGATAACAACAAAAAAGGAAAAACCAGAGACCTCTTTCAAAAAATAAAATAAAAAATCCAAGAAATCAAAGGGGAATTTAAATCAAGAGTTGGGAGCTATACAACCAGTTGGGGAACACAGTATATAACCAACTAGCAATAGAAAGGTGGTGGAAACACTATACTGAAGAATATAATAAAGATGAAAGGAGAGATTCATAGGATGAGAGTCCACTATCCAACTTAGCAAACATTCCAGAGTTGACTGGCATATGTTTCCATGGGGAAAAGCTTCCTTGAATACAGAATGTCTCGAAACCACTCTGATAACTAAAACAAAACTACTGCAAGCTGCACTTAAATTTGAAATACAGTTTTGAGGGTGTCCTTTTCCTGCTTCTTCATGTTATCTAACTGCAAACAATTTGCCCAAAAGAAAGCTGCAGATGTAAAGATTTTGTTTGCTCAGATTTCCCAAAACAGACTGAGCAATGTAATAAGCTTGATAAAATAATGAATTCATTGTTTTAGAGTTCATTATGCTTATTTATACATGTGGGAAATAAATCAAGTATTCCCTAGTGAATGTTCTGGAGCCATTTGCAAACTTACTTTAATTAGTTGCTTCTTTATTAAAAACAGTAGTGTCTGTTCTTTATTGGGGGGGGGGGATGTTGAGGAGATTGCAATGAACAGTGCCGATTCTAACACTAAGCCTCAATGCTGCATGTTTTAAGAAATGTATTGATTTTTTTTTTAAAAAAAATAAAAATTTAAAATAAATTTAAAATAAATGCAAAATGGGGAAGTGAGAATAAGAAACCCTTGGTAATTCTGGGATCTCCCATGAGATATTTTCAGAATGAAGAATATATCATGTGGATTTCCAAAATAAAACTGGTTTGTTCAAGAACAAAACCTGGGATTTCCATCTGTCACCTGGAGGCACACTTGTCCGAGGTATTTGAAACAACAAAAAGTTCATTAGACTATTTCACCTCTAAGCATTACTTTTTTAAACCAAGCATTCACTAATGTTGTAACTCAGATTTTATTGACTGCTTGACTGATTTTGTTAGTTTTGTTTTCTTGCATTTTTGTTTTTGCTGCTGCTTTTATTGTTGTTGTATGACTTCAAATCATTTCTGACCCATGGCGAACCAAAGGTGAACCTATCATGGGGTTTTCTTAACAAGATTTGATGAGGGTTTACCTTCCTCTGAGGCTGAGAGAGTGTGACTTGCCCAAGGTCATCCAGTGGGTTTCCATGCCTCAGCAGAGATTCAGATCCCACTTTTAGCTTGCAAAAAACGTGTCAGCTCCTACTGTTAAGCATTTTACAATTGGTAAACTGCTTTGAGTGACTTTTTAAGGAGGAAAATAAGTGGAGTATAAATTACTTAAATAATAAATGAATAAAATAAAATGATACATGAAGCCGAGGCAAAATGCAAGAAAACATGCCTACAACTATTTAGCAGCCTCAGGTTTGGCCATTGCCTAGCATCCACTCCTACACTCCTTTCCTGCACAAAAAATAAGAATAAAGGGTTCTCACCAACATAGTAACTGATAGGAAGAATTAGGATGGACACAGGACATGCCCCCTCCCCCAAAAATAACAAACCATCTCAACAAAATAATAATTCACTCCTCAATTATCACTAATTTTTCTTCCAATGCATCTGGCAGAAGAAAACAAAAAAAGAAAGCCTACCTCAAAACATTAGTTCCATGCCTTCTGTGCAAAAAACTATTACTTGCCAGAGAAGTGGTATTTGTCAAGATCTGAGGATGACAGCAATGTATTAGTAATTGTTCTCCAGCACAGAGTGTGACAGATGGGTTAGGTTTCATGATATACAGTATTTTAAAAAAACCTGGGGATTTTCTGGATTCTAGGCATAGTACCAAGTCCCTAATAAATGCAGCAATTGGCCCAAACTCAGTTTCAGTAACAAAGGAAGTTAAGGGTTTCACAGCAGCAAGGAAAATCCTAAAATCCTCTAGCATAAAATTAGTGATTTAGCTATAAAAAAAGTTATAAACTACTATGAACCACTATATAATGAAATTGTCACTCCACTGGTACAAATCATACTTATCTTTTTCCTTCTAAAATTTCTGTAATGAAAATGATATTACTAACCACCTTTTCCCCCATTCTGGTTCTTGCTAATTAATAGAGCAATTCAACTAGTGGAAGCAACTTATTTAAAAACATACCTACAAAAAACCCCCACAAAGTAAGTAAAACATGTTATAGAATGGAAAAAAAGAAGAAGATATTTGTTGATACTGAAATTCTATTTGTATTGTACTTAATGTTGTCAAGAAATCTTGTCAAGAAACTCTTAGGTTCAGGCTGCTGTACGTCAAAACAAAACAAACAAACAGCTTCATTTATATACCGCTTCATACCCTTAATGAGTGTCTAAGCGGTTTACAATTGTAAGCTATTTGCCCCCCAACAATCTGGGTACTCATTTTAGCGACCTCGGAAGGATGCAAGCCTGAGTCGAGCTTCAGCCCTTTGCTGGTCTTGAACTCGCCACCTTATGGTTTTGAGTGAGTGGCTGCAGTACAGGCATTTAACCACTGCGCCACCAGGGCTGCTCCCACCAGGGCTGAAATGATACATGAGATACATCAGAAATGACTTGAAATGATACATCAGAAATGACTTGAAGGCAGGTAACAACAGAACAACAAGTCAATAATAATCTGTGTTTCATTGATTCAATGGATCTGCTCTGAAAAAGGCTGACATCTGTATTTAGGCCATGTTTATAAAAATGGAAATAAAATAAGTCATTTAAAAAATTTATACATCACAATAATGTGATCCCTTTTACTGAGATTAAGAGCCTGAAACAGACAGGCAGATGGGATTGGTTTCCAGCCCCTCTGTGGGCTGGAAACCAACGCATTCCCTCAGAGCACTCAGAAGACACCCTGGGGTGGCACCGGGGATGTCCAAGGTGGCAAATCCAGCCCCCAAAGGAAGAATCATTTCTGCTCCTATTTGGAGCCATGGCAGAAGGCACCCTTGGGGTCGTGGCATGTGTTGACCATGGCCCCAGGGCGATTGGGCTGGAAGAGCCTTCAGGCTGCTCCTTCCTGCCCATCTGCTTCACCCCTAAGAAAGGAATAAATGGGGAGAAAATCTAAGCATTTTCAAATTATATCCCAGATCAGCACTTTAAATTAACACCTAAAGAAGTTCAAATTGTAATTATTATAATTACAAAAAAGTCTTATATACTAGCACAAATCTATAGTTTACTTCTAAAATATGAACTACTAAAATATAAAAGAGTTGAACATATCATTATTAAATTAGCCTGAAATATAAGGGATGGGGGAGATCCTTAAAGGAATCTAGAAAAATCTGTGGATAATTTTTTTCTACAGCATGGTTTTGAAAGAGTATTGTTATGAAATGATGGTGAGGTGGTAATTCAGTGGTGATAAAGAAGATACTCTAAGCACCTATAGTAATTATCCACCCACTTACTGGAAGTATCAGGAAAACAGAAGAGAACAGATCATATTCCTGATTCTGCACTACTTTACAAGGAAATATCTGAACTTGTCAGTTTCTTCCTGGGTCCAATTCAAGGTCTTGGTTTTAACATTCAAGGTCTTGAGGATGTGGCTATCTAAGTGACTGCTTTTATTATTAGGAACCTGTCCAAATATTAAACATTTCAGGACAGACCTTCTTGACAGTACCATCATCTGCAGTATAGATATACCTCAGTTAACATAGATGTGCTCCTGGGCATTACTTCTTTAACTAAAATTTTGGTACCAGAAACAGAAATTAATATAGAAAGAATAGGGATAGGCTTCTGCAATAGAAGAAAGGAGAACAGAGCAGCATGTTTTCTTTAGAGAGGGGTTTCCATTGCCATCCTCTGAGGCTGAGAGAATGTGACTTGCCCAAGGTCATCCAGTGCAGTTTCATGGCTGAGCAGGAATTCAAATCCTGGCCTCTAGGGTCATAGTCCACACTAGCTCTCAGGTAATAAAATGCTGCTATGTACTAGCTTACTATAAAGCAATCAGCATGAAGAAAGTACTAGAACTGCAGATTTGCTGCAGAAGAATAAGACATTGGAAAGAAACAGCAAAGGGTTAAAAGGAAGCTCCAGAGTAAAGATGCTGAGTATGAATGTAAAGATATATCACTGAATACCAAAGCCAGGATTGCCCATGCGATTGATTTCCAGTTTTGCAGATATGATTCTGAAAGCTGGACAGTAAAAAAACTGATATGAGAATCATCTTATTTAAAATGTGGTGCTGGAAAAGAGTTCTTTGGATACTGTTGCCTATGAAAAAGACAAAGAAATGGGCTCTAGAGCAAATCAACCCTGAGCTCGCACTAGAAGCCAAGATGACTAAACTGAGACTGTCGTACTTTGGCCATATCATGAGAAGACTCACTAGAAAAGACAGTTATGCTTGACGAAGTAGAACAGAATAGGAAAAGAGGAAGATAATATTCAAAATGAACAGATTAAATCATGGAAGTCGTGACCCTAGGTCTGCAAGACCTGAGCAAGGCTGTTGATGACAGCACTCTCATTCATAGGGTCACCAAGAGTTGGTTGACTTGAAGGCAGTTAATAACAACAAATGAATACATTAGGAAATTTTGGGAATGACTAGTTCATCATTCAAACAGAGGTAGGCAGAAAATGAAGTAGGATCTACTGATAGAGTTCTGAGTAATTTGCAGGAGTCTGCCAAGGTTTTCTCTCTAGTGATCATTTAATGATGTTGACTTAATAACAAGCAAAAAATAAAAAAAAAAAATTCACACATACCTTGTGCCAATCACTTATTTTCTGCAAAGTACAAGTAACAGCTGTCTGCCTTTGCACAGATCTCAGCCACTATGCAAGTTTTATCTTAGAATCTCTGATCTAATTTAGATGCAAGCATGAAATTGTAGGTAGTGTATGGCCATGGTATCCAGTAGGTAACTAACCCTGCTGCTTTCCATCACACTATTTTGCACTCAGCAACAATTAGTGAATCTCAGGTTCTAGAAAATGAGGCAGTTAATTCCAATAGCCAAAAAATTGCTAAAAAAAATCATAATAGCAAGAGCAAACAGTACCTCCACAAAACTGGGACAGTGTGCAGAACTACTGGCATCTCATGACAACACATGCCACAGACTGATATTACTGTTGAACAGGATTAACATCAGGAATTAAAAATAACTTCTATGTTTAGAGGGAGAAAGAAACTTCTATTTGCCCTTAAGAGGCCTCTATAGTTTGCTGATGCTAAAATAGTTATCCACACTAGGAAGAGTTATTATTAATCACTTCAGACATTTCCTGATATGGCTACATGAAAATTACATTGAAGATTTTAAGACCAAGTGAAGATGCTGTGTATTTCATAAGATGATAGTTTAACAGCCATGTGCCATAAATGTTAATAAAGAAACCCTTACCTCGTCTTGGACATTAAATGTAATTTGTATAAAGGGAAGCTGGCAAAGGGAAATATATGAATGTTTTGTAATCCACCAAAAGCAGATCACCTTAATACTACAGTACATAAGACATCATGCATTTTTTTTAAAAAAAAAAATCTATCATCGGATGTTTCACAGGAAAACAGGATATTCAGACACATGACGAGGAAAAAGTATGAAGTGTGCATTCAAGCAAAACCCCAGACAAATAAAAAAAAAAAATAACAGCTAATCTTTCTGTATACAAAACAGACACGTTAAAGTGAACAGAATGACGCCATCTAAACTTAATGTAACACAGTATGTATTGCTCATGATTCAATGTTTTATCCAAACTCGATTGTACAGCATAATGGTAAGAATGCATCTAATTGCCCGAGTTTCTCACAGGTATTAGTGTTTGGTTCTTTATTAATGTCTACACATACTAATAAAGTCATATTTATGAGCACAGGATAGTTTTCAAATGAAAATCAGCTGGAGTTCCTGGTGTATACATGCTTCTTGGTCTCCAGGCAGTCACTGATCATGCTGATTGAGATAACTGACTAAGCTGGATATTCATTCATTCATGCATTCATTTCATTGTTACGCCCTTTCTCCCAGAGTGTGATCCAAGATGGCTCACAAAAGAAATAAATTAAAACCTAACAACACAATTTCTGAAACAATTACAATAATCACATTTAAAACAGTATATAGTTATTTTAAAAAATTTAAAATTATCTTTTAAAACAAAAATCACACAGCTCAGTAAGAAGCTTCCCTGCTTATACATTAAAAGTCTGCCTAAATAGAAAGAGCTTTGCCTGCTGGAAAAAGTTAAACAGGGAGGGGGCCAGCCTAGCCTCCGACAGAAGGGAGTTCCAGAAGGTGGGAGCAGCCACTGAGAAGGCTCTCGCTTATATCCTCACCAAGCAAGACTGCGACCCTGACAGGACTGAAAGAAAGTCATCCCTTGGGAATCTTAAGACTCTAGCAGGTTCATATACTCTTTCAAATAGTTTGGACCTAAGCAATAGAGGACTTGATAAGTCATGCCCAACAAGTGAATTATGCCCAGAAATGAATTGGCAGCCAGTGAAGCAGTTTGAATAAGGGGGATACATGCTATCTGTAATAGCATACAATCAGCATTCTCACAGCAGCATTTTGGACCCAGTGAAGTTTCCAAAAGCAGCCCTACGTAGAATGTATTTACAGTACTCCAAAAGTAATTTAATCAAGGCATGTGTCACCATAGCCAGAACTGACACCTCAAGGAATGGGCACAGCTATCCACACTTGTTTTATTTGTGCAGCTGCACTCCTGGCCATAACCAAAATCTGACATCCAGACTCAGAGCTAAGTCCAGGAGAACACCAAAGGTGCAAGTTTGAGATTGCAGAGGAGCATAAGTCCATCCTGCACAGACCAAGTCCCGATTTCTTGATCTATCTTTTGATTTACTAGAAACTCCTCTGTCTTTTCTGGATTAGATTTCAACTTGTTTGCCCTCATCCAGTTAATTACTGACAACAGCCATTGGTTCTGTACCAAGACAACTTACTTGAAATCAGATGGCAAGGAGAGATAGAATTGGGTGTCATCTGCATATTGATGACACTGAACCCCAAAACTCCAAATCATCTCTCCCAGTGTTCAATAGTGCTACTCTATTCTGCTTTGGTCAGGCCCCACTTGGAATACTGTGTCCAGTTCTGGACACCACAATTCAAAAAGGATGTAGAGAAACTGGAGCGTGTCCAAAGGAGGGTGACTAAAATGGTGAAGGGTCTTGAAACCATGCCCTATGAGGAACGCCTTAGGGAACTGGGAATGTTTAGCCTGGAGAAGAGAAGGTTGAGAGGTGATATCATAGCCCTGTTTAAATACTTGAAGGGATGTCACATTGAGGAGGGAGCAAGCTTGTTTTCTGCTGTTCCAGAGAACAGGACCCGGAACAATGGATGCAAGCTCCAGGAAAAGAGATTCCACCTGAACATTAGGAGGAACTTCCTGACAGTAAGGGCTGTTCAACAGTGGAATACACTCCCTCAGAGTGTAGTGGAGTCTCCATCCTTGGAGGTCTTTAAGCAGAGGCTGGATGGTAATCTGTCGGGGATGCTTTGATGGAGAGTTCCTGCATGGCAGGGGGTTGGACTGGATGGCCCTTGTGGTCTCTTCCAACTCTGTGATTCTATGATTCTAACATCACATAGATGTAAATGGGACAAAACTGAACCCTGAGGGAGCCCCACAGGCCAATGGCCAGAGCATCATCACCATCTAGGTTTGCCCCTCCAGGAAGGACCAGAACAACTGCAGAATTACTGTATGCCCCTAAGTCCCATTCAGGAGAGGTGGTCAGAAGGATACCACAGTCAGTGTTCCCAAAAGCTGCTGAGAGGTCCAACAGAACCTCTTTGTTCCTTGCATCACCATCCATCAAGGGGACCAAAGGGGTTGTCCACCAAGGAGACCAAAGCTGTCTCTGTCCTATATCCAGGACAGAAGCCAGATTGAAATGAATCTTGATAATCCTTCCCATCCAGAAAACCATTCCCCATGACCTTGCCCCCAAATTGCACATTAGAGACTTTATTCAGATTTGTGGAGTTCAGGGTGAGCACTTTTTCTTTTCTTTTCTTTTCTTCCTTCCTTCCTTCCTTCCCTCCTTTCTTTTTAATTTTTAATGGACTCACCACAGTCTCTTTTAAGCAGAATGGCCCTTGCTCCAGTGAGATGTTCACCACTCCGCTTACCCACTCAGCCAGATTTACTCTAGCTGCTTTCAGAACTCCATGATCCAGTAGACATGTGGTGCCTCTCACCTCTCCAAAGATCCTGCTCACATCCTCGGGCTGCACAAACTGAAATGTATCCAATAATACAGGACAAGCAGGCATCAAGATGACATGTACAGAATCCAAGTCAGAGTGAATCTGAGCAATTTTGTCTGCAAAGTGTCTTGCAAAGTCTCCACAGTGGGCTGTTGATAGGGCTTTGTTTTCTTCTTATGGGGCAGAGTGTAAAAGGTCACTGACCACTTGGGACAGCTCTGCTGGATGACATTGTGCAAGATGCAATGGAAACAGAGAAGTATAATTTCTTTTCTGCCACCATTGCCACGGCATACACTTTCTAATGAACTTTCTCCACTCCTGTGCTGGCCAAATGGCTGTAATAAAGTTATTATATTATATTCTCCACTCCCTCACTTTGGGCCCATAGGAGCACATCATCAGCCCTGGTGGCACAGTGGTTAAATGCCTGTACTGCAGCCACTCACTCAAAACCATAAGGTGGCGAGTTCAAGACCAGCAAAGGGCTGAAGCTCGACTCAGGCTTGCATCCTTCCGAGGTCGCTAAAATTAGTACCCAGATTGTTGGTGGGCAAATAGCTTACAATTGTAAACCACTTAGACACTCCTCAAGGGTATGAAGCGGTATATAAATTAAGCTGTTTGTGTTTTTGTTTTGTTTCTCTATGTTTGGGACACCACTCCTGTCCCTGACCCAGTCATTTCATCATTAGTGAACCAAGGGGCTTATTTGACTCCATTCCATAGGAAGGGATGCTTAGTGGCAATTGTGTCCACCACCCTGGCCATTTCTCTGTTCCAAAGATCAGTCAAGGCTTCAACAGGGAATGCTGCAAGAGTGGCGAGGAATCCATCTGGATCCTTAAGCCTCTTGGGGTGGACCATCTTCATCAGCTCCCCACCCCTGCAGAGGGTACCAATCCCAGTGAGTCTAAACCCCACCAATGACAATGGAACTATAGAAAGTTCATCCACACCCAGATCATGCCATCCAGCCCAGAACAGAAAACCAGATCAACCAGAGTATATTGTGTACCATATTACCTGGGACAGACCCCTGGTTGTCATGATGGACATGAAGTTCTGACCTGCTCCTGACAGAGTGGCCTCTGCATGGATATTGAAGTCCCCGTGAACAACAAGCCAAGGGAACTCCAAACTCCACTGCTGTCAAGACCAACTCAGCGAGCCCAGGAAGGAAGACTGTTGAGTGGCAAGGTGTGTGGAACACCAACAGAATCCCTAATCTGTCCTAGCTACCCATCTTCAAAAACACACAATATGGCCCTACATGGTTTGGGCCCAAGTTACCTGAGGGACCACCTCTCCCTACACAATCCGCCCTGCACTTTCAGAACATCTGGAAAGAAATTATTAGAGTATCCTAAAATTAGGCTGAGATTGACCTTAGACAGAACATTCACCGCTGCCGCCCTCAGACTTAGCAATAGCTTTCTGGAATAGATCCGTCATATTAATACTCTAGATGCCTTCAAGAAGGCACTTAAGATGGATCTCTTCCAGTGGGCCTACCCATTTCATCCACCATAACTGATCCTAGGGAATATTCCATCTCCCCTGGATGATCTGAACATTGGACCAGCAGTGGCATTGTTAGATCTTGTTTAATGGCTGACTGATTGATGTTTTTAGGAAATTTATTTATACAGTGTGATAGTGATTTTATCTGTTGTGCTCCTGCCTCAATCCATGGGGAGAGGTGGGAAATATAAATAAAGATTTTATTATTTATTATTATTATATTATATTATTAACTTGATTCCAGCAGACTGTGGGAAAGGGAACCTGGGAAGAGAGATGGAATCCCAAAAGATCATTGCAACTCTACCCAGATAGACCAAGTGGACAAAGCTAGGAAAGGTTACTTGCCCCCTGCTTCATCCAGCCAGGTCTCTGTAATACAAGCCAGTCAGCATGCTCATCCAGGGTCAAATCCTGGATCAAGGATGTTTTTCCATTTACCAACCTGGCACTGAGCAACAGCATTTTTATCCCAAGGGTCATGTTGCCAAGGTTATTCAAAACTATTTGAAGTGGGGGACAGCTTGGAGATCCTGGCTGAACAAGACTACATGTGAAGGGGATCTAGAAGTCCAAGTAGACCACAAGTTGAACATGAGTCAACAGTGCGATGTGGCAGCTAAAAAGGCCAATGCGATTCTAGGCTGCATCAATAGAAGTATAGTGTCCAAATCAAGGGAAGTAATAGTGCCACTCTATTCTGCTTTGGTAAGGCCCCACCTGGAATACTGTGTCCAGTTCTAGGCACCACAATTCAAATAAGGCATTGAGAAACTGGAGCATGTCCAAAGGAGGGTGACTAAAATGGTGAAGGGTCTGGAAACTGTGCATTATGAGGAAAGACTTAGGGAGCTGGGTATGTTTAGCCTGGAGAAGAGGAGGTTAATAGGTGATATGATAGCCCTGTTTATATACTTGAAGGGATGTCATATTGAAGATGGAGCAAGCTTATTTCTGCTGCTCTAGAGAACAGGACACGGAATAATGGATGCAAACTTTAGGAAAAGATATTCCATCTCAACATTAGGAGGAACTTCCTGACAGTAAGAGCTGTTTGACAGTGGAACACACTTCCTCGGAGAGTGGTGGAGTCTCCTTCCTTGGAGGTCTTTAAGCAGAGGCTGGATGGCCATCTGTCAGGGATGCTTTGATTGGGAGTTCCTGCATGGCAGCGGGTTGGACTGGATGGCTCCTGTGGTCTCTTCCAACTCTATGATTCTATAATTCTATGATTACCAATACCCTGTGGCTCTACCTTCTATCAATGATGGTATGGAATCTTCCCACTCTATATATCCCTCTTCCTATTTTTTCATAATGGCTGCTTACAAAGAACACGTTAGCCTAGACAAGAGATTGAAATTTATTTATTTTTCAGTTCTCAAACTTCCTTGAAGTATCTGAAGTTCCCCTCCAGTTCAGAAACTGCAATCTATTCTATAAAGTCAAATGTTCTTTTGGTAAAACAGAAGCATTACTATTTTAGGATGTTTCTTTCCTTGCCAGGTCTACCAAGGACAGTTCTGAATTGAGTCCTTTGAAAAAGGGAAAGTGATGCATAACTAAATCCAACTTTCCTTAATTGACCCCACTGATTTTCCCTTATTATTTTTATCTATCTATACTTATTTATCTATTTATCTATAGGCTATGCCACAGATAAATTCTCAATGACTTAAAAGCTAAATAAATGACAGTAGAACACCTAACAATCAAAATACAATAAAGCATAGGAGACCAAATTGCAGAGAATGAGGACACCCTCAAGTTGAAATTTAAGAGACTTGGCAAAAGGAAGCAGTCTTTAGTTGATGTCAGTCACAGCTGTGGCTTCCATGTCAGATGAGTTCTGGGTTTTAGTTGGAGCTTATCCAAGCTACGCAAGTTGTTGAACCTTGCCCCCCCCCCCGGAAAAAAAAAAAAAACCAGGTTCAGCCCCTTAGGCAATTCCTTTAAACTTTGGAGTAAAACCCAAAGTGCCCTCACCACTCTGATAACCCACTAATATGAAAGTCACCAGTTACAATAGCTGATGCCACAGAAGAACAGAAGAGGAGGAGAATCCACAGGCAGGGTGCCTACAATTTTGCACAAGAGTTTTTATTCTCATGGGAAAGAATGCACCAGCGCACTTTGGAAATCTAAAACATACTTTGGAAGCCCTTTGAAATAAACTTATTTGCAGAACACAGTTCTATCCATGTATACTCAGAAGTTCATTCTGTTCAACTGCCTTATTTCTCTTAGAGAATTACAACCTTAGGACAAACACAATTAATGTGTGCCTATTCAATTCTTTCTTTCGTTATGATTTTCTATTCTAAGAATTAAAAGATCTTTGTCTTTTGAATAGACAGCAAGGCACAGTACTTTTTCATCAACTTCAAATGTGCATAATGAAACAAAAACGGATGATCAGCCCTCACAGAATATGTTTGTTCATACTGAGAGAACTTGCAAGCTCAGAAGGTTAATAAAACAATGAACTAAAGAACAAAGTGTCTCTGTACTTCATTGTCCACAACAAAATTGTATATGGAAACCAGAGCACGTCACACCAGTCAGTATATTGTGCATCACCTGTGACGCTCCAAGGAAAGCATAAAGGTTTTTAAAAAAAGCCAACAGCTGACAAATGAATGATTTCTATGCATGATTTTCAGAACAACCTTTACCTTTTACCTTTTTGCAAGTATTTTAAAACACACACATGCATATATTTAAATATTTGGTCATATATATATATATATATATATATATATATATGGCTAAATTGTAAGTATGCCATAGTACATAGTCTATAAGTTGAATTCTTCTTCTTATAAATTTATTGAGAGGATTTCCCTGGACTGAATCTCTTTAGAAAACAGCTTTCATAGTAAGTGGGGCAGAAAAGTACTAAAGAGGTGAAGGGACTTCATTCAAAGGTTACTCTCACTCACACTGCTGAATCTCTCCTAGTCTTCTTGATTATCTGAGTCAGCAGAAAGGTTTTTACCATGCATGTGTGGCTTCCTAGTGAAAGTCATGCTGAATGAGCACTATTTGTACCCAGAAAAGCATCTGTCCTCTTGTCTTTTCATTTTGCAAGTTTCCCCCTTCCTATTATTGTAGCTGTTGCATTCAGCTAGCTGTTTGACAGTGGAACACACTATACCTCGGAGAGTGGTGGAGTCTCCCTCCTTGGATGGCTATCTGTAGGGGATACTATAGATTTCTACCTGTATACAACAGCTAATAGTAGCTGCTACCCTTGGACACTGCTTCACACAAAATTCCTTTAAAGTTCTCAAAGATACAGCTGAGCATCTATTGTGTAAGGTTTTATTCAGCCCAGACAGTATATGTTTATGTTCTTCATAATCTATCTAAAGCTTGTGTGGTGTAGCAGAAAGTCCATGGTTGAACTTGCCCCTCAGGCTCCAATTCAACTGATGGTCTTTGGTTAAGTTCCATTTTTTAGCTTGTCATCCACAAGATGGATACCTACATAGTGACCTACATTACAGGTAGAAATGTGTAGCATTTGTCCCTTTATATTGATTGATGGTCTGCTGTTCTACTTTATAGCTTAAGATAACTACATAGCCTCTGGATACTATCTTGGAGCTATGAGTTTACTAAGCAACTTCTTATGTATCTTTTAAACACATACATATATCCTACTCAGACCCAAAAGTCTAGAATGAAAAAGATGGTGGATTGTTGTTGTTGTTGTTCATAGTAGCTTACATACAGTGCTGTAAATGTCAACAGTACAACAAAATATCATATTTACTCTGGAAAGACAGACAAAAAAGCATTGATGAATTTGAAAAGCTTCTTTGCAACCTCTGTAGCCAGTGCTGTGAAACAACTTGAGATTCCCCAGAATTGTCCATATCAGTTTCATCAGTATTCTTTGTAGCCCCAGAACTAAATTAGAATTCCCCAAATTGGCGCCCTGAGTAGTGTTGGACTACAACTTCTACCACCTCCAGCCAGTAAGATTTTGTAGACATGATAATGGGCATTGTAGCCCAACACAACTGGAGGCTGCCAGTTTGGAGAAGACTACCCTAAATACTATTTAATAACATTTTTAACAAACTTGGTGATGTGTATCCATCAGCTACAGGTGGCACCTGTATTTATTTCCTTCATTCCAACAAAACAGGACAGCTTCTGCATCACCATGCATTGCCAGGGTCTCTTTGCCTGCTTCAGTGGCCTTTTTGTTTCTTCCACATATTAAAGAAATTGAGGCAAATGGACTTTCACTGTTGAACTTTGCAGTCAACACACACACATCTCTAGCCTTGTTCCAGATGTATCCAGCTATCTCCCTATCCAGTTATTTTTAATCTCAGGAGCAGCATTCTACCTTGAGCATTAGTTTTCACATTCAATTTTTTCCTCCCACACGTTGTTCTTGCTATTGTTGTTGTTTCATTTGTAAAAGATAAAATTATACTTAATCATCAAGAAGTTAATCAGAGAGATGGCTAGGCACCAAGTTGTTCAGCCTGAAAACAGATTTGAGATTCTCAGTGAGGACTGAATCCCACTGCCAACTACTGTTTTCAGTTGGAACTAGGGCCAAGAATGATAGGAATCATAATTCCCATCAGGGGATCTGCTATCATTTTTAAAAGCAAGAGAAGACAAAGGAGAGTGATGGGTCAAGAAGGCACTTTTTGTCGATGATGCCACTCTACTATCTTGCTGTCCATTTTGCAGGAGTTCATATTTGTCCTGTCAGGTAAGAGGATGCATGAACAGATTTGAGGAAGAAGTCTTTTTATCATGGGCCTCTTGTCTCTATTTATGTACCTGAAGTTGAGCTGGGGTGTTTGTCAGGCCACAACATTCATACTATTCCAACAAAACAGCTATCTGTAAGATACTGTGCATGTAACCCCAAATTTAACACTCACATTGTTGCTATTGTTGTTGCTGTTGTTGTTGTTGTTGTTGTTATCTACTCAAACTCAAAGGTACACAGAAAAGGCAAGAGATGTATAGTATACCTCGAGTCTGCTCACAAATGGTACTGACTGTTTAAAATACTATGCACACATAGTAAACCAAAGGGGTAAGAGATAATAATTGAACAGAAAGAAATGTTCCGGAATCATTTCATGTTTCATAATAAATATTTACATTCTTTTTTGTGGAGCTTTCGGGCTATGTGGCCATGTTCTAGAAGAGTTCCTTTCTTGGCCACATAAGCCCAAAAGCTCCACAAAAAAGTATGGATGCTGGCCATGAAAGCCTTCGACTCCAAATATTTACATTATTTGCAAAAGTCAAGACACATTTACTTATCTGTTCTCTCCTAAATTTCAGGTTGTTTTTACTGCTTTAGTCTTTTCTTTAAATGAAAAGAAAAGGGATGGATATGTGGCAAACACTATTATATGCTGAACCCATGTAAGCTTAAAAATCTTTCATGTCGAATTTAGGACAAGTTTTATTAAAATGACATTAATATGAGAAGGCCAAGTAAATGATAGAACAATGTGATATGGCACAGTCAAGGCACACAGTGTGCAGTCAAGTTCTATTTTTATCATCATACTGTTGGGGAGAAGAGATCTTTCTCCTTTCCATTCACACAATGCATATTTTATTAACTCTGGAAGAATATTTGCTTTCCTGAAAAACAAGCAATGTAATTGCATCAGAAGGGACTTGCATCTGTCAAATGCTGTCACGATTCAAACTAATAGTCTTTGCATATGCGTGCAGCTGAAATGTGTAATGAACCATCTACCTAACTAGTGAGGAACAATGAAGCTCTGAATTTACTTTGTATCCCAGGTTTACTGTCAGATTCTCTTGGACAGACAGAGTATAGGAGGGTTTCCTCTTTTAGTAAATCTTACCAAAACAAAACAGTCTTCCTTAACATTAGTATATTCCTGTACTCTTTGGGCAGGGATTGGTCCTGACAATTGCTCTTCAGTCCTGCACCTTTATATCCTTTTTTTTTTCCTTGTTCTGCCCCCTGCTCTGATTCCCATTGGCTCCTCGCAGTTACAACTGTGATCTCCAGTATCAAACTTTGAACAAAATTTCAGATTTTGTGCCCAGTATCTTGTGAGGCAGTTGAAATGTCATAAGCTAGACTTACAATAGTGTAAGTACTTCATGTTCACATTTACATTTGTGCCACCACACCTCTAAAATCAGGCAGCCGTACTGAGTAAAGGAGTTCTGTGGCAATTGAAGGAGAGGTGTCCAGTGATGTTGTATCCAGTCTACTCCATCCAGCAAGCTGCAGCGTGATGAGGAGTTATGACAGGAGGCCACAGAAGTCCATGCTTCTGCTGATCAGTCATAGCTCACTGGTGGGAGGGAGCTGGACAAGTCATTTTTCAGCACTCCGATCACCATTGCCACACAATTCCTTTGTCTGCTTTTTAAGATGGGCTTTAAGGAGTCACATCAGGAAGCAGCATGTAGCTGTGACACTGTGACCTGTATACTGAATATGATTTTTTAAAACCTAAACTGTAACATTTGAATGTTTTATTATCTGCTATCTCTCTCTGTGTGTTTTAAATTCTGAAATGGTTATTCATTTAAACCCTTCACAATTATCTTACTCAGCTACCTCACCATGGTGGGGAGGCAACCCTGGCCTGTGGAAGATTACAGCTGCAGAGCAGAGCATAAGCTCTGGCAGATTCTACCAATCTATTAAGGCTTTGAGCACAGTCCCAGTAGCAGTCTGCATCTCTAAGCTAGGTAGACTTGTTTAGAATATTGGCAATATGATGAAAAATTTGAGACATCAATTATGAACATAATAATGATATGAAATAGTTGTGATCTGCATTTGTGGAGAGATGTCCACATCAACTGGTGGAAGATCTAACTACACTAATGAAATTATAGATTTTCTAGGTTTCTAATTATATTTGTATATTACGGCACTGAAATAAAAGTTGGCTTGCATAAAGGTAAAACATACAGTAAAATAAAACCATAAACCACTGTCATGGTTGAGGTCCATACACAGAAGAATAGGGAGTGAATTCTTAGATCTGGGTCACACTGCTGAAACAATTCTGACTTCACTGCAAAAATATATCTCATCATGTTCCAACTGCCAAATTCTAATGTCCAGTGTATTTCAAATAGTACTTAACACAGTACAACAAAATTGCTGTTTCTCAAATACAAATATAGAAAATGGCTTAATGTGGTCTTTTTTCACTGCATGTTTTCCATACAGAATGTGGCTTTTGTCCACAAAACACTGCCAATAGTTTTTTGGAAACTGCACAGTTTTCATGGAACTTCTTGCACTGGGAAGAAATTGCTGAAATTATTCATTGCTTTATTTGGTCACAAAATTTGAGATGTACATCACTAGTTTCAAATGAGTTTGGTCTCTCTGAAAGAGAAGTGCACAGTTTGAGTGACATCTTGAACTCTGTAGTAAGGGGAAAGCCATGTGCATGCAGGGATCAGAGGTACTTAGCCTGGTGTATGAATTGCACTAGATGGCCCTAAATACCCTAAAGGCATCAGATCCTTAGAAGAGTCAGCCCTAGTTAGTACTTGGATAGAAGATCATCAACATATATCAGGTACACTGGCTATATTTGAGAGGAATGGACTGACAAAACCCACCTCTGACTATTCCTTGCCTAAGGAAACCCATGGAATTCATGGGGTCCCCATAAGTCAACAGGCAACATGAAGGTACATACACACATAGCCTGCCCGAACTATTCTACTGTGCTCTAAGTGCAGTCTGCCTTTAGAGGTGGTTTGGAACTTCAGCTGAAGCAGAATGAGGCTACTCCAATGACACCTATACGGCATCAGTTGTGCTTGCTGCTGGTATATTTCTGAGACCAAATGAAAGTGCTGGGTTTAATGATTAAAGCCGTAAATGGCTTTAGATCAAGTTACCTGAAGGGCTACCTTCCTGCATATCAATGGCTGCCCTTATGTTGAAATCAACAACTAAAGCAGTAATTTGCATGTTTGCTGGTGAGAACAAGTAGACTGAGGAGCACAAAGTAAGGAGATTTTGTAAGCATGGATCCATTCTGGCCAAAGCATAACAGATGATTGAGATCTTCTAGTGGCCCAAAGGTAGAATATATAGCAAATAAAACACATAAAATAAAAATAAGCATGTAGAAGTTCCATAAAATGCATATGATTTCTCTGACGTTTTCTTAGGATAGGTGTTGTGGGCTGTCAAATTTCTATTGTAATCATTTCAACATCTTTTAGATTTTTATATTACTTTCTTTGGTTTCTGTTATTTTTCATTGTTTATTTGCTCTTTTGATTTCTGGTTCTTATTAACAATTAATTTTATTTGGAAGTTTACTGTTGCTCCAATTATTGTCATTTTTATTTCTATGAAATACAGAAGCTGCCTTGAGAGAATAAAAGCAGCCTATAAATATTTTACATTTAAGAAACAAGCATTTATACATAAAAGGGAGCAAAGAAGCCATAACTGCTCACCACAGTAATATCTACACTCTTTTGTATGGAATTTGAATAGCATTCTGACTTGCTAATAGATTTCGGTGCCACCAGGGAACACTGGTGCATTTTTCTAGGTATTTGTTTCCAGGGACCACTTAGGATAATATCTCTAAAAATCATAGCCATGCTTTTCAAATGCAGCCTCCAGAAAAGTCTTCATAACAATGTGTGATAACTTGTCTAATTAGTTTCTCAAATGCTTGGACATCATAGAAGGTGTGAATTATGTCTCTTTAGAATGAGTCTGACCTTCCTTAATCTCTTCATCTTCATTAAAATATTGCAGCAACATAGCACCATTCAAAGCACTCAGTTTACTTTGAAGTAAACTCATTTTCGCTCGGCACACTTAAAAAGAACCATCAGCCATCCAATATTTTTAAACAGCAATAGGTGCGGATTGTTATTTCCCAAGTGGGAACTCTATTTGCACAATTGCTAATCAGATTGTTAAGAGAAGTAATGGATGTCTTGTTTTCACATGAGTTATGAGTTACCAAGCTAAAAAGAACTTAACTGAAATAAAGAGCCAGATGCACTTTACTTTTAAAGAACTGCACCTTTACCCTTACCAGATACTTGAAGGGCTGGATATGACTTTAAAGGCCTGATGTGGTTCAGATCCAGGTTATCTAAAGTAATGTTTCTTATGTTAGAGAAAGGTTGTTTGTGCACACTGACTACAACTACTGCTTTCTCTTTCTCTCCTTGAAATACACCATGGACCCCGCAGACCAATGGCTCACAGATGAGAGCTTCTCCACAGACCACTGCCTTGCTTTGCACTGGCCCAAAGGAGTGTATTCTCCCATAAAAGCCTGTCCAGGAGTTTAAGACTTTCAGGAGTGGCCCATCTCTCAGTCCTACCACTCTCACCCATTCTCACCAAGAGAGGCCTTGGGGTAGCTGCTCCCACATTTCGCAAATCCATTTCTAGAGAGTACAGTGTGACCTCCTCCATGGTGTCCTGGTGAAGACTTTTTGTTTGTTTGTTTTAACAGGTTTTGGAGACCTCACTATATATCTGTGCTCTTTAACATATATCTTTTTAGATGAATTTAACCATTCTATTGATAATTGCATTTTAACTATTTATGTTTTAACAAACTTTTATCTGCATCTGTTTTAACTTTTGTGAGCCACCTTGAGTGCCAGGACTTCCTCATGAATTAGACACCAGGATCAAATTTTTCACAACCATTCAGTGATCACATAATTTCTTTAATCTGACACAACAACCTCTTATATTTGTCCTATCGAAACTGATATTCTTAATTGTTTGTTCAACTTGAGTCTCAGATTTTCTGTGAGCTCTATTCTTTTTATATATCAATATATTTTGCAAATAAAGCCAGAAATGTTCCAAGAACAAATGGAACAATACTAACATTCTGCAATGGAACATTCATTCAGTATTCTCTTAATTTCCATTAAGGTGCATGAAGGAGGAAAGCTATTTTCAAAGTGTTCTTACAGACAGCAAGACTTACAATTGATGAACGATTAGAAAACCCTGTACAAATGGTAAGTGTGTTCCAGTACGACATCAAGTGTATCTGTTGCTGTGATTTAGGGATACTCATGCAGCAAAATTTCTATTGTCACAACTAATTTCATTTCTTTATTCCTTATGTGAAATTAGCTGGAAGGCGGCTGTCTTCTTCCATAACTAGGTATAATTAACATTTTCATTCCAGGTGCGTATGTCATCTAAAGTATTTTTTTTTAAGCTTATAAGAAGTCTGCCAACCAAATATTTTATTATGTTATGTACCTCTGCCATTCACAATGTCAGAATTCAGTAGCCTTTATGATTTGAGGCTAATTCCAAAATCCATGTGTAATTCTCTATGCCCCAAGAGTTGACGGCATTCATGGAATTTGGAACTCTTACCTTAAGTACAGATTATTTTTGAACTACTTTGTATAACAGACTATATGGAACTGTTAAGCGGGATTATATTTCTTCATCATTCCCTCTTTCGTAAATAATGCAATACAGAATTCTTCTCAGGCTGTACTATGGCTGTGCTCTCAGCTGCTATAATATTATGTAACTGAGAATTTGAATTATAGAACACACTTATCCCAGGAGTTTCAGTTTACCTCAGAAGATATTGTTATGGCTGGATATTATCGTAGAGCATATAACAATTCTCCCAACGCACACAAAATGTGCATGCTGAATATTTTTCATGACACAATACCTAATCTCTTACTTCTACAATGTAAAACTATACACTACTTCTCCCCCCTCCCCCCTTTTCAAGATCTGTACCAGAGGCGGAAAATGTGTCATCTTCCCCATGTTTGACTGCAACTCCTATCATCCCTTATCATTGGTCACTTACTGGTTTAATTTGATGGTCAGTGGAATCCAACAATAGCTAGTGAGCCACATGTGCTTTTCTTCCAATCTATATTGTTACTTGTTATGAAGTTGCCAAAGACCTATATAGGGACTTCCAATTTAGAAAGTTTGCATTTATTGCTCTTACAGGTCAACAGCAAAATGGCAGCAAGGTAATTCATATCAAAGAAACCATAACTGCCTTTAATATTTCTCTAAATACAGAAATACATCACATAAGAGTAAATTTCAGTTTACAGAGCTCGATCCAGATTGGACATTCTACAAGTGGCCAAGATCCAGTTAAGGTTCCTAGCTGGAGAAAAGGGGCAGACACACAACATTTTCCACTTTCTCCTTCTCAAATGTGTCAAATGCATGATCTCTCTCATGTGGTAGAGTTTTAGGTGACCAAAAAGGCTGCTTGAAGACAGAGGATCACCAAAAATTACTTCCCTGCCTTCTCCCCTGTGATGCTAAATTCAATCCAAATTATTTTAGTTATACAAGCAGAGCTTTTTCTTAAATAAGACCTCATACTTTATTATTTCACACTATCATACAGGCCTGATTTTCACTTCAGAAAGAAGTACATGGTACTTCATAACTCCACACCACTCCAAAAAATACTTCTGGAGTTTCACAGTCTAGTTCACAAAGCAAAGCAATATGCATTATGGCCTATTTTTCTGGGACTGCTTTTGTACTACAATTTTATATACACTTATATGGCAGAAATTTCATCCAAAACTGGAGTGTGAATTACTATCCCTAACTCTTGCCATGCATGATAACTGATAATTTCCACCAACGATACCCTGAAGTCACCAGATCCCATCTGATCTTTGAAGCTAAGCAGGGTCAGACCTGGTTATTTCTTGGATGAGAAAGTGCCAATGAAAACCAGGTGTTACAGGCTATATTTCAAATGATGGAACTGGCAGAACAACCTTTGAGTATTCCTTGCCAATGAAAACTGTGAAATTCATGGGGTTTCCCTAAATTGACAGGGGACTTGAAGGCACATACACACACACACACACACACACACACACACACCAGCACAAAATGCAAACTATGCAAGGACACCATGGAGGGATTATTCTAGCTTTTTAATGTCACTGTCCAACTCATTCATCAAATGTCATATGCCAGATGACCATTTGGCCCTCAAAAATCAAGCATTACTACAATAGCCACATCCAACCCCTAACTGACAAACTGGAAATCCAATAGCATTTTATTTTTAAAATATACTAGCAAAGCGACCTTTTTCTAAGTCAGGGGATGCAAATCTTCATCTTCTACTTTCCTAATTTGTCAGTCAAGCTGTCTATTAAAACATTTCAAACACACCTATAGAATGGTTTTCCATATTGAAAAATCAAAATGACAGAATTCACATGAAAATGTCTACCTCTAAAATAAACGTTATATTGTTCATAATTCATTGTAAGCCTGAGGGCAGGGAAATGTCTAATCAACAAATTGTAAGCCGCTCTGATAGCCATGGCTGAAGAGCGGGGTATAAATAAATCATCATCATCATCATTTAAGTGGGACACAACAGATAAAGTGTTCAGAAAGTGTTTGGGAGAAAAAGTTGCTATGTGATTATCCATGACACTATGACACAGACTACAGTGCTGTATTTCAAATAATCAAAGCAGATTCAGCTATGTAGACAGATGGGATGTACATAAAAGTAAAGTAATATTGTTAGACAACAATAAGCATAATATCAAAAGTCCATGTTTGAATAACTTCAGTAATATTTTAAGTACAGGCTGAGTCTCCCTCATCTGAAATACTTGGCACCAGAAGTGTTTCAGATTTTGAAGTTTTTCAGGTTTTGAAATATTTGCATAGACCTAATTAGAGACTCAAAGCTAAACATGAAAATCATTTATATTTCATATATGCCTTATACAGATATCCTAAAGGTAATTGTATACACAATATTTTTAATAATGATGTACATGAAACAAAGTTTGTCTACATTCAACCATCAGAAAGCAAAGGTGTCACTCTCTCAGCCACCCATGTGAACAGTTTTGGATTTTGGAATATTTCAGATTTTGGAATTCTGGATAAAGGAGACTCAACCTGTATAGTCCAGAACACAATTAAACCAAAATCTCTTCAATAATTACTCCCATGCATTCCTTTGCAAATGTATCTGATTCAAAAGCAAATTAACTTATTCGATTACACTTTAAAAGCAGCAAGTTTTGTTATACTTTCACTCTACACAAGCTTTAATCATTGACTATATCTGTATGTTTCCAATGAAGTCTCCCTGGGTTTTTTTCCTTCTGCAATATTCCTCATTCTATTGGGAATACCACCATCAACACCAAAAGCCCAGTATATGCCAAGAGGAAAGTGAAGCACACTTATTCCTTACCTTCTGTTGGCGATGTCTTCAAGTGTCTGCATAGACCCTCAGTGTCCCCATATGTCTCTTTAATTTTTGTTACTGCTTCCATTCCTCGAAGTTCCATGAGTGAGCGCAGCTCCTCAAGCGTGCACCCAAATTCTCCTGCATGGTTGGCCTCATTTCTTTGGTTCTTTGAATAAAAATCGCTATTTGTCATATCACCCATTGTTGCTGATAGTATTGCTCCGTGCTGTGTGCTATATACAACTGGAAAATTTGCAGGGGTGGCAGTTCAAGTCCTGGACAATATAACAGAAAGAATCCACTTTATGCTTCCAATAATAAAACACGAGAAAGCAATAACTGATGGATGTCTCTCTCTGGTAATAGTCCACACGATGGCTGTTTTCAAGGTTGCAGGCCTGTTCCACCCCATTCAGTGTTTCCCATTATGCTGCACCCCGTCCGCTGTCATCTACATGGTCATCTCTTCCTTCAGACCTTAGGAAACAAATGCAAAGCATTATTAGAAGATTAAGTGAGATATGCTGAAACCGATTCCATCACACCACTCTTAAAGGGGGCTTGAATGCATGAGCCTTAATACAGAAGGGTTGCCAATATATGCTGGTGAAGCCGTAAGAGAATTATTGTCCTAGCCGGCTCCACCGATTGCCCATGGACTAGCTGTGTCACCCACAAGGCTCTTTCCAGCTTCAGTAGCAATTGCAGCAGTCCTTACTTTAATCAAGTCCCTAGAGCACCAGCTAAATGAGATGGCTCATGAATATTAATAAGTAAGCCATTAGCCCAACAACCTAGATGTGCCTCTAGTAGGGGCTCTTGTTCGGACCATTCTATTAATCTTTCATCTCCTAAGAAAACACACACATGTGCGCATGCACACACACACACCGATGAATCCTATATGAAGTAATAAAAATTAATTGGCTACTATTACTTATACTTTTATCCATTAGAAAAACCATTCTTCAGTGTGTGTGTGGGGGGGGGGTCAAATTGAAAACAAGACAGTTTTCCTTTACAGTCAGGAATGCATTTAAATAAATGAAACTTGGCTGCTTTCACAGCTTGTGAAAATAAACACATACACAAGGATGAAGATGAAAACATCTGAGTGCTTTAGGCTAAACAGCAAGTCCTCTGTGTCATACGTAAAGGGAACGTTGCTCTCCTTCAGCACCACCTGTTATCTGACTCACCAGCACACTTGATACCCTTAGCAGGAGAGCTGAATATTTCTTTACAAATGCCAAGCAGGCAAACCTAACTACCTTTACGGGACTTTAATGTGAGATATTCAGACATGAACACAGATGATCAGTGGGAAGAAGCAATTACTTAACATCTTGTAAAATGTTCTTTCCCAGGAAGGTGCTAATGAACTATGCACAACTATGCTGAAGGAAGCTATTATATTTTGCCATTCAAGAATTTAACAGAGATTAAAGGGTTTTGCATCGCATAGAGAGGGTTTCTGCCAGTATATAGCTTGAACAACTCATAACCCTTTGAAAAGGGTTTTGTTATTTTGCACAGTAAAAACAGACCTTTTCAAATGTTAATACAATTTCTAGATAATAGATTATAAGCCATGTTCAGTTAAATATTACTGGAGTTTAATATAATGCATCCAAGGATGCTAGAAACACACAAGAGAATTTATATAACTGATGTTGAATTCCCAGACCCCAACAGTTATTTTTCTAGGGAAAAGTCACTAGTTGAGAAGCAAATTTGATGGACTGCATGTGTAAACAGATTGTTCATTGTTTCCATTATTTTATTTAGTCCAGGAGCCCCCTGCTATTGTGTATGTATTTTCCTTTGCTGGTTGCAGAACCTCAAAGGTTTCATAGTGAGTTAGATTTCACTTTCACACTTGTTGTTAAATGTCTGCTTGTGATGGCCGAAGTAAAACTAGGTGAGGATGCAGGATTCAAGTAGTTATGATGTGGCACAACCACTTTGCTGACTTTGCTGACTTGACTGGAGACCTATGAGGATGAATTGTTATCCCTTCTTCTTGCCATTGCTCCACTGAATCAAATGGCTGCAAGTTCTAAGGAGAAAAGCGATCAGATTCTCATGAGACTCCTGATTAAGGGTGTGTGTGTGTGAATGTGTGTGTATATATATATATATATATATATATGAACAAGAATACTTTTTGTGCATTCATGAGCTCTAATGTGTTTCTCTTTTTCACAAGGCTGCCTCCTGTTTCAGGAAAATATTTGACCCCACCCAGGTACGTGTTTCATATTACTACAGAATGGATCTGCAACCTTAGAGCCTTCATTAGCACTTTAATTCAGCTACGGCAGGAAGCATCCTCTTATAGGGTAGAATTCAAGCAACCTTAGTAGCTACTTTACTTCAGATCGGTTTATGTTGGGGGTTTTTAAAGTCTGTTTTTGTCACCATCAGAGACTGTGCAAAGTGGAGTAGTGGTACATCAGGGAACCTTGGAGCAATCTTCAGTTGACATGAAAGGAGCATCACTGTTTTAAAATTAAATTGTATGCTCTGTAAATAAATGTATTTAACATGCTACAATAATAAAATTAATATCATGACAACTTTTATCTTGGGTCAGTGCCTTCATTATCACAAGAGTTAATTATCATGCCTGACCAGACTCTTTGATGGGACTGAGGTGGTCTAATGGTTTGCAATGTTGTATCTACAGATTCAATCAATGGAAGCCATTTTTCAATAAAAGTATCATGACTTATTTGTCCCCTTTTTATTGTCATTCTATCAGACAATTTCTCTAAAAGCCATGTTTTAAAACAAATTTCAATAATTAAAATCAGGATAGTAAATATTGCCGTAGACCTTTATTGTTATCCATTTATTCTAAGGAAAACAGACATTTAAAACAGAAAAGATTAATTGCTTTCCTTATTACTGCTGCATGAATGGAAATCACTAGTTGTTGGAAAACTGGAAATGTTGCTAGATGCCTGGTAGAAAAGCATATGGGATCTACAGCTTTTAGGGGGCATTATTTTTGATTTGTCATATTAAAGAATGGAAGTTACATCCATGGTTTCTCACAGTATCTTTTCCTACAAGTGACATAAATTCACACGGTTCACACGTCCATCACTCTGTATAATATTTGTTCCAGCTCTTGTAAATACTACGATGTCATTTTGTCAGCCAACATTAGGCAATGTTGCTGTTTTCGCACATACAATTAAATAATTTGCCTGTTTAATATTTCATTTGACCTTCAATTAAATATTAACCAACAAAAAGACCGATCCTCTACTTGCAGAATGACATATCTCTTATTATGTTTATGCCATGGTCAGGATTCACTTAATAACATATCCCCCAGGGAAATAACATCTCTTATGTTTTGGGAAGGCAGACTGTAAAATGCAGAGAGCACTGAGCATGACTACCATTATCCACTGATAAAGCCACCTTATAAATCCATGGAACAAGATATGCAACTTTCATTTGATCCTGAAATCTCGTTTATGAAAAGTCCAGGAAGACTGCCAAGATGCCTAGCAGTTTGCTATGATTGAAATGAACACTACTCTCGGGTTTTTGCTCAGCAATTTGGGCAACTGTTTCATAAAGAGACGGGAAACTAAAACAAGCAACCATAAGATGGCAAGGCTCCATATTGGGAACAGAGAAGTTTTGGAATAGAGATTTTAAAAAATAATAATGTAACTGTGCACATTCCTAAAGTGTTTGGGGCTTTTTGCTATCGCACTCCCCTAAGTTACCATGGTAAGCCAATGAGTGAGTTATTTGGCTAATTACCATATATACTTGACTATAAGTCGACCTCATGTATAAGTCGAGGGCAAGTTTTGGGGCCAAAATTAGGGATTTTGCTATGACCTGTGGATAAGTCGAGGGTAAAATTTAGGGGCATATAGGAAAGGATCTAAAGGATGAAGCAAACAAAAACAATGTCAAATAAGTTCCAAAAGTCCATCAGACATAACTCTTTGTGCTTATTCTTAAGACTGGATGGATGAGAGAGTAAAGGGGGTCAGCGCTTTCAGGACAGATTATACTCTTGCTTTTCACCAGGGGATGGTTCCTTCTTTTAAATATGAGTTAAGATGCAGTACTTACATTGACCCGTGGATTAGTCGACTAAGGTTTTTTGGGTCAATTTTTTTATCTAAATTTCTAGACTTACACATGAGTATATATAGTATATCTTTCTTTACATTTCTATGGTAGCAGTTGAATATATGTGTAGGCCAGAAATGAAAGAGCTACTGCTGTGATGTGCTTTGCTTCAGATTTACCTTTTGTTTGTTCATTTTTAAAAAGAATTCCCCATTTTGCATGATGAAATGTTTTGAGCCCAATTGCTCCAAAAGCCTTTCTCTGAGGAAGAAGGAGGCACTCAGAGCAACATGTTTGGGGCCTGTGGGATCTCTGGAGAGCCTGCTACCTGCTTCTCTACCTTCCTAATAACTTGCTCTGAGAAATAAAAGATCCTCAGATGGAAACACTGGACAGTAAGCCTCTTCAGAGAGCCACACTGGCAGCTCTTCTGCTGCAGCAGAAAGGTGGGCAGCGTGGCTCTCTAGAGGACCATTCCACTCAGGATCTTACATTGAGGGCCCCACAAAGCAAGGCACATCAACCCCCTTCCACCTGCAGAATATGCCATTCCAGATGAGCAGAGAGCTGTGACTACCCAGCCAGTGCCACACTCTGAGTATTGCTCAGAGAAAGGTATTGGATAGGCAGATCTCCCTTTCAGAGGAGATATGCCATAATTCATCCACTGTCCAAAGTACAAGGTCCACTTCATTTCATGGGAAATGGGCCTGGTCCTCCTGCCTGTAAGACCAGCTATTTGATGAAAGAAAGTGTTAACATACCTATAGACCAGGGATCTCAACCATTAGATTTCCAGATGTTTTTGACTTCAACTCCCAGAATACCTCACCATGGGTTATGCTGGCTAGTGTTTCTGGGAAACGAAATTCAAAGCTGCTGGAGGAGTAAAGGATGAGAACCACTGCTCTACACCAATGAGAGCTTTATATGAGTCCAAATAGCTTCTAGGATATTGCTCATTATAATTTTCCTCTTTCCATTACAAAATTGTTATAAAAGGCCTTCACAGCCTCTGGCACAAGGGTAAACTAAAAGAAAGAACGAAGAAATATTCAGAGCACTTACGTAATTCCTAGCTCTGCCTTCCATTTCATTGTGCTATACAGTATGCAAACACCTACAGCACTGAGGAATTGCTAGAAAAATTTCCTTCATTCACATTTAAAAACACCAACAACCAAGGATTCTTGCTTCTCACATTATTTCTGAACCCAATTTAGAGGCAAGCTATTTGGAAAAAGGAATCTGTCATTATTTATTTTTGCAGTGTCAAGCAAATGACCTCTGATCTCAACAGAGGTCTAGTATAGCAAATAATGATTTCTTCTCTGTCTATCTTTTTTGCTTTAAATTGCTCTGTTGCAGTTATCAGCAGGCTGCACTTATGTAGAAGGAAGATGATGTACTTTATAATACAAATAAATCCCAGTATTTAGATACTTTGAGGTAAGTAAGAGGGATCAGAGCATAAATCTATTTGTTATGTGATTCAAATAGCAATATTGTTATTTTTATTTTACACTCAAATATCAATATCATAAAGAACAATAAAATTAGAAAATTATTTAGGCTTTCAAAATATGTAATTGCAGACTAGAATGTTTGTAATCTTAGGTATCAAATGGGCTACATTCTGAAATGAACACAAGTGGTGAACAGTGCATTAATTCACCAACACAGTGAGTCCTTTTAGCAAAGGACTAAACCCAACATTAGTCCTATCTAAAGTAGATCCACTGAAATGAATTGGACATGTCATCCACAATAAACACATTGTGGTATAGGTACCCTCCTCTAAATTTCCATGGAGGTTCTTTTCTGTGAAATTGCCCAACATTTCATATTGTGGATGACATGTCCCGCTCCGATTGTCTTTACAGAGGAGCAGGTTATAAATAAACTATTATTATTATTATTATTATTATTTCTCACATTGCTATCTTCACAGCCAGTTTGTTGTTTCTAACATATAATCACAAATAGTTATTATTGGTTGGGTTAAAATATGTAATAGGCCTTTCTAGTCTTGTCCAGTGTATTTAACTGTGTACCAACTGAGCCTAAATCTGCCTTCTTTGAAATAAAGAAACCTTCCTTCCTTCTTCCCTTCCTTCCTTCCTTCTTTCTTTCTTTCTTTCTTTATTTATTTCTATGTCCCACCTTTATTTCAATAAGGAGAATCAAGGTGGGTAATGACATATTTAAAAACAATACAGATTAAAACTATACAAAACTTTAAATGAAAGAACAAATATGAAAGTAATTTTAAAAAACTGAACAATTTAGAAAGTTAAAAACATGAAATGTTTAAAAATAACAGTAATTTTTAAATTTCCAATTTGTGGAAACCTTAAGGTGAATCCATCACTGGGTTTTCTTTGTTCAGAGAAGGTTAGGCATTGCTTTCTTCTGAGCCTGAGAGAGTGTGACCTACCCTAGGTCAGTAGGTTTCCATGATCAAGCAGGAAGTTGACCCCTGGTCTCTCAGAGTCCTAGTACAACACTCAAACCACTGTACCACATTGGCAAACTATAACAAGCACTGCACAGCATTAAAATCCCACTTCAGTCTTTCTAGAAAAACATGCCTAATTCCATAAAAATATTTTGACTTGCTGACAGAATAAGAGCAAGGAGGGGACCAGTCTGGTCCCCTTAGAAAAGGAGTTCCAAAATCTGGGACCAGCCACCAGGCAACTTGAGTTCAAAAAGAGTGAGCTTGTGTTTTGGAGCTCAAATTCCAACTCTGCATTAATATATTAGATTCTTGTGCAAACGGTTTTTCTTTTAGCCTCAGTCGTCTGCCTTCTGAGAAAGTGATGTTTTGCTTGCCATGACAGCCATGTTGTGAATGAACAGGCCATTTCCCGGGGCAACCCTAACGACAGCATCCATTTTGTGAAAGAATTCACACACTGAAAACATGTCTAATGGGCCAAAAGAGTTAGTGGCCCCTGTTCTAGGAAGTAAAGGCCTTGCTCTTTTTTTGAAGATTTATTTTTCTAAGAAAAAAGAAAAACGGAGGCGGGGAGTGGATTATGCCAATCTAGTACATATTTGTTTTGAGTGAGACTGAGATAAATAGTTTTGTAATTTGAGCCCCCCCCCCCCAAAAAAATGAAGAGCCTGGTTTTGGAGTGTAGATTTCAAAAATGCCTTCTGTTCAGTCATTTTTGGAGGGATTATGTTCTGTGATGCTTAACATTTCTGCTTATAGGCAAAGTAGGATATGCAGTAGTACAAAAGCACAGTATTTTCAGTTTCTGGAATTCTAGTACAATGTCTACAGTTAAACTGAATTTTAGATATAAAAAAATATTATATATGTACATCGTTTCTATTTGTATAACATCCAAAGCCATTCTAAGATATAATTCCCAATTTTAGCTATTCTGTTACAAATAAATAACAAAGAATCCTATAGCACCTTAAAGTCCAGCACAGCATATCATGGCTTATGCTTTCATAGATTATGCATGCTTCATCAGATGTACCAAAGTGTCACAGCTTCAGTGTGCCTTTGGTGTTCCTCAACTGGTGCATAATCATACTATTGTTCCACAAAGAAAACCTTCAAATATAGTGCACTAAGCTACATCTCAGCAGAAGAGAAAGTGCACTGGTGCAGCAAGGTTAGATATTTATTGTAATATTTACAGGTTTAATGCATCCTTGCTGGAAAGACAAATAATCCTCCTTTGTTTGGATTTATCATAAATCATGATTGAATGACACCTTCACTGAATTACCTTCACTGAATTACAAAAAGTCGTGCATAGTTATCATCACCTGTTCACTTTATTTCCATCGAAACAGTTACTGAACTAAAGCTGATTTATAAAAAGTTTACTCTGTGCTTCCACAGCATTAATTGACAAGTGGGTGGAATATCAGGATAATAACAAGAGGAACAGATTTTACTTGTTTTTTTCATTTGCCCCCATTAAAATTTTTCAAGTAAGTTGTGAATTTTGTTTTTAAAAGTCTACAGGAAAATTCATATTAATTTCACATGAATTTCTCATAACATGAAATGCATATTAATTTCACATGAATTTATTGCATTAAATTCGTATTAATTTCGCATAAATTTCTCATAACATGAAATTCATAATAATAATAATAATAATAATAATAATAGATTTATTTCTAGCCCGCCCAATCAAGAAAAATCCAGGAGGGTTACAACAATAAAATACACTGAAGTTACAGTAAAATCAAACCCTAAACCTCCCCTGCCCCCCATTCCCAATACTAAAATAGAATTAAACTGTAATAGTATAAAAACATTAAAAACATTAAAAATATTACACAGAGACAGAGAAGCAAGCGGGGAAGGATAGGCGGATACGGGGGCAGACATCTCAATATCTGGGGAGGGAAGCTAAGTTGGAAAGGCCTGCTGTCAGAGTGGAAATGTGACGGATCTCCTCTGGCAGGTCGTTCCATAATTTTGGAGCAGTAGTAGAAAAGGCCCTCTGAGAAACTGATGTTAGCCTAGATTTTTTTGTCTGTAATAAATTTCTTCCAGAGGACCTTAGAGTGTGGGGTGGACAATAGGGAGCAATAGGACAATACAGTCAGCCCTCCATATCCACAGATTTTTAATTCACAGATTCAAGCATCCAAGGCTTGAAAACATTTTTTAAAGTCTAAATTCCAAATAGCACACTTTGGTTTTCCATTTTATATAAGGGACATCATTTTGCTATGCCATTATATTTAACAGGGCTTGAGCATCCACGGATTTTGTTATCCTGAATACTTAATTTCAAAATGAGCACACACACACACACACCATACTATACAGTGATGTGACAGGCAAACCTCAGTGTAGAGTTGTGAAAAGTGCAGATTTGGGATGCAATTGCTTTCTAGTTCATTTATAAAGGCAACTAGTACAAATCAGATAAGTGTGCATGAAAATCCAAACTGAACAAAAATTTTCCCCATTCCTCTCATCCAGTGGAACATTCTGGTAACATATCTCTAAAATTATAATACTTCCAGTGAAAATGAAAGCATCAGTGACAAACTGGCAGGGGAATGGGTTTAGGATTAAAACTAATGATTTGTTTCACTCCTTGATTTCAGATCCAGTTTTGATGCACCTTTATCCTGGGGGAAATGAACTAGATGAACTAGAAAGCTAAATGCAGTAGAAAACTCTTGTATCCAAAATCTGCACTTTGGGCTCCGTCAGGCAGTCACAATGAACACAACTTGCAAGCCAAATACACTGTTGACACCTTCTCCCCATTCTAATTACCTCTTTGAATGAAAGCTATGCTTACTCAGTCACAGCACATACAGCTCAACACATAAAGTACAAACATGGAACCTAGAACTCAGGTGACAAGGTTCTTGGGACTACAGCACTCTGGTATCATGTTGTGCATCCTTCTATGGTGAAACATCAAGAAGGGAACACTGTGAATAAAAAAGACTGACTTCAAGAGAAATACCAAGAAAGTGAATTGCTCTAACTAATAACCAGCCATTCCTCTCACAGCAATTTGCATACAGGTATTCCAAAAAAGAAGACAGAGAAGAAGACTAGGACTCCGTTGAAGCACTATGAAAACAATAATTACATAAGCAGTTGCACTTTCTCTAAGAATGCTTAACTGCACTCCCTCAGGCAGCCAATGGTTTCTAGCACATACGCAGCTCTCTGTCATCTTAAAATGGAAAGAATATTTGGAAATATTTGCAAAATGGTTGGAAAACATGCTTTTCAAATGTTGTGAAGCCCTGATGAGAAGAAGCCTGGAAAGAAGATAACTGCAGTTTGGGATTTATTCTGTGCAAATGTCACACACGTTTTATGCAGACAACAAAAAATAAACATGAAATAAATACATGCATTGCAGTCCATTCATTATATCTTTAAAACATACATCCTTCACTAAGAGAAATAAGCAGCTATGAGAGCTTGCATGAAGGGTTGTAAATGTTGAAAGGCTGTAGTAGCAGTAACCTTTAACAAATCTTTAAAAACAGGTGTCCTTTAATATTTGGAAAATGAAGCTGTAAGAGCTTGCTGTCTGTGCATTAATCTATATATTACATTCAGATTAACCATATAATTGTCTGGTATATTCTATATGTGTTTCAGTTATATTGTTTATTGATTGACGTTGGTTGTTAAGAATTCACCCATTTGGTGTATTATATTTATATTTACTTCTTTATTGGGTAAGGCTAATACCCCTCCCCATAGTGTAGTAGACTATAATCATTGCTAATGTCAACTAAATTTCCATGGCCTCGCAGGCACACTCTCTGGTCACAAGAACAAAAAAGGAGGCATTGGAAACCATTGGGATCATATGGGAAACTACTATGTGATTCCCTGGGGGACAGTGGACTCATTTCATAAAATGCACTTTATTTTAAATGTACACAAGAATCTACATTTATTTTCTAAAAAGTTATTTTCCTATAAATATTTTCTCCACTGTGATTTCTCTGCTTTCCAAAGTGTAAATATTTTCACATTTAAAAAATATTCATGTTCTATTTTCTTTCATTTTTATCAAAGTTTAAAAAAACATGTTACAAAGATTACAGTGGCTGCTTCTTTTTATCTCTTTCTTTAGCCAGGTCTTTAAAGTAAACTAAGGGAAAATGATTTTCGCTTTCTGTTTACCATTATCATTATTCAGAATCCAGTATATTGTTTGAACAGACGCACTGAATTTAATATAATCAACTGCTCATTTCAAAAAGTAGAAAATGATATTAAAAAACTCACACATGGATTTAGAACAGCCAGAAACTAGAAAGTTCATCTAGAAAAGGAAGCAAACTGCAGATGATGCAAAGGCAACAGTAGTTGATGGCCAACAGCCTTTTGCTATTCCAAACACCACACCACTGAAATAAAGAGGCATACATCAAAGCCTGTACAAATTGCCTTTTAAATTCTATTAATCAAAAATTGAGAGCAATTTCCTTGTACTTCTTCCAGGTAATGGTTTTCCAAATACTGATTAGAAAAATAATACTCGATAAAAATTCCAAAGAGCTTGGAATGTATATAAATTACCAAATAATCATTAAAATACAGATCCATCCAGATGGCTGGCTGGGTAAAACCTAGGAGTGTCTTACTCTGCTTTGGCAATGGTTTGTAAGGCACTGAGCTGCCAAGCCTTGAAAGCTGCCAACAGGCTAATGTGCATTCTGTTGAAAGGGAGGAGGATGAGTTGGTAGAATTTTCAGATGGGGAGGAAATTTTTCCCCTCCAAATGGTTCAGAGTATGTGGGCAATATCATTGAATTAAGAGGGACCACTGTCAGCTTACCTTGGAAAAATAGAAATTTCATTCATGCAATCCATGAAGAGCTTGTCCTATTTTCAAAACACTGAGATGAACTCTCCACCATATATATATATATATATATATCAATCAAAGAAAGTTTTGGCCTGCTTGAGCATGACCAACTGTTGCATGAATTCCCATTTTTTAAAAAAAGCTATAAATATTACCAACAGGTTGTACAGATACTCATTTGATCCTCTGTCAAATATACCACCTATTGTTGATTGTCAGGTGAAGAAGACATTTGGCCAGGACTGCAACAGCCGCACAGACCACTTTGAAAGCAGGCCACTGGTAAGGAGAATTTTTTCCCCTTTTTCCAGCTGCTTCAAAATGCTTTAGGTGGACCCAGAGCAACTTCCGGACAATCCAGGGGCATGCATTGTCTGCAGGCTCTGCCTCCAAAGCACCCAGAAGCTGCTCTTTTTGGGCCATGTGGCAACTTTCTTTTACCTCATTTAATGAAGTAGAAGTGTTCCTGAACTTTACTTCTTTCACAGAATCTATGGTGCCAGAAGGAGAAATAACATGGAAAGAACAGCGTTAAGTTCTGACACCACTGAAACCCAGCATGGTATAGAAGTTTCAGCACTAGACTACAACTCTGGAGATCATGGTTCAAATTCCTGCCCAGCCATGAAACCTGCTGGGTGACCCTGGGCAAGTCACATTCTCTCAGCCTCAGAGGAACTCCCTGTCAACAAATTCTGCCATGAAAATCCCCATAATAAGTTCAATTTATGTTCACCATAGGTCAGGAATGACTTGATGATACTCCATTTTCCTCTTTGTTTTGAAGTTCACACAAGTTCACTAAGGGATTCCAAAGGCGGCTGAAATTTACCTTGCCTGCTGTAAGGAAGTATACATGACTACAGTTGGACTGGGGGTATGTGTGTGTATATATATATATATATATATATACATACATACATAGCAAAAGATTAATAATCTGAATCCTGAAAACTGAGCAACTCTGAATCCTCTGCAGATTTGGATGTCTGACATGTCTGATGTTCTTACCTATTTCATAGTAAAATGATGGCAGATAGAAAGTATTCCACAAAATTACTTCCAATTGTTCTCTCTTGTGATTTGGAGCCTGTTATTGTAGGGCAATGAAGTAAGGGAGATGGCAGCTAGCATGAACTGCATTAAAACTGTCATGAGTCAAAAAGCAAATGTGATTGAACATTGCTGAAAGCACATTGTTGTGTCAAACACAAGGCAGAGATGACAACAAAGAAGACCATAAATGCATCCTCAGGTAGGTAGGGCTAATTTGGTGTTGGAAGGACTACTGAAGTCAGACCTGGGGTGCATCTACACTGTAAATGTAGTTTAACATCATTTTAACTGACAAAGCTCCATCCTACAGAATCCTGAGATCTGTCCAGCACCAGCACTCTTTGGTAGAGAAGGCTAAAGACCTTGTAAAACTACAAATCCCAAGATTCCATTGGATGGAGCTACAGGATGTACTGTATTTTAATGTTGTTAGCTTGTTCTCAGAGGGGCGGGATACAAATAAAATTTTAGTAGTAGTAGTAGTAGTAGTATTACAGCACTTAAAGTGGTGACAAACTTCATTATTTCTACAGTGGAAGTCTGCTTTGGCAAAGTTAAAGGGCATGTTGAAGACAAAGTTGTACACATACATGCAAAACCTGACGCTGCTATTGTTACAGAGGTAACAGAGGTCTAGAAGTCTAGAGCAGTGTCAAGACAAGTTGGTTGGGATCCATGTCAACTTGGAAAAGTATAGGAGTGGTTGGTGCCTCTTTGAACTACAGATTTAAGTTGTTGAAACAGCTTCACTGACTGCTAGTTTGTTTCCAGGTGCAATTCAATTCAGTGCTGGTCATGACCTATAAAGCCCTATATGGCTCAGGTCTAGGCTATTTGGCAGAAGCATGATGGGGCTTTCTAGATTGGCAGGAAAGTGTGACATGAAGTTGCCTTTTCCTTAATGCTTAGCAGCTGCACCACAGCCTTTAGATGGAGCTGCGCTGTTCCGCAGTTTTTAAAAAAGAAGCTGGGAAAATCAGCACCTTTTTAAAGGTGCTTCTTCTCCCCTAAAACGCATGGCATCTAAAGGCTAGAGTTTCATGCAGCCATGAACACACTTCTTTTTGCCAATCTAGAAAGCAAATCTCCCTGTATGAGCCAGGCCAGGCTCTGAGATCCTCAGGAGAGGCCTTTCTCTCAGTCCCACGACCACCACAAGCATAGTTGGTGGAAATACAAGAGAGGACCTTCTCGGTGGCCACCCCAAGACTGTGACACTCCCTTCCCAAGGAGGCCTGAAGTCCACCCCCCATTGGTCTTCCATTGGAAGGCTATGGCTTTTTTATTCATAGGCTTTTAAAACAGAAAAATAAATTAAAGAATGGCCTGGGGTGTTGTACTGTATCATTTTAAAGTGCTGTTATCGTTTTAAATTATATCCTATTTTTTAAATAAGTGATCTGTTTTAATATTGTAATAGTTTAATTTTATTTTGTCACATTTGTATGTTTTTAATTATACTATGTGTTTAAATTATAAACTGCTTTAAATCCCAATCTTGGGGGAGGGGGGAGTGGGATATAAATAAACATCATCATCATCGGCTTAAGTAAAGTTTCTTCTTCACACATTTTCTTTTTCACATATTTGTTGAACAATTGTGCAAATCTGACACCATCATATAAAACGCTTTTTGTATGTTTTTAATTATACTGTGCTTTTACATTGTAAGCTGCTTTGAATCCCAATTTTGGCAGGAAAGTGGGATATAATAATAAGATTAATAATCATCATCATTGGCTTAAGTAAAAAAAAAATTCTTCACATACTTTCTTTTTCACATATTTGTTGAACAACGGTGCTAATCTGAATGAAATGTCCTGGTTCTAGGTTTGCCAAGTAAGAGATAGGAGAGTACATTCCTGTTAATAGTATTAAAAGTCATAGAAAGGACTAGGATAATCAGCCAAGACATCTTGTTGAACAAATACTGTGGAATGGGAACTGGGGCAAAAGTGAAATGTTTGTTACATTCTATAGTATTATTGTCTGAAAGAGATACTTTAAGATTGCCGTTCATCCCATGACAATTGTTCCCCATTCTGGGAACAGGGTAGAAAAGAGGCAGCCCTTACACTGAGGTTTAAAAGGCCAGTGAAGGCAGAGCAAGCCAGAGAGTAGCTGAAGTTGAATAGAAGGGGCAGGGAAGGTGTGGCAGCCCAGGCCAATCTACAGGATGGAGAAACACAAGGCATGGGAAGAAGCCTCAGCAGCTGATAAAATTCCTGCCTGCTGGCCAGAATGGAGCCAACACCCTTTCCTGGAATGGGGTGATCTCAAATCCGTAGTACATGCACTGGTAACCTCAAGACTTGATTTATGCAATGCGCTCTACATGGGGCTACCCTTGTGCCTAGTCTGGAACATTCAGTTGGTACAGAATATGGCAGCCAGGTTAATTACAGGTACAGCAAGAAGTGACCATATTACACCAATACTAAAGTCACTCCACTGGCTGCCTATTAGTTTCCAGGTGCAGTACAAGGTGTTGGTTATCACTTTTAAAGCCCTACATGGCCTGGGCCCAACTTATCTAAGGGATCGCCTGCTTCCATACAATCCTCCCCATACACTCTGGGAGGAATTTACTACAGCCCTTAAAGACCAAATTAACAGCAACCTCCCAGAGGACATTCTCTGCAGCTGCTCCCAGTTCATGAAATGGCCTGCCAGACAAGAGCTGTCAAATCACCAACTTAGAGCTTTAAAAAGCCATCAAGATAGATCTCTTCTGGCAGGCCTTCCTGGACTAATATACTCAGCCACAGTAAAGACTCCCCATTATATTACGACCCTGCCTATGGTTATTGTGTTGTATTGTGTTGATTTTAAAGTGTTAATTTTAACTTTACATTGTTTAATCTTCTTTTAAGGGGTATATATGGATGTGTTTTAGCTTTTTGTATTCCACTTTGATTGCCCGGCAAAAAGCAAGATATAAATAAAAAAATTATTATTTATTTTATTAACACCTTCCCACACATGAAAGTCATTTTGGTGTCTCCTCTTCTGATCATATAACCTGGTGTGGGCCACTCTCTGCACATTACCCTAGTGATGCCACTGCTCAGAGGAAAGCAATGGTAAACCTCTGAAGAAATCTTGTTGACAAAATCTTATAATAGGGATGGCATTAAGTTAGAGTTGATCTGAAAGCATATACCGGTAACAGAACAACAAATGTACTGTCATTGTTTAACAGAATAATTTTTAAATAAAGTAAGGACACCAAATAATAATGAATTTGTTCCACAGATGCCCTTTCACAAGCAGATGTCCTCCTTGCTATGCAGAAAGTCATTCTCCAACTCAGTGTGAGAGAACTGAATTCCAGATGAACTTTAATTTAAATGAATGGTACAGTCTCTTGAGCAAGGTCTTGCATAAAGTTTCAAGGTGTATGCTTGCACAATCATTTCCACAAGATAATGTCACAGAATGCATTTTGCTAACCACTGTACAATTGTTTATGGAACTATGCCAATGCCAGGATTTTCCCTCCCTGCTTGTCTATCTCAGGATACCAGCCAAAGAACAAGGATATACATTGTGCAATATTATTTTTAACACACTGAGTATTTCAGGACAGAATATTTATTATGAAATACATTCATGGAAATTCTTGAGGACATTTACCTGGATGGGAAATTATGCACATTATTTCTTCATGGTCCAGTAAGATATTTTTGTGGAAATTAATGAGAAGAAACTTCATTTAATCCCAGAACTCTTGTTCATCTTGGCTAAATAAAAATTTGAAGCTGAGGGGAGAGATGGACAATGGGACCTTCACACCCGCTCGCTTCTGGCTGTCAGCACATTCTTCTTATGCAATTCAGCCACTCATTGATGCTAGTTAAGACAAGGATTTGCCAATGTCTCTGTTGCTGGACAGCAAAGAATAAAATAGTCCATTTGGTTTTTAATTTTCTGAAATGATTTAGTAATGCTAATGGTGTTGGATCTTCATTCAAAACTCTCCCTACCTCCATTAAAACATAGTTACTGTCCAATGCTATGTATAAAAGAGGTAGGATTGAGCATTCATTTTGAAATGATATGCTAGGAAAATGTTCACTGTTCATTCACACCTATACTTTGCACATGACTGGATTTTTCCTTTGTCTAATATAAGAGAAACACAACAGCAATAACTCCAAGCACCAGGATGACAGGACTCAGGCATTCATTGTTTATGTGTGGGAAACAGTGTTCCATTAAACTGGTTCAATCCCTTCTGTAAGAGACACTTGGCAACTGCAGCCAACAATTTGCATGATGAGCAAACACTTTACGGGTAGTGCTAATAATAGCAATGTTATTATGAAATGTGCTGTCACTGCATAACTCACAATGTCATGCCCAGAAATAATAAATCATCAGAGTTACAATACCAGGAATGTTGCCTTGTGCTCAAGTATACATTTCTAGTGAGAAATGAGTATCAGAATTTACATCAAATACAATCCATAAGTTTTAGCCAAAGATGTAGAGATTTGCTTTTCCTTGATTGGTGTCCAACAAGACAAACATGCTTGGCAAACCTGTTGTTGTTGTTGTTGTTGTTGTTGTTGTTGTTATGTGCCTTCAAGACATTTCCAAATTATGGCGACCCCAAGGCAAACCTATCATGGGATATTCTTGGCAAGTTTCTTAAGAGGGTGTTTGCCATTGCCATCCTATGAGGGTGAGAGAATGTGACTTGCCCACTTGCAAACATCATACTAACATTTATTCATAACAAGGGCTAGCTTTATAAAAGCATAACCAAAGCCTTAATATTAATAGGAATGTAAAATGCAGATAGCAGAAGCATCTGAAGACTAGCGAATCAAAGAAATCAAATTACATCTACAACAACAAGGATACCAAAAGCCAAAGTTAAATACTCTGAAGTCCCATGTATCACAAACGTAAATGCATGAGTGCCAAAAATTAATAGGGCTCTAAAGCAGTTTATTTTGGCTGGATTGTGACCTAAATGCATCTTTAATTTCTGAACATTACAGAAAAGGAAGGGTTATTATATACTTTTCAGATTTATTAAATACTCTACAGACATATTGAAATAGGGCTTTCAGCCCTCCTTTTTTCCTTGCAAGGCTTCTGTGATTTTAAACATAACCAAGAAAGGGTGCTGTTCAAATCTGAGAAGATATTGTAGCATTTTCATGCTTGCAAGCAGTACATAATGAAAAGTGGGGAGTATTGCTTGACAAAGCAATTTCTAGCATTACTGCTCAGAGGTAAACCTCCCTGAGATTAATGGGGCTTATTCCCAGCTAAGCATATATTGAGTTTAAAAGTTGCAAGCCTGATGCTTTTAACTTGCTATTGCCACAAGAAACACATTAGATTGTGGTGTGAGAATAATGCAGCCCAGCCCTCCAGATATTGTTGGGTTGTAAGCCCCAGCAGCACTGGAAGCAGCATCAACATCTGGAGGGGATGAGGATTCCCACCTTTGCAATAGATGATTCCATTTCTTTTCAGCTAGTCAGGCCTTTTGAGGAACCAAAGCGTGACTTCCATAGTCTAGTGTTAAATTGAAAGGCAGTTAAGAGCTAGCTGAAAAACAAGAGTATGTGTTTTATAAACATAAAAAATACAATGTTTTTTAAATAAACTTTCATAAGTGAAATGGTAGCTTCAGGCTAGCTTTTCAATTCCACATGGAATTGAATTCCATATGGAACTGAATTCCAATTCCATATGGAATTGAAAAAGCAATTACACTGATTCGGGCTAGATTTTCTTAAATGCTCTTACAATGTTTGAAATGTACTTTTAGACATAGTAAACTGGATTTTTATGAAATAAAAATTACAAGTTTGTGCACAACTGTTAATTGGTATTCAATAATTACCAAGTACGTATGCTATTTTGCAGGTAATACAATTTACTGCTTAGATTGCCACCATCTAAATAAATAAATCAACACTGAGAACTGTTCACAACCAGTTTCCATCCAACAGATTCACAATATTAGCTGGGATCCAAAAAGCAGTGTACATAGTTCTGTGCATGCACTAGATTTTGCATCTACTTCTGAGTGTGTCATGTGATTTAGCACAGGGGGATGGTGTTAGAAGAATTAATGTGTGTGCAGAAGGATGGATCCTGGTCTCTGTTTTTATCATGAAGAAAAGATGAGGAAATCAAAGGGTAGAGTTCTATGGATGGGGAATAGCATCATATGACATCATGTTTGACATAATAGGGAGGCCCAGTGGCCAGAGATTTCCCATCCCTGCATTAAATGCTCTAAGAAGTCAATGGCATGGAAGATTTAGTCTAATAATTGTAACTTTATTGTTTATATCCATGTGTTATTGCAGTCTGGTATAATCAAATAAAATGCAGAATGATGTAAAATACAAAAAATATATAGATTTATGCTAATCTGAATTTGTACATCTGATCATTATGAATATATTTGTTTGATTGTGGTGTCTATGTCTATGTGTGTCTAAGAGGGGAATAAGGAGAGTGACAGACATTAGAGGGAAGAATAAAAAAATAAGGCTACAATCTGATACACTTTTAAGTGAGTGTTATGTAACTCAATGGCATTTACTGTCAAGTAAGCCTGTAGAGGACTGTAGCTGAAACATTTGGTTGTTTTACCTGCTAACAATATAAAATATTTCAGTTTTTAAATTTGTAAATCAGCTTCAACTTCCTTGTATGTTTCAAAAATTAATCTGCATTGACCTTATGTTAAATGGAAATATCATCAAATTTATTGTTGATTAATTAACCTATATATTGGTTAAGAGGCAGAGATTTATCAGCTTAAGTTTATTTAATCAGCAGACAGTCCAAGTAAACACTCTTGCTCATTTAGTTTTATAGAACCATATTGCAAGCTAACTGTTTAAACAAAGCTTTATTTCTGGTAAATGACTTGCTCTTTCAATCCAAGTCAACTCTTTAAGATTTCAAATAGAATCAAGTAATTGCTATGTCTTGTTAGAAATTCACAGCTGTCTTCATGTTTTGAAGTATCTTTAACAGTAACAGTGTTATGTGATCATCCTTATTGTTCCATGTTGATAGCGAAGAATCCACCCATGCTGAAGACAACATGCAAAAAGTTAGATTAGAAAAAATTATAACCAGAACCCCTATACTTGATACATGGCCAAATATGAATGAAAAAGCTTTAGAAGCAGCTTTCTGCCTAAAGCCCATTGCCTAACGCATTTCCTGTTCACTTCTGAGAAATATTATAAATGTGTTACCAAACCAAGGACAGCAAGTCAGTTGCTTAAAAATATACAGTCACAAGTCAAGTCGCTGAGCCATTTATTGCAGAGGTTCAGGTCACTGAAGTGACCTGAATCCGAGTCAATAGACTCAAATTTACATCACTGCCAAGAGTCATGGTGGAATCCGACAGCCCTGAGGAAGAAAAGGCTGTCCATCAGTCAACTGTGAGATGGCTGGGAATAGGAAGAGGAAGTAGTAAACCCAGGGAAAGCCAGTGGCCAACAAGTCAGAAGCCAACAGGACAGCACAAATGCAGGGTATTCTGGCCATAGTATGTTGTGGACCCTTGCACTGCCCCCTTCCCAATGCAGTTTGTGTATACAACAGCATTCAGTTATAGAGCATTTGGTTCTTTTGACTGGCCTTACAACAGTTTTATACTGATATGGATTTTGTATCCCAAAATCAATATTCCTTCACCAGGTTTTTCTTAGATCAAGGTTTACTACATGAGCTCTTTCCCCAAGCAAGCTGTAAAATGCACATCAGTGTCTGGTTCAATTTCACCATAAACAATGTGTGCATCTTGAGCTATCACCACCTCTCAACCAAACATTTCTCACAGGTGGAGTCATGGAACCAAAATAACCCGGTTCCACACCGGATTTTTCTGTAGTGTGAATGGCCCCACAGTTTTGTCTGTTGTCTCTTCTCATCCTTTCCGATGAAAGAAAGCAAGAGCAGCTGTGTAGCTCCAACTTGCCAGCCAAATCCCAGCAAAGCTCATAAAGCCTAAGCAGGCCCCCAAATTTGAATGTTCCTTTTTGCTGCTGCTTCTCCCCACCACCACCATGTGCTGTAACTCCTCACTTCAGTCAGTCAGTCTGCCCCAAAATGGCACTGCCCCAAGTCACAGAAGTGCTGCCCTGCACCTAAACCTTGCAAGAGTTTCCATCCACTAGTAGCAAAAGATGCAGCTAAAGAAGTGAACTTACATGGGTGAGCAAAGAGTGGGAGACAACACCATATGAAGTGATCAGCAAAGATTTGTGTGGTTTTAAAGGACCCTGAAAAGAACTTTTATCCAACTTTCATAGCCACCATGGTCCTAAAGGCCCCTTGTCTTTCTTGCACACCATACCTTTTCTTTCACTGCCCCTCTGCCATCCCCTTTTTCCTCACTACCCCCTGGATCTTTCTACTGCCCCCACCCATGTAAGGAATTATTTGTCTAGAGCTTCTTCTGTTAACTAATGGGATCCTGATGTATATTGCTGCCAAAGAACAGGGCTAGGAAAGAACAAGAAAGCAATCAGTATGGTAATAGAACAATACCCTCAACCTCCCCATATAGAATCACTGATTATTGTAGTCCTTTTTCGATTGATAGTCACTCCCATCTGTGGATCTGGATCACTCAGGTATTACAACTGTGCCTCACAGAAGGAAGAGATTGCCTCTCACAAAACTGCAGTTGTTATCCCATCTCTATGGACAAACACAATAAAATGTTCATGAGACAATAACCACAGAATATAGTTAATGTATCCAGGTTTTCTAATCTTACAGGAACGAAGCCAGACTCTAAAACAGAGGTGGGTACAGTGTGGCTTTAGGGTCATATATGGTCTCAAGGCTGTTTTTGTAGCCCCAAACCATCTCAGGGTACCTGGAACTAGCCTTTTTTTTCTTTTTGTTTCCTTTCCTTTTCTTTTTTTTAATTTTTTTTGTGAAAAGGGACAGCAAATAGTATCCCCCTGGAAGCCTCTAATAATATTAATTCACCTTTCAAACAAGTTTCAGGGGCACATCCTTTGTTTAGTATCAAAAATTATCTATTTTTCAAAACCATGTCTTGTCCATTCTGCCCTTCCTTTTTACTGTTTTTGTTTGTCTCTTTGTTTGTGCAGCTCCCTGGAGAAGGCAAGGAGACCCTGAATGGGCAGAAAACTGGCCCCTGGACCTGTCAAAGATACCTATTTCAGATCTAAGACATAGAGATTATTTCTAAGTACTGCCTCTTACTTATGTGTGTGGTGAATATCCATATGACTGCTCCCTTTCTACAGACCTTATCTGTAACAAAATTTATCTAAAACCTGTAAAACAGATAGGTGGGAATGAAAATAGCACAGACATGAGCAGGCATTCAAAAGCATCCTATCCACACAATGTTAACTTCTCAATGATCCATTTAATGGATGAATATAAATGGAAAGTGGCGTGGCACACATTTCAACATGAAGCTGTTATTCCAAACTACAGCTTGAGACCTCCAAACTTTATTTTCATGAAACACAACCTGCCTGGCTAGAACCCTAAAGAGGTAATGACATTTTTGTTGTTTTTAATGTATCTTCAAGTCAAGTCAGACCTACAGTGATGTCATTCAGTCAGTTTGCACCAATTCACCCGAACCCAATGTTGAATGTGTTAGATTCCTTGAACCACTTGTTGTGGGAAAAGAAAAACGGTGTATGCTTTGATTCATTGTCAGCTGTCCTCTCTAGCAGCAGTAGCAGCAGCAGCAGGAAGAATCCAAGAGCTTTCCTGGCCAGCCCTGCCTCTGCTACAGCAGCATACACCACCAACAAAGGCTAAGGAGGAAGGCAGTATACATAAAGGAAAGGAAAAAAGAAAGGAGGCAGAGTGAGGAATAATGACCAAGAGAATGGGCAGAGGAAGGGTCATCCAGACAGTACCTAGTCTTGACCCCATCCAGTGCTGAAGCCACCACATTTCTTCATCATCAACCAGCCTTGTGGTCTCTTACTTCATTGTCTGTCAGCAATTAGTAAATTTTGAGAATAATATAAAACAAAAACAAAAAAAATGAATGCTGTTACAATTGTTGTTGTTGCCACAATCATCATCATCATCATCATCATCATGTTTTGTAAGTGAAATGATGAAGCATGCAACAGTTGAAAATTTTTGGTTAATGTGTGGTGGCAAAAAAAGTTGTTACTCATTTTGAATGACACCACTGCTGACCAATGCCAAACCTATCCTAGGGTTTTCTTTGCAAGACTTGTTCAGAGAAGGTTTGCCATTGCCTTCTAAAGCTGACAGTATGACTTGCCCAAAGATCACCCAGTGGGTTTCCATGACTGAGCAAGGATTTGAACCCTATTCTCCCAGCGTCCCAGACCAACACTCAAGTCACTACATCATTATATTATTAGTAAAGAAAATTACTTTGTGACTAAAGCAGGGGTGTAGTTATGGGGGGGGGGACATAAGAATTCCACTTCCCATGACATTTTCCTTCAATCTCCAAATTTCTCAAACCACTACAGCATGCTGATTCTTGGTCAGAAATTATTGCAAAATTTTGTTTCAGGGCAGTTGTCACACTTGTGGATTTCACACTCTCTAGAACCAATATGAAAACAGCTGCATAGAAGCAAATACCCACTTAACTTTCATCTGCAAGAATACAGCTTTACAAAGGACAGCCATGACTCTAAAAATAGCTAAATCATCTACTAGCAAATAAATGGAATGCACACATATATGGAATATATATACTATCAAATATATGGAATAATGAATTATAGCTGTCTTGGTTTGTAACCAGATCTCTGGAAATGATCAACTAAAGCATGTGCCCTGTCTTGCTATTTCTCCAAGTAAATCAGTTATCTCATTGCAGAGATCACACATTGTGCCACTCACAACCCAAGATATAATTGTCCTTCCCTTATTTAGTTGGCTTTATTCCTTGTGGAAACATAGTTTTCTCAAGTGCACCATCAATATACGTTTTTTTCCATGTGCCCATGAAATCGCTGTGACTGAACCAGAAAGTGGTAAAATGATTACTGAACTGACAGATAAATTGTGGAAACAGATGAAGTAGATAAACAACATGTGAGATTATTTAAACAGCCATCAACAGCATCTTACCTTAGGATGTACCTTCCAAAAGCAATGATACTTTCTGTGTTATGATGAGGCACACCTTACTTATTTAGAAAGGGAGTGTTTGATCTCCACCCTCTCCTTAAGTTTTTAACTGTTCACTAACCTTGAAACAAAGGGTAAGCAATGAACACAGTTATGCACAAAGAACAAAAGGATTTCCTGATGTAATGTGCATAGTACAAGACTTATTGGCTAAAATTGGCTGTGTTCCTTCACACTAATAAGTAAATCTCAGAGATTAGCAATCCCAGGCTGCCAGTTTCAAAAATTTTAGAAACTCATTTTGTGGTATCCAGTATGGTGCAGAAGCCTATGCAGGAAGCAATGGATGGTACTATGATGTACAGAAAGCTGAATTTTGTGGCTGCTGATCTCTAGGAATCCAGGCTACGCAGTTGAAAAGGTCAAGTTCTAATTCTGAAGAGTATCATGAAGCAGAAAGCAAGTTAGGAAGATTTAGAAGATGCTACTTTAAGCATCTCAAAGCAGTCTATATCCTCCTTAGGAAAAGTGCCATCGATTCCATCCTTTCAGCCTTATTCCATATAGCAGGAGAGTCCCGTCAGCCAAGATACAGCTTCTAAGCTCCTTAATGCTTGTGGGGGGGGGGGGAGGTTTCACTGGTGAATGAGGAGGAACAAAGAGAGTTCAGCTGACTTAGACATCAGAAACTGCCATACACTACATCAGGCCATTGGCTAGTTGACATGGACTACCAACAGCTCTACACAGGTTCAGAAAAGAATCTTTCTCAGCTGTGCTTGTGGATTTGAGAAACTGAAGCTGAAACTTTCTACATACAAACCTTATGCTTTGCCATTAAGCTATAATCCCTCCCCACTGTGTCCAGTCATCCATAGATTTTTATTCAATATGAATGAGACTGAATGAGACTACACAGACACAAGGAGGAGGAAATTTCAACGTGTTGCTGCTTCTCCAAGCACACGCATGGACACTTGTTTGGATTCTGACCATGGTTTTTGCTCTTTAAATCCAGATCAGACCATCAAATCCTGTCTTTTGGCTCACTGAGCTCTATTTTGAACATACTTGCAGGCTGATCATTCAAGAGGATAACTTTGATAGCAGAAGAGTTTAACTGGATAAAGGAAATATTTTACCATGAGCAAAGGTGGAATATCATTGTACTATCCACGATCATTACTGCAGGTTTTATTTCTCTTAATTTCATTACTATTAACTGCTGTCATCTGCTTCAATGTATGGCAACTCTATGAGTGAGAGACCTCCAAGTCACCCTACCATCAATAGCCCTGCTCAGGACTTGCAAACTTAGGGCTGTGGCTCCCTTAATTACATCTATTGAGCTGTAATGTGATCTTCCTCTTTTCCTACTGCCTTCCAATCATCTTTTTCTTTTCTAGTGAGTCACATCTTCTCATAATAGGTCCAAAGTACAACGGCATCAGTTTAGTAATCTTGTCTTCTAGGGAGAAGTTGGCTCTCAGAGATTGGCTCTGAGACACATTCATTTGCCTTTACTTACTTAACTCCTTACGAAACTTCTGATAACCACATTTTGTTGCATGCCTCCCCAAAACAGGTAGTTTCTGTGGCTTGTTAAATCAACCTCTACTTCCTCATCACAACTAACCTACCACTGATGCCATCCCTTGATATATGACTGCCAAGACTTCTTCCTTCTCTGTTATCAGTGACATAAAACTGAGATTCATTTCAGAAGATTAGTTTGTCAGATGGGAACTTTTTAAAATGAGGAAGAAAAGAGAAGCAGCACCCAAGATGGAGGGGCCAAAGTGTCAAACTGGTGCTTTATTGACTGAGTCCTTTGAAGTATTATTAATTTGTTTCAACATTTTATGGGATCTTTTTACAGAATGTAACTCAAAAGAACAACAAACATCAGGATGAAAAAAGGCAATTGAAAAAATACTAACAACAAGAGCAACTGGAATGAAAAGTATTAGCAATCTCATAAATAACTCCCCCCCCCCCCCAACTGTAGTTACCAACTGACTTCTTACAAAGATGGTCAAGCAAGAAGGACCTCCACTGTTGATCTTAAACATATTGATATGCAGTGTTCTGCAGGGGGCAAGTTTTCCAACAACACACACCAGAAAAAAAGTAACTTAAAGCACAGCAGAAGCAATGGGATGAGTTCACTGTTCCACTGGATACAGATACTTATGCAGTGGGGATAATTATCCAAGGCCTTATCTACACTGCAGAAATAATGCTGACAAAACCTTAAGTGCCATGGCTCAATGGTGTGGAATTCTGTGAGTTTTGTGATATTTAGCCTTCTCTGTCAGAGAGCTCTGGTGCTACAACAAGTTACAAATCCCAGGATTCCACACCATTGAGCCATGGCAGTTAAAGTGGTGTCAACCTGAATTATTTTTGCAGTGCAGATAAGGCCCTTTTCTGAAGCAACCTTCAGGGGGAAAGCCCTTCCTTCTCACAAAAGGTCAGGTGAAGTGCAAGATCTGGGAGGCTGAGAAGAAAGAAAGTGGGTATCAGAGAAACTGGCTGCAACTTGCTTTCTGCCCTACTAGAAAGACTTTTGGGTTCCATGTAGGACCATGAGTACAAGAGAAGAAAGAGATTTTCTAGCAGGATCATCCTTAGACTCATGGGTCAATGTGATGAAACCTATTGGTTTCATAATGATTGAGTCTTTTCACTTGTGTAAGCTGCTTTGAAGTCCAGACCAGGAAACAAATGCGTCATAAATAAATATTATAATAGAAATAATTTTTCTTTTCCACATGACTTTCTTAGCCAACTCCATATATCCTTGAATATGAAAGAGAACTGGAGTAGCAATGATGGAAGCAGGGGAGAAACAGCAATAAACAACTAGTGTTTAAGCTGACAGTTATACTTCAAACACATTTCAGGAAGAAAATGTGTACATTATATTATATTAGGCTCCTTGTATATTCTGTCTTCCTAAAAACTCAAAAACTTTATTACAGTCTTGTGGTCTTCAAGACCAAGGATTCCACACTTAATCAGAAAAAAACACGTTTTAAAACAATGATTTGCAAGATCCAAGGGGGTGCATGCTTCACTAAGACCCAGAAATCTGGTGTGTGAGAGGAAGCCCAGATTAGAACTCTATGATGATGATGAGAAAAGGAAGAACTGAGGCATTTAACTTGCTTGAGAACATTTACAACACGTATGTACTTGTTTTTATGTTGCCAAAACCTTGAGAGGCTTAATGGAGTCAATCAGTAACAATGTTAGCGCAGAACAAGCAACAGGTTCTTGACCCATGTATTTCTCTAGATCCCATGGAGTTTGTTTAAGCCCCAGAGTACCTTCTGCAAAGGCAGGAGAAAGTATCAAGTGGGAGGCAAATATATAATAATCAAGGACACGGATACCAAATGCAGTGGAATACCAGTGATGTCTGGCAGAGGTACAAAATACTAACACACATTCTTTATATCTGGCTATAAATGAAAAGAAGGCACTCTGACATATGGGGAAATAAAAGGAAGTGAATGAAAAAAAAAAGTAAGACCAAAATCAGTCCTTTGGTTTTTCAAATTCTACAGTCTGGCTTAAGCAATAGACTAAGTACAATACATAGGAAAGAAAAAGAAAAAAAAATGAGATATAAATGATTTCACTATAAAGACTTATAAGAGACTCTTCCAGATGGATCATATGATTTTGGGATATAATTCACTGTTTTGGATAGAAAGATTGAAAGCTCAAAATGTGAAGTGAAATGGTCTATTATTTCCAAAACCTTTGAAATTGCTTTGGTTTATTAGAATAGATACCTCATTTGGCCACCCAGCATTTTCCCCCAAAGCACCAGGGACTGGTACCATATTCTTGCCATATTACTTGTGAGTCACTTTAGGTCTACTTTTTCAGATGGACTGAAAAACATGGTCAGTGGCACAATTCGCACTGGGGCCATGGTAACCATTCTGCCCAGCTTCAATCTGAGCTGCTGCCACAGTTTTGAACCAGGCCAGCAAAAGGAGGAGTATTTGCTCCTTTTTGCCCCGGTTCTTTGGAAAAGAGGGAGGTCCGACGCAGTTTCCCTCCATGTTCAGGGCATGCGTCACTTAAACACTACACCCTGAATGCAGCCAGAAATTGCATTTTTCAGTCCATCTGTTTTGGGCCCACGTTTTATTGTTTGTGAGCTGCCTTGGGTCCCACCCTGGTTAAAGGCAGCCTATACATGCAATGAATAAATAATAAATATATCTATATTATTATTGCATTTTCATAGTTTCCTGGAAACCCACAGCAGATCAAGCGTTAATAGTTTGCAGATCAGCACCACTGTGCAGATTATCATTTTGTGTAGCAACATATTTGAATAAAAAGTTCAAAACACTGACTAGATAATGTCTTTATATGGACCAAACAAAAAGTTACAGAACATGTAGTGTTAGGTTAAATAAAAGTTGCAAAAGGACAGGGCAAAGGAGAATCGGAAAACTCCTAAAGCATAATCTGTAACACAATTTTAGTAATGTAAAGATTTAATTTCAGAAATAAAATAGGAACATGTTATCTCAAAAGATATGATGTTTTAGACGTGTGATGGGATTGTTTTATGTAAAAGAAAGGGTCACAGATTTGTGCCCCACCTACATAAAAAGTGTTTGCACTCTAACTATCTGGTGCAATATTTTTGGCTTCTTGTCAGAAGGATGATGTGGGAATGCCAAACAAGTCTGGGCAAGAAATTTTTTCATAGAGTTTCCAGAGCAGGAATGTACTTAAGATGCTTGGTTCACCGAGGTCAAATTATCTACGTAATTAGTTCCCTAACCCTCAGGTAGATTATTATACCTTTGCCAATGTGGTACCTCCAGTCATTTTGGACTATAATCTCCATCATTCCAGCCACTAATGGGACAAACTGGGGCTTGGTTCAAACCATAATCCAAAATATCTGAATGGTAACATGTTGAGTACATCTGGTCCATAGGAAGAATACATAGTGACTACATGTTTCTAAGAAAAATGCTTAATGTATGTGCATTATATTAGTATTAAATTACTCCCAAGAAGAACTTAAATATTATAGGCATCACTCCTACCTTCTAAGATCCCCATAAACACTACTAACATTTTGATTAATTATAGATCAGTATGCAGATTTTTACATAAAAGAAGCTAGACAATATCATGAATTTCTGCATACACAATCCCCCCATAATATTTTGGTTCCCAACTATCCTTGTATATACTTAATATCTTATTATGATAATTAGTTGTATTCCTTGGGTTGTATTTAATTTAAAATTGAATGGATTGCAAAACACATACAGTGACAAGTTTCTTCTTTATGGGGGATGGGTAGGGGTAGCGGGATATATTTCTAATTGATGAAACTTGGATGACACAGCACAGGATTTCCTAGCATGTTATTTGAATGCCTTATTGAGCACTGGTATCCTGAAGGGAGGTGGAGGATATGTTAGAATGAAAAATGAGTTGAAGAGGCAAAATGGATGGGAGAACAGAGTTGAACGTTAGAACACAGAAGCATTAACCTCTAAAAGGAGATTATCTTTTACTCATTTAATAACAAACTTCTTCAGAGTAGTTGAAGCACAATTCATATAGACAGGACCATGGCTAAGTCTATGGAAATCAATAGCCTTAAGTAAGCTTATCTTTGTGCTAGGCTGTATGTAATGGGCCATGTATCAGTAATGGTCCATGAGCAATACAGACAGCCCTCCACATTTATGAGTTTGACTTCTAGGCTTTGATCATTGAAGGATATAATTGATATATTCTCTCTAAGGATCTCTAGGTCCTCCAGCATGACTCAGATGGAAGTTAACCATACAGTCACATTGGAGGACCAAGATATTGCCAGAGAAAACACTTTTCTATTAATTTGTAGGTCCTCCAGCATGATTCTATGGTCAACTTCTGGCTGATTTTGAACATAGAGTTTTACTGCAGGACCTAGAGATTCCTAGAGAAGTGTTATCTCAGGTTAAAAAAATGTATATGTTCTATTTTCTGGAATATTATTAAAAGCACTTATACTGCACCTTTGTATTGGACCCAAGTACCAAAAACAATAATAATCCTAGTCTTATTTAAACAATAAGTCATTCCTTTTCATGCAGCAAAAAAAAAAAAAGCTAGAAATGGGACAAAGCACATCTACAAGAGGGAATTTCAGAATCTAGATGCCCTAGCACACCCACATAAGCACCTGACTGCTCTATACAGGCACTGGGTTTCCTGCCTTTCATCTCTCCCCTTGCAACAGCAACTCCCCATTGCCTTGATCTCTTTTCTCCATGTCAGGAGTCTATCCACAACAGAATACACCAGGAACAGCCCAGACTATTCTGGATCTGGAGCTGCCCTGACACCCCCCCCCCCAACCTAGCACTCCCACTACAACACCAGGAGGCTGTTCACATGCCTGTCACAGCCACCATCACAGTGAGTCCCTTGCTCTGAAGTCAGAATGAGGCACCCAGCATTGATCATATGGGTGGGCACCTTGTTCTGACTGCAGAGCGAGCAACTGAGCATGACTACAGCTACACCTGGCAGAACAGTGGAGCATGTGATAAACAGCAACCCAGTGTCACAACAAAGGGCTCTGTATCTTTTGGAAAGATCCAGAGCAAAAGGTGAGTTATTTGACTCTATACTAAGGTGAATTTCCTAAGCCCTAGGGTTCACTTCTGAAATGGTCAAATGTTGTCCAAACTGTTTGCATCAGAACTGGAATTTGGGGCTTGCATTGTCCAAACCTCATCTGATCAAATCTTGTCAAGAAAACCCACCATTCAGGTTGCCTTAACATTGCCATAAATCAGACACAACAACACAATTCTTTCTCAACAACAAATTCTTTCTAAATTTTTCTTTATACATATAAATCAGCATATGGACATTTGTGGAAAAGTGTCTGATTTGGCCCCCATTTTTGGTGATGCGTTTCTCCTTTTTTGGCAATACATAGGTAGCAACGTATAATCTGTGGTTTTGATAGGAAGGCCTGTTGTGCAACTGCACATGTGTATACTGGATCCCAATTTCAATTCTGAAAAGTATTTCACTCCTATTCCTAAATCACAAGTTTGAGTTCATATAATTTAAAACAACATCTGAGAAATCCTATGGAATGACATAAAATTGGGGGTGGGGGGACAGGTGTATTTATGAAACATGGACACAGTCTTTAGGATCCTTACCTTCAAGAAGGGAGAAAGTTTCCAATGCAGATGTTTAATTATACTAAAAGTATCCCAAAAATAGTAATTATGTTTTAATGGAAATACCATGTATTCAACACTGCCACAGTATGAAAGAGTCTCTAAGAGGGGAAACAAATATTGAATTCCATTTTAATATTGCCATCTGTGCAATTTAACACTTTTAGCAATCATATTAAATACAATTACCCTCCCTAGAAACGCTACTATAGCTGAAACTGGAGCAATATTTTTCTCATAACAGTTATATTTTTTAGAGATTCTCAGAGGAAGGGAGAAAAACATTTCTACATTGTAATTAATTAGTAATCCAAAATTAACACAGTTGCTAATTGTATACATGCATTCAAGATGGCTTTTAAGATTTAAAAATAGACTCTCAATCTTAATTGTTAATTTCATGGAAAGTAACTTGGTCTGGGAGCTCAAAATTTACAGTGTGGATGTGTGCTTTACAGAACAAGAACATTTGGTTTATAATGAAGGCATTCATTATAAACAAAAATGGGTGATATTACCTTTAAAACTATTTTAAAATGTTAGCACTATTTAAAAAAATAGTCATCAGCTCATGAAAAAGAATTTTTATTCAAAACCTGGATGGTTACGCACACTATCACTTTCAATCCAGGTTTTACACAGAAATATTCATCCTGACATAATCTGTAATTATTGTTTTATTTCAATCAAAATACTTTGGGGGAGAGTCACTGGGACTGTATAGGAAGTAACATAAAAATATGATATAATCCTGACAGAAAAAAATTCTTTTAAGAACAAAAGCAGGTAACATGAGACATATTACATAATGGCACAGAATGTGAGATGCATAGTTTAGAAGAACTGAAATATAAGGACACACATGAATTTAGGAAACATATGTGCACACAAGGAAGTAACATCACCATATATGTCTATATCCTCCCATGCCACACATATCTAAGTAAACTGAAAGGCATTTTAGGATTTTTTAAGGTATCTAATCTATTTCTGTTCTGTATCTTGCATCAGGCTTCTCTTTTCATTTACGTTTATTTGCATCATAGAACAATTTTCTTCACATACATTGTTCTCATTGTAAGTAGGCAACAGCTGAAGACTTTTCTGGCACAATAAGTATCTGGCAATAGTTCAAATGCAACCACTTGCTTTTTCATATGCTACAGAACCACTCACTAGTTAAAAACTACTTAATCTGCTATTGGCAGCTGCTGCAAATGGCTGTTCCCTGGCATTGTAATATGCAAAAAACAAAGTTTATGAATAAAACCTGAACTTTATTTCCATTTCAGTCCTATTACAACCTGAAAGCAACAGCTTGAAGTGGTCTGACTTCACAAGACTTGCTGAAATATCTAAAAATAAGCAATTAACTGGACTGATTACAGAACATCCAACAGGACAAACACTCCAAGCACCGTGAAAACATCTTTCTAATTTTTTTTTAAAAAAACCCTACTCACATCTATTAGTTTAGACAGAAAACGTACATGCATATGTCGAATGTGTCATGGAAAACAATCAAGAAAAAGGTTAAGTGTAACCAGTGAATACATGCTGAGGCCAATCAAAGCCAAAATGGCATTGTGACCTTCAAAGGTACGCAAAGTTCAGAGTCAATTCAAACGCAAGTTGCCTGTACTTATGAACAATTGATGCTCAGTGCTCAGGAAAACATCAAACCAATGTGGTAAATGAGCAAGGAAACTTGTGTTTCACATGAAAGAAAATCTAGCTCACTCTTTTTATCAGCTTATCATTTATAAACAATAAATGCACAGCCATTAGGCATTTAATTTGGGAAATCCATACTAGTGATGTCACTGGCATTCATAATTTCCTGATTAGATCTGTCACTGATTAGCTTGGAATGTTTGGCTTGGCTTTATCTTCCGAATAAAGTGTTGTTTCCTTTACAATTTTGCCTCCAGTTCAAAATATTAAAGGAGATACTGTGCATGCAAAGTTTCTCTCCTGGCGCATCTGCATAACTTGTTAAATGTTCAATGATGTTGTCTCCAATTTATAAACTTTCCTTTGTAACAACAGAAAACATTTTAGCTTAGAAAACAAGTAATCAGTATAAGGACCTCTGAGGTTCTGAGTAGATGGAGTAGAAAAGCTGGCTCACCTCCAGGGTTTCCCAATTTGTAGGGAGAACCACTGACCTCACTGCTGGCTTGCACAACAGGCTGATAGGCAGTCCACACCGCTGCAAGGACAGACCCACCAAAATGGAGCATTCATGGCTACTAACCACACTACACTATTATTATTTTTCTGTTCTACCCCAAACATATGTGCACAAGTGCTTGACCAAAACCATCACAAGCTGCCAATCATCTCCCTCATCCCACCCAGTCACCAGCTTATTGGATCAGTCATACAAATGGCCAAACAACTGCATAATCAATTTATTTTTATTTTATTTATTGGCTGCACATACAGCACATCAGTGTGCTGAGTTACATATTGACACAGCATGATCATGGACACCTCCCATACATACCCCCTTTATCTCCATTCCCACGTTGTTCCCCATTAGACCAGCCAGTTTGTTAATATTTTTATTAAACCCATTGCCTTGTTGGTATTGTGTTGTCACTATTTTACTTCACAGTGTGTACAATGGCACAATGGTGCAGCTGATCACGCATGCACTTGTGTGATCGATTTGCAGGTAGGAAACCTATATATATATGGATACCAATCACACCTGCAGCTCACCTGGCCCAGGGCACCTACTCCTGCCCAATTCCACCAGCTGCCTAGTCCTTCCCTCCATCTCCACACCAGTGTATGCGATAGTTCACACTTTCTGGCTTGAACCGGATCAAACCAGGGGTTATTTTGCTTGGAGTGCAGCTTGGATCCTGTTTCCTCCAGTTTTGGCTGCATGCAGTGTTTTAACTGGTAGGTTTCAAAACAGGGTGGAGCTGCTTCTTTTCCCTCCTGCAGACAACCCCTAAATATATGAGCATATGATACTCTCTCCCAAATGCAACAAAATACAAGGATAAAATCAAAAACATAGAGTCACAGACAGTGAAGTTCACTTTAAAAGCTGTACAGGAAAGCAAGATAATTAAGTAACTCCACCATCTGTTATTCTAAGTTCTGTCTTGATTTTATATTGTTTATTGAGGGGATTTTAAATTGTTTTTTAAATTTTTAGTATTAAGGTATTTTAACTGATTTTCTCTGGAATCTGCCTTGGATCCCACTCTGTGAGGAAGGTGGCATTAAAATGAAATAAATAAACACATTTATGCATTTGGAAGTCTCTCATTCATAGAGTCATCATAGGTTGAAACCAACTTGATGGTGAATTTTTTTCATATATAAAATATAAAACAAATGTGAAATAATATTTGTTTTATATTTTATTAGCTTGTTTATTTTATTTTATTATTTGTTATTTTATTAGTTTATATTACATATAAGCATTTTATATGCATAACAAATATTATTTTGGATTTATTTTACAAATAAAAGTTTATACATATATAAGTTTATATCTCAAAAAACTTATGTAAAACAAATATTTGAAAAGATTTTATATGTAAAACAAAAGGAGCTTTTTCAGGAGATATGTAGACTTGGTCAAACTGAGGTTGTTATTTTTATATGTCTCATACAAATAATATAGCACAACAATCACTTTGAAAAGTACACCAATAAAGTAGCGTTGTTCCTGCTTTTTTATGTTAATTCTCAAACATAAGGACTTGCCGCCAGAACAGTAAGGTAACTGTTTACTTCCAACTTATTTTTAACTCATTCTGGGTATGAGTGGTAGGAAACGCTGCAAAGAAGACAACAAAATAACCCTTCATTCAGGTACTGCAGGGAAATGTGGGCTCTCGCAAATGCTTCAGGGTGTTATGGTAGAGATATACAGAATTATGCATGGTGTCAAGAAAGTGGATGGGAAGAATTATTTTCCCTTCTTCACTCATAATATGGGAACACAGGGTCATCTAATGAAGCAGAACAATGAGAGATTTGGGACAGATAAAATGAAGAACTTCTTCATATAGCTTAACAGAATTCTGATGTCCACCAACTTGGAGGGCTTAAAAGAGATTGGCTATATTTATGAAATATAAGGCTGTAAATGGCCACTGTTCATGAAGCTATATTGTCCCACAAATCTCTCTCATACAAGAGGCACATGTATCATCATATTCCTGGAGAACATGAAGTTAGGGAAGGAAGATTTCTCATTCACACCCTGCTGGTGAACTTTTCATGGGCAGCTAGTTGGCCAATGTGTGGACACAATGATGGTCCAGGAAGGCCTGTCTAATAACACAAGTAGCTTGTAGTTTAAAAAAAAGTTTAATAATGGCTTTAATCTATATAAAAGGCTATATCTAATCTAGTTAGTTCAACTAAAAAGAAATATTTATCTCACCATCTTTCCAAAGAAACTTCAGAGAGTTGGAAGATAGAACACAACAGCTCAGCTTAAAATATTTTGAACAAAGATCTTCCAACAAAGCTTGGTATCCATCTAGTCCAGTATCCTGCTTGCAGTAATGATCACCAGATTATTAAGAGCATCAAATTGTTTTAAACTACAAGCTACTTGTGTTATTTTTAGAGTCAGACTCAGTTCTTAGGAAAGCATAGTTAGACAAGAGAACATTTCTGCTACTCTGCTGTTTTGAAGCTAGACCCTAACAGGCTTGGCTTTGATATTTTTATATTTAAATATTTTTGTTTCCTTAAAAAGGTTGAAGCCTTAGGAAACTTAAATTACTCTATGTTTGATTCAGCCCAACTATTGTAGTATTTTCTACTAGGTTGTTTCTCCATGACATGCTAGTCTGTAGTATGTGAAAGTTGTTAGTAAATGAGGAGCAATACAATCCCAACAGTCTGTGGGAACTGCTAGTAAATGAGGAGAAATACAAACCCTGCCTCACTTCTAGTTTCACTATAGTCACTTGACAATTTCCCAAAATTGGTAAAAATCTCATCTATTAAAAATATTTTGTTTAAACGTATGCTGTCTTTTAAGAACATGGATTAATTTATACTAATGTACCTATACCAAATGGTGCATATTATCGTCCAGTTAGTCTGACATCAATTCCAGGAAAGATTCTAGAGCAGATCATTAAGCAGAGAGTCTGTGAACATTTAGCAGGGAATGCCATAATCACAAAAAGCCAACATGGGTTTCAGAGAAACAAGTCTTGCCAGACAAATCTGATCTCTTTTTTTGATAAAATTACCAGTTTGGTAGATGAAGGGAATGCTGTGGATATAGTATATCTTGATTTCAGTAAGGCCTTTGACAAGGTTCCCCATGACATTCTTGCAAGCAAGCTTGTAAAATGTGGGATAGACAAGGTAACTGTTACATGGATTTGTAATTGGTTGACTGGCCGAACTCAAAGGGTGCTCAACAATGGCTCCTTTTCATCCTGGAGAGAAGTGACCAGTGGGGTCCCACAGGGTTCTGTACTTGGCCCAGTGCTATTCAATATCTTTATTAATGACTTGGATGACAGAATTGGGGGCATACTTATCAAATTTGCAGATGACACCAAATTAGGAGGAGTAGCCAATACTCCAGAAGATAGGATTGAAATTCAGAATGACCTGAATAGACTAGAAAGCTGGGCCAACTCTAACAAAATGAAATTCAATGCGGAGAAATGTAAGGTACTGCACTTAGGACGCAAAAATGAAATGCACAGATATAGGATGGGGGACATCTGGCTGAATGAAACTACGTGTGAAAGGGATCTAGGAGTCCAAGTGGACCATAAGTTGAACATGAGTCAACAGTGTGATGCGGCAGCTAAAAAGGCCAATGCTATTTTAGGCTGCATCAATAGAAGTGTAGCGTCTAGATCAAGGGAAGTAATAGTGCCGCTCTATTCTGCTTTGGTCAGGCCCCACCTGGAATACTGTGTCCAGTTCTGGGCACCACAATTCAAAAAGGATGTGGAGAAACTGGAGCGGGTCCAAAGGAGGGCAACTAAGATGGTGAAGGGTCTGGAAACCAGGCCCTATGAGGAACGACTTAAAGAGCTGGGGATGTTTAGCCTGGAGAAGAGAAGGTTAAGAGGTGATATGATAGCCCTGTTCAAATATTTGAAGGGATGTCATATTGAAGAGGGAGCAAGCTTGTTTTCTGCTGCTGCACAGACTAGAACGAGGAACAATGGATGCAAGCTGCAGGGAAAGAGATTCCACCTCAACATTAGGAGGAACTTCCTGACAGTAAGGGCTGTTCGACAGTGGAACACACTCCCTCGGAGTGTAGTGGAGTCTCCGTCCTTGGGGGTCTTTAAGCAGAGGCTGGATGGCCATCTGTCGGGGATGCTGTGATTGGGAGTTCCTGCATGGCAGGGGGTTGGACTGGATGGCCCTTGTGGTCTCTTCCAACTCTATGATTCTATGATTCTATGATTCTATGATATGTACTATACAGCAAACATTAGTACCAAAGCTACTAACAGGAGTGCATTTTCAAGAAGGGAGCTGGATCAAATTGTGTTACCAAGAATCTTTTATCTTTATTCCCATAGCCTTTTGCTTTTGCCCCAGATAAAATGTCTGTATCACTCAAAGTTAACAAAATAGCTGAAAACTTTCTTAGCTCTCCTTGGAAAACAGAGTGCACAATTATCCCTCCCAAATGAAACAAAATACAGAAGTAAAATTGCAGGTAGATCTTAGGAAGACAGATTAGAATGATTTAACTTTTATATATGTTTCAACATATTTTACATATGAAAAGCTGTACATACATATACATTTGAATTACTGTATATGAATGTTGAAGAGAAGGTTTGAGTAAGTGGGAAGGGTATATGTAGAATAGAAATATAGAGAACATTTAAGGGATGGAAAAAAAGGAGGGTTGAAAGACAGAATGAATGAAGAAGGTATTAGAGAGGTAGGAATATCGAAGATATGGAACAGAAAAAGTGATTGGTTGGTTTTATTTGATTGGGAGAATTTTATAAAAAGAGAAGGTATGGAGCGTGGCTTTGTAAAATGTGTGGTTTTTAAGTTTTTGTATTTTTATTAGGCACGTGTTTTTACATGTTTAATAAAATTTATGCAAAAATATTTTACATAAAATCAATGGTATTTTATGGCATCTGTAGCTAGGTACTTTTTATCTCATGCAAACAACATGCAGCACATTCCTATGCACGTCTACTTTTAGGTTTCATTAGCTTATTCTCAAGTATATGTATATTGGATTGCACCTGGGTTTTCTAAGTTTAACTAACCTTTTAAAGGTGCTATGCTGTGGTATTTATTATTAGGCTCTTCAGTGCTTCTATGCTAAAATACAATCATTATCAACATTGTTGTCATCATCCCTCAGGATGATTTTTAAAGCATTCAGCAACATAATGAATAATTCAATTAACAGTATAGAAACTTTCAAGCGTATCTAGATCATATGCTTAGGAGGAAAGGATGGGCAATAATAGCATATCATCTAAGATTAAAATGCAACTCTGTGAATTTATAGACTTTGTCCTTTCTTTCTTCGTGAATACCACTAATGTCTTTGAAATATCACACTATTCTCAGGCAATCCTTTCTTCTAGGAGCATCGGTGGCTTATCAGAATGAGCACTCCAGTCTGTCAAAATGAAATTCTGACACATACAAGGCTATTTGCTAGCGATCCGACTTGCCTGTTAACCTTTCAGCCGCACAGACTCTTACATCTGGTCCAATATTTGAGTGCCCATTCATCATTTAAGATTGGAGAAAGGATTCCTGTCTTAAAGAAATCTTATGGGAAAGGTCACTGAAGAAAAAGCATCAGCTATGATTCATAGTGTCTTGCTAAATCATTTTTTACTTAGCAGGCCCATATAACATGACTATCAGACTAGAAAGGATTGAGAAGAGAAGGCTGGCACACAGCACTATGGGGCTATTAGCGCTATTGGATTTGTCTGCAAAAAGTAGACATACTTCTGCTTTACAAACAAACCATAACTGCCATCATTACCTTAGGAAGACATATTAGTGATCTAAATCTTTGTGAATTTCCATGTTCATGTTCAGTAAAGAAGAATCCTACACTGAACAACTTAGCAAATTATCCAGCTCCTGAGCACCAAGCATTGTCTGACTGACAAGCAGCTGTGCTAGGCTATTTCAGAAAAATCTGGTGGCAACACTGAGACTTGCAACACAAGATTCCATGGGAAATAGTTCACTGTGCCAGACAAATGACAAAGTCACCTCTGTGTATGCATGTGCACAACCTTAGAGTAGAGAGAAGAAAAGTCTTTTCAAAGTGAAACAATAAGTCAAGCAATGAAAGAGATATCAGAAGTGTGTCACATTACCATAAGAGCACCAATGAAACAAGAATCCAGTCAAATGAATGCAAGATCCAATCAGCATTGGTGTAACCAATGCCTTGTCTAACTGGTGTAATGAGGAGGCACAGAACTCTCCAAAAGAAACAGTTATTCAGAAATCCCAGCACTGATTTAGAAACTCCAGTCAACTCTATAGTTCCTGAAGTAGACCACAGACTCAGTGATAATCCTAGGGTCTGAAAGCAAAAGAAACGCATGATCCCTAAGCGTAGCAGGTGAAAGTCTGCTCACACTGCATCCATATTCTCTCCATTACATTTTAGCCCCTATGACCATACGTAGCTGGTTTGGGGTGTTAGTTGTAAAGGAGCTACAGATACTATTCACTGGGGCTTTTTAGACCGCCCCAAAAGGGGCGGTCCATTCTCGCCCCTTTCAGCGGTGGGATGACGCTGAGGCTGCCGCACGGGCAGCCTCTAGGCCTCATCCCGCCGCTTTTGGAGGCCGCGGGGAACCGGCAAACTGCCGTTTCCCCGTGGCCTCCAAGCGGGGTTCAGCACGTGCTCTGGGCACCCGCTGCACCCCGCTTGCCTCGGCGGGGCTGAAGGGGGAAAGGGGCCGCCGCCGTGGCCCCTTTCTCCCTGGGTCTTTGCCGCGGCCATTTAAAGGCCGCGGAAAGACCCGCCGCAAGAAAAGAGCTCCGAGATGGAGCTCTTTTTTTGCGCTGCAGGAAGGGCGCGATTGGCGCCCTCTCGCGGCGCAAAAGCGTCATAACGTGCGCAGCGCATCAGAACGCTGCACACGTGATGACGCCTTTGCGGCGCCACCGTATGGATGCCGCTATCTTTAAATGGCGGCGTCCATGCGCTTTAGAGTTAGGGAGGGTGTAAACACTACGCCCACCCCTAACCCTAAAGGCGGGCTTTTTAGCCCTATTCACTCCCCTTTTTGCCCGTCTAAAATGGGCCACTAGGACTATAATGTTCACAGGAAGTACCTGTGGCCAGTATTGTGTTGGCAATCTGTGTTCATGTCCCTCAGGGAAGAAAAGCAGTGCAAGCATAAAGGCAAGCAGAGTCGTATCAAGGTGGGGCCAAAGGAAGCATCTCAAGAAAGATGGCGTCTAATTGCATTTATACAAATCCACACATGTTCATGGCTTCAAATCATTCCAACCCATTTTAATCAGTCTTTCAACTTGTTAAATTGTTTATTTTTAAAACGTTTAAAAATCATTTCACTATGATGCACTGTAAGCTGGTCAAGTTAATTTTACTGTACATCGCCCTCAGGTTGTTAGAAAGATGTGGGATATATTATTTAAATAAATAAGAGTTGTGTCATTGAGAGCTGGCAGTATTAAACAGGTTTTCAGTGTATGTGCATGTGTTGTGTGCCTTCAAGTTGTTTCCAACTTATGGCGACCAAACGGCAAACATACCATGGGGGTTTCTTGGCAAGATTTGTTCAGAGAAGGTTCCCCATTGCCTTCCCCTGAGGCTGAGAGCTTGTGACTAGCCCAAGGTCACCCACTGGGATCGTGGCTGAGCTGAACTTGGAATCAAAGCATGGTCACCAGAGTCATAGCACAACACTGTCTCTTACTTCCATTGAGAAGAGCCAAAAGTTCTATTATGGTGAACAATTCTGATTATAAAAATATATAACAGCCTGAGTGGATTAGAACAAAAGCTTATCTTGTCCAGTGTCATGCTTCCAACAGAGACCAACAAAATGCCATAAATAGAACACAAGGGCAGACCAGTTTTCCCACTCCTTTCTCCAGCCATGGGCATTCAAAGATATGCCACCTCTTCCTACACAAATTGGGATAAATTTGTCCGTTTCTCATCTGTTTTTATTTTAAATTTATTCCATCTCATTTTCACATAATTTTGCAATTTTTAAAGTCTACATCAAAATTCATGTGGACAGTGTTATTGCACAAGGACCACTGACGTAATGAAATGAGTTCTTAATACTAATACTACTACTACAATTCATTTCTTACCCACACCTCTGAGTGAGCAATCGGGGCAGGGTACAACATATTAAAAACATATACAGTTAAAATCCTGCAAACATACCCACCTCCCTCCCCTTAAAAGAGTATTAAACTAATCATAATTAAAAGAATCAAGATTTAAAATACATTCATTCAATGTCCCCTGTAGGTGGCCGGGTGGGGGCAGGGGGGGCCATCAGGCGATGGGAAATTAGTTACTATCCGGGAAGGCCTCCTGGAAGAGATGTGCCTTGGTCGCTTTTTTAAAGCTTTCCAAGGTTATAATAAGACACATCTCATCCGGCAGGTCATTCCACAGCCTGGGAGCAATAGCAGAAAAGGCCCTCTGGGAGGTCTAGGACAACTTAGTTTTTATAGGTTGAAGCAGATTCCTCCCAGAGGACCGAAGTGTACTCAGGGGCTCATATGGGAGGAGGCGGTCTCTAAGATAAGTTGGACCCAAGCCATGTAGGGCTTTAAAAGTCAAAGTCAGCACCTTGTGTTGTGCCCGGAAACTGATCGGCAGTCAGTGGAGAGATTTAAGCACTGGTGTTATATGCTCTTTCCTCAATGTTCCAGCGACTAACCTAGCTGCAATGTTTTGAGCCAGTTGAAGTTTCCGGGTTAGGCACAAAGGTAGCCCCATGTAGAGTGTGTTACAGTAATCCAAACATGAAGTGACCAGCACATCTACCACAGCCTCCAGGTCCTTCATCTCCAGGAAAGGGTGCAGCTGGCGGATCAGCCAAAGCTGATAACAGGCACTTCTGACACCACATTTACCTGACAGGTCATGTGAAGTGATGAGTCTAGAAGTACCCCCAGACTGCAAACAGAGTCTTGTGAGGAGAGTGTGACTCCATCCAAGACTGGAAGATGTATTCCCAGACCTGGTTTTGGGCCGGTGACTGTCAGTACCTCCGTTTTGTCAGGATTTAGCCTCAAACTATTTTCCCTCATCCAATCCATTACCGCTGTGAGACAGTCATTGAGAGGAGAGACACCATCTGAGGTCTGAGCAGATGATCTGGTTATGGAGATGTACTGATGACACTGTGCTCCATGCCTCTGTATGATCTCACCCAGCAACTTCATACAAATATTAAATAGCATCAGGGACAGGATGGCGCCCTGAGGGACGCCACAATTTAGCTCGATTTTAGAGGAGCATCTGGTGGCGCAGTGGCTAAATGCCTGTACTGCAGCCACTCACTCAAAGCCATAAGGTTGCGAGTTCAAGACCCAAGGGCCCAAGCTCAACTCAGGTTTGCATCCTTCCGAGGTCACTAAAATGAGTACCCAGATTGTTGGGGGCAAGTAGCTTACAGTTGTAAACTGCTTAGACACTGCTTAAGCGGTATGAAGCAGTATATAAATGAAGCTGTTTGTTTGTTTGTTTGTTTAGCAGCTGTCCCCAAGCCTCACCCTTTGGGACCTGTCAGAGAGGAAGGAACGGAACCACTGCAAAGCAGTGCCTCCAATACCCATCCTCCCCAACCAGTCCAAAAGGATGGCATGATCTATAGTATCAAAAGCCACTGAGAGATCCAAGAGCACGAGCAGGGTCACACTGCCCCTGTCAATACTCAAGCGGAGGTCATCTGTCAGAGCAACCATGGCAGTCTCAACTCCATATCCTGCTCAGAAGCCAGTTTGAAATGTATCAAGAAAGTCAGCTTCATCCAAGACAACTTGGAGTTCAGAGGTAACTGCTCTCTCGATCACTTTGCTTAGAAACTGCAGAAAGGAAACTGGTCTGTAGTTGTTTCTGTCCAGGGGATCAAGGGAAGGTTTCTTCAGGAGAGGCTTTACAGCCGCTTCCTTTAGACAAGGTGAAATGGTGCCTTCCCTGAGGGACGCATTGACTACATCCCGAAGAAATGTCTTCAATGTATCCCCTCCCTGGGCAACCAGCCATGATGGACATGGATCGAGAGAGCAGGTCGTCTTCCTCACGCTTCCAAGGAGCTTGTTCACATCATCAGTACTTAGAGATTTAAACTCATCCAACAAAATGACAGTGGCAGAGTTGCTGGTTACCTCATTTGTGGACACTGAAGAAATATTGGCGTCCAAGTCGGCCCTTATCTGAGAGATTTTGTCTGCAAAGTGGTTGTTAAATGTGTCGCAGCAGGTCGTCGTCGGGTCAAAGAGGGGGTTAAACGCAGGGGGAACCTGCATTAACTCCCCAGCTACCTTAAACAGCTCTGCTGAACGAGACTCTGCAGACGCAATGTGTGCAGCGTAGATTTTTGCGCTGCACACAATGCCTCCCGATAGGCACAAAGGTGCTGCCTATGGCGAGTTCTGTCGGATGAAGACTGAGTCTTTCGCCACTTGTGCTCTAGTCGTTGTCCAGCCCGCTTCATTTCCCTGAGTTCCTCTGTGAACCAGGGTTTGCGGTTCAAAGCGGGTTGGAAAGGACGCTTGGAGGCGATAAAGTTGAGAGCCTTGGGAAGATCAGTGTTCCAGATCTTCACCAAGGCTTCGACAGGATCACCGGCGTTGCCAACCATTAAACCCTCTAGGGCCTTCTGGAAACCAATCAGTTCCATAAGCCTTCGAAGGCAAACCATTCTAATGGGTCCGCCACCCCCAGAGGGGTGAGGTGTCCTTCCTTCCACAACTTCATCATTTGAAAATTAATCTACCCTGCCAAAGTTCCACCATCACCCATAACACTTCCTTGTTTTCAGTTTCAAGGTGTCTTGCTTGAATATTCTCCAGACACTAGCATGGGGAAGAAAGCTCCAACAAAGGTGGAAGGGCACATATACCCAGCCAGTTGTTTTGGAATGGAGGACCCGGGGGGCGGGGGGAATCAGTGGATCTGAAAGTAAGAATCTACATAGTTCAACCAGCAAATGCTCTTGAAGGAGCTATAAATCATAAAATAAAGTCAATCAATAAAAATAACTAAAAAAATAACAATTGTTTCAAAATTAAAATAGTAAAAGGAGTGTTATAACTGATAATAAAACTAAATTGTTCTTGTCATAATTATAGGATCTGTATCTCACCTTTCTTGCCAAATGTGACTTCAGATGGTTGGACAGTCTTTCCCTTCAAGAAGAAAAAATCACAGTCTGGTATCCGAATGTCAATCCTTCAATCTAAATACTTACTAGCCATCTGTCGTATCATTGTGGGCCACAATACTCAGAAAAGAACCTCGAAAGATTATCATAACCATTGGGCAGGAACATAAGGAAGGAGGTTCTCCTTAAAACAGACTGGTACCAAACAGTTTTGGAATTTAAACGTCCATACTAATCTTTTGAGTCAGGCCTGGAAACTGACTGATAACCAGTATGGTTCAGGCAGTACTGGAATAATGTGATCAAAACAAACAACCAGTACCAGCAAGCAGCCTTGCTGCGCTATTCTGCTCTACTTTCTGGATTATCTTCAAATCTAGAGCAGCTACATATATCAAGTTTCAGTAGTCAGGGAAGTTACCAGTGTATGGATCACTTATGCCAGACTATCTCTGTCCAGGCTATTTCTGTAGCTAGTATATTAGTCAAGTGTGAAGCCAGGCAACCCAGGACACTTCAGCCTTACTACACAGCTGGGTCCATGAGCCCCTAAATGTAATTCTGCTCCATCTGAGGAATGCAATTCAATTTAGAGCAGGTTGGATATACTGAATTGGTTAGACCAACTACCTACTAAAAGAACCTTGACTTGTCTGAAGCCTGTTTATTGCCTCCATCCCATTCAAATAAATTTAAGGTTCATTAGATATACTGGACCACAACAGCCATTTGATCACTCATTTGGACAATATCTTTTAAAAATTTGTTTGCAATTCTATTTCATTTTTAATACTCTGAATATTGTTTGGCAAACCTGTTATACTCTGAATAATCTGTGGCAAATTTGGTATCTTTGGCAAATTTAGCATACTCATTGTCCAGTTTTAAGCCAGTGATTCTCAAATGGTGAGCAAGGTGCAAGACTTGGAGGCCCTGATAATTCCTCCTTCACGTTCTCCACTTCCCAAAGTTTTTCTGACCTTGAAGAGAAGAAAGGAGGGCATTTAGAGCACCTGGCTCTACCTAAGCAGGGAAGCTCACTGGATCATGACCTCTGGCAGAGCCCATTCTTCTTTTTCTCCTACCCATCCCATCACTGTCTTGATAATGAATGTTTCTGTGTGACTCTGTGTATGATAGAGTAAGCGAGTATGTGTGTGAGTGAAAGAATGAATGAATCTGCTGAATCTGTGCTGAACAAATAATAGTTTGACATCACTTTAACTGCCAAGGCTCAATGCTCTGGAATTCTAGGATTTGTAATTTTGTGAGCTATTTAGCCTTCTCTGTTAGAGAGCTCTGGTAGCTAAACAAACTACAAATTCCTGGATTGCACAGGATGGCAGTTAAAGTGGTGTCAAACTGAATTTTTTTCTTCAGTGCCAATTCACTCAGGGTGTGTACCTATCTGAGAGCACTGGTAAAAATATGTGTAGCTATGTGACAATATATGTAAAATTTACAGATGTTAAACATTGAATGTATTTAAATAAAACTGTCCTGATTTGAATAATGTTATTTCCTTATAAAATGTTAAAATATAAATATGCATTAATGTGTAAAGAAAAAAATGCACACTAAACAAGCAAAATATTTTTATTCATATACTATGTCTATGGAGGGGCATGGTCTCTGCATGTAGATGTAAAGGTGATCACAAGGCTAAAATGTTAGAGAACCACTGCTTTAGGCAATTTATAAATATGTTAAGATGCACAGTCCCAATACAGATCGTAGAGGAACTCCACTTTTTAGATATTTTTAAAAGGATACCACAGTGAATGAAGTAGATATGTTGATGGGCATGTCTTCTTTAATAGAAAAGTTGGTACCACAAATAGAAATAACACAGAAAGGACATATTTAATAGAAAAGTTGGTACCACAAGCAGAATAACCCAGAAAGAATATGGATAGATTCTTACAACACAAAAATAAGAACACTCTAACAAGTTTCAAGTAACATTTTATTCAAAACTACAATATGTACCACATGAAAAGAAACAACCAGATCAGGTAGGCCTTGGATAAGAATTTAAAAAAATTCTGAACCTTCTAAACACCACTTGAAAGATTCTTCCATAAAGCATCTAAGGATGATTCTTTTCTTTCAGTAATCTTCATTCTTCTTGTGATTTCCATTTTGGTGGCTAGGTTTGTGCTTTTTTAACATGCTAAGAGTAACTGCTGAGGGAGTCTTAACTGCTTTTGCCTTCCCCATTTTGTTTTGTTCAACATGCTTAGTAAAGGATTCTGGCGGCAGCTGCTGTTTACTTTGCATGTTGTGGGCAGGCACAGCAGCAGTAAAATCCCCTTCTTTCCCAGCAGAAAATGTATGGCGCTATTTACTGCAGAGCCATTGCTGCAAACCTGGTGAAAGTGTGTGTTTCTCCAACCCTCCTTCAACTTCCTCCCAATACCAGTTATGCTTTTAAAAATCCAGCTAGACAAATGACCATGAGAAAGAGGGGTTACTGAGTAACCATAAAAGGACTTTGTAAAAAAAAGAGTTTCTTTGTCAGAGGCTTTGTTAACTCAGGGTCTGTGCAGACAGCAGCCACCCCTTTTATAGGCAGATCAGAGCCATAGCAATTGCATGCCATGGTCCCAAACAGGCCTTTGCAGGGTGCAAAAAGGAGCCGCAAAAAGCAGCTCCTTTTTACACACTGCAAAGCCCATGATAGCTACAGCTTTACAGCACTCCTTCAGTGCTGCTTCATGTGGATGCAGTGCCAGAGAAGAGCTGCTATGCCATGTGCCATGTGGTGTGGTGCACGGTGTCGTGACGCCCTGGGGATGGAGCTGGGGTGTGCGTCATCTGGACGCTACACCCCAACTCTATCCTCAATCCAACCTTTATGGACAGTATGCACAGCCCCTTAGGCATGTCCGTATTGTCAGAGTTTTGTACTCATTTCTATTCTCTGCTTCCTGTTATTTAATCAGTTACTATTACTAATCCAGAAGATAAACTGTACTGTTATCTCATGAACACTATGTTTGCTCAAGTGCCTTTGCTAAGTGACTTTGTCAAAAGCTATTTGAAAGTCCATGTATGCAGTGTCTACTGGATCACTTCGACACACCGGTAAGATGCAAAATACATATCGGTGCAAGGTCACAGATTAATATGCTGCTGCCTTCTACTAGACTTCGTCCTCAGCATGAATCCAACAGAGAACAAAATGGCTCATTTTTACCTGCAAGCAGCCTTTGAGCATTCACAGGCTAGGTAATAAAGACAAATGAGCAGAGTGATCTAAACGTACACACCTGTGCAGACAGATATTAGTGCTGATTGTTCAAGTGAAAGGACGTAGAAGGAAGAAAATTAGATCAATTTTACAGCATTACCACCTCAGTAAAGTTTTAATGTCATAGCAGTCCACAGAGAGCAAAAAAGATTTCAACTCTTCTATTGTCTTTCAAAGACTAAATCCTGAAAACCTCATCTTACATGACAATAATGTATTAGTTGTTATTATGAAAAGAAAATGACATACAACTATTCAAAAAAGATGGCCACAGAGCCTGATGTGTATAGGTTTCACAGCTCGAGTGACATCACACACACACAAGAAAAGAGTGTCTGCTATGCTATTTTTATACCAAGTAAGTACGTCAGCGTTAGAACTGAAGCCACAAAAGAACTAGAGCCAAAGTCTATCAGAGAAGGGTGGATTTTCATGTCATCCAACACACATGCACTGCCACATGCTTGAAGTGTGTAAAGAACACATCCACAGCATTGTCACTCAATGCTTTTTTTCCCCTGTTGGGTAATGAATTTGTCAATACCATGCCACCAAGATGCAGATACTACTTTTAAAAAACACATCCCTAGAAATTTAATATAAATGTTCTGTATGATAATAAGCCAGTGCGGCATTGTAGTTTGAATGCTCGACTATAACTCTGGAAACCAGGGTTCAAAACCCTGCTCAGCTGCAGAAACCCACTGAGTGACCTTGGGCAAGTCACACTCTCTGTGGCTCAGAGGCAAAGCTGAACAAATTTTACCAAGAAAAACCCTAGATGGGCTCACCTTAGGGTCATCATAAGTTGGAAACGACTTCAAGGCACACAACATCTGCATGATGCATTGAAAAGACCATTCACTGCTCATCTCTATCAAACAATGGAATTAGAACAGCTAAACCACTGAGTGTTGGTGAAATTCATGGTTGGGGACTGCCCCTACTATACTATGAAAAATCAAGTAATGGGCTGGGGAAACATTTGGCTGTGTATTCCAAACAGTCAACAAACAAGATCTCTTGGGAGGCTAGGATCCTGAGAACCCAAGAGTAGTGGAACTAGACAGAACAATGAGATGTCTGAATGTTATATATCCATGTGAACCAACCTACTGAATCTTTGGGTTCTTGGTCTCTAATAATATTTATGGCCCCGTATAAGTAGTGGTGGCTTATCATTACATGTGAACTGTGGTTAAATTATTCTCTGGTATCTGTTCATGTGAAAAGCCAGTATGGTGTAATGGTTTGAGCATTGGACTATGATTCTGGACACCAGGGGGTGAATTCTGCTCAGCCCACTGGGTGGCCTTGGGCAAGTCATATTCTCTCAGCCTCAGGAGAAGGCAAAGGCCAAACCCCTCTGAACAAATCTTGCTACGAAAACCCTATGAAACTCTGGTTTAGGGTCTGGTTTCTGATTTCACTGGAGCTGCACTGGAGGCATAGGGTAGTAGTATGTGAATTCAACATTTCCTTAGTTTATTAACACTGTTCCAAACAGAGGGTTCAGTATTACATATGTCTGAATTGGGCCACAGTGCTCACTGTTCTCTTATTAGCCTCTCTCCATATTTTGTATAATTCCAAAATTAGTTTTACCTGTTACTAAAGTACTGAAACCAGACAGTGCAAGATTAATCCGCCATTGCTTTCTCCTACTCCATTTTGTTCCTTTTTGGATTTGTGCTGACTATGATAAACCAGGAAATGTCTTAGTGGAAACTTCTGGCTGATCAGTACATTTGGGGCTACTATGTAATATTATAGAGGATACTTTACTAGTTTCTAAAAGAATTGCTATGAACTTTCTTTACATTGCATCAAATCTAGGTCAAAAGAGCTTTTTTAAAAATATAGAACTAATTTGCATTGGGCAGTTAATAGCAACTGTAATAACATTATTGCTTGATGACATTATTATTAGTTTTTAAATCTTCCTTATGTGATTGCTATGTCCTTGTGCTATACACCAACATTTTAAGACAATTGTTGAAAACAGGGGTTATTGAAAACAACATTTTAGGAAGAAGAAGAAAACCCCAATAACAGCCAGTATTTGCCAAAACATTTTTGGCTCACTTGATATTATGTATCTCACCTTGTTAACAGGATTTTTTTTTTTAAACTTTCTGTAATATTTCATTTTGGAATCACATTTAAAATACTTCCTCTGTTCAGCAGGGATGGCCTATTATACATTTTCCTTAGGGCTGCAATTAATATTTCTCCCTGAAGAAATCCCCTACTGGGGATTCCTGTGCATATGATCAAAAGCTTCAGAATATTCTTGTAAGCATATCTCCAACTGTACACCTAATCTCTAATAGTCTAAAAATGTTTTCTGATCTTTGTGGCTGAGTCTGCTCCTCAACATTGCCAAAACATTCAACAGCAATAAAGGTTAATATAGTGCCATTTCCCATCCTTTAAAAGTCTCGAATGATTAGTGCTTGATTTACACAGAATAGTAAGATATGGGCCAATAACTAACTGGATGCTACTAAGTGTAACACATTGTAAAATAATTAAAAGAGTAAGTCCACTTCTTTATCCTGAATAGGAGATGTACATTATGCCAAAAGGAGCAACAAGAGGAAAAAGTATACATACTTAGTATACAGAAAATTCATTCCCTAACATCTCCTGGTAAAAGACTCTTACACAAAAGCTGCACCATGAAAGCTCTTGGACTGAGACATCTGAACAATGGCATCAGCTAGATAGATGAATAGTCTCATTCTATATAAAACAGCCTCTTATGATCATATTTAGTGGGGAAAATAAATGGTTATGTAAGAACATGGAAAGAAAAAATTATAATCTAAATGAAGACAAACTGATGCCAATGGAAGGATAACCTGGGTCTTTGATATCTGCTGCAGTTTGGCTCCAGGACCTACCTCCATGGATACTAAAATCCATGGATATTCAAGTCCCATTAAATACAATGATAGTAAAATGGTGTCCTTCATGGATGATGTTGTTGTGTGCCTTCAAGTCATTTCAGACTGATGGCATAACAAAGGATAACCTATCATGGGGATTTCTTGGCAGGATTTCTTCAAAGGAGATTTGCCATTGCTGTCATCTGAGGTTTCCATGGCCGAATAGGGATTCAAACTTTATTCTCCCAATGTCATAGTCCACCACCCAAATCGCTGCACACTGCCTCTCTATTGATGATATACAATGGTAAAATCTTTTGATTTCAGGACATCTGTGTGATTGTGTTTTACATAGATTCAAAACACACTGTAGAAATAATCCAGTTTGAGACCGCTCAGTGTCAGGGAATTCTGGGAATTGTAGTTTGTTGTGGCACCAAAGCTCTCTGACAGAGAAGGCTTAATATCTCACAAAACTACAGTTCCTAGAATTCCCTAGCCTTGAGCCAGGGCAGTTAATAAAGGATTATTTCTGTAGTATTTCTTTATTACGTTCCTTGATATAAATAAAAGAAATCCATCTGATTACTTTTTCTTATCAAATGCGGGGAGGAAAGGGACACAAAAGGAATGTTTTCCCTTTTAAAGTATGGACCAAAGCCTAAGCATTCTAACTAAAAAAGCCCCACTGAAATCAATAGGGCTCATTTCCATGTAATATCTTCAGGGCCTAATATCATGAGCCCAGTTCACAAGAGATTCTAAAAAAGTATGCAACTAATTTTAACAAACACTCTCTCCCGCAAAGCACATTCTAATTTGCCTCCTCTTTAATACACAGAATTTAATGATTCATGATGCTTCTAGGCATTTGTGTAATTTTGTAAACTCCTTACTACTCATAAGCAACAGTAATAGAGTAAATTACGCAAATCTTCAAAATATAGAGAATAAATAAAAATGGTGCTCAAAATACTAAACTGACAATTCAGAGGCTACTTTGAAATGCAGCCCTATTAATAGGTAGTATTTGCTTTTCACTTAATCACTTTGTGCACTGCCAGTAAAAGTCAATTTATTTTTGCATTTAATGTGAGAATCTGAAACATTTAAGCAAGAAATTAAAAGACACATTCATATATTATCCCCTTCCACTAGGTTGGTGTGAGAGAGACAGAAGTGGGAGAGGGAGAATGACTCGTCTATATCAGCCAAAATACTCCAAACTGCTCCTGGAGTATTCTGGCCCTGGAACTGCCCTAGATCCCCTAGATACCTCTGCATTCTGCTGCAAAGTTGGACAGCTGTCTACACAACATTCCTGCCATGTTGTCCAGCATCACCACTAGGTGCTAGTAATTTTCTCTGAGGTCAGAAATACAGCACCCAGCATCGATCACATGGCTAGGTGCCTCGTTGTGACCTCAGAGGAAGCCATTTGCATCAGCAACAATGGGGCTGGGTGCCAGGCACCACAGCAGTGACATATGTGCAGTCAGCCGCCCAGCACACCACTGCTGGCATGAATTGCTCCTCTGAGGTAAAAAATACAGTGCTCAGCATTGATCACATCACCGGGTACACTATCGGGATTCTCAACAGCAGCAGAGTAGTGCTGGGTGACACAGAGGGGACCTTTGTGTAGTCAGCTGCCCAGTGTCACTGCACAGTGCTCCAGATTTTCCTGCAAAATCTGGAACAAAAAGTGAGTTATTTTATATTGGTTCAAGGGAGGGAAGGAATGGATGTATTGCAGAACTGCCATTTGGATATACTGTGTTGTTTTTTGTTGTTGTTGTTGTTGTTGTTGTTGTTGCTGTTTTAACCCTGTGCTAGTTTAATCCTACTTTAAGGGGTGGGAGGAGGGATTGGGATGTAACATTTTAATTGTACGTGTTTTTAAATGTTGTACCCCGCCCCGATTGCTCGCTCAGAGGGGCAGGTTATAAATAAATATTTCTTGTTGTTGTTGTTGTTGTTATTATTCTGTCATGAAGATAATCCATACCCAAATCAGGGATTTGGCCTTGCACTGTATGGACTGGTTATAATAATAATATAATAAATGTGTATTTATATTCCGCCCCTCTGGTTGCTATGAGAACAAGAAGAAACCAGTTTAATTGGCCTGTGTAAACATGCTGCATGACTATTTGTAGGTCTTTGCATATGTGGAGTCCTGCACCATCTAGACACCATGCTACTGGTGTCTCCTCACTGGATAGTTAGGTTTGGGAGTCACCATTTTAATTTCTCCCAGTTTCCTTCCAGTTTGTAGGATACTGTGGAAAATTAAAATGGTACTGTCAGCTGTGTGGCATTGCTACAGAAGAATATTATGTCACAGCCTCGGAATGTATACGGCTCAGACCCAAATACCTGCTATAACATCAAGTATCAACATATGTATTGGCTTCACCAATATTTAAGCTAACTAATTTTGATATTTGCACCCTAAAGACGTAACATCTTATTTAAACAGAAGTGTTGCAACTGTACTTGAAAATCATCTTCAAATATGACAGCACTCAAATATGATTCAGCTCCAAAATTTTGAACCATATTTGTAAAAGATTCTACTTCTCCAACATGAAAAAAACATGTTCAATATGGTGTTTAAAATACACTGGATAAGCAATTCGCAAATTCAGACCTCTTTGGGAAGCAGGTTGGATAGCTGCTTGGAGCAAGCAATGCCAGGCTATTTTCATTGATAGGTGGCTGAGGGAAACAATGTAGGCCTATTACATGGTTCTGAAGAGTTGTAGTTGTAGTAATTTCCAAATTTTTGTCCTCCAAGTGTTTTGGACTTCAGTTCCCAGAAATTCCAGTCAACCAACAGTCATGAATTCTGGGAGCTGAAGCCCAAGACATCTGGAGGACCAAAGTTTGGGAACCACTGTATTAAAAGGTTCCCACCATTCATATTATTAATATACCCTGTATTCTAGTCTCTAAACTGGGATCTCAGGGATAAAGCTTTGATAAGAAATTTAATTTCAAACTTCATTTCATTTCACAGACATTTGTTTAGAAAATAGAGATTTCAGTGCTCAGGTACATCTGTCCAAAAGCTAGGATTTGTCCAAGATGGGGGTTTGCATATTGTTGTTGTTTTAATGACTTTATTTCTTATAATGAATCCAGGCAATTCTGACAGTTCTCTTTGTAGAATAAGAATGTTGCCAGGTTCTATGGAAGGTCTGTGGTTGAATAAAGAGCTTTCAGAATTGTCTGTGTGCACACTGAACAACAACCAAAACCTTTAGTAGTTTGGAATAAAAACATATTTGTGTGCAATGGAGTTATTTCAAAAAAAAAAAAAAAACAAGAGGCAATGTAATCTAAAGAGGGGTAGTACCAGAAAACAACCCCTATAGGAGCAGGCTGGTAAATCTTGATTGCACATTGGTTTACAGTAATTTGTTCAGAAAAAGGTATGGATAATCTGTGAAACTGTGTTGCAGTATTGTTTTTAATGTGTATCAGTTTATATCCATTATGGATTAATAGAGAAAGATAAAGAGGTTCTCATGTCTTCAAAATAGGTTCATACATTTTGAGTAAGTAAAGCAGTTGGAACCCATTAGGAATCTAGCCAGCCAAGAGGAAAAGAGGTAAAAACAACAAGAATGAGAGCAATAAAGGCAAACACAGAGGAGTTATTAAAGACTTTTGCAAGCAGTACCTGCAGCCAAACGTGTGAAATTCTCTTCAGGATATGGTTTGCATTAGTGCTTTCCCTCCTGAAAAACCATTAGCTCTTTATGGTAATTGAAATCCTTGACTTTTGAAAGTAGCAAGCAGTACTTTCATCTTTTTCTCTTGACATAAAATGCAATTTTAAAAAAGGAGTTATCTGTTCTGAAACCTACTTCCCAGCCACCTTAGAAACTAACACACTTGACCATAGATGGGAATATGCACTCACAGGGGAAAAAACCCCAGCAAATTCATTTGCAAACAGTTAAATTTACAATGCATCTTTGTTGTTTGTTGTTGTTAACTGCCCTCACGTCAGCTCTGACTCATAGTGGGTGGGACATCTCCAAGACTCCCTGTCCTCCGCTGCTCTGCTTAGGCTCTGTAAATTCAGACCTGTGGCCTCCCTGATTGAGTCTATTGACCTGGTGTGCGGTCTCTCTTTCTACTACCTTCTACCTTTCCTAGCATTATTGACTTTTCTAATGAGTCATGCCTTCTCATGATGTGAAAATGCACTTATCAACCATCAAAGATGTTTGTCACTGTTCGGAAGATTCAAATAATCTCCTGGCCAGAAGGAAAAACATCTCAGATTTATAGTTCCTGGCCAGGAGAAACTGTAATATCTTTGTGCAGGTTGCTGAGCAGACTTCTTGGCTATGGCATCATCTGTAGGTCTATAGGTACCGCACAGATGTGTATGCGTTTCTTACCAGTACTGAAGCAATCTTTATCACACCTCTGCTTCAATATTGGTTATGATGCTGCACATTCCTTTTGCACTGCCCTGCTTCTGCTTCCTCCATATCTTTGCCCTACTTTGTGGATGCAGATCAGGTTTCCGGACACATTGTTGTTATTATTATTATTATGCTTTATTTATAAAGCACTGTAAGTGTACACAGCATTGTACATACAATCAGTTAAAAATAGAATAAAATAAAATAAACTTGCCTAAGGCATACATTCTACAAAAATAATTAAACGTAATACATATTATGCATATTAACATTTAAATAATAAACCCACAGAGTAGGTGGTGGAGGGGAAAGACAGATTGTTATTCTGGCAGGGAAGAAGTGAGATTTGGTCTACTGGGGGAGAAGAGAGATTGGTCTGGTGGGGGAAGAGGGATTGGTCAGGTAGAGGAAGAGAGACTGGTAAGAAGGATCAGTCTGCTGGGCAAGAGGATGAACACTACATTGTGCAGTAACTGCTTCCCAATAATGCCACTATCTTGCTCTAGTCACAAAATAGAAGGGTTATTTGATAATGTCATAGCCTGGAGGTAATTTTGTACAAAATATTTTTAATAATTTTATGTATGAAAAAAAGTTTGTGTACACTGAATCATCAGAAAGCAAAAATGTCACAATCTTAGCCACCATATGGATAATTTTGGATTTTGGAGTATTTCAGAATTCTAGATAAGGGATACTCAACCTGTACTGCTTTTTCTTTTCATTCAGAAAGATTTAAATGCCTATCAGAAAGCTGTGTTGTTGCCAGTAAGAGCTTCAACACTCTTTTGTTTTTGCCACCAACCACAGTGATGTAACTCCAGGGGGACTTCCTTGAAACTAAATTCATAAAAAGTTTCCCACCCTTGTAAGAGGTGTGGTTTGTGTATACACATGATTTGTGTATAGTATAATAAATGAACTGAATTGGAATTGCTTCTTCTAAACTAGCAAACTCATATAAACTTGGGTTTGTCAGCCACAAGACTGAACTGCACATAGCCTTTTGTCTACAAGTTGCCACAAAGTTCTCTTTTTTACATCGACAAGCTTTTCTCAAACACTGGAAGAAATAAATTGCCAATAACACAAGCTATAGAGAGGGAATCCATTCAAATTCTAACAGGGCATTTCAGCTGAAATTGATAAATGCTGATTAGGGAGAAATCTTTGAACAATATTTTTAAAAAGACTGAAAATTATTACCTTTGTGCAATGCCACTGGGCCTATACATCTGTTTTAGGATTTGTAAATTAAATAGAATCTTACCTAGCAGAAATATAAATATCATATAAAGGATGTTTAGTTACAGTGAAATATAACCATCAGTTTGGGGGTGGGAAATCAGTAGTGTTAGCATTGTTTATTTTTGTTTCGTTTAGTTGGATTTACAGTGTTGTTGTTATGTATGTTGTTATTGTTGTAGTGAACTCTCAGACTCTCAGTCCACCCACAACCTTTTCCCAACTGTGGCAGCCCTACGGGAATTTTACATCCCACCACTGCTACCAAAATATTATTATATGGTGAACTCTCACTCTCTCAGTCCACCCACAACCTATTTTCAACTGTGGCAGCCCTATGGGACTTTTAATCCCACTGCTGCCATCAAATTATTATTATTATTATTATTATTATTATTATTTGTTGACCCCCTTATCTTTCACCACTAAGTCTCTATAAGATGACACAACACCTCTGTGTCTCTTAGATTAGGTCGTGTTTTTTGATTCACATGGAGGCCAAGTTGTATTTCAAACACTAATAAAAGTTTATTATAAAATACAAAAAGTAAAACTGTAATGTAGACTTAAAAGTTGTTAACTGTCTTGTTGCTTGGTTACCAAAAGTTCTTTTAAAATATTAAAGCCACTCAGGCAATCTTATCTCTAGTACCAAGACCAAAATCTTAGTTTGCAAGAGGTGAGCAGGGCTGATAATGACAGGGTCTCTTGGTGGTCTTTCATTCACAGGGATACCATAACTTGAGGCTGACTTGATGGCACATAGCAACACAACACAAAGACGCTGGTGGAAGTCACATGGGTCTTAGATTGAACTGTGCAGAAGATTAATCCTGTCAAAATGAAAGTTCTATGGATAGGGGGAAATATCCTGGAAAGACCAAAAGTGAAGTTTGAGGATTCAGGGCAAACCTTGGCATTACCAGTGATTGTGGCAGAGTGACTTTCATGAACTAAGGTTGCTGGTACAGTAGCTGTAATCCAATCTGTACAATCTGAGTTCAAGTTACTCATGCTCTCATAACAACTGCTCTGCATTTATGTGGAGATTACTGCTGTGCATTTATGTAGAGCTGCCTTTGAAGACAATTCAAAAACTTTGACTAGTGCAGAAATGTTGCCACTCCACTGCTGCTGGAAATAAGTCATTCAGATCATATTACATTCATGTTGTGCTAGCTGCACTAACTGCTTACTGAGATCAATTCAGATGATTCACTTCTGAATCAATTCAAATGATCACACAGGTAGCAATACAAAGTGACATACAGGTGAATTTTCTATCTTACAGCACCAGAGACAGAGAAATCAGTATTCTACCCAGTAGATTTTGTACCAGGTATTTTTATAACATAGCAGATTAATTTCTCCCAGAAAAAATATCTGCAGATTCATTCTTTGTGTACCTGTTCTTAACTCTACCCACCACACCACCACTTAGACATTTATAACTTTGGCCCAATGCAAAGCATACATGTTACAAATGAATGCATATATCCTTTCTGCATAGTAGAATACAATAAATAAAATGTAAGGACCAACTATCTCTAATCCTGCACATAAACAGCCATTTGTGTGGTAGCTTATTGTAAATATCAACCCCTAGTATCCACCCAAAGAAGACGTTAGGATATTGTTTCCATATACAACATGACAATATCTCCCTTCAAGTTAACAGCCACTATGGCAGTGTTTGGAGTATATACAATCTAATCAGGACAGCTGAATTTTTTTCTCCTACCCAAGAATTCAATGTGCAGTCACCCTGAAGTCTTTTATATCTGGCTGTCCTATATGACTATCCATAGGTTTTCTATCACAGGGAAAATATAATGGGGGGGGGCGGTTTGACATGACACAAACAACGGGTTTTGCAGCCTTTCCCTGGAGATATAACCCCAAGCCAATTGGTTCTCCTGATCGACCTACTGTGAGAAAGGCTAATCACAAATTTCTAGCGTCACATCAGATTGCACCCTACTATGCCTCAGACAGCTAACAAAACTGGTTCATGTGGGCAAATAGCCTAGTCACTTTAGTCAATTTGTTTTCAGAACTGATTTAATCCCCGTATAACATTTAATCATCTCAAGAAACATTGTTTTTGAACACACTGTGGCTCATTAAAAACAAATTGAAGAAAGCTCACTACAGAATAATATCATTCAATGTTCCATTTATATAAGTAAAAGATAACCACAGGCCTTCTTTTAATAAAGAAGATACTCATGAGTGTTCAAAAATGAAGATTCACCTGATTGTGATTGCTTCACTGATCAGCTTTTTTCACCTCAAAGAAAACCTAAGTATATTCTGCCTTCAGAATCATTTATTTCAAGCAGTTCAGTAGCTCTAGTATGCCTCACATACATCAAATCAAATCCAATGAATATCTGTATCTCAATGGAGGGGTATAATAACATTGCATTACAAAATAATTTGTAATATTTGGCATAATAATATTTAGTTAAGCAAGATTGGGATTTATTAACTGTATACATTGGAAGGGAGAAAAGACAACATTATTGTTTTAATTTTAACTTTGTTTTAATTCATGTCTTTTAATATGCTGTATTCCGCTCCGAGTTTTCTTACAAAGGAGCGGATTATAAATAAACCATTATTATTATTATTATTATTATTATTAGATCATTTTCTGAACAACATACAAAAAAGAAAGAAAGAATGGAAGAGCCTAACTGCTTAGCAATTAGGACTAAACATTTTCCTAATTAATTTCTAGGTGCCACAATCCAACACAGAGTTTAAGGCCACCCAAAGTCTTACCACTGAAATCCCTAGAATCACAGAATCATAGAGTTAGAAGAGACCACAAGGTTGGGCAGAAAAGACATTCTGGAGGAGCCAGCATCAAGATACAGTATGGCTGAATAACCATCAAAATCAGTTCTCTGCAAACCACAGACCCAAGACATAGAAATCTTACTGTTTCCAATGGCAATGCAGAAGAAAAGGCATGCAAGATTTGTACTCAGATGCTTCCCTCCCATTTAGATATGGGAGATCAATATTTATTGGTGGAGAAAGTTCAGGAGATAATGGAGAAATGTCCTCTTTCACCCAGTACTAATAAGGGAGCCATGGTCTTCTCTCTCCATCACTCCCATAAGATAATCTCCCATTTCCTGATGAGAGGATAACTGAGGGAAGTAGGAGTTCCACTGCTTGAAAGCAAGAGAAAATTGCAGCAAGTCCAGAATGGCACTGGAGTGTCTGAGACATGTGTCACTAGTCCCAACAGGAGGAATTGCTGGAGGAATCACAGGAAAAGCCTTCAACCTTTATTTTCTCCTACTGGTCCAAGTATGGCTAAAACATGGGATGGTCATAGTGCCATAAAGCATGATGTCCCAATGATGTCACATGGGCCACCACAGTGATCTCTCATTTCCAGGAAGGTGGAGCACCTCAGAGAGCAAATAATGATATTTTTTTTTCTTCTGTCCTGTTGGCAAGAAACACACTAACAGGTGGAGGAATCATATTCAGTTCCCTCTGACAAAAATGTGAAAGGAAAGAATAGGGAAGCCATGAAAATCGTAGACCTCCCATTACTGGAATATAAGCCCTTTAACCAATGTAAAGAACTGTCACTGTAATAAATATGATACTCATTTTAGTACAGGGGCCCTTGTTATTTGCTGGGGTTTGGTTTCAGGACCCCCCATGAATAACAAAATTTGTGGATGCTCCAGTCCCATGAAATACAATGGCATAATAAAATGGTGTACCTTATGTAAAATGGAAAATGGAAAAATCGAGGTTTATACTTTTTTGGAATATTTTCAAGCCGTAGATGTTTAAATCCATGGACAAAAAAACCATAGATAAGGAAGGCCAACTGTATTGCTTTTATGTGTGCCATACGAACACAAGCATTTGATTGATTAAAATTATGTTGACTTTTGTATTAGTTTTCCTACACATTAACAAAAATTTTATAAAGAAATACTGATAACTGGTTTCATAGTTCTCTAATTCTAGTAAATCCTATGTATTTGTACCAGTCTTAACAGACAATCTATATTTAGCTTATAACATTTAATCAAGTTGAAATGCACCTGCAATAGTTTGCTTTAACAGAATATTTCAACAATAAGAACATTTAGCACAGAGCATAACACAGTAAAAAAAGTATACAAAAATACCTTTGGCAGTATTTATTCTCATTATTAAAGGACAGAACATAAAACATTCTGTTTCACTGAAACTCTTAGCATTAAAGCTTCAAACACTGGAAATGTGTGCCACTATCAGTCATCAATAGGGATATTTTTAGAACACGCAGAATCAATCATTATAATTCTAGCAAAGAGACGTAGGAGACATGCAGCATGAAATGAAAGGCAGTAAAGGCCTTTCAAGTAAAGATAATGGCACAGGTTTCTAGGTTTGACTCTTGCCATTCTACAAGGTGATGCATTTTCCCAACATTTTTGAGGATTCAATATCCTTAAATAAATTGGAGTCCTCTAATGCTGGAAAGAGTAACTTTCTCATTCTGAATAGTGCAGGGAATAGGACGTGCCAAATTAGGAAAATAATGAGTTTCTAGTTTGAGAAACTCTTCCAAACGTAATGACATGTCTGAGGAAGCCAAAATATTCCCATCTATACTCAATGAACTCCACAATTAAAAACACAAACTGTCAAAATGGGCCTACTGTGCCAGGTCATGTCTTAGATTCTGTTCAGAGTAGCTTATATCAGTCATATTTAACTGACTATGATCATGCCCAGCATCACAGTATGTGTATGTGCCTTCAAGTTGCTTGACCCCATTAATTTCATATGTTTTTCTTAGACAAGGAATACTCAGAGGTGGCTTTGCCAGTTCCTTCCTCTGAGTATAGCCTACAGCACCTAATATTCATTGGTGGTTTCCCTTCCAAGTACTAACCAGGGATGACCCTGCTAAGCTTCCAAAATTGGATAGGATCTGGTGTTTTTAGGGTATTGATATTTAAAGTTTGAACTATTAAAATATGAGAAGGCATGGATAAGAAAGATATGTTTGCAGAATGCATTATTTATGATGGTGAAAACCTAGTTTGACTAGAAATAGCTCCGCAGAACGTGCCCAAATAGCAGGAATGGTCAGTGCAATATAAGATTATTCAGACAGACACAAAACTATTTTTATTCATTCAACGCCACCATGTGACAAAGTCAAAATAGGAGACCCAATTAACACACACACACACACACACTGTCTAAGAAAAAAATAGAAATTTATAGCATCTTCTCCCTGCTTATTCCTGGTTACAGTTAAGTGGTAAAAAGAGCAGAATTGTCTTCTCTCATCCACCGCTGCTTATAAAGCAATACAGGTGCATTTGCAAATTCTTTCTCTGTAAAACCACCAGCTGTCACCCATAATCTAGGGTGGTAATAGTGCCACCATCAGATGAAGCACTATTAATACTACAAGGCACTTCTGGCATGCCGGAACCTTGAAAATTCCTGTCACCCATCTCAGACAGGAAACTGCCTAGTGAAATGTAATTGAATCACTAGTTTCTAGCCATTTGCGCTATCCTAAATGGAGCCTCCATATTGAGGGGCAATGTCCCATAGGACAAACAAAAAACAAGGGAAGTTACTCGCCCATATCTTGCTTGTGAGCTTCCATAAACAGCTGCTGGGCTGTTGCTGGACCTGAGAAAACTCACATAGATTGGAAAAGTTATCTTTTGGACTATAACTACTACCACAATCCTACAGCCAGCATGGGAAAATTCTAGAAGCTGTAGACTAGTGTGTGTGTGTGTGTGTGTGTGTGTATATATATATATATGATTCCATTCTGTATATATGTGGATACACAGATAAGTTATCCTTCAGCACAATGGAGTGATGACCTCATCATATATATGAGGGTCAAAATATACGATGCATTAATTATTATTATGTCATGTAGAAAATATATTTCTTTAAAGTCAGCACATACCACAGAGGATGGAGGATGAGCTTAATTCCTTTTCTAGCCATTTCCCTAGCAAGGCATGTAAAGAAAAGAAAAGAAAACGATCCTCCATCAGTGTTGTTAATCATGCATTTCCACTAGAAACAAGAAAAGGAGAAACACCTTCTGCGGTGTGACCCTCTGCAGCAGATACTGCACCAGACGGAAAGGGAGCTAGGTACTCATGCAACACCAGCTATTATCCTATGATATAAGGTCTACATAACTAACATAACTGGTAGTTTGACCTTCATGAATCACCTTCACTTTTGTGGGCAATAATATTTATCAGATAACCTGTGGCTATGCCTTAAAACACAGAGCACAAATAAGCATATGTGAATAAATAAGGCAGCAATTTATTTCCTCAGTATTCCACAAGATGGAGAGGGCTGGCATATACCAAAATAGTGAAAATAAAAATATAAAGGGATAGCCTCGGGAGCTGCAGCTTGCCCAATTTATCAAGGAGAATTATTTCAACTGATCAGATGACTGTGTGATACTAGAGCCAATCTTTCCATTAGGCTGACTTGTGCATGCCATTCAAGTGCAGCAGATTGTTAATTACTTGTTAATTTATTCCAATCATCTCCCTCTCTCCCACTGCAACTTTTGTCAGACAAGCTTCCAAACTGGCTAACTTTAAAGACATAGCAGAAAAATTATACAACATAGAATAAAACCAATTTTAATATAGTCATCCCTTTGACTTTTCTGCCTCGGGCACCAAAATGCCTTGGGCCATTGGTGCACCATTTCATACAAGTACACTTCATAGTGTGTGGGGGAAAACATAGGGGAAGAGTGGTATATAAGTTTATTTTGCCATGAGTAGAAGACATTCTTCCAGGGAGGGCTTTCACCCCACTCTGTGTATAGCAACCTATGAACTTTTCTTCCCACAGATTATTTCTGTGTAGGAAAAGCATCACATTTGACCCAGTGTGAGAGAGAGGGGGGGGAAAGGGAGGAATTGCCAGCCTGCATACAAAGCAAAAGGAAAATATAGCACAGTAAATGAAAAAATGTGGACAATGAAAGGAACACATACTACTGTGTTTGTGAATAAAAACTGCTCCTCAATCTGATAGTCCAAAACATTTATTTTATTATTTATTATTGATAGCATTTTTTTAAAAAAAAATCTTCCTCTAAACAGCTGAAGGCAGTGCACTTTTTATCCTTACTGTATCCTGATAGTTAGCTAGGGTGAGTGTCCCAAATCCACCCAGCGAGCTTCATGGCTGAGCAGGAATTTGAAACTGTTTCCTCTGGTCAGACAACCAATGCACCACCAGACCATTGCAATGCAAATATATCCAAGAAAAATCTAGGATGATTAAGAAATACAAGTCACTGATCCCCATACTTGAAAGCATGATGGGTCCCTTTGCTAGCACTATAAAAAGAAAAGAAAAAAACCTAATAGTGTATAACTTTAGAGAGTCCTAGTAGGCTAGTTAGATGACTGATGCTGATGCTAGTGATGATGATGATGGACCTTTTCCCTCTGAAAACTGGGACGAAAGTCAGCTTACAAAATTAAAGCTACTACAGAAAAAAGCACATGCAGATATAATTAAAACATACAAAAAGTTATTGTCAAAATGCAATTAAACTATCCACAGAATTAAAAACCTTTAAACAAATCTATTTTAAAAGATGGTTATTAAAATCCCTTGCAGACAGTTCTTAACACTTGGTTAGAATAGAAAATTATTCACTTGCCAACAGAAGGACAACAGAGGGAAACATTCCAGTCTCCCAAGGGAGGGAGTTGCACAGTGTGAGAGCAGCCACCAAGAAGGCCTCCATCTTCCCATTAGACATGCCTTTTGAAGGTGGTGGTGCTGTGAAAAGGTCCTACCCAGCCTGGGCATAAATGAATTAATGCACTCTGTACAGCAAGGGGTGTAATGTTTCCACAGTTTGCCCTTGCAGCTGACATTACAAATTTACAAGTAAATTCCTCAGAATCTGGTAGGACTATAGACAAGGTTGTTCTGTTCTGAGGCAACAGCCCTCAGTCGGTCTTCATCTGTTTGTACAGCCTTGGGCAAGGCAGTGTCCCCCCACCCCTTTCACTATTAGTAAGATGAAAAGCAATAATGACACTTAACAACAGATCAATGTAAGCATAAATAAAAATTGCACAGCATGGTGTGCGGTATTAAGTGGTGTGTAAATGCAAATGTAATTTGTTGCCATAGTTCCCAATGCTAGATAAGGAGTTAGATGTTGAATTATGTCACCCAATTAATTTTTCTCTTTATATTCTCTCAAAGAAAGGACTATTTTCTCGTATTCAGAGACTGCCAGTTGGTCTCCTGCTCCCACCCCATAGTGAGTCCCTTACGTCTTCACTCTGCATCAGCCGTCACTTTTGGCAGCCTAGCAATCAACCCAGAAATACATTCCAAACCAAAACCAAGTATCTTCCATTTACTTAAAAAAGCTAATAACACTGGAATCTTTCTGCTTCCAACTCTTGTTTTCATATTCCATTTCTTATAAATTAACATTAAATACTGAATAATGAATTCTTTCTATCTTCTGAGAGAATGTTGTCTATGAAGATATTATACATTTCATGAAGAAAGGCACAAGTAGGAAGGAGAAAAGGAGGTAAGAAAAGAGCACTCCTAAGCATAACTCATTTATGTTCTGATAACCCATGGATTGCTGGACTACAATTCTGAAGCCTGAACTGGCCAAGAATAAAATTTAGGATGCTTATGATCTTTTTGAAACTCACTCTGCTTTGGTGCAGAGCATAATGACAAAGCCACATCATGTGCCTATTTTTCACAATACGTTGTTTCAAATGTGTCTCATTAATTATTGTAATGAATGCTATCTTACTCATTCCATGTTTGCATTTTTAATTTTTTTACACATGATGAATGCAGAATTCATTTTGATGCACATGTCTAAAAATGTTTAGCCCATTATAACCACAGAATATTTACCTGTCTACAAAGAAAAACTTAATATTGTATCATATTTTCCTATGTAAAGCATAATTTGTGCAGTGTTTGATTATATTTCTTAGTCTCAGGATACAATTCAGCAATACTATGAATATGTATAATTTTGTTTAGAATCTTCAGTTTAATACTAAAAATACTACATTTTGAATCAAATCAAACTATTTAAAAAATAAAAGTTTTTTTAAAGTACATCACACTTTCTAGGTTGGTGAGGGGAGCCCATGGCTCAGCAGATACAGCTGGATGACAACTCTCATCGGCCCAGCCAACATGTCTCAATATCAGGAATGATAGGAACTGCAATTCAGCCGCATTTGAAGAGCCAGAGATCCCCCACTTCTGCAGTACTATTAGTATCTCTCCTGCCTAGTACCTTATGATAAATCCCAAACAAACTCATAACTGATATACATTATACAAAATGCCTGGCATTTCAATAAACTTTACAACAGTCCTGTAAGGAAGGTACATTCATCATTCCCAAACTGCAGATAAGGAGGCCAAGAGAATAATGGTTTGCTAAGGCCACCTAGTGAACTCCAAGCAGAATTGAGTTTGAAACCAGGGACTTTTTCCTATCACGCTCTTAGGTACTATGCTATACCTGAAGAAGCAATTATACAGCATGCAACACACTATCCAGCACCAGCATGCTATCAGCACACCAAGGATGCTGATGTGCCACCTTTAAAATATTGAAACATCTGCCTGACTTACAGCCACACAACACCTAAAGAACCTAACCATCCCTATAGAGAACCATGAATATTCAGAACCAGGTTCTGTTAGTGATAGTCCAGATTACTCATGTGCACAACTGAGTTGCAAATTTATTGCCATCTTGGAATCTCAAGGATAAATATATTCATTATAATCCCCAAAGATGTCACATTCAACTTTGCAGAGGAAGTCAACATTTTCAAATACTACAGAAGAATTTATGTATTTTACTTAGATGTTAACCCACCTCAATTCTATGGGAAAGTACTTTTACATAAACATACATAGGCTTCAACATGCAGCCCAAAACCTACCCAAGTGTAACCAGGAAGCAGTCCCACTGAATTCAGTGAAATTTATAACCTTAGTCTTAGATTTCTGAATTTTTTTCTTGGTATTTTCTCTCAAACAAAGAGGGGTTTATTTTTAAGTGAATATAGTCATTTTCAGCCAGGTTTCCTTTTCAAGGTCCTGGCAAAGATGCCATGGTAATTAACATATTTCTCTATTCTTAAAAAGTAATTTGAGAAGCACAATAGGTCCACTGCCTAAGAATGTATTGCTTGCCAGTTAAAGATAAAAGCAGAGATTATGCAACTTTCACTGCAAGGGACTTCTGTAGGGTTAATCACTTGTCACCACTGTTGCAACGCTAGGTATGGGCAGATAGATTCAGATTTAGTAACCTATACAGCTGTCTAATTTAACTACATACATAAATATCAGGTCCTGGGGTTTTACTGCAGTGTAATGAGCCTTAGATCAAGGTTGGAATGTACTTGCAAGGTCATGTCTTCTTAATAACGTCCCATCAGACTTTGAAATAATTATAGCGCTACCCAGACAAAAGACCCATTTGGAATTCTGAACATAAGGACAAATCGGATGGAAATGAAGAAAATGCTTGATCAGCTTTTGCTAAAGAACACAGCACAATAAATGATCATGTCTAAAGAGGAGGGGGACTTTGGGGAAATAAAAGAGATCTGGCACAATTTAGCTTGTTCAGTCTTTTAACACATATGGTACCCAGTAATGTTTCATAGAAAACTGCAAAGAGAATAGGGATCCCCCCCCCCCCCCGGAAACATGTTGAAACTTATGAGGGGGCTGGAAATACACATGTAAAATCATTTCCCTGAAAGCACTTGAAAAAGCACAGTGTGCTACTTCTTCACATAAGGGATCCTAGAAGGGTAATAAAAAATCCCTCAAATGCTGCATCAATAGGCATACATGGAGCCTTTTTTATGTACATAAGCGACAGAAGAAACCAACCATTTCCCTTTGGGAGGGGTGATAGTCTCTTCTGTGGAAATGTAAGTATATTTAACTGTGATGTGCTGGGTCAAAATCGATTCTCCACAGGGATACAGGCACAAAGAAAATATAATGATGCTGCATTACTATGTATAACCTCCCTTGAACCTCTAGGTTCTTTTGCTATTGGCAAGCCCTGTTCTTTTTCCCAGTACTTCCAGGCAAATATGCAACACTCTCTTTGCAGGTAGCCATTCAGACCCAAAATGAAAGAAAGCCAGGCGAACAAAGTAAGCGCTGAAATGTGATCAAAGACCTGCTGGGTATCCAGGTCTTGCAGTTATTTGTATAAAAGGTAGGAGAGAAAACAATCATACATATGGATGACCTCGTTCCAAATGAAATGCTGTCCCCAGAAACCTTCTGCAACGGAACAATGTGTACATATTCCAAAGCAGATCTATCAATTCTCAACTTGCTACAAACAAGAAAAGCCGTTCATCGATCATGCACCATTCTTGTTGTCCTGCACTTATGCATTATTATACAAATCCTTTCTAGGAGGAACGGCACAAGGTTCTGTACATAAGCACCCCCAAGATCCTAATCACTATAATGCTGACTTGAGCCTTTAATATCATAAGTGCGGGCATGTAAGCAAAAGGCCAAATTAATGTAAGACTTTGCCGTCATGAAGCCTTTTAAAGTCATGCCTGTGACTACACTGCATGAGGGAATTCCCCGTTGTCTTGAAAAGAAGTATGTTTTCAGTTTCTTTTCTTTTTTTATTTCTTCCCTCCCTCCCCCCCCCCCCCAAAACCCTTCACTACCTGTCTTCTTGGACATGAAAATGATTCCCACAAGGCACTCAATGCTTCCAGGGCCACCTCAAATGACAGTCTCATTAAGTCAAAGGTAGGGGTGTGCAGCATAAAAGCAACCGGCCAAGTTTCCACAGGACGACCTCCAGTCTGTAAATCAAAGCCAAGACTCTGGTACAAATCTGACTGATGATGGGTCACTTCTGAAACCAGATCTTCTCTCTTTACAAAAAGGGAGGGAAACTGCTGTGTTCTTGGGAGGTTTGTCAAACCAAGATGAAACAGGCACAGCTTTACCATACAATATATACACCATTTCCCAGGGGTTAGGGGATATCCTGAAGTCTTTTAGACATCTTAGAGAATAGTTTTATTTAAGGTGCATTGCATCCCACCTATTCTCCTCCCTCTCATACATACACACACACACACACACACCCCAGGACAAAAAACCTCAAATCACCTTCACAACACGGCAGCGTATTTTCTGTCACAGAGATCTGGTAATATTTGCAGGTCGCCCTTTAGTTTGAAACCGTAAAGCAAACCCACTCATCGGATATCTCCTGCTAAAACACAGGCACACATTTATGTAACTAGAGGGCATTACTCTTGTTTTAAAAAGAGGAGGTGGTGGGATGTAATGCGCCTTAAATACAACCAAAGGCTCTCTTTGCAGATGTTCCCAGAAAAAGAGAAGGAGAAGGAGAAGAGAAAAGGGAAAAGAAAAGATTAGAAGAGAAAAGAAAAGAAGAAGAGAAAAGAAAACAAAGATGAGAAGAAGGAGAAAAAGAAGAAGAGAAGGAGGAGGAGAAAAGAGAAAAGAAAAGGGCAAGCTACTCCTAACCTGATGTTGCCAATGGCAGTAACTACAAGAGCCCACCTATTTGGGGATTTGTTTTTCCCCTTAGACCAACCATCCAGTTTTGACCCTGTCAAGAGAAGAAGTAAAGAAAGAAGAGGCGTCCCATCCTGGTCCCTTGCTGCCTGGAATGCCACCACAGGAGGAGCCTTGCTGCTGGGGGCAGAGCTGAGGGGCCAGAGGGGCTCCCTCCCTTCCTTCCTTCCTTGGCCCCAGACAGAGCCAGGCTCTCCAAGCCTCAGGCCTCCCTCCCTCTGCCCTCCAACCCCTCCATTCCCCCGCCCCCCCCCCTCCATCCTCTGGAGGCAAAGTACCAGAGAGCAGGAGCCAGCCACCATCCTCTCCACAGCGAAAAGGGAGGGAGGGAGGGAGAGAGAGAGAGCGAGGGCCCAAGGAGGAGGAGGAGGAAGCCCTGAAGGGAAGAAGGGATGCAGGAGCAGAGCAGAGCAGAGCAGGAGGGGAGCAGCTACTTACTCGCCTCAGCAGCAGCAGCAGCAGCAGCCGCCTGCAGCCCCCCTCAGCCTTTGCCTTGCTCTGATGCTTGCCATTCCCGCGCGGAGGAGGAGGAGGAGGAGGAGGAGGAGGAGGAGGACTCAGGGCTCGGCATCTGGCAGCAGCAGCAGCAGCAGCAGGGGCTGGAGGAGGAGGAGGAGGACATTGCCAGAGTCCCTCTGCAGACTGTACCATCCGGAGAGAGGGGAGGGGGAGGAGGACTAGGCAGCCAGGGAGGGATGGAGGAGAGGAGAGCCCCACCACCAAGGAGCCTGGGCAGCAGCAGCAGCAGCAGCAGCAGCAGGAGGCAAGGAGGAGGAGGAGGAGGCTGCTTTGGGGTCTTCTTCTTCTTCTCCTCCTCCTCTCCTGCCTGGCCAGGGGAATGGACTCAACCACCCGGCTGGCTGGGGGACTGGGGGGAAGGGGGGGCTCCCCTTGGGATCAAGACCAAACATAACACACACACACACACACACACACAGAGCCAAGATGAGGGCCAAGGACCAGGACTCCGGATGGGAGAAACCTTCAAGGACAAGGGCTGTCAGGAGCCATCGCTGTCACTGGAAGGAGGGAGGGATGGAGAAGGAAAAGGAAAAGGAGAAAGAGAAAGAGGGGCTGATGGAGGAGCCCAGCCAAGAAAGGGCTCTGCAACTGCCATCTCCACAGGAGGCAGGCAGAGGGCTCAGCCCTGGGGGGTCCTCTGGGTTTTGAGACACATACTTGTGGGTTTATGTGTGTGTGTATTACACGTGTGTGTGTGTGTGTGACTTGGGTCACAGGGTTTGCATTTCAGCTGGAACTTCTTCCTATTTTATACTTGGTATAGAGCTGAAGAGAAAGAGGAGATTCTTGTGCATGTATGCATGCAGTCACCCAGGCAGGTGCCCACAGGTTTTCTTCTACAGTTATCTGTTTGCTTTCAGCTTACTGAACAACAGACACACACACACACCTTTTTTTAAGCATCTTCCTGCATAGGAAGTCATGGGGAAAAATAAATACCAATGCTAATGAAACACCAATAAAATACCATAAAAGGATGTAAGTAGCTGGTACCTTGATGCCATCATATTCTCTTGCACAGCAAAATAAAACAGTGTCCTAGTTTTTCTGTGGGCAGTACAAATTTTCCATTTAGTCCTTGCGAGAGAAGGAGAGGAGAAAATGTGACCCCTCCCCCCCCCAAAAAATATCAACACCTGAAAATATCAGTAGACACCTCTTTCATTTGCCAGTTTAGTTATTCATTTTGTCCGTTGTTGTTGTTGTTGTTGTTGTTGTTCCAAGGCATTTCTGTGCAGGTGTTTCAACTGATGCACTGAATTATCAGACCACAAGAACTTAACTGGGGCAAAATGAATGAATCATGAAGTAGCACTTTCCTCACTGGCTAAACAGTGTGATAGGAAAACATACAAATGTTTCAGTTTTTATGGACTGATGTCCCAATGAGCAAATACTAAAATTGCTGACATTGGCATAGAAATCAGACACTTTTATCCTGCCTGGCATTCTTAGGTCCTGAGGCTAGAGAAGCAATAATGTATGCAGATTCTGAAACAGATAGATCAGAGGGGAATCCTGTGCCTTTAAGCATGTCAAATATTACTACATTCCAGGGTGGAAGGTTTTCTAGAGTCTTGTGACAGCAGTGCTTCGTGACTGGGCTGCATCTTGGACAGAGCCGGCAGTTGCAACCGAGCACACCTCCCTGAGCACTAATAGGAGTAGCTGTACGGATGCTCTGTCATCCTTGCTTACTTGCTGCTCAGAATATCAATTCAGCCAGTTAAACCAAAGTCTGCACTGCAGTGCACCAAAATGGAAGCTTTAAAAAAAAAAAAAAGCCTACCGTCTCTGATCAAGGAATATCACACCTTTGTCAATCAGTTAGGAAAAGGAGGCCAGTCTGTAAATACAGGTGCCTGCAACTCAAAGTGAAAGCCACATTTATAAATAGAAAACTCAAGGGATTCACGTTTCCCGTGACCTCATATGCAGTGACATTATGTTACATTTAAAGTGTGTCATCCGTGCTTTTCTCTGCAAGGGTGCCCCAGAAAGTTGGATGGATGATAATATTCTGCCTGCAGATTAATATCTTAGATTGAATGGAAATACTGGGGAATAAAGTTTGCTGTGTGGAAGGATGCCCTAAGTAGGTTAAATGAAATTTCCAGCAGCTGCTTTGACTTCTGGGTAAGACCATAAAATGGGGCGCACCATCAAACTTCCTCTGTCAGATCTAAGCTGATGACACATCAGATTCACAACTGTGCCCCTAAAACTTTACCACAAGTTATTTTTGCCTCCTCAATCACCCACACCCACAGAGGAGAAGACAATAACCTCCCTCTGAACAAATCTGGCCAAGAAAACCTCGTGGCAGGTTTACCTTAGAGTCACCATAAGTTTGAAATCACTTGACAGCACACAACAACAACCACTCTGTGAAGATCATAGAATCATAGAATCAAGATAATCAATGAGAAGTATTATGTTATATCATTTGTTCATTTTTCAAAAAACCGGGGGGGGGGATTTATTGTGTGAAACATTTGCCAATTTTTTTTTAAAGGCCAACATTGCTTTTTTATTGTACTGTTTTGGATTAGCTCACCAAAACATAACTAGGGAACACACATACATTGTAAGAAATGGATTAAATCTTGGATGCATACATTGAAGTGCAAAAGAAAAGAAAACAATGTTTGTAGCATTCGAATTAATTACTGAAAAAACCTTCTGAGATAACTGTTGCCACATGGATATTCCCAAGGCTTATTCAGAGTAGGCCCTCCACTACTCCGTATGACAAAACGTGATGATCAAGCAGTTAACCTTGTTGCTCGTATCATCAGTTGTGGGGGACCATCTCCCAGCGCTGTGCGCATCTGGCAGTGTTATTACCTTCATTGTAATGCTGTGAGTCACCACATTGTCACCTGGGTAACAGGGGCCAGTTAACATTACCAACACAATCCCATCTGAGGCAGGGCTGCTGAAATAAGAATCCAACATATTTTGTTCTAAAAGTAAACCATAGGCTACTAATCCGACTGTCGATTCTGCAGCAGTGATATACTCAAGTTCCCTTTGTGGCTTCCTTTAAGATTCTTAACTTTGAAATTCTTCAAGCATTTGCGGGGGGGGGGGGGGTGAAGGGAAGAGGGGGGAGGGAGTGACTTCTGTCAAAAGCCAAAATAAACTGCACAGTTTGACAGGCTGCTACCAAAGATGCAGCACCCATAATAATCAGGAAGATTCAATTTGCTGCAGGAGTGAATGTTTAATTATATTAGGTACAGCCCATGAAAGTCTCCTTGAAAAGGTGGCTGTGGGAAAAGGCACACAAGGCAGACACCTCAGCTACCTGCCAAACTAAACCAAAACTAAACACCACAGATACGTGTCAAACTATACCTGTCTCCATCACGTTCAGTAAACTCACATTAGAACTGAAGTTCCACATTCCTCAACTTGGTGAAGACTGGCAACCACCTATCAGTAGGATGAAAGCTTTCTAGGGTATAAATTTACCACACAGAACAGCAACGTATTGTGGCCAACAAGCTTTCCCAGTGCCCTCTAAGTGTCAAACCAAACAATTTTTTAAAATGTATGGCTACTAGATCCAGTTCCCCACTTATCCTATACTTCCTTTTCCCTCCATGCTTTCTTTAGCAGATTGGTGACACAGTGGTTTGAGATGGCAGATACCTTCTCTTGCTTGTAGGCAACTCTTTTGGGCATCAGAAAAATTGGAGAGCAGGAGAAGCTTATATGCTCCTGTTTCCATCTGATTCTGTCTTATTGCTGTGGATATTTCCTTTTATGCTATCTTAAACAACCAAAGGGGAGAAGAGAGAAATGTGTGGTTCACCTTGTTCCTGAATTCCCTGCTAAGATTCCACTTTAACTTTCATGGTTCCATTCTATGGGATCCTGGTATTTATAGTTTAAGGAGAGGCATTCAAAATTTTCAGCCAGAGAATTCTAGTGTCTCACCAAACTACAAACCCCAGGATTCCATAGAATGCTGCTATGGCAGTTAAGGTAAACTCATAATGCTATAACTGTGTAGTGTGAAAGGGTTCTTTTGTCTCATTTTTTTTCTTTTGCTTCTATCATCTCAAGTCAGTCCTGGAAGCATGATGGAAAAGAAGGTTGGCATGAGCCAAATAGATCTATCAAATATTACCTATAAAGCCCTACATGGCTTGGGTCCTGGACACTTGAGGGAACGTCTCCTCCCATATAATCCTTCCTGCACACTCAGGTCCTCTGGGAGGAACCTATTGCAGCCTAAGAAAACAAGATTGGTGGTGACTTCCCAGAGGACCTACTTTGCTGCTGCTCCAAAATTTTGGGAATGACCTGCCAGAAAAGATCCATCATATTACATCTCTTGACGCCTTTAAAAAGGCAATAAAAATAGATCTCTTCCAGTGGGCCTTCCCAGACTGACCTCCTAAAGAATAGAACTGTCCATCCGATCTACCTGTCCTCCCCTCGTAATATGGTCACTCTGGCTTAACTTTGTTGTAATGTATGATATTATTGTTGTGAATTTTACCATTTTATTGTCTTTTAAGGGAGGGAGGGAGGGATGTTTGGAGGCTGAATAAGGGAATGCTTTTTGTATGCTTTATTATTGTATATATTTTTTGGTTTGCTGTTACAAATGAATATATTATTATTATTATTATTATTATTATTATTATATCTAATATGGTAGCCAACATTGCCAGAAGCAAACGTACTCACATAGATACAAACATCACCCTAGTGTATCTAGCTCTCTCCCATCCCTCCCCCCCCCCAAGCAATACTCTAAAATTTGTGGGACAAACTTTATACATGCTCTCATATTGGTGAGGGGATGTTCATTCCCATATGCTGCTTTTATCTATAATTAACATTACTAAAAAAATAAATAAATCCAGAGCTCCATTTGCCTAATTTCACAATTGTATTACATTTGTTCAGAGAAAGACAGGTCAGAGATCTCCTGCCCTCTTGAACATCACCTGCAAGAATTCCTCACATAGTTTTTTCCATAGCCTATATATTGTGGGTAAGTTTGAAAGTACATAATGCAAGAAACATTTGGAAATTATGTCAGCCTGAGGTTGTTCAATATGTACATGGGAATTGACTTGGAAACCTACACAAGCTAGATAATCAGAAAGAAAGTCAGGATGCACAAGGAAGAGCTGGAATAGAACAAGACCCATCAAGCTGACTGGAGACCATAAGCAGCTCCTTTATTTATTCACATTCATCAGTTATTAATGCCTCATTAAGTCAAACTATTGAGTTGACTAAAAATAAACAGAGGAACTCTTTTCTAAAAAGTTTAAGAACCCAATAATTTGAAATCTCCCTCACCCTCTCTCTCTGAGGACCATGATCACAAATGAACAGGTAATGCAATAACCTTGTTAAAGCACTATATTATTAATATTTTCTCTTCATAACTTGAAACTAGAGGCAAACATCTGGTGTAAATGGACTGCTCCTCTGACCCAGTAGCAGACTATTCTTACAACCACAGGGTAGCTATGTATGAGTCAGTAACCATGGTGTTTTATTGAGCCATTTAAAGCAATAAAGTGCAGCAAAACCTTGAATAACCACACAAACGTAACTGATGCAGAGCTTTTTAAATATATATATATATATATATATATATATATATATATTTTATATAAGAAGATGGAATGTACATCCATACATACAAAAAATCTGAAACTAATTTCCCTTGTCCACCAGTTCAAAAATCATGCGTTACTAGTATCTAGGCAACATATATTTAGAAATATTTTATTTTTAAAAAATGGATGCATGGTTCTTATTTATATTCATGTATGGAGTCTTTTTTCCTGAAACAAAGGCATAATAATAATAATAATAATAATAATAATAATAATGTTTTATTTGTACCCCGCTCTTCAGCCAAGGCTATCAGAGCGGCTTACAATTTGTTAATTAGACATTTCCCTGGCCTCAGGCTTACAATCTAAAAAGACAGGACACAAAAGGAGAAGGGAGAGGTGGTGGGGAAGGGGGAAAGTCCAGCAGATCTTCTCTCCCTCAGAAGCCTGGACCATGGCAGATGGAGTGGAGGGAGGGCTCTTCTTCCTTTCAGGTAAGGCATGTTGGAGCTGGCTTGCCTTTCTTTCCTTTAAGATGGTGGATGGAGGGACGGCTCTTCTTGCAGTCCTCAGACTTGATTTATAAACAACGTCAATGAGCTAATCAGGCCTACTACTATGCCACATTTTCCTAAATGTTCAAAGTGCTTCATGTATGATGTCTAAATAATGATTACAATAATCCTATAAGGTACACCAGTATTATCATTCCATTTTACAGACTGAAGGAGGAAACTAAGATACTATGGCTTACCTTGAATAAAGTCTGCCAGTTGTTTGCCAGTAGGCAGAAGCTGGACACTGAACTAGATGTTCCAATCTTAATTACTATATTGAACCAAATTGTGGAATGCATTAGCTCTTACCATAATCCTGGTTCATCTTGGGCCTTGTTGTTATGTAAATATGTGAGTTTAAGCTAATATTCCCTCAGGTAACAATGGAACAGGTATAGTTCAGAATTCCCAGGACCACAGCAGTTGGAAAGGGTTACTCTGTCTCCATGCTAGGACCTGATCCAGATCAGGCTGCCTTCACTTATTTTTGCATAAGAGGAAAGTACCAACATAGCCACAGGTTGTGTATTAAATGCAATGCATAGTTTGGATCACAATGAAAGGTGGTGCACAGCATATTGATGCCCCCTAAAAATTCAGAATTTTATAATAGCTGCAATGGGTATACATATCTGCACTAACAGCTCCTTTATATGAGGCATCTTGTACTTTCTCCAGCAGGTTAACTTCAAAACATAGTCATGTTAGTTTAGAACATTAGTATGCAAAGGGATCTTGCAGCACCTTTGAGACTAATTGTGTGAAAGAAGTTGTAGAATGAGCGTCTTAGACTTGGGCTACTTGCTCAGATGTATGAAGTGAAATTATGCCCAAGGAGGACCTTTATAACCAGACTGTATGAATAGCTATAGAAATGGAAAATTTGTGGGCACGGTGATGAGGTGGCAAGTTTAGTTTTAAGTAATTAATGATCGACAGAGGCAGGAGTAAAGATGTAGCCTAAGACTGGCATGGATGGATGACCTTATGAATGTTGGAGGAGGTGCTGGAATTCAGTGACACATTAGTTATAAAAGCAGATTCTATCTACATCTATGTGCACATATTGTATAGTTGTTTTTTCTCTCCTTCATTCTTATTTTTTATTTCACATTCTTTTCCTGTTTGATTTAATGAAGAATATATATTTTTGAGACTAACTGAAATAAAGAAGTTGGCCGGCAACTTCTTTACTTCAGTTAGTCTCAAAGGTGCTACAAGATCTCTCTACATACTGATTCTACAGACTAGCACAGCTATGTCTTTGAATTCTACCAGATATATCTTTATTTGCTAAACCATTTATTTATGGATAATGTATAATAAGAAATATTATCAGATTTTTTTTTCTCTACAGAGCAAATAAAATTATGAATGTAAATGCCTGAAGATGATCCTGGGTCATTTACTCTCTCAAGTGATATTCGTCACACCAGTACTCTTTTACAAATGTATCCTATCTTTCTTCTCTTTTCTCTTAAATTCCTTGGATCCTTTGCTTAGATTCCTGCTTCAGTCCCCAGCCACTTTGTCTGCTGTTTTATTGTCCTGGCAAATTTAAGTTTCTTCTTTTCATTCATCCTTTGGCCCTGAATTCTATTATGAAAATTTTAACTTCTGAGTGGGAGGGAGCAACCCTTCCTGCCTGCAAAGAGTCCATCTAGTAAGAATTCCTTCTGCTCACTTGCAATTAACTAAACCAAAAAGTGGGCACGAAGCACCGTGCTGTGTAAGTAAAGAAATGCTTGCTTTCGTCATGAGCAGCTGTTAAGTCCAGGGAATTTATTTTAAGTTTCAGAAGTTGAACTGAACTCTTAGTCCTTCCACACAAAAATCCCCAATTTTTCCCCTTCATTTTAGCAGTCTGGTTTGGGTGGGATGCTGCTTTTTGGTGATCACCCAGAGATCACAAGCTACCTGCTGACCATTCCTACTCTAATCCATATAGAGTCGGCATATAAATAAACAACATAAATAGACTTCTATGTGGCTAATTATCTCACACATAACGATATATATCAACTAAAGTCCTTCTTAATATCATCTTCAGATATTATTATATGGGCTTATATTTTAAGGAGTTGCTGCATTTGTAGCTATTTAAAACCTTCTAACAACTCTGCTAATGTTTTCTTTTGTAGATATTGTAAGAAGGACCAGCCAGCCAGTAGGCTCTTTCCAGCTCCCCAAATGTATTGGGACATGGTGTCTCCATTGCTTTACTCATGGTATGAATTCCAGGATGCAAACAAATGTTTATCTTGTCCCACTGTGTTGCCCAGTAATCTCCATCTATTACTGCAACTTTTTACATCTTAGCTGAATTACGTTTTCCTGATTGCATGATTCCAGATCAAATTGTATTCCGAGTCTATCTGTGAATTTATTGTGGTGGTTTCATTATGTTTTGGTGCAGTCATTGCATCTACACTGCAGAATTAATGTAGTTTGACAAATGTTTTAACTGCATGACTCAGTGCTATGGAATTCTTGGAACTGTAGTTTTGTGAGATATTTAACCTTTACTGCCAAAAAGCTCTGGTGCCACAACTATAAACCTCTTGATTCCATAGCACTGAGCCATGGCGATCAAAGCAATGTCAAGCTGCATTAACTCTACAGTGTGGCAACAGCCAGTGTCTTCCATGTGAAACAACAGTGGCTCTGGGATGATATCTACAAGTTCTTGTAGTACCCTTGGATGTAGTTCATCTAGCCCTGGAGACATGAAATCATTTAAAATAGCTAGGTATTCCTGTTCCACCTCTTTACCTATTCTGCTCTGCAGTCCTCTTCCTGCATCATTTGTTCTATTTTCACCTATTTTCCTTTGGGGAGAAGACTGAGGTATTGGGTATTTATTTGTATTCCTTGCAGGTGATTTTCCCTTCTTCACAGAGACACTTACCTTACTTACATCCTGGTTGGACTAGTGTAATGCACACTATGTGGGTCTGCCTTTGAAGAGTCTTCAGAAACTTCAACAGGTTGCAATACCTGCAGCCAATTATTAATGGGGGCTGTTCCCAAAAGGAGCACACAATTCCCTTGTTGCTACAGCTCCACTGGCTACGTGTCTGTTTCCACGCACAATTCAAAGTACTGGTTATGACCTTAAAAGCCCTACATGGCTCTGGTTCAGGTTATTTGAAGGGTTGTAGTCTCCCTAACAAACTAGCCCATGCTCTCAGAAATACTGGAGAGGCCCTTCTTTCTGTCCCACTACCCTCACAGGTACATTTACTCCCATCCATCATGAACTCCCTTTCTTTTCAGTATTTCTGACTCTGGCATTTTACTCAGTATTTCCTTAAGTTTCAGGAAACCTAGAACTGTTTAAAAAGTGTAGGTCATTATTAATGTTGCCTACTTGTAGGCACATTTTTTTTGCAGAACAATGAAAACACTGAATGCATGCATTGAAATAACAATCAAGTGAAGCAGGAAACAATTTGATTATCATGAAATCAACAGCAATATAATAAATGTAACAAAATTGAGTAAAAAAAATTAATTGACACATCAAGCAAAGAAAAACTACAAAGTGTCCTATCACGTCCATCTCTCCACTTCACAACTTTGGAAGCAAAAGCTGTGTACATATGTTTGAAGATATAGGTTCACACACAAATATTCTCAAAATAAAATGCATATATATATATATATATATCTCTACTAAAATTGAGTTGTAGAGAGTCAGGTTATGGTGAAGTCAAGGGAGGGCAGATGATGTCTCCCATTTATTATTATTCAGTCACTTAAATATGAAGGCTCTGACAATCACAATGGGCACAAGTTTTGGAGATTTGAATGTTACCACAGCCCTATGTATAGAGACTAGATGCATAGGGTGCAAGAGCATATCTTTATCTACTTGTTTATGAAGGAACAATCCTCTCATCTCATCTTTCAATAATGTTTTTTGAAGCTGAAGTTAGCACAAGATGGCATTTTGTATTCCCATGTCTCCCAACAGAAACTGAAGATGAAGATGAAATGGGATGCAGTCCATGAAAGTGTACACCAAATAAAACCTCTTAGTCTTTAATGTCCATGAGACTCTGCCATTTTAATTTTTAAGGCAATCAGTATCTGCAGTGTATTAGCTTTCCAAGCAGAAAATATATCTGGAAATAGAGGGTATCTTATATACTAGGAGCATTAATGAAGAACCTCCCTTCCCATTTGATCTTAAGTGCTACAACAAAAATATAGCATACATTCATAGATTATATGCATCCAGTAGTAGAAGGATTGTCGCTGGGCAAAATTCCCTTCGCTTCATCATTAATCCAGTTGTAGTATTTCATACTGTCAGTTATTAGTGGCATGCTGCCCTTCATAATGAGTTCTGTCCAGAACAAAATATTTGTGGTAAAACCAGCAATTTAAATGTACAACGAAAGCCCTGCCCAGAGATAATTCACATGGTGGGATACATCTGCATGGTGGGGGATACCCCAGTCAAACAATTTATGCATGCCAATTGTAAAGTCAGTCACTGCTGTTTGCACGAGAGATTTCTCTGTGCATTCAGGGAAGCCTTATTAATTGTTTATTTGTTATTTATATTTTATTAATTACATTTATATAGTGGTAGCTGGTGGTCCCCATGTCAGTGAAGCAATGAATCTGCTCTGAGTTTTAATAAAAACACAAAAGGAGCTCTATTAATGTGCAGAAGCCTATCCCCAAACAGGCTACCCAGGGTAAAGAATTCAGCACCTTGGAGACCTCCTTTACCATCCAACTGACATGGAAGTCATCAGCCAGCACTGCATTTCTGGATTTTCACCAAGGAACATAAGGCAATTTTGTTTGTTTGTTTGTTTTTTGTTGTTGTTTTGTTGTTGTTTTGTTTTGTTTTTTCTTTTCACCTTATCCCTGCAAAAACTCTGACTGATAGATCAGAAATTGCATTTTATGATTCATTAGCCACAGGACACTGGATGTCCCAAGTGTCACTCCTACACTCTAACCTGGGATGGGGAAAATGTGACTCACAGGCTTCATGTACCCCAACCCTTTTCTGAACAACAGCCCTGGAAGATGGCAAAGCCCCAAGACTCCATAAATGTAATTCTCATCAGGAAAAAAAATCACCCATGAATTGCATAATGGTTGGAGAAAAATAATGAATAAAAATATTAGGCTTTATTTTTACTCACAGCACACAACTACATCCTTTCAGGTATGTTTGTCTGTAGGTGTGAAGATGTGTGTGTATGTGTGTGTGTATGTGGATGAGATCCAGGAAAGCATTTCAGGAGCAACATACCTGCAACGGGATTGCCACCTAAAACATGCTTGGCTGGGTTCAATTCAGCCACTGAGCTAAAAAAGATTGCCCAGACTTTTCTCTGTCAATTAAATGCTTAGAATAGATTTTCTTAAAATGAAATACAATGTTCACTTCTCAAAATAAATTAGGATGTAAATTAGCATTAATTTTATATGTCCCCAATGCTGTATTTACTGCCTTTCATATTTTAGAGACACAAAAAATACAGGAAAATATGGGTGGACTTATTTTCTTGTTTCTACTGCTACTTAAAACACATGAAAAGTAAATCATTGAGCAGAATGATGGAGGGAAATAATCTTAAGGTGTTCAAACTATAGACAATGAAAACTTATGCTTATGTTTCCTTATCATTTCAACTCCTCCATGAGAAATCTCTGCTTAACACCTTTACAATATATGTTTGTCCCCCTGCTTGGATTCTAGGACATTCTGCTTAGGTTTTTACAAACTAATTTACCCTAAGAACATATAACAAGCCTGTTTGGTAAGAGTTCAGCTATCTAACAAAGAATTTGGTTTCCAAGAGGAATGAACTTTGCTTATTCTGTTGCACTCAAAAATATGAACTTGATGGAATTTGATATCTTGATGGAATTTGATATCCATGGAATGAGATGCTTCTGTTCCACCAAGAGGAGAAGTATGATTGAGGTACCGGTAAGACTCTTTCTCTTGCATCACAATAGTTCCTGGCTTTCAACTATAGCAATGCCAAGCACTGGAAAACTATACCAAGGAGGAACCTCTATCATATCACCATCACTAGGACCAGCAACAAAGTCAAAGTGACAGGAATATTCATATATGGATTAGTGTGAGAGACAACAGATTCACAGATGGGTATAAATAAGGGGGCAAGAGAAAAGAAGTGGATTGATCAGAGGATGGATGGGAGGCAAGGGTTCTTGTTCAGCTCAGATTAAAATCCAATATTTGAGTAGAACCTAGAAGGTTGTAATTATAGCTTCATATCTGAGGTTTGAATTGCAGATTACTATCAATAATACATTTGAAACATTAAAAATTTGAAAGAATTTAATGAATTTGAATTTGAAAGACTATTTGAAATATGAAATGATAGATTTGTGCTGCTGACAGTGCACATGATGTAAAAAACAACTCCTGATGTGACACATGTGTTAGCAAACTGCTCGTGGAGCCAACCATAAGTCCTGTCCATCACATATTCCTGGAAGTCATACTTGCATTCAGCTCTTCAGAATCTACTGTGTTTCCGTTGAATATTATGAAAGTATTATGTCTGTGTTGTTTTAAAATGAATATTGCACAACTGAATGGGGTTCACCACCTCTTATTTAGTAATTTGCTTCCTGCAACTAGCATAACAGTTTATCTTTTGGGAGATGGCAAACTGACCAAGGACTGAACTTGGAACACACACTTTCATGAAGGTGACTTGTAGATGTATAGAGCTGCCATAAAGAAATTGCAAGCATTGCATAAAGAATTGTTAAATTTTTCTCTGCCAGTTTAAAATTCAATTATAATTCACTTGCATAGATTTCAGTATTATCATTTTCTTCTGTTCTTGGGAATAAAGTAAATTCAAGTAGAGCACTTGAGGTCAAAAAAGAGCTAAAATTGTGCCATCCTGGATAAATTTGGGGTGGGAGGCATGAGCTGGGCAATGTACCATACAAAATAATCGAAATGGAAATCTGGAATAAAAATAAAGCCTTGCTGTAATTATAACTTTACAAAATGGGGCATTACAAAATTGTAACCTTCCTTTTTGTTTCATTTTTCCATGGAACACAAGAGTAAATGATTTTATTTTATTTTATTACTTTTTAAAAAATGCTCAGCATGACCTTTTCTTCTCTTCATTCTGTTCATAATGGTAAGGACTTTGAAACAATCAAGTCTTCATGGACTATGCTTTTAGATAGAACCATAATCAATTATTAACAAAAAGAAGTAATGTGACCACTGTATCAAAAATTACTAGTAATATTATTTGTATGTTGAACAGTGCTGAATTCTAAGCCTCTGTCCAAATTATTACAAGTGAGCAATGAATTTGCCAGTCCAAGTATCACATACATAAATCCTAGCAAGGTTCGGTGACCCTCATTCAAGTATACATTTCATAAATAAAATAAATTCCAAAGAATTTTTAACGTGATCTTTTAACGCTAATTTGAAGTATATAGATGCACATTCCTTTTCTTGGAAGCACATTACACAGAATGCAGTGGGACCTACTTCCCAGTATGTGCAAAAACCTTCTATAGCATTTTATAATCTTAGAGTGTTTTGTCCTTTCATTGTTTAATTCCATGCTCTTCAAAAGTATCAAAACTAGGACAATCACTACATATCCTGCAAGATAATTTTGTGCACCCCACAGAGGATTTTTAGAGAGCTGAACATTTAGATTCCCTCCTGGAATCTTGCTAAAATAGGATGACCCACAAACAAGAAAGCGCTTTTCGCAAACCCATGTTTTCTGTACATTAAGCATATAATATAGGGAAGACAGGAAGGGCCAACTGAAGGAAATATGAGGAAGCGACAGGCATTTTGAAGGTAAAGGCTCTCACATTTGCTATGGCCTTGATGCTACCGGTATGATAAATATAGTTCCATGAGAATGCCCAGAACACTCTCTAGTTTGGTTTGGTTGTGAGATCTATTTTAAGCAGCCTGAGGAAGTATGCAAGACACCCAGAGAATTTTACCCAACCACTTGGGTGCTTCTTGTGTGTCTACCTCCACCTGAACTATATTGATCAACGAAATCCAGATGATTCATGGTTTCTTGAGAGGAAGTGGTTTTCATGACCCTAAATCAGAGAACTTTGAACCCAAACTAACAACTCCAGCAATGCACCAGCACACCATAAAGATCCATAGTCCACATGTGTGCCAACATAGAGAGTGCTCAAAGCATGAATCACTGCAGACTCAAACAATTTTGCTCAAGGCTCATCTGTGCAGAATCTCCACTGTCCATATCATGATGATATCTTTATTAGGTCAGCAAAAAATGCACACAATTAATTATGCTAACTTTGGAAATTCACAGTATTTTTATCATGGTAAAAAATTAAACATAAAGGACAATGACAGTGGTAAAGTCACATTTTCTACATCATGTTTTAAGGTATTATAGAGGAAAGGTCTTTGTAGACTCTATTTGATTAGGTCATAGTCACAGTGATCATGAGATAACTGGACAGCACAAGAACTCTTCTCCACTGAAAATACAAAGCATCACACTACCCCACCCCCCACCCCCAAATATAAAAACACAGGATTCCAGGATAGAATAGAGTGGTACTATTACTTCGCTTGATCTAGACACTATTCTCCTATTGACCCTATTGATACTTCCCTTGACCCAGACAACATACCCCTACCTAGAGCTGGAGGACCTAAAGATGGTAGAGCATATTCTGGTAACCTCAAGATTGGACTTCTGTACCAAGTTCAGAAACTTCAGTTAGTTCAAAACACAGGAGCCAGATTGGGTATGGTGACATCCAGGAGTAATCATATTACACCAATATTAAAATCACTCAACTGGCTGCCAATTAGTATTTGTTATTACCTTTAAAGCCCTATATGGTTTCAGTCCAGGTTACCTACAAGATTGCCTTCTCCCATACGCTGATGACACTCAGATATACCTCTCCATGTCCAGATCGTCAGCACAGACTTCAGATGGCGTCTCTCCTCTTAATGACTGTCTTGCGGCGGTAATGGATTGGATGAGGGAAAACAAATTGAAACTGAATCCAGACAAAACGGAGGTACTAACAGTCACAGGCCCAAAACCAGGCTTGGGAATACAGTCTCCAGTCCTGGATGGAGTCACACTCTCCTCTAAGGACTGTGTTCGCAGTCTGGGGGTACTCCTAGATTCGTCGCTCCACATGACCTGTCAGGTGAATGCGACGGTCAGGAGTGCCTGTTATCAGCTTCGGCTGATACGCCAGCTGCGCCCTTTCCTGGACATGAGGGACCTGGAAACTGTGGTACATGCTCTGGTAACCTCACGCCTGGATTTCTGTAATGCGCTCTACATGGAGCTACCCTTGTGCTTAACCCGGAAACTTCAACTGGTCCAAAATATGGCAGCCAGGCTTGTAACTGGAACATCAAGGAGAGAGCACATAACACCGGTGCTTAAGGCTCTCCACTGGCTGCCAATTAGTTTCCGGGCGCAGTACAAGGTGTTGGTTTTAACCTTTAAAGCCCTACATGGCTTGGGTCCACCTTATCTCAGGGACCGCCTCTCCCCGTATGAACCCCCCCGCACACTCCGATCCTCTGGGAGGAACCTGCTACAGCCGGTGAAAACTAGGCTGTCGCAGACCTCCCAGAGGACTTTTTCCGCGACCGCTCCCAAACTTTGGAATGGTCTGCCGGATGAGATGCGCCTTATAACATCTCTTGATTGCTTTAAAAAAGCTCTGAAGACGCATCTCTTCCGGCAGGCCTTCCCTGACACCTCTTAGATCCCAGCTCCGAATGGGAACTATAAATTGACCCCTTGCCTGGTGTTATTTTTTTTTTCCTCAATGTAAGAACTATGGAGGATGAATCATGTTTTTAATGTTGTTGATTTTAAATTATTGCTAATTTAATTTATTTTTAAGGGGTGGGTGGCTGGGAATGGGTCAATGAAGTGTTTTAATTTGTATGTTTTAATCTTGTTGTACCCGATTGTACTCACAGAGGAGCAGGCTAGAAATAAAGATTATTATTATTATTATTATTATTATTATTATTATTATCCACCGACAAGAGGCTACTGTCAGGACAGAACAAGGAGAAACAGAATGGTTCCCAATTGGCAATGGAGTCAGACAAGGCTGCATCCTATCACCCTATCTATTCAACTTATATGCAGAACATATTGTAAGGAAAGCAGGATTGACCATGGAAGAGAGAGGAGTGAAAACAGGAGGAAGAAATATCAACAATCTGAAATATGCTGACAACACCATAAGACTAGCAGAGAACCTTACAGACCTGGAACTAAGGAAAATCAAAGAAGAAAGCGCAAAGGCAGATTTACTGTTGAACATAAAGAAAACAAAAATAATGACCACAGAGAACTTACACACATTCAAACTAGACAATGAGGGAATACGAATAGTAAAGAGTTCTCATATCTGGGATGAAAAATTGATCGGAATGGGGACTGCAGCTTGGAATCAGAAGAAGATTAATAATGATGAGGGTCACTATGAAAGAACTAGAAAAGATCCTAAAATGCAAAGACATACAACTCAGCACAAAAGACAGAATTATACAGACCATTGTATTCCCTATTACCATGTAAGGATGTGAGAGCTGGGCAGTCAAGAAAGAAGATAGAAGAAAAATCAATTCATTTGAGATGTGATGCTGGAGAAGAGTGCTGAAGATTCCATGGACAGCCAAAAGGACAAACAAATGAGTCCTAGAGCAGATCAAGCCAGAAAAATCCCTAGAAGCCAAGGAGACGTGACTTAGACTGTTGTACTTTGGACACATCATGAGAAGGTATGAATTGTTGGAAAAGACAATAATGTTAGGAAAGGTGGAGGGAAGTAGAAAGAGAGGAAGGCCACATGCCAGATGGATGCACAATTAAAGAGACCACAAATATGAGTTTGCAGGAGCTGGGCAGAGCAGTAGAGGACCGGGGGCAATTAAAAACAACAACAACAAATACACTCAGGCCCTCTGGTGGATGCTTACTCCAGTCAGCCAGGACTAGGTTGGTAAATGTCAGCCAGAAGACTTTTTCTTAAGCTGCCCCTAGACTGTGGAATGACCTGCTGGAAGAGATTTGACAACTGAATACACTGCCTAAATTAAAAAGAGCATTAAAAAACAGTATCTTCTGGCAGGCTTATCCGGATGATTTTTAAATTATGAATTTTAAATGATGAATTTTAGATGTGGATGTTTTACTAAACGTACATCTTATTTGTCCTTTTAAACTGATGTATGTTTTAACTGATCTGGTTTAACCAATATTGTTTGTTTGTTAATTGTTGTTGTTCCCTGCCTTGATCCACAGGGAGAAGTGGATAAGAAACAATTAATGATAAAGCTATAGATATATAGATTTAATTGATGCAGACTAGAATCATATTAGTCTTTTTAGCAGTTGCATCACATGGTTGACTCATGTTCAGGTACTGAGATGCCTAGAATCCTTTCACATTGGCTTCTGCCAAGGTCCAATCCAGCAGATAGAATTCTGCTTAATTGTCTAGGTGAAGCCATACTATACAAATACTATATTGGCTGCCTTCTTCTTATTCAAAATGCCAGTTCTTACCTCTGAAGCTATAGATGACACATATTTTCTAGGACACTTTACTATAATACTTGTCTCTCTGTCCCTCCCTCACTGAATTCAGAAGGATAATGCAGACTTTCATCTTTAAAGAATGCTTTTATATCTTTCTATTTTACTGCTGCTTAATGTTTTTATGCTTTGCTCTTGTTTTATTAATTTTTGAATGTTTCTCCCTATTTTATTACAAACTAGTTTGCAGGCTTTGGAGAGTAGGAAGCAGAACAGTAAAATCTTGGTGGCTAATCATTTGTTGCAAAACCTAATGACATTTGATTATCATTTTACAGTGGTTAGTAGACCAATAAACATTATAATAACAAAAATCAATCAGTAATACTTTTATTGGCCAACCAAAATGCACAATATACTTGTTGCAAGCTTTTGACCAGCCCAGCTATCCCTGCATGTTTTATTATAATAACAGTGTTATTAAAATATGTCTTTAATAGCAAAAAAGCAAACCCCTTCTCCTTCCTGACTAGACTGAATATCAATTTTGAAAATGGGAGAACAGTAAGATATTTTTCATAGAAGATGACTGTGAGATCTGTCAGTCCCAAACACTGAAACATCAACAAAGCAATAAATAAATAAATAAATATTTACTGCAGGCTTATCCATGTCACCCCTTCTCTTGATTTTTGTCTGCTTCTTTGGTAATTTTCTGGCACAATTTAACTGTTCAATGACTGGCCTTGCTTCTGAAATAATATGGCTGATAACACTTAAAGCTGAACTGAGAGCAAAGATTCATACTGCACTCATTAGGCTGTCAGGCAATCACCTCAATTTCCAGCCAGCACTGATATTCCAGATTAGGGCCATTCATGTTTAAAGAACAATACAAGAACAGTCATTGTCCACTTGTTGCACACTGCCAACATGTTTTCCTTGCCCAGAAATAATGTATTTTCCCAGCCATATGGGCATCAGAAAAGGTTCCGATATGCCTATCTCCAATAACATATCTACTCCTCTTTTGGAGTACTGCTTAAAATGCACTGATGAGCACAACACTACAGAACTCCTGAAAATACCTTATAGCTACTATGACATATCTTTCATGAATAGAGAGAATTGCCTTGAAAATGTTGATTACTTTCAGCAACAATGACAAAATGATCTGTTAAAGTAGTAGTGTTCTTTGTTTTTTACAAACATTTTATTCACAAACAGATGAACAGATGACCACACAATCAGGAAGGAGAGATGTAGTAGTGATAGGGGATTTCAACTACCCGGATATTTGCTGGAAGTCAAACTCAGCACTATCCTCAAGATCTAGAAAATTCCTCACTTGCCTGGAAGACAATTTCATTGTCCAAAAGGTGGAAGAGGCAACAAGGGGATCAACTATTTTGGATCTGATCTTAACCAACAGGGAAGACCTAGTTGATGGGGTGCAAGTGGTTGGATCCTTAGGGGGAAGTGACCATGTTCTCCTGGAGTTTGTTATACAGTGGAAAGGTGAAGCTAAGCATAGTCAGACACGCATTCTAGACTTTAGGAAAGCTGATTTCATTAAACTTAGAGAAATACTGGGGGTGATCCCATGGTCAAGAATACTAAAAGAGAAGGGAGTTCAAGATGGATGGGAGTTCCTCAAAAGGGAGATACTAAAGGGACAATTTCAGACAGTTCCAATGAGGAAGAAAAATGGGAGATGTCTCAAGAAACCGGTATGGATGACTAAGGAACTTACAACTGAGCTAAGTTTTAAACGGAACATGTATAAAAAATGGAAAAATGGGGAAATCACCAAAGAGGAATTCAAACAAATAGCCAGTACATGTAGGGATAAAGTCAGAAAAGCTAAAGCGCAAAATGAACTCAGGCTTGCTAGAGATGTTAAGAACAATAAAAAGGGCTTTTTTGGATATGTCCTCAGCAAAAGGAAGAAGAAGGAAACAGATGGGCCACTGCGTGGAGAAAATGCCAAAATGCTCACAGGAGACAGAGAAAAGGCAGAATTGCTCAACACCTTCTTTGCTTCAGTCTTCTCAGGAAAGGCAAAGGGTGCCAAACCTAAGGATGATGGGGCAGAGGACAGAATAGGGGAATTTCAGCACAGAATAAGTAAAGAGACAGTACAGGAATACCTGGTTAATCTAAATGAATATAAGTCTCCAGGACCAGATGAACTACATCCTAGGGTATTGAAAGAACTGGCAAATGTAATATCGGAGCCAATGGCAATCATCTTTGAGAACTCATGGAGAACAGGAGAAGTCCCTGCAGACTGGAGGAGGGCAAATGTTGTCCCAATCTTCAAAAAGGGGAAAAAAGAGGATCCCAACAATTATCGTCCGGTTAGTCTGACATCAATACCAGGAAAGATTCTGGAGAAGATCATTAAGCAGAGAGTCTGTGAATATCTGGAAGATAATTCCATAATCACAAAAAGCCAACATGGGTTTCAGAGAAACAAGTCATGCCAGACAAATCTGATCTCTTTTTTTTGATAAAATTACCAGCTTGGTAGATGAAGGGAATGCTGTGGATATAGTATATCTTGACTTCAGTAAGGCATTTGACAAGGTTCCCCATGACATCCTTGCAAACAAGCTTGTAAAATGTGGACTAGACAAGGTAACCGTTACATGGATTTGTAACTGGTTGACTGACCGAACCCAAAGGGTGCTCAACAATGGTTCCTTTTCATCCTGGAAAGAAGTGACAAGTGGGGTGCCACAGGGTTCTGTCCTGGGCCCAGTGCTATTCAACATCTTTATTAATGACTTGGATGACAGTATTGAGAGCCTAGTTATCAAATTTGCAGATGACACCAAATTGGGAGGAGTAGCTAATACCCCAAAGGACAGGATCAAAATTCAAAATGAGCTGAATAGACTAGAAAGCTGGGCCAAAGCTAACAAAATGAAATTTAACACAGAGAAATGTAAGGTCCTACACGTAGGGCGGAAAAATGAAATGCACAGATATAGGATGGGGGACACCTGGCTGAATGAGACAACATGTGAAAGGGATCTAGGAGTCCAAATAGACCACAAGTTGAACATGAGTCAACAGTGTGATGCAGCAGCTAAAAAGGCCAATGCAATTTTAGGTTGCATCAATAGAAGTATAGTGTCTAGATCAAGGGAAGTAATAGTGCCACTCTATTCTGCTTTGGTCAGGCCCCACCTGGAATACTGTGTCCAGTTCTGGGCACCACAATTCAAAAAGGATGTGGAGAAACTGGAGCATGTCCAAAGGAGGGCGACTAAAATGGTGAAGGGTCTGGAAACCATGCCCTATGAGGAACGCCTTAGAGAGCTGGGGATGTTTAGCCTGGAGAAGAGAAGGTTAAGAGGTGATATGATCGCCCTGTTTAAATACTTGAAGGGATGTCACATTGAGGAGGGAGCAAGCTTGTTTTCTGCTGCTCCAGAGAACAGAACTCGGAACAATGGATGCAAACTGCAGGAAAAAAGATTCCACCTCAACATTAGGAGGAACTTCCTGACAGTAAGGGCTGTTCGACAGTGGAACACACTCCCTCGGAGGGTGGTGGAGTCTCCTTCCTTGGAGGTTTTTAAGCAGAGGCTGGATGGCCATCTGTCGGAAATGCTTTGATTGGGAGTTCCTGCACGGCAGGGGGTTGGACTGGATGGCCCTTGTGGTCTCTTCCAACTCTAAATTTCTATGATTCTATGATTATATGAAACATTTTACGTTATTCACTTGTTTTACAAAAAATAAAACATAACAGCATAAACAAAACTAAAATAATTGGATATAAAGAAAATGATAATAAAAGAAATGTAAATTTAACTAAAACAATGTAAATGTAAATTTAACTAAAACAAGTTACAGACCAACAATAAATTAACTATCACTGTACCGGTGAACAAATTGGGTACTGAAAAGTAAAATACAAAATAGAAAGTCCACATGGTGTTATATAACACTGCTTTCATATATATTCTAGGATTATGTTGCTTATGTTCAGTGCTTGACAATGTACTTTTTTGGACAACTCTCAGCGGTCAGAATGGCCAATGCTAGGTGAAGGATGCAAAAAAGTAACACATTCTAGGTGTGCTTATCCAATAAGATATGTGAGATATTAACTTGATGGACTCCACATAAACAGAATGGCCTCTGAGGTTGTGCATACTAATCTTAACTCTATGCAAAGGGATCCTTAAGCACCTTTGAGACTAACTGTGCAAAATGAGTTGTAGCATGAGCTTTCGTACATTGGGTCTACTTTCTCAGTTGCATGGAGGAAGTAAACCAATTCTACGAAAGTTTGTGCTTCAAATTTTCTTGCACAGTTAGTCTCAAAGGTGCTGCAAGATTCCATTGCATTCTGATCATCCAAACCAATATGGCTATGTCTCTAATCTTAACTCTGTTGCTAATCTTCTCAGTAGTGACAAAAGCCACACTTTGCCATTGATGAACTGAAGTACGAAGTACATTGATGAACTGAAGTACAAAGGTAACTTTATGTTGTTGTTGTTGTTTGTTGTTGTTGTTGCTGTGTGCCTTAAAGATGTTTCTGACTAATGGCAATCCTAAAGTGAATTTATCACAGGGTTTTCTGGGATTGTGTGTGTGTGACTTGACCTAGGTCAAACAGTGGTTTTCCATGGCCGAGTGGAATATCAAACCCGAGTGGAATATCAAACCCCAGAGTCATAGTCCAGTGTTCAAATTGCTACATCACTCCAGCTTTATCAATAATCTATACAGCTATCTATAATAAATACAAAACAAGGATGGATGTTGATTTCAATATCACACCATTGGTGGGAAAACACCTCAGAATACTGTCTGAATTGTAAAGAGGAATGGTGCCTGTGTTATGACTAATTGAATTTAGTCTGTTAGGTCAAACATTATGTGCAATTTTATATTCCTACCACATCTGGAAGAAAATGTCCTTATCTGTATATCCTTTCCAACAAAAATCAATTCCCAATCCAGTTTTAAAAGCTATGTATATGGGGCTGGGGCTGGGGTTTAGCATCTGGACAGGATTCAAATGGCAACCGTGGCATAAGAGGAGACTTTTTCCAGTTTTTTTTTTAAATCATACTGATTAATAATGGGTGAACTGAATAGGTCTCCCAAATTTTATGCGTCTTAATCCTAGAGTTCCATTGTCGGTCTCTTCCCCATTTGTACATATAGGCAAACCTGATGTTTGTAAGTCTTGTGCTTCACTGTGTTCACATAATCTATTTCTCCATTTAGATATCTGATAGTTCCCCTGAGGACATTAAAAGGACACAATGTGACAGTGACCTATGGAGAAAAGCATTGCATTTATGGTACTAATGTTTGGGGATCTCTCCTCATAACTCAATGTGTTGCTCTTAATATGACAGAAGTAGAACCAATGTGGACTAATTTATAAACCACAGAAAATCAGCTTTCTTACTACAGTTACTATCAGAATGAGTAATGACTTCAACCCAGTTGACAAAGCCAGTTCAGCCAATACAGTATTAATTATTTTTAAGTCCCACTGTTTTCAGTGGAAGAGTTAAGAAAGTTCTCCCATCAAAATCAGTGAGATTTGTAGTTTTGTTGCTGTTGTCATTCTATCCCTTCAAGACATTACAACTTGTGACAACCCTATAGAGTTTTCTCAGCAAGGGTTTTCATAGTTTCCTTGGCAACATTTGTTCAGAGAGGTGTTGCCTTTGTCTTCCTCTGAGGCCAAGTAAAGAAAATGCAGGTTCTAGACATTTTTTCCTGCCCATCTGTTCCACTCCTAAATGTCCAAAACAGCTGCTGTGCAGCAGCAGAAGTGAAAGGTGACACTGGAGGAGGATCTTTCAGAGACAGCAGAAGTGACACTATAGTTAACACTTGTTAGTACTGTGCAGAAGCATGGACAAAAAGTGCAGGGACAAAAAGAACTACAATCACAGCAGAGAAACAGAAGATGACAACAAAATAGGAAGAATAAGAGACCTCTTCCACAATCTGAGAAATCACAAGTAAATTTAAATCAAAAGTGGGGATGCTATACAACCACCAGGATAACACATTACATGCTGGTGTGTGCCTTCAAGTCATTTCTGACTTTTGGTGACTCTAAGGCAAAACTATCACAGAGTTTTCCTGGTACAATTTGTTCAGAGATGGGTTGTCCTTGCCTTCCAAGGTTAGCCACTGGATTTCCAGGGCTGAGCAGAGTTTCAAGTTGTTCTTTCTGCTCTCCCAATGGCCTAGTCCAACACTCAAATTGTTGACCGACATTGGTTCTCACACATTACATGACAAGTAGAAATAAAAAGTCAATAAAAACAATATATGGAAGAATTATACAAAAAGAGATTAAAGGATGACAGATGCATTTCAGACAGAACAACTTGAAGATGAATCTACAGTTTTAGAAAGTGAAATGGAAGCTGCACTCAGAACACTTGGTGTGAAAAATCACCAGGAACTGATGGCAAATCAATATAGCTGATTCAAGCTACAGAGACAGAATCTATTTTAGTTCTAACTAAAATCTATAATGAAATATGGAAAACAAAAGAATGTCCCACACACTGAAAATGCTCAATGTATATTCAAACCACAAAGAAAGAGCACATCAGGGTCTGCAGTCACCACCTGACCAATGCATTTATTTTCCATGCAAATGAAGTGATGCTCAAACTTCTTCAACACAGATTCCAATCATACGTAAAGAGAGAAATCCCAGAGGTGCAAGCGGGTTTCAGAAAAGGAAGAGGTACTAGGGACTACACTGCAAATATACAATGTCTTCTGGTGCGCACCAAGGAATTTCAAAAGAAAATCAGCATTTGCTTTATATTCTGTAGCAAACCTTTGGCTGCATAGATGATGAAAATGTGGTGAGTGTGCCACAACATTTCACTCTCCTGATGCATAACTTGTACTCAGGACAACAGGCCCCCATCAGGACAGAATGGAGATAAATAGAATGGTTTCTAATTGGTAATGGAATCAGGCAGAGCTGCGTTTTATCACTCTATCTGTTTTACTTGAAAGCTGAATTTACCATAGAAGTCTGAGTCTAATCATATGACAATTAGACTCTGAGGAAGGAGGTGTGGAAATTGGAGGAAGAAACATCAATTTATGATATGCTCATGAAACCATACTACTAGCAGAAAATAGCAAAGACTTGGAACAATTACTGAAAGAAAATCAAGGAACAAAATTTATAGGCAGGTTTGCACCTTAACATTAAGAAAACAAAAATAATGATCACAGATTATACACCTAACATTAAAGTAGATGATGAAGACACTGAAATAGTTCAAGATTTCCTTAATACTGAATATACACAAATATAAAATACCTTTCAAACCAGAACTTTTTTTATTAGGAAAGATTATTATATATGATAAGAGCAGCAATTCTCCTTTATGAACAATTGTGGAAAAATGTGAAAAATCCAGGAATGGAAGACTGGACAGCTAAATTATTTAGCTGAAATGGATAAGTTAACTACCCTATATACTTGTGTAAACTGAGGGCAGGTTTCGGCGGTTAAAATTATGGATTTTGATATAACCTGTGGATAAGTTGAAGGTAAAAGCTTTCATTGACCCATGAATAAGTCAACTCAGGTTTTAAGGATCATTTTTAATTAAAATCTCTAGATTTATACATGAGTATATTGTTTTAAATCAATTGAAAATTTATTAAAATATTTGGAATCTTTTGTACAATTCTTAAATAGTGAAAAGATAACTTGTGCAGACTTTGAAAACTGAATAAATTATGTAATAAGTTGGTGGGATAGTAAATTAAGGCCATGTACACACCGGCCATTAAGGCCGGCATTGGGGCAGAGTGGGGGCGTAGTGTTTTCACGACCCATAACCTACTTCCCGCCCCCCTGGGTGACCTGATGCTGCACACTGCTCCACATGGCGTGTGGTATCATGGCACATCTCCAGCACTGTGTCCATACGACACAGCACCGAATGACCGCCATTTAATCATGATGCCGTGGCTATGGCACCCTTTCAAGGGTGCAAAAAGGAGCTGCAAAAGGCCAGATTGAGGACTGTGGTGCAAACCTGCCAGGAAAGGGACAGCATCCCACTTGGGGTGGTCTGTTGAGCTCCTAACATATTATGGAGGGAATTTAACTTAAATATGCACTTATGTGTCCAATACGAAAGCAGGAAGTCATTTACAGACAGCCTTTCATATCCATAGATTCTTTCCCCATGGATTCAACCATCCATGGCTAGAAAATGTTCAAAAATATATAAATTCCAAAAAGCAAGCCTTGATTATGCCATTTTATATAAGACGCACCATTTTATTATGCCATTGTATTTAATGATATTTAGCATCCAGATTTTGATATCTATGGAAGGTCCTGGAACCAAACCCTAGTGGATACCAAAAGTCCACTGTATTCTGGGATGTGTATATATTTTGCAAAAAAAAAAAATGTGGGATATTTTTCTTATATTCTGTGAATGGTTGTTTTGTATTTATGTATATATCGTGGTTATTGTTTTATATAATTAAATAAAGTATTTTTAAAGGAATTGTTCAATTTTCCTTACCTTGGCTCAGGTATTAATCAGAATGGAGACTGCAATCAAGAAATCAGAAGAAGACTAGGAATTGAAAGGGCACCTATGAAGGAACTAGACAAGATGCTGAAGTGTCAAGATATATAACTGAATCCATGCCATCATATTTCCCATTTCTTTGTATGGTTTTGAAAGCTGGACAGTGAAGAAAGGTGACAGGAAGAAAATCAACTCATCTGAAATGTGGTACTGGATGAGAGTTCTACAGATAACATGGACTTCTAAAAAGACAAAAACAAAAAACAAAAAAACTGGGGGTGCCAGAACAAATCAAGCCTCAACTCTCCTCAAAACTCAAGATGCTACACTGAGACTATCATACTGTGGCCATATCATGAAAACAGATGACTCACTAGAAAAGAGAATAATGACTGGTAAGGTAGAAATCAATAGGAAAAGAGAAATAATGAATTCCAGATGGATAGATTCAATCAAGGAAGCCATGGGCCAGCGTCTGAAAGGGCTGAGAAGGGCTGCTGAGATGTGGATGCCTTGGAGGGCTCTCATTCATAGGGTCATCATAAATCCCAGGTTAGCTGATGGCAGTTAACAACAATAAAGTATCTCTTGATAGAACAGAAGAGATTCTGTGTTTAAAATAGCCTGGTAAGCCAAGTAACAGCCAACTAAGCTGCTACGGAAATCTTAGGATTCATATAGTAAATAAAAACAAACATGGAAGACAAAGCCTTACTGGAGCCTTCTAAAGCACAGAAAGAAAAAAAATATAATGTCACTGACTATGTTCCTGGACAGACAGTCAATTTAACAGATTATTTGCTATTTCCTTGTTTGCTCACTAAAAGAATGTGTCAAATAAGAAGAGTGCCAAGAGCATTACAGTCAGTTAGGGGAATAATTCAAATGTCAATATTGTCTTTATTGTCAGATCCAGAGTCCAAGATCTCACTAACATGAGAGTCTGTATCATTGCCACTGCTATCACAGCTGATCTTCTTAACATGTAATTCTTTGGCAGAAGAGGTGCAAACTGTCTGCACAGCTGCAAAGTTCTTTCCACAAGCAGTTTTTCATTTATTTCTTGCTGCAAATCTTCTCTGGGAGCGAGGCATGGATTTTCCTGTCCTCTATATCCACATCCTTCATAGCTATAGATCTATCATCTTTGGAACTACTCCACAGTATCTCAGAAACAGACATTTTATTTATTATTTATTTATTTCCAGGATTTATATCCTGCCTTTTTCCACAATGGGATTCAAGGCTGTTTTTTTAGAAGCCGTGATCAATCATTCCATATCAGTAAGCAACCTTTATCTGTCACCAAGAGGCTCAGAAGTACCATGAAATATAACTCAACTGGTTGCAAGGTATAGGGTAGGTGAGAAGTCCAGCTGGAAGGTGGTCAGTACAGGACGTCTCATACACATGGGCCTGGCATTTTCTCTAAAAGATCTTAAGCTTGTTAGTCCACACAAGGTCAATGATCTCTTTATACTGAGAGGCCTGATAAGACATTGGCCTGAAAGATATGTACAAAATGCCACAATGGGTGCATGCCATTTATGTAATGCATGCCCCAAACACAGCCTGAAGCTGTTCCAAGGCTGCACCAATGAAAAAACTGGGCCAAGAAGGAGCAGATAGAATCCACTCCTTCTGGCAGCCCAGTTCAGGACCATGACAGCAACCCATATTGGGACCAGGCATATACTATTGCCACAGTCCCAGTGCAAATGATGACAGTGCAGCCTCACGTTACTCCTTTGGGCCTCTCTGTTTCAAGATACTGCCCCTCTTCCTCCTTTAGAAAAGGTTTTACCATTCTAACAAAGTTTGGTAGCCTAACATAAGAAGAGCCACATGGCATTCTGACCTATGGGAAGCCCAGAAACAGGATATGAATGCAACAGTGTTCTTCTCTTAGTAAGTTCCCCCAGTGGCTGATGTAAAGAAGCATGGTGCCTCTCTGATCCTGAAAATAACATATAGCCATTATAACCAGTAGAGGTTCATAGCCTTATCCTCTATGAATTTATTTAATTCTCTTTTAAAGCTGTATATGTTGGCAGATTTCAAAGGTTAAGTATGTGCTGTATGAAGTACTTCTTTATATTGGCCCCAAACCTCCTATCATTCAGTTTTACTGGATGACCCCAGGTTCTTCTATTATGAGAGGGGGAGAAAAATGCTCTCCAGTGAATCATTGCTTACACAGTGATCAGTAAACACTTGAAGCAGTCTGGTATGGCTGGTTTTAACTAAACAAGGGCAGATTCTGATTGAAGCTACATAAAGTTCACAATTCCTAGGGCACAATTCCTATGCACACTGACAGCGCAGGCAATTGCCGCGCAGGTCAGGCCCCCCCCCCAATAAATACAGAAACCTGGTTGGAGGAAAAAAGGCCACAACTTTATTAACTGTTCCACACATGCAGAACAACACAAAACCATAGGGTTGGCCCAAAGCATAAGGTCTGGATCTGGCCATCAGCAACACCCTGGTTGGTTGATGTACCCTTGGTAGCAGGGGCAAACATCGGGATGACGTAGGTGCCAAGCTCCGCCCTGTTGCGCAGTTAGGCAACTGCGCTGCTTCACATCGAATTGCGAGACATCCTAGTCACCGGGTATTAATCGACTGTGGCCCCCGCAATGGCCACAGCGAACCGCTCCTTACCCGGGTCATGAGGACTCCCGATCCAGTGCCAGCGGGCCCTGGAAACCCCTACCCCAGATCCAGGCCTATGCTGCCACCCATAACAGAAGTTGTGACAATCAACTCCCTAAACAGGGAGGGAGGGTGGGAGAGCAGAACTGGCAATGGTGCCGACGCTCACCTTACACGGCCTTAAATAGGCCCAACAACCAATGAGGGCTCAGGAACGATGGAGGCACCACCCTCTCCGAGCTCTCCACCAATAGGAGGGCACGCCATACCCTGCTGTGGCCAATCAGGCAGGTTCCTTTCCTGCTCCTCCCGGTGGCCAATCAGCATCGAGCCCGCGCTCGCACCGGCCGCTGGGGCGCCCAAGCCTGGCGCGCGGGAAGGGGAGAGGCCTTCCTTCACGCGGCAACAGCGCCGGCCCGTTAATTCGGGCGGCGCCATTTGCCGCGCAGGTCAGGCCCCCCCCCAATAAATACAGAAACCTGGTTGGAGGAAAAAAGGCCACAACTTTATTAACTGTTCCACACATGCAGAACAACACAAAACCATAGGGTTGGCCCAAAGCATAAGGTCTGGATCTGGCCATCAGCAACACCCTGGTTGGTTGATGTACCCTTGGTAGCAGGGGCAAACATCGGGATGACGTAGGTGCCAAGCTCCGCCCTGTTGCGCAGTTAGGCAACTGCGCTGCTTCACATCGAATTGCGAGACATCCTAGTCACCGGGTATTAATCGACTGTGGCCCCCGCAATGGCCACAGCGAACCGCTCCTTACCCGGGTCATGAGGACTCCCGATCCAGTGCCAGCGGGCCCTGGAAACCCCTACCCCAGATCCAGGCCTATGCTGCCGCCACACAGGCAGGTCTGAAAGAGCGCCTGCCGCCAACCCTAAGAACCGAAAAAGAACCCTCCACAAATAACATTAATAGCATCCGCTTGAGCAAGAGTCCAAATCAGGGTGCACATAGCCCGCAAACACCCTAGACTTCCATCAACCAATTTACTTGATGACATCAGTAGAGAGTCCAGCACAGGCTGTAGATGTGGCCGCTCCAATGCGGAATGAATGGCCCCCAAATTCAACCAAAAGAAGACCCATCGCCTGAAGGGCCAGGTTTAACACAGCAACAAATTGAAAGCGTGTGCCAGGTGAGCCATCAGCATGACAAAATAGGGATCCTTGACATGCAGGCTGGTGCCTAATAAACCTTTTTAGAACCCGAACAGGACAGAGGTGCGAGTCTTTTAGGTGCCCCAATATGATTGATGAGGCTCAGCCCAGTTTATCACATTTTGACCTGAGAACTGTCAAACATACAGCATCAACATTGAACAAAACATCAGTGATGCACAAGTATCTTTTTGAGCAATAGGTATTCGAAGACAGGACCAGCTCCCCTACCCTCAGGGCCCCAAATGGTGGGAAGCTGGGAAACAATATCCTGAAGCAGTGTGAAAACAGATAGGGTGCCTGGCATCGTTTTTGTCCATATGCATGCATCGCCAACCCTCCAGAGTGCAACGCACTTGGAAACAAGCACATGGATCAACCAGGCTGGAGGCTTTTGCAAAGAACAAAATACCTGCAAGGTGAACAGAAATAGAGCGCGGGGAAACCCCACTATACTTTAACCACGCAATGAAGCATAAAACAGTTGTCGAATCCATAGGCCAAAGTGCCGGAATGCCTAGGGCACCCCACAAGGAGGACAATTTAGAAAAAACCTTATTATAGGCCCTGAGAGTGGAGGGGGCCACCGAAGACAAAATGCCCTGGGGTCTGCCTTTGGAGCCAGCCATTGAAACCTGTCTTCCTGGAACCGAGAAAGAGCATCAGCTAAATTATTTTGCAAACCAAGAACAAACCAAGCTGTGATAGAAATGTTAAAATTAAACAAGTGAGTACGAGCCACAGCACCAGCACGACTCTTTCTGATTTGAAAGACAGGCTATTAACAACAGCAACTATGGCTTGATTATCGCAGCAGAACAGAACACGTTTGGTGGAGAACTCATGTTTCCAAATAATGACAGCCGTCACAATGGGAAATAATTCAAAAATAAATAAATAAATAAATTATTAACAACATCCTCTTAAGCCCAACCCTTTGGCCATTTTTGAGCACACCAGTGTCCTTGAAAAAACAGCCCAAATCACAATCTTCAGATCCTCTCTAATACCCTTGGTAATGCTCACATGGTAATGAGGCCTGGAAATACCTGCAGTAGCTCTGGCCAGCCTGGCACAAAAGGGGCGACCAAGAGAAACCACACAGCACGCAAAGTTCAGGTGACCCAGGAGGGATTGCAACTGTCTCATAGTAACTTTTTGGGATGCAAGAAATTCTGAAATAAGTTTTTTTTTTTTTTTTTTTTTTTAGAGCACTCAATTTGTCAGGAGGGAGACGAGAAACTCCTTCAACCGAGTCCAATTGGACACCCAAAAATGTGAGGGACATAGCTGGCCCCTTAAGTGTTATCAGCTGCTGAAGGGACCCCGATCTCAGATGCCAAAGCAGAAAAGGTATTTAGGAGCATCTGGCAATGGTCTGAGCCGGACCGTCCGGTGAAAAGGAAATCATCCAGTTAATGAGTCACAAGCGGGAAGCAAGCCCTGCGCTTTACCTCCCACTCCAGGAAAGTACTGAAGGCCTCCAAGGCTGCGCAGCTAATTGAACAGCCTATTGGTATAGCCTTATCGAAATACCATCGGCCTTGTACCTTAAGCCCTTACAGGTGGAAATCATCAGAGTGAACAGGCAAAAGGCAGAAAGCAGACTGAATGTCACATTTGGCCATTTGGGCTCCGCGGCCACATGCCTGCACTAGCTGGACCACATGGTCGAACGAAGCATAGCTAAGTTGGAATTCCCCCAGAGCCTTCTTGGGGACAACTCTTAAGGGAGACACCTGAATGTTTGGGAAAGGCGGAGAATCAAAAGGCCTTTCAATGCAGCCGGCATCTATTTCTTTTTGAATCTTTTTCATAAGAACCTCCGGCATATCTCAAGCTGATTTAAGATTTTTAGACTCTGAAGGAGGAGGGGAACAAGTCACCTTGGGCAGGGCCCCATGCTGAAAGGGATGGTGGCCTGATTTTGGGCAAGCTGCCTATTATATTCCCAGCAGACCAATTTATGTCCCTCTTACCATCCGGTCTGGTGGCCCCTTTGGACCTGGTCAGAGCGACCACCTCAAGCAACCAAATTTCATTGTGAATAAGATCCCAGTGCTCTCTAGAGCTCTGAGAAGCCTGCTGACAAAAGGCTGCATCATAGGTGATAGTAGCTGCCTCACCAGGTACATCTCTGACTCTAAGAACATGAAGCATGTGGCAATCTAAGTGTCAAGCTCTCTTGAGGAATGCCATTGAGATAACAGCCCTATGGAGAATGTATGCTCTGCTGAGGGAACCTTAGGGTGTTTTGTTTGTTTGTTTGTTTGTTTTGCCCATTTGGTGGATGTAACAGCAAGGGCATCATGCCCTTTTGGTTGCAATAGTGTGAAAATGTCAACGAAACAACCTGTTAAAATTCCATTTTTGCACATTTTTTTTTGAAAGGTGAGACCCAGGAGGACGCTCACCAGGAGCTGAGGGAGGGATGCCCAAGGCCCAAGGCCCATACACCTTGCAGGCCAGGATGCCAGGACCTGCACCGGATAGCACAGCAGGGAAACCCAGGGACCAAAGCATGGTCCACCCAGAACCCTTCTCTACCTGTAGGCACAACCTGTGAAACACCCCCTCCCCAACATGTCCCAAACGAGACACAGATGCAGTCCTGTTCCATTTACTATTTTTTCCCTTGCATTTCTTCCTTTTGCCACCGGCCACAGAGGTTCCCGCAATAAGCTCGTCATCCTCCGAACTCGAAGATGTAGAGCTAGAGCCGGATGAAGAACTTGAGCTGGAGACATCCACTCAAGCAACGGAGGTCCAAGCCGAAGAGCTGGGTCCCAAGCTGAGGACATCATCCGCCAACTGTTGTTCCCTGTCGCCATCCCGGGATCCAGATCCAGACATGCAACACCAGCAGATGTCGATACTTGGGAGGCTGCCATGGCCTTAGCAATGATTTCTGAGAAGGACCACATCAGTTTTGCAGCCATCTCTTGGCTAATGATCAAAGATGCCTGCAATGGGGGAGGATGGGCCTGGACCATTACTATTGTTGCAGGATCCACCACAACTGTCGAACTCCCCTGTCTACAGGCATACGTACGTGCTGGGCACCTCCTAGTCCCTGGGGCTAGCTCTTCCCAGGACCTACAATTTGTTTTCACAAAGAACTGGTAACTTGTGCAGCACCACTTGACTTCCTTGATTTTGGTGACATGTTGAAATTGGTTGGTCTGACAACACTAAGATTGGGACTGTAGTCAGCAAGAAAAAAGTATTGCAAAGCTGCTTATAGGTGAAGGGAAATACATGCCCAGCAGGGCCGAAGCCGCAAGCACTGTGTAAATTACAGTTCACTGTTGTCAAGTCACAAGCACTGGTTACAAATCACGTGCCCAGCTGGCCAAAGCCGCGTGCACCGTGTAAAGTCAGCAGTGCAATAATCACCAACCAAGTAGAGAGCACGTGCCCAGCAGGGCCGAAGCCGCGAGCACCATGCCGAAGAACAGTTTGCAGTCACAAAGTCATCAAGACGATTGTTTGCACGTGCCCAGCAGGGTTGAAGCTGGGATCACTGTGCAGTTAAAACAAAAAACAAACCAAAACAAAACAAAAAACAGTTTGAAGGCAAAATTCCAAACACCACCAGGAGCACCGTGCAGTTGAAAAAACAGTTGAAGCCAAAATTCCAAACACCACCAGGAGCACCGTGCAGTTGAAAAAACAGTTGAAGCCAAAATTCCAAACACCGCCGGGAGCACCGTGCAGTTGAAAAAACAGTTGAAGCCAAAATTCCAAACACCGCCGGGAGCACCGTGCAGTTGAAAAAAACAGTTGAAGCCAAAATTCTGAACACTGGATGTGTGATCAGCAGGGGCCAAGGCCGCAGGCACAACAATTATTAATTATTAAGACTAAAAAGGAAGACAAAACAAAACAAAAGGCCTTCTCAAAAAACATGAACCATGTCTGCCAGTCCCTTAGCAACAAACCTGAAGGAGCGGGTGATTGTTACCAAGAAGTGGGGAGGTGGTAAAGATGCCCTCACCAACAAAATGCCCCACCTATTAGGCAGCGAGGAAGGCTGTCAGACCCAAAGCCCCGCCCCCTACCGTGCGGCAAAATAGGCAGTGAAGCCTCTGATCTGCTGGCCCCCAGAGCAGAACTGGCAATGGTGCCGACGCTCACCTTACACGGCCTTAAATAGGCCCAACAACCAATGAGGGCTCAGGAACGATGGAGGCACCACCCTCTCCGAGCTCTCCACCAATAGGAGGGCACGCCATACCCTGCTGTGGCCAATCAGGCAGGTTCCTTTCCTGCTCCTCCCGGTGGCCAATCAGCATCGAGCCCGCGCTCGCACCGGCCGCTGGGGCGCCCAAGCCTGGCGCGCGGGAAGGGGAGAGGCCTTCCTTCACGCGGCAACAGCGCCGGCCCGTTAATTCGGGCGGCGCCATTTCAACTATTTGGCATGTCTAGTGATACAGCAAGATATATACCTTCAGAATAATCTCAATACCTGAAAACAGCCTGGAAAGCACGTTGTTATCTTCCAGCAAAGTAGATTGTGTGTGTGCGTGTGTGTGTGTGAGAGAGAGAGAGAGACAGACAGACAGACAGACAGACTGACAGACAGAGGTTTCAAGGGACTCTTTTGCATTCTCAACTGGAGAACCAAATTTAAATTGCTGTTTTTATTGGTTTTCTTGTTCCTGGCATATTCAGGACCACAGGAGGTAGTGCCTGCTCAGCCTACATTAATACTTTGCATGATCTTCTTCACATACCATCTAAAAGAAATAGTGAGAGTACTGACTCATGCAACATCACTTCTCCCCTTCTTCTTCTCTGCATGTTTTAAAAACATCTTTTTCTAATGGAGAAACATTAGTTTTGAAAACTAGCACCAAGATTTCTGTTCCTTTGGGGTTGGCCTAGTACAATTATTACCATAATATGGAGTGTGGAATTCTTTTAAATTTTGTAAACTGTGTTTTCTTGAGCCCTTTCATACTGCACAGTTTTAACAATATGGGGCTTTCTAGACCGCTCTTTTAGCAGTGGGATGACGCCAAGGCTGCCGCACGGGCAGCCCCAGAGGCCTCATCCCGCCGCTTCTGGAGGCCGTGGGGAAGCGGCAAACTGCTGGTTCACCGCGGCCTCCAAGCAGGGTGCAGCAGGCGCTCTCGGTAGGGCTGAAGGGAGAAAGGGGCCGCCACCGCAGCCCCTTTCTCCCTGGGTCTTTGCCGCGGCCGTTTAAAGGCTGTGGCAAAGACCCACTGCAAACAGGAGCTCCCTTTGGAGATCCTTTTTTGCGCCGTGGGAAGGGTGCGATTGGCGCCCTCCTGCAGTGCAAAAGCATCATTATGTGCGCTGCGAATCTAAATGCTGCGCACATGATGACACTGTCATAACGCATCAGTATGGACGCTGCCATTTAAAAATGGTGGCGCCCATACGCTTTAGGCCTAGGGAGGGGATAGACGCTGCGCCCTCCCTAACCCTAAAAACGCGCTTTTAAACCCTAGACACGCCACTTTTGGTGCGTTTAGATTAGCCCTATGATTCCACTTTAACTTCCATGCCCCTATTGAGTCATGAGGTGTATAGATCAGTATGACAATAGAGCTCATCAGGGTTGATTGGCATAACCTTAAGGCAAACAATGAAGAAATTGAAACAGTTCACGATTTTCCATACCTTGGCTCAGGTATTAATCAGAATGGAGATTGCAGTCAAGAAATCAAAATAAGACTAGGACTTGGAAGGACAGCTATGACTAGGACTTGGAAGGACAGCTATGAAAGAACCACACAAGATTCTGAAGTACAAAGACATCTCACTGAATATTAAAGTTAGTATTGTCAATGCTTTTGTATTTCCCATTACTATGTATGGTGGTGAGAGCTGGATGATGAGGAAAGCTGACAGGAAGAAAATCAACTCATTTGAGATGTGATGCTGAAGAAGAGTTCTGCAGATACCATGGAATTCTTTTAAAGAATAAATAAATAAGCACACACTCTGGCTGAGGATTTTTTATGGAACAAAACAAAAAACTAGAAAGCATGTATTTACAGTTGAAGAATGAAAGGAAACAACATCCCTAAACAGACAGACCAAAAGGAGTGGCTTCTGGCCACTTCAGGGATGTGGCGTGCAAATGACACATGCCTCCAAAGTGGCCAGAAGCCGCTCCAAGGCTGACAAAGGTGGCCCAAAGCCACTGGCAAAAAGAGTGGCAAAAAACCACTGCTGGCAGCCCACTTCAGGAGCAGGCTATCTGGTCGCTGTGGTACCAGGCCAATTGGGGCCTAATCATGGCTGGAGTGGCCAGAGGCAGCTCCTAGCCATTTGTCTGCTTCATCCCAATGTCCAACATGCTGTGTGATTGTCCTGTAACTTTTTTCTATAAAAAGCACAACATATTTCAGCCTTATCACCAATTGACCTTCTTCAAGGGCTATTATCAGAAATTTCTAGGCTTGCAGTCAGAGGGTTCACTTTGAGTGAGAGTGCAGACTGTGACTCTAGAAATTTCTGATAATAACCCCAAAGAAGGCCAATTGGTGATAAGGCCAAAATGGTTGGGAATTTTAAAAATAAAAGTTATTGGACCATCACACAGCATGTGGGACTTTGTCTCCTTTCATTCTTCTATTGAGGATTCTGTATGCCCCTCCCTAAACTGCAAGTCGCAGGATTCTATAGGAAGGAGTCATGGCAGCTAAAGTGGAATCATAGTGCTTTAAGTGTGTGATGTGAAAGGGCCCCTTAATATAGCCTAGTTCTGTTTAAATAAATAGTAATGAAATGTGAACTTGCCATTTAAAATTGAGACCTTGAAAATTGCACTAATCTGTCCCTTCATCTCCATATGTTCTTCACAGTAATGGTCTGGCAAATAGAGGCACAAGGAAAACATGTCTCCTACAGATTCCTTATGAAGGGCATCACAATTCAGCAAAGAACAAGTGATGTTACATTATGGTTGTGGTCTCTGCTATCAACTACAGCAGCAGGAGAATCCCAGTGCCCCAATACTCAACAGCATCCCTCAGTTAATGAGGTGCTAAAAAGGCAATTTGACAGGAGGCCAGTAAAACATCTGTTTCTGTCTTTTTACAGATAATAGGTAGACACCCATCTAGTCACAGAAAAAGGGCAAGGCTTCTCCTGGCAAGAAGAAAAAATGTTAACATTTCTTTCTTTTTTTCTTTCCCTCCCTCCTTCTCTCATCATCCATCTCAGGAAATGAGTTATGATCCATGAAAATCTAGGCCAAAACAAATCTTTCAGATGTAAAGATACTACAAGACTTATTTCCTCCTTTTGGAAATTCTGAAACAGACTACTATGTTTACTTGTTTGAAAACCCCTTTCTTACGTACCTGCAGTTTTTATCTTCCTTCTTTGTATGTGATGCAAAACAAAGCTACAAATTAAAGCAATATAAAGCATAATGCTTTTATCTGTCATTTTACTGTGTATACCATTTCATTCTTTAAAACTCAGAAAGCTAGAAATAGAATGAATGCAGCCTACTTTTAATACCTTATATACTAGTCTATAAGTCAAAAAAATATGCCCAAAAATTGACCCCAAAATCCCAAGACAACTTATTTATGAGTCATTATGGTACTCTTTCAGATTTCCCCATGCAGTGGGGAGAGCAGTTTCTTTCTCTCTTGAGCCAAGCAGAAAGAGTCCTGGGTGACTGACTACTGTTAAACAAACAAACAGAGTCTGCCTCCCCACCCACACCGCCACTGACTAGTGGGTGAAGGCTGAGACGAAGGCTGAAATTCTGAAGGAAAAAGCCTCAATTAGAAACCCTCTTGCTGCACACACACATATACACACTGAAGGAACCTCCAAGTTTTATCCTCGACTTATCCATGGGTCATAGCAAAATCCATAATTTTGGCCCCAAAACCTGCCCTCAACTTACACATGAGGTCAACTTATAGTCGAGTATATACAATAATCATGGGGATACAAAAGTCTTGGACTTTTGATCAGTTTGTTCACAACAATTACATGGTTGCACATGGCCCAACTCTTTTTGTTCACTGAGACCAGTCAGTAAATAAATTCAGGATACCACTTCTACTGTTTTCCTTCTAGAGAAAGACTTTTCTGGGGTGGGGTGGGGTGGAGAAACCCTTTAAAATGAACACACATGTAAGGGAAGGGATTTCTTAGGTGAAAACTATTCCATTCCAATGAGTGTATGGGAAGTATTTCTTTTTGCTTACACCTTACTGAATTTGCTGATCATCCTTGGAATAACGAGACCAGATACAGAACACTGTGTTGAACTTTATTAATCGAAAGCTTATTTGAGAGTAGTTTCTTACCCGCCCCTCTGTAAAAACACTCGAGGCGGGGAACAACAAGGTTAAAAAACAATTACAATTTAAATGATTCAATGATCCCATTCCCAACCTCCCACCCCTTAAAATAGAATTAAACTGGCTGAGTTTAAAATTAGATTTCAAACGATAAAACAAAACCAACATTTTATATGCACAACACCACAATGCTGGCCACAGCATGGGTAACAACAAAGTACGGGGTGGGGGGGACAGAGAATGGGCTGGGAGGATTGTAGATTATAGAAGCTGGATGGATTATGCAGTTTCTGGGAAGGCCTGCCGGAAGAGATACGTCTTTAAAGATGTTTTGAAACAGTCTAACGTTGTATTATTATTATTATTATTATTATTATTATCCTTTATTTATATAGCGCTGTAGGTTTACACAGTGCTGTACATATAGACTTATAATTAGACGGTTCCCTGCCTCAGGCTTACAATCTAAAAGACACGACACAAAAGGAGAAGGGAAAGGTGATGGGGAAGGGTATCAGGTCCGGTGGTTCTTCTCTCCCTCTAAGGCCTGGACCAAGGCAGATGGACTAGAGGGAGGGCTCGGCTTCATAATGCACAGCAAGTGAGAAAGGACGAATCCAGGACAGGGCAGTGGAAATCCTTGGCTGGGACAGAAGACCTTGACTACTAGAGTAGAGGGGAAGAGAAGGAGTGTGAGGAGAAAGAAGTTCAGACAAGTAAGGAGGGGCCAGCCCGTGGAGGGCTTTGAAAGTCAACAGCAGAAGCTTGTACTGGATGCAGAAGGGGAGGGGGAGCCAATGAAGGGAGGATAAGAGGGGAGAAACATGGTCAAAGCGGTGAGCGGATGTGATGATACGTGCAGCTGAGTTCTGAACAGAGATTAAAGGATGGAGGTTAGAGAGAGGAAGCTCTGTCAGAAGGTTACAATAATCAAGTTGTGAGACCACCGGGGCATGGACCAGAGTCTTGGCAGTGGAGGCTGAGAGAAATGGACGGATTTTATCAATATTGTAAAGGGAGAATCTACAGGTCTTGGCGGTGGCCTGAATCTTGGGGATAAATGACAGAGAGGAATCAAGGATGAAACCAAGACTGCGGGCTTGCTGAACCGGTTGAATAGAAGTGCCGTCAACAGAAACAGAAAAGGAGTATTGAAGGGTAGGCTTAGGTGGGAAGACAAGAAGCTCTGTCTTAGACATATTGAGCTTCAAGCGCTGATGCCGCATCCACTGAGAGATGGCAGCCAGACAAGATGAAACCCGGTGAAAGGTCAGGGGTTGAGAGATACAGCTGAGTGTCATCGGCATACAGATGATAGGAGAAACGAAAAGAACTGATGAGTTTGCCTAGGGACAGTGTGTAAAGAGAGAACAGAAGGGGACCCAAGACAGAGCCCTGAGGAACTCCAACAGATAAGGGGACAGAGGAAGAGGTCTGGCCATCTGTGAGCACTGCAAAAGATCTGTCTGATAAGTAAGACGTGTAAAGACATATATAAGACGTATGATAAATAAGATGTATCTCGTCTGGCAGGCCATTCCATAGCCTGGGAGCAGAAGCTGAGAAGGCCCTCTGGGAGGTCTGTGCTAACCTGGTCTTCATGGGCTGCAATAGGTTCCTCCCAGAGGACCAGAGTGTGCGGGGGGGGGGGGTTCATATGCGGAGAGGCTAAAACCAACACCTTCTACTGTGCCCGGAAACTAATCAGAAACTACTAGGCCAGACCCAAGGGTAGTCATCCCAGGACCCACAAAGGCAGTTTCGGAGCCCTCCCCTTCACCAAAAGGGTGCGAAGATGTTCACTACGGGGCAAGTGGCCACTTATTTAAAGACTCCACCCTTAGTCAATCTTCAAAGTCCCCCAGGTACAGTATGGGTATGGAGTAGGTCCCACCAAAAATAAAAACAAAAAACAGGTAAAGGGGGGGGGGAGTAATCCCACCTTGCCCTAAAGTGATCAGCAAAGCGTATACTGCACTGGAGACTGTAGGGTGGATTGAACTTCATGATGAAGAAAGCAAGTGAAGAGGGCAAGAGGACTATTAAGTATATATGGTGTTACTTCCCCCCCCCTCAAACCACACCATACAGGATCCCTAGTAATGTTTTGTACTAATGTTACTTATAAATAGTGATGCCTGTATATCACTGAATGTATTAATTATTGTTGTGACATAAACAACCAGCAATATATATATATATACACCTTTAAATTACAATATCATATGTATAGCCTAAATGTATTTATTGTTATTGCTGTTGTGTCCCTACAAGTTGTTTCCAACTTATGATGACCCTAAGGCAAACCTATCACAGATGGTTTTTCTGGAGCTGAGAGTGTGTGACTTGCCCAAGGTTTCCACTATACCAACCTGGCTCTCCTAAATGTATTTACATGTACATAATTTAATGTGGTGGGTTAAAGTAAAATTTGGTAAGATGTGATGTTTTTAAAAGAAATTTTAAAATAATATTTTTATTTTTTTCAAAATTTAAAATTTAAATTTAAAAATTCCTGAGATCTCTCCTTTCTCCTCCCACTGGGCCTCACCCCACTCACACCATCTTTTCTGCTGATCTCCAGCATTTTAAAGGCAAACACAAAATCCCATTTCTGCCCAATGACAGGCATTTGGGGAGCAGTGGTTTCACTTCCCTTAGGGTATCACCTGGTGTGGCTTGATCTCTCCATTCCCCCTAGTGACACCCCTGGCATCTGACCTACAGTACCCAGTGCAATGGAGAAGCAGAGATGCATGGAATACAGAACCATTGTTCTTAAATGGTCATAGATCCCTCTTGGAATCTGATGGAAATTATGTACTCCATCACTGGAAAAAATGCACTTTTAAAATGTTCAATGTAAGAATCTCCTCCCCCTACCCCTTCTTCATACCTTGTTGACTGGCCCTCTGCAGCCTATCTACTGAACTCCATGCTTAAGAAAGCCTAACACAGATGAGCAATTAATCAATGAAAACTACAGATGAAGTGCTATAAGTGAGAGGTTCAGCACTGGCATTATCAATGGAGTTACATCTAAATGTTAGGTGAAATTAATATATTATTCTTGTTCTAGACTAGCACAATTGCTTCATTGGTTATCTCATTAGATCTAAAGCATTGAGAGGAATTTAGAAAGGCTGCTAAAGATAACTAAGAGTGTATAGTGCAACTGCACAAGGAACAAAACATGTGCAAATATCTGAAATTAAATACCTTAGTTCTTACTAAAATATTACAACATAACAAAAGGGAGGAAGTAATGGTTGCTTCAGAAATATATAAACAATTACACAGAAGTAAATGACCTGTGGTGTTAAATCAATATAAAAACATCAAATTCTGTTCATTTCCCACTGGAAATTATGTTTAGTACCCATTTGGATTAACAATAGATTAGCAATATGGTAGTAAATTTCATCTTCAGGAATTTTTTCCCCTACTTTAAAGTCTTTCTAGCTACATCATTCCTTCCCCAACTATAGAAAGGATGAGTTCCTTTTTGTAAGAATGCCTTCTCTGCATTAAAACATTTTATCCCATCTGAAACCCTCAAAAACATACAGCTGGAGAACTCTACAGATAATCCATTAATCATCAGGTGATTCTAGGACTAAAGTTTTTTTCAGAAGATAATTACAAGTAAACTTTTTCCATTCTGACTGAACCCTGAAACTATAATTCTCCTGAACATTACATTTCACAGTTATCAGTACCAAAGCAAGTGATATGTGGATATCAAGTAACAGCTGTCCATAAAACTCACCAACGACGACACAAGATTCTCATTCAACATTTTTGAATGTGTCTTCCTTCCAGCTCAACACTTAATGTATTGCTATTGTACTCATGCTTGTATATAGCTGTATTATAACCAGTGCTTACTTAAAGCAAAGCAATACAGCCTGAGCTTCCTCTTGACCTAATAGAACCTATATCTATTTGCAGTGAGATTACGGTGGAGTACAACACATGCCCATTTGGTTTCATTTGTGTAATCCCAAGCATAGAATTTGTAAAGGGGAACTGGTAAAGTAGGTTTCCTTGCCAAATATAACATAATAATTGTGGATTTCTGCTTCTTTGTCATCCATCAAAGAACAGTTTCCAAAAAAAAAAAACCCCAAAAACAAAAAACAAAAAAGAAAGAAAGAAAAGAAAAATTCCTTCATGAAAACAGCTATAATTTATGAGCTAGATGGGGAAGTTTGTTGTTTCATTAATTACTGTGCCACTATAAAAGTGATCATTTTGTTCATCACATGGGCTTTGCAAATGAATTTTGTAAAGTTGTGAATTCATCTGACTGTTTCTTTTCTTCATAAAACCTACGATGCATCCCACACCTAAGACTTCTGAATAGACACATACAGGGATTTGTTAATTGTTATAGAGGGATTGATTTTACTTTTATCCTCCATCACCCACGGGCAAAAGGAAAGGATCACAACATTTTGTACAAAATAGAAAATTAGCTTCTGGGACAGTATCTTCCTATTAACCATTCTCGCTGTTTTGATTTTGAGCACTCTCTTTCTTGTTCTTTAGGTGACTGTATGTATGATGGAAATATAAAGAGATTCCTTCCTCTGGATATCCATGAATGTTGTGTATTAAAAGTGGATGTTATGAAGTATTGAGCTGTATTAGTATACATGGCTACTCAGACATCCGGCCCTATTGATTTCAAGGGGAGTCTTGAGGAATTTCAATGTGACCCTGGACAAGTCACACTCTTTCAGCCTCAGAGGATGGCAATGGCAAATCACCTCTGAAGAAACTTTCCAAGAAAACCGCATAATAGGGTCACCATAGGGTTGCCATGTTGGAAACAACCTGAAGGCAAACAACAACTCCTCTTCTAGATATATGATCATATGGTTGCATCCTATTCACATTTGTCACAGGGATCAAGCCCCATTGAACTCAGTGGAAATGACATTGACAAACATTAGCTTGCATATAATACATCTTCCATTACTCTCACAGAGAGAACTGACTGACTTCTGTCACTATGTCTAGAATAGATCCTGTTACAACATTTCAGTTATCTGATTTAATGACTGCAGGTTTCAGATTGTGTAATTGTTAGTTCCTCCTTTCTTGCATTACAAAGTAACATCTAGTACAAACTGGTCAGGAACTATATAGGAAGGACAATGACTACTACATGCCTTATATCTCAGTAGACATATATACATACATAGAATTGCAATAATGTATGTTGATTATGCTCTATAAATAAATAACTAAAAAATGGCCTGAAGATATTCAAAATCTGGCTTTGTTATAACTACATGTGACTCTTAGAACTTTATCACAATCATTTTCCCCCCGTTATGGGGACAGGAACGGGACTTTCAGGCGTGCGCATGAACGTATTTCATCGCAAACTCAAGCATCCACAAAAAGGTCCCATTCCTGCACCTGTCCCCGTTCAGTGCTGAGAAGTGCCATTTTTGTCCGACGGAAGTTTTCTGTTGGACAAAAATGGCACTTCTCAGCACTGAATGGGGATGGGTGCCGGAATGGGACCTTTTTGTGGATGCTTGGGTGGTGTGCGATAAAATGCATTCATGAGCGCTCCCGAAAGTCCCGTTCCCATCCCCATAATGGGGGGGGGATGAATGCGATAAAGTTCTTAGTGACTTCTTTACAACATGAGGAGCATTAGGAGAGGTGTCCATTTTTCTCCGCCACCCAGGGTGTATCTACACAGTAGAAATAATGCATTTTGACATCACTTTAACTGCCAGAGTTCCATCTTACAGAATCCTGGGATTCCCCTTTTCCTCCACTCTCCTTTTCCACCTATAACATGTGAGGTCTTTTAGCTTAGAAAAAGTATTAAAAGAGTGTTAGGACAGAATTTTATCTAATTGTGTATGGTTCAAAGAATCAGTGAAGTGTTTCTTAAAATACTAGAACCTGAAGTCATTCAATGAGGCTAAATTGTGGAAGTTTCCAGACATATAAAAGAAAGAACTTTTTCATATAGCATGTTATTACACTATGAAATTCTACAAGATATAACAATGGATGCCACGTTGAACATCTTTAACAAATAATTAGACTAAGTCCTGGAGAACACAGCTAATGTCTAGTACACATGTTGGCTATGTATTACCTCCATTAACACTGTGCTGTTCTATACCATTTGTAAGGAATATGACAAGTGGAATGGTACTGTTGTGCTCCTGCCCTGCCCATGGGTTTCTTCAAGGCCTGTAACTGGCTATTGTGGTAACAGAATGCCAGTCTTGACAGGCATTTAATCTGAACTAGCATGGGTCTTTCATTTGCTGTATTTCCTACCATTTACACAGAGTATCCTTTTTTCTACATGATCTTTTTAAATTAATTACATATATCTATTCCACTTTAATGTCATTCTCCACTATTTTGTTGAATCACTATAACTGTGTAGATACTGTTTCCCCATAAGGGTTTGTTTGCCACTCCACCTTTCTTTCATATGACAGCAGTCCTCCCATCTGACTCAAAGAACAGGATAATCTTTCTATGGACACACCCTGCTTGGCATAATCTCTGACAAATCATTTCAATCTCAGGGAACTGTTGCAAGAGACTCTAGTGGCAGACTGATTTGAACAGCATGGTATAGTTACTCTAAACCAGTGGAAGTTAAAGCAGTGGTCCATTGCTAGGTGATAATGCACTAGCTCTTGGGCCTTGAAGAGTTTCCCTGACAAAAAGAAGCTCTTTTAACTAATGAGCACAAATACAGTACTGGTCCCTGGTACACTGGGAAGAGAAATTACTAAGCAGCACACACACACACACACCATCAGATCACATGAGATACACTGTCCTAAACTTTAAAAAAGAAGTAATAATCATTGGCCATCATCTAGCTTGAATTACACTTGCATTAAGAGTGTTAATATTCATATATTTGAAAATACGTTCCTAGGACAGGTATTCAGAACAACTTAGTCTGTTCCAGTTGCCTTCTCTTTACCACAAAATTCAGTGCTTAGGGTGTTTTTCCTTTAATTTTAGAATATTGTGGTTTATGGCCAAACAGCTATTGCTACTAAGGAGTTTAATCTAAACTGTCTCTAGGAACCAGTTGTGTAGGTAGCAGTGGGAGTATCCTACAGGCAGAATTTAGTACCACTTATTTCTCCTTCTAGGTTTGACATTTAACCATGTTTCCCTGAGTGTATCATTTGGTAGTGATATCATTTAATCAGTTCTGATAATAATGTACAGATTCTCATTTATCTTTCTTTTGCTTGATGTTGTTGTGGTTAACTGCCCTTGAGTTGATCCCAACTCATGAAGACTCTGTAGATGAGACATCTCCAAGATTCCCTGTCCTCAACTATCCTGCTCAGGTCCTGCAGGCTCAGGCCCATGACCACCTTGATTTAGCTACTGTATATACTCGTCTATAAGTCTAAAAATTTATGCCCAAAAATTGACCCCAAAATCCCAGGTCAACTTATTTATGCATCACTATGGAAATGTGATAGCAGATCTTTCAGATTTCCCCATGCCATGCAGGGAGGAGTTTAGCAAGAAAGTGCCAAGCAGAAAGAGTCCTGGGTGATTGATTGATATTGCTGTTTAAGAGGCCCTCTCCCGCCTGTGCATCTGGCTGAAACAAAAGCTGAAACAATGAAGAAAAAGCCTCATTCAGAGTCTCTCTTGCCATATGCACACATACACACACTGAAGGACCCTCCATGTTTTACCCTCAAACTATCTGTGGGTCATGGCCTAATTTTGGCTCCCAAACCTGACCTCGACTTATACATGAGACCAACTTATCGTTGAATATATACGGTATGTGGTGCGCAGTTTTCCTCTCTTTCTACTGTCCTCTACCTTTCCCAGCATCATTGTCTTTTCTAATGAATCATGCCTCCTCATAATGTGCCTAAAGTATGACAGCCTCAACTTAGACATCTTGGAGAGTTTAGGGCTGAACTGTTCTAAAACCTATTTCTTTGGTTTCTTGGCCTTTGTTGTATCCTGAGCATTCTTCTCCAGCACTACATCTCAAATTAGTTGATTTTCTTTCTATCAGCTTTCTGTCCATTGTCCAACTTTCACATCCATACATTTTGATGGAAAATAAAATGGCTCAGACTTTTTATTCCTCAGTGTTCATCCATGAATGTATGGAATAACCATATTGTGCTGTGCTTGTCTAAAGAAATGTCTGGAGCTAGAAAAATGAGGAGAAGAATAATGCCCAATTGTCAGGACCCATTTTCCAAGAGCTTGAAATTGCAGATATGATTCTTGTCTGGAATTATCTTCCCTCTTGAGTAAGGCTGTCCCCTGGCAAAGTTCTTCCTGATGGCTGTGTAAAGGAAAGGAACCACCCTTTTCTGTCAAGGCTTTGTGAAATGAAGCATTTTGTCCTGACAAAATCCTTGCCTTTGACAGAAGCCCTATGCATTCACCTGTAAAGTTTATACTGTATAGAGAAGCCAAGGTGTGCATGCAGGCCCTGCCTCCAACATTCTGAGCACATGATTTGCTCACTGACCATGATGCAAATGTGTTGTTACTCACATTCAGCTGAACATAGGTAGAAATCCTTTGCACATTTTCTAGCTCAATGTGGCAAAGTATTGTGAAAAATTCCCATGCCCAGGAAAAATGGGGTGGGGGTAGGGCTTCATTTTGTCCCACTACAGCTTTGGCCTTTGACTTTCTATGCAAAGTTAGAAAAGCCACTCCTTTCTTCTTCTGGAAACTTCTTCCTTTCTTCTTCTCTGGAAACAAGAGGTAACAAATTCCTGTTATAATAACTGGTATTTAGATGACCCCGCTACTCTGATGGTTGAGCTGTTTTAGTGGTTTTTACAAAGTTTTACAAGAGACAAGCATAACGAATATTTATGAAATTACTGTAATACAGTATCTATTTACTAAGAAATAGACCTCTGTGGATATAAACAAGACATGAATGCAGATGCTACAATTACTAATAGAGCAGCAGAAATGGAAAAAGTGGACACGTCCTCCCAGTTTTGAAGTCTAATCTAGAGCAAGTCTACACTTACCATAAAATCTATGTGGGGCCAGGTTTTCCAGATTCACAGTGGCTCTGGGCTTGTCTACACTGTTACTATAGACATTAAGGCAAATTGTGGCAAATTCAGCTTAAGTGGCTAAATGTTCCCCCATTCTGTGGTTGCTTTATTGTAAAATGGCAGCCCATAAATAAGATTTCCCAAATAATTTTTGGCCACATGTCCATGGCTGCACCACTTTTTTCTGTCCATCAAGCATGTGAATATATACATTTTGACCCTGGCCCAGGATAATCCTCTGACTCTTTTTTTTTTTTTTAAACCTTGGGAAAACTGGCCTTCAGCCATTGCTAAGCCAAGCTAAGCAGTTAATCAGAAGTGAATGGATACAGGTATAAATATCAAACAAGCAGATATATTGATACCCAGGTATGTGCAGAAATGCAGCATCTTTTAAAAAATGGTAAATGAGCCATTTTCTGTCTCTTGAGAACTGCTACTTCCCAGAGGGAATGGTCATTGATCCCCGGACCCAGTCTGTCCAGCCCCAACCACCACAGGTTTCTCTCACCATCACTAATGTAAACCCACTGATCACACATTCACTCATCCAAATTTTCCAGAAAAGTCCAGAGAAAATCGACATTAGTTTTTTGTGGGGTTTTTTCAAGCTATGTGCCGTGTTCTAGAAGAGTTTATTCCTGACGTTTCACCTACATCTGTGGCTGGCATGGTTTTCTTTGGGGGGGGGGTATAGTTAAGGACCACAGGTGCCTAAAAGCCCCTCGGCCTGTCACAAATTGGTCATAATGTCATGTGTCCAGATTGCTGCCAATTTGAAGTGAGTGAGGATTTTTTTAAAAATGTAGACTATGTTGAGATATAATCCAGGGAAAAATGCTAACAGACAAACCTGCACTTGACTCAAGCAAAGATGAGGAACATATGACTCTTTAGAGGCTAGAGGGTAGGCTCAGTATCAGTTCTTTAAATTTCTGTCTCCAAATTAAAATATTCCTACACACATTTAGCAAGTATTAGACCCCGGGCCACAAGCAGATGGCCCATTAGGTAAATCTCTCTTAAATGTTAGCTCCCTCTAAGGAGATATGAACTGAGTAATCCTAAATGTGAACAGGAAAGCCATTGAAACCACAAAAATAGTCCACTTTCTTGAACAGCAGTACAGAATACTGGGTAGAAACAGCAAAGTAACATCCCTAATGGTTTGTTTAGGCAGCATACCCCAAGATCTATGCTAATGGGTGATGTTGCTCTGAATCTAGTTCTCTACTTCCTTTCATGGTTACAGCACTAGCATAGATGTTTGATCAAAGTTTTCTATGTATTTGATATGCTTTTGCCACTTTAGATTGACCCTGATTATAAAATAATCATATTAGTGTCTTTTTACTGTTAGAAGGAAACCTTTTCAGACATAATGGGTGACTTAAATAAAATGGGACAAAAGTAAGGCTGTTCTTATTCAGTTTTGCACCATTTTTTTTTAATCATGACTGCTGCCACACTGCAGAATTAATGTAGTTTGATACTGCTTTATTTGTCATGGCTCTATCCCCCTGGTGTTATCACATGGCTTTTGCACCCAAAACCTCCATCTGGGTACAGCCCAGCTCCAATACTGGTCCCTGTACTTGCTTTAGTGGCTATTTTTCAGAGTTGGAAAAATGGCTGCTGAAACAAGTTCAGGGACCAGTATTGGAGCCAGACTGTACCTGGATGGAGGTTTTGGGGACAAAAGCCATGCAATAACATCAGGAGGCAGCCTGAATTTGGCTTCAATTCGGGAGCAGTACTTCGCTTTATTTTGCTGTGCACTAAGCTCCAAGGCTAAACATCTCACAAAGTTACAAATTCCAGAATTCTATAGCATTGAGCCCTAGCAGTTAAAACAGTGTCTAACTGCATCAATTCTGCACTGTAGATATAGCCCAAATCCCTGAACTGCTCACTGTTTAACAGCAGATCTATCACCACTATGGTCAGTGGCAGCGCTACCATCATCACCAGCCAGTCATGACATTGCAGGGTGAAGCTGGGCAATTCAGACACTCTCAGACTAATATATTTCACCAAACTGTTATGAAGATAAAAGACAGAGGAACAATATATGCCTCATTGAATTTCTTGGATCATGCCTACTCTTTTTGCATGTGATAAAGTGGACAACAGTACACAAAAGCTGAGGTTGTATTAATTTTGTTAGCCTCTCAAGTACCACAAGCCTCTTGAGACTAGATACGTCTGCTAAATGAAGGCACTGAAGTATAGGCATGATATGGAGTAAGTAAGTAAGGGGTGGAAATCATGTGGCCTCCAGATGATATTGAAGGGCAAATCCCAGCAACATTAATCAGCACAGCCAATGGTGAGGAATGCTGGGAGCTAGAGTCCAATAAACTCCAGAGAGCCAAATGCTGCCAATCCTTCTTCCAGTTCTTTAGTGGAAGACAATATCCCTGCGTATACATAATTGGTGATTTTAATGCTTTAATTTTTTTAATTGAAATTGCTTTAACTATGTTGTATTTTAACTGTAGTTTTAAGATTAATATTATTTAATTCTTTTTTAAAATTTTGTAATTCATGTTTTAGTTTATCCTTTTTAAATTATTGTAAACCACCTTGAATCCCATTTTGGTAGAAAGGTGGAATATACACTCAATAAATAAATAAATAAATAAATAAGGTTATATTGACATGTTTATATAAAAAGAGGATAGAATTGATAATATGATCAACCTTATAGTTCTGGAAATTTCATAAACCTAGTCAAAGTATAAAAACAAATCTGCAGCCACAATGCTGTTGCACATAGCTTAATAATCTAGCTTGGTTCAGGATGCAAGCACAACTTCAGCTTTTCACCTTTCTGTCCTTTATGCACCACCTCATCTAAAATCACCATGACCATCTACAGGACTAACAGAACCTGCTGTAGAAGGAAACAGATTCTGATGTCTGCACCTCATCCAGAAAGACACTGAACGAAATCAACTTTCTAATTTATGTGCTGTAGTTGGTTGTTCAAAACCACTGCATGCCAATATTTCGCTGTATACAACAGATACAGTAGCTGTGTAGTAACTCTATCTAGTTGTAATATTAAGGTTAAGGAAGGTGAAAGGAAGAAAGGGAAGGAAGGCTGAGAGGTGAAATGTGGGCAGAAATACCATAGCAAAGAAAATCCCCTTAATGCACAGACAATACAAGATGTGCCTTTGTCCAGCAGCTTGTAGAAAGCAGCAGGATAAATGGAAAACACACAACAACTACCCAGGGGTTCCATCTGCTCCTGCTCTTCTTCTCATCACAGTGATCATATTTATGCATGTGGTGAATATGTGCAAGACTTAGGGGTGGGTGGGAGGTAGTGTTTCTGTACGGCCATTATGGCAAGGAAATGAGGGTGCTTAGATGTCCAGATGGGGATGGGAGGTATCATCTGATGTGTGAACTTTTATACAGTTGGACTAGATCTGATGCTTGGAGCACCTCAGTTTCTGAATATATACCATTTCATATCTCTAGAATTTACACTGTTGCATAAGAAGCAAGACATATCTTTGATACAAACACAACTGTATTACAAGTGGAATATGGTCAGTCATGTGCTACCATAATTAGAAAAGCAACAAATTAAATATCAGTTACAATATTCAGAAGAAAATACTATAAGCCTAATCAACACAGACTTAGAAAGCAGAGGAGTGGTTAGTGCATATACCAGTAGGCTCCTGTGTCACATTGATTTTATTTTCATTTTAGAAGTATGTCAAGATGGATTGGCAGGAAAAGGCCTTTTCTGTTGTGAATCACATATCTCCTACAAGATAGCATGCTGTTTCCCTGAGGCTTTTGGCATAATAGCAAGGTGAACAGTTCCACAATGATGAGGCTCAAAAAGAGAGTAACTGACACCTAGCTGTGGTGTGAAAATGGCAATCATTTCACCATTGGAAGAACATTGCAGGCAGGAAGAGAAACTAGGGGCTAAAACAAATACAAATACCAGCAAAGATATCATACAGTGGTGCTACTGTAGTGCTGTAATCCATTCAGTTTAATAGCCACCAAATGGAAAGCTTGATGATATCTATGGGCAATTTAATAAAATGAAATGACCTTCCCTTGACAATGTAGGCTGCCCTTCTTAAAGGTTCAAATTTTGGGAGTAGTTGCTGGCCATAAACATTGCAATATGCTTCAACAATATAGTTGTGTCACACCCGGGATCTGGCAAGTCTAGCTTTAATTTACATTGCAGAGATTAAGCGAGTCTATCACATAATTTCACAGTGCAGTGCTTTCCACAGAACAGCTTTAGGTAGTAGCTCATTTTAGCCAGCTTCACAGCTAGCAAATGCAGCATCAATCTATTCTTGTGCCGAACAGCAGAATACTGCAGTGGAACTAGTAGGAAGCCATTGTTCCCAATGCTATAAAACCAGCAATATAGAAAGGAAGTGAAATGACCCCTTTTCACAAGACAGATGATTAAAATACCTGGAAGATGAGTTTTCTTCTACTTCTACCAAACAAAATTCCAAAGATGTCTGAGACCAAAACTGCAATAGCACAGAGTTCTGCCTGTTTTGATATTGAACCATGCTAAGCAGCTGCTGCCTTTTGGCCTCATCATGAGCTGCAGTTACTTGCATCAACACCAAGGTCCAAACTATTACATGACATGCTGTTGCAGATACAGTTTCCTCAAAGGATGGAGGAGATTAGCCTTTTTCCTCCTCTAGCAGTTTTCACATAAAAGGAGAAGTAAACACAACTGGTTTCCAGTGCCACCTACCCCCCTTTTGTCAATGGGGAAAGAAGGATGGGAAAGTTGTGCCTCCTCTGTGGGAATGGCAGACTACAGGGAGGTTGGGGGGGGGGGGGGTTCAGATGCATCTTTAAAAGCTCTTTTTTCACCTGGACAGCTCTTCTTCAGATTCCATTGTGAATTGCTGGGTGGGTAGTTACATTTGTAAATAAGTAAACAAATATATAAATAAATGAGGGGTGTTAGGTGAAAACCATCATATAACTGAGCATCTCACATAGTCTGGCTTTCAGTGGTGATGCATTAGCTCATGGGTTAACATGCATGGATTGCTCAATGACCATGTTTGCTATGGTCTTTAGACCAGAAGTGTAAAACTTTTTAAAATGCTTTGGTGCTGATTCAAAGTAGAGCCCCCCTCCCCCCCCCCCAAACAGCACTTTACTGCAAAACTATGCCCTCTGGGTTTGTTTGATTACCCAAAATTCATTTTGAATTAGTAGTAAACAAATAAATAAGGGTCTGAGGGCAGGCAATAGCAAAAGCACTTTACATTTCTATACCACCTCATAGTGAACTAAGTACTCCCTGAGCAATTTATAATGTGTAAGCCAACTGCACCCAACAAGCTGGGTATTCATTTTACTGGCCTACGAAAGGATGGAAGGCTGAGTCAATCTGGAGCCCTGTAGGACTGAACTCACAACTTTGTAGCTGCAGTACCAGCATTTAACAACTGCATCACTAGGGGGCTTTCTAGATTGGCAGGAAAGTGTGACATGAAGTTGCCTTTTCCTTAATGCTTAGCAGCTGCACCGCAACCTTTAGATGGAGCTGTGCTGTTCCGCAGTTTTTAAAAAAGAAGCTGGGAAAACCAGCACCTTTTTAAAGGCGCTTCTTCTCCCCAAAAACGCAAACAAACAAAAAAAAAAAAGCATTTTCATGGCACACTTTCCCTTTTTCTCATCTAAAGGCTAGACTTTCATGCAGCCATGAACACACTTCTTTTTGCCAATCTAGATCAGGCCAAGGGCTCCTTGAAAATTAGGCCAGGAGCTTCCCAGAGGCCACAAATGATCTACAGACCACACAGTTCCTGCCCTTGTAGTAATTTCATCTAAAAAGAGAAAGGTGAGCAAAAACATCTAATTGAAATTCTCACTGTACTTGTGATTTTATAAAATCTATTGAGAAAATTATCAAATGAGAAATTTCATTTCAGTTACTACTGCATGAATGTATTGGTATCTCATGGTAACATGTGAAGGAAGCAGTGGTCTAAGACAGTCTCTCCCAAGCTTTTTGAGGTGCAAGACGATCAGAGTTTCCCTACTCACAGAATCACAGAGTTGGAAGAGACCACAAGGGCCATCCAGTCCAATCCCCTGCTATGCAGGATCAAAGCATCCCTGACAGATGGCCATCTAGCCTCTGTTTAAAGACCTCCAAGGAAGGAGACTCCACTACACTCCGAGGGAGTGTGTTCCACTGCTGAAAAGCCCTCACTGTCAGGAAGTTCCTCCTAATGTTGAAATGGAATCTCTTTTCCTGGAGCTTGTATCCATTGTTCCGGGTCCTGTTCTCTGGAGCAGCAGAAAACAAGCTTGCTCCCTCCTCTATTTGACATCTCTTCAAGCATTTAAACAGGGCTATCATATCACCTCTTAACCTTCTCTTCTCCAGGCTAAACATCCCCAGCAACCTAAGTCGTTCCTCATAGGGCATGGTTTCCAGACCTTTTGGACATGCTCCAGTTTCTCCACATCTTTTTTGAATTGTGGTGCCCAGAACTGGACACAGTATTCCAGGTGGGGCCTGACCAATGCAGAATAGAGAGGCACTATTACTTCCCTAGATCTAGACACTATACTTCTATTGATGCAGCCTAAAATAGCATTGGCCTTTTTAGCTGCTGCATCGCAATGATGACTCATGTTCAACTTGTGGTCAACTTGGACTCCGAGATCCAAGTAGGAACAAGCATCATATTTGGGTTCATTAGAAAGAACTTTTTTTCCAGAAAACTCTCTAGGGATTAGCAGCTGATGGCTTGTGGACCAGACCATGGACTACCACTTTGAGTAAAACTGCTCCAAGACAGAGTGGGCTGGGAGTCAGACTACCACTTCTAGGAGGCCCAGCCCTGCATAACTGCATCCAATGGAACCATCATGGTGTTTTAAGGCTGTTTCAGAATGGAGGTTCTCCTAAAACAGCCTTTAATGCAAAAACTGAAGGTAGGGATTATTTTTCTTTGTTTTAGGGGTTCCACTAATCTTAAGGCAGGTTTTTGTTTTTGTTTTTTTAAAAAAATTATAAGGCTTTTTTTTTTTTTCATTTTCAAAGCCCTTTATAATCTTCATTATATCTTATCTCACCCCTAATCCTATGGGATATGCCATTACTATTAGTGCCATTTTACATATAGGTTCCCAGTTCTGAGAATGCCATTTCTCGCTTTGAATTTTATGTAGTGAAGTTTGCATTAAATCACTCCCCTCCCCAAACCCTTACTATCATGAAGTGTAAATAATGCATGCTGTCTCCTACTCCTTAGAAGTGAAGAAAGGGTTTCTCCACTTTGGGAGATTTGAAAGGAATCCATGGTATTGTCATGGTGAACTATTTCAGCAAACAAGAACTATTTCTGTTTGTTTCACAACTGGATATTTACCCTCATATTAACTTTTGTAAACAGAGTTTAACAACTGAAGTTTTTGGAGTTGTGAGGAAAGACAGCCTAGGAGGAACATAGGCTTCTACAATTATGCATACTGTGATCAGGAGTGAAGACAAGGGCCTCTTTACCTCTTTTTTGCACAGAAACAACTAGAATTCAAGTAAACTAAAAAAAAAAAAAATCCAGTCGCTCTCTCCCTCAATCTCTCTTTCACACAAAAATAACTAGAACTCATCAAATGTTAAGAGGCTAGAGAACCTAGGCAGAACATGAGCTTTCCAAAATTATACAATGTGGTAGAATGTGAAGAAAATGCATCTCCCTATCTGTTGTCTCTCAAACAAGCAAGAATTAAAGGCAGTCAAGTGTTAAAAAAGGCTTCAGGAGATACATCTTTGCATACCAAAGATTTGTATGCCTTTTCATCCTTTCCAAATACTCATACCTAGCAGCATATAAAATAAAAATTTATTGTTGTTGTTGTTATTTATCTCTCATTATAAGATATTAAGCAAAAACAATAGGGGATTACTTTCACTGTCAAAACAGATATTTTCCAGCAAACAATGGAAGCACGTCTTGGGACTACTTTTTGGGGGGAAGAGTCATGCAATCTATGCCTCAGATAAACAGTACCAATGACTCAGATCCTGAGCTGAATTGAAATATACGAGATTGCCTATGGCCTCATTCCCACTTACAGTACAAATGAATCAGTTTACAATCTGAATTGATGGATCAATTCGACATCAGAGAGTGGTTCACACTACATTTGCCCCAATCGCATTTTCTGGCATTAAAATAACCCACTTGTAGTTCACACTGACGTACAAATTGATTCTATTTAAGCTGTTTCCTGAGGTAGCTAACCCATTTGTGAATGACACTGATTAATGAATTGGTTTAAATAGAATTGTTTCCAGCGGGGGTTTTTTAATCTGGTCCAAGAGATTGGGAGGGTAGAAGGATGGGCAGACACAGGTTATAATTTCCACTTTACTGCACTACAAAAAATGCCCACCTGGCAATCCCTTAACATGTCATAGTAAATCAATTCCAATCCACATCTGATTCACACTTATGCAGAAGTGATTCTTAAATTCGAATTGTGCAACTGAAACAGATCCGCATCTGGTTCACACTTGTGTTGAATTGATTTGGTAAAAAAGACATGGGAAAAAATCAGTGACAAAAAGACACAGATTAAATGAGTCCAGCGCAGGGCCTCTCTCTCCAAACCACTTCAGCGATTCGGTTGAAGTACAAACCAGGTTCATGTAAACTGATTCAAACTGGTTTGCTAACTGATTTAAAACATAGTGGGAATGAGGCCTAGGTTTCAGACCAGGAGTCATCTAGTTCAACTAATACTTGTGTAGTTCCTTTTCAAATACAATACAAAAGCCAAATACAAAAGTCTTACACTATAGGAGTATGTATGGCTCTCTTTCATGGACCTAATTATCTCAACACACACCTGAAATCTGACAATCAAAAAGTACTGGGTTTTAGTTTGTAGAAACCCAGTAGAGCAAACCAAAGTCAAAAGAGATTCAAATCACCTTAAACTGTGGAGAAGCTACTGCTGCATAAGATGTACATGATCAGAATATACATGTTTCAGAAGCAGACATGTAGAAGTCTTTAGGTTTTAGTGAGAGCTCATTTTCAAAAACATAGTAAAGCCAGACTCTAATGATATCTGAGAGATCTCTTTTTTGTTCTTTTACAATTTATGATACCCACTAAAAATAAAAATTAGCATAATATCAATAGATTACTGCAATTCAATTGTAATTATTAAATAAGGAGTCCTATTCCACTAATTTAACAATTATAATAAAATTCCAAGGACAGACTTTATAAAAATGTCTTCTGTTTTACACTAAGATACAAGCCATCATCTAGATATGTAAAATATTGATTTAAATTAATTTTTTATTATTGCCTCTGAGAACTGCTGCTGGCTAAAGAATTTATGGGGAACTTATGGGTGATATAAAAAGCAGTTTTATGCATAATTAAACAAAGCCTCTTATATAAAAATGCTTTATATTGTCATCTATGCAAATAAATATTAAGGTGCATGTGTTTCTGCAATAAGGGAAGAACTGTAGATCTACTGCTAGCCTTAACTGGCATGTCCTTGAGAGCCTGGTATCAACATGATCCTCGGTAAATCAAACACCTATTTATCCCACCTTCTGACTACTCAAATGTTGGCTGTCCACTGACAATCAATGAATAAGAAAAATGTCTCCTCAAGCATAAAATACATATTTGAGTGTAAACTTTTTGAAATCCTTTGTCTGGATCCAGACTTAGAGACCTGCCACACTTCACAAATAAAGCAGTTTGACACCATTTTCACTGTTACAGCTCCATCAGTTGGCATCCTGGGATTTGTAGTTTGCTGAAGTATTCAGTCTGGTCTGTAGAACTCTGGTGCCTCACCAAGCTACAGATCCCAGGATTTTGTAGAATAGCCATGGCAGATAAAGTGATATCAACCTGCTTCATTTCTGCTGTCTGGCTACATCCCAATTGGTGGTCCATTTATTTTTTAATTCAACAGATGATTGGTTTTATTTTATTTATTTTTTATCCTGTGGGTACACATATGAAATTATATCAGCTGAAATGCTATTTCAAAAAGTGACAGCTTCACATTTTAAAATGTGAACTTTGAGAGAGTCGAGAAATCAATTAAAGGGATATCTGCTTGACAGAAAATCAGGAGAGAGAGGCTCTTTCAAGGGCAAATGAAGGTGATTTCCCACAAGACAAAATTTTGTTTGGTGGCCAGTGAAAAAAGGCCTCCTTTCTCAAAGGCAACCAAAAGTGATGTGTAACTTGAGGAATGTTTCAGCAGCCAACAAAACAGGTGATTTTCAGTCTTGTTCTAATAGAATATATAGGACTATGTATGGCTCTCTTTTATGGATATAGTTAATTTGATAATTTCTGCATATATATTCCATATTCATGAAAGCCAGAGCTGCAAATGGGTTGGATCCAGAGTTTCCCCACTGCTGCACCATGATTGGGCTCTTACCCTCTGATGTATTGAACCAAGGCTGCCCAATTAATTACACTGCAGAATGAATGCAGTTTGACACCACTTTAAATGCCATGGCTCAGTGCTACAGAATTCTGGGATTATTCGTTTTGTGAGATATTTAGCCTTCTCTGTCAGAGAGTTCTGGTGCCACAACAAACTACAAATCCCAAGATTCCATAGGATGAAGCCATGACATTTAAAGCAGTATCAAACTGTGTTAATTCTTTAGTATGGGAACAGCCCAAGTACCACTGAAGAGTGCTTCCTTTCCCCCTGCAGGATCCCAGAACCTTGTTAGACATTATTTCTTAGTAGATTTCTTTGAGGCAGAGGGAACTACAGAAGGATGGAGAACTGAGGGCAGGGATAAGCTTCCCACCTCTCTCACACATGTCAATTGGTTTTGAAGATTTCAATTTCATAGGAAACTGGATCTATACTAATGATTTGGAAAGTAAATTGATTATGTAATAAAAATAATTTGAAACTTTGACAATAAAAATAGCCTAACATGACGCAGTAGATGTACTTGTACAACTAATGTTAAGGATCCTGTGGTCAGATCAAGGACTGATTTTAAATTCACTGGATTTCTGTCTTTGGTTTTGAATAATTCATTATCACTGCAGTGCTAGCATACATTTATTATATAGCACAATCATCTGCATGTTTGCTGTGCAAGAAGTTTCATTGGATTCAACAGAATTTATAACCAATTAAGTACATCTAGACTTCAGCTAAAACCTCCCTGTAGCATTTATCTGGGAATATCAAATTTTCTTCTCAGTAGATGCTTTGGGCAAATCCCAAATTGGGTCACTGATCTCAAATCAGAGGACCCAACAGTGTCCATCTTTTCTGATCCTAAATGTCTTTAAAATTATGAGGAAAACAACACAATTCTAGATAAAGGGCCAAAATGCCATTCCCAACAATAATGCTAGAGGTGGTGTCCTTTTTTGCAACTATAATAAATAATACATTTTTATTACCCTGACTCAAGATTTGGTTACCTATGAATATTTAGAATGCAGGTTTCAGAAAAGAGGTTCAGGAACTGGAACCATAGTCACCTCCCCAAGTTTTCTACAATTACTCCATCTCAATATGATAACAGAGGAGCAGAAAATACACAACCAAACATGCATGATGACAAACTCTAAAGGACAAAAGCAATGTAGGGGGAAATAGCCGCAAAATATTATAGCACAAAAGCACAAAGGGATAAAAAAAAAGTTAGTCTTGCCCATTTTAGCTGCATCATCTCTTTGAACTTTCATAACAAGTCTGTTTCTCAAGTACATGGTATCCTTCTGACAGCGAGGGACTCTAAATAGCCTTGACATTCATCATCTTAAAAAAGATAATTTTCTCTTGTGAAAAAGAGTTTATGTATAAAGTTTAGCCAATGGTTTAAAGTTAAACTATACCCTAGCACAGATGCAAGTCTCCCTTACGTACAGCCACATATTTGATTTTTCTTCAACCTTGTGTGTTGCAGAAATATTTACACAAACAGCACTTTTAGTTGCATATGAAAATGGCCCAACACCAGATTTATTCTATTTATATTTTAGAAATTATATGCTGCCTTCTTGAGATTCCACGCCACTATCCCATCACTCAGGGCAGCCAAAAACTATTGAAACTGACCATAAAGTGCAATATAAAAATGTCAATATCCAATTACAGGAGTTTTAGGTTAATCTGACACACACACACAAAATCAGCCCCATGTGTCCTCTACCCCTTCCCTGTAATGACTAGTAATACAAACCATGTCATATAATGCCACATAATCCATTCTACTCACTGTCATTTTCATGGAGCTACATGTCCTCTGTAACATCCTGAGCAAGTTTGTCAATTCGAATTATGTACTTGAATGCCGATCAGGAGTACCGTGCATACAATCTCTATTTCTTGAGCTATGGATTATATCCTTTCATGTTCCATTTCTCTTGCAGAAGAGATCACAAAAGATTCACTGTGGTTTATACAGGCTGAACGACTATTTAGAGGTGAAGCAACCATTATTGGGAATGGTACACAACATAGGAAGACACATGGCAGTAGACTAAGTTAAGCCTCCTGAACCAGTGTCATTTCTGTGTCTTTTATGACATCTGGCAGACTCCTGGAAATAATATGAAATAGACATGATAGAAGCAGCATTTTCTCCTTGAATCAAATTAGCATTGAACACAGCAAAACCTAAAGTAATTCTCATCATTGCTCTTGGCAAACTCAATCAGGTCAGGTAAACTGGTGTTACCCTTGCACACGGGTGTGATTCCAAGGTAGCTTCCAGATGCTCTGGGACAATTTTTTTCCTACAGCTAATTATCTATTAATCAGTGTCTATTTTCCCCATCAATTAGCAGATTCTGTCAAGCTCAAGGGATAAGAAGCAATTTCTGTAATTGTTACATGACAGAACAGCACAGATTACACAAGGAGGGGGTAGATCCTATCTCCTTCTACTCAAAGGTCTCCCAGCCACACATGGCCTATCTCCAGTCCTAGATCTCCTTCCTGAAATCTTTCTTGCTCCCCAGAATTTCTTAAAAAACAACAACAATTGTCTTAGGGCAATATTTTCTTGTTTTAATCAACATAGCGCAACTAAACTAGCAATGAATTCATGCATTCCACCTACATTACAATCCTTAAAAGAGCAGTATAAATGGCTGATTAAAAAGAAAAAGAGAAAGACATTAAGCTGGCTACAGCTGATTAAGGCAACTAGAATTAATGACTCCTCACTTTTCTGGCACATTGTATCAGATGTTATTCAAACAAGGATCTCCAGGTTGTCCTGTCTTGTTTCTGATGATGCATGGGTTGTCCACTTCCAGGTGTTTTATTCTGCTGACTCCATCAATGTCACCAATTGAGACAAAGATGTGTCAGGCCTCCCTCCCTGGCCCACAGTATAACATCAGAAATTAGAAAGGTGATGGAACAGTTAAAGAAAGGGAAGACCCCATGGCAGATATGATCTCTGCTGTGTTTCCAACATAAACTGGTGGGTTCCAATGCTGGCAGCATTTTTTACATTTAATGACCAGTCTTCACTGATCCTTAGCAACTGGGACATGGCAATAATTATTCCAATGTACAAAAAGAGTTCAAAGTCTGATCCTTCCAATTATTATCCTATCAGTTTGCCAAGCACAGTGGGTAAATTGTATGCCAGGAACCTCAGCTTTGGGACTGGCTTGAACAAGAACACATTTTAGCAGTAAAACAAGCAGACTTTAAGTGTGGCCACTGCACCAGGAAGGCATCATCCAAATCTTCAGTCTGGCTTGGGGGGTCTGTAGCAGACCAACAGACTGCTTTTCCTTAATTTTTATCCAGCTGTTCTGGATTTGTCACTGATCTCTTCACAGGTGTAAATATCCCTGACAGACAATGCTACTCCTATTCACTTTGTGTTTGGTCTGTTTCTCTGAAATAGTTTATACCCCTTTATTATTGCATTCCAATTATAAGACTCATCCCAACAGGTTTTACTGATGCCTATTCTATCATACTTGCTTTGCTGTTTTAAGAGCTCAAGTTAATCTTGTTTATTTCCAATGTTCTGTGCATTAGTGTATGCACATCTAAGACTATGGTCCATTGCCCCTAGTTGCCTATTTAAGATCCCCCCTCCTATTGTTGAATTCTTAGCAAAAACTTTCCACCCAACTACTATGAGGTGCAACCCATACCTTGCCAGAACTCCATCTTCTTGAAACTGAAGGCCATGGTCCTAGAAGTCCTGGCAGCACCATCTGGAAAGCCTGTTGTTCACCTCAACTATGCTTGTCTCCCTCTCTTCATGCCTTTAACTGGGAAGGAGAGATGGAATGACAACCTGTGCATCAAGGTCCTTCAGCTTCCTACTCAGAGCCTCACAATGCCTTGTGATATCCTGAAAGCTATGTATTGCAGTGTGTTAGGTTCCACATGGACCAAAAAGAAGGGATAATGGTCTGTGGGCTTGACAAGTCTTGCCAGCTATCACAGATATTTGGCCCCAGGAGACAGCGCACTTCTCAAGTTATCTTGCCAGGCCTACAAACCAATGCTTCTGTTTCCCTCAGCAGGGAGCCCCCTACCTCCACCACGTGTCTCCTCTGAGGACTGGCAGGGACCATTCCATTCCAAGGTCACCTACACGTTCTCTGAGGATTGACACTGTTGCTCTTGGTGCTGTAATCGTCCCTGATAAGGGAGAGAGCTTTGAACTGATTTTGTAGCGCCAAACTCACAGAATTATCTTTGGACCTTCTACTTCTATCTGTCATATTCCTCCAGAAGTCTATCTCCTGTGTGCATTCATCCAGGATAGTCTACTCCATAGTGGTACAGAAAACCTCAAGCTCCTTACTATGCTGAACAATACAGACATGGGCCTCAAGCTGATGGACCTTCTCTTCCAAGAAGGTAACCAACTTGCATCTGCTGTAACTGTAGCTACCCACATCCTCTGCCCAGAACACAAACATACCACAGCTTTTGCAAGTGACTGAAGAAGCTCCCTCATGTTCCACATTCAGTAGACTTATGTAGACACCAAAATAGAACTCTGGGCCTCTTCTTTATATCTTTCTGATATGACTGTACAAGATTAACAGCAGAAGGGAATAAATGTGGGTGGTTTCTGCATAGGCAGCTGAGAGAGAGATTTATAAAGGATAGTAACACAGAGGTGGCCAATCAAGAATCTGAAAAGATTTTAGCTTCAGAAAGTACTCATAAAATCTCCCAATTTTATAAGATCTTTCTAGAATTGGAGAGGGAAGGCAAACTGATCAAAGAAATCATGGTGAAATGGGCTCAGATTATAAAAAGAAATATTCAACTAGATCAATAGATGAAACCAAATGATTTTTGATTTTCTAAATAATTTTTTATTATTATTATTATTATTATTATTATTATTATTATTTTAAAAACACCTTATCATTATATTTTAACACCAGCCATAATTGTTCTTGACATAATACATTACTTATACATTTTCATTTAAATTTCTTATCCCTTCCTCACCTTGGTCTTCTGTATTTCTTATTAGACTAAATTCTTATTAGCAAGCTTCATTGTTCTCCTCTCTATAATTACTTTTATCTGTCATTTCTACCTCTTTCTACAAAAACAATTCTTATAGTTATATTACTACCATACTGTGTATTTTCTTGTTTTGTTCCCCTCCTTTTTTCTATCTTATAGCATTCTACAAATATTGATATGAACAATATTATATATTTTTCTCTGTCTTTGTTTTATTTTTCTATGACTATCTTTCTTTACAATATCTTACTAACAGTTCCCAAATGTCTTCCCTGTATATATTTGTCTTATCTTTTCGGTCTGTCTGTCCTTTTTCATTATATGCAATGTTTTTAGTAACCATTTGTCAATAGAAGGTGTCTCTGTTCCTCCATTGTCTAGCAAACACAGTGGGACCTTGTTATCCACTGCGGTTTGATTCCAGGTTTGCCCGTGGATAACAAAATCCATGGATGCTCAAGTCCCATTAACTATAATGGCATGGCAAAACAGTGTCCCTTATATCAAATAACAAAACCAAGGTTTGCTTTTTGGATTTTATACTTTTTGGGAATATTTTCAATCTGTGGATGCTTGAATCAATGGATACAAAAATCAGTGAATAGGGAGGGCCGACTGTACCATTCATGCCACTGTTATTATATATATGATTATTTTCAATTTTTCTTCTTTTTCCTCTATTATGTTTAATAGAAATAATTCTGGTCCCAATTTTATATTTAACTTAAATATATCTTGGATTGTTTTGTGTATTCCTTTCCAATATTTTTGTTGTTGTTTGACAAGTCCACCACACATGGTAGAACAAGCCTCTTTCTTCACCACATTTCCAGCAGTTCCCCTCCCTGTTTTTGTACATTTTTGCCAATTTTGATGGTGTTATATACCATCTATGCAACATGTTAATGAAATTTTCTTTTATATCAGTACAAGCTGTAAATTTCAAATCTCTGCCCCATGCTCTTTCCCACTTCTCCAATTGTATGTTTATGTCTTATATTTTAAGACAGTTTTATCACTGAGGATGTTATGGTTTCTGATTCTAATTCTATTTTCAAACATTATTTATATAATTTCGATATTGTTCCTTTTATCTTCACCATTAATATTTCATCTAGTTCCGTTTTTCTTTATGGAATTCCATTTTCTTTAAGATCCTTTGGCTTCTCCTGGCTTCTCCGCAAATGCTTCATTGACGGAAGGAAAGCAGGAAGCCTCAATTATGTTTTAGAAACATGACGGATGATCCCACCTATGCACTTCTGCAACTGATCAACAATGTTTTACCCATGTAAGTGCCTCCGTGTGATAATTCCCATACTCCCCCTTTGGCAGATTATGACACACTTTTATAGCTGCTCATCAGGCTGGGCCAGTCTCTGACTGGTTGTTCAAAATATTTCAGTTTGCCAGTGTGTCTCCACATCACCTTCCTCTTATCTGGCTGTACCATTATTTTTTTCCTATTAATTTAGATAGGGTGATGCTGGGTATGTGTTCTTTTTTTAATGCCTTTTAAGCAGTGGCACGCCTCTTATTTATGTCTAAAAGTTGGCAGGTGTGATCCTTTGTGGGAAGGATGACAAAAATCTTGCAGATGTCACAACATTGGGTTGTTAAATAAAAATGTGACAAACAAAAGTAGGGTTGGGTCTCACAACAGGGATGAAAATAAACAGGAATGGTGAAGATGGGCAAAAAAAAATCATGAAGAGTTCATACAAACAGCAACACAAATGAATATTTTAAGAAAAGAAAATGGGGTAACAAAAACCACTTTTAACTGCACAGCACTACTATAAATCCTGATGCATCTTTAAAATATGTCTAATGTTTGTGCTGCTTTTTAAATATTTGTTTGGTAGTGGTGGTTTCACTCTTTTCAAAGCTGCTTTAGGAATACAATTGTAAGTGGAGATCAGGATTCACAATTTGGCAATAATAAGAGCTAGATATAGATAGATTGGAGAGGATTCCCATGCTGTCTGAATAATAAATGATGAAACTATTTGAGAAATGGATGAAATTTGCCAAATATGATTTTTTTTTCTGGATTTGGGCAGTCTGCCTCTGTTTGATCCATTTTGGGCCAGACCCTAGAGGTATAAGTCTGATCCCAAAACAGCCAGCCCCTTTACAAGGATTTCCATTAGTTATACTTACTAGGACTTCAAGGAACTGAAGTTCAAACACTTTAAAGTTTTAAAGCTGTGCAGCAGGCAAATAATATCAGTAATATACACCAGGCCCTACTGGTAGAAACATCTGAAGACAGTGGCTTTTATCCTCTCGGGGACTTAGGTTGCTGCAAAGGTCAGTTACATGGTCATTAGCCACTCTTCTGATAGGATGCTATGAAGGTAGGAAGACAGTTGTGAAAGATGTTGCAGTGAGAAGATATGGCCAGTGCAGCTTGTGAGCCACCAGGGTCACATTATTATGGGGTTGGCTTTTGCTGCCGTCTTAACAGTGGTCAAAGTATCTGCAGTCCCTTTTCTTCTGCCGCCAACTCTTCTGCCAACATAGACATGCCAGAAAAATACAATCTTGGCCACTGTCTTATTTCCTAGTTTACATCCTTGTTGCCTGTTAGAGATGTAAATCTTTGTAAATCTTCTCATTGTAAGAATAAATACCTTTACTATTTTTCTTCGTACTGCTACAAAGTCATCAAACACTGTACAGTTTTCAGCGACTAGAATATTTTCACTTTGGGACTTAGACACTTAAAAAAATGCATCAAGGGTGTTTGTTTGATTGTTTGTTTACACAGAAGATAGTATTGCCTGCTCATAAAATAAAATTTCTTCTGCAGAAAAGGTGTTTCTTGCATAGAAAAGAGATTTTCTGAAAAAAATATTCTCTGAGCAAAAAATTGCTTTATATTGCATATAAAGCCAATATGCATTTTTCACACAGAATAAGTCCCAAACTGTGAAAATTCTCACTCATCCAGGATTTTCCTTGTTAAGGTTTCTTGATGCTCAAAAATATTTCTATTTTTCAACTATCCTAAATGCCTGCATTTGTAGAATGCATTTTGTAATATGAATACATGTAGCTAGAGCTGGAAAACCTTCACATCACTTGCCCTTTTCCAGGAAAGAAAAATCCTTGCTACCTTTTTATTGGTGATACACGTCATATTTGAAAGCTATCAAAAATTAATGCAAACGTCAAGCATCAGCATTTTAACATGGGCAATACCTCTGAGAACAAAGTAGATAAATTGTTTTCCTATTAGGGTTGCATTTTTGTCTCTGCTACCCAATATATTCTCCTCCAAGTTTCAACAATCACCAGTGACCATTTTCAACCATATTAGAGAAAGGTTAAATTGTAATAGAAAATTGTTTTTGTTTTGACTACTGTCAAGTTGACTTTGACATGGTAATCTAAAATCCACTCCAACAAATAATCCTAACCCATTAACAAGGAACATGTCCGCAGTTTCTACTCTATTTTTTATCATGTCCTAAGAAATCTACCCCTTGCCAAATTTTATTTATTGTTGCAAAAATATTGTTTGTGGGAGATAAACCAGACAGTTTTAAATTACATCTTTTAGATCCAATGAACATTCCTGCTATTTACATCTTGAATTTAAAAGGGAGTAATAGTCAGATTTTCATTGCCAACGCGCACCACAAGGGGGCAAGATTGTAAAACAAAGATTAAAAATATTAAAAAGTATATTCAAGTATAATGTTCTTTGAATTTTCAAGTAACACAGCCTTGCATAGCACATGGGGTGGTATAGTGATGTTGCTGCTTCAGCATGCCAGTATAACCACAAAAGAAGTACACTGCTAGAAAAAGAAAGGGGAATCTCTGCAATTTAGAATTTGGTGGCAGATATATTATTCCCAGAACGTCTTCCTTCATTCAACAGGCTGTAGCAATGTCCCTCACTTTGTGGTTGGAGAGTATGTATATGTACCATGCACAAAATCCTAGCAATGGACCCCAAATAAGCTCTGAAGGTGTACCAATGAAGATAATGGGAACAGCTGCCTTTCTAGCTGAACCACAACCATTCTGTACCACTTATTTATTATATCAGACTGGTGCCCCAGGTGCATATAGTTCCCCCTCTAGATATGGAGCCTCCACCACCAACACTTCATTCTCCCCTCTTGCTCACCAATCCAAGTAGCTGAGATTGGTGCATCTGTTTTGCCATTGGTGAGATGAAAACTGTGACCCCAATTTGATTCAGTGGGAGAGATCAAGTTAAAGGATCTTTCTCCTCCCCTCCAACAGCAACCTGTTATCAATTGTGTTTGCTGTTTCTGCTCTCTAATAGGGAGAATGGCTAGGGAAGGGAGGAGCAACAATTTAGTGAGTGAGTCGTTAATGGAGGGATGGGACACAGGGACTAGAATGCAGTGCTGCCCCCTTCTTCACTCATCACACTATACTGAATTACAAGAAATATCGGCTGAAGTTGCTGACCATTGCTCCTTTAAATGCTTGTTTTGACATACATCATTATTTTATTGCCTCATAAACTTTTGCTTTTAGTAAGGTGATTGGCTCTCTCCTTCAAATTTAGTAAAAATAACTCACTAGACTACAATAAAACAGCAGTGTCCCAGATTCTAACTAAAATTAGGCAACATCACAAAACAGCAGGAACAGTCCATGGTCTGAAGCCTTGGAGGGTTTCATTTCAAAAGGACATGTGAAGCACATCCCACCCACATACAAGCTAATGGTACTTTAAAAAAAAAAAAAACCCAGACAGAGCGAAGAAATTGTTGGTGCTGTATATCTTGCTTTCTTCCTTTTGCAATCTACATGGTAACCTCCAGAGATGGTAGGGAGTCATTTTCCTCCTGCAGTTCAATGCAAATGAGGCCTTTGTCAAGTTCAGGTTTGGCTGGAGAGCCCACTGAGAAGGATTCAAGGTAGTAAAAATGTACCGATACCAAGGAGAGCCCCCAGTCAACACCTCCCTCCGGTAATGGTTGAAGCTGGGACTATTCCCTCCAGGCACCCTTCCTTCCTGCTAGTGTCTTAAACAGTGAACAAGGGCAGTCCTTGTACCTGCACAGACCACCAAATCATACACCAAGATGGCCAGAATTCTGTTTCTAGATTTGAAAAACAAAGTTTTTTTAAAAATACAATAGTACAAGGAAGGCCATTTAAAAGGTGATTTTTTTCCAGAAGAAGCCATTTACCCACAGGCCTGAGGATCAGAAAAAAGGACAGTCTAGAAGAACCTTAAGCTGTATTTTCTACACCTTAAAAAAAAAAAGGGCAACTGCTGATGTTTAGGGAAATTCATTGTTTCCTACTGGTGGCAATTAGATCTTGTTTCTGTTGCTGCATGTGTTCTCTCTTTCGATCATTCTCGCTCTAAAATATACATATACACACAGACAAAACATAGCTGCTAAAATGCATAGCATTTTGCTTGGTACTATTATGTTGTACTGCAATGCCATTAACTTTAGCACAGCTGTGTTATCAGTATGTAGAAAGATCTTGTAGCACCTTTGAGACTAACTGAAAGAAAGAAGTTGGCAGCATGAGCTTTTGTAGATTTCAGTCTACTTCCTCAGATGAATTTAGAATGAAGTCTATGAAAGCCTGTGCTGCCAACTTCTTTTTTTCAGTTAGTCTCAAAGGTGCTACAAGATCTCTCTACATATTAATTCTACAGACTAACACAGCTATATCCTTGAATTCTACAACTGTGGTATAACAGCCATAAGCTTAACTTCACCTTAAGATCTGGTAGCTGCCTCAACATACCTCATTTTTCTTTCAGGCTGTCCAACTTCAAAAGTACCAAGTACCACACAGCAATCTAACCAAAGCGTGCATGAAACTCCTTAGTATTCCGATCATCTTTATTGTCCTACATCTGCTCATAAAAATGAAAATTCTTCACCTGATACAGTTAACCAGCTTGCTAAATTACTGTCCTGTTAGGAACTCATTCCCTAGAGAAACTCACCTACCGTCTAGTTCAACATGTCTTTGTCGGTACTAAAAACACTTCCTTATTTTCATGGCCTTTAAAAAGGAAAGGAGTGTTATGGGTTTTTGCCAAAAAAGGAAGAGGGTTATGGATTTTTGCAGCTCTTTTTATCCTCTATGAAATATTTGCTGATCTTTTGAGGATTTTTACTTTTCTTGATTTTGCTAATTACTTTAAATTATCTAAGGGCTCCTCCAGACTGGATCATTTAGAGTAATATGTACTGAACCATTCTCTGATGTTTAATAATTGGTTCTCATTGTTATTTCTTCCAAACAGTACTACATTTTTCCTTGGCAGGAAAAATATCCTTAGTAGTGTGGTTAATTTCAGTTCATTTCTGCAGCTGAGATAGTTGACTGAGGCCCTATACAGAGTTGGGGTGCAGCATCCTGATGATGCATGCCCTGACGTTGCTCCCAGGGCGCCATTATGCTGTGCACCACTCCAGAAGGTTCGTAGCATCAGGGTGCCGTACAGCCACGCCACTGTGGCTATGGGGCCCTTTGGAGAGCACAAAAAGGAGCCGCTTTTTGCGGTTCCTTTTTGCGCCCTCCAAAGGCTGAATCAGGGCAGTGGTGTGAGGTTGCCGCGACCCCAATCTGGCTGAAGACGGGGCAGCTGCATGCTGCCCTTTAGGAGCTGTATGTACAGCCCCTTAGATCATTGGCAAGTTATTTTTTGAAAGCCCCACTAATGTGCTTTCTAAGATATGGGTGTTTTCTGACTGGACATGGCAATGTGGCATCTATTTTGTGCATGACACCCACTTTGTGAAAGTACTCACAATGGTCTCAAAATTCCAACTATGACTACTGTCATGTTTCTTTTCTAGTAGTCACTACAATAAAACCATTCGGCACCTTTTGATCTGTTTCAAGAAGTCTTCAATATTTCCTTAAGGCCCTACTATTATTATTATTATCCTTCATTTATATAGCACTGTAAATTTACACAATGATGTACATAAAATCTTGCTAATTAGACCTTAATGCCCTATGAAGAAAGGGTGCTTCTAGGACAGCACTGCTCAAATATGACTATAGAGAGAGTTTTGCAGCATAATAGTAAATGCAACTTAGACTAAAAAGAATAAATTAACACAACAGTTTATTTTTCTCTTTCATTTTTGGCAAATATCAACCAATATACTTTTCATAATCCTTATATTGCTGGGTTAAATTCTAATTCACTGATGCAAATAATCAAACCTGAAACTAGAACTATTCACTTCACAACCATTTCACAGAACTAGGACAACAAGTATTTACTACGAAGGATTAACAATAAATCAAAGGCTCTAGCAACAGTTTAGCACTTGATAACAAGCCTTTTTCCCTTAACAACTCAATAGGGCCATTATTACTGTGCCAACTCAAATCTGGTCTTTTAATGCAAAGTTATCTGCAAGGGAGGGAAAACCCTCCACATTACTTAGAGTATTAATAGCAGTCACCAAAAGAACATTGTAGGATTCAGTGAATAAGAACACTGGCTTTTCCCTCTGTGACTTCTGAAATAGCATGCAAACTTGAAGGAATAAAAATAGAAAATGTACTGCAACAGTACTTTTCTCTCTCAAATTAACTGAAGCCATCCATCTGAATGGTTAGTTCCCGAAGGCTTTAAAATAACATGTTTGTCCTTCTGTAGTTTACCCTGAACTGAAGCCAGTCTGAAGAATGAGATTTTTGTCCCTTAACAACAAAACATCTAATGGATAAAAGTGCTTTCTAAAGCACGTAACATAGCAAGGAGGTGGCATGGTCTAGTTGCTCCTATTTCATGGCTCTTTAGAGAAAAATAAAAGATATGATGGCAAAATTCTGAGAACACCTAATCACTTGCTTTCCATGGGTTTTCTGTTACCAGTGCTAAAGAACACAATTCGACCCCACTCCCTCACACACTCACACAACCAAGGTAAGCCAAGCTAGTTTTAATTTCTAAGATAGAAGCATTTGGAATAAGACTATATATTATACAGCATAAAGTGTGACTCCTCCCTACCATAGAATAATAAAATCCTAGAGTTGGAGGAAGAGGCCCCAGGGGCCATCCAGTCCAACCCCCAGCATGCAGGAACTCACAAACAAAGCACTCCAGACAGATGGCTCCTGGCAGATCAAACTCCAAGGATGTACAGAGAATCTTGTGTCTTCCTTTTGAAACGTAACCCAATGAGTGATTTGGGGATCTGTGTGCTCAGTTGTCAAAGGTCTAGCCAGGTAACGGAAACATTAGCACCTGTGGCTGATAGCCTACAAAATTTCTAGAGAGGCTAGATCTGGCCTAAGTACTAGAATCAGAGCCTGCTCTTCTTTTGACTAGACAGCATTTACTGCACTTGTACATCAGAAGAAGAAGAAAACCCAAGACAACAGAATAATGATGTACAAACTAACTGTAATCATCTGTCTGCATCTCTTATCAAAGGAATACTGTCATCTGCTTTGCTGTCCATTCTACTTTTTTCAGTAATTGTATTTTTCTGTTCACAAATGATCTGAGGGTTGTTCCACTCAGCTGTATGCCTATGAAACAGAAAATATGTGGAAACCGTATATGGAATTATCTGAAATTTACAAACCTCTTAATGTCTTCTAGGCATCATTTTCTTTCTTTTTTGCTCTATGTTAATTACTTTTTCTCACCTTACCTCCCTCAAATTTTCATCAGATGGTAGAATAACAAAAAAGCTCCTTAGTTTTTTGTGGGTATTTTGGGCTATGTGACCATGTTCTAGACGAGGTTATTTCTGACATTTCACCAGCACCTGTGTCTGGCATCTTCAGAGAATGCTGGCATGGAAGAGACTGGGGACTGTGTGAACTTGGGTAGGGAGGAGTAATTTCCATGTTAATCTGTGTATTTTTCTGTTGTTGAATGGCAAGGCCTCGGGGTGGGAGGATATGCAAAGAGGATTAGTGTCTGTTTAATCAGTGATAATAGTCTGCTGGGAAAACCCAGGGGCAAAGGTTAAACTCTCTTATATATCATGTAGGAACAGACCTGTCTGGGGAAAAAGAAGAGGGGGAGAGCATCTTATTCCAAGTGATATTTGATGTCCCCACCCCTCCACGCCAGTTTAAAAATTACAAAACACTGAGCTTTTACAGTGCTATTACTACTCTTGTGTAAATTTCTGCACAAACATGAAAAACTGAAACTTGAAAAATTGGCAGTGTTAGTGCACACCTACGAAACCCACCCCTCCTGTATTCTATGATGACAGAACTTTGAATCTACACTCAGAATGATTTCCTACAATTTTTCTCATATCCCTATTGGAGAACATGCTCCAGATCTGTCTTCAGGTGCCACTTCTACAATCTCAGGCTGCATCTGCACAGCACAAACAATGCATTTTGACACCGCTTTAAATGTCACAGCTCATTGCTATGAAATCCTGTAGTTCTCCAACAGAAAAGCCTAAATATTTCACAAAACGCCAGTCCAGAATTCCTTAGCATTGAGCCATGGCAGTTAAAACAGTGTCAAACTGCATTAATTCAGCAGATGCACTCTACGTTGCATTTACATTATAGAAATAATGCACTTTGACACCACTGTAATTCCATCCTATAGAATATTAGGAATTGTAGTTTTACAAGGTCTTTAGCCTGGTCTGCCAAAACAGTACTGGTGCCTCACAAAACTACAAATCCCACGATTCTGCAGGATGGAGCTAATGCAGTTAAACTGGCATTGAACTGCATTATGTCTACAGATGCATCCTTGATCGAAGCCAAACCAAGATAAGTTTTTATTTCCATAAGTTTTTTGGAGGGAAGAGACCCAGTTTAACTAAAAAGCCACTACTCTCCCAGTGATTAATTTAGTCACTGACACCCAGTAATTCTGAAGCCTTGTGCCTCTGCTATGCTAAGATGTGTTAGGCATTCTCAGAAAGGTCCTGACACATCAGGATAGATGGGATTGTCAAATCTATATTTGTGGATTGCTGAAAGATGGCCTGTTTTCACCATCTGTGCAAAAGAGATGGATATTTTATCTTTTTTTGTAGATTAACAGATGGCCTGAAAATGAACTTGTTACTCCACCAATTTTATTTTAAAAAGAAGTGAAAACGATGTTGGGTTCAGTTTCAAAGTGCTTCTCAACTTTTTGAATTTGGTCAATGAGCAATTTTTATAAGAACTGTGTGTAAGCATTTCAATATGCAGTGGGGAAAGAGAATTCCAGGAACCTAAATTTCCCAACTGCTTCTCCCTGTGCCACCACTCAAAACCTGCCTAGATGCTACACAGAGAATTGAGAAACACCGCCCAGAGTGGTGTGGGCTGTGAAAGGAGAGATGCAGTGGGAGATCCTTGAACATTTGGTGGAAGCACCTTTTGTAAGTACAGCTCCTTTGGTTACATGCTTCTACATCTTCTGCTTCTTCTGCCTTGGTCCCATGCACTGTAGATCTATCTGTTCAAACAGGATCCAACTTCCTGTCTAGAACTGGGGCAGCAGGGCTCTGGGGACCACTGGGGAAGAATGGAATGGGAATGTTACTTCCAGAAAGAATTTTCCACCAGCATCACCTTGGACCCTCTTTGCTATTATTAATTTTTTGATTGATGACAGTTTGGGTGTCAGTCTGAGGGCGTAGAAACAGTCCAAAAATAAAGCAGTTTGACACCACTTTACCTGCCATGAACAGCGTCTTCCTGTTCTGCTTCTGTAGTTGGAACATAAACCTGACTTACTGTTGTATTGATACATTTTCTCTGAAGACCTATTGACATGATTTGGTATTACCAAGTATTACCATGTTAATATATTCAATTTCTGGTGTCATAATGTTTAGCTTCCCATGATTCATGCTGTTACATTTCATGCGCCCACCACATACTTTGTGCACCTGCAGACTTTCCTTTAAAATTTGAGCATATCAGCAGGTGAACATCCAGCTGCACAGTGCATGGTATCTGCATAATGCATAGTATTTGTTCTTCTCAAGTAAGGGCTTGAATAGCCTTCTGACCTGGGAAGTCGCATCTTCTGGCACTATCTCATGTTTCATTTTGGATTCTCTCAACAGAGAGTTTTCAAGGCAAAAATGCCATGGTGAGGATGCAGTGTACTAATGTACATATACACAATTCTGCAATCCGTTTCTCCTAATATAATTATATTTGTCATTTTCAATAGAAACACGCATTTGCCAGTCTTTAAACACTGAAATATGCACTCCAGTAAGGTATGATTATTCAGCCAGGCTTTCTTAGGAAGGCTTATCAGGTTTCCATTGCCCAACAATTCACTATAAAACAATGTTCAAACTTCAGATTGAAACTTATCCTTTAGCTTCAGTTGGAGGAAGGATTTTTTTTAAAAAAGATATTATTATTATTATTATTATTAATATCAAAACATTAAGATGCTTAGTTTAGCTGCCACATTATTTGGTGCATGAGCTTGTTGAAGTTGAAGGCTTTGGTTGAGTTTTCAGGCAGGTAAAATCACAGGAAAGATGTCTCACTGTATTTAATTGCCATCCTGAGATTCTTCACTCAATTACTTTGAAACTGCACACTGTCCTCTTTCCTAAATCTCCTGTGCCAAATCAAACCCTACCTGTGTGTCTTTTCAACATACAGAGAATATACTGCATTTTCTCTTCATATTACCATGTTTCTGCGAACTAACTTTTTTTTTTATCTTTGCATTATTGTGTGATAATAGCTACTTCATTCCCATCCATCAGGAGAGGAATTATATCTCATCCTTGATCCATGTGAATTAAAAAAAATCTACAGAGATATCAAGGAAAAGCTCTGCTTTCCCCAATGTCTGAATTGTTGTCAATTTGCTTTGTAAAGCATAATGAAACAAAGGTTTCTTGATCTGGATTGTGCTTCCAGTAAAAATGGTGCTCACTTTTTTGTAGCTGAATTCCCATGGATTAGTTTACCCACTCATTTGCATTTTAATGATCTTCCCTGGAGGGTGTGTATCATCTGTTTTATTTCACTTGATAAACCGTCTATAGGATTTACACCTTCCTTTCTGTTGCCCTAAGTGCTGCATTACTCAGCAGATGTTCTAAATTACAACAGGAATTACTGTCTGCAATAATAGCACACATCCTTAGAAATAACATTAATCTCTAATCAGCATGTGAACCCCCATCTCCCAGCGCATCCTACATAGAAACAGAACTTGAGTTTGCTTTTGTTTTTCCTAATTTGCTTCCTGACAACTGTAAGCATACTGGCTGTGCTCTCCCTTCATAGCTGCTGGTGGTGGTGGTAGAGATGATAGAACATCAGAAAGGAACTTTTTCATCATTACTGTCATTTTTTCCACAGACTATATACTCATTTGGGAACATCAATCCTTTATGCCTTCTTAGTTCACTCACACTCCAGGTTCCTGCTTCCAAGGATACTGTTGGGGAGGTGATTCTTCCTTCAACTTCTTCCCCATGTTCCCTCAAAAACTCCTCATGAGATTAAGATAAGGAAAAGGTTTGGGGGCAAAAACAGGCTGCAGGTGGGAGGAGAAGGGAAGACAGTCCTGTTATGCTACCAGATATCCGTTAGCATGATGGTTGTATATTTAAAACTAGAACTAACCCAAAGTTAGAGGAAAAGTTCTAGAAATTTCAGAGGCTGCAAGAGATATAGAGAAATGCAGCAATGGCAGGTTTCTTTTCTTTTCAATTCTTTTCTTTTCTTCTCTTTCTTTCAACGGCCTTTCTGGGGCAGTTTTGAAGGGGGCCTTTGGAAGGAATTGTGACCTCTGAGCTACCAGTGGCCAACAAGACTAAGGGGCAAAACAGGTAGCCCCTTTGCGGTTGCTTCCCGGTGACTTGGGTGTGTGTGTGTGTCATTTAGAGGATGGATGGCAGTAAGCTGCTGTAAAGCTGCCCACCCAACCACATGACAGGCAGGTCTGCCGTGCTCTGGTAGCACAACGTTTATACACTGCACACTGCAGAAGCACTGCAAAGCCACTGTGGATTTTTGCCGGTTCAAAAAGGAGCAGCTTTCTGCCACTTCTTTTTGAGCCAGCAAAAAGGCAGATCGGGGCTGCAGCATGTGGTTGCGAAGGCCCCAATCTGGCTTTCTCAATCCAGCCATCTTTTTCAGCCCTAAATTAAAGCCTGCTGCCTACACCAGTTTTCCAGTAAAATTCCAGCCCCACAAATGTTTCCAGCATTTCTAGAATACCAAACCACAGTGTGGGGGTTGCCACTAAAATGCCACACCCAAATTCAGTGATTTTCAAAAGGGAAGACCTATTTGTGGTATTTGGTGGCCTAGTAGAACCTTTATCATTTTGGAACTAGATGTTATTAGACGAGATGTTCGTCTTCTCTAGTTTTATAAAGCATGGATGATGTTGAGAATTAGTTCAAAATAAGAATGAAGTAGACAGGATGCAGCGGAAAAGAAAGCACTTAATCATTTTTCTTCTTATTGATTCTCCTTTATATCAGGAAGGCAGAAATCATCTTTTACCTCAGGTACAGGTAGCACTGTGTTTCAGTGCTGGCAGGTTTGTAGTGTGGTGTTTGTTCTATATAAAGAATGGGAATGAAAATTAACAAGGATGATGAAAACATGGGAATGTCTGCAGTCAAATGTACAACACAACACAGATAAACTGAGGGACCTGGGAATATCTGCAGTCAAATACACACATAACTCAGCACAAATAAAATAGGAGCTTTTTCAAGAATTAACATGAATCTCTTATCTTATTAATAAACACAATATACATATTTTCTGCTTTGAACAGGCCTAAGGATATTAATTATTTCCAAACTGATAATGCTGAAGGCAGAAATACAAAAATGAGGAACCAGTTGTTTGAGGTAATGGCTGGGCAAAGATTAAGACAAATAGTACAAACAGAAAAATGCTTCAGTATTTAAATGTTGACCTGCTAGAATGAGATTCAGTTCATGATTTCTGCATTACAAGGTGCATTAAGGGCATTTTTTTTTCTTATTGCCATGGTTTTTTGCATGAAATATAGTTGCGGGGCGGTATTCAGAGAAAAAATATTCCTTGGTTTGTAACATCTTTCTAGCAACATGTTACAATATGCTCACTTGAGCTACATGCTCAATTTTTTTTTCTCTTAGATTTTTCAAAAAGCAATATCTGAGGTAATAAATATTGTTCTCTGGCCATCGAGATACAAACAAGGAGTCACAAAGATCATACCCACTAATATTTCCACACTTAAAATCAAGTAAATCATATTAATTTAATGCAATTGCTGACCTAGGTTATAAAATATTAGAGCAATACTCCCAAAGAATAACAACATTTAAACAATCCTGAGTAAGAGTTGTTGCCAATTAGATCAATCCTCTATACAAAGTTAGAATCATAGAATCATAGAATCATAGAGTTGGAAGAGACCACAAGGGCCATCTAGTCCAACCCCCTGCCATGCAGGAACTCCAAATCAAAGCATCCCTGACAGATGGCCATCCAGCCTCTGCTTAAAGACCTCCACCACCCTCCGAGGGAGTGTGTTCCACTGTCGAACAGCCCTTACTGTCAGGAAGTTCCTCCTAATGTTGAGGTGGAATCTCTTTTCCTGCAATTTATATCCATTGTTCCGCGTCCTAGTCTCTGCAGCAGCAGAAAAAAAGCTTGCTCCCTCCTCAATATGACATCCCTTCAAATATTTAAACAGGGCTATCATATCACCTCTTAACCTTCTCTTCTCCAGGCTAAACATCCCCAGTTCCCTGAGGCGTTCCTCATAGGGCAAGGTTTCCAGTCCCTTCACCATCTTAGTTGCCCTCCTTTGGACCCGCTCCAGTTTCTCCACATCCTTTTTGAATTGTGGTGCCCAGAACTGGACACAGTATTCCAGGTGGGGCCTGACCAAAGCAGAATAGAGTGGCACTATTACTTCCCTTGATCTAGAAACTATACTTCTATTGATGCAGCCTAAAATTGCATTGGCCTTTTTAGCTGCCGCATCGCACTGTTGACTCATGTTCAGCTTATGGTCTACTTGGACTCCTAGATCCCTTTCACATGTGGTCTTATTCAGCCAGGTGTCCCCCATTTTATATCTGTGCATTTCATTTTTCTTCCCTAAGTGCAGAACCTTACATTTCTCTGTGTTGAATTTCATCTTGTTAGCATTGGCCCACCTTTCTAGTCTATTCAGGTCATTTTGAATTTTGATCCTGTCCTCTGGGGCATTAGCTACTCCTCCTAGTTTAGTGTCATCTGCAAATTTGATAAGTATGCCCCCAATTCTGTCATCCAAATCATTAATAAAGATGTTGAACAGCACCTGGCCCAGGACAGAACCCTGTGGGACCCCACTGGTCACTTCTCTCCAAGATGAAAAGGAGCCATTGTTGAGCACCCTTTGAGTTCGGCCACTCAACCAATTACAAATCCATGTAACAGTTAACTTGTCTATCCCACATTTTGCAAGCTTGTTTGCAAGAATGTCATGGAGAACCTTGTCAAAGGCCTTACTGAAATCGAGGTAAACTATATCCACAGCATTCCCTTCATCTACCAAGCTGGTAATTTTATCAAAAAAAGAGATCAGGTTTGTTTGGCACGACTTGTTTCTCTGAAACCCATGTTGGCTTTTTGTGATTATGGCATTGGCTTCTAAATGTTCACAGACTCTCTGCTTAATGATCTGCTCTAGAATCTTTCCTGGTATTGATGTCAGACTAACTGGACGATAATTGTTGGGATCCTCTTTTTTCCCCTTTTTGAAGATGGGAACAACGTTTGTCCTCCTCCAGTCTGCTGGGACTTCTCCTGTTCTCCAGGAGTTCTCAAAGATTATTGCCAATGGCTCCGATATCACCTTTGCCAGTTCTTTTAATACCCTTGGATGTAGTTCATCTGGTCCTGGAGATTTGTATTCATTTAGAGTAACCAGGTATTCCTGTACTGTCTCTTTACTTATTCTGTGCTGAAATTCCCCCACTCTGTCCCCTTCTTCACTGTCCTCAGGTTGAGCACCTTTTGCCTTTTCTGAGAAGACTGAAGCAAAGAAGGTGTTGAGTAATTCTGCCTTTTCTCTGTCCCCTGTTAGTATTTTGCCATCTTCTGCACGCAGTGGTCCTACCATTTCCTTCTTCCTTTTGCTGCGGACATATCCAAAAAAGCCCTTTTTATTGTTCTTAACCTCTCTAGCAAGCCTGAGTTCATTTTGCGCTTTAGCTTTTCTGACTTTAACCCTACATGTGCTGGCTATTTGTTTGAATTCCTCTTTGGTGATTTCCCCATTTTTCCATTTTTTATACATGTTCCGTTTAAAACTTAGCTCAGTTGTAAGTTCCTTAGTCATCCATACCGGTTTCTTGAGACATCTCCCATTTTTCTTCCTCATTGGGACTGTCTGAAATTGTGCTTTCAGTATCTCCCTTTTGAGGAACTCCCATCCATCTTGAACTCCCTTCTCTTTTAGTATTCTTGACCATGGGATCACCCCCAGTATTTCTCTAAGTTTATTGAAATCAGCTCTCCTAAAGTCTAGAATTCATGTCTGACTATGCCTAGCTTCATCTTTCCACTGTATAGCAAACTCCAGGAGGACATGGTCACTTCCACCTAAGGATCCCACCACTTGCACCCCATCAACTAGGTCTTCCCTGTTGGTTAAGATAAGATCTAAGATGGCTGATCCCCTTGTTGCTTCTTCCACCTTTTGGACAATGAAATTGTCTTCCAGCCAAGTGAGGAATTTGCTAGACCTTGAGGATTTGGCTGAGTTTGACATCCAGCAAATATCCGGATAGTTGAAGTCCCCCATCACTACTACATCTCTCCTTTCTGAGTATGTGATTATCTGTTCTAGAAAGGCATCATCCAATTCCTCTGCCTGAGTCGGGGGTCTGTAGTAAACTCCCACAGTAACATCCCTGTTATTTCCCTCTCCTTTAATTTTTATCCAGATGCTCTCCACCTGACTTCCAGTATTGACTTCCTGGATCTCTTCACTGGTGTAAATATCCCTGACATATAATGCTATTCCTCCTCCTTTCCTGTTTGGCCTGTTTCTCTTAAAAAAGTTATATCCCTCTATTTCTACATTCCAATCATGAGACTCATCCCACCAGGTTTCAGTGATGCCTATTATATCATATTTCCCTTGTTGTGCTAGGAGTTCAAGTTCATCCTGCTTATTTCCCATACTTTGTGCATTAGTGTAGAGATATCTAAGACCATGTGTCCTCTTTACTTGCTGCTTTTGCATGGTTTTTTGCTTCCTACTCTTGGATCCTTTCACTGTTTGCCTTGTTCCCTCTATGCCACTTTGACTATTCTCTCCATCCCTTTTGCCTTCCAGAATGCTGTCTCCCTCCCCCACATAACTCAGTTTAAAGCCCTCCTGATCAGATTCTTCAGACTGTTGGCAAAAATGTTTTTGCCAACTGGCGTGAGATGAAGCCCATCCCTTGCCAGAAGTCCCTCCTCATGGAACCGCAGCCCATGATCCAAGAATCCAAACTGTTCTTGGCGGCACCATCTACGGAGCCAGTTATTTACCTCTGCTATTTTCCTCTCCCTTCCTGGACCATGCCCTTCCACCGGGAGAAGAGATGAGATGACAACCTGTGCATTCATCTCTTTCAGCTTCCTTCCCAGAGCCTCATAATCCCTTTTGATATTCTGAAGGCTGTGCCTTGCAGTATCATTGGTTCCCACATGAACCAAAAGAAGGGGGTATTGATCAGTAGGCTTGACAAGTCTTGTCAGCCTCTCTGTCACATGATGGATCTTTGCCCCAGGGAGACAGCACACCTCCCGAGACATCTTGTCAGGCCCACAAACCACTGCTTCGGTACCCCTCAGCAAGGAGTCCCCCACCACCACCACATGCCTCCTCCGAGGCTTAGCAGTGGTCGTTCCCTTTGGTGCTATTCTCAGGCTCCCCTGCTCTGTCCCTAACGTCTGTCCCTGCTGCTTTTCCTCATCATCTCTGACAACAGAGAGAGATTCAAAGCGATTCTGCAGCTGCAAGCAGCTCACAGAACGTTCCCTGGTTTCCTTACTTCTGTGTGTGACCTTCCTCCAAGCATCTACCTCTGTTTTATGTGCAGTGACCTCCTCCACCCCAGCAACTTCCTCTGTGTGTTTCCCACCCAAGACATTCTGGCCTGTTCTGTTCAGGAGAATCTCCTGCTCTCTATGATGCTGGAGTGCAGATATCTGCTCCTCTAGCTGCTGTACTTTCTCTTCTAAGAGGGCTACCAACTTGCACTTAGGGCAGGTGTAGTTCCCCACATCTGTAGGCAAGAAGACAAACATCCCACAGGTGTTGCAGGTGACTGCTGCAGGGCCTTCAGTGTCCATACTGAGAAGTCTTAAAGAGGCACTGAAACAAGACTGTGGGCTTCCCTTGTTAGACTTGGCCTTTGTTCCCAAGCTCTGACACTGAGTTCAAGTCACGGGGCCTATAGGTATGTAGTGAGCTCCTGGCTAATAGCTTCTTCCAGAGGCAAGTCTCTGATTCACTTCCTCTGATGCTTCAGGCCAGCTTCCCTTCTATTGTCTAAAAACTTCCTTGACTAGATAAGAAAAAGAAAATTCGCGTGCCGATAGGCGTGCGCCTCTCCAAGCCTTGTGTAGCTTAAGAGGTTTGGCTTCTCCCAGCAGTGGCTCCCAGTAATGCAATGGGCTCAAGTGTAAATTAGATTAGATCTCACCCAAGCACATGGACTAAAGCCCCCTCCTCCTCCTCCTCCTCCTCCTTCTTCTCCTCCTTTCTTAAAGGAAAATGCAGCCTCTCCAAGCCTTGTGTAGCTTAAGAGGTTTGGCTTCTCCCAGCAGTGGCTCCCAGTAATGCAATGGGCTCAAGTGTAAATTAGATTAGATCTCACCCAAGCACATGGACTAAAGCCCCCTCCTCCTCCTCCTCCTTCTTCTCCTTTCTTAAAGGAAAATGCAGCCTCTCCAAGCCTTGTGTAGCTTAAGAGGTTTGGCTTCTCCCAGCAGTGGCTCCCAGTAATGCAATGGGCTCAAGTATGTTGAAAACAATTACAGCATGTTCTAAAAGTCATTGTGTAGAAGATTACTTTCCCAAATAAGGTTCCAAAACACATTAGAAATAATCCAGTTTGAGACCACTTTACTGCCCTGGGAACTGTAGTTTTGTGAGACATTTAACCTTCTCTTTCAGAGAGCTCTCATGCCTCAATAAACTACAATTCCCAGGATTATCTGGCACTGAATCAGGGCAGTTAAAGCAGACTCAAACTGGATTACAGTGGTCCCTCCACATTCACCGGGGTTAGGGGTGAAGGTCAAAAAAATACTATTCTTTTTACTTAAGATAACACCACTCTAGAGATTCCAGGTCTTCTGGTGCAACTCTATGACCAACATCTGATGGAAGACTACAAATGCCTAGAGAAAAGTTTTTTCTAGGAACCTCTATGTTCTCCAGTACCTATGGTCAGCCTCCAGCAGAACTGCGCTGAAGGACTTAGAGATTCCTAGAGAGAACATATTAATCAAAACCACAAATAATCAAATCTGTAAAAGTCAAAGCTTCAAATGTGGAGGGCCAGGAGTGTTGTTTGGACCAAGGAAAAGCACAGAACAGTTAAAAAAAACTTGTAACACGCCAAATGTTTTTTTCTCCAGACTGATTTTGTTCTAATTTATTACCCCATCTTTGATGAATATGATTTGATCAATGTTTCAAAAGTCATGTGTTTTTTTTTCAATTTTTCAAATATACAGTATCCCTAGTTCTAACATTCACATATGTAACATATTATTTCCTCTGCTACACTTGCTGTATCACACATTAACATATAGATTCCACTCTAAATATATGAGTAGCACCAGCATCCTGGTGCTGCTGGTGACATTTAAAGCACTAAATCATTTGGGACCTCAATGCTTGAAGGAGCAACTGCCCAAGAATTGAATATCCTTACCCAAGTATTGAGGTCTGCAGGAGGGACCCTCCTTTGCAGCCTACTGATGGGGACAATACTGATGGAGACAATACAATACAATTGGAAAAACATGGAAATTGGAATCCATAACTTCATAAATAATGAGCAGCTTCTTTGACATCTTAAAGGTTAACAAGTTTCATTGGGCATTTGTTTTCATGGACTGAAGACCAGTTAAGCATTTGGAAGTTAAATTGGCCAGTCTGCAATTTCACAAAGCATCATACAGAAGCAGTGGTCATTGTCAATAGCTGCTTTGGCCTAGACAGTTTGTAACAATGGCACGGGCACCCTTTGACTCTCTTTTGCTACAGTCTGGATTAACCAGTCAAATTCCCACTTCAAGTAAACTGAAAATGATAGCAGCAATATCCTATGGATCTTCTGTAAATTCCCTCAATGGAGGTGGGAATTTAAAAAATAGTTTCAATAGTGGATCTGCAAAGAATTGTGTTGCATTGTGTTACACATCACTTTCCAGATGAGGTCCAATGCCTTTCGATGATTAGGGGAGAATGAGAGTGTGTACTAATGTGTATGTGTGTTTGACGTGCCTTCAAGTTGTTTCTAATTTATGGAGACCCTAAGGCAACCCTATCATGGATTTTTTTGTCCAAGATTTGGTCAGAGGAGGTTTGCCATGACCTTCTCCTGAGGCTGAGAGAGTGTGGTTTGCCCAAGATCACTCAGTGGGTTTCATGGCTGAGTTGGGAATTGAACCCTTGGCCCTAGAGTCATAGTCCAACACGCTGCATTGGCTCTTGTTGTCATCACTGTTGGCTAAATTTCAGAAAACCTGTGACATGTGAAAATGGAGGTACGTACAAGCAAAGCTGATCTTATTGTGTGCTTGGAAAGAAAGAAAATTTCAACTATATGAGCAGATGGAATATTATTTCTGAAAGAGTTATAATCAATAGCAATTTTAATGTATAAATTTAAAATAATGAAGTCTATTGTATATTTAAGTGAACAGAAAAGTATCAGTAACTTTAATGGAGGTGAATTGTACTCCTAGAATAATTAATAAAGAAAACTCAGATTTATTTAGGGGAGGAAGACAAAGTTATAGCTGTTGTGGTGTATAAATCCAGAAACAGATATACTGTATAAACTTTTGGTGTGGGTGTGGGTGTGGGTGTGCCTGCAACACAATGAACATAATTAAATTTAGTAAGTTAAGCTTAAGGCAACATGAAGCAACTCATCATCACACTGTATTCTTTTTCAGCATTTACAACATCAATATCTCAGGATTATTGGGTAGAAATGCCTTCAGGTTTAATGCATATTCCAGCTGTCAGAAGCAATTTATCTGCTCAGTGAAGTAGGGCTCTTGATTATTATTCGTTTTATTATTGTTTACTATTCTATATTGAAGTTGTTATAGATAAAGCAAGCAGAGACTAGTATGAGTTAGAGAAATATTCAGAGACGTGCTACAAATGACACCACTCCATCCCACAACCATCAGCCATAGTGTAATGTGCTTAGGAATATGTTTCAGATAAGAAAAAAGGAAGTGAGATTACATTTAATTATGTCTTGTAGGGCTGAGACAGACGGGCCAAAAGTGGCGTGCTGCCACCAATACTAGGGTTCCGGAGTGCATGGCAACCGCACAATCCGGAACCCTAGTCTGTAAAGGCAGTGGCATCATGGCGACATCCCATCCACACGGTCACCACCATCTGGATGCTGCCGCCGCACAGCATCTGCACATTGTTGCATGTTCCTTACATCATGAGTGCGCCAATGGCACACTCGTGATGTACACAACGCGCCACAAAAAGAACCCGGAAGAACCGGGTTCTTTTTACTGCTGAGGGATGCTGTGCGGTTTGGCGGCTCTGGCGTCCCTCCGCAGTTAAAATGGGCAACTCCAGCCTGCTGTTTCGGGGCAGTCTGTACTGTCCCATAGTTAGTTAATGACAATTAATGGATTGTGTCTATCCAGGGATGGGACTTCTTTGTGTCCCACCAATGAGGTCAATGCACTAAGTGGGGATGCAGCACCCCAGTTGTGGAATACCCCACTTTGGTGACCCAATGTCATTTAGGCTCCAAGTAAAAACATGTTCATCAAAGCCTTTGGGCTCTCATTGATTTTTCTCAAAAATGAACATACATAATTTTAAGCTGTTTTGTTCTTTTAAATCTCTTTTAACTAATTCATTATATTTAGTATGTTTCAGTTTACTTAAATTATATTTATTGTTTTAAACAGGAATTATGGGTAATTTACTCTTTGCTTGCCTGGAACTGGATGCAGCTGAAGGCTGGAACCAGACAGTTCTCAAGGTCAGATATGTGCTTGCTGACACGTAGGCCTAATGTAAACATGATGAGTCTTCCTGACTGAGGGGACAGTATTGCAGGTGGCACAGGAAAAAGGTTATCGTAAGAGGTTGGGTATTGTGGCCTCATGGCACAAGTCTATAAATAGCTTGCACACCACAGTGTTTGTTGTTGGGTAGTCAGAGTAGCTGATGGATGGTTGGTTGGAGAGATTTGTCAGATGTGTGTATATTTGTAAATACAGCAACTTAAGAATAAAACCTCTGAGGAGAGAGTTTTGGCTCCAGTCTGTTTCATCAACAACTGGGAGGAAGAATTCCTGATAAAGCCGAACAGCTCCAAGATCGCCAGTAGTTCCGAAGGCATCGGAGATTGCTTGGACTGCGCACATCTGCTTGTTTACTTCAACACAAATAACTACTGAAATCTCCACTTTTCACAATCATTACAGATATAGAAGCTCTGTTATGAGTTTGAAGCACAAATGATCTCCTCTCTGATTTTTTTTAAATTTAGAATTATAGATTTTCAGTGCAAAATTATCACTTCACTGGTATTCTATAGCACTAAGTGATAAACTTGAAACAGCACCTAGAAAAATGTGAATACTTTAACAAATATACGTAAATTTGTACACAACATGTACAAACAAATCACTTTTAAAAGCCAGACGTTTGAAAGGAATACAAGGAAAATATGTGTGCTTAAGAACTCTGCTCAAAAGTGCATATATTTTCACATATGAGCACATATTAATTTTGATGTGGATAAAAGAAAGTATACAGAAGAATACAGAATCTGACAATGCAAGTATTTTTTGGATTAAAAAACAAACTAACCAACAGGAACTACAGCAACAAATAGTCCAAGCTCCAACAACCTCCCAAAACATCTGGAGACGTCTTTAATATACATAGTACTGTGATAAAGGAGTAACAGCTTGAAATAGTTCCTGTGAAAGCAACCTATATGATTATTTTTGTGCGTATGTGCCTTCAAGTCACCTGTCGACTTACGGTGAACTCATGCATTTCATAGGTTTTCCTCAGGTAACAAATGCTCAGAGGTGGCTTTGCCACTTCCTTCCTCTTAAATATAAGCTACAGCATCGGGATTTCATTAGCCCCATACAAGTACTAGCCAAGGCTGAGACCATGATATTATGTAGTTTTATTCTCAGAAGCTCTGTTGAAAGGGGAAACATATGTTCCCTATAGAAGTTGTCACTGGTATTGCTTTTTTAATTTAAAAGAATGTTAATTTTCCTGGCTTTAATGGAACTGAGAGCAAAAAGTTATGTTGCTCTAGTGATAAACTCTTGCCTGTTCTATGGTTTGCTTTCTGGAAAAGGAAGCTGTTGAGTTCACAGATGACAAAGTGGAACTTCAGCTGGGAACCAATATCTAATTAACCAAAACATATTTCTCATATGTGGGGCACTGGATAAAATAACTTTGTCAGACCATACTAGGTCATGATGGCATGGAAAATAAACAGATGAATAACTCACTCAATATACTCTCCAGTTTCAAAGATAACAGAACAAGAACAATAAGCAAAATGTGGAATAGGAAGCAATAACTACAGTGTAATGTCAGAATGGACCAATATTTGATGCCAAGATCCTAAGCCTATGATATCAAACTTATAACAGGAACAGCAAAAGATTAGCAGATTATTAAAATATCTATTACAATGATTTGTGTATTGCTATTATATTGTGAAGCCCAGAACATTATTATTAAAGAAGAATTAATTAAGTAAAGAGAAATACTAAATTTTTAATTCCTCTTTTTCATTAGCGGAGAGCTCCCTGGAATACTGTATTTTGCCAGGGGAAATTGATACAATTTCCAGGTACAGAATCCAAGAAGGGAGATAGATATTGTCTTAGAAAGTGTAAATATCTCAGTGTGTGATTGTGTGCTGTCCTTAAATATGAAGAATGCACACTGACTAAAATGTAATAAAGCAATAAAGGCAAAACCAAGTTTAAGATTATTCCAGGTTATTTTGGAGCATATGGAAAATGTAAGGAATGTTTGTGAGAGCATGAATTAAATGAGCAGAATGATGGAGACTCCATCGCTCTCCTAGGGAGTGTGTTCCACTGTCAAACAGTGTCAGGAAGTTCCTCCCAATGTTGAGGTGGAATCTCTTTTCCTGCAGTTTGCATTCATTGTTCCACATTCTAGTCTCTGGAGCAGCAGAAAACAAGCTTGCTCCCTCCTCAATATGACACCCCTTCAAATACTTAAAGAGGGATATCATATCACCTCTTAACTTTCTCTTCTCCAGGCTAAATATAGCCACCTCCTCATAAGGCATGGTTTCCACACCCTTCACTATTTTTCTGGCCTCCTCTGGACAAGCTCCAACTTGTCAACATCCTTTTTGAATTGTGGTGCCCAGAACTGGACAAAGTATTCCAGGTGAGGACTGACCAAAGCAGAATAGAGTGACACTATTACTTCCCTTGATAATAAATAAATAATAAAATAAAATATTTATTTATATCCCGCCACTTCCATTTGGGGATCGAGGCAGGTAACAGCAGAATACAAATAATAAAATTGACAGAAACCCCTATGCCCTATCCCCCAACCCAAAACCTCCCTCCTAAAAGAATTAAAAACACAGTAGAACCATACATAAATACCTAACAATAAAATCAAATTGGTTAACATTTCCAACTGATGAAATAGCAGGGGAGCATAGAAGGTGGAAAGATCTAGACATTATGCTTATACTGACACAGCCTAAAATCGCATTGGTCTTTTTAGCAGCTGCACTACCCTGCTGACTTATGTTCAGGTTGTGATCTACCAGGACTACCAGATCCCTTTCACATGTACTCTTGTTAAGCCAGGTGTCTCCCATCCTATATCTGTGCATTTCATTGTTTCTGCCCTAAGTGCAGTACCTTACATTTGTCTGTACTGAAATTCATTTTGTTAGCTTTGGCCCAGCTTTGCAATCTATTAAAGTCATTTTAAATGTTGATCCTGTCCTCTGGAGTATTAGCTACTCCTCCTAATTTAATGTCATCTGCAAATTTGATAAGTATGCCCTCAAATTTGCAGATGACATCATGATATGTTGGCAGAACAGCTACTATGTGTCCAAATGCATGGTCAAGATACAGAGGGACAACCCTGTCGAGCTCTACCTGTGTATCCAGCTTATTCCCCCCAGCGCTTACCTGGTCCAGCATGGCAATAAGAAGGTGTTTAGACACCCCCTGCCCCACTGTGCCATGCAGCCACCACTGTCCCCACCAACTCACTAATCAACTCTACACCATTCTACTTGCAGACCCACCATAGCCCATAAAGGCAGAAATGGGGCACTTGTCTTTAAACATGTGAAAAGGCACCCACTTCCAACATCATAGGCCATGACTGTGGCCTGCAAGCATAATGGCAATGGCAGTGGCAGGTAAACTACCAGCTGCCACAGTGGGATTTCTGGAAAGCCAAGCTGCAAACAGCCAGTTATTTAAAACCAGCCTCCTCCTCCTCCTCCCCCTTCATCATCATCTTCTTTTCTTCTTCATATTCTGGCCTTCTCCCAAGGGTGGGACTCATGGCTGCTTTTAACATTAAAAAACACCATATACTGTACAGTAGAGTCTCAATTACCCAACATAAACTGGACTGAATCCATGAAAAGCCTTGAAATCATTATGAATTGCAAATGTATTGAAGTTTTATTGCAGTAATAGTAAAAGTAAATGTAAAGAAATCACTGATCAACATTGTGATGTACAGTATAAACAGTTAAGTCATCTGGAAATTTAAAGAAATCACATAGCTGCAACGTTAGATAATCCAGAATGATGGATAACCAAAGAGTCTACTGTAGCTAAAAATATACAAAAAATAGTATATTAAAATAGAATTAAATTACTACAATAATTAAATTCAGTGCTAAAATCAAGCCTAAGAGACTGGCCAGGTCCATGTTGGATCTGATGACCTGACATCTGGTCTACCCATTCCCAGCATGGGGCTGTTGGCTTGTGTTGTATGGGGGCTGGGGCAAAAAGTGCCCTTTGGCCCATGTATACAGCCCTATATTCTCTACCTGTTCAGCCCAAGAGGATACAAACCCACAAATAGAAATAGAAAAACAGCAGAAAAATGACACACATCCCTGAGGAGAACATGGAAACATTATCAGGCTCCCATGCTAACCGTATAGGGAAGAACACCTCCATTCATCACCATACAAATGCCACAAAATGCAACAGTACTCCACATTGTTCAGCCCCCAGTGAACTTGTTAGCAGCATCTCCATGACTGGAAGAGACCAGGCATCTCTACAGATGGTGGAATGGGTGAATCACTCAGAAAAGGGAGGAGCCATCCACTCAGGGGTATCTGAGCGAGATTAAATAATGGATTAAAAAGACCATTCTTCCTGATACAGTTATGATGGTTTTAAAATGTCAAATATGCATAACTCTGTATAATTACTAATATTTGTCTCATAATTCTCAGATAGATTGTTGCATAGAAATTTAGTGTGAATACCTTTTAATGTTTTATTCCTATACATTTCCTATTAGAGCAATATAGGAGAGGCCAAAACATCAATTTTCAGCTTTGTCCTCCAGCTCAAAACTAGATAATAGAAAATAGAAAATCTCATTCTTGGTTGGAGAAGTTTCATTTCCATTTGTGAAAAATAATCTGTCGAGCAGAGCAGAAGAATTAGAAACAGAGTAGCTGCCTTGGTAACATACACATTCTAGCAAGTAGTGGCTGATTTAGCTGCAAATATTCTGCTGCAAATACCCAAACTGCAATAAACCATAAAGAATTGTGTATTAATCGGTGTATGATATTAAACTATAGAAGCACTTTATATACAGTACAATATCAAGCTAAAGTTATCATTTTGGCTGTCTCTATTTGTTTTTATAAGATGTTTTTCTGAGTGATTCTGTGTCCTGGGATGGTGAGAAAGTGACAGGGAGATTCAAGTCTACCTAAGGTTAGGCTGGAGGAAGCTGACCCTTCAATACTCCTTCTCTGTCTCTGTTGACAACACTTCTGTTCAACCGGTTCAGCAAGTCCGCAGTCTTGGTTTCATATTTGATTTGTCTCTGTTGTTTATTCCCCAGATCCAGGCCACCACCAAGGCCTGTAGATTCTTTTTTTACAACATTGCTAAAATCCATCCATTCCTCTCAGCCTCTACTGCCAAGACTCTTGTCCATGCCCTAGTGGTCTCACGACTAGATTATTGAAACCTTCTGACAGGGCTTCCTCTTTCATACCTCCATCCTTTAATCTCTGTCCAGAACTCAGCTGCACATATTATCACATCTGCTCGCCACTTTGACCATGTTTCCCTCTTTTCTCCTCCCTTCACTGGCTCCCCTTCCCCTTCCGCATCCAATGCAAGCTTTTGTTGTTGACCTTCAAAGCCCTCCATGGACTGACCCCCTCTTTCTTATCTGAACTTCTTCCTCCTTACATTCCTACTCGTACCCTCCACTCTGGTAGTCAAGGTCTCCTGTCACAGCCTAGGATTTCCACTGCTCCATCCCAGATTCATCCCTTCTCACTTGCTGCCCCTCACTCGTGGAACTTTCTTCCCCCACATGTGCACCTCATCGCTTCTTTAACCAGTTTCAAAATTGAGTTAAAGACTATATTGTTTATGGAAGCATTCTCAGGCGAGTGCTCTTCTCTGCCTCAGGATGCTGCGCCCTAATTATGTGTTAAGAAGCTGAGCCCTCCCTCCAGTCCATCTGCCTTGGTCCAGGCTTCAGAGGGAGTGAAGAACTGCTAGACTTGATCCCCTTCCCCATCATCATTCCCTTCTCCTTCTGTGTCGTGTCTCTTTAGATTGTAAGCATGAAGGCAGGGAACCATATAATTAAATGATTGTATGTACAGTGCTGTGTATATAATAAAGGTTAACAACAACAATGCAGCATTTGCAAGCGTTCAAAGTGGCTCTAAGATGCAAGAAATGGGAGAAGTAAAAGTTAACTATTCAGTGGGAATGCAACACATGAAAGACAAATGCTGACATTTTTTCAGACCTGACAAATAAAAATGGTTTTAACACTGGAGAGAGACTGCAGCCAGCAGCAAAAAAGGTGTGTCAGCAGAAAGGTTTGACTCTCTCTGAGACACTCAATTATATCTGGAAGTAAAGCTAAGAAACATTACTGTTTTTAAAGTAGCGGTCCAGAAGTGATTGCCAGGGATTTTGGTAATTGTAGTCCAAAAAAGTTTTTTTTTTTTTCCAAGCTGTGTCTGGAAGTAATGACTTACTACTTTTTAAAACAAAGCTAGGAACTCTGGTTGATTTCAATTCCCAGGATCCCTTGCCATTAGCTATGCTATCTATGCCTGCTGGGAGTTGCAGCACAATATCTAGAGGGCCAGTCTTTAACCAAGCTTGATTTGAATTTTACAAAAATTATATGTTCAAGCAGATAGTAGAGCGCTTTCTGCTTCCAGTACTGACTTCTCACTAACCATGACCCTGAGAAAAAGTCAGACCAGAATATTTCTCATAGCAGCTCAGTTATCACCTGAGTGGGATGTGGAAAATTGGAAATTGCTTGGACAGGCCTCATCTCTCAGGCATCTTTATCCCTCCAAGCCAGAGCAAAGTGGCACTGTTATCTCTTTAAATGACAACGGAGGAATATTCAACCAATAAAAATCATTTGGAAAAACATTAAATTACAAAAAAACTGAAAACTGCAGATGAAAGCAGCATAACCTCAGTTTAATCAAAGATTCTGAGGCCTTATAAAATCTCAGATTGTCATGCCTGGGTTTTATCCACTACCCGAATTATGCACCAGGCATCCTCATGGCCAAGCATTTGCTAACCAATGAGCCATCACTGAGAAGGCATCCCACCCCCACCCCTCATTTCACTTGCCCTCTCTCTCTATGACAACCCTTAATGCTAGTGATAGGAGAAAACCTCTGAGAAGATCCTTCAGAATTACATATGTATCCATTAATGTATCTTTAGTCCAGTAATGTATCTTCCTCATTCAACATTAGCTTCACTAAATGCAATGATGATCTTAACAGACTGATGTGGAGTTAGGTATCCTGGTGTTAAGCTGTACAGGACCTTAGAAGTATCTAGGCACGTATGTACAGTATAGCATTTAAATCCTGACCTTCAGCCAAAAAAAGTTTCCCAGAGGGCTTTCAAATTGTTAAATTGTCAAAGTATAAAGACTCATCATTTTGAATTCTGACCAGAAGCAGACTAGAAACCACTGATGTTGTATAAGCACTGGAGGCATAATAATCCTGGTACCCACCCCAACTATCAAACTAACAGTTATGCTCTGCAGTGTTTTGACAGAATTCAGAAACAACTCCATGTACACTACATTACAGCAACGTAATGCAGAGGGCACAGCAGTTTGGTAACTGTTTCTGTCTCCTTTGGGACTTTTAGCCCAAGTACAACGTCTACATTATGTGATGAAGCTCAAATATCATCTGATGGCAAGTGAAACAGATTTGATATGAGAACTGTATAACATTTTTATAATAACTATAGGAACAACTGAATTTTATGGAGTCATTTAAAATTATTTTGTTTCATATTTCTTCTTACAATAGATTTGATGTGGGTAGTCTCGTAATCATGCTTATCCTAATTAAACTAACTGATTTAATTTTGTGATGATTTCAAAGTTCTGGAGCGTACAACCAAATTAATTGTTGCTGTATAATAAGAAAAATATATTTTTCAATCCCCACAGGCTTTGTAATTTTAATGTGACTCACTGAATTTACATTTCTGTGGAGGCAAGTCAGGAATGTATGCACTTATATATCATTATGAAATATGGCATTATGATCTCACTAAGTTATTACTTTGAAAACAAAATGTACTATTCTTTTTGTTTCATGCTGAGAGCAAGAAACAGTGAGCATTTCCAATTATAGAGTCAAAGAATCATAAAGTTGGACAAGACCAGAAGGGCTATCCAGTCCAACCCCCTGCCATTCCGGAAATCACAATCAAAGCATCCCTAACAGATGGCCATGCAGCCTCTGTTTAAAAACCTCCAGCAATGAGACTCCAGCACACTATGAGTGTGTTCCATTTTCAAACACTGTTACAGAATTCTTCCTAATGTTGTGATGGAATTTCTTTTCCTGTAATTTGAATTCATTTCTCTGTATCCTAGTCTCTGGAACTGCAGAAAACAAGTTTGCTTCAACCTCAATATGAACCACCTTCAAATATTTAAACAGGACTATTATATCACCACTTAACCATCTCTTCTCCAGATTAAACACACCCAGCTCCCTAAGTCTCCTCATGGGACATGGTTTCAAGACACTTCACCATTTTGACCACTCTCCTCTGGACACACTCCAGCTTGTCAACATTCTTTTTGCCCAGAACAGGACAAAATATTCCAAGTGAGGCCTGACCAAAGCAGAATAGAGTGGTACTATTTCATCCATCCATCTAGACACTATACTTCTATTGATGTAACCTAGAATCTCATTGGCTAGGTTGCAGTGTGGTTTACTAGGATGCCTAGATCCCTTTCACATGTACTATTGTGAAGGTAGCTGTCCCCCATTCTATATCTATGCATTTTATTTTTTTTCTGCCTAAGGGCAGTACCTTAGAATCATAGAATCATTTAGTTGGAAAAGACCACAAGGGCCATCCAGTCCAACCCATGCCATGCAGGAACTCTCAAAGCATACCTGACAGACAGCCATCTAACCTCTGTTTAAAGACCTCCATGTAGGGAGACTCCACCACTCTCTGTGGAAGTATGTTTCACTGTTGAACTGCCCTTACTGTCAGGAAGTTCCTCCTAATGTTGAGGTGGAATCTCTTTTGTTGTAGCTTGTATCCATTGTTCCAGGTTCTGTTCTCTGGAGCAGCACAAAACAAGCTTGCTCCCTCCTCAACAGACATCCCTTCAAATGTTTAAATAGGGCTATCATATCGCCTTTTAACCTTCTCTTCTCCAGGCTAAACATCCCCAGCTCCCTAAGACGTTCCTCATAGTGCATGGTTTCCAGACCCTTCACCAATTTAGTTGCCCTCCTTTGGATATGCTTCAGTTTCTCAATATCTTTTTTGAATTGTGGTGCCCAGAACTGGATACAGTATTGCAGGTGGGGTGTGACCAAAGCAGAATAGAGTGGCACTATTACTTCCCATGATCTAGACACTATACTTCTATTGATACAGCCTAAAATCTCATTGGCCTTTTTAGCTGCCACATCATACTGTTGACTCATGTTCAGCTTGCAACCTTACATTTCCTCCTGTTGAGATTAATTTTTTTAGGTTTGGCCCAGCCTTCAAATCTATTGAGGTAATTTTGAATTTTGATCCTCTCCTCTGGGGTATTTATTAGCTACTCCTCCTAATTTGGTGTCATCTGCAAATTTCATAAGCTTGCCCTCTATTACTTCATCCAAGTCATTGATAAAGATGTTGAATAGCACTGGGCCCAGGACAGAACCCTGTGGCATCCCACTGGTCACATCTCTCCAGGATGAAGAAGATCCATTGGCAAGACAACCAATAACAAATCCACCTAACAGTAACATTTACTGACCTGCCTTTTATTTGCGTGTTTGCCAGAATATTGTGGGGGACCTTTTTGAAGACTTTACTGAAATCAAGATATCCTACATCCACAGAATTCACTTCATCTACCAAGCTTGTAATTTTACATATAAAAGTCTCACACAGAAAAGTAGAATTGTTTATGAAGAAAGTTTTAAATATAAAGTATTTAATAGGACAACATTAAGTAGTAAAAGCTTATTCTTGATGTGCTGACATTTGTACAATAGATAATACCTACTAGGATTCCATCTAAAGCCAATTGACCAAATTATTTGCTCCTGTTTTTAAATGTTTGTCTTGCATTTCTTTTTTACTTCATAGGGCCCATCATCATTGTTCTCATGAACTAGTAAGTGACAAATATGTTACTTTCTCTCACGTTTTAATTTAGCAAATTATAGTGAATTTGGGGAAAAAAATTAACTTAGTTGACATTTTCACCACCACTGCTTCAGCACTGCCATCGCTGCCACCACTGATGAGCAACATTGCAGCCTGAGCACAGGGGCTCTGGAAGGGGTGGGCAATGGGCAGAGCAGGATCATGGCCAAATATTCTGTGGCAGTGCCACCAGCACTGCCACTGCTGCCAAGCAACATTGTGAGGGGAGGACATACAGTGGGACAGACTGGAAGAGACTTGACAGGGGTTCAAGGGAGGAGGCACATTTTGACTCAAGGGGAAATATTTTGAAGGAGAAGAATTGGAGAGGGAAAGAAAGAGCAAAAATCTGGGTTTATGGAGAAGTGGGACAACCTAGAACAAACGGGATGAAAGTTTCAGAGTGACAAACATCTACTTGGAAGCAGCAGCAGTAGTGGGTGGCACTGATGGAAGCTGTTACAGAGAGAATAGCAGTGATACCACAGCAAACACATGTTAGCTCTACACAGAGTGAGGTAATGGTGAACCTCCTTGCAAGAACCTCTCACCAAGAATATCCTATTATGAGGAAAGGCCTGAGCCATTCCTGGAAGCCAAGATGACCAAACTGTCATACTTTGGCCACATAACGAGAAGAGACAACTCACTGGAAAAAACAATAATGCTAGGAAAAGTGGATGGTAACAGAGAGGAAGGCCACATACTGGATGGATAGATTCAATCAAAGAGACTATGGCCCTGCATCTGCAGTACTTGAGCAGAGCAGCTGAAGACAGGGGGCTTGGAGGTATCTTGCTCATGGGCTTGCCATGAGTCAGTTGATTCAAAAGGAATCAACAACAAGAACAACAGGGGTAAATAGGGTGAGGAAATGGTATGAATTTACTCTTGTGAATAAGCTTATTTGTAAATCTGGATAAATTAAATTCCATGGTATCTTTCAGCCATCAATGAAGGATTCACTAGCAGGAACACCAAGTCCTGTGATGAAGATCAATTGGTGGCAAAAAGGAATTTCTGCCCTTGGTAGTCACAGCAACTGGAGTGTAGTGATGGAAGCAGAATATGTCTCAGTTGTGTGACTTAGTAGCCATCTGTTTGCCTGAATCTACAACTAGCCAGTCAGCAATAAGCATTTGCAAATTTCTATCCAAGCCATTCCTACTTGGTATTAGAGCACCTTGGTATCATTCAGGGACTGTGGGTTATGCTTTGTTCTTTTCTACTCAATCCACCTCCATCTCCACCTCCTCAAAATACCTTAATTATTACCTCCTTGCACTCAAAACATTGATTTGTCCCTGTCTTCATTCTTCTCTGTAGTGGCCCACATTGTTTATGCCTCTCTTCTATCTCTCTGTCCCTGTTTCTCTAGAGGTAGACTTCAGTTCCATTCTGGACACATTACGAAGAGGAATGAACAATTTATATCTAAATATGTTAAAGGGAGTGTGGTATACCACACACAAGTAATTAAAATGGAAAAGCGAACAGCAATCTACCGCATTCCCTTCTGTATGAACAGATCGAGTAGAGCCAGCATTTAAAAGGGCAAAAATCAACTGAATTTTATTTGTTTATTAACCTGCATGTCACAGCTAAAGATTTTAAATGATTTAATTAATTCTTTCCCTCGTGCTCTTTTCTGACTCACATAGGCCATTATATTTTCCCAGTTGCTTAACATTCACAGAAAAATAATACAGTTTGTCACAGAACAAGGAGAAATGCTGAAGAGGTTTTTCAAAGGGATAATATCCTCACTTACAACTCTATTGCAATTAGATGAAGCTCTCATGGGGAATTTAGCTACCACAGCATTTTTTTTCTTTATACAACACTGGATGCATGTAGGGCTGAGGCCATACTTGAGTGGGCCTCATCTTAGTGCTGCCCATGCCTACTTTCCACCATTAACTATCTGCACAAGCAATTGGTGATGCCATTGTCCCTTTGGCCCTCCCATTTTCTGGACCCACTTGGGCATGAGGCAGCACAGGTACTGCCAGGATCAGTTATTGGCAATGACATGGTACCAGTGTCTCCTCCTCTCCCCTGTCTCCCCCTTCACCCTCACTATTCCCAAGCTACCTGCTTAACTTTATTTTTTTTTCTATTTCTTTTTTTAAAACCTAAATCATGGTAGCAGATTTGCATGAAAAACTTAATATAAGAACAAATATATTTTTTTTAAAAAAAAATGGAAGGCATGATGAGCAGAGCAGAGGGCAGCAAGGTGGAGTTAAGGCTGAGTGCAACTGAAGAATGTGCAATTGAAAGACCTGCGGTGGTACAGTGAATGCAAACAGGTATGATTCCATTTTCATTGACAATCATGATTGAAGTGAGAAAGAGCTCATGTGGTAAAGCCCAAGAATCATACAGTTGGAAGAGACCACAAGGGCTATTGAGTCCAACTCTCTGCCGTACAGGAATAAAGCCTTTGGGAAGTTTAGGATGAAATCAAAAATTTCTCTTCATAAAAAGTGATATTCAAACATTTACAATGATGGTGAAGCTATTTGCATTTTTGCTTCTGGTTATGAACTAGAAAGTTCTATGGGCCCATTCCCACTGGAGGAATGACCCACATTCGATCCCGGGTCTGCCCCAGGGAAAACCCCGATTCCAAAATGCCCCTCATCCCCACTATGGAAGGGGGGCCTGTTTGGAACTGGGGTTTTTCCTTGGCATGCTTGTTCCCATTGGGGAAGACAAGCAGCCATCCCTTTCCCTTTCCCTCTCCCTCTCCCCCTTCCTTGGGTGAAGAAGCGGAGGCAGGCAGGGAGGATGGAGGGTCTCCCTCCCTATTGTTACCCTTAGATTGCACAATCCAAGGGTGGCAGTGGTCCCAGAGGGAACCCCGTGGGTCTCCCCCTCCTCTGCCACCCATAGATCCAGGGATCCATGGGTGGCAGAGCCCCAGAGGGACCCCTGTGAGTCTCCCCATCTTCCCTCCCTCCCTCTGCCAACCTACATGCTGCTGGCCTAGCGGCTGCAGCAGCACTCCTCATCCTCATCCTTCATCTGGACTGCTTTTGTTCTCTGCCCCGGCAGGCCTACATTAGAAGGAGGCCGAGGCAGAAGGAGAGAGGCAGGCAGGCAGTACGGAGGCACACACATGCACATGTCCTCCATCCCCCGTACTCCCAGCCTGCCTCTCTCCTTCAGCATCAGCCTCCTTCTAATGTAGGCCTGCCAGGGCAGAGAACGAAAGCAGTCTGGATGGAGGAGGAGGAGTGTCGCTGCAGCCGCCAGGCCAGCAGCACCCAGGTAGGTTGGCGGAGGGAGGGAGGAAAGATGGGGAGACCCACAGGGGTCCCTCTGGGGTTCCTGGATCTATGGGTGGCAGAGGAGGGGGAGACCCACTGTGGTCCCTCTGGGGCATCTGCCACCCATGGATCCCTGAATCTATGGGTGACAGAGGAGGGGGAGGCCCACAGGGATCCCTCTGGGGCTTCTGCCACCCGTGGATCCCTGGATCTATGGGGGCAGAGGAGGGAGAGACTGATGGAGGAGGAGGGAGGAGGGAGAAAGCCGGTGACCGGGAGATGGCAGGGGCCATTGCAGCTGCCCCTGCCATGTCCTTGTCCCCAGCAGTGGATGAGAATCCACTGCTGTGGTTTCCATTAGGGTGAATCCATTTATTTTAGAATATTTCGATTCATCCCAAAAACACCACTTTGGAAGTGGTGTCAGGAAACCTCAGGGTAAATGTTTACCCCGCATTTACCCCTCTGGAATCGATCTGATAAGGATCGATCTGATCAGAATCGATTCCAAATGGGAATTAGAGTCATATACATCTCATCCTGCTGCGATGTATATTGTAGTGGAAATGGGACCTATATGTCTCAGATTCAGACTATCTCAAAGCACTGTTGTTGTTGTTGTTGTTGTTGTGTGCCTTCAAATCATTTCCAACTTACAGCAACCCTATTACAAAATTTTCTGAGTCTGAAAGTGTGTGATTTGCTTAAGGTCACCCAGTGAGTTTCCATGGCTGAGCAGGTATTTGAACCCTGATCTCCACAGTCGTAATCCAATACTCAAACCACTATGCCATACTAGCTCTTCTCAAAGACCATGTTTTTCCATATGTGCCTGCCCAACTCTTACATCTTCCATGAGGTAAGGGGCTATACTGCAGCCATTCCTTTACTGGTCGGATCGGGGCTATGGTAACGTCACACCATGGCCCTGATCCGATGTCCAGAGAATGTAAAAAGGAGCCACAAAAAGCAGCTACTTCTTGTGCCTTCCAAGGGGTGCCATAGCCGCTGCGGCATGGCTTTATGACACTCCTTTGGTGCTGCATCGTGTGGATGCAGCACCAGAGGGGTGTCATGATGATGCTTGCTGTGTGAACCAGTGCATGCCAAAATGGTGCCTTGGGAGTGGGTTAGGGTGTCCAGCATGTGGACGGTGCACCCTAACTCCACCCACAGGCTGGCACAAAGTACCGGTGGTCTGTATCGGGCCTAAGTCCCTAGCTCTTCTGGAACCATAGTTATGAGGGAAAGTATGTGGCATTATTGTTTTGAGAGGAACAAACCTTCTGCAGTTTAGGCATTTAGTGAAATGTCACAGTCATAGATGCACTGAGATTTAAATTTTAGAAGAGATCCTGCCTAATTCTTTTGGCAAAGACTACAGTTTGGGGGAAAGCCTGGTCTGTCTGCAGAGATCTCATATCTGTTTTTATAGATTTACCTGCAAACAGTGCATAGAAAGCTTAGGTATAGGGATGAATGGAGATAGGGTTTACAGCAGAACAAAGTACTTAGAGAAGACAGAGTAAAATACCATAATTAAATTATTAGTATTTAAGGTGTCACAGATCCTGTTGTTGTTACTTCATCTTAACTGACAATATAATTCATGGCATGTTTACTGAGTTTAAAGAAAAATCCAGTCTCCTTTTATCTTCCATATGCTTGGAAAGGATGAGCTCTTTCAACTCTTTTCTCAGAAATACATCCTACTAAGTTAAACACACCCCCCCCCCCAAATGTGCACAGAAGTGTATATTTGTATTTACTGCAAATCCAGCTTATTCTAAATGGATATGTAATCCATAGCAGGGAAACAAAATAGGAGCTGTGAAACGAGCATGGCTCTAGCAGTGTAGAAGGGAATTATACCAAGGAGAAACAGAAAATTGAAAACTGTTCTGCCATACCTGATTGGTACTTGCTTTGAAAGATTTTTTTCTTCTTCTTCTACAAAGGAACATTTTCCTTTTCTTACACAAAGGAATGGCATTTGCAGGAGATCACTGCTTTAGTCCATGATAGCAAAAAACAATAAAGAGTCTTCTTTGTTGTGTGCTTTAGAGTCATTCCCAAATTATGGTGACCCTAAAATAAACCCTACCACAGGGTTTTCTGGGGCTGAGAGTATGTGGCATTCAAGGTCGCCCAGTGGGTTTCTATGCCTGAGTGTGTAATCAAACTCTAGACTCCAGAGTCATAGTCCAATGCTCAGACCACAACACCAAGCTGGCTCTGATATCATGAGGTATCTTAAAAACTAAGAAGGATTTGGAGATGGAGCCGTAAGCTTTTGTGCACAGTCGTGGCCTATGCTATTTTGATGCCTGGAACAGTACATATAGTCTGTTCCCCCTATCTTGGAGGCACCTCTGTGCCAAGAACCCCTTTTTCAAAAAGTGATGTTCCAGTCTTGTCATCACTGGTAAGAAGGAGAATCTGCCACACAAGTGAAAAGCTGGAAGATGGAGGGGAGGTCAGGAAGCCACAGCAGCAAAAAGAAGCAGTAGTAGCTGCCTCTGTGGCGTGGGGAAGCAGGAGATGAAAGCAGGCATGGAAGGAACAAGGAGTAGTCCACATCTGTGGAAGCAAGTAATAGATGTCAAGAGGAGGCAGCTAGCACAGCTGCAATGAGCAGTAGCTGCTGCCATCTTGTGAGTAAGCAGGCAGGAAGTGGAGAAGAGAGGAGATGGAGAGACTGTGGATGATGGAATGGCAGAAGACAATGTTGTGAGGTAGAGGACTAGTAGTAGCAGCACTACATAAACAAACAGAAGTTGGGACATAGCAATAAAGTGAGGTGTGGTGGGCTTGGTAGGAAGGACACTGGAGAAGCAGCAGCAGCAGAACCCTTTACAGTGGCAAAGGCTATGCAATTTCTCAGTCTTGGCATCCTCTTGTTGTATTGCTCTTCTTGGAGCATTGCCACTGATGTAAGAACTTATATGTGTACTTTGACATGGAAAAACTATCATAATTTATCATTACCTTAATTGTGATCATTAACAAACAGTTGTTGGGTGACAGAACATATGTATGTGAGCTAATTAATACAATTGACGGCAAACCAAATAGGGCAAACATATTCTAAACTTAAATATTTAAATATTTCTTGCAATTGAGGAGGCAGAACAAGCCTAAATTGTATGCTGAGCATGCCACCCATAAAGGAAGATTTAATTTATGCGGATGACACCATACTACTATCAGAAAATAGCAAAAATGTGGAAGGATTACTGAAGAAAGTCAATGGACTGATCTAGACTGGCAAAAAGGGGTGTGTTCATGCCTGCATGAAAGTGTGGCCTTTAGATGACCTGCAGTGAAAGTTTGGCATGAACGCACTTCTTTGGTGTTTTAGTGGGGAAAAAGCAGATTTAAAAAGGAGCTGCTTTTCCCCACTTCTTTTTGAAAAGGGTGTAACTGTACAGCTGCATCTAAATGCTGCAGTGCAACTGTGCAGTTTTTTAAAGCTCCCAAACCCTAGCTCCAGCCCTAATCCGAACCCTAGACATGTGCAGTAGGGACTCTGGGATGCTGTTACTGTTATGCAACTGCACATAAAATGTCAATTCACTCATAAGATAAAGAAGTTTATTCATAAAATAAAGGGGTTCATTCATGGTGCACTGGTGCAACTGCACAGTTTAAAAAGGGAAGTGAAACTGCAACAATAATTTGACAGATCTTCATAACTGCACAGTTCATGTGTGATGTACCTGCGCAGGAAAAGAGATTCCACCTCAACATTAGGAGGAACTTCCTGACAGTAAGGGCTGTTCGACAGTGGAACACACTCCCTCGGAGTGTGGTGGAGTCTCCTTCCTTAGGGGTCTTTAAGCAGAGGCTGGATGGCCATCTGTCAGGGATGCTTTGACTTGGAGTTCCTGCATGGCAGGGGGTTGGACTGGATGGCCCTTGTGGTCTCTTCCAACTCTATGATTCTATGATTCTATGATTCTAACTGCGCAATTCGCAGCCAGCAATACAATTGTCTGTATGATGTACCGGTGCAACTGTGCAGTTCGCAGCCAGTAACAAAAAAAATTAAAAATTAAAAACATTTTAAAAAATTAAAGGTTCAGTCCGGCCAAAAGCCCTGTTCATTGCCACCCATGCAGCTGCTCCGCCTGTGTTTCTAGCGTCCTGACAGCTTCCAGTGTAGTGACTGAGCAAGAGACAAGACTTCAGATAAGTCGTCCCCACACCCCCTCAGTGTAGCTGCCCTATACCTTTTAAATACACCCCTGGGATCTGCAGTGTAGTTGCTAAGCATTTGGGAAAATGCAACATCATGTCACTCTCTCCTGGCAGTTTGGAAAGCCCCAATGAAGAAAGTGCAAGTTTATAGTTAAAAATTAAGAAAACAAAAATAATGACCACATAAGTTTAAAGTAGATAATTGAAATAGTTCAATAAACTCCATTCCTTGCCTCATTAATTGACCAGAATGGAGATTGCAGTCAAGAAATCCTTAAAAGATTAGGACTTGGAAGGTTAGCTATGAAGGGACTTGACAAGATCCTGAAGTATCAAGATGTATAATTGAATATAGTGGGCCCTTGGTATGCATTAGGGTTTGGTTCCAGAAACTCCTTTGGATACCAAAATCCATGGATATCCAAGTCCCATTTTATACAATGGCATAGTAAAATGGTGTCCCTTATATAAAATGGCATCATCAAGGTTAGCTTTTTGGAATTTATACATTTTTAAAATATTTTCACATCATGGATGCTCAGATTTGTGGATTAAAAATCTGTATATATGGAAGGCTGACTGTATAAAAGTTAGGCTTGTACATGCCATTGTATTTCCCATTTCTATGTATGATAGTGAAAGCTACATTGTGAAGAAAGGTGATAGAAAGAAAACCAACTCATCTGAAATGTGGTGAAGAAGAGGAATTCTATGGATACTGTGGACTGTTAAAAAAGACAAATAAAGGGCTCCTAGAGCAAATCAAGCTTGAACTCTCCCTAAAAGCCAAAATGACTAAACTGAGACTGTCATATTTTGGCCATATCATGAGAATACATGACTCACTAAAAAGGACAATAATGCTTGGTAAAATATTAGGCAATAGGAAAGAGGAAGACCTCATTCCAGCTGGACAGTCTCAATCAAGGAAGCCATGGCCCTGAGTCTGCAAGAACCAAGCAGGTCTGCTGCCGACAGTGTGGCTTGAGGTCTCGCATGGCATCACCATAAGTCAAAGTAGACTTGCAGAAATTTAACAACAACAACAACAAAACTTCAAGGTAGAGTAGGGAGGGCACTTTGGCAGCTAACAAACTGGGAGTGAGATGGTAGTTAATATTTATGAATTGTCACACTTACAATGTTTTTATTTTTATTTCAAACCAAGTTAGTTCATTTCCCAGTCATTCTGAATCTCATCAAGTTTTGAACGAGTCATCTGTAGAATTCACTAGTGTCTTCCTACCCACTACACCATTGCAGTTCAGCATTTATTCACCTTCTCTATATATTTGCCAAAACTATGCAGCCCAGACATTTCTCCTGTGTCAGCACTTGGCATGGCTTCAGTTATTGGCAGAGAGTCAAGACAGCAAGATGTATCCCTCTGTTGATAATGAGAGATACCACTGGTCAGCTGAAGCCATCTATTCATAAGGCTGAAGTATCTCTGCATTTTTCCATTTAACATTGTTGTTTTAAAAACACCTAAAGTTATAATGAGGCATCCAGTCAAGTGGGCTGGGAGAAGAGATTAACACATCTGCACCCATGATGCCAGCCTGATGAAAATTGCCTTTATACCACTGACATTGTTATAGCTGTATTATACTTATTTGATTGGTAAATGACAACTAACCATACATTCAATTGATGGCTGCATTATTTTTTTAAAAAAGTAGACATAGGAGCTGTTAGGAAATATCAAATTATAAAACTAGTAGGATCCCAAGAAACATACTTCTTTTTATCACAGTAATCCTTCCTTAAAGCAGCTCAGAGCATTACATGGTTTATGTTCATAAAACATTTGTAAAGCAGATTTAACCCAGAAACAGCGAGTTGTCCACATAAACGGAAACAAAAATTGATATTAACCATTTTTTAAACAAAATTCATACACTCCATTATTAGTGTGGTTCTCATTGGGGGAACCAGCAAGCAGCCTTTCTTTTTCTCTTCCAAATTATTTGTAAACAAACATACACAATTCATGAGCATTGTTCCATATATTAAGTCAGAGTCCATGCATGTTCTCCATCTCCACCCTGTGTACATCTATACAGCGCTATCCTGATATAGGCAGAGCTTTAAGACTTTGGCATTCTCTATTAGGTATGTGGGGCTTTATTTAACCTAAGAATAGTCTCTTTAAACACCTTCAGAGCCGAGGAATTTGTTTTCAGTACCAGAACCGAGCTGAGATCATCATCATTTTCACACAGATGCTTCTTTCTGGAAACATCAAGGCTACTCTCGCCCCCCCCCCCCCCCCGCTCCCATTTTAGCATCCTAATTGAGTTGAGAAGGGCATTGTACGAATACTAACAGAGAGACAAAAACTCTTGTTGGAAACTAGGCATCTACCCATAGAACTTAATCTAGCTTCTTCTACCCCAACTCTAGGGTATACATATTTGCTGTGGGTGTCATTATCAGTTTAAAAGATACATGTAAAATGTTTGGTCAGTATCAGTAATTACTTTCTGGTTGTTGTTAACTGCCACTGAGTTGACTTTGAAGATTTTCATACCAGTGCTGGTACAACTCACTGGTAGGAAATGCATGTGTATGAAAGTCTGATGCGTTTCCTAAACATCAGGGAATCAACCCCTCACTTCCAGCATCTCTGAATTGTACAGGGAGCAGCCATTTTTCATTATGCAAAGTTTCTGCTAATGGGAAATGGCTGCTTCCTGAACAATTCAGGGATGGTGGAGGCAAGGGAATGATTCCCTGATGTTAAAGAAGCACATCAGGCTTTCATATGTGCAGAGGGGTGGGTTAGAAATAAAATTTATTATTATTATTATTATTATACACACTTGCTTCCTAAACATTTTACTGGTGTTTTCCCGGTGCTTACCCCAAGGTAAGCGCTGGTATGAAAATCTGACTCATGACAACCCTTTGAATGAGAAAACTCCATACAACCTATCCTCAACTGCTCTGCCCAGATCCTGCAGGCTCAGGGCCATGGCTTCAATTCAGATGTATCTGTAATCTGTATCTGTAATGTGGTCTTCTCTTTCTGCTGACTTCCACCATTCTTAGAATTATTGTCTTTTCTGGGGAGTCCTGCTTTCTCACAATGTGGCCAAAGTACATTACCCTCAATTTTAGTCATTTTGGCTTCCAGGAAGAGTTCAGGCTTGATTTGTTCTAGGACCCATTTGTTTGTCTTGTTGGCAGTCCACAGTAACTTCCACACTCTTATCCTGTACCATATTTCAAAGGATTTGATTTTCTTTCTCCTGTCCAGCTTGTGTACTTGGACAATCTTAACTTTAGTGTTCAGATTTATATCTTTCCACTTTAGGATCTTGTCTAGTTCTTTCATAGCTGCCCTTCCTAGTCCTTGAAATCCTTGTGATTTCTTGACTGCAATGTCCATTCTACTCAATGATTGATCCAAGGTATGGGAAATCTTTATTTCAATTTCCTCATCATCTAGGTTGGATTTATGTAAATCCCCTGTAGTCATTTTTGTTTTCTTCATGTTCAACAGCAAACGTGCCTTTGTGCTTTCTTAACTTTCTTTAGCAATTGTTTCAAGCTGTCATTGTTTTCTGCTACTAGTATACTTTATTACAATTACTGTGGTCTTTATAGCTATTGTAGGGCCAGTACTATGCCGCCCCTTTTCATGCTGGATTGGGACCAGGGCAACCTCAGCAGCAGCCCAGTGGCCCCAATCCGGCATTTTTCCAGGCCACAGAGAAGCGGCAAAACGCTGCTTCTCTGTGGCCTGGAAAATGTGTGTCTGTGGGGCTTCATGCCCCTGGATACTCTGACAGCCACAGCCATGAGGAGAAAGGGGTGGCCTGGCCCCTTTCTCCTCGGCATTGTTGGCCCTGCCATTTGGTTGCCACGGCAACAATGTGGGGCCCAAAAGGAGCTCCATTTCAGTGCTTCTTTCCACATCGCCACCAGGCTGCCATAAGCGGCCTGGGGTGGCATGGAGATGTCAGGGACATGCTGCACCGTTTGTAGGTGGCGTGTGCATGACGTTATCCTTATGTGTGCCGTGTGGAGGGTCCTGTGTAAAGATGGCATCCTCCACATGAACTAGGGTTAGGACCCGTGCAGTTGGTGCACGGTCCCTAACCCTAGAATCACCACCACCACACCCCTTTTTGCCCGTCTGTCTCGGGCTGTAGTCTCTCAGCTGTTAATTTGAATTTGATATTTTATAAATCTCATCTGTATAAGTCCTAAAATATTTTATTTATTTTTTCTCATGGCTACTATTTTATAGTAGTTGTTTTTACAGTAAGCTGTTTTAGGTATTGCCTTAAATATTTGAAATAAAAAGAAATAAAAATAGTAGGGCACAAGTATATGCATTTGCAGATTAGATCATATATGTTAACTGACTATGACATTCCTCGTTTCATTGGAGAATATATTACCAGGAAGAGAAAAACATTACCAATTAAAGGTCAGTGGTATAACCACTGTATAACCACAGTGGTATAAATGTTATAAAAGAGACACAGGATAAAGTTCGTAAGTTAGATCGAAAGAAACTTCTGTTAGATTCCAGACCCAAGAAAGAACCCGAAAGAGTGGCTATACCACTGACCTTTAATACACATTCGCAGAGGGTTAAAGGAAGCATTATGAAACATTGGCATCTGCTGGAAAATATACCTGGACATAAAAATAAACCTATGTTTGCCTATAAACATACTCAAAACATTAAGAACATATTAGTACAGGCAGACTTTGGGTTTCCAGTTACACAAATTACCTCATGTGTGAAAGGACATTATGTCTGTGGACACTGTTCAGTGTGCAGACACAGCAACAATTTGAAATATTTTGTGAATACTGCAGATGGCACAAGTTATGAAATATATAAACTTTTCACATGTGCAAGTAAAAATGTCATTTACATAATTGAATGCCCTTGTAAATTAATATATTTGGGTATGACCAGCAGAGCAATAAGAATTCGTATTATTGAACACAGAAGTTGTATTAAAAACCTTAAAATAGAAGCCCCTTTGGTAAAACATTTTCTAGATGAACATTACTCTCCTGATTCATTCAAATTTTGGTGCATAAATGGGATATCTAATATTAAAAACATAAAACAATTACAAATTTTGGAACTAAATCGTTTGAAATCTGAATCCCCGGTGGGCTTAAATGAAATGTGAATTGGTTAGTTTGAGCCTTTCAATCCTTTTCACATCTGACTTTTTTCCCCCCAAGTTGTTTCTTGAGTCTTGGCAGAATCAGTTCCATCACCAGTTCAGCTGGTTATATAAGAGACTCAGTAAAGCAGGAGAAGAATATGATTATCCTTGTATGACACAGTGTCACAGTATCTGAATCTCTGGTGAGCTTAAATGATAATGGAAATTGGTCAGTTTGAGTTTCTCATTGTCCTTCCACACTCTATATTCTTCCCTATGTGTTCTTTTTTCTGAGTCTTGGCACAATTGTTCCCATCACCAGTTCAGCTGGCCATATAAGAGGCTCTGTGAGCAGGAAAAGAACATTACTTTTGAATTTAAAAGAGTCACATTGTGTGAGCTGTGGATTTGATAGTTTTATATATAGTTTGAATACTTATAAGCCACTGAGGAAGACTGCTGTCTAAACACATCTGGCCTCGAGTTTTATTATTATTTAAAAGTTGCATTTTGGCAATTTTTAGCATTTAAATACTTATTAGTGGGGTATTGCTACCCTTTTAGAAATTATACTGGTTCTTTCTGCTCGAGTTTATTTTTATTAAGCTTTTCACATTTATGTCTTTTCATTGGGAAGTGTGATATTATTAATATTGTTTATTTAATTTTTTTGGTATGTATCAACTAAAATTTTGTATGACACTAGTAATGCAGAGAGAAATATACAGAAATCCTTATTATTTCAAGGAGCTTTCTTTTTTTAAAAAAATTGTCTGGATAGTCAGTGTATGAATATCATCAGAATAACACCATATTTCATTTTTCTTTATACATCATATCTCATTTTTCTTATACAAAAGGAAAAACATTGCTTAGGTCCTCAGCTAAAACATGTGTTCTTTGTTTAGTTTTTTAAAATTATTATTATTATTATTTTGTTCACAAAGAAGATGGTGAAATATTTTGGTGTGCCATCACCAAAACAGGAAATAAAGCAAGATTTACATTATCTGTCCCTCAGTCAAAACCAGACCAGATACCAGACCAGGGACCTGTGGGTGATTTGAAGCACACAAATTAGGCATTCTCATCTTCTTGCTGCAAATCACATTTGCTGATGATTCCTAAGGAACACTCTTATCATTCTTCTTGGCCCACTGGCTGCACAAACTTAATCACTGTTGTAACTAAGTCCAAAACACACTGCAGAAACAATCCAGTTTGAGACAGCTTTTAATTGTCCTGGCTCAATGCTAGGGATTTCTGAGAACTGTAGTTTTGTGAGGCATTTAGCCTTCTCTGTCAGAGAGCTCGGGTACCACAATAAACTACAATTCCCAGAATTCTCTAGCACTGGGCCAGGGCAGTTAAAGCAATCTCAAACTGGATTATTTCTTCAGTGTGTTTTGGGCCTAAACTACAGTTATAAAATTAAGCTGTATCCTGTATATGAGTGGGAGGAGGGGATGGGATTGTTGACACATTTTAACTGTAACTGTTTTTTAATCTTGCTGTACCCCGCCCTGATTGCTTAGGAAGAGGGGCGGGTAAGAAATAAATTATTATTATTATTATTATTATTATTAGAAGGTTGAAAAAGAACAAATCCTTTTGCTGAAAAGAGAATTTTAGTGATCACTTACAAATTGTGCAAAAAGGAATGCATCATCAAAAAACAAAACAAAACAAAACAAAAAACAGAGAGAGAGAGAGAGAGAGAGAACACAGATTTGAATAAAATGTCCAAAACTGGGAATAATTACTATAATTTAAACAGAAATAGAAGACATCTCACCAAAGTGGTTATGATTTCAATTATGTGCCTGCTCAGTCAAGCTGTCCAGGTGCTAATAGCTGGTAGGCAATTTGAAGGCCCTTTGCTTTGCTTTTGTCTGTCCATTCTTCCTTATGTATTTAAGTTTGGACTGGGTAGCATTTCAAACAAAAGACTGTTCTCTCATTTATTTACAGGTTTTCTTCCTCCCAAAACTGGGATATAAAGCAGCTCTGAGATAATACATTTTTATTTTAAAAATAAATTTAAAATATTAACTAGAAAGGAGCAGATAAAAACAGAATAAGTTATAACATTACAAACACAATCAGATAGTTTATGATAAAACACAAGAAAGCAATTTAAGAGCACTGTGCACATCAGTACAGTAAAAGACCTACCTGTTACCAAAACAGCCCCTTCTTCAGCTAGTAAAAGCCCAACTGAATAATAAGATATTTGCCTGCCATGGAAAAGGAGGAAAGCCTATTCTCACTTGGAACAGAGCTTTAGAGAGTACTAAAAGAACTGGCAAATGTAATATCAGAACCATTGGCAATAATCTTTGAGAACTCCTGGAGAACAGGAGAAGTCCCAGCAGACTGGAGGAGGGCAAATGTTGTTCCCACTTTCAAAAAGGAGAAAAAAAGAGGATCCCAACAATTATTGTCCAGTTATCTGACATCAATAACAGGAAAGCTACTAGAGTAAATCATTAAACAGAGTCTGTGAACATTTAGAAAGCAATGCCATTATCACAAAACATCAACATGGATTTCTGAGAAACAAGTCACGCTAGACTAATATGATCTCCTTTTTTGATAAAATTGCCAGCTTGGTAGACAAAGGGAAGGCTGTGGATATAACATATCTTGATTTCAATAAGACCTTTGACAAATTTCCCTTGACATTCTTGGAAACAAGCTTGTAAAATGGGTGCTAGACAAGGCAACTGTTACATGGATTTGTAACTGGCTGACCGGGCTGAATGCAAAGGGTGCTCAGCAATGGCTCCTCTTCACCCTGGAAAGAAGTGACCAGTGGGGGGCCACAGGGTTATCTCCTGGACCCAGGGCTATTCAGCACTTTATCAAGGACTTGGATGAAAGAATGGAAGGCATGCTTTTCAAATTTTCAGATGCCACCAAATTGGGAGTAGTAACTAATACCCCACAGGACAGGATCAAAATTCAAAATGAGCTGAATAGACTAGATAGCTGGGATAAAGCTAACAAAATCAAATTCAACATGGAGAAATGTAAGGTACTGCACTTAAGACACAAAAATGAAATGCATAGATATAGGATGGGGGACACCTGGGTTAAGCAGACTATGTGTGAAAGCGATCCAGGGGTTCAAGCAGAGCAGAAGTTGAACATGAGTCAACAGTGCGATGCGGCAGATAAAAAGACCAATGAGATTTTAGGCTGCATCAATAGAAGTATAGTGTCTAGATCAGTGGTCCTCAAACTGTGCCCTTTATGAGATTTTGGACTTCAGCTCTCAGAAGCCTTAGCCCCGTTGAACAATAGTCTGGGATTCTGGGAGCTGAAGTCCAAAATCCCTTAAAGAGAACATTTGGGGGAGCTATTGGTCTAGATCAAGGGAAGAATAGTGTTTTCTGCTTTGGTCAGGCCCTACCTGGAATACTGTGTCCAGTTCTGGGCTTCACAATTTTAAAAAAAATGTTGAAAAACTGGTTAGTGTCCAAAGAAGGGTGACTAAAATGGTGAAGGGTCTGGAACCCATGCCCTATGAGGAACAACTTAGGGAGCAGGGTATGTTTAGCCTGGAGAAGACAAAGTTAAGAAGTCAAATTATAGCCCTGTTTAAATATTTGAAGAGATGTGATATTGAGGAGGGAGAAAGCTTGTTTTCTGCTTCTCCAGAGAACAGGACCCAGAATAAAGGATGCAAGCTACAGGAAAAGAGATTCCACCTAAACATTAGGAGGAACATCCTGACAGTAAGGGCTGTTTGACAGTGGAACACACTCCCTCAGAGATTGGTAGAATCTCCTTCCCTGGAGGTCTTTAAACAGAGACTGAATGGCCATCTGTTGGGTATGCCTTGATTGAGAGTTCCTGCATGGCATGGGTTGGACTGGATAGCCCTTGTGATTCTATGATTCTATGATTCTAACTTTCAGCTGTCACCTCCCAGCATAGATTTTGCCCCCTGGTAGAGAGGGGAGCATGGAAGAGCATGGAGGAGCATGAAAGGGTGTCCAATTCTGTTCTTGGTGCTGGCACCTCTGCACCCTCTCCTCACTAGAATGTTAACATGTTGACCATACGGTGACTTGGAGGGCTCTCCTTCACAGGGTTGAAGTTGATTTGATGGCAGTTAATAACAAGAAGTTAGCTTGAGGTCATAGTAACTAGCCCAATGGAAGTATGTGTCTACGTCCAGCTGATAGAGAAAGAATATGGGTCTCTGTTGTGTGCCTTCAAATCATATGGTGACCCTATCTCATAGTTTTCTTGGCAAGATTTGTTCAGAAGAGGTTTGTCATGGCCTTACCCCGAGGCTGAGAGAATATGACTTGCCCAAGGTCACCCAATGGGTTTCATAGCTGAGTGGGAATTGAACCCTGATCTCCAACGCACAAACCAATACACCATGAGTTAGGATGGAATCTGAAGGATGAGGTTTATTTGGATCAAAGGTAGATGTGGAAGTATTTTCTGTGTTTTTTTCCCTCAGGAAAAAATTCTCTCCTACATATTACAAGGGGAAAATTGTGATTACCTCCTTGAAACCAGCATTTAATCTGCTTACTGAAGATAAACAGTAATACCCACCTGTATGCTTATTGAGCTAAATAAGCAAAAATGTCAAAGGCTTATGAAATAATAGAATTTATTTATTATAACACTTAGCTAAGCTTTCATTAGAGTGACATGAAATATATTTACAAATACTCTGTCAGGCATTATGAAAGCAAAGGAGCTTCCATGAAAAACAGAGAAATCTCCATGTACACATCAGTCACCTAATCTTTCTCTTGCAGCTTTATTTTTTAAAGATATTCTAATTTTAAATGTGCATACATATTTTGCGATGTTTGATTGATATTTGACTACTGTGACAGCAGTAAAGCACATTGCCAATTAACCTCCAAACTATATTGAGTGACCCATGCACCATGATAAAGTTCATTGTATATCACTTTGTGTTATTCTGTGAATATTGCATTACAATATAGAGGAAGTATAGAATGCACATTAAGAGGAAAGAAGTATAGAATGCACATTAAGCCCTGCCTAGGCAAACTTCATAATGTGAGAGCGAATGCAAATGCAAGGAAGAGAAGACAGCTCAAAAGGTGAATAGATATCCTGGGGGGGGGGGGGGGATGGGCTTAAAAGGATGTTCTTTTCAGAAGTAATCATTCCGATGACAATGAACAGCTTGAGGGAGATACATAAAAACTTTCTTCTCCTGACTGCATGTGTTTCAAGCTACAAGGTTTCAACCTACAGCCACTGGTTTCAACCGTCAACCAATTAATCCACATTGGTTTCAACCGTCAACCAATTAATCCACATAGGTGACACCTGAGTAGAATTATTAGGCCAATAAACTGCTCCCTGTATGCACAAAGATTAGAGTGTGCAAAAGCTCATTCAACCCCCCTACATCCCTCTTCACCAAGATAACACCCTGCATCATGTTACCTCAGAGATTCATTACAACTTCTGATATTGGATGAAGGAATTAGGTCATGGACATGTTAGAGTGGTTCCAGGATGTATCTAAGGCCACATTGAGTCCCTGCGGTGGGAGAAAAGAGGGCTATAAGTGAATAAAATAATAATAATGAAGAGGAGGAGGAGAAGGAGGAGGAGGCAGCATGGCTGGATCACATCTACTAGAATAAATATCTGACACACTAGCTTTAACTTTGCAGGTGCATTTCTGGCCACCAGAGAAACATGGCCAACTTCACTCAAGACTGTATCCATAAAGACATATGAACTTTGAACCTGAGTTTTCAGAAGAAGTACAATCTTATCCAATGCAGGTGTAATGTCTATGTGCTAAACTGCATTTCAGCTAACAGGCATTTAAACAAACACAGTAAAGAACAGTCATACATCATGCAAACTAGATTGATTTAGGATTCAAGAATAAGTATAGAATTAAAAGTAAATAATCTGGATTTCCCCACACAGCCTGTCAGCTGGCATCAGCACCAGAGTGCAATTTGGAACACCTGGTTGATCCTACAACAGTAGTGTACTATCATGTGAAACTTATCAAAACTCGCAATAGACAACCCCTTCATTTCAATTCAGAAGTGTGTGTGTATGTAAGTATTCAAAAAAAAAAAACTAATTTGCTTTCCATGAGTTCTCTCCCCAAAGACTAGATTTTAGATTTGAATCAGGGAATAGCAAACACACATTTGAAAGAAACAATCAGGAGAAATGACTCAATGCTACAGCTGAACCAAAACTGTCATTTTAGTTTTGTTTTATTTAACTTGTGTTTTCAACCAAAGCTGTCTTCCTTTTTCAGTGAGATTTTAACTACCTTCCCTCAAAATTTCATTTATTTATTTTTCATCAAATCTGAACAGGGAGAACAAAGACACAACTATGGGGCTTTCTAGATTGGCAGGAAAGTGTGACATGAAGTTGCCTTTTCCTTAATGCTTAGCAGCTGCACCACAGCCTTTAGATGGAGCTGCGCTGTTCCGTAGTTTTAAAAAAAAAACAACTGGGAAAACCAGCACCTTTTTAAAGGCACTTCTTCTCCCCTAAAACGCAAAAAAAAGCATTTTCATGGCACACTTTCCCTTTTTCTCATCTAAAGGCTAGAGTTTCATGCAGCCATGAACACACTTCTTTTTGCCAAACTAGAAAGCCCCTATGTAGAAGCCAGAAAGCCTGATTTTGATGGCTCCGTGGAACTGTATAGTTCCTGAGACACAGGACAGGGCAAGAAAACAGGAAGCAAGGAAGATGTGTGTTTCCTTTCTATAGGTAAAAGCTCTATAACTTGAATGAGCAAAGGTTAGGCACTTTCTGTAAATCATCCTCCTAACATGTAAAATTGTCATGATTCATGAACCAAGATTTAAAAAGCCAATTTAACATAGCAGTGAGATTAATTGACAGTTTATTTGGATTACAAAACAATGATTCATTTTAACCAGTTGGAGTCAAATCCAAGTTGTGCTCCAAAACATCCCATCTTGAAGAATTCTCTTTCCAACCCCCTCCCCTTTGTCCAGCCCCAGACCACGCTGCTTCTAAGAGGTCTTTTAACTGGCCACTCCACTTCCTAACTCCTTACCAACCCACCTTTCCCAAGGCTTTGTTGACCATCAAACACGTCTTCATTCAGGACCTAACAGAGCCATATATCTTAAGTACATCAGCCACTGTCTATCTGTCTCTGTTTTTGCATTTCAATTGAATTACAGATCTCTTCTGTTTGCCTTCCCATCCTGTGCTACTAAACCATAGCTCTGTTTCTCTGTCCTCATTATACCCATGGTTTCTCTATCCCCATCATCCCCATTTTACATAGAGTAGAGCTAACTGGAAGGCCTACACTGTGGTGACAACTGCAGCAAAGAATTCTCTGCCACCATTGCCTCTATACAGTGTCATCCAGCCCACAAGAAGAAAACAAAAACCACTCTACAGCCCACTGTGACAAATTTGCAAGATACTTTCCAAACAAAATACTTGGATCTGCTCTGATTTGGATGCTGTAGTTGAGACAGGTCCAGTGGATGTAATCTTGGTGCCTGGGTGTCCTGTATTATTGAATATGCTATAATTTTGCCGGCCTAACAATCTGGACAGGATCCTTGGCAAGGTGAGAGCCACCACAATTGGACCTTTGTATTCACAGGGGATCCATTCCAGTCACACACACACACCCATGGATACAAATATCCATAGATGCTCAAGTCCCAATCATTTTAATGGTAGTGTGGCCCATGCACACTCACTAGCACAGTTGCATGCACATGCCCCCATTAACAAAAATGGGATCTGTGCATGGTTAAATCTGTGGATGGCAAGTCCATTGATAAGGAGGGTAGACTATATACTCAATCCTTGGTCTTCCTGGCTTCTGAAAGCGGCTGGGGAGGGGGGAGACTGGTCAAGACAGTAAGGGGAATGGTGAATGCCTCACTGCAGCAAGAGATTCTGCCTAAAAGAGACTGTGGTGAGACCATTACTTAAAAAAGAAAAAAAATGCCTCCTTGGATTCCACTATTATGCACAATTACTGGGCAGTCTCTAACATTCCTTTTTTTTTTCCCAGCAAGGTTCTGGAGCATGTGATAGCCTCCCAGCTCCAGGGGTTTCTCCATGGGTTTATGTAGATCCATTTCAATCTGGCTTCAGGCCTGGCTATGGGATGGAGATAGCTTTTGTTGCCTTGGTGAATGACCTGCAGAGGGAACTAGACAGGGGGAGTGTGTTTCTCTATTGGTTCTGCTGGACCTCTCAGCAGCTTTCAGTATCATCAGTCTTGATATCTTTCTGAGCCAATTCTCTGGGATGGGACTTGGGGGCACTGTCTTTCTTGGAGGGGTGAGCTCAGAAAGACCATATCTCTACATACAAACCTGCAAGAGTTCTAAGACGTACACAGGAAGGCGTTCTCTAGTCCTGCCACCACCACCACAGGCTTTCTTTGTAAGGCCCTAAGAGAGAGCCTTCTCAGTGGCTGCTCCCATCCTCTGGTTCTCCCTTCTGTGTGAGGCTATGCTGGCCTCCTCCTTGCTTTCCTTTCACCAGTAAGCAAAGACCTTTCTGTTTAAGCAGACTTTTCATGTGTAAGCAGGGGGACTTCTTATTGGGATTGTTTTATGTGGTGATTTTAATTGTTTTTCAATGTTATTGTGAAGGAGTTCTTTTAACTGACTCTCTCTGAATGTCTCCTTTCGGTTGCAATCTGGGAGAAATGTAGCACATAAATGAAACATATAAAATAAAAATAAATAACAATTGATATTTTATGTTCATTCAGTTGTGTTGTAATTCAGTGAAGACAGTCTTTGGCATATATCAGAAAGGACCATTATATCTGAAGCATCTTTCATCAATTAAGTGTCCTTGCAAATTTCTACAGTGAATGGAGCAAGCAGTCAAGCCAGTTGCAAATTTGCAACCAGTAAAATTCAGGGCAAAACATGAATGCTGGTGGAAAACTATTGGTCCATCAGGATGAAGATACCAGGAGTGTATGTACATATTTTTGAGTCTTCCAAGGCTAGCGGCACTGATTTCTTTTGGAAGGCTAAAAGACTTTTCTCACTGCCATACACAGTACCTTTTTCTTACAGTACATAAAGCTTAAGAGGCAGATGGAGAGGGCAGGTGGTCTGAATAATGCAGACTTTCTGCATTTCTATGGGAAAAAAATACTGGTTGATACCTAGCTCATGTTGCTATTTATGTCTTAAGCTGCACCAGACTTCTCCTGTCAGTCTTCATGATTGAACCTTCATTTTAGTTGTAAATAGGATGCGTATTTAGGTTGAAGCCACAGAATTTTGAACCTCCAAATTGAAGTGACCCCAGGCTGAAGCTTCCCAGAAGTAAACTGTTCCCAAAACTTCAGATTTCCTTTGAAGTTTAAGAACATTTTGTAAACCCAGTTATATATACTTTTATGCCTAGACAGATCAACTCTTTATAAATGCAAAACACCAGACAGGGAAAATAAGCAGTCTGGGGGATATAGTTTTGTCACTGTCAGCTTCGAACAAGATCTTAGAAACAACCATTTACAAATAACTTGTTACATTATAAAACTAGTTACTAGGAATTAATTCTCCAAAACCTAAAATATGAGGCTATCACCTTATGGACATAATGAAATGAAAGACAGCTTCATTTGGGTTGTGGTGTACTGTACTTCGTAGAGGAAGAACATCACATAGTTCAAGTACAGTACAAGCTCATTTTGTTCTTTATACTGTTGCCTCATCCTGCATTTTTAGGAGTTGAGATCCCAGTGAAGTCAGGAAGAGAATATGTTTTGGACTACAGGTGAGCAGCTTGTAGCATTCTGATTTTTGTTGTGTGCCTTTGATTCACGTCCACCTTATGGTTAGCGAAAGGCAAACCTATCATAGTGTTTTCTTGGCAAGATTTACTCAGAGGAGATTTCCCATTGCCCTCCTCTGAGGCTGAGAGAATGTGACTTCCCTAAGGTCACCCAGTGGGTTTCCATGATCAAGCAGGAAGTTGAACCCTGACTACCCTAATCCACCACTCAAACCGCTACACCATGTGGGCTCTCACTATAATTTTTAAAGTAACAAGTGACAGTTACATTACTTTTGAGAACCTTCAAAAAATATGACTGTAACACACACAGTACTTTCCAGGAACTTGATACCACAGCAAGACTTTTAAAAAGCAACTTCCCAGATCAGGGAATACATTAGGGCTCTTCCATCAGAGTCCTTTAGCTAGGCTTTGAAGCAAGATAAAAATCTACAAGAAGCTGCTCAGTTGTGAGAACATGAGAATAATATCCCTTTTACTCCTGAACAAAATGGTATTGAAGAAAAGATGCATCTTTGGAATGAAAAAGTGACTGACATTAAGAGCATAAAAATAAGACACGTGGATGCCATTTACTGAGGTCATGGGAGCTGGATCAGGAAGTGCAGGTCATTGTCAATTGTGCTGGCAATTATGGAAAGAACTGCTGGACCTGGCTTGAACTCTGAAATAAGAGGAGTAGATGCCATATTTGGTCTCTGTGCATTGAAGAAAACACACCACTCCTTCTGATAATTAAAAAATAATGATTGATATAGCAAGGCTTATGGATCACATTGATACTATCATTTATGTGCTCATGGATATTTGTAACTGTTATATTGTGATATAAATAAATTTAATTAAAATTAAAATGAAAAAAGAAGTTACTTGCAAAATAAACAAGCCAAGAAGTGCCATGCTACAAATTGTATCATGGACAGAAAACAGGCATGTGACACATTTTAAAGTATGACTGTTTTTAAAAAGGGAAAGAAAGGAGTAACATAGGAGAAAGAAAGAAAGAAAGAAAGAAAGAGAAAGGAAATTCATTGGATGTGAAAAGGGGCTTGGCATATACACAGATATAAGCTGACCATACTTCCAAAAATAAAATTTCTAGATATTGATGCCTATAAAATATCCATTTATGCATGAAGATTTTCTGACCTTTGAACAATGAGTGGCAAATGTTTATCATTCCAACCTTGAGATATAATTATTTTTACAACAGTAGAAGGACACAGGAACCAACAACATTGACCCTCAGTTAAAATCCACATCACAAGGATTTCCTTCTTTAAAATGTGTGCATCTGCAAATATTAAAGGCTTTTCTAATACAATTTACATTATTACACGGGAGGCATTTCTCTTAATTTCAAAAGAAATGAAAGTGGGGCCAGTTCGGAATTGAGTGCATTTGCTAGTTCAGCAAATTTATGTGATTGCGTATTGACGCCTCATGTTCAGAACCGCCCGAAATTGCCTCCCAGTGTTCAAAATTGCATGTGATAGTTTCTCACGCAATACTGTGAAACCTCACAATTGCATTTGGAAGGACTTCCCATTGCGCAAAAATGCATGTGATTGGCTTTCACGCAATAACACGAAACCTCATGATTGTGTTCAGATTGCCATTGGATTATACTTCCAATTCCCGTCATGTGATAAACTCCCGTGTTATATTCTAACACATTGGACAAAAAAGGAACAACCATTAAACATGTTCAAATTAGATAAGGAAGCATTACCTGCATTACATCATCATCATCATTTAGTTCAAGTAAGTTTTTTTAATGGTGTAATGATGGCCTATAAATTTTTGCTGCATTAAAATGTAGTTTTAGTGCTAAACAGGATTCAGATCTTGAAGCTATGCCAGTTTCCATTGGTCAATTTGCATATGAGAATTTAATATAGTTGGCCTTCCACTTTCATGGGTGTTAAGGGCGCTAGACCCTTGTAAAAATGAAAAAAACACAAATAAGTAGGGGAGGGCAGGAGTGGCATGTGCATGCACTCCTTTCCCCCACACATGTGCATGTCCCTTCTGCCTTCCCTCTGTGCTTTAAATGGCTCAGGGAAGCCAGTTAAAGGATAGGGGAGAGAGCAAGAGGAGCATGCACGCCTGTCTCTCTTGCCTTCTCCCCCTCCTTTCACGGCTCAGCAAAGCCACTTAAAGGATGGTGGGGAAGAAGAGAAGTATGCACCCTTCCGGGCTGCTCCCTCCCTCCTGGACATTTTCCCCCCAAGGGGAAAAGCCTGAGAGGGAGGAGAGAGGGTGCGCATCCTGTGGACATTGTGAATAATCAAAACCACAAATGTTAAACCTGCAAAAGTCAAGTAAACCTGTACTTTATTACACTCAGCTTCACTCAATTTTTTTACAGCCAAACTTCATTAACATTATATTTAGTGCTTTCCAACATGTGTAAACTAGACTTGTTGCTTTCAATTTTTCTGAAGACATATTAATGTTTCCAACACAGGCACGGGTGGCATTCAGAGTTTACAGTCCATATATAGAGACCAGAAAGCACTGCAGTTATCAACATGAAAACAGGCCACCCATGGATAACTGATAAGAAGAGTGCAACCTTGAAAAAGGCAAAAATTCTTAGTCTTGACCAATAAATTAATCCACAATCAATTTCTTCCATAACATGTGTTGAATCTCAATCTTCAAACTGGTATGCAAAGGGATCTTGTAGCACCTATGAAACCAATTGTGCAAATGAAGTTGTAGCGTAGGTTTTGTAGATTGGGGCCCAAAACAGATAATGCATGCTCCCAGAGCGACCTGAAGCCTCCGAAAAAAGGATCAGTAAAAAATGTCCTTCTGGCGGACTATTTTTAAAGGTTAAAGCATCCAGCGACATAAACCCCTGCACATATTTATCTAAAATCTGACAGACTGCACTATCTCTAGGAGCTGCGATGCTTGTAAATTCCATCCAGTTCTGACAAAACGTTTTTAAAACATTTCCAGCCTTTTACTGACCCCAAAGCTTTGGAAAATGAAAAATGCTTAGGCTACCCTTTCAAAGAAAGAAAGAAAGAAAGAAAGAAAGAAAGAAAGAAAGAAAGAAACTGAAGAGAGGCTCCAGTTTGGATCCCAACAAAAGCATTATACCTGTCCAGCACTCTGAGCCAACAAAGCTGACAATACTACGTCCAAGGATATCTCTCTCTCTCTCTCTCTCTCTCTCTCTCTCTCTCTCTTTTTGCTTGCATACTGGGAAGAAACCCATTTCCTCCCCTGTGTTTCCAGCAGTTCCATTCCTTGACTCTATGAATTTATGTACTCATTAGATACCTGTGCTCTCTCATTATTTCTCGATAAAAATTATCTTGTAACAAAATTTGTTTTAAACCAGCTGGATCTAAAGCAATTATACTGCATCCCATCTTTACTGGTAAAATGTGAGAAAGTACTGTATATACGCATGCACAGAAATTTTAGTCAAAATGTTGACCCAAAAAACCCTGGGTTGATTTTAGTCAATGTAAGTTCCTCTTATCAATGTTCCTCTTATCATATGTACTTATCGAGTATATATGGTAAGAAATTAGATACCAAGATATCTGTGAGTATTACCAGTAATCATCTTTAGTTTCTGCTAAAATAAAAAAAAACAATTATAAATTGCCAGTAACATTTACTATATTTGATAATATATTTACATATAGAGGCATAACTCAGTTAACAAAGCCTTTGACAAAGAAGCTCCTTTTTACAAAGTCTTTTTACACCCTTTCCCTCTTTGTCCTCTATTTAGCTACTTTCTTTGCATCAGCACTGGAAGGATGGTAAAGTAAGGCAAGAAAAACAGCAATGTGTCTGCAGTAAATGCAATAAATGCAATAAAGCTCGAGCTGGAAAAAAATAGGATACTGGTCTAGCCAATCCTGCTGTAGCCATATGTGCTTGCTACAGATACTAAATTCGCCCCTCCTTTTTCACTGGGGATCCATTCTGGACCCCCTCGCAAATATGGAGTTTCACTTCTATTCAAGCCCTTCTGCTCATCCCTCACGCATAAGCGAGGGACGCAAGTCTGAAGACTGCGAGACGGAGGGAGGACTGTACTGTCAAAGGCTTACTATTTTTAAAATGAAAAGGGGAGGGAGGGAGGGAGGGAGGGAGGCTAATACAAATACAAACACACACACACACACACAGAGACAACCCAAATACATATAATCAGAATATTCAATATATATATATTATATATTATAAAAGTAAAACCAAATCAAAGTTCCAAAAACTTGAAGGGGAAAATAAACTATGTTTTTTTAATGAAAAATGTGGGAAATAGTACTCACAAGAAGAGTAATCACATTGGCAAAGCACATGCTGAACAACAACTAGTCCTAAAGGTGCGTGCGCACACACACACACACACACACACACACCTGATTATGGTAGAGAAAAGAAAAAAGTAGTCTTTGTAAAACATATAGCATCAGATTTATTTATAAATCACTTGTGCATAATCAAGTGTTGTGTGTGTGTGTGTGTGTGTGTGTTGTGTGCCTTCAAGTTGTTTCCAACTTATAGGGACTCTAAGGTGAGCCCATCATGGGGTTTTCTTGACAAGATTTGCTCAGATAAGGTTTGCCACTGCCTTCCCATGAAGCTGAGAACATGTGACTTGCCCAAGGTCACTCAGTGTGTTTAATGCCAATCTGGGAAGCAAACCCTGGTCTCCAAAGTTATAGTCTATCAAGCAAACCACTTCGCCATGCTGGCTCCCCAAATACATGATCTAACAGTGGGCAAAGAGGAAAAACATAAAAATGGCTGCAAGTTAAGACTGAGGCATAGCAAGGCACCATATATTCTGTACTGTATATACTGTGCCTAAACTCCCACAGAGTAAGATGCAAACTAACAATCAGGGTGTGTCCACACCACACTGTTATAACAATGTGACATCACTTTAACTGACATGATTCCATTCTGTAGAATTCTAATATATGTAGTTTCATGATTTACTTAGAATATTCTAGTGCACTCCCTTGAACTACAATAGCTCTGGCAGAGACTTCTAAATTTATCAAGAAACTACAAATACCAGAATTCGATAGGTTGAAACCATGGCAGTTAAGGTGGTGTCAAACTACTAAAATAGTGAAATGTGGGTACATAGTGAGTAGAGGTATGCAAAGGCTAGTAACACTAAGAAAAAAGGTCTGCAGATATTCACCAAGGCAATTCCAGAATACTGAATATCAAGAAAAAAAGGACAAGCTGAGTTAAACAACAGGAAATTCTTAATCAAGTAAGACACATGGAGTATGAGGAATGGAAATCTTATGCAGGGCAATACTGAGAAATGGGGGCTGAAAAAGAGTGGTGAATTACTGCACATAGTTGACTATAAGTCAAACTTGTGTATAAGTCAAGGGCAAGTTTAGGACCAGAGTTATGGATGTTTGATATGACCCTTAGATAAGTCAAGGCTTAGAGGCATGTAGCAAATGATGGAAAGCATGAAACTAAGGAGAACACTGCCAAAGAACTTTAAAAATTCCTGCAGGCCTACCCATGCTCACACTAAAGGATGAATGAATGAGAGAGTAGAAGATGAGTCAATGCTTCCTGGACAGATTACACTCTTACCTTTCACCGGGATATGATTGCGTTTTTATATATAAGAGGTAAAGTATATTGACTCATGGAGAAGTCATCTCAGGTTTTTTGGGTCAATTTTTTTACTAAAATTTCTAGACTTCTCCATGAGTAAACACAATAAATAATGCAGGGCTTTATAAAATTAAAACAAGAAGCATCTACTGAATCCTAAGGGAGAGAGGCAACCAGTGAAGGGACACCAAAAGCGGAGTGACTTCATCAGAATGATGGACCAATGTATTTAGATACTGAGGCTTATTATTACCAATGGTAACTCTACTCTCAGCCATACCTGTCAACCAAAAGCTACAGTTCTGTACTGGTAAACTATTCCTGGAATCCCAGCAAAGTTATTTCTAAATATATATGTTCAAGAGTCACTCTGATGATATTTTTGCTGCAGTTGCTGTCATTTAAAAGAAAATATTAAACCCTTCTGTAAAAGTATGCATTTAAAGGAAATTCAAAAGGAATATTATGTGCATAAAGGTCTTTTCCTTCTTGTCTGCATTGCTTGGCTGTTTCATAAACAAATTAGAAAAATGGACACTTGAGTAACTAGAGGTCATCTCACAGGCTTTCCATTTGTTCACTTGTCCTTTCTTCCCTCTCCAGTGTTTCTGTATAGTATTTGGGCTGTTAAGATTTCTTCATGCTGTGAGAATGGAGAGAACCATATGGCCCTAACTATCTGATTTAACATATTGACAGGCTGCCATTTTGATAATAAACTCTGTATTAATTCTGTAATGCTACAGTAATTCTTTCAGCATATTTGCAGACATGGTGCTAAAATTTTCGGAACTGATACAAATGTTGCTTGCAGAAAACACTATCCTGAAGTTCCTCCCACTATATAAACTAAATTCCTCCTTTGGATTTATTTTTGATCCCACCACTGTAGCCAGATGACACCTTATGGCTGTTCACTTTTCCCCTTAAATTAAAGGAATTCTGCATTCAAAAAAGCAATAAGTGACGCAACCTACGACAGAGGTGCATAACTTTGACAAATCATGGGCCAGTTCTGCCCCATTCCTAGATTCCTGTTGGGAGCTACACTCTTACCTCCTCCAAAACTGAGCAGTCCAACAGCAATAGAGAGTGCTTTTATCCTATTCCCTCTTTGGTACACAACTCCATTTTACACTAAAATAAGATGTGCTGGGAATCATGTTTTAGATAACATTCTAAATACTCTGTGTATACTCAGAAAAACAAGATGAGGACTCCAATTTCTTTTAGCATGAAACAGTTTCTTATCCCATCAGGACACCAACACTAAATTTAGTGACATGCCACTGAAATCTGTGGTGACAATTTGGAGAGAGGTCAAAACAGCCACAGGCCTATGGGCTGCATTCTGTTCACCTCTGATCTACTATTTCAGTGATACAAAATGTCTCAGGTCTCCCATAAGACACATGTTTTTCCAAACAGCAAAAAGTAATAAAAGAATAGCTCCACTGAAATAAACATAACTGAATAAGGCTGCAATCTGATGTACATACCCCTGGAATTAAACCCCTTTTAACACAACTTTTGAGCAGAAAATATGACTGTACTGTAAAGCTATAGTGAAAAACCTTTTTGAAACCTGAACATACTGGTATTTGAACCAGAAACAGCTGAGAAACTTCCCATTCTGATTTTCTTTCCCCAAAGGAATTCTTTTATAAGTGCTTTGGAAATATCAAAACACGCCAATACCTGGGTTGTACAAGATATAAGCAATGTGGTGTAATGGTTTGAGCATTACACTATGACTCTGGAGACCAGGGTTCAAATCACGGCTCAGACATGTAAACCCACTGGGTGCCTTTGGGCAAGTCACACACTCTCATCCTCAGAAGGTGTGTTCCCAGATGTGTGACTGTGCATTATGAAGCCGAGCCCTCCCTCTAGTCCATCTGCCTTGGTCCAGGCCTCAGAGGGAAAGAAGAACCACCAGACCTGATACCCTTCCCCATCACCTTTCCCTTCTCCTTTTGTGTCATGTCTTTTAGATTATAAGCCTGAGGGCAGGGAACCGTCTAATAATAAATTTATATGTACAGCACTGTGTAAACCTACAGTGCTATATAAATAAACGTTAATAATAATAATAATAAAGGTGGCAATGGCAAACCATCTCTGAAGAAACTTGCCAATAGGTTTGCCTTAGAGTCATTGTAAGTCAGAAATGACTTGAAGACACACAACAAAACCAAATGAGCATATACCGAAAGGAAATAAGAATATATGAGCAACCATGATGAATCCTCATTACTCCTGACTTGATTCATCTTCACTCATAAAACAAGAAAATATATAGTATGTATACACATACATACATATACTCACCCCACATGTGTGGTGTCTGTGTGAAGGATAAAAGACGTTAAGTATCAGGGAGAGAACTTGCACATTTTCAATGTGGTATATTCTTTGAAAGCGTGGATAAATATTGCCTGAATGCCTGAGCTATTAGAAAGGAGTAGATGAGAACTCCAATTTGTGTTAGCATGAAACAGTTTCTTATCCCATCAGGACACCAACACTAAATTAGTTGTACTGTATATACTGATATGTGTCGATAGGACACAGATTTTTTTAACCATTGCTCAACATTTTATTTTTTAGTGCTGTATATCCTCAGTGTTGAAATGGCCATTCACACAGTTTTGATGTGGTAAGTTTTCTTTCACTGGGGGCCGGTACAGATGGCTCCAAAGGGACAGGTCTGTGCCGTCCCTTTTTTGCACCAGATTGGGGTCAAGGCAACCTCAGCAGCAGCCTCAATCCACCATTTTTACGGGCCACGGAGAAGCAGCAAAATAGCCCTTCTCCATGGCATAGAAATGGGGTGCCCTGGCACCTTAAGTGCCTACTTCACCCCGGCAGCGCCTGGCACCGAAGAGGGGAAAAGGGTGGCCCCTTTCCCCTCTGCATCATTGGTTGCAGCACCAACAATGCGAGTGCACAAAAGTTGCTCTGAAACGGAACTCCTTTTCATGCCACTGGAAAGGTGCAATAAGCACCCTTCAGCGCGCAGAGACATCACAGGTGCCACACTGTTTGGACATGGCACGCACATTACATCATCATGGTGGTGCCCGTGTGGATGGGACAGCACCACGATGCTGCCGCCAGCATGAACTAGGGTTAGGGACCGTGTTCCTAACCCTAGTATCGCCACCAGGACAGTGCTTAGTGGCCGTCTGTACTGGACCTTATTTAACAGATTACTATTTATGATTTCCAACATTAAATTCATGACCTAAAATATCTTTTGTAACTGTTTTTAATTCACACCCCATGATTTCAGCTAATATGCAGTAGCACAACAAACTACTCTTATAATTAACCTCTTCCATAGCATTTTTTGTTATCCATTTCCTACATTTAATTTAGTCTTGTTGAATCTGAATGCCCAAGATCAAATTAAAATGCATTCCTTGTAGGTTTGTAGAACTTATATACTTAGGAACTTTCTTCCACATTAATTCAAGGGATGGAATATGCTGACTTAAACCTTTGTTCCAACTTCCTATAATGATGCAATGAAAATGACTTAATAGATTCCCCTTATGAATCTTTTCTGACTTCTTAGCTAATCCAGAAGAGTTTTATATCCAGTTAATGATCTCACATCATAAATCTAAGACTCTAAAAACTGTCTTGTTGGTTCAGACCAAATTTTATTTAGTCAAGAGCTTGAAAAAGTTAATTTTTTAGACTCATCCTCTAAGAATCTCCCAGCTTGCCTAGACCCCTAGAGTCTTCTGTAAAGTAGGACTAAGGCTAGCTTCAGGGGTCACAAATGTGAACATAACAAAATAAAAAGAGCCAAGCTGGATCAGACCAGGCGTATGTGTTCTGGGTGCAAGAGCTTACTTTTAGATTTTCCAGCAATAGGCATTCAGGCGTACAGCACATCTGATGCTGGAGGTAACATATATCATGGCTTACTAACTATATATAACCACCTTCAGAAGCAGTCCTTGAACCAACCTTTCACACATATCTTTTGTAGTTAAGTAATATGCAAAGAAAAAGTAATGTTAGCCTGTTTCAGCATAAAAAGATGGATGTAAAGGAATCATGTAGAGATGAAGCAGACTGGAGTCCATGGAAGCTTATGCTAGAAACTTCTTTCTCTCAGGTAATTTAAAGGTGCTATAGGGTTTCTTTGTATCCTTTTATATTTAACAAAACATGAAGAAACAACTATATTTGACTGGTCTCCAAAGACCAGGGAATCATAAAAATCATGGTTACCATAAGGTGTGGCCCAGCTCTCTAGTCCCTTTGTGAAAGGGGCAGATATGGAAGATTTCTCTATGTGTAAACAAGTCCTGGGAGCAGAGGCATTTGTCATTTGTACAAACGTCTGTTCTGTGAGGGAGGGATACCTTGTGAATGCCACCCTTCTGTGATACCACAAGCAGAGTGGCATTGCTTAAGTACAAACTCCTGCAGCTGGTAAAGCCTGTGCAGAGTACAGCAGAAACATGGCTGCAAATGGCCAGGAGGCCTTCCTGAGCAACAGACCAGGACTGCCTACACTACATATCATATAAATATTGATTCTGTTTCTCTAATACTGACTTTTATTTCTAAAAAATCTCGTTAACTGGAAAACAGTTTCAAGCCATGCATACACTTCAAGATAAAATACACAAAATAGTATGACTCTGTACAGCACACCTAGTTTTAAGCCAAATCGTGAAATGACAAGCTCTTCATAATTATTATATCATTGAGTGGATGTGTATTTTATTGCTTTCCTGTGTCATATACATAAATTGGAGTCAGTTCTTCAACACTGCATCTAATTGAAATTTCATTACAGCAAATTATAAATAAGGGAAATGACTTCATATAATTGGAATCTCCAAATCCCATAACTCATAATTCAGAAGGTGAATTATAACACCTGGCTGCGCTTTGAAAACAACAAATCTAGGGAAATAAATGAGATGTTAAAACACCAGTTCATAATTTTATCTCCTTTCAGAGTCATCCAGTTTGGTTTGCACAGTGGTTGCAGTTGTGCTATCAGAGAATGGAACACCCAGTTTAATAAAGTCTTGTCATTTAACACAACAATCTCTAATGCAGCTGCCTATCTAGGTGTTCCATTAGTAACATATAAGAGAGCTGTGGGACTTTTAAGAGGATACATCACTAGATGTTGCCTTTTGGAAATGACTGTCATGCATACACTTGCATTCAAGTATGCTGGAGCCCTACCGACAAATCTAATAAATAAATGTAATTCAAATAATAATGAAAAATAGCTATAAGCATTCAATATTGCTATATTGAGAACATACACTGAATTTTTGTAAGATATCTCAGTTCCTAGAGATTCTTATTTATTAGTATTAATACATCTCACTGATGAATGTCAACCATAAGTAGGGTACAGAAAGGGTTGTTATTGTTGTTATCATTTTCAACTTATGTTGTCATTTTCAACTTATGTTGTCATTTTCAACTTATGGTGACCCTAAAATGAATCTATCCTTGTTTTTTCTTGGCAAGATTTGTTCAGGTGAGGATTGCCAATGTTTTACTCTGAAGCTGAGAGAATGTGACTTGTCCAAGATCAACCAGTGGGTTTCCATTGCTGAGTGGGGATTTGAACCCTGATCTCCCAGACACCTAGCCCAACACTCAAACCACTACACTATGCTGGCTCTCTATGCCACACTGGCTCTTCTTTATGGCAGATGCACAACTGCTTCAAAGAGAAGCCTTTTGGATTTATAAACTATCCTCTTGTAAACCTGGAGGCTTAAATGAATGGTTGGACTTGTCTGTTTTTATAAAATTGTTTATAAAATTGTTGTTACATGTTTCATGTGTGGAGATTCAATTGAAACTAATTTAATACTATGTAGTAGTTTTGTAGAGATATATAGTATACACACATTGTATAGTATGATCTTGTACATATTTCTAATATTACTCATTGTATGCTAGTTTTTACATTGTTGATTCCATGTATATATAATGTTAGAACTTTTTACTTCTCAGCCTGTTTCAGGTTTTACTTGTTGGGAGAGATTTAGTTCTTTTATTAATAAAATTATGTCCCTTTAAGTAACTTAATGATTGCATCAACCACCTGTAGGACATTGAATAGTTACAGTATATTAACTCAACCAGTTATTACTAGTTGACTATCATGGACTTTTCATTCTTGTACTAAAGATGTCCTTCATTATGGGTAAGCTATCGATTTATAAATGTATGATATCTTTTGGTATATTGACCTTGTAATGTATATATATAATATCATTAATGTATATTACATTAACTTTTCATTTGTTCACTGAAGATGGATTGCTGTATGGAAGCATGGAATAGAATTTTGAATTATATCCAGAATGGAATATCATATTATTACTGAGGAAGACGTGTGAGTGTCGAAATGGCCACACAATTTACTCCGGAGGTAGCCGTCTGTATCTACAGTTGTTACCAGTAACATTAAAATCATCACATCTATGCTACCATTTCCTCTCCTATCAACAGTATCCTTCACAGTCATGCTACCAACATGTTGAGATACCAACACAGCAAAATTTCTTGCTGGCTCATTTATTGAGAACCTTCAAGATATTGGTATTATCATTGGACTCTATAGTTTGACTTACCCTTCATTTACACTTTGGACTCTATATTAGTATCTTCTTTCATATTCATAGTTAACATGCATGTTTGTTTGTCATCTCTTTGTTATTGTTAAATTGTATTCATGTTTATCCTTTATCCTTGCACATTATAGCTATATTGCATTTTTACTTTGTGATTCTTGGTAATTTATAGTTCACCCAGTGGTCTGATTGCTCTCCCCTTTTTGCATCAGATGCACAATTCCTCCAACACAGTGGAGGATGCCAGTACAAAGTCAGGCTAATGTGAAAGTAGTCCTAAGTATTTTCTACCACCTCTAGACTGGGAAGGTTTTGGATTCAGAATAGCTTCAGCTAATCTATTTTCAACTGGCTTCATAGAATTGTATAGTTGGAAGAGATCACAAAGGTCATCTAGCCCAACCCCTTGCCATGCAGGTAAACATAATCATCCAGCACCTGTTTAAAAACCTCCAAAGAAGGAGAATCCCCCACTCTCCAAGGGAGTGTGTTCCATTGTCAAACAGCTCTTACTTTCAGGAAGTTCTTCCTTATGTTGGGATGGAATCTCTTTTCTTGTCATTGCATCCATTACTCTATGTCCTAGTATCTGGAGCAGCAGAAAACAAGATGCTCCATCCTCAATATGATATCCCTTCAGATATTTAAACATGGCTTTCATTTTACCTCTTAATCTTTTCTTCCCCAGGCTAAACATACCCAGCTCCCTAAGCCACTCCTCAAAGGGCAATGGTTTATCAACCTTTCAGCATTTTGAGCTCCTTTTTCTGGACACACTGGAGGGTTGTCTTTTGGCTATCTCAACTGGTCAAGATTGTACCTTAATATTCTAAATTTTAAAAATATTCTTAATATTACAATAATCTCCTGACATTAAATTTTGTGAAATTGTTGAAAGCAGTAAATATATTTCAAAATGAATTATTAATATGTATTAGTAAATATACAAAACCTTTTGCTCATAGCATGTCACGAGATAGGTTAGAATTTAGGGTTCCATCACATATCAACAGTAAGCCATCAGTTATGCCAGGAAGCAAAGAGGAGCTGAGGAGCAATTTACATGTATGGTTAACTACATACAGTATCTCATAGTACTGAAAAGGTACACAGTTTTTCACTTCAGAATGCAGCTTGACTGTTTAACCTTGTGAATAGCTGCAGTTGAAATTTTTTAGAAGCCTAAATCTGTTGAGCATGGATGCCCTTCTTCTAAACAGCCATGGCTTCATTGTGGTTCAGCCACTGGAATTCCCTCTCAACATGAGTCTGTTCTATTAGCATGTGTCCTTGGTGTCATACTTTGTGAAATGTAATAAGGAGAAGAAAGCATTCAACTATTGTGATCTCATTATGCAGAAATCCAGTTTTCTGGTACAGAATTGCCTTTGAGGGGGGGGAAAGCCTTTGCCAACATCTAATGCCTCTTTTTAGTTTAAATTCTTCTCTCTTTAAAAACTATTACAGACAAATTGGCAAGATAAAATGAATTATCCCTTCAGCCTCATACTGAATAATAGCTTAGTAAAGTTTATTTGGCTCTGCTTTTCAGTTCTGGAAACAAAGACATGCATGAATTACCCTGGCAGCACTATAGTTCATTGCTTGGCTCATCCCATAATGATATATGCATGAAAAGCACTGAGAAAGCCATATTCTGCTTCTTCCTCTTTTTCTTCTTCATCTTCTTCTTTTTTAGAACTGAAATGAAAATGATTTGGGGGTAAAGGGAATTCTTCCAGATTAACCTGCTACAGCATCCTTGCCATCTGATAACATCTTGCATGAATCTGGAGTTACAGAATGCATAACCTTCAGTTAGAAGAAACTTCTGTAGTGCATGGAGGCTCTTCCATTGCAGGAGGGCCTATTGGTTTACATTTACTGGCTGTGGTTAAGCTTCTTTTCTATCACTATCAGTTTTAATTTCTTCCTATCTCTAGACTAAAACTTATGTTAATGCTACCCAGAGTGGACCATTGAAATCAATGGAATTAAAATTAGTTATGAATAACAGATCTCATTCATTTAAATGGACATGCTCTGCATAAGACTTAACACTGGATTTAACCCTCTTTGTCTATCCCTGTTTTTCCTTCTTTCCTTTCTTTTGAACTCTTGTACAGTTAGTACTCAAGGAATTCAGTGTCCTGCTTGAATCTCCTCCTGGCATCTGGCTTTCTTCTGATAACTTGTTACTTCTCTTCTTGTTCCACTTAAGATGTTTCCACTTTCCAGTCATGATATCACCATATGAAAGAAGACTACAAATTTTCTGACCATGTAACTTCCCAAATTCTCAGAGGCTGTGTCTGCTCTGCAGAAATTATGCAGTTTGAACACACCTTACGTGCCATGGCTCTATGCTATGGAATTCTGGGCTTTATAATTTGTTGTGGCACCTTCACTTATGAGGAAGGCTAAATATTTCACAAAACGACAAATCCCAAAATTCCATAGCATTGAGCATATATCAGTAAATATGGTATCAAGCTGCATTATTTCTGCACTGCAGATGCAGCCTGAGACAGCATTTTCTTTTACCTGAATTAGCCCCAACTCTCACTGCTGCTGCAAATTATGTTATTGGGTGTTGTGATCTTGCTGGAAAGTACATGAAGGAATTTCACTACATAAGACTATTAATTACCCGGCAGGCTTTCAGTGACTGAGTGAACTTAAACTGAACTGGAGAAGAAGATTACAAGATCATGGCTCAGAGTAAATCCTTGGTCTTTCTTATTCTGTCAGTCAGGAAAAAAATGTTTTACTGTCTACAAACTTCAGAGAAAGAAGTAAGTGATTAGTGTATGCAGTGTTGCTATTAGTGACTGGCACTTTGGCACAAAATCATTACGCAACTAAACGTAAAACATGGCCATCCAGCCTCTGCTTAAAGACCTCCAAAGAAGGAGACCACCACTCTCCAAAGGAGTGTGTCCCACTGTCGAACAGCCCTTACTGTCAGGAAGTTTCTCCTAATGTTGATGTGGAATCTCTTTTCCTGGAGCTTGCATCCATTGTTCCAGGTCCTAGTCTCTGGAGCAGCAGAAAACAAGTTTGCTCCCTCCTCAACATGACATCCCTTCAAATATTTAAACAAAGCTATAATATCACCTCTTAGCTTTCTCTTCTCCAGGCTAAACATCCCCAGTTCTATCTATTAAAACATAGGATTTTGAAAGACTCACTAACCAAAATATAGTCACCCCTCCTAACACACGGATCTGAAATCCGCACCCTTGAATAGATGCAGAGGGGCAACCTCTGCTATTTTCAGTGGCGCACACCCTTGGCCGCGTGCACATGGGGAACGACCCATTCAAGTCTATGGGGCTTGAATATGTATGAGCCTCCGTTTTCGCAGGGTGTGTGTGTCTGGAATGGAGGGCCAAGTGTATTGTAAGATACATTCCCCATGAAACCTTTATTTTCTTTCTTTCTTTCTTTCTTTCTTTCTTCTTTCTTTTCCCCCCCTTTTTGGCCACTGCTGCTGTTGTTATGATTTAAAATTACAAGAAATACAGTAGAACTTAAACTTTCCTCCCTGAAATAATTATACTGTCCATCACTGTGCACAAATGTTGTTTTCTTGAAAAGATGGTTACATTTCCACAAGCTAAGTAAAACAGAAAATTATAAGAATACCCTGCCTAGAACATAAGATCAGCTTCTGTGAATTGATGGTTCTTGTAACCTACATACTGCTGGTTTCTGAACTCCTCCTGCTTGCAGCAGCATAAAACATCTTTAGAAAAGAAATGGGAGATCTGTACACTTCTGCTGTCCTCTACAGATTTTGCCCACTCCTGATCAGTGCAAGATAGTGTAACATATTACAAGAAAACAGTGGGCCAAACCATTAGTGTAACATACTACAAGAAAATTGTGGGCCAAACCATTTTGCTGCTTTAAGGACATAACAAACGGTATCACCCACCTTTGTAAAGGTGATCACTTTTAAGACTGACTGTCATCTGTTCCATTCCCATGGTACCAACTGTTGGGACCAACTCATCAGAGCATGAGGCTGACGAGGAATAAACAGACACACATTTCCATTCACCATAATGGCACTATACCTTTCCTACATGTTGGCATGGGCAGAGAGATGGAAACCACTCAAGTGAGCTCACCAAAATCTTTTGTATTCAGGCACTGTGCCTATGGCAGAATGGTTCATGGAACCCACTGTATCATGGCAACTTAGATCAATATATTAAAGTTGTTTATTTAAACATGTATATTAGAGTAGTACGAAAACTATAATGCCATAATGATGTTTCTTAAAAAAAAAAATAGAACCATATAGTAAACAATACCGGGGGGTATCACAGCTCCAAAAGCCCAGAATATTTTTAATTTGATTAATGTAGTGGGACAGATCAGTCTCAGGTATTTTCTAATTGGTTTCATGGATAAATAATAACTGGACATAATGAACACAAGGAATGACATCAGAACCATGGAACAAGCTTAAACAGGTGAAAACTTACCATGAAATGTCAAATGGTTGGCTGGTATTCATACAGGAGTGTGCAGGTTCTAGAGAGAGAGAGAAATGAAATACTTACAGTTTTTGAAAATAACAGATTGCTAACATAGCAGTTAAAATTTCACAGCAAAGGAAGTATGAGGAGTCTATCTTTTAGAAACAAGAACAACCACCTTGAAATATACTTAGGACAAAATTTATTTACTGTATTTCACTTTGCTTCACAGAATTGAAGTACCACCACAATTCCTACTGAATGCTGTAAAGTCCTCAGTTTTTGACTTAATCATATAGTCCAACACCATATTTAATGTTTCTCCTGTGAAATATATAAATAATATAGCATAGGCAAAATTGGTCATGTACTCTATAAATAACCCTATCATGCAATTCCCCCTGCTCCAAGACATAATCCCTTTTCCCTTTACATGAAGGAGTATCTCAGAATGATTCTGGCCTCACTTCCAGCCATGCATTCTTTGGGCTTTTTTCACACTATACACTTATAGCATTTTTATACTGTACACTTTAAATGTTATGGCTGTGTCCTAATAGAATTCTAGGATTTATAATCTGGTGAAGCACTAGGGCTGACCTGCTGAGAATTTTGTATATCTTTTTAATAAATTACAAATCCCAGGATTCCATAGGATGAGACCATGACAGTTAAAGTGATATTAAAGTTCTATAATTGTGTAGTATGGAAAAGACCTTTGTTAGTCCAGCCTCTTGCTATCTGAGGATGTAGTATCTGAAAATGATCTCATAAAGTGTGAGAAAACTCACACATGTCAATTGAGACATTTCTGGGCAGTTGTCACTGGGGGTGCAGCAATCCAATCTAATTCAGTAAGAAATAATGGGGGTTAAAACAGTCCCCAGACTTCTGACTCTTAAAACCAACCTGTATAGAAACAGCAATAGCAAGTGCATTTCTATACTGCTAATCAGTGCACTTAAGCACTCCCTAAGTGGTTTACAATTTGTAAGCTAATTGTCCCCAACAAACTGGGTACTCCTTTTAGCAACCTTGGAAGGATGCTAGGCTGAATTGAACCTGAGCCCCGGGCTGGGACTAAACTCACTGTGAATGAGAGGCTGCAGTACAGTCTTTTAACCACTGAGCCACCAGGGCTCTTATAGCAGCTATACACTCCTCATATGAAAGCCTAGATACCTCTGGACATCAGCCCCAAACAAAGATCCAGTCTGAACTGAATCTAGGATTCAGTCTTTTTTATTATTTTGGAGATATAACCTTTTTACTCCAAACTGGTCTACCTCTGCATTCTTAATTCTGTCCATCTAAATTATTCATGCAGGCAGTTATGTAGTTGGCTACCTCTCCCTCTGTGTAATAGGACATCAGCACTTCATAATAAACAAGGAGAAAAATGGAGTGTGTTTATTTCTGCATATGCAATGTGCTGAAATTATCACTTTTATTTTGACATAGCACTGATTATTAGTATTTATGAAAATCAGCATATTGGGGTCCGACTAGTACTCACTATGTTTTTACTGGTGAGTAATAAAAAAAACTATGTTTTTACTAGTGAGTAATCTGTCAAACTCAATCTTGGAGCCAAACAGATGGCCCAGAAAAGCCAGCTTCTGGGTGGCTTGGGGGATGGCATTTTAGAGCTGCATGCCCCAAAGGTACCTGGAAGACACTCAGCCAACCAGATGGGGTTAGCTTCGAGCCAATTTGGGGACATGGTGTTTTGACACTGCACATGGAAGCCGCAGTGGGGTTGCCTAAGGCAGCCTTAACCAGACCAAAAAGGAATTAATCTTTTCCACTCCTGTTTGGACTGGCTCCAGGGTGGATTGGGGCCATGTGCATCTGTTTACCATGGCTTTGGGGCAAGCAGCTCCAGGACGTCCCCAATCTACCCCTTTCAGGTGGTCTGCTTCGCCCCGTTGTTGAGTTTCCATTTTTCTCAACACTAAACAAATTCTATTCTGGTTCTGTATGAACCTTTTAATGCACAATATGTTTAATGTACCTTTATACAGATTTTTGAAATGTGCCACATTTTGTGCATTTGAAGAAGTTTACATGTTTATGTATTTGACTATTGAATAAAGTATATCTGTACATTTATTTACTTTTTGCACATTTTTAATACAATCATGGAATCACAGAGTTGGAGAGACCACAAGGACCATCCAGCCCAACCCCTGACATGCAGGAATATACAATCAAAGCAACCTCAACAGATGGCCTTCCAGCCTCTTGTTTAAAAGCCTCCAAAGAAGGAGCTTGTCAAACACTTTGCAGAATATATTGCAGGGTATGGCAGTGGAATCACTCATGGTGTCATCCCCACACACATTGGCCTCCTCCCATCCCACACCATACAGAAACTTTAGTCATTTTTCTCTACTAATGTTACTCATTAATCATAATTCCTGCATATCATTGAATGTCATGGTAATAGTTGCAACATAAACAACTCGCAAAATTCAAATTATACCTTCAAATGTTTTTTTTAATTAAAAAATAAAAAATTAAATTTACATACTGGGGCATTTCCTTTCGCCCTTTTAGCTGCCACATCTCACTGTTCTCATGTTCAACTTATGGTCTATTTGGACTTCTTTCACATGTACTTTCATTCAGGCAGATGTCCCCCATCCTATATCTATGCATTTCATTTTTCCATCCTAAGTGCAGTACCTTACATTTTTCTGCATTGAATTTCATTTTGTTAGCATTGGCCCAGCTTTCTAGCCTATTTAGGTCATATTCAATTTTGATCCTGTCTTCTGGAGTATTAGCTACTCCTCCTAATTTGGTGTCATCTGCAAATTTGATAAGTATGCCCCCAATTCTGTCATCCAAGTCATTAATAAAGATATTGAATAGCACTGGGCCCAGGACAGAGCCTTGTGGGACTCCACTGGTCACTTCTTTCCAGGATGAAAAGGAACCATTGCTGAGCACCCTTTGGGTTCAGCCGGTAAACCAATTACAAATCCATGTAACAGTTACCTTGTCTATCCCACATTTTACAAGCTTGTTTGCAAGAATGTCATGAGGAACCCTGTCAAAGGCCTTACTGAAATCAGGATATACTACATCCACAGCATTCCCTTCATCTACCAAGTTGGTAATTTTATTAAAAAAAAAAAAAAAGAGATCAGATTTGTCTGGCATGACTTGTTTCTCTGAAACCCATGTTGACTTTTTGTGATTATGGCATTGCCTTCTAAATGTTCACAGTCTCCCTGTTTAATTATCTGCTCTAGAATCTTTCCTGGAATTGATGTCAGACTAACTGGACGATAATTGTTGGGATCCTCTTTTTTTCCCTTTTTGAAGCTGGGCACAACGTTTGCCCTCCTCCAGTCTCCTGGGACTTCTCCTGTTCTCCAGGAGTTCTCAAAGATTATTGCCAATGGTTCTGTTATTACATTTGCCAGTTCTTTTAATACCCTTGGATGTAGTTCATCTGGTCCTGGAGACTTATAGTCATTTAAGTTAACCAGGTATTCCTGTACTATCTCTTTACTTATTCTGTGCTGAAATTCCCCTATTCTGTCTTCTGCTCCATTATCCTTAGGTTGAGCACCCTTTGCCTTTTCTGAGAAGACTGAAGCAAAGAAGGTGTTGAGTAATTTTGCCTTTTCTCTGTCCCCTGTTAGCATTTTGCCATCTTCATGCAGTGGCCCAACTGTTTCCTTCTTCCTTTTGCTGCAGACATATCCAAAAAAGCCCTTTTTATTGTTCTTAACCTTTCTAGCAAGCCTGAGTTCATTCTGCACTTTAAGCTTTTCTGACTTTACCCCTACACATGCTGGCTATTTGTTTGAATTCCTCTTTGGTGATTTCCCCATTTTTCCATTTATTTTACATGTTCCATTTAAAACATAGCTCAGTTGAAAGTTCCTTAGTCACCCACACCGGTTTCTTGAGACACCTCCCATTTTTCTTCCTCATTGGAACTGTTTGAAATTGTGCCTTCAGTATCTCCTTTTGAGAAACTCCCATCCGTCTTGAACTCCCTTCTCTTTTAATATTCCTGACCATGGGATCATCCTCAGTTTTTCTAACCTTACTAAAATCAGCTTTCCTAAAGTCTAGAATGCGTGTCTGACTATGCCTGGCTTCTCCTTTCCGCTGTATAACAAACTCCAGGAGAACATGTTCACTCCCACCTAAGGCTCCAACCAGTTGCACCCCATTAACTAGGTCATCCCTGTTGGTTAGGATCAGATCCAAAATAGCTGACTCCCTTGTTGCCTCTTCCACCTTTTGGACAATGACATTTTCTTCCAGGCAAGTGAGGAATTTGCTCGACCTTGAGGATTTGGCAGAATTTGAATTCCAGCAAATATCAGGATAGTTGAAGTCACCCATCATTACTACATCTCTCCTTTCTGCGTGTGTGATCATCTGTTCTAGAAAGGCATCATCTAATTCCTCTGCCTGACTTGGGGGTCTGTAGTAGACTCCTACAATAACATCACTGTTATTTCCTTCCCCTTTAATTTTTATCCAGATGCTCTCCACTAGGCTTCTAGTATTGATGTCCTGGATCTCTTCACTGGTGTAAATATCCCTGACGTATAATGCTATTCCTCCTCCTTTCCTGTTTGGCCTGTTTCTCTTTAAAAGGTTACACCCCTTTATTTCTACATTCCAGTCATGAGACTCATCCCACCAGGTTTCAGTTATGTGATTATATCACATTTGCTTTGTTGTGCTAGGAATTCAAGTTCATCCTGTTTATTTCCCATGCTCTGTGCATTAGTGTAGGGACCTCTAAGAACATGTGTTCCCTTTATTTGCTGCCTGTGCAAGTTTTTTTTGCCTCCCACTGTTGGGTCCTTGCACTGTTTGCCTTGTTCCCTTTATGTCAGTTTGACTATTTTCTCTATCCCTTTTGCCTTCCAGAATACTGTCTCCCTCCCCCACATAACTCAGTTTAAAGCCCTCCTGATCAGATTTTTGAGACTATTGGCAAAAACGTTTTTGCCAACTGGCGTGAGATGCAACCCATCCCTTGCCAGAAATCCCTCCTCATGGAACTGCAGCCCATGATCCAAGAATCCAGATGGCAGCACCATCTGCAGAGCCAGCTGTTTACATCCGCTATTTTCTTCTTTCCTGGACCATGCCCTTCAACTGGGAGAAGAGATGAGATGACAACCTGTGCATTCATCTCTTTCAGCTTCCTACCCAGATCCTCAGAATTCCTTATGATATTCTGAAGGCTGTGCCTTGCAGTATCATTGGTTCCCACATGAACCAAAAGAAAGGGGATAACGGTCAGTAGGCTTCACAAGTCTTGTCAGCCTCTCCGTCACATCACGGATCTTTGCCCCAGGGAGACAGCACACCTCCCGAGACATCTTGTCAGGCCCACAAACCACTGCTTCAGTACCCCTTGCCACCACACACCTCCTCTGACGCTTACCCTATAGGTTAGTAAATAAGGAAAGACAAGATACATATAGGAGGAATGTCTAGTGAATTAATATTTCTGTAAAATATTATAGAAAAAATGTAGATTTGGTTGTGATAATCAATTGTGTGTGAAGTAGAATAGCAAGAAGGGAGATATTGATAAAGAAGAAACAAGGTATAAGGTGGATAAATTCAGTCCTGTAAGGTAAAATGAAAAGACAAAAGAGGGTTTTAAATGTATAATAAAATTAAAACTGGAAGATTGGAACTGGATTGATGAAGGGGAGGATAAATGGAACAATGGATGTTAACATCGAAAATGTACTCTGGCTTAAACAGTGACATGGTTGTTGTCATTGTTTTAAAGAACTCAATACATCTGTTAATCAGCTAATAAATTAAAGGTTGTCTGTGTTACCACTCATAGCTGAAATGCCAAAGGACACAAAACAAATGCTCATTTTTTATTATTATAATTCTTTTTAAATGCTACAATTCCTGGTTTTAATAATCAATCTGATCTGCATAAAATAAATAACCATCATAATCATCTTATTTTCAAGAGATGGGAAAATTATTGTAATTTCAGTTTATTATATGATTCCTCAATAATATCTAATTAAAGTGGGGTTAGCACAATTGTTTGTTTTTTAAAAAAATATTCAAGGAAACTTTTAATGTTATTGCAGCTGTTGTGCCTCAACTGTTAATCTAGCTCATTCAACTTTTATTGCAGTCATCCAGAATGCCTTTCAGCAGCTAACAGAAGTTGGCAGAAAGCATGAATAATTGTGTGCATATGACACCTTTCTAGAGAAAACAAAAGTTATTGATTTTATTACAAAAGGTTTTGATGACTCTAAAGATTTATATAATTCCTAGTAAAGTTATGGAATAATACCTAAAGGATAAACTCGGAAGATGATGATTTGGACCCCATTTCAAAATAACAGCAGTGTGTTGCAATATGACAGTGAACTGCTGTAGAGACAAATGCTCAGCATACAAATAACCTTATTATGGGAGCAAAAGGAATAATTGCTAGTTGGAGATTAAGGGTAGCAGAAGAATGATTATACCAAAATGGAAAACTGACAAATGAAGTACTTATTTCTTCCTTCTCTGTTTGTTTATTTGTTTGCATCCAAAGAATGTTTGGGATGACTTAAAACAAAACATTAAAGCAGTTGATAAAGGCATGGAAATAGTCAAAAATTTCCTACTTCTTGGCTCAGTCATTGATCAAAATAAACTGCAGTCAAGAAATCCGAAGACTAGGACTTGGAAGAGCAGCTATGAAGGAATTAGGAAAGATCCTCAAGTGCAAATATTGAATAGCAAAGTCAGGATTCTCTGTGCCATCCTATTTCCCATTTCTATGGATGGTTGTGAAAGCGGAAAAATGAAGAAAGCTGATAGGAAAAAGGCTCATTGGAAAATGTAGCGCTAGATGAGAGTTCTGAGAATACCCTGAACTGCCAAAAAGACAAATAAATGAGTTCAGGAGCAGGTCAAGCCTGAACTCTCCCTAGAAGCCGAGATGAGTCCGAGACTCTTGTTCTTTGGCCTTATCATGAGAAGACATGATAGATAGGGCAATTATGCTTGGCTAGGTAGGAAGCAATAACAAAACAGGAAAACTGCATTACAGATGGATAGACTCACTCAAGGAAGACTCGGTCCTGAGAGTGCAAGATCTGAGCATGGTTGTTGATGATACGGTGGCTTGGAAGTTTCTCATTCATAGCTGGATGAGAATTAACAACAATAAAACAAAATAGCCCACTTACATTTAAACTGCATCCAATACACCTTCGTACAGTGTTGTTAAATCGATTCCAAAAGGCACGTCGTTCCCACTATGAAAGCTGATCTTTTCATTATCCCCTTGTCATCACTTCTTTTTTGGTATGATTGTCATCCTCACTAGTTTGTGCCGCTTCAAAATGTCAATCATCTGTGCATCATCAGTGATGTAAGCAGCCTGGGCAGCCAGGCTTGGGAACTATATATTTTTAAATTGATAGAAGATTCAATTGATTGATTTTGCAATTACTTGTAATCAGTGTTAAAAGTAATTGCAAAACCAATGAATCAAATCTTCTATCAATTTTATTTTTTAAAATAATGATAGAAGATTCAAGGATTCTCTGTGCCATCCTATTTCCCATTTCTATGGATGGTTGTGAAAGCGAAAAAATGAAGAAAGCTGATAGGAAAAAGGCTCATTGGAAAATGTAGCACTAGATGAGAGTTCTGAGAATACCCTAATAATGGTTAACAACTACTTGCTCCAATGATTGCAAGTAGTTGCAAAATCAATGACTCAAATCTTACCAACTTTATTTTTAAATAATAATAATAATAATAACAACAACAACAACAACAACAACAATAACAATAACAATAATAATAATAATAATAATAATAATATGCCCATAGGTTACACCACAAGCACAAAAGTAACAAACACTAAGGGGAAAAATGGTGGACCTACCAAAAACTTAGGAGGGATGGTAAACACCCCTCTGTCATTAGTCTGCCCTCTCCAGAGTGATGTGATTCAGGTCTGTCATTCCCATTTGTTGAACACACTTCAGAATCAATTCTTTTCAAAAGAACCGCTAGAAAACTAGGGCCTGAAAAAAACGGTGTTTTTTTTTTTTTTTTTTTTTTGCGTTTGCCTTGCTTTATCATGACAGAAATCGATCAAAGTAGGATCAGAACCAGTTTCAAATGGTTTGCTTTGCTTTAAATCACAGTGGGAACACACCCCTAGAATGATACCAGCAGTCATGCTTTGGCTGGGATGAAGTGATGCTGAGAGTGGGAGTGGACTACTTTTTGGTGAGTAAGGGCCACTACAGATGGACACAAAACACCATCCTGGCAGTGATACTGGGGCTCAGGAGCACACAGCAGCTACATGCTCCCAAACCCTAGTACGTGTGGGGGCCGTCATGACTGCACGGCCCCACCCACACGTCGCATGTGTTGGTGACATCACATGTGTGCCACGTCCAAACAGCGTGGCACACCTGCAACATCACTGTGTCCCAAATGTGACACAAAAAAGAGTTGCTTCTGAGCACTCCTTTCAATTTGGTTGCTGCGGCAATTCTGCGCAGCAAACAAGGACGGCTCCAACCTGCCTTTTCCAGGCAGTCTATCGAGCCCCTAAGAAAACCTCCTGCTTTATCCCAAGACAGATCTCTTCTGGCAGGCCTTTCCTGCGCAGACTCCATTTTCGGCTTCCCCTATTACTACGACTACTGATGATATTGTTACTGCTCCTAATATTGATATTGACATCAATATTGTTGTCACCATCCCTGTCCCTCCATAAGATAACCTTTTTGTACAATCCACCCACAATTTTATTATTTTATTATGTTCACCATGGCAGGTTTTATGTCTTTTGTTTAATCATATTTTATGGTTTGCATCTATGTTTGCATCTAAGTTTCTGGGTTCTGGGATTATTTCTCTTAATTGTAATTTTAACTGTATGCTGAGTTAATTTATACTGTTGTAATTGGCTTTGATTCCTTCACGAAAAAGCTGAATATAAATTTGTTGTTGTTGTTGTTGTTGTTATTATTATTATTATTATTCCCCATTCCAACCCCACACAATCTGCTTAGTTACTTTTCTTTTTAATTGACAGGCTTTTAAATGCCTTCAGATTTTTAGGAGAAGTTTTGCTGCTTTATTTAGCATTTTATAGTTCTACTAGATGATATTAACTTGTCATTTTTAAGTATTTCCATCTTCCAATAAAAAATGTTTAGGATTTCAGTGTTAGTAATTATCACACTACATAACAAAACTGACAGCTGCTGTGTTACTGCAGTATGTCAAAAAGGCTGCCAGTAGAGGCCTCTCAGAGACTATGGTGCATCTACTGTCAACTTTCATCAGGTGATGAATTTGAAAAGCAGTAAGTGCCAAGTTTCCTCATTCTATTACATGAATCAAGGGGATTGTTAGGAAAAACAGTACTCTCTAAGAGGACATATATCCAGAAATACGAGCTGGCACTGTTCATCCAAAGACAAAGTAAGCAAAACATTGGTGAGCAATAGTCTGAATAGATAGCCTTAAGGCAAAACTTTGTGTAGCAAATAAGAAACTCTGGTACTTGAGATAATGAGGGGATATGTGTACAAAATCCTACACAAATGCTGTGAATCAGATTGCATCTAAAGACAAATCAGAATTTTGTTTCTCCAAAGCTTACAGGCATTGTATAAATACAAGTCTTAATAATGCACAAGAGAGAGAGATAACATTGGTAGGCTGATCACAAAAAGCCTGCCTCTTCTCCACCACCCCTTGCTTCCTGTGGATTACTACAGCCTAAGAAGGGGCCAAAGAAAGAAAAAAGTGCCAACCACACTTTCCAGTCCCTGCCTCTTCTCCACCAATCCTTGCTTCCTGTGGATTACCACATCTTCAGAAGGAGACAAAGAAAGAAAGAAGTGCCAGCCACACTTTCTGCTGCCTGCCTCTCCACCATCCTCCTCCTGCCTCCAGCGAAACATCCCTCAGAAGCCACTTTTTGTTCCAACTTCCTCAGCAACTGGGACATTGGGCAAAGGTTTCCAAAGCCACCCCTTTCTTACCTACTAGATCCTTCTTGTTTTTTGGTTTTCAGGCAATGTTATCTAGCACTGTTGGATATATATATATATATATATATATATATATATGCTTTTCTCATTGTCACTTCTTCTCCTGTTGTTTACTGGGCATTGCATCCATCCCTTCCCATGGCTCCCCACATCTCTCCCAACCTGATCCCTATTTGACCTCTCCCTATCTCCCAGCTTCCATTTTTCTGCTCCCTCTGGAACTGTCGCTCTGCAGTTCCTAAAGCCACAGCAATTCATGATCTTTTTCTTTCTAGATCATTTAGTCTCCTTGCCTTAACTGAAACTTGGCTCCCGGCCCATGACATTGCTACCTCTGCTGCCCTCTCTTTTGGCGGTCTTTCTTTCTCTCACACAAGCTGCCCCAAGGGTTGAGGAGGTGGAGTTGGTATCTTACTGTCTAACTCTTGCCAGTTATAACCCCTTTCTCTTCCCCTTAGCTATAGTTTTTCTCCATTCGAGTATCATTCTATTAGACTCTTTTCTCCTTTGCAGCTTCGGGTTGCTATCATTTATCGCCCTCCTGGTTCTGCTAACCAATTCCTTTCAGACTTTGAGACATGGCTCACCTTTTTCTCTCAGACTCAGTTCTCTCTCTGATTCTAGGTGACTTTAACATCCACCTTGATGATCCTAAGAATCCTTCAACGTCTCGCTTTAGCTCTCTCTTAGCTTCTTTCGATCTCCAACCTCATTCCAACTCTCCAACCCATTCTTCTGGTCACTGCCTTGACCTAGTTCTCGCCACCAAGTGTGTCATTTCCGACTACTTGGCATCTGACTATCCATTGTCAGACCATCATCTAATTTCTTTTACTCTTACTCATATCCCACCTCCTCGTCATGTTGTTCAACGCACTTTTCATAATCTTCAGTCTGTTAATCCTGATCATCTCAGTCAAACCTTGGATTCCTCTCTCTCTTTTCTAAATCTTGGGGACTCTGCTGACTCAGCAGTGTCTTTATTCAACTCCACTCTCTCTTCCACCCTTGATAGCTTTGACCTTGTATCTGTTCGCATATCCTCCTCTATGTCTAGGCCTCAGCCCTGGCTCTCTCCAACAGTTAGGTTTCTTCAGTCCTGCTCTCGAGCAGCTGAACATCTTTGGAAAAAGTCCAGGGAGTGGGCCGATTTTATTCATTACAAATTTGTTCTTTTATCCTTCTCACGTGCCTTGTCTATGGCAAAACAGATTTACTATTCATCCTTGATCTGCGCCAACGAGAGGCTCCCATGGCGTTTGTTCTTTTGCATCAATTCACTGCTAAAACCTTTCTCTCCCCCTGTCTTCTCATCATTTTCCCCAACTGACTTCGCCAACTTCTTCCTCTCAAAAGTCACCACTATTCTATCTGAAATTGTGCCTCCTGATTTGCCCCCTACCACTAATCTCCTGGTCCCTTCTACTAATAAACTCTCTGTGTTTCCACCTGTTTCTCTGGAAGAACTCTCTACGCTGCTAAATTCTTCCAAACCTACAACTTGTTCTCTTGATCCTATCCCCTCCCATCTTCTAATCTCTATAACCCCTTCTTTTCTGCTGTCACTCCTCCATATCTTTAATCTCTCTCTCTCTCTTCGGGTTCCTTCCCTTCTGTCTTCAAACATGCTCTCATTTCCCCAATTCTGAAGAAACCCTCTCTTGACCCCTCTTCTTTGTCTAGTTATCATCCAATCTCTCTTCTTCCTTTCCTCTCTAAGGTTCTGGAACGGGTAGTTTATTCTTGCTGTCTTGAGTTTCTCGAAGCCAACTCCATCCTGGACCCTTTTCAGTCCGGGTTCCGCCCACGGCACTTTACAGAGACGGCCCTCACCAAGATCTCAAATGATCTCCTGTAGGCCAAGGCGAATGGCCTCCACTCTATTCTCATTCTTCTAGATTTATCTGCGGCCTTTGACACTGTGGATCACTGTCTCTTGCTTGACTTACTTTCTGACCTCGGGTTCTCTGACTCTGTTCTCAACTGGTTTAAATCTTACTTGTCAGACAGATCTTTTGCAGTGGTCACAGATGGTCAGACTTCCTCCTCTGTTCCCTTATCTGTTGGAGTCCCCCAGGGCTCTGTCCTGGGCCCCCTTTTGTTCTCTCTATACACATTATCCCTTGGTAAACTCATCTGTTCTTTTGGTTTCTCCTATCATCTGTATGCCGAAGACACCCAGCTATATCTTTCCACCCCTGACCTCTCGCCGGGGCTTGAACAGCAAGTCTCCTCTTGTCTGGCTGCCATCTCTTAGTGGATGCGACACTGGAGCTTGAAGCTCAATATGTCTAAGACAGAGCTTCTCATCTTCCCACCTAAGCCCACCCTTCAATATTCCTTTTCTATTTCTGTTGATGGCACTTCTATTCATCCGGTTCAGCAAGCCCGCAGTCTTGGTTTCATCTTTGATTCCTCTCTGTCATTTATCCCCCAGATTCAGGCCACCACCAAGACCTGTAGATTCTCTCTTTACAATATTGCTAAAATCCGTCCATTCCTCTCAGCCTCCACTGCCAAGACTCTGGTCCATGCCCTGGTGGTCTGGCGACTTTATTACTGCAATCTTCTTCTGACAGGGCTTCCTCTCTCTCACTTCCATCCTTTAATCTCTGTCCAGAACTCAGCTGCACGTATTATCACATCCGCTCATCACTTTGACCATGTTTCTCCCCTCTTATCCTCCCTTCACAGGCTCCCCTTCCGCATCCAGTACAAGCTTTTGTTATTGACTTTCAAAGCCCTCTACGGACTGGCCCCTCCTTACTTGTCTGACCTTCTTTCTCCTCACACCCTTCTCGTACCCTCCGTTCTGGTAGTCAAGGTCTAAAAAAAAGTACTTACACTTGAGATGCCTCAAGCATATTTGCTCACCAACCTCAAGCATATTTGTCCCAGCCGAGGATTTCCACTGCTCTGTCATGGATTCGTCCCTTCTCACTTGCTGCCCCTCACTCCTGGAACCTTCTTCCCTCACATATACGCCTCATCACTTCTCTAACCAGGTTCAAAAGTAGATTAAAGACTATAATGTTTAGGGAAGCGTTCCCAGGATTGTGTCATCTGCCTCCTCCTAACTATGTATTAAGAACCCAAGCCCTCCCTCCAGTCCATCTGCCTTGGTCCAGGCCCCAGAGGGAGAGAAGAACCACTGGTCCTCATCCCCTTCCCACCACCTTCCCCTTTTCCTTTTGTGTTGTCTTTTAGACTGTAAGCCTGAGGGCAGGGATCCGTCTAACTATAAGATTGTATGTACAGCACTGTGTAAACTTACAGTGCTATATAAATAAAATTAATAATAATAACAATAATAATAATAAGCGTCCCTGTTCCTCCTTTACAAAAACTGATTATGATGCTGAGCATTTCTTTGCTAGGTTCTCTTTAATATGTGCTGCCCACCTTTGAAAACATATACTGAATATCCACACTAGATCTGTGGGCTGGGTTTTTTTAGTAGTTACTGATCACCATGAGAACTATGGCTATTTATGATGAAAGTATAGCAGGATGCTGGAAGTGATTGAGCAAAATGAGGGATGAAGCTTAAGTGAAGAATTAAAGAACATCCTTCAGTGGTTGCAGATTTTTCAGCTAACAGTGATGGATAGCCCATGCATACTTTGGATTTATGTTGCCCCTTAAATTTGCTGTTGCACATGTATCCTATTTTTTTAGAATTTTAAAACAAATTATTCCAAGGTGGTATTAGTGTTTGTAGAAAAACAATAAAGAGCTATGTGACTCTTGTTTTAGAACAACAATATGGCACCTTAAATACTAACAAATTTTGGGTGGGACCAGCTTTCATAGATTCCAAACCATTTTGCACCCCCCCTCCCACAAAGAGGAGTCCACCAATATATATGCCAAACAAAACATGTTACTCTTTTAAGTGCTACAATACTCTTTGCTGTGTTAAATCTATGCCATGACCAGGGCCATTTCTTGTGCACTTGATCCATAGCCCATATACAGCTACATTTTCTATAGACCCTCCCTTTTAAGAGAAAGTGTGTATTTTATCAAGGCTATCATAAACATGCAAATTACAGAGCTTCATTCTGTGACCTTTTGCCCCCTAAATTTCATCCTTTTAAAAAAATCCACTGTTGTGACTCTTTTACTTCAGTTCCATGAGAACAAATGAATCTTTTTTTAAAAGAAAGTTTTTAAATAGCAGTTACTTAGAATCATAGAATCGTAGGGTTGGAAGAGACCACAAGGGACACCCAACCCAACCCCCTGCCATGCAGGAACTCTCCATCAAAGCATCCCCGACAGATGGCCATCCAGCCTCTGCTTAAAGACCTCTAAGGAAGGAGACTCCATCACCCTTCAAGGGAGTGTGTTCCACTGTCGAACAGCCCTTACTGTCAGAAAGTTCTTCCTAATGTTGAGGTGGAATCTCTTTTCCTAGAGCTTGCATCCATTGTTCCGGGTCCTAGTCTCCGGAGCAGCAGAAAACAAGCTTTCTCCCTCCTCAATATGACATCCCTTCAAATATTTAAACAGGGCTATCATGTTATTATCAGTTATATTTTAAATCTCTCAAGTTGGTGAAAGGGAAAAAAAACATAAAATAAAATTATTCCTGTAAGGAAGGACATATAATTGTTCCCCTGACACAAAGAATATGTTTTTCAATTTTGGAGGGAAGAGACAGGCAAGGTACAATGTGTACATATCCTTCACAGGCATGTTAGAAAACTAAATTTAAAAATCTGTCCATATTTCCTGTTTGTTTATTATAGTTTTAAGAAAGTTAACTTGAGATTCAGAATTCTAAAATTTAGATTTTACTAAAGGAATAAAGTTCCAGTGTTTGTTTGTTTGTTTTACCATTCTGTAGAACTCATTTACTAGTAAGATGTGTAATTTTTCATAGAGGATGTGATCACTGCCATTTAGATATGTGTAGTTTTCCTTTTCGGTGCTAACACTATCCTAGTAGCACATGCTGCCAAGAGAATTTGCTGCATACTCTTGGCAAGCTCCTTTATAAATCTGCACTGCTGATATTTCTTGTTCTGGCAGACAAGGTGTTGTTAACCAAAGTACAGTCTGAACAAAAGCTGCATGAAAGTCATAAACATACAACTGCTTCCTATTTGGTATCTTGCAGGCCAAACTTGATAAATATATAATATTGTTATCTTGTATCTGTTGCTGTGAACATTTACAAACCATCTAACAATGCTGTTGCATCAATGAAGGCAAACACATAGCCTTCTGGATATTGTTGGACGGCAACTCCCATCATCTCACATGATTGTGTTTGGTATACAGATGGGAGTATACCAGATATTGCAACCCAAGGTTGGGAGCCAGTGATATAGAGGGCCACTCATTTCTCATTCCAGCTTTCAGGTTAGAAAGAAAACCTAGCAGCGGGCTGGATTAAAAAAAAAAAACTTTGTTTGCCAGAAATTTGTCTTCCTCTTGCTTTCTCTAGTGAAAAGTACATTTTGATAAATCCTTTTTGCACATGAGATGTTATAATAAAAACTGACCAAACACTCCCATACAAAATACAGAAAAATTTTAAAAAGCCATTGGTCTATATTTTAGGTAAGTATAAGAAATCAGTTGGCTGATACATCCAAGCAGAAAAATATGTTTCATGGGAAAATGTTGAGAAACATAGAAATACTGAATTTTGTATAGTCATTGAGTGGGATGAGGGGAATAACATTTTGAGATCATCACAGCAATTGCATTATTAATGAATTGATCAACTAATGTTGATCAGAGGAAATCATTCTGTGTTGAATTAATGTGGAGGGGAGAGAGATGGGGATCACATAGTCCTCCAGATGCCCTGAGACTTTCAGCATTTCACCTCTAAGAGATGGTCTTGAATGGGCTTGGGATAAAGACATTAAAACTTCAGTAGGAATAGTTTAAACAGAGTGAAGAAACTGGATATTGGGCTCACACCATTTTATTTTAGAGCAAGGATGGAATGCGTGGCCAAGGGCAGTGGTGTTACTAGGAGAGTGCGGGGAGTGCAGATTGCACCAGGTGACATCCTAAGAGGGAGGTAACACCGCTGGTCCTTAAACATCTGCCTTTGGGCAGAAACAGGCCGTAGCATTTTTCTGTGTCTCTTTAAAATGCTCAAGAGATGGTGTCAGTGGGGTGAGGCTTGGCGAGAGGAGAAATGAGAGGCCTCAGGTTTCGTTTTTTAATTAAAATGTCAAATTTGAAAATTATTAATTTTAAATTTTAAAACATTTCTTTAAAAACATCACATTTTACCAAAATTACACTTTAAGCACATGAAACAATGTATATGTAAATACATTTATTCTGTGTGTATCATATTGTAATTTAAGGGTATCATTTTAATTGTGCCAGTTGTTTTATGTCACAGCTATTAACACGACATTCAGCAATATATGGGAATTATGATTTATGAGTCATATTAGCACAAAAAAATACTAAGGATTCTGTATGGTGTGGAGGAGGTCAATGGGGGTTGGTAATACTATGAATTACTGCGGCAGGTGACACCAACCCTAGGGACACTGCTGGCCCAGGATATATTTGTGATTCCCAGATGCCAACTTCAAAAAAAATCAACTCCTCCAATGCTGCCAAATTAGGGGGTGTGGAGGAGCAATTGGGGCAAGAAATGTAATTTTTCAGGATATTTGACTGCACTTACTTTGCAATAAAGTTGATAGACAGACAGTTCTTAGTTAAATATTTAAAGGATGAGGGGGTATCCAAAAGTTTTAATGATCACCCTTTTTAAAAAATTGACAGAAATTTGTTTTGATTTGTAGTTGTTAACTTATCTCTATGTAGTCACTATCTAGATTTATACATTTTTCCCAGCATATCTTTGACCTTCCGAATACCTGATATTGTAGAAGCCTGCAGATTGCGCCTGATGAGGATTTTACACTTTAGTCACTTCTGGCAGAGCCAGTCACAAAAATAAAGGATGCAATGAGCTGATTTTCTCAGCAACGTGCCCTTAGGGACCAATGATGACACTGACAAAATTTCATCAATATGCCATAATAACTTTCGGGTGATAATGATTACTTTACGATACCCCTTTGTAAGGTGCAATCTGCAGACCTCTACAATATCAGGTATTCGGAGGGGCAAGATACACTGGGGAAAATGTATAAATCTAGATAGTGACTGCATAGAGATAAGTTAACAAGTACAAATCAAAACAAATTTTCTGTCAATTTTTTAAAAAGGTGATCATTGAAACTTTTGGATACTCCCTCGTAGTGTCTGGTTTGACCCTCAATAACAAACAAGATATGGGCTAGAGAAGTTATTAGATTCACGGGATATGGATAGGCTCTCGAGAAAAATGAAGAAGGAATTTTTTTAACAATAGAAGAATTTTGGAATTTAGTTGTACCTTTTTGGAAAGAAAGCCTAACTATTAATAAATTGTTAAGAGAAGAAAGACAGTAAAAAGGTAGTGAAAGGATATAAGATAAGGAAAGGGGGGGGAGAGAAGTTATGGAACAAAGGAGAAAGAGAGAGGGGGAAGGAAGGAGAGAGAGAGAGAGAGAGAGAGAGAGAGAACTATTAAGGAAATGATAAAGAAAATCCAAATGGTATGATAGCATGGCATATATAGTGAACTTAACCACCTAAAAGAAATGGAAGAATTGGAGGGTGAGAGGTTGGGTGAAGGGGTAGACAGGTGTTGTATGTGATATAAGGATATGTATGTATATGGATATGTATGTATTTAGCTGTGTCTGTTAGTCTTTTGATGTTTTAAATGAAATTTAAAAAACAACAACCAAGATATGGACTTCTGAGTTTGACATGGCAACTTATAGTTCTCCTCATGAGCAATCTCCTCTGGGAGACAGGATGCTCCACACAGTGTTCCCTAGACAAATGGCATTTGGACCAGTGGAAATGACCTCTCTTGATTAAAGGTAGGCCAGGGGATACCCACAAGGCTCCTGATAATCAAGTTATCATTTCCATGACAAATAATCACAGGTGGAACAGGGCCACTTTTTGTTTTTTAAGGAAAAAGGAACTAATCAATTACAACACTGACTGATGAATTCTTACAAGGAAATGTTTTCTAAGAATGTTCACACACACATGTATATGTATTTTTTTTTCTTTTTCCTTTACATTATCAGACATCACAATTTAGGGACATAAAATCTTTCAGTGTTTATCACCAGAATCCAATGCTTCTTGCAAGTGGTTTTTAGATGTCTTTCATCAAGCCACTAAACTGCCTCTGAATGAAATTGATGTACAGAATATAATGTTCCAATTGCTATCAATCTATTTGAGACTTTATTAGCACAATATCTTTTTACCAATTCCTTTGTTCTACTATATAAAATAAAACTTCATTTTTTATATTGTGTCTTCCTACTAAATGCTATTTTGTACTGAGATTATAGATTGAGAAAAATACACTTAAAGGGACATTTGCTTTGACCCTGAGTATTCCTTCCATGAATCAGAGGGCTCCCTTCTGTTTTTGAAGGTTTTCAATCTAGCAGAGGATCCTGATGGCAAAAGGAAAATAAATCTGTCAATACTCCCCCCCCCCTCCTTTGGAGCTTCCTAGAGAAGATGTTCAGACCTCCAGGACAAACTGAAGAGAAGTACAAAGGATCATAAAGAGAGCTAGGCTGGTGCAGACTTCCCAGAGGGCCTTTTCGGCAGTCGCCCCCAGGCTGTGGAATGACCTGCCGGATGAGATGCGTCTCATTCCATCTTTAGAAAGCTTTTAAAAAGCTCTAAAGAAGCATCTCTTCCAGCAGGCCTTCCCAGAGAATGCGAACACTTCCCGGCTCCAAACCTAGGCCTTAGTGCCTCTCCAGCTGTCCTTCTCCAGTGTCTTTTCCTCCCCTTTACAGCCTAGGTTTTCAGACCCCTGTTCCTGTTGCTGCTTTTTACTGTTGTAATTTGTTTTATTTTATGTTTTTAATTATATAGTGGTTTAATTCTCTTTTTAAGGGGTGGTGGTGAGGGAAGGCATGGGACGTTTTAACTGATATTGTTTTAATCTTTTTGTTGTAACCTGCCCCGATTGCCTGTTCAGAGGGGCGGGCTAGAAATAAATTATGTTGTTGTTGTTGTTGTTATTATTATTATTATTATTATATAATTTGAATGTTGGAGACCATAGTTTGAATCTCTGCTTAGGCATAGAAAGCAACTAGGTGATTCTGGGCAAATCACACTCTCTCAGCCTCAGAGGGTAATGGCAAACCCTGTCTGAATAAATCTTGCCAAAAAACATGTTAGTTTTAATTTAGAATGGTCATAAATTAGAAAATGACTTGGAGACATACATAGCAAAAACAACAATAAAGCAAAAGAGGTCATGGAGAAAGGGGAGTCAGTGAATGCTGCTTGTAGCTCTCCCATTATTGATGCTATTCATTTAATGGAACTCTCTATGCATTAGATCTGAAGAGAAATCAGAATATATCTCTGTTCATGGGACACTACTGCTGAATGAAGACAATTCAGAATCTAAATCACTGCTCCCAGTTCAAGCTGTAATCTTATTCTCACGTTTCTTGATGAAAGTCACATTGAACTCATTGGTGCTTACTTCTGAGTTTCATGAATATATTACTGTACTATCACAAAATGTTCATCACACATGAATTCTAGTGAAACCAATTGAACAGGCAAGCTGCTCATATCTGAGGTCTTACCAAGTTCAACAAAATAGCTTTAGCTACCTTTCTTTATAATGGGTTTATTATGTTGGCTGCATTATCAGAACTTTTCATCAGGTGAACTACGGAACCGTATACAGCTTCCAAGTTAGTATGGGCTTTGTCTACAGGTATCAGTGCTGAAGCATCAGTTTCTCCTGTTTCTGTTTATAAAAGTTTCTGGAAACTATAGAAAGCAGTTTAGCATCAGGAGAGACAAAATTAGGGCATTGTCCCCCAATAGGAATTCCTTTCCCCCATTAAATTTTCCTTAGTCTCCAAATTTATAACATTGCAATAATATAGCATTTAAAAATATTTTTGGAACTAGAAATCCAAAGAAAAGGGGCTTGCAAAGTGACCAGTGGAATGCAAACAAAGCAAACATTTTGGCAGGGTTATAAGTGCAAACAATTTCCAGTTTCTCACTCTCAGCAGTGCTAAAAATTTGGGCAAGGAAAATTTCATGGTGCAAAGACCAGAATTCTTATTTAGCTTCAAGATCGTAATTTGTTCCCCACCATAGCTACACCAGTGTGATGTAATGGTTTGAGTTTTGGACTGGGACAGGAGATCAGGATTTGAATCCTCACTCAGCCACAGAAACCCATTGGATGATCTTGGGCATGTCACATTCAGAGGAAGGCAACTGCAAACCACTTGTGCACAAATCTTGCCAAGAAAACCCTAGGATAGGGTCACCATAAACTGGAACCAGTTTGAAGGTACACAACAACCACATTACCTATACTCCAAAGTCTGGAGTCCTATATTGTGTCACTCACATCACAGTCAACAGGGTTTACTTGGCTTCTAATTGTTAACCTAACCTAGAGAGAGAACTCAGAGATACAGCTGTGTTAGTCTGGAATATGGTATTACCTTTGCGACTAACTGCACAAAAGAAGTTGTAGCAGAAGCATGTGAGGAAAGCTCATGCTACAGCTTCTTTCCCACAGTCTCAAAGGTGCTGCAACATCCCTTTGCCTACTAACCTAGAGGTAAATATTCTGGCAGATGGTATGATACTGATGAATTGCAAATGGGGTGGGGGGGGTGTGGTTTAAACTATCAAAATGCAAAATGTTCTCAGTCTAACTGTTTAGGATTTTACTCTTTTCTGCCATTCAACTATTGTTGCATCCCCCCAAACACAAACAAAAACTAACTTTAGAGCTGCCTACAGTTTGGCAAGTTAAAAACCACTCAAAGGTAGGATCATCCCAGTGAAATATCCATGTTTTACAGAAAAACAAGGCAATAAATTGGACATTTAATGATATATGCATGAACTCATGTCAGCAGTTCTCAAATGGTATGTCAGGACCTGAGAATGAATCACAGGTCTCTTGTGGGTGGGTTGCCAGGCTACCAATAGTGGGTGTTGGGAACGTTGTGACATCAGGTGCTAAAGAGGATAACTTACAAGTTGTAAAGTGGAATTAACAGAAAAACAAAACACCATTGGTGAGTCCCATGAGAAAAGGATTTGGCGATACGTGAAACCAATGACATTAAAAACTGAAATCCAAGGCAAATACATTTTCCTAAATATGTATTATATATGGTCTTACAAGATACTGTGTTGTCTTTTTCCCCTAGTAGTATATAAAACACTTTATATTCATATATATTTACACAGATATAAAAAAAACTACTGTTGCATCCCCCCTTAAGGCTGATTTCATCATGGAGCACCATACAATTTTCACTACACACATTTGACAGTTGTAATTGAACATAATATCTGGGTGCTTATGTGTTAGGGGTGGAAGCAGAGGGAATCAAGAAACAAGCTACCGGTATGCTAAGCCCTCTATATATGGATGCTGTAACTATATGGATCACATTTGAAATAATTTCAAATTAGCATTTAGTATAAGATAGAGAATGCAATTAGTACACTGTAACAATGTGAGGCACTGCCAAGCAGTTATCATGGAATGAGCAAAATGTTCCAGTAATAGCCTCTAAAAATGACTATTTGAAGATGCATTACGTTGCAGAAGAAAGTCCATCAGAATTACTGTTATTTATTTTGTCAGTAAAGTGAATTTTAAAAGTTTTACACAATGGCTCACTTAATAGCACATTATATCAACCCCTTACAACCTTACTTTATAGAGAGGTTACATAAGGCACTTTCTTGGTATTTTTAAGATAACAAGGCCTTGCATACAAAGAAAGATATTCTAAAACACAGTCTGAATGCCATTTTTATCATACACTCTATTCACTTAGGGTTAGTTCTTCAGTAAGTTGATCCTCAACCCGCTAAAATCAATGAAACAAGTTAGTCATGATTCATATCCCAATCCATTTCAATGAAGTGCAACGAACTGTGCCTGGATCCATCTATTGTGTCTGCAGCCATGGTCTTCAAAAAATGAAAATGCTTCATATATTACATGCCACTGCACATGTCTTGGCCCCATTTTCAAGTCTCTAAGAGTCTCTGAAATCCTCCCAATATGGTCTTATACCTTAGATTACATTTAGGAGACTGAAAAGGGGCAGTGAGCTGGGCTCATTCAAGAGGTAGCAATTTGGGCCCTAGACACAACATGTTCCTAGATATTAGATGCACAGTATGTCTAATTCAAAGTGTTTTTAGTTTTCAACTGAACAGATTTCTATGTCCTTCATTCAATTAAATGTCTTCTTTCTAAGTTGGGTGACAGGGGTTGGCTTGACATCTTGATAAATGTAATAAATGAATGAATATCTTTCTTGTGTTGACCTTCATGTAAGAAAACAGATACGTTGCAATAGATTACTGAGAAAATCTAATTTGTTTAAAAGGGGATAATGGATGTAACAGTCCCTTCTCTGTAGTTACTATTGATATATGATTAATAGTCTCTACCCTTGACAGTTACCACATCATCTCAGCAAGCCCAATATTTAATAGCACTTATCTAAACTATATAAACAACAACGTGTGATTATATACTAAATAGAAATTAAGCTCCTTAAAATTATGGTTACTGGGCAATTTAGAAAGCAATATTCCCATAATTATGGTTGGACAGTTAGTTTCACCACACACTGCCCTTTCCAATAAACAGCAAACCACAAAAAAGGCAGTCGTATTTCATAAGAACAACATATTAATTCCAAAAGCAACTTACTAATATAAGAAATGCACATTGATGATGGCAAAATGTAAATACTTAGAGAGATTGCTGTTTTCTTCTGTATTATGCGAAATGTGATTTTATTTATAGGAAGAATACATATTCCATATGCAACAAAAGAACAGCTAGAGTTATATTTTACTTCATAGCAGGGTATTCATTTAGGTTCCTGAATGGACATTACATTCAGCATTTAAAAACTGCTTACAAGAGTGTACTACACCACAACAATTTTACTGTCCTCTATATACAAACCAACAACAGAAGCAATGTGGTTTGATTTACTGGTTTATGTCTATTCATTTGGAAAGTAATACCTCTTTCATAGATTTTTCTATCAGAAAGCTTATCTAATTTTATACAAAATCCACAAGTAGTTCCACTCTTTCAGGGCATAAAGGAAAGCACCTTTAATTCCAGTTGAGTTTTCTAGGGCTGGGGAGAAAATAGAATGATTTTAGATCCATTAAGGTAACACAATGAGCACACCAGCTTGAAAAAACAGAACAAAACAAAAAAAAACCTTAGGACATATGTGCAAAATCTGTGAGTGTATACAGTGTATATGTGTGTGAGAGAGCCAGTGTGGTTTAGTGTTTTGAGTGTTGGACTATGACTCTAGAAACCAGGGTTTGAATCCTGGCTCTGCCATGAAAACCCACTGAGTGGACCTGGGCAAGTTACACTCTCTCAGCCTCAAAGGATGGCAATGGCAAGCCCCCTCTGATGAAACTTGCCAAGAAAACCATGTTATACAGTAGCTTTAGGGTTGCCATAAGTTGAAAATTACTTGAAAGCACGCAACAAACCTTTCAGCTTTCTATTAACTAAAAATTTGTTTCCTAGTTTGATCTGAGCCAAAATAGTGGGAGGTGAAATTTTAAAAAACAAACCCTTCCACTCACTAAGGACTTGACGATTTGGGGAGGTGAGAGAATGGTCTGAAACACAGACCAAAAAAACACCAATCAGCAACAGTGACGGCCAGGCAATACTGTCTTAACTCTAATTTGGTTCTGTGGCACCATCAGGAAGCCTTTGTAGAGTGGGACAAATAGTTCCTGTTCTGTCTGATATAACTTTATACTACAACATAGCTAAATCTGATGTCTACTGATGTCATCAAAATCTACATGATTCCAAATTGGCTGAAATTGTTCATAAAGAAGGCCATTTTAAAAACAGCAGCATAGCTGTTTAAGTCTTTTCATTTGGAAAATAATACTTTCGAATAATCTGCAAATGGGCAAGAAATGGGCTGTGGAGCGGTGCAGAAGAAATCAGGGGCTTTGCATGAAATTTTTTCACTCTCATTTACCCATTTTAATCTTCCAGGTTTAGATGATAATGAATATTGTTAAATTTTCCATTTGAATCACTGGGGCTGACAAATGTTCTCATTTGGCTGAATGATGTCCACTCTTGGTAAGAATGTTTTCAGTATTAGAATTGTGTTCATTTAAATTCTAGTAATATTTAACAACTAATTTGCATACCATTTTTCAACCAGTTATGGACTGAACTTGTTCTCCAGTGTATTTGACATACGAAAATGTGGTGACATTAAAGAGTTGGAGCAGATGGGCAGGAAAATGTGGCTAAATCCTGGGTTTTTCAAAAGTGGGTCAAACCCTTCTCCTGAGGTGGGCTGAATCCCCACGGGCTGTCCACACCACACAGCAGCAAGCAGTGCTGCATGGTTATTTTTTGTCACCATCACACACACAGCCTGCCACCCAATTACCTCCCTCTTCCCACCCAGATGCCATTCCATTGGATGCCTGCCCACATAAGTGGCCACACAATCGCACATGTGATGCACCACCATCAGTGCGTCTTTGCCCAGTGATACACTGGCAAAGCACAATCATGAAGGCACTCCATACATGCCCCCTTCATCCCCGTTCCTGTGATGACCTCTTGTTGGACTGTCTGGTTTTTGTACGTTGTACAGTGAGCCTGCACTTTACACGGATGTATCACACGTGGCTTCCAGCCTACACGGAAGTCATGTGAGGGGGGGACAATGGTGTGCACATTCACAGTGCATGCACCACACACCACAGGCTTGCACCTCATTATTTTTAATGGGGGTGAGCATACATGCTTTTTGTTGGGGTGTGTATTGAGACAACAAAAACAGCAGAGTTTTGGAGGAAAAAGAACAGTTTTACGTCTGCAGAAATCATGCAGATGAGGCAAAAAATAAAAATAAAAACCATAGTACAAAATATGGCACAGTACATTACAACATCACTGCATCAGCATGAAAGACAGCATTACCTGCAGTCCAGAGACACCATATAGTGCACTTTCAAAGTGTCACCAAATAGTATGGAGAGCACATAGCACCCAGCAACATGGAGAGCATGTACAAAGAATGCTCCCAAAAGCCTAGCAAACATTGTACTACAATTATACCTTCATAATTGGTCAATACCTTCACCTGGCCTATTTGGCTGGCAACTTCTATTCCATGCCTTACAGTTGCCAGTTTGTTACATTCTTATCCTGTCACAACTTATAACTAGCATATCCTGACATTTTTTCCCTTACACAGGGACGGGGGGGGGGGGGGCGGATGTAAGGGAAGGGTCCACTGTAATTACATCCATTGCATTATTGGTGATCGTGTTTTTGCTTTGCTGCAGTCCTGTACTGGGCTGTTTTTATGCCGATACAATGACGTAAATGTTCCACTTTGAGTCGGAGTATCCCAGCTTCTTTATGCTCTGGTTTTCAGCCCTGGGGTGTGGCTTTTTTTCGCTTCCCACCCACTTTCACCTCATGCTTTTACCTCATGCGTCATCTAAGCCGCTTTATATGGCCATTGCAGAGAACCTCCAAAGACTCTCAAGATGAAAAACTCCACAGAAACAGCAAGAGCTATTTCTTTCTAGTTTTAAAGTGAATGGAGGCAAAAAATGTAGTGCATGCTATACACCAGAACACCTACTTTTGATCTGTCAGCAATGCTATGAATTTATAGTGAATCTACTGATATCAAAGCTCTTATGCTATCATCATATATTTTGAAATCAGAAGAAAGACCCCTTTTTGCAATGGGAAAAGTAGAAATGGTGGTTGTTCCTTCATGTAATTAATTTGTGAAATAGAATATTTTCTATTAAAACACAAGTCATCCCTTAATTATCAAAAATACTGGGAATTTAGTGGCATTATTGAAACCTCCTCAGATATCTTTATAGACAAACAGATAACTCTATAAAATCTGAATTAAAAAAACAAGTGTTAAAGGATGGCTGCAGGCATTTTTTTTCCAGAACTACATTACAGCTGGCAGCTTACTGCTTTCAGCCTTAACAATACACTTAAATGCAATGTTGATACATAAATAGCATATGCCTTAGACAGAGTATATTGCTTAATTAGTAAAAATTTCAGCTGTTTTGTGTTCATTCTGTAGGCGTTAGACAAAATACAAATGCCCTTCTCACTTGCAATAATCTATGGAGATTTAACATTAATATATATGGTGCAAGAAGCACCTCCTAGATATACACATTCATTTCATTGTCCAGAATGAGTAAACATGGAATGGCATCTTTCCACAGCATAAGAAAATCTACCTTTAAATATTTTCATTCATTCATTATCCCTCCCTTCTTCCAGTGGTGGACCCAGGTTGACCCAAATAAATAAAAACACAATACAGATTTAAAAATCATTATAATGACCATTTTTCCATTTTGCTTATTGTGTGCCTTCAAGTCATTCCTGACTTATGGAGATACTAAGGCAAACCTATCGAAGGTTTTTATTGGCAGAATTTATTCACAGCAGGTTTGCCTTTATCTTCTTTTGAGGTAAAGAGATTGTGACTTGCCCATGGTCACCCAGAGGGTTAGATGGGGATACTAACCCTGATCTCCCAGTGTCCTAGTCAAAGACTCAAACTTTTATATTACTTAAAATAAACCTAGGGAGCTGGTATAAAATGTTTCTGAACACAAAAAGTGCAAAGGAGAGAAGACAGCAGTAATGGGGGTGGCTTTCTTCTCTCATCACAATATGGGGGATGCATACCTGTCCATCATAAAATGAAAGCTGATGGGGGGATTTCCTTGAGGTCCAGTTAAAATGTATAAAATTGCTACATCATGTCATGCAAATACTAAAACAGTAAAACAAGAGTTGCAATTGCACTTTAAATATTAACAATTATATTATTAATTGTATTACAGTACTAGCAGCTTATACCCTGTTTTGTTTCACCACCCAAAATTCATTCAGGTTGAAATGATCTGTGTATTTGATTTACAAATCAAATACAGAAATAGAACTTAGCTAAAGCTACACTTTGCATCAAGAGTTTCAACATTAACCCAGGAAAGTGGAAATTAAAGAGGATGGGCCAAATCTATACTCTTTAAAAAAACCCAGTGAAAATGTCAGTCATGGAAATAGGACTTCGCTTATTTAACTAAACATCTTTTTTAAAAAACTTGTAGCGGGTATATTCCCCAGAAAAACAATTGAACAGGGTATTGACTGAACACATTGCCCCATATTTTGACTCCTACAATGGCTGAAGCATGCTTCTTTATAACAACATAAACAAAATCCTGAAATCCAGTCCAGCCAGCAGTCCAGACACTGGGTTGCATGCCTAGAATCTGGGTGAATTCTGGCCAAGTAGATAACATGACAACCACCAACTGTAACATCAGAAAAGGAGTTTCTGCAGCCTAAGTCAAAAAGGTAGTTTCAGCTAGAGTAGATTCATTGAATCAAGGGAATTTACTTATGTAGTAGCTTACCATCCCTAGAGAGAGAGAATGTTTTCCCTAAGGAGGCTAGGATGACTCGCTCCTTACTCTCTTTCCATTGCCAACTGAAAACATTTTTTGTGCCACCAGGCTTTTAGAAATTGAATGAGGTGGGCTTTTCATGATGTGCTGAATGGTTTTATGGCTTGTATTCTTTCATGAATTTTATTTTTTCATGTTTAATGTTTTAACTTTACAAATTGTTCAATTGCTTTTTAATTCCATTTTATATTTATACTTTTATCCAAGTTTTTATATAGTTTTAAAATCCATATTGTTTTAAATCTGCATTGTTAGCTGTCTTGAATTCTATTATTGGGAGAAAGGTGGGATATAAATGAATAAAATCATCATCACCATCATCATTGTTATCCAGCAGCTATTTCAGTGGGACAAACATCCAGCTTTAAGCCAGAGACTTAACAATATCTGTCAGCTTCTACTACATACCAGCAAACTACAGTACAATATATCCTGTTAAATTAGACTTTCTTCCCATTGCCCTTGGCTGGCATGCCTGTTCTTGGTAATACATAGTTCCAGCGAAAGATTTAAAATGTCCACTCACTGCCCTTAGCACTAATACCACTAAAACATCTGCTCACCATCTCTAACTGACCAGACAAAAAGGCAACTGAACTAGAGATCAATATTGTTCCCATATCCACTCTGGCAATACTATTATGAGCTAATAAAGTCATGTACAGCCATCAGGGAATTCACTTAACTGCTCATCTTTCAATATAATACATGGTTCCACTGCCAACAATTTCCTTTATTTTTCCGCACAGGACAAAAAGGTAAGTCTCTGTGCAAGCGCATGAATGGGCCCATGTCTATCAGAGAATCCAGTAGGATATTAAGAATCCAGCAGGGTAACATTTCAGTCCCTGAAAGGACACTGCTGCATAGCTGAACAACAGAGTTGTTCCACAAAGAAATTTCAGATGGGATTCCAGCATGGAAAAGTTGACTTGGAATTAATAACTAAATGTAAGCTATTTCTTTAGGTGCTAATAAGGACAATGGCTTCCTTTCTCAATATAGGTGTTAACTGGCAGTGCTAGGATTATTCTCTCGACACCAACTAATGATGTTGCAAATTGTCACTGTGCTTACTTTATGTATACTTATGCTTTAATTGAATTTTTGTAGTCTTTACTTTTTGCATTTCATTGCCATCTGATTCCACCATTCAGCTATTAGGTTTAGTGAAAGGGATATCAGTTACAGTTGTATTTCACATGGAATTTAAACAGAAGAAATATGCTTTTTTTTTACAAACATTACTATAAAAATTAAAGTTAATAACATTAGTATACTGTATATACTCATGTATATGAGGGGGTATCCAAAAGTTTTAATGATCATCTTTTTAAAAAAAATTGACAGAAAGTTTGCTTTGATTTGTAGTTGTTAACTTATCTCTGTGTAGTTATTATCTAGATTTATAAATTTTTCCCAGCGTATCTTGACCTTCTGAATACCTGATATTGTAGAAGTCTGCAGATTGTGCCTTACGAAGTGATATCATAAAGTAATAATTATCACCTGGAAGTTATTATGGCATATTGATGAAATTTTGTCAGTGTCATCATTGGTCCCTAAGTGCAATCAGCTCATTGTGTCCTTTAGTCACTTCTGTCACAGCCAGTCACAAAAATAAAGTGTAAAATCCTCATCAGGCGCAATCTGCAGGCTTCTACAATATCAGGTAATCAGAGGGTCAAGATACGCTGGGAAAAAATGTATAAATCTAGATAGTGGCTACATAGAGATAAGTTAACAACTGCAAATACTTTCTGTCAATTTTTTAAAAAGGTGATCATTAAAACGTTTGGATACCCCCCTCATAAATCTAGAAATTTTAGTAAAAAAATTGATCCAAAAATCCTAAATTGACTTATCCACAGGTCAAAGTAAGTGCTGGACTTTAACTCTTTTTTTTTCCCAAAAAGGAGCCATCCCCTGGTGAAAGACAAGAGTGTAATCTATCTTGAAAGCACTGATCTTCCTTTACTCTCTCATCCATCCAGCCTTTAGTATGATCAGAAGCAATTATGTCTGCCAGGATTTTGTAGGTACTTTGGCATTGTTTTCCTTTGCTTCATCATTTAGATCCTTTGTTATATGCCCCAAAGTTTTCCCCTTGATTTATCCAGAGGTCTTATCAAAATCCATGATTTTGCCCCCAAAACCTGCCCTCAACTTATACATCAGGCCAACTTATAGTCCAGTACATAGGGTCCTTTTTTACAAATATAGCTATAAAAATTAAAGTTAACAACATTAGAAGGTCTTTTAAAAACAATACAGTACTAAAAACAATGTTTTGAATTATTTTGAATTATTATAAATATATAAGATGTATGAACATAATGAGTATGATGACTTTTCTGTTTAGAAAGGTGATCTGGAGTCCAAATAGGGAAGGCAGAATCATAGAGTTGGAAGAGACCCCCAATAGCCATCCAGCCCAACCCCCTGCCATGCAGGAATACACAATCAGAGTACCCACACCCACATACAGACTGTGCACTGGTGTGGAAGCAAGGAAAGAGCAAGCCGCCAGCACCACTGCTGCTCATAGTCTGGTTTTGGTTTCGGTTTTTTTGTCACCCAACCACAATTCAACTGCTTATGCACGTGAGTGGTCAGCTGCACCACTGACCCACCATTGACACCCTATGAAGCAAAATGACAACAAACATGGCAGGCCAACAATAATGCAATGGTTTAATAAGAACATCAGTAAACAGGCTGGTCTGACAGGGGGCCATGGAGGAAGAGGGAAGAGGGAGCACATACAGGGAACCTCCATGATCATGCTGTTCAAATGTGTCACTGGGTACACCAATGCACTGTATGGACAGTCAATCACATGTGCGATCAAGTGGCTGGTCGGACAGCTGTTTATGCAGTGTATCAAAACAGCTGGAAGCTGGGTGAGAGGCAATAAGTAGCTGCTGGCAGTGCATCTGTGTGCACGTGTGTGTGTGTGTGTGTGCCTGTGCATGCATGCATATGGGGTAGAAGAAAATAATAATAATGGTACAGCACAGCTTGTTTTAATAATAACAGCTTGTCTGGCATGGCAGAAGAAAATGTGAGTATTCAACATATTGTGGGAGCCAATGTTGCAGTAAGTGGGTTCTCCCTGCAAATTGGGAGACCACAGAGGTATGCTCGCTTTTCCCCTCTATCTACTCATATGGTTTCGAGACCTTCCACTATTTTGGTTGCCTTCCTCTGGACAGTTTTCAGGTGGGATGGTGCACCTTTCATTTTCAGATTACAAGTCACCAGTGCTAATTAGTCAGAATTTGTTGTTTTTTTCATTAGGTATCGAAAATATTAAGAATTAGTATCATCAATGTTGATATCTGTGAGCGATTTCACTATTCTTCTATCATCCAATGCACTAACAATTCAGCTGCTGAAGAGGATATATCACTGCAGTGCTATTCCATGATGACAAGACAAATGAGCAAAATTGCAACACTGAGTTGTGACTCATTGCATAAAGCCACAAGGCATCAGACAAACAACTCTACAGCTGTATTGTGAAGTATGAAAAGTGAAAAGGGAACAAGACAAAGTTGTAGTGATTCTTGTGGTTGAGTGCTTTCAAGTAGACTTCCATTTCTGGCAAACCTCTCACAGGGTTTTCTTGACAAGATTTCTTCAGAGATTTGCTGTTGCCTTCCTTTAAGGCTGAGAGAGGATGATTTCCCAAGGCCACCCAGTGGGTTTCCATGGCTGAACAAGGATTTCACCTGTGGTTTCTCAGTGTCCTAGTCCAACACTCAAACACTAATTTGGCTCCTCTTCATCCTGGAGAAAAGTGAGCAGTGGGGTGCCACAGAGTTCTGTCCTGGATCCGGTGATATTCAACATCTTTATCAATTACTTGATGACACAACAGAGGGCATGTGTATCAAATTTGCAGATGACACCAAATTAGGAGGAGTAGCTAATACCCCAGAGAAGATGATCAAAATTCAAAATTACCTTAATAGATTATAAAGCTGAGCCAAAACTGATAAAATGAATTACAAAACGGGGAAATGTAAGTTACTGCTCTTAGGCAAAAACGAAATGCCTAGACATAAGATGGGGTACACCTGGCTTAACACAACTACATGTGAAAGGGATCTAGGAGTCCTAGTAGACCACAAGTTGAACATGAGTCAACAGTGTGATGTGACAGCTAAAAAGGCCAATACCACTCTATTTTGCTTTGGTCAGGCCTCACCTGGAATATTGTGCCCAGTTCTGGGCATCACAATTCAAAAAGGATGTTGACAAGCTGGAGTGTGTCCAGAAGAGGGTGACCAAAATGGTGAAGTGCCTGGAAACCATGCCTTATGAAGAGAGACTTAGGGAGCTAGGTATGTTTAGCCTGGAGAAGTGATAGTTAAGAGATGATATGATAGCCCTGTTTAAGCATTTGAAGTTTGTCACACTGACGATGGAATAAGCTTGTTTTCTGCTGCTCCAGAGACATGGAACAATGGATGCAAGCTACAGGAAAAGAGATTCCACCTAAACATTCCTGACTGTAAGAACTCTGACAGTCGAACACACTCTTCAGAGTGTGGTGGAGTCTCCTTCTTTGGAGATCTTAAACAGAGGTTTTAAATTTTAAACAGAGGATGGATAGCCATATGTTGGGAGTGTGTTCGTTGTGCATTCCTGCATGGCAGGGTGTTGGACTGGATGGCCCTTGTGGTCTCTTCTAGCTCTATGATTCTGGGATACTTTAAAGAGGTTAATTCAAGTTCTGAGCAATGTGTGTTGTCTGCCCCCCCCCTTTTTTAAAAAAAAAAATTAGCTCAGAGTAAATTCATATTCAGGCAACTCCTTGGCATAGCTCAAAGTGCTGCTAAGATGGAGGATATTTAAAGCTCCACTTATGTCAGCACAATGGTATTGAACTGGAAGAATAAGTGTCTTAAAAGTATAGCCAAGCCAGATTTTTTTTATTGTTCTTGAATAGTCATAAAATGATAAGAGACTGCTTTGAAATATTACAATTATGAAAGGGCTATTCAAATTATAACACAACTCAAAAGTGAAGTGTTGTTTTGTTTTGTTTTTCAAGAAAATGAAACTGCATACATAACATTGGCTCAAGTCCTATCAGATTCCACTATGATATCAAAGGTATAACAATCCAAGACAGCAATTATTGTTTCCAGTCATTTCTACTTCCTAATAAAATAATATGTAGCTTCCTATCTATTTCTTCCCCCTGAGAGTTTTTATAACTTATGTTTCCTCCTCCACACATTAGTGTTGACAGACACAATGATAGCAAAAAAGCAAATGAGAAACAGCTCTAGTTCTATTTTGATATGTACAGAGGAGGTATGTATACAGCAGACTGGCAGAAGAGCAAATGCCACAAAAGCTTGTATTGACAATTAATTTAAAGGTATAACATAATTTCTATCCAATGAGCCCCACTCCCACTGGAAGGCCTATTGTCATGCAATTCTACCAGTTCTCCTTCTGTCCTTCCACCCATCCCTCTCTCCCATGCTACATCTCAATCCCTACCTCTTAGGAGGGGCCTCTTAAAAGCTGGACGACAGGGGCTGCAGTAAGAAGATGAAATGAAATAGTTTCCATTGCCAATATTACCTTGCCCTAGATTAATTTCCACAAACCAGCAGATCTGGGGGATAGAGGTGCTCTGATAGTTATTAAAGGGAATCTTGGGAATTTATTGCATTGATATGTCATATGGCTGGGATACAAAGAAGCACATGACATTACAAACCTGCTAGGGTGGGTTGGAGATTTTCCTTATATCTTTGAGGTTACTTGGGAAACTGCTCTTGAAACAATAACCTGAGATACTGGATGAGAAACTGCTGTCATCTATTGTTACACACACACACACACACAAATCCCCTGGGGTTGCCTACCTCCAGTCCTTCAGCATGATTCTTTACATTGCAACCTATGTCCACTCCATACTAAAACAATTTGATAGAGATCAAATCCTTGGCAGCTCTGTAAAAATGTCTGGATCCCAGGGACTACACAAGCATATGCTCCCATGGCTTTCATGTTGCTAACTTCAGCAGCTTGCAGCAAAACCTGCTCTAAATTCTACACTCAGACTAAAATATCCTATCTGATATATTGTCATAACAATTTACAGCAGAAGCTGGTCCCTGTAGCATCCTGGGAAGACCTTGTAGTTCTAAATAAAGAATATGACCTGGAAAGTTGCTGGGTCAAGCTACCCAACATTGGAAATGCTACATTACTACAGAAAATGAAATGTAATTCTGGCATGAGGGCAACATCTAGCTTTGGGCAAAACTCCACACTTTCTTCTGACAGGATGTATTTCAGTAAATATCTTGGCATTCAAAGCAATAGCTGTGTGGGAACCATTTGACTGTTTTTCCTTATCTCTAACTAGCATCTACAAAGCTTAGCCTCCCTAACATGTTTGGGCTACTACCACAAAAGCTTGTGTTATTCTAAATTTGTTACTCATTAGTGATCCATGAGATTGTCTGCTTTTATTGCTGCAGTTGAGAGCAGTAACATTACTATCCCAGGTTACCACATTTATTACCCAGATTGTTTAATAAATAAATGATTATGTCATAACCAGAGAGCAAGGGTGGATTATTATAGGTATGGTTAATCTCATTTGGGAGATTTGAAATGCTAACCAAAAATATTTCCCCCTTTTCCTCTAATATGATAGTATTTGTATTTTATCAATATAGGATTACATGAAACATCAGACATGCAAATGTTGGTTGCAGACATTTGGGGGGCCTTTGTTACTCTCCAAACTCATTCTAAAGAAAAGAAACACCATGTAATTTAAAATGTCTACGTTTTTATATCTTCATTTCTTTTGTACACCTGTTTATGATATTAATTAAAAGAGAGAACTGCTCTTGCCATCATGCCTTGCTGAATGGGCAGTCTTGTCATTAGACAGAGAGAGGCAGCAACCATAGGTATCAATTGTGGGCAGCTGTGGTAGAAGCAACTGTTGAACTGTCTCATGAGCAATTTCCCAAGACCCTAAATAGGTTAAGACCTGGCTAAAAAAGACTGCCAACCTATCTAATTAATCTGTAGGGACATTCTCCTAAATACAGGCTGCTGTACTAGGCATGTGAAAAGAGGGGTGGGTGGGGGTTGTGTATCATTGCCAAATTGCCAAATACAGTGGAACCTCAGTATTCACAGACTTGTCATCTGCGGATTTCAACAACTGTTAATGGCAAGCCACTGTTAATGCACTGCCATTGGGGACAATGGACCTTGAGCATCCACAGATTTTTATATCAGCAGGAAGGGTTCCAGAACGGATCCCCCACAGATATTGAGGGCCCACTGTACGTTCCTTCCAGCAGTAATCTTGGCTCCCACTCCCTTGACTTTCAGGAAAGGTGTTACGATACATCTCTTTAAATTAGCCTTCTGAATAATTTTCAACTGTACCATTGTTTTAATTCTTTTATTAATCATTTTTATCTTTACAGTTCTTTTTGTTTAGGATTTATTTTGCAACACCTTCAGATTTTAAATGGGAAATGAACATGGAAATATGAATAATAAACTAACAAGTGTATTGATTGAGAAGAAAAATGTATTTAACTACAAATGCTTTTATCCTGTTCATGAGATAGTTACAAATAATGAAAAGAGAAATAAGTAGCAAAACAGTTTGGTGTTTTTTATTGTTAAAGCATACTCTTTCCTTTCTCCCAAAAGATCTAAATAGAACTGAAATTTTCTCATGGCCTTTTATATAAGGTTGGAAATCTCCCACAGTCAACTTCTCACAAAGTATTTGCTACTATATGCATAGTCAACTGTTTCCTAAATGTTCCCTTACTTTCCAGAAATTATTTAAGTGTGCATCTTGCTCTCCATTTCTGGAAACTGCAGCTAAATAGAGAAGGAGAGAAAAAACAAAGAAGGACAGACAAATACATACAGTCAGCCCACCATATCCATGGATTTTTTTATCCACAGACACAAGCATCCACAGCATGAAAATATTTTTAAAATATATAAATTCCACAAAGCAAACCTTGATCTTGCCATTTTATATAAGGGACACCATTTTGCTATTCCATTGTATTTGATGAGACTTGAGCATCACGGATTTTGTTATCCACAGAGGGTCCTGGAATCAAATCCCAGAGGATAACAAGGACTCACTGTACTGGGGATTTGACACTTCCCAGAAGTTTATCAACAGATCCTGGTCAATGTGGAGTCGAAGGCTTTCATGGTCAGCATCCATAGTTTTTTTGTGGGGCTTTCAGGCTATGTGGCCATGTTTTAGAGGAGTTCATTTCTGACGTTTCACCAGCATCTGTGGCTGGCATCTTCAAAGAAAGATGCCAGCCACTGATGCTGGCGAAACATCAGAAAGGAACTCTTCTAGAATATGGCCACATAGCCTGAAAGCCCCACAAAAAACTTTAGATCCTGGTCATTTTGATGACAGTCATCTATCAATGATTTAGCTATAATTTCATATACATGGGGATAATTATGCACATCACACATATAGTTGTATTTGCTGCTTTGTTATACAGCACTAAGAATACAAAGAAAGTCAGACTATATTAATAAATAATAATAATAATCTTTATTTCTAGCCCACTTCTCTGTAGGACACAATCGGAACGGGGTACAACAAGATTAAAACAATTTACCCGGAGCGGGGTACAACAATATTAACTGCATTGCATCTAATTGATATGCCTTTACTTTTCTGTACTGGAATGAGAAAGATGATGATATATAAAATGCTGCAAGCAATAAAGGAAAGGAAAGAAACAAAAAAAAAAGAAGATAAAAATAAATTAGGAGCCATGAATGCAACAGTACAACAGGTAATGCATAAAGATAAAAAATACTACTACAATGACCAATGCAGAGAAAAAGAAGATAACAACAACAAGGGAAGAACAAGGGACCTATTCCACAAGATTTGGGAAATCAAAGAAAATTTCAAACCAATGACAGGACAATAAAAATTATCTAGGACAATAAAAATAACATAATTCAAGACCAAGAAGGAATAAAAAGACATTGGATGCAATACACAGAAGACTTATATAAAAGACATGACAACATGAAAGATACATGGAACGAAGTGCTATATGAAGATGAACCCCAAATTCTAAAAAGTGAGATGGAAGCTGCAATAAGAGAAATGGTAAAAAAGAAGTCTCTGGGAACAAATGATATTTCAATTGAACAGCTGCAATCCACATTGGCAGAGTCAACTCTAGTGCTAACCAACATATGTCAACAGATATGGAAAACAAAATGATGGCAACAGGTTGGAAACGATCAATATACATCCCCATCCACAATAAAGGAAACACAAGAGATTGCAGCAACTATAGAATCATAGCACTGATCTCCTACACAAGGAAAATTATGCTCAAAATTCTGCAACATAGGCTCCAACCATACATGGAGAGAGAAATCCCAGAGGTCCAAGAAGGGTTCAGGAAAGGAAGAGCCACTAGGGACCACACTGCAAACATGATACTTAAAGGAGCACACCAGAGAATTCCAAACGGAAACCAACATGTGCTTTATAGACTATAGCAAAGTCTTTGACTGCATAGATCATGAAAATCTATGGAATGTCCTTAAAGACATGGGCGTGTCAACACATCTGATAGCCCTGATGAGGAATCTGTATTCAGGACAAGAGGCTACTGTTCAAACCGAATATGGAGAAACATAACAGTTCGCAATTGGCAAAGGGGTCAGATAAGGCTGCATCTTATCACCGTGCCTGTTCAATTTATATGCAGAACATATTGTAAGAAAAGCAGGCTTGGACACAGAAGAAGAAGGAGTGGAAATAGGAAGAAGGAATATCAACAATCTGAGATGTGCTGACGACACCATCATTCAAGCAGAAAGTCTCACAGACCTCTAATAACTACTAGGGAAGACCAAAGAAGAAAGTGCAAAGGCAGGTTTACTGTTGAACATAAAGAAAACAAAAACAATGACCACAGAGAACTTACAAACATTCAAACTAGACAAATGAGGAAACAGAAACAGTAAAAGAGTTCTCATATCTGGGATCAAAAATTGATTGGAATGGGGACTGCAGCCAGGAAATCAGAATATTAAGAATGGGGAGGGCAGCTATGAAAGAACTAGAAAAGATCCTAAAATGCAAAGATATACAATTGAATAAATATGTTAGAATCATATAAGCCATTGTATTACCTATTACCGTGTATGGATGTGTGAGTTGGACAGTTAAAATCAATATCCCAAATTTATTTCCTTAAATACTTAGTTTTTGATAAGACCAATCAAGCCTAATAATTTTTCTCCAAACATCATAATAAAATTTACAATGACGGACCAAGATTGTGTGCTACTATGAAGTAAATCTGAATGACATATTTATTTCTTCACAGAATATACACAGCAGTTTGTTTGTTTGTTTGTTATGATATTTAGATAATGGTACTCAGCTGATATCTCTATTGCTACTACAGTTCTTATGCAGCTGGGCTTCACATGATTCAATGAAGTTTACTAACAGGTGAAGGGATACAGGATTGAAATCTTAAGGCTACAAACCTTATACAATCATTCCTCTGAGTCCATGGATCCTACATCCATGGATTCAACCATCCATGGCTTGAAAATACTGTATTTTAAAACATTCCAAAAAGCAAACCTTGATTTGCCATTTTATCATAGAATCATAGAATCGTAGAGTTGGAAGAGACTCAAAAAGGCTGGAATTGGCCACAGCCCGCCTGTGGAGTGGGGTGGGGGACAGTTAGCTGACAATATGCCCTTCCCAAGACTACAAGGCTACTGCAGAAGCAATAGAGGAGCAGAAGGGTGCTGATGTTTATTTAAGACATTTCCATAATTGGAATACTAAACATTTTAGAATGAACAGAGCAGCATACATCTGCTCTTGGAATACATACAACCCAGCAAGGGCTTTCTTGAGTGTGCTTAGCTGGAATGCGACCTAAAATTCCTACTTTATCATTTATTTAGTTGTCCTTTAACTGTTTTTTTTCTCTTTAAAAAGGAAGTCCATCTCTCCTCACAATCTTATAGCAACGTAAAGAAAAAAGATTTTGCCTCCCATAACAAAACATTTAATAGATGAAAACCAGGACACTTGGGACCACGACAGCAGAGTGTTGTGAACAAAACAGAAAATATTTAATGGAGAAGAATGCACAAACTAGGAGAATCTGCAGCTGTTTGTTTTTAACCTGTGCCTGCTGGGAAGGACAAGACTCTCTTCTTTCCTCTGTTTTCGAAGTTACCTGAGTGCAAACTAGTTTTGCACTTTGGACTCAGTTTCAAGCAAATGAAGTAAACTGCGGGCAAAGGAGGAAATGGGAGGAGGAAAGAGACACTGAGACATTTTTAAAACAGCCGAAAAGTGGATGACAGAAGATTAATTCAGACTGTCCCTGCCAAATTGGGAAAATTGGAGGAGATAATACTCTATTTATTTACTCGGTTTTCCTAGCAATGCATAAGAGGCTTCCATGTTGGATTGAGGCAGAAATTATCTAAATTAATACAAGTTTAAACAAACATTTTAAAAAGAAATGCAATCCATAAAATATATAGAAAAACACAGAAAAAAGAGCTCCAGTCAGTGTTGTTGCCTGAAGTCCTTCAATAGCAGAAGAATGTAATCAATGAGCCAGGTCCAAAGACTTCACAGAAGACATTTCCATATGTAAAGTGATAATATAAGAGCCATCATCTTCCAGAGAGCACACTTTTGCATTTTCATTTCACTAAGATAAACCTACTGCCCTTGGGAGCATCTTTCCCCAGACTGGTTCTCAAGTGTTCATTACAGTTCCCATCATCCCTAAACCCAGAATGGGAAAGGTGTGCACATAAGAGATTGTTTATGCCATTATCTGATGACAAAAATGTTGGAGTATTCCTGTACATTCCTATAGATGCTTGCTTATTACAGTGAAATTGCAGCATATGTTACACTGAATAATATCATGAAAGATGCAATGCTGTGGTTAATAGAAAGTACACTATAGCATTCTAAAAAAGCATTTCTCATTATTGTAATTGTTGCTGCCTTTGGCTTTTTCTTTTCTGCAGCAAAACTCTGATTCTGATATAGGCTGACATCAATTAAACTCATACATCTCTCAGTCTTTTCAAATAAACTCACAGCTAACTTAAAATACTGATCTTTCAAAATTTGTGGGGAAGATGAAAATGCTTAGTCTATATTTAGGCTAGAAATTAACTTTTAGGTAATGTACAACAGGTACCGTAGAATAGGTACAATGGGTTTTATTATATATAATAATTATGCAACTAAATAAATCAAACACATCTGCAATCATTTTGCCAAATAAGCTAAAACTATCCTCTCATGCTTCAGGTTTTACAGTGTATTTGTACTGGAAACACATATACATATGACAGTCATGCTGAATTTAACACCAATTTACTAAAAAGACAAAATCTGAAACATTTTCAGCACCTGTATCAAATTACATTTCCCAGGATTCCATGCAGGAAAACCATGATACAGAAATAGATGGTTTAGACCATGGATATACCCTAGAATGAATCATGTATATTATACATGCTTATGATTTCTATACTATACTGTACATTATTATATTTTGGTTGGTTTCTAAAGTCTAATCTGCACTCCAGAAATAATGCAATTTGACATCACTTTAATTGCCATTACTCAATGTTATGGAATCCTGGAATTTGTAGTTTGTTGTGGCACCAGAGCTCTCTGGAAAAAAAGACAAAATATCTCAGAAAACTACAGATCCTAAAATTCCTAACATTGAGCCTTTGAGCCTTAAAGCAGTGTCAAACGGCATTATTTCTGCAGTGCAAATTAGACCCCATCCTTTGAAAATACGTAATTAAAAACAATCATCTTGATGCTATTAATATAATAAACTTGACCTATTCATTTCTTAGACATTTCATAATATTAAAATGATCACCAACATCGTTAATTTTTAGTATACTATAAATGAAAATTTAGGATTTCTAAAGTTGGATTTCTCCAAAGAAACCCTGACTCTGCAACAACAACAACAACAACAACAACAACCTAAATAAATGGCTGTTTCACAATTGGCAATAATTTAAACATTAGGCGTTCATGAAACAAAATTTCCAATGGGATTTTTTCTAACCAAAAATAAAAATACTGATTATAAAGGTTACAGAACAGACTTTCTCCAGAGAAATGGCTACATAAAGTGTAATCCTTCCTCACCACAAAATCGGAAAACAATGACCTAGAAATCAACTTAGAGATATATTACCCATTTTCTATCAGAAAAAGTTTAGTCTAGTGGGAGAAAGACTTATTGTTTTGAAGCTTCTGGTCCTTAAATGGGAAAAAATAACATATTGGCACTTGAGCAAAGTACTGCTGAGATGTAGGAGAGATCATCCAGTAACTCACAGTGGGAGACTTATGAATGCAGCACCTCAGGCAAAGGACAGAACATTTTTTAGTGGATCAAACTTTGAAAAATGTTCCCTCAACATCAAACATGGAACTTTGAAATAAATGCATGCACAAATCTGTCGCTCTTATTCAGCGAGTAAAGTACTGCTGTCTTCAATCTCTCTCTCTCTCTCTCTCTCTCTCTATATATATATATATATATATTCCTCCATACCCATGCACACAATTTCTTTATTTTTGCATGACTGATACATGTCCTTCTTGCGCATTTATCTATCAGGTTTTGAGATTTATAACTTGAATAGAGTGTACATATTAAATTAACAGGCACTTTGAGGGCACCCTTTTAACAACAGTGCATCTTAAGCTATCTGACATAGGAGACCAGAAGGCTTTTTCCCCACTATGCTAGGAACCAGTACAATAATAGGATAAAACTCATTCTAGCTCTGGAATCTTGCTGTGGACTGGCAGCTATGCGCATACAGTATAGACCAACATGAGGGCATGGATCACTACTTTGAAGAACACTGCCACACAGCTCGATCTTGTAAAACATGATAATTTTTAGCTAAAAGAAAAAAAACACCATATCCTGGCCAGATGTAACTAGTGGAGTATGCATGCCTGTTCAAATGTAACTCCCCTTGAGTTCAATGAAGTTTACTTACAGGTGAAGGGATACAGGATTGAAATCTTAAGGCTACACCTTATACAATCATCCCTCTGAGTCCATGGATCCTACATCCATGGATTCAACCATCCATGGCTTGAAAATATTTTAAAACATTCCAAAAAGCAAACTTTGATTTTGCCATTTTATTATAGAATCATAGAATCGTAGAGTTGGAAGAGACCACAAGGGCCATCCAGTCCAACCCCCTGCCATGCAGGAACTCCCAATCAAAGCATACCCAACAGATTTCCATCTAGCCTCTGTTTAAAGATCTCTAAGGAAGGAGACTCCGCTACACTTCGAGGGAATGTGTTGCACTGTCGAACAGACCTTACTGTCAGGAAGTTCCTCCTAATGTTGAGGTGGAATCTCTTTTCCTGCAGTTTGCTTCCATTGTTCCACATTCTAGTCTCTGGAGCAGCAGAAAACAAGCTTGCTCCCTCCTCAATGTGACATTCCTTCAAATATTTTAAAAGGGCTATCATATCACCTCTTAACCTTCTCTTCTCCAGGCTAAACATCCCCAGTTTCCTAAGGCATTCCTCATAGGGCATGGTTTCCAGACACTTCACCATTTTAGTTGCCCTCCTTTGGACACGCTCCAGTTTCTCAACATCCTTTTTGAATTGTGGTGCCCAGAACTGGACACAGTATTCCAGGTGGGGCCTGACGAAAGCAGAATAGAGTGGGACTATTACTTCCCTTGATCTAGACACTATACTTCTATTGATGCAGCCTAAAATTGCATTCGCCTTTTTAGTTGCCTCATCACACTGTTGACTCACATTCAACTTGCGGTCTAATTGAACTCCTAGATCCCTTTCACACTTAGGGCTGATAAAGATGGTCCAAAAGGGCCGTCTGTGCGGCGCAATTAGGGTTAGGGAGGGCTCAGCATCTACACCCTCCCTAACCCTAGCGAGTATGGACGCCGCCAATTTTAAAATGGCCGCATCCATACGGGTGCACCATCAAAATGTCATGGCGTGTGCGGTGTTTAGATAATGCTGCGCACGCTTGACATAATGGTGCCTTGGGAGGGCGCCTCGGGAGGGCGCCTAGAGCGCCCTTTCTGCGGCACCAAAAGGAGCTCGAGAAGGGAGCTCCTTTTCATGTCATTCCATTGGCAACTAGATTCCCACAGGAATGAAGGCAGGGAGAAAGTGTCGTGGAGGCCCCTTTCTCTCTGTCCTCCGCTGCTTGGGCTGTCCTTGGGGCATGAAGCCCCAAGGACAGCCCTTTCCAGGCCACGGGGAAGGGGCATTTTGCCCCTTTTCCCCAGCCTGGAGAAACGTAAGGATCAGGCCTCTGGGGCTACCTCACGACAGCCCTAGCTCCATCCCAGCCCTTAAAGGGGTGGCTGCAGACCACCACAAAAGGGCAGTCTGTAAAGCCCCTTAGTCTCCTTAAACCAGGTATTCCCTATCCCATATCTATGCATTTCATTTTTCCACCCTAAGTGCAATACCTTACATTTTTCTGTGTTCAATATCACTGTGATAGCTTTAGCCTAGCTTTCCAGTTTATTCATGTCATTTTGAATTTTGTTCCTGTCCTCTGGGTTGTTAGCTACTCCTCCTAATCTGGTGTCATCTGCAAATTTGATAAGTATGCCCCCAATTCTGTCATCCAGGTCATTAATATGGTCTTTTTAATAAAGTCCATTCATCTAGCATGTGGCCTTCCTCTCTTTCTACTTCCCTTCACCTTTCCTAACATGTTTTAAAAAATTTTATGTCTGACGGGGAGGAGGGAGGGCAAGGGGATTTTAAACTGACTGTGATTTTATTGTATTCTGTTTTTAATGACTGCTGTAATCCACTTTGATTCCCCTCCCACAAAAGGCGGAATAGAAATAAATCCTATTATTGTTATCCTATTACAATAATTTCCTATTATTATTGTATTTTCCAACAATTCATTCCTTCTCATGATGTGTCCAAGGTATGTCAGTCTAAGTCTTGTCATCTTGGCTTCAAGGGAGATTTCTGGCTTGATCTGTTCCAAGACCCAATTGTTTGTCCTTTTGGCTGTCCATGGGATCCTCAGCACTCTTCTCCTGCACCAAATCTCAAATGAGCTGATTTTCCTCCTGACTTCTTTCTTGACCGCCCAGCTCTCACATCCATACATGGTAACAGGGAATACAGTGGCTTGTATGATTCTAACTTTTGTGCTAAGTTGTATGTCTTTGCATATTAGGATTTTTTCTAGTTCTTTCATAGTGGCCCTCACCATTATTAATCTTCTTCTGATTTCCTGGCTGTAGTCCCCGTTCTCATCAATATTTGATCCCAGATATGAGAACTCTTACTATTTCTATTTCCTCATTGTTTAGTGTGAATGCATGTAAGTTCTCTGTGGTCATTATTTTTGTTTTCTTTATGTTCAACAGTAAGCCTGCCTTTGCACTTTCTTCTTTGATCTTCCTTAGTAGTTGTTCCAGTTCTGTGAGGTTTTCTACTAGTACTATGGTGTTGTCAGTATATCTCATATTGTTGATATTTCTTCCTCTTATTTTCACTCCTCCCTCTTCCATGTCCAATCCTGCTTTCCTTACAATATGTTCTGTATATAAGTTGAATAGGTAGGGTGATAGGATGCACGTTGTCAGACTCCTCTGTCAATTGGGAATCATTCTGTTTTTCTGTATTCTGTCCTGACAGTAGCCTCTTGACCTGAGTACAGATTCCTCATTAGGATTATCAGATATGTTGGCACTCCCACTTTCCATAGCCTTTCATGATATATACAGTCAAAGGCTTTGCTGTAGTCTATAAAGCACATGCTGATTTTCTTTTGGAATTCTCTGGTGCGCTCCATTAGCCATCGAGTTTGCAATGTGGTTCCTAGTGCCTATTCCTTTCCTGAATCCTGCTTGGACCTTTGAGATTTCTCTCTCTATGTATGGTTGGAGCCTATGTTGAAGAATTTTGAGCATACTTTTAATTGTGTGGAAGATAACTGCTATGGTCTTATAGTTGCTGCAATCTCTTGTGTCTCCTTTTTTGTGGATGGGGATGTATATTGATTGCTTCCAATCTGTTGGCCATCATTTTGTTTTCCTTATCTGTTGACATATGTTGGTTAGCACTAGAGTTGACTCTGTCAATGTGGTTGCAACAGTTCTAATGGAATATCATCCATTCCTGGAAACTTCTTTTTTTCCCATTTCCTTTGTTGCAGCTGCCACCTCAGTAGAATTTGGGGTTCATTTTCATATGGCTCTTCTGTCCATATGTCCTTCCTGTTGTCATCGCTTTTATATGACCCTTCTGTGTAATGCATCCATTGTCCTTTTATTCTTTCCTGGTCTTGAATTATGTTATTTTTATTGTCCTAGAGCATCTTGGTCCTTGCTTTGAACTCTCCCTTGATTTCTTGAATCTTGTGGAATAGGTCTCTTGTTGGTCCCTTTTTGTTGTTGTCTTCTATTTCTCTGCCTTTGTCATTGTAGTAATTTTCCTTATCTTTGTGTACTAGCCATTGTATTGTTGCATTCATGATTCTGAGTTTACTCCTATCTCCTTTTTGTTTTGTTTCTCTTCTTTCCTTTATTGCTTGGACGTAGGGACATATAAACTCAATGTACAGTAAGTGCTCATTCATTGTGCTATAACTGGAGACAGCTTCAGATATGGTTACCCATAATTTACTCTGGATAATGCTTTATTAAGGAAATGCTGAACAAATACAAAAGAAAAAATTCTTCATTTGAAAAATATCCTGATATAGGCAGTATAAATAATAAAAAAGTTATTGTTCTTCCAGCATATATCTTCCTAAATAAAGAATAAAAGGCTGATAAACATTTTGAATCTTTCTATAATTTTTAATTTGATAACAGGTTAGGAAAAATCAAAATGTCTATTTCATTTTTAAAAACTTTTATTTCCATTTTGACTCTTTCAAAGACTCCTGAAACCATTTAATATTGCAATATTCATCTTGAAGTCTATGGTAAATGCAGCTATAATTATAACTCTCCGTAGAAGCCTTTAAGATTGCTCTCTTGAGCTCTGAAAAGATTAGGCTTGCATTAAAAATAACTCCTCATTTTTCTTTTATATATAAGCATTTTATTACAAAGATATTTAGCTAATTTTCATAACTGAATTGGATATACTGAAGTTTCCTTTGATGCTATACGGTTTTTTACCACAACCACCACCCTGTTACTTTTAAGTGAAGCATAATTACACTCCCTCCCCATGCATATCATAAATCACTCATCTTTCTGACAGCTTCACATAATCTATTTAAACTTCATACAATTATACAGTTAATAAGTACCTCAGTTTAGAACTTACATACTAGATACTGAGATGGCAGAAGATTTTCAAGCTATATGTTGCCATTAAGTCATAATCTCCTAAGCAAGAAAAAAAAATATGTCAGCTCATGTAGTTTTTCCTCTTTTAGTTTTCAAGCACTTTTCTTTCCATAAGAGAGAAAATTTGTTCTATACCTCAATGCTTCAACCCCTCCATTTCTTTAGTCTAACTTATAAAAATAATTCCCAGAATCTTTCCGGTACTAGAAGGCTATTTGTAAATATGAAATTAATGCAAGTAGATAAAGTAGGGAAGGATCACCTAAGTTTGAATAAGATAAAAGGGCTCACCCTGCCCAGCTTTTGATGTACTTCTGATAAAGTTTTGCAAAGGCAAACATATCAGAGTTTGGTTCCTCACTGCTTCATGAATAAAGCCGTAGTGGCCTATAATGTTTGATTCATGGTATGCAGATATTTGTGCAAGCCATTTAGTGTTCCAACCAAATGCACTGTTCGCAACAATATAATGATCACATTTGTTAAGCTTAACAGAAAATCTATTTTTTCCAAGGTAACTGATGGATCTTGTAACACAACCTTCTATTCTATACAGTACAAATTACTGCTCTGAAGGCAACATGAGCAGAAGGGAGTCAATTTAAAAAAGGTCAAACACACACACACACACACATGTGAGATAATGGCCCAGACTTTCTTAAGCCATGCCAAGGCTATATCATTTTAGTTTTCTGATAGCCTTGAAGTTTTACATAACTATATGTTAGAACAGAATAAATTCAAATAAATAAATATAATGAATCAATATAAAGATGATCAGTGTTTTCCTCATAAAATCAAGCAAGCCTGACCTAAATCCTGGGGAAAGTACTCAAGTCCCACTGAAATCCATAGGACAATTAAGGGGCGAAGCAGACAGCTGGGAAGGAATGGCCTGTAGCCACTCCAGCTGTGATTGGGCTGGGACTGCAGAGACCGTACTTCTTTTGGCCCATGTGTTCTGGGTCTTTGTTGTGACTAGTGTATGCCTCATTAATATAAATGGAAATTAAATACAATTAACTTTTTGTGGATCCAACCTATGATGTTTGCAAATATGTATTTCAGAAAGCAGATCATATATATTCATACCTCCAATTGTCTCAAATTGCATCAATAGAAGTATAGTGTCTAGATCAAGGGAAGTAATAGTGCCACTCTATTCTGCTTTGGTCAGGCCCCACCTGGAATACTGTGTCCAGTTCTGGGCACCACAATTCAAAAAAGATGTGGAGAAACTGGAGCATGTCCAAAGGAGGGCAACTAAGATGGTGAAGGGTCTGGAAACGATGCCCTATGAGGAATGCCTTAGGGAACTGGGGATGTTTCGCCTGGAGAAGAGAAGGTTAAGAGGAGATATGATAGCCGTGTTTAAATATTTGAAGGGGTGTCATATTGAGGAGGGAGCAAGCTTGTTTTCTGCTGCTCCAGAGACTAGGACGCGGAACAATGGATATAAATTGCAGGAAAAGAGATTCCACCTCAACATTAGGAGGAACTTCCTGACAGTTAGGGCTGTTCGACAGTGGAACACACTCCCTCGGAGGGTAGTGCAGTCTCCTTCCTTAGGGATCTTTAAGCAGAGGCTGGATGGCCATCTGTCAGGGATGCTTTGATTTGGAGTTCCTGCATGGCAGGGGGTTAGACTGGATGGCCCTTGTGGTCTCTTCCAACTCTATGATTCTATGATTCTATGATAGGGACAACCCTCTCTGTTGTCCCATCTTTTCATTTGTTTTTAAAATGTCCCAGTTTCTCTCTGCTACTCAGCTTACTCCACTGCAAATTGATCTCAGAGTTTTACACTCAATTATCACAGCAGGAAGGTGAGGAAAGGATAAGGTGGAATCTTGACCATCATAGTAGACTCCAGCAAAAGCAGACATTTGCAGACTCATCAAGCTTTTAAGTCTTTTTCATTACAAATGTTTATTTATTTATTTATGGTATTTATACCCCGCTCTTCAGCCCTGAAGGCTCTCAGAGTGGCTTACAGACCATCTTTCTTTTCCAAAGGAAGATCTGAAAATGTTTTTAGGTGCAACATTTTACAAGGAAAATTCTCAGAAACATCACTAGAATGCTTTACATTGGTTTTATTTTAATGGTTTTATAGTTTTGTATTTTAACATGCTTTACCCTGCCTTGAACCTTGAAGAGAAGCAGGAAAATATAAAATTATAATTGTTGTTGTTGTTTACATGTTTTAGGACAGGCTAGAATTTAAAATAAGTATTATTGCTCCCATTTTCTTACGGTGCTTTGTCTTTCCCACCAGCTTCCTTTCCTTTCTGTCTATGCACAAAGTATTCTGAGACTTCTGGTTCTTCACATGATACTCCATGTCTAATATAGAAAAATAAATCTGGTTTTTCTCTCAGTGTCACACAGCGTTAGTTTAACTGCATAACAACACATTCTCTATTCCTTAGTTTGGGGCTGAGCCAGGAAGTCTATCACTTCATAATGGGGCTTGAGATTATCCTTGCTTCTGATTGTCTCCCGCAATCTCAGATCAGCACAACTGAGACACAGAAACAAGAAAACAATAGTCATGATCTGCATACCCGCCAATATTTTGCAGATGACACATGTGGCCAGAAAACATCAGACTGTGGTCAAGATAGCAAATCTTACCAATGAGACAATCTAAGAGAGACTGAAGAAGTTTGCTTTTGCATGAGTCTAGAGGAAAAAGCAAAATTCTGTCCTTTCCTGTCCTCTTCTCTTGCTGTGGTAACAAGGGGAACACATTATTTTTGCACTTTGAATTCACTTTGCAACAATTGAAATAAGCCAATGACAAAATGGGAAAGGAGAGAAAGACTATGGAAATGATTGCACGCACTTTATCCCATTGTTTTCCTGATGGGATACTTGTGCGTTTAACTTCAAACATGGCTCTTACTGCATTCTCCTGTCAGCAGCCTGTATGCAGCTTTTCAAGAACAGGATTGCAATAATATCCATTTTTGAAGTTAAACATGTATGTATCTGATAGAGAAAAAGATAGGATAAGGATAGGATAAGGTGTGTGAAATAAACCGAGTATCTCTTGCCTAGGAAAAAACCTGTGAAATTCATAGGATCACCATGAGGTGATTGGAAGACACATTCTCTCACACAAACACACACAAACACAGAGAGAGAGAGAGAGAGAGACAGACAGACAGACAGACAGATTATTGATTGCAGTGTGTGCTATAGCCTATGACATAACTCAGGAATTCCCCTCTGGACCTTCAGGTCCAGTATATTCTGTGGGAATGCTAAGTGCAAATGCTGATGGTGGTGTGAACTGGCCAATATTTCCCACATAAAATGAAAGATTTCCCTATTAAACAATTCTTGTCAACACTGTGAAAGTAACTGATTTTTATTCTCTACCAATTTCCATAAAGGAATTAATAAAAATGCTTCTAGTTAGGTATCATTATTTAGAAGAAGTTACTCCAGAGCAATCACATGCTGAAATTTATTATGTCTTTCTCTGTTTCACAATCTCAGTGGTATAAACGCTACTAGAAAACTGCATTTAGCTTCAGCTTTAATTTACCTTAAATAATGAGGACTATCCAGATAGGATTTATTGACTAAAGACTCATCACATCCATCCCAATTCAGCGTACAATGCCTCTTATATGATGACACAAGTATAAAATGGAGATACTTAATGAAATACAGTAAATTTGCTGGCATTGGGAGGATTCCATGTTAAACTGTGAAGATGCTGAATACAAAGACACCTAAAAAAATATCATGGCCACATTAAAGTTTTTCCACACTCTAGGCACTCTTGTATTCAACTCTCTGCCTTCCCTTGACATATAACTGGATTATCTCAGTCAAAATTATCATCTTTGTCAGTACTTTCTATAGAAAGTGAAATATTAAAACAACTTCCTATTGATGAAAGAGAATCTGCAAATAAAAAAATACTGCAAAGTAAATATAGCTTAATAAACAATATTTTATGTTGAATGTGATTGTTATATTAAAAATGTGATTTATAAAAGTTTACTTTTTCAAGCACTGTTGTTTAACCTATTTCTGTTTTTCTGTTTTTAACTTTTGCGAACCAAAATATTAAATATCTTTATTTTTAAATTTTGTTTTCCTTCCCAATTTCTGTTAAATGTTTTTTGTTAATCCTGTTTTTGTAGCCCCTAAAATTTGTATAGGCCCATGTTGGCGAACCCACTGCACGCATGCGAAGCCATCTGAGCACACAGCCAGGGAGGCCTGGGGCGAGATGCACACGCCCAGCCCAGCTCTTTGCCAGGAGGAGCAGCATGTAGCCCTCCTGCCCAGAAGCCCTACCTCTTCCACCCCAAGCCCCACCCCTTCCTCCCAGAAGCCCCACACTTTTGTAGGGAAAGCCACCCCCTAGCCAAACAGCCCTCCAACTCCCATGGCAGGAGCTTTCCCCAGATCCTGGTGGCAGGGTTTCTCCCGGCACCTCTCAGGTGAGTGGCGCCTTGAGGTTCTTGTGTGCCTTCAAGCACAAAATGGTGACATTCAGCCACTGCATCTGCACTACAGAAATAATCCAGTTTGGCACCGCTTTAATTGCCAGGGCTAAATACTATGGGATCCTGAGATTTATAGGTTGATGAGATATTTAGCCAAAGAGCTCTGGTGCCACAATAAACTACAGTTCCCAGGATTCCCTAGCAGTGAGCCAGGGCAGTTAAAGCAGTCTCATATTGGTTTATTTCTGCATGGTATTTTGGACCTCTGACTTCAGCTGCAGTCTCACCCCCGGAGGTCTCCCCCCCCCCCCCCCCAGCACCCAGTGGCACCCGGTGTAGGAATGCCACTGAATTTGGGCACTCGGTTTTTAAAAGGTTCGACATCAATGCCCTGGGCACTGTGCCTAAAGCACCTACTGGATCAGGCAGCCCTGAAAACTGTAGTAACATGTGGTCACATCTTTTTAAAACATTATTTTCATAAATTTCTGCAAACATTCATAAAATGTGAAAATCATAGTCTTTATGACTAATAACAATATTTTCAATATTCATCACCACAAATTTTGAGAACATAATACTGTACTTGGTTTTCTTTTTTCCTGAGATTAATACACTCGGCCCTTGACATATGCAGATCTGCCATTCGCAACTTTGGTTGTTTACGATCAGATGGGCCAGGGAAGCACGCATACGAGCCCCTCCAACCTCCTCCTCTGGTGCGTGAGACAGCTTGCCAGAGTTGGCTCACCGGCCCCTTCTCCCATGCCTAGGTCAGCTGGCTACAGCTGACCCAGACATCAAAAGAGGAGGCGGGCTGGGCTGGCATTATTTGTGAATTTTCCACATTCACCGGGGTCTTGTTCCTCTAACCCCTGTGAATGTAGAAGGCTGTACTTCTAAAGCACAAGGTTAAATCCAACTTAATGTTAACATTGTTAAGTTGCTCAAATGCTGTCCTACTGCAGCACTAGGGCACATCTGATACTAGCAAGTAAAGGATTTTTGTGCATTTGAAACTGCCAAAGAATATGAAATTATCCATATTCTGGGACATATGACAAACAGGGAGAGGGGAAGTGAAAGGCATCATTCAACAATCTTATTTTGAGTTACTTATCATCTGCAACTGGAAGAAGGCATGGCACAAATTACATATGAACTCTACTGCTGCAGCCAAATGTAGTGCATAGTCAAATGGAAAAATTGTCTGCATTAAACTGCTTAATGGAGTGAAAAGACAAAAACAAAATGAAATTAGAAAACTCCCTAGCACATTGAACTCCACAAGGAATTCTGTTTCATATTCCTCATGACAGTGAAAATGAGAAGACTTCAAATACAAGTCTGTAAATATAATCCTGGAATGCTCTTCAACATTTCACAGATGAAACCTGGAACATGTGCAGCTGAGCAACATCAGAGAGTTTGCTCAAGATGGCCAAAGCTATTAATGAAGAAGAACCGACAAGCTAGAGGAGGATGCAGAAGCAGCAGTGTCTTTTGGCTTGAGTCTACTAGGAAGGACAAGATTTCACCCTTCCTGCCCTCTCTTCCCTGTTGAGTTATTTGCAAACTACTTTTTTAGTTTTAACTCAGTTTGCAACAATAGGTAATCTGAAAATGAAAAGAAAAAGTGGGAGGGAGTAAATGGGACATTTTAAAAGCAGCTGCAAAAATTGGAACAGAGTATTAAAACAGGACAGTCCTCCTAAATTGAGACAGTTGGAGGGCATGCACTGGTGAGGATATCTGCATAAAAGCCAAAAATCATATCTGATGAATCCTATGAATGCAGAGTTTTAGAATGATAACTAGTATATAAGGAAGAAAACAAATAATGAAAGGGAAAAAAAACCCAAGGAATTGTTCTAAGGTTTAGCATTTTGTTTCTCTTTATATTTTTTCGGCAGAGAAAATAGTTTCTAGTGTATATCAGAATATGCATCAGAAGCAGGATATCTAATTTATTCTTACAGAAGAACTCTTTATCATAAAGAGTAGCTTTGCAAGTGATTGTGAACTGCCCAAAATAAAATCAAAACATAACATAGGTCTCCATATCTTCTCATATGTAACTCTACGGTAGCACTCATACTGGCAGGGCAACATAGGACTATTTCCAATGTTGTTACTGCACTTGCAGAAGCAGCTTTCTGCAAATGGAAGGGAGATAATCTCCACCCCTCCTAGAGCCTTCTGATCCAGATGGCTGGAAACCCCTCCAGAGTAGGCTTCTGACACCAAAGATAGCAGGGTGGGGGCAAAAATCCGGAAGCCACTGTGTCACATTGGATTTAGGCCATGATTCATTATGTTTTCTAAAACCACTGGGAACATGTACATTAACCTTTGCCTATATCCAAAGTGTCATTCTCATTCACACTTCTTGCTGAAACATCAGAACAAGTCGTAAGAAGATGCCTGAATAATCAAGCCAAAGGACTCTCATCTTGCATCTTTTTTTTCCTGCAGTAGTCAGCCAATGTCTTTACAAAGCTTATAAATAGCACACGAAGACAACCATGCCTCTTTGTTGCTTGTCTCTAGCCATATCAGAGATATATGATTTCTGGACAGACTGGGCCCATTTAGCTATGATTACTAAATCCTACAGTATTCTATTCTATATTAATAAGGCATGCAAGGGTTTTCCCTCCTGGCCCTAATGTGGCATGGGCACCTGCCACCTGCCCCATTAAAACAATAGATATCCAATAGATACTGTATTGTATTTCCAGGTGCCTGGAAATTCTGGAGTGCTCTGGAACTGTCTCTTTAGGTTCTGCAACCCAGAGATAGGGAAAGTGTTGCCCTCACTTTTAAGTACTGTGACTTGGGGGGGGGCCTTCCCTCACCTTATGACCAGTTATTGTGTTGCCCTCAGAGCTCAGGTGGTTCACCCAGGAGAAGGCTTGTCTAGGGTGATGCCTACCTCATCCAACCATGCACTAGGTTTCTCCCCTATCTTGGTCCTTTCTAGATTCAGTGAAGTTCTAGGTTAAATAAAGTGGCCTTTATTCAAGACAATTCATTGTGTCTGGACTTGTTGTTTCATGTCTAGTCAGCAATACGTGGTTTTCTTGGCAAGCTTTGTTCAGTGGGAGTTTGCCTTTACCTTCCTCTAAAAGGAGGAGAGAGAATGACTTGCCCAGAGTCACCCAGTGAGTTTTCATGGCCAAGCAGAGATTTGAAACATGGTTTCCCAGAGTCCTAGTCCAACATTTAAACCACTACACCATGCTAGCTCCACACCAAAGGTACCAGAGGTGTTTGATATAAGGTTAATTTCTGTCTTTAGGTGAAAAGAAAAACAAAAATTAAGGAAAATCTGAAAAATAAGTGAGCAGAGAGTAGACTTTATGATCCAATGAGGAGTACAACATATTCTGTATTAGAGAACTGAAAATAAGAGTTTGATCAAACATGAAAGCTATGTGACACACTGTATTTTGTATCTTCAATATATATAAACATGGCAGACACTTCACATTTTTAGGTGGAATAGTTAAACTGGAATGGCTAAAATGCAGTGCATAAAGTCAGCCACAGATTATCTAGTACAGTTTGGCATATTTGTGTGTTCTTTAGGGTAAATGGAAGGTGTATAGATAATCTCTCATTCCATTTCTTTACAGTCAGATGCACCAGTCTCTCTATTTTTCACAGAAGAACAATCACCATCAACACCTCTAGCACCTACCCATAGCTCATTCTGTCAAAATTTAACGAAGTGATAATACTTCTACTGTCTGCTATTAACAGAGAGCTCTTTCAGCATTTGGTAGCAATAAATCCTGTTTCCACTGTAAAGGTCTGCTAGAGGACACCAAAACTTCTGCAGATTGGGTTCCATATTTAACGCTGAAAAATACTGCAGAATTATCTAAAATCAATTTATAATTAAAAATTCATTTCTATTTGAACAGTAAATTATAATTAAGACAGGATTAGAATGCTACCTCCATTCTTAAAATGAAAGCAATGTATGACAATTAGCAGCTCTCTCAGATCTTTATCTTATATTAAAGGAGAAAGTTTAAAATAAATAGCAAAAGCAGTAACTCTATATTGCATATTTTAAAGTTTGCACACATCACTGGATTCAGTTTCTCTTATTTCATCATGTTGCATCCAGAAATTAAAGCCATTAATCTTCATTTTGTATTTGATCTTTTGAGATTAGATAGGAATCTAATCAAACTGGGCTCTGTGACTTTCTATAAACTTATCCTATTTTACCTATCACTTAAAAGTTTCACTATTTTGAAATTCCAGATACATAACATTTGCCTCTCAACAACATACAGTTGGAAAATATTTCATCTCATGTTCAGTGGAGAGGCACTCCACTGTTTGGAGTTTGACATCACTTTAACAGCCATGGCTCAGTGCTCTGGAATTCTGGGGTGTGTAGTTTTGTGATAAAGTTAGCCTTCTCTATGAGAGAACTCTGGTGCCACAACAAACTACAAATCCCAGGATTCCATAGGATGCAACCATGACAGTTAAGTGGTGACAAATTACATTAATTTTGCAGTGTGGCAGCAGCCCCAGAGTCCCTGATCCTATTGCTATTCCTTGTTATAATGCACATCAGTTAACAGGAGTAAGAGAAAGAGAAGCAAGCTCAGTTATGACACCTTGTTCAAGATGTCACCAAAAGTTTGGGATGACAGTGCACAGAGCTGTTTCTGCCACTTTGGGGAATCAGGAGGCCTTTGCATGTGTGAGAGTGTTCTTGTTATTAGTAACTTTAATTATATCCCCCTCTGTTTCCCCCAGGAGTGGGACTCAAGGCAGCTTACACATTTAAAAAAAATCAGAATCTTGCCCTTCCCAGTAGACTCAGGGTAAATCAAACTGCTGCACCCTATATAACTTGTATGTTTTTTCTCATTAATAACTTTTGCCATCCTGACCACACTCTGATCTTGCTTAGTCACATGTATCCCAGTTTTCATCTGTGAAATGCTGGAAGGAATGTGCTTTGGTACAGGGATATAGGTGGGGGTTTTTTGTGGGACAGATAGGAAACAAATAATTTATGTCCTATGGTCAATATTAATTACTTAGTTAGTTAGTTAATTGCATTATTATTAGTATCGCACTTTGTATCCAAGGGTTTCAGGAGAGCATGCAATAAAATTTGTTTATTTATTTAATTTATATCCCATTTTTCTCCTCATAGAGGGTCCAAAAGTGGCTTATAACATAGGTGAAAAGAAAATACAGTATGTAGTCCAAAAGTTATAACTTCATTAAATAAACAATCCTATTAAAAATTAATTTTGAATTATTTAAAAACTTGTTTAAAATATATTAAAGGTAAATGTCCAGTATCAAAAATGTTTTTGTTACAACCAGTTGACAGCCAAATGGTTGTCTAAATAAAGATGGGTTTTCCTGATGGTGGAAAGGAAGTGGAGAGGGGACCAACCATGCATCCCATGGAAGGGAATTTCATTGTCTAGTCATAGAATGTTTGATCAGCTGAAGTTTCCAGGCATTGTTGAAAAGCAGCTCCATCTAGAATGCATTACCATAATCCAAACAGAATGTAATCAAGGCATGTGTTACTGTGGCCAAATAAGATCTCCAGGAATGAGCACAGTTGGTGCATTAATTTTAATTGTGCCAACACACTCCTGGCCATCAAGCAAACTTGATCATCCAAACTCAAGGGGGCTATGTCCAAGAGTACACATAAGCTACAAACCTGATATTTCTGGACGAGTGTAGCCTCATCCAACACAGGCGGCTCCCTTATTCCCTGCTCTGCCTTGAATTGAGCAGGAAGATGTCTGTCTTGTCTAGATCAAGTTTTAATATGTTCCTACTCATCCTGTACATTACTGACAGCCAATATTTGGTTAGTAAAAAAACAACTTCCTAAAAGTTAGATGGAACGGTGAAACAGTGTTGGTGACAAGGAACCCCAAAACTCCAAACAACATCCTCCAGTTATGAATCAGCATGGAGGACAAAACTGAGCCCTGAGGAGCACAATAAGCTAACAGCTAGGTTGTCAAAAAGGCATTCCCCACACCACCTTCTTTCTAAGGAGTTTATCACACTAGGGGCCAATTTTGAAGTTAAAATGACATTGAATTGGCATTAAAGCAAACTTGAGCCTTTGCAAATTTAAAGCAAATTTAAAGTGAAAATAACGTTATTTCACAATTAATGTTCATGTGTGATTTCACAATTAAAGCAACAGACATACAGATGGTGATGGAAATATGATATTCCTGATCATGAATCATGAATTACTCCAACTGTCCACCACCACCAGGCTTTCCTGCTGCTCTGCAGAGAGTCAGAGAAAGTTGGGTGAGATAATTCTACAATGGAGTGCCTCTCTCACAGATCTCAGTCTCAGGCAGGCATTTATAAGGACAGGCATATCAAAGCTTCAAACTGTTTGGGGCTTTATATGTCATCAGCAGAACCCTGAATCTATGCCAAAAAGATATTGGAAAACAATGCAATTCCTTACATGCTTTCTATATGGTGTTCCCATCAGCAGTCTAGTTGTAGAAATTTTCACTTGCTGCAGCCCCACAGAGAGTGCCTTCGAGTTGTCTAATCATGCACTACTATGGCCAAGTTATCCCTAAATTATTGCAGAAAGAAGGCCTTTGATAGAATGTATTAGGCAATAGCAAAAGAAGTAGCAATATCAAGTACATTTCTATACAGTTTATCCATCTCTTAAGTACTCCCTAAGGAGTTTACAATGTGTAAGTTAATAGCACACAACAAGTTGGGTATTCATTTTAGCAACCTACGGAAGGATACAAGGCTGAGTGGACCCTGGAGGACTGGGATAGAACTCACCTTGTGGCTGTGAATGGCTACAGTGCAGGCATTTAACCACTGCACCATCAGGGCTCCCTAAAGGCATAACTTGACATCACAATCTGGAGATAATAGGCCTATTAACTCACCTTATAAACTGGGTCAAAATACCCCAGGAAGAATCCCAGGTACAATTAACCATTAATAGATTAATTCTATTCCCTTTAAATGTCAGAAATCGTGTGCCACTTTTCTGCCTCAATCCTCCTGCATGCAACTGCTGGCATGTGCTCTAAGACTGAATTTAAAGATCAAAGGAATTCAAGATCAAGAATTCAAAACTGTATAACATGCAGGTAATGTGTTGTTATTTTTATATGGACTTGCATGCAAGTGTGTCAAGATTGATACATGCCATAAATAACTTTGGGAAGGGGAATTAGAATATAAAATAAACCGAAAATCTGTTGTCATATTAACAGGACAATTTCCTATTGGGGGACAGACTGCAGCTGACTGTTTTAGTGGGCAATAGCACGTTGCCAACATTCTAGTTTGAGTATCAGAAATATAAAAATTCTGAACATTAGTTCACTACTGAAAAATGTTGGAAAAGACTTAGATTTATGGAAGTGATTAATGTTGAATTTATTGTGAAAAATAAATATTGTTAAAAGTACTGTTATAATAAATCACTGGGAACAGATGATATCCCAATTGAACTGTTACAATGCCCACAGACAGATGCAACTTTAGTGCTAACTGAAATATGCCAACAAATATGCAAATCCAAGAGGTGGACAACAGACTGAAAATGCTTGATATACAGACCAATCCACAAGAAAGAAGATACAAAAACTGAAGCAACTATAGGACAATAGAACTAATCTCACATGCAAGCAAAATAATGCTCAAAATTCTGCAGCATAAGCTCCAACCATACGTGGAGAGAGAAATTCCACAGGTGCAAGCTGGATTCATAAAAGGGATTCTTGAAGATGTCTCATCCACAGGGTCACCATGAGTTGGAGCCAACTCAAGGGCAGCTAACAAGAAGAAGAAATCAAGTAAATTCTCACTATAATGTATGATTTATTTTATAGACACATGAAAGTGTGACAACAAGACTAAATATAAATTAGTTTAAAAGATGGAAAGAGTTACAAACTGATAGGGTTTTAAAGATCCTGGGAATAACTGTCTTTTCTCCAAGTTTTCCTTCTTCTAGTTTTAGGACAGCCATAAAGATGTTATGCCTTAATTGCATGAATTTATATTCTGTATTCTTCTCCAAGTTTTAGGACTTCTATAAAGATTTCATGCCTAATTTGAATGGGCATATATTTTATGCTTATATTTATTGCATATTATTGATTGTTCGTGAATGTTTCTTTGATCAAACTTAAGGGATGTTGTGTCTGGTATTGTAATTCATTCCAGGTTATCATCATATTATTATTTTTTTGCACATAATAATAGGACATATTGGGCTTTACAGACTGCCCCAAAAGGGTGGTCTGTAGCCGCCCCTTTAAGCGGCAGACTGGGGCCAGGGCAGCCTCGCCAGCAGCCCCCGAGGCCCCAATCCTCCACTTATCCAGGCTGCAAAACACCCCTTCTCCACAGCCTGGGAAGGGTTGTCCTGGCCCCTTCCTAAAGCGCTTCCTAAAAAGGAGCTCTGTTTCAGAGCTCCTTTCAGTGCCACAGAAAGGGCACCCAAGGCACCCTCCAGCAGTGCCATGACGTCAAGTGCACGCCAGTCCATCTGGCCGCGGCGCGTGCTGAGATGTCATCACAGCACGTGCGTATGGATGGCATGATGTAAACATGCCGCTGTCCATATGTGTTAGGACTTGGGAGTGTGCAGTTGCTGCACGCTCCCCAGCACTATTTACTCCGCGGGGAAGGCCCTTTTGGTCCATCTGTACCGCGCCATTGTTTAGTACAGTAGCGTATTATTTATTATGGTTACATGTTTATATGAATAGTACCAGTCTTTCCTGTTGGACTTCTAGTCTTAAACGACATACAGTACTTGGACTGGTTACTTACAAATGTTGTTTGGGTACTACTTAACAATGAAACAAGACATTGGAAAGGGACACAGGCTTTGAATCCCACCAGGCAACCATGATGGACTAGTATGTCATCTTATTTGTTATTCTTGTGTGCTTTCAAGTTGTTTCCAGCTTATGATGATCCTAAGGTGAACTGATGGAACTAAAAGAAAATGTACAGTAGGCCCTTGATATATGTGGGGGTTCTGTTCCAGACGTCCCCCCCCCAACATATACCAAAACCCGCATACGCTGGATTGGGGACAAAAATCCCTCTCCTCTCCTCCTCTCCTCTCCTCCCCTCCTCCCTTCCTCCCTTCTTCCCTTCCTTCCTTCCTCCCTTCCCTTCCTTTACTTACCTTCTTTTGCTGCCCCTGCTGCCACCACCACCACTGCTGGAAAGGAGATGAGTAACACTGGTTGTAAAGTGTTTTAGCTTATGAATGAATAGAAGAAAAATCAATGGACCTATAAGGCAGGCACATTGGTTATGTTATGTTTGCAGCTGGGGATTATGGTAGTTCTGTCTACATAAGTGATACTGTTAACTTCTTTGGTGACTGAAATAAAGCTTACCATTAAAATATAGAAAACTACCATAATCCCCAGCTGCAAACATAACATAACCAATGTTCCTGCCTCGTAGGTTCATGGATTTTTCTCCTATTCATTCATAAGCTAAAACATTTTACAACTAGCGTTACTCACCTCCTACTGCTCCTAACACACATCTCTTTCAAGCCCTTTTAAGCTTCCCATAGGACTGTCCTTGGTGAACAAGGGTACTACCATCCTAGCCAACACGTCTGTTCATTATCCAACCAGGCAATTATTTTTCCTGGTGCAAACACTACAAATCCCATCAGCTTTACCACTAACCCCTCTTACATGTTTATAACAAATTATTTCTTCTACCACTGTACTTATGTTCAGTTTTAACAATTCTATAAAGTATAAATGATCACATTATAAAAAAAAGAGAGAGAGAGATAAAACAGAAAACAGCAAAAGAGCCACCACTTTTATGGCAGGATCTGTCAGAGTTCTGACAGACATGGAAGCTGAGGGGACAGGTGTGGAAAATCAGATTCCACCCTTACAGAAGATACCTGTGCCAAGTTTTCAAGTGGTTATCTGGATCCAACTCAAACCAGCTGCCTGTACGGTTACACTATTCTACAAGGTTAATTTCCCTCTACATTTGCAACATTTTATTGTGCTAAAATAGTTCCTCTGCAAATAATTACTATGGACAAAATATGATAGTATAAAGACTTCTATTCAATAGCCCAATACTATTCAATATATATGTCATTTTTGGTAAATTTATTGTACGAACCTGTCTAGCAAGGGGAATAAACAATATGCAAGCATGATCATTTTCTTTAGAAGACTGTGGTACACCTACACAGCTCACTGCAGAACAGATGTATAAATCACCATTCATTTATTTATTTATTTATTTATTTATTTTTAACAATGTACTGTTGATAATCGACTCTAACACAGGAAGGCTTCTGTTTGTTTTCTTCAGGAAAACATTTCTGTAAGACATACTAAAAGCCCACATAATGTTTCCACACTGACAGTTGTCTGTAAATGAGACACGATTTACACTGAAACAGCATCAGCCAAGGCACTAGAAATGCTTACAAGCCTGTACCTTACTTCTTGTTTGAAAACTAATTCCAATGCAAATTGCAGGACTCCCACATACAAAATAATGCATATTACATGAAAAAAAAGAGGTGCTCTGATGTTACATATAACCTTCCTTCCACTACTGTATACAGATGAAAGCTTTGTTATTGGCTCTATTTATTCAAAAGATTGCCCAGTTCTGAAAGAAAGGTGTTAGCTGATGGTGAATTGCCCTCTGCAATTAGCCTGAGAAGAAAAGCTCCCTTTAGCACCGACAGAAGGTCTGTAACAGAAAGGCTACATGCAAAGTTCCATAATCTCAATTAGGATCCCAATGAAAATCTCTGTTGCACACTAAGGCTGCATCCACACTGGAGAAATAACCCAGTTTGGCACCACTTTAACTGCCGTGGCTCAAGGCTATGCAATTCTGGGTGTTGGAGTTTGTTGTGGGGCCTTCCTTCCTTAAGCTCCACTCCGGGCCCACAACAAACTCCAACTCTCAGAATTCCATAGCCTTGAGCCAAAACAATTAAAGTGGTGCCAAACCGGGTTATTTCTCCAGTGTGGATGCAGGCACAGACAGACATCCCTGGTATCAAAAAAAAAATCCCTTTTTCTGAAGTAGGTGCTCTGAGGGAGTCACTTAACAGAATACCATGTACCTATGTAACTGAGTGCCAGCCTTTCTGTTTTGCAGGTCTGCACTAAACATTTAAAAATATATCTCCAGTAGCTTGGGGTCCAGTACCAGCAGTTTCTCACTAGGGCTTGTAGTTCACAGAGAGGCCAGAAGGAAGAGGTAGTCTCATTCTGGAGTATATGAAAATACAGTACTGAGAGCACAGCAGTTCTATCATCTGTTTCTCCCCCTCTTGCCCTTGGATCTGGCTGGGCTGCTCAGATCTAACTGATTCATAGTGGTAGGATACTGTCTTTGCCAGATGAGACCCTAACCCATCATCCTCCGGTTTCTCCTCAATCTCATAACTGCTTCCCTTTGGTCAGGGAAGGTTACTGGCAGCCACCCAAGAGCAGTGAGTCATGTTCTCTTCTTCTTGTGTCCTTTCCTGCCCACGCATAAAAGCTCCTACTGATATCAGAGTCTGCTCCACATACATCAGGATGCCCACTGATCCAGCAGTCATCCCCTATTATTGCTATCTGTTAAACAATGCTGGGTGCTTTTATTTTGGAGGCACAAAAAGCAACTGTGAGGTCCCTCAATCAGAGCTCTGCATTGATTTTCTCACTGCTTTTACCCCTAAAGGCATGTTTCCTATCACCAGCAACTCCAAGGACAACTAGTAACAAATTGGCATGGATCCTGATCCAGATTAGCAGCATTTTCAAATTCAGCATGCCAGTTTAAACACATAACTGACAGTGGAAGTAATATGGTCCCAACGTCTTAGGTTCTAGATGTCTTTTCTAATGGTTTCTCCATTAGAAATGAAGAGGAATTGTGTAAAACATTCTGAGTGAATAAAAATAATGGAACTGCATTCACCACTAGTTACTTTGTAATTTCAAGTACTTTCTGGAGGTTAAAACTATTTTTACATAAAGAACAACAAGAATAGGCTCAGTGTTTGTGGTTACAAAGCAAGTATGCTAGTGACAATGATTGCTACATTAATGTATTTGCTTGCGTACACATTTGAGGAACTGTTGACCAGGATGGCAGTGTTATGTTAGGAAGTGTTCCAGTGAGTTCCAGTGTCTTTCTTTTGCTTTTGTCTGTTTGTGCACATTATTCAAATATGTGCATTTTACATGAACTTTTTTCTCCCAAATATACACATGATTTTGTTCACACATTGTTCTTTGCCAAAATGCATTGGAAACCAATTGAGATATAACTAAGATATGAGTCCCATGACCAGATCTGATGTCTCAAGGAATGGACTCTGCTTTAACCCTGCAAATGCACTCCTAACCCTTGTTGAAACCTGAGCTTCCATGCTCAAAGTTGAATCCAGGAGCACACCCAAGTGGTGGGTCTGCATCTTCAGAGGGAGTGCAGCCCCATCCAACACATGCTGAATACCTATATAAACATATCCTGTTTGCTGTCTCCCAGGTTTTGCCAGATACCACCCCCTATGAATTCCACTGTGCTACGATTTAGGTTTTGCAGTGTCAGCTATTGGCTAAAGTCTTTTTCCCCCCTCAAAGTGACTATGTTTTTGAAAATGTTCGCACTGAAGACAAAACACTTCAAAGACTGTCTGCCAGAGAAGCTCAAGATGATGAGTCTAATATAAAAACATCCTGAATCTCAAGTGTAAGAGATGTTTGTTGTTATGTGCCTTCAAATTATTTCTGACTTATGGCCTATTATGGGGTTTTCTTAGTGAGATGGGGGGGAGGGGTTGCCTTTACCTTCCTCTGAGGTCAAGAGTATGACTGGTTCAAGCTTACCCAGTAGGTTTCCATGGCTAAACGGGGAAATCAAATCCTGTTATGCAGTGTCATAGTCCATCACTCAAACCACTACGCCATGCTAGCTCTAACCCTCCAATTATCTTTCAGATTAGATTTATAATTACCTGAGGAATAATAAACATCTGTCTTCATGCTAGATTGTTCCTTATAACTACAGTTATTTTTGCTGAACACTCCAAAATGGCAAAGGGAGTGGGTGGCCTATCATGCCCATGGCTACCTCGGCTTGATGTATTTGAACTCAAGCAGGTGTTTCTCCCATTCTGATGCTTCATCAGCTTCCACTCCCCACAGTCATTCAGTAATGATAACGTCTTTCACATTTAACTGATGTCTGAATTCATTTCACTTTCAAGGAGGTCAAATTAAAGTCATTCATTCATACAAATCACAGAGAAAGCAGAGAGTTTGACTGAATTTTAATGAAAATGAAAGGTTGTGTGGGCAGGAGGAGCTGAAAGTTTGCCTTGCTATTCCCCCCCCCCTCCACTTCTGAAAACAGAAATCTGTACACTATGTACCCTTCCACTCCCACCCAGAATCTAAATGTGTTTTCCACAGAGAGAAAAAAGGGATTCAGGTTAAGATTTATTTTCCTTTGACTTCAAGGACAAGGCAACAATTGCTTTTAATAAGGTTGGATCACACCTATTATTCACATTCAACATTCTTAGTGTAGGCATTCCAGAGTATGGCATGTAATATATTACTATCGCCATACTTTCAAAACAATACAATCAGAAAACATATGCCAATATATGACAACAGCAGCAAGAATATTGTTTGCTCAGACTTGGAAACAGACTGAAGAATTGATGATAGAAGAATGGATTTAGCCTGTCAAGAGGAGCAACTGTCAAGAGAAAGAACTTCCTGACAGCCAAAGCTGTTTGACAGTGGGACACACTCTCTTCTTTGGAGGTCTTTAAGCAGAGGCTGGGTGGCCATCTTGTCAGTGATGCTTTGATTGTGAGTTCCTACATGACAGAATGGGGTTGGATTGGAGGGCGCTTGGAGTCTCTTCCAACTCCATGATTCTATGATTCTAGTCCAAATGGCCAACTTAATGTAGTTTCTAAAATATTAGCCAGCTGAAGAATTTTTGAAAGACTAAAACAGTTATTTACTTTAAAAATATAAATAAGAAATCGAATGATGTAATAATCAGTGGCTATGTTTATTAGTAATTTTAGTAGGATTTGTAGTGGTGCAATAATGTTTTTATTTTTAAAAAAATTTCATTACAGTCAGGATGGTGGTGGTTAGAGCCCAGCTGTATTAATTGTATACCTTTTTTAAAATTCTGTTCTTTTTTCCCCTCCCACTTCTTTATCTTTGATTGCATATTACTTTGATTGTAAAATGGGACTTTATCACACAAGGGACTTTGGGGGTATACTCCAAAGGCAATATGAACACAATCATGGGGTTTCATGTTATTACAAATTAGTGTATCTCACGCAATTTCGGGCAATGGGAAGTCATTCCAAATGCAATCATGGGGTTTCACATAATTGCGTATTAACTTATCTCATGCAGTTTCGGGCAATGGGGGGTCATTTTCGGGTAATGGGAAGTCACTCTGAATGCATTCCGAACACAACTAGAACTCACGTAAATTCGCTAAACTAGCTAATTTAGGTGAATTCAAATTGGCTCCATTCGAAATTGGGAGAAATTCCTCACATGTGATAAACCCCTAGGTTGTTTATGCTAAAAATTAATAAAAATTAACTTTAAAAAGAAAAAATAAATTTTCATTGAGGACCTAAATGTAACAGAAAAATAATCACAACTGCAAAGTTTGGGGGCAGGCAGAGAGTAAGCAAAATGCAATAGAAAATAAGCAAACAGAATCTCAAAATAAATAGTAAATAGATTCCAAACATAACACAAAAAAGTACAGAAAAACATTATTCTGCAAAAATGGAAGATAAAAAATAGAGTACATTTCTGACAGTAAAGTTTCTTAGAAAAGGAGACAGATCAAGTGGCTTTAGCACCACATATGTAACATCATATTTTAGATTTCCTCATTAATTAATCTAGAATAATTGCAGTGCCAAAGGCCAAATTTCTGAATACTAAAACCAAACTATTTGTTAGTTGAAATATGTGGCTAACAGTTAGATCTTTGGTTTAAAACTCTGATGTGTAGGAGACGCCATCTAGGTTTTTGACTCTATTGTGTGGGGCAGCAAAAGGCTTTAACCAGATGTCTTTAGACCTGCAGTTCACATTGCCAAAAACTGAGGCATCTTGCTCTTACTTTTGAACTTTAGAACAAAAAGATTTCCAGCTAGTAGTAATGTGCAGTTGAACCTCCAAACATCAGAATCCCCACCTATGTTCAAATGGCAAATAAAATAAAATAAAATAAAATAGTACATCTGTATGTATGAGGTGGAATGCAGGGCCCTACACATACCAGGTATATTCCAGAAAAGGCTATTTCAGGTCTTATTGGCTTCAGTGGAAGAACTCAACATGGCTTTCCATCTTGTCCTTTGGATTAATGAAAGAATTAGATTTAACCTGTGTTTCTCAATAAGGGCCACAATATTGCCTCCTTTAACATTAATGGAGCAAGAAACACTCTTAGAGAAACATCAATTAGCCCAGGGATCCACATGATCAACTAGTCATCATAATTACCCTAATCATCTTAATTACCCAGGAGAAACAAGACTCAGTGCAGACATAGTTGGGCACTTATCTATGAGAATCCTGTCCACAATCTTACACAAAACCTGTTAGGAGAAAGCTGTAAAAGCTTCAAAACCTTTACTGACTAAGTTGGAGTCCTCCTGGGTGCAGTTTGGTGCAAAAAGAGTTGTGCGAGTGATTTCACTTTCTCAGAGGCTCCCTAAGTTCAGCTAATCATTCCACAAGCACACACAAAGAAGTTTATCACACAGGGAAAAACTGGAAGTTTAAAATGGTCAGAACCCATTATTAACTCACAAGTGTGCAAATGGCTTTCACACACAAACCAGTGTTATCCCATGCAGAATCTGACGGGATCAAATGTGCCACCATCCCAATAATGATAAAAGCATGTGCATCCCAAAAAAGCAATCAAATGCACAATGATTTTCACAAAGAGACTGCAACAAATCTCTCTCTGTGTGTGTGTGCCCCTGCATTCCCTTAGCAGCTGTTCCTTAAAGAGTCCTAGTTATAGGGGAAGGCTGAAGCAGGAGACAGACATAGAAGTTCATCATACTGGGGCCAATTTCGATGTTAAAATGACATTGAAGTGGTGTTAAAGCAAACTTTAGCCTTTGCAAATTTAAAGTAAACTTAAAGTGAATTTAAAGAGGAAATAATGTTATTTCACAATTAACATTTATGCGTGATTTTGCAATTAAAGCAATTTTGAATTTACACTTTCTATAAAGATCCAAACTTGAAAAGACGTGGATTTATCCTCCTTTAAATCTAGTTTAACTATAGTTTTTTTGCGACTTTGTGTGAAATAGTGTTGCTTAATCCTCCTTTAAATCTAGTTTAACTGCAGGTTTTTTACAACGTCGTGTGAAATGGTGTTGTGTAATTTTGTGATTTCTCCGTGATATCGTCAGCTCTTTGTTTTAAGACCTCTGGCAACGAAGAAGAGTGGGTACTTATTTTACTTATTCCGTGGCACTGGAAGTAAACTTGCCCCAAAGAACCATAGGAAATCTGACAACAAACACAAAAACAGTGAGAATCCAATGAATAAACCGCAAGTAGCTTTCACACTACAGAAACTGTGCTAAATTTGTGAATGAAATGGAAATGAATTTTTGATATTTTCCCAAAAATGCTTACTGTATATGCTCATGTATATGTCTAGAAATTTAGGTCAAAAATTGACCTAAAAACATGAGTTGACTTATCCACAGGTCAATGTAAGTACTGTATCATAACTCATATTCAAAAGAAGTAACCATCCCCTGATGAAAAACAAGTGTATAATCTGTCCTGGAAGCACTGGAACCCCCCCCCTTTACTCTTTCATCCATTCATCCTTAAGAGTGAGCACAAAGAGTTATGTTTGCTGGAATTTTGTAAGTTCTTTGACATTGTTTTGCTTTGCTTCATCCTGTAGATCCTTTGCTATATGCCCCTAAGTGTTACCCTCAACTTTTCCATGGTTCATATCAAAATCTATAATTTTGGCCCCAAAACTTGCCCTCGACTTATATGTGAGGTCGACTTATAGTTGAGTATATATGGTATTTCTTGGTTCATGTCACTTTCTAAGTAGTATGTGCACAATGTTGTCTGAAAACTATTTGCTCAATTGTGCCTAATATGCTGGATAACTATGAGTTCTGACCCTTTTAAACTTCTAGTTTTCCCCATGTCTGTGATAAACTCCAAAGGCAGTTCTCTCACTTTGGGCTTAATGATGGGGAGTTAATTGTTCACTGTTGCACAAAAGAAAAGCTCAAAGCTGTGGTGCCCCCTGCACGACTGGCTAGACAATTGTGGTTTCCAGTGCAACTATGCTGCTTTTATTTATGCTAAGCTAAAAGTGCACAGGATTCAGACCAGGTAAAAACAGACAAAAACTATTGTATCTGCAATTTATCTATTGTTTTAATGTTTACACATTATTAAGGACCACTATCGAGAGGCAGAGTGAGTTGGGTGTTGGATTATGACTCTAGAGACCAGAGTTTGAATCCTCGCTCAGGCATGGAAACCCACTGAGCAAATCACAGACTCTCAGCCATAGAGAAAGGCAAGGGAAAAACCCTTCTGAACAAATTCTGTCAAGAAAACTCCATGATAGTTTTGCCTTAGGGTTGCTATAAATCAGAAATGACTTGAAGGCAGACAACAACCACCACCATTATGGAAGATCAGATTATAGACCAGGCCACAGGGCACACATAGCAAATGACTCCTTTTTTAAAACATCACCACTGACTACCTGACTCTTTCCTACTACAATACAAGATGCTGGTTCTGATCTACGAAAGCACTCCACAGTTGAGATCCTGGCATCTGAAAGATCGTATCTTTCCCTATGAGGCTGCTCAGACTCCTTCTGAGTCCTCAAAATCCTTCTGAGAGGCTCATTTCCTAGTATCATCATTTTCACATGCATATCTACTTTAAATGCAAGAGAGATCCTTATTGGTGACTGCTCCTAAGCTCTAAACTTTCCTCTCAAGGGAGGCTTATATTTCTGTTGCCAGGTAAAGCTTTTATTACCGTATTATTCAAGCCAGCATTTTTTAAAACTTTTTTTAAAGGTCTCTAATAGGGAGTTTACTGCTTTTTAACTACTTTTTTATCTATTTTTCTTGTAATAAAATTTTAAGCTGCTCTTAAAGATAGTGTAGATTAACAACAGTCTTTTGAATGTTTTTATCTATATATTGCAATTACTTTAATTTTTGACCTACCTTGTGTCCCCATTCTGGGACAAGCAGCAGGAAAATTAAAAAAAAAAAAGAAAAGAAAATCATCATGGCTAAAATGATCAGGCATGCCACATCAAGAAAACAAACTATTTTTCTACAGGTTCAGAGGCAGTACACCACTTGCTGAGAAACACAGCAGGGACAGCCTTTTGCTTCCATGTTATGCTTTTGGATTTCCATTACAATAACCAGTCATTGTTGGCAATATAATACAGGAGGGTATATCCACACTGCAGAACTAAAGTAGTTTGATACCACTTTAACTGCCATGACTGTATCCTACAGAATCCTGGGGTTTGTACTTTGATGAGGCATCAGAGTGCTTTGAGAGACCAGGTTGTATTCCTGACCAAACTACAAATCCCAGGATTCCACAGTATAGAGCCATGACAAAGTGGCATCAAGCTGCTTTTTTCTGCATCTTGAAATTGCTATAGATGTGCCTTTGGTCTGATCCAACACAGTCTTGATTAGATTTTACAACACTTTTTGAAATAATTGCCTGAGTAGAAGAACCATAATTAATTTTAAAAACCCTTGTTAACAGACACACAGACATGGGTATTCTTTGAAATATATTCTCAGAATACATGTTTCTGAGAGGTGATCATTATGTAGCAGCAGCAACTATAGCAAATAATCTTTTGGGACTTTAAATACATACAGATTTATTGTAGCATACACTTTCATACCCTAGAATCCCCTGGCAATGTAGGTATCGCACATTAAAGTTTATGTCACAAATCCATTGGATGGCCTTAAAGGTGCCTCAAGACTCTTTGCTGCTTTCACTCATAATCATAATGTTATACATATCATGTCTCTTCCCCACCCCACAAACTCCCATAATGAAGCTAGACAGAAATGCTTCAGGGCATCATTAAAAATCGCATAATGTACTTTCCCCTCCTCCAGTTTTACTATGCATTGGTCAGATAAATGCATTTTTCAAGTTAGAAAGCTTATTAACTGCAGATTGAACAAGAAACAACAACATTATTATGAGCTACTAAACCAGGAGTAGGCATCTTCAGTGGGTCCCTGGAGAACATTTTCTGTCCTTGGGACACCCCAAGCCCTCATGGGCAGCCAAAAAAGTCAAAAATAAAACAAAGAAAAGGAACCATGCCAATCTGGAATTTTACTTCTGGAGCCCTTTCAAACACACAATTACTGCATTGTGATTACACTTTAAATGTCATAGTTCTATCCTATGGACTCCTGATATTTGCAATTTAGGTGGGGGTATTTACAGTTCTCAGTCAAAGAGCTCTAGTACTTCACCAAACAGCAAGATTCCTGAGATTCTATAAGATGCAGCCATGGTTGATAAAGTGATAATGCCAGAACTGTGTAGTGTGAAAGGACCTCAATAGTTTTGAAAAACTAGAATTTAAAATGTTAAAAAGGAAGTGGGACAGCTTTGGGGATGCGGCACACTTTGTCTGCCCCAGGGGTCCTGTCATATGACACAGTTATAGCACTATGATTCCACTTTAACTGTCATGGCAAGATTCTATGGAATCTTGGGATCTGGAGTTGGGAGAGAGACATTCACAATTCTCTCCAGAGATCTGCTCCAGCACCTCGTAAAACTACAGATACCAGGATTTCATAGCATGTTGCCAGGGCAGTTTAAGTAGAATCATAGTGCTATCATTGTGTGATCTTTAAGGGTCCCAGTACAACACCAAACAATGAGCATAGCAACTTTGCCTTTTTAAAGGGCAATTTACTTGGTCCCTACTTGGTTCTATCAAGAATCAATGCTTGTCATATGGCTCCAAAATATTTTTTACAATTTCTCCAAATGTTATCATTGTCATCACAGGCTGTTGAAATTTTAGGTTTAAATTGCACAGTTTTTTTCTTCTTGTTGTGAATGTTCCCAGACATACTTAGGATTTCTGTAAAACATTTCCTCCTTTAGAGATATTAAATATATATGCCACACACCAGATATAGCTCAAGAGTGAAAATTGCATTCTCACTAATGATTGGAGTCTTCAATAGTTTGGGACCTGTTTGTGATCTCTCCTCTGTGCAAGATAGCTGGAAGAGGAATCTAGAAAGAAGCACATCCCATTGTACCAGAGCAAAAAGAGAAACCAGCATTAAGTTGTCTAGGACTGTTCTTTCTGTGTTTTTTTACTATGGGATAAAGAAGAAGAAGCTAGACTAGGCACTCAGTGGAATCATAATTCAGCCCTCACTCCCACTTCATCCATGTAGAAGATGATAAAAGGCAGCATTCCCAATTGCACAGAGAAGCTCTACCTGCAGGTACAATCCATTTATCTCTTATCTATATATTCAAACCTACCAGTGTAATGTAAACAGGGCTACATGACTATCTTCATTACATCTCAAAATCTTTTTGCAATTTCTTGCAGCTAATCCTCAGTATATTGTACCTTTAGGACATCTGAAATGTGTTGTCATCTGCAGCAGCCCTTAGTCAAGTTACATGCATGTACTCATGGAGTTGCCATGTTACCTGGCTAGCTAGGTTTTTCCTGAATTCTACACATTCCAGTCTCGTTGTACCATCCTTTGGTCCAGATTCCAAACTTTTAAAAAGTAAGTTTTTAGCTTGAATATGTGGACCAGAATTGTAGTCTGTCCCTTGTTTTCTGAGAGTTTGTAATAATGGAACCATCCTTTCCAGGTCTACATGGTGTGATTGGCTCAAAGGCCACTTTCAAAACATACCATTTAAAATGACAATAATAATCTAATTAGTGGGTGAAATTACTTGATACAAGTTATCAAGTGAAGCCATTATTTTCCAATGTACCATAATACATAACATAAATAAACAAAAAAGACAGAGAGAAATACATATTACTAAAATAACAAGAATGATGAGCATATGGGAAATAGATTGTTTTCCCTTGCTGCTGCATTTGCTTCTACTGACATAGGAAACAGGAATAATTAATGGACTTGGTTGCTCCTCTCCAGGGATGAAAATAATCAATCTGTGGAAAACTAAGGCCTTTATCTAGTACAGATTTAGTTTACTGTGTTGGGGCAGATGGAAAAATGTTTGAGAGATCCTTTTCTTGGCATATAGCCAGAGCAGCTTATCAACTCCTACAGCTGAATTTTCAGCAAAGAGAAGAGTTGATATATAAGACACTAAGGATGAAGCTAATGATCTTATTCCCCTTCTTGTACACAGTCAAAGTTATTCTTCTTTTAAAAGTTGTTCTTCCTTTGAGTTATGTCAACTAGAAGATGATTGTACAGCAAAGCAAGAAAAAATGTTCAAGGGAAGTTAATTAAGATTTATAAGCACATCAAAAATAGCTATATTTTGTTTTCAACAATTTATCAAACATTAAAATAACAAACATCTTCATCAAGCAAACATACAATGAGTTTTCTGATTAATGTCTTCTATATTAATATACAGTCTTAGAATAGTATGTTGTTATTTTTTCTCTGCATAATATACATATGTAACACAAGATGGCACTAATAGTTATTGCCTCACAGCCAATTATATAGTCAAATTAGCCAGGATAATTATGGCTTCTGTCACTACCAACATATTTTATAATTCACGTTATATAGAAGTTGAATTTTTAAAAAATACACGCCAAAGAATATTTAGAATATTGTTCGGAAACTGGCCAGCGTTAGACTATATTGCATATATAGATGTGATTGTTGATCTGTTATGTATATAAGACAGGGGCAAATAATGTGGCCCATGAGGCCCTTGAGGCTGATTTTGTGTCCCCAAAGCCCCCAAAGGGGCTTTGTTCACCCCCCCCCCCCCAAAAAAAAATTGCACCAAAATCAGATTATTACATCTCGGGGGGACAAATCCATTCTACAATAGTGTGTGGGCCACAAGATTCCTCCTCAAACACCTTATTTTAGCAAAGCAACAACAACCCGTTTAAAAACTGGAGTAAAATTCAACCGGCAGTGTGGTTGACTTCTCTACAAGAAGAAACATGTCATCTTGCCCTTCGTTCAGGCAGAAGAAAATCTATCCAGCCAACTCTGGTGTTGAACAGCTGCAGTGAGGGAGAGATGGCAGCATTAATTTAATCCTTCCCTAATGCCCTCAGTGTAGTTGCACTCCAGGGTGATATTTCAGGGACACAGGGCAGGGATTAAAATGGGCAGCAGGGTTTCTGTGATCAGTCAGCCAGTACTAAGCAGAAGGAGAGGGGATTTCTTAAAGGGGCCTGCCTAGCTCACCACAGCTGTCTACAATGGGCCAAGTGAGCCCTTTAAGAGTTTTCGCCTTGTCACTCAGTGCTGAGAGGAGCTCAGGGACTTTAAGAGAGATTAAACAGATGGCTCCCTTGGCTACTGCAGTTGCTTGAAATTGTTCCCAGTGCCAAGCAGAAAGGGAGGGGAAACATATTTCCCCCATCCTTTCCCAGCATCTCTGGACTAGAGTTGCTACATCAAGGGTAGAGAGGGGATTAAAATAGTATCTTCTTCAGTGCAGCTGCATAGGTGAATCCACCATTTTGTTAGCAAAATCCACTTGCACAACAGAGGTTCCTCCCTCTCTTGACTTCTGAGACTTTGTGGGCACCCAGGGGGCCGAAAGGATACAATGTGGTTGCCCCTTCCAGATTCTGATAATGGAAGCACTTCCATTAGCAGAATGATGCCACTGGATCCTTTATGCTTCATGTGCCATCCCTGCTCACTTTCCCACCATCTCAATGCCTGTTTCACTCTGTCCATCCTGACAAAAATGTGCAATAATGGCCTGGAGAAAACAAATAAAATGTGGTTTCAGAATGGTAACATTCCTTTCAAGAGGGTCAAATGTGTGTAAATTAAATACTGTATCAGTCACTGACATATTTATTTCCTGTTCAAACCTTCTAAATGATGCTTGGGGTGCATCTACACTGTAGACACAATGCAGTTTGACAACTTTTTAACTGCCATGGCTCCATCCATGTTTTATTCTTAAGTTTTTCAAATGTTTTTAGCAGCATGTGTTTTTATTGTATTTTACACCTTTTCAGCCCCAGCCTGAGAGAAAAGCAGGATATAACTAAAAGGATGAATGGAAGGATGGATGGATGGATGGACATGTTCTCAAAAGTATGCTTCTCAGAGTTCAATATGATTTTTTTCTAAGAATGTAATACAGGATGTGTGCACAATATTTAATACTATGGGATCCAACTCTTTTTTAAAAATTAAATTTTATTGACACATTCATCATATACCAAACTACACGGCAACCAACAAAACAAAACAAAAAAGAGATAAGTACAAAGATTGACTAGATGGTTATCATCTAACTCCTATAAGTTGATTCATATGCAAGTTTAGTTCAAATGATATTTTACCCATCTCTGAGATCAAAGGAAATGAATAAGAGAAAAAGTATTGTACCTTGACTAGAGTTTTTAATACTTAAGCAATATCACTGATCTCACTCAGATACATCCCACAGCTTCCTTAGAATAGAAGTAGAAAAATAGCTTTCACCTTTCTTTTCACTGTCTCAGCCCAATGACATGTAGTCTGTAAGTATTTAGCACCGCTTTAAAATGCAGAGATTTATAGTACTGTAAGTAGCTCACATAACTTGAAGCCTTTTTATTAATTTATATGGACATCAAGGCTCTGTATATTTCCTCCCTACAAGCCTGGAAAAGCCAAGTTTATACAGAGTGTAGAAGAGATAACTGAACCAGTAAAGTAATACAGGATTTAAGATGTAGAGCAATAGTGACTGGGAAAACAGATAAGGAACAATATAGGAGAACATCTTCTATAATTTTTCTATACCAAAGTAAAAAGCTTGCAATAAATGTTTAATAGTGCAGAAAGCCTGATTTAAAGAAAACCTACCTTGGCACTGCCTTTCCATGGTGATTGGATTGTGTGCTCCTGTGAGGCAAGAGACTCTGCTGCTGGCACCATTGCTGACAGCAGGGTCTCTAAAGAGCCATTAAGTAGCCATGCCCTCCCTGCAGTCCATCTGCCTTGGTCCAGGCCTCAGAGGGAGAGAAGAACTGCTAGACCTGATGCCCCTCCCCACTACCATTCCCTTCTCCATTGTGTCACCTCTTTTTAGATTGTAAGCCTGAGGGCAGGGAACCATCTAATTAAAAAGATTGTATATACAGTGCTGTGTAAATTTACAGCACTATATAAATAAAGGTTAATAATAATAATAATAATAATAACAACAACAACAACAACAACAACAACAGCTAACTCTAGAGGAGTTAGAAGTGTTAGTCTGGAATATCAGTATGCAAAGGGATCTTGTAGCAACTTTGAGAGTTTGCAAAAAAAGGTCTAGCATAAGCTTTTGTAGACAAAGAAGACACATCTGAGGAAGTGGAACAAGTCTATGGAAGCCTATGGTACAACTTCATTCTCACAGTTATTCTCAAAGGTTCGCTAAAGGAGTTAGTACTGGACAGAAGAAGTCATTGGTAAACCACTTCTGAACATGAAAAACCTATGATAGGACAATCCGAAATAAAGTATGAGATAATGCCAGAAGATGGGACTCTCAGTTCAAAAGGCACTCTGTGAATTAATGGAAAATAGCAGAGGGCAAGTAGTAGTGTTGTATCTAAAGCTGCAACTGGATTTGAGGAGAAAGGGCACTCGGCTGCTAATATGGAACTTGGAATATGAAAAGCATGAATTGAAGAAACCTAGATATCTTAAAACAAGAAATGGAATTACTACACATAGCTACACTTAGTGTGATCGAGCTAAAGTAAGACAGACATGGGACATTTTCAATCTGATAATTATCCAGTGTTTAGTGAAGCTATTGCATCATGAGGATAACACATATATGACCAGGACTAATCTCCCATGCAAGCAAAGTGATGCACAAGATTTTACAAGATAAAATTTTACCATACATGGTACAAGAAATGCCAGCTGTCAGAAAGCAGAAAAAGAAATGATAGAAAGCAGGACTAGATTCAGAGGAACAAGTCATGAAAACCAAAGGAAGGAAATATGCTGGTAGCACCACATTACTTGCAGAAAATAGCAAAGACTTGGAATTACAATTTATGAATCTTAAGGAAGAAAGTGCAAAGAATGAGTACAGCTGAATTTTAAGAAACTAAAAACAATGAGCATGAATGAGTTAAACAACTTGCAAGATTTAAAGTGTAGACACTAAAAATTAAAGATTTTATATATCTTGGCTCAGTCAATAATAATAATAATAATAATAATAATTTGTATTTCCCGCCTCTCCCTTCGGATAGAGGCAGGATTCCAACAGCGTTAAAATTATTACATGGTTCAAATACAATTTAAAAACAATTAAAACAATTATATAATCAGGTTGCTTGTTGGACATGCTGTCCTCCTAGCCAGTGTCACTGTATCTGTTATTAGTTTATTCATGATTCATCAAAGTAGATCAGGTGGGTTGGCCCGCCAGAAGAGATCCGTCTTAAGGGCTTTCTTAAAAGCATCCAAGGAAGTAATAAGACGGATCTCCTCCGGCAAATCATTCCAGAGCTTTGGAGCTGCCACAGAGAATGACTTCTGGGAAGTTGATATCAATCTTGTGTTAACAGGATCTAATAAATTCTTCCCTGATGTTCTGAGAGTGCGGGACGGATTATGTAGGGAGAGGTGCTCCTTCAAGTAACTCGGACCCGAACTATATAGGGCTTTAAAGGTAACGACCAACACTTTGTATTGGGCCCAGAAGCTAATCGGCAACCAGTGTAATGATCTTAGTATAGGGGTGATATGTTCAGATCTTGGTGCCCTGTTAATAATCTGGCTGCTGCATTTTGGATTAGCTGCAGCTTCCAGACTTGGTACAAAGGTAGCCCCATGTAAAGCGCATTACAGAAATCTAAAGGAGAGGTTACCAGTGCATGTACCAATGTTTCAAGGTCCCCCCTGCCCAGGTAGGGGCGCAGCTGGCATATCAGCCGAAGCTGATACTACGCACTCCTGGCTGTCACTTCCACCTGATGTATCAGCTGGAGCGACCAGTCCAGCAGTATGCCCAGACTGTGTACTTTGTCCTTTAGGGGAAGTGTGATCCCGTCCAGGACAGGTTGACAAATCTCCATCCCAGGGCCAGGGGATCCTATCACAGTACCTCCGTCTTCTCTGGATTTTTATTTTCCCTCATCAAAACATTAATCAAAACACAGATCGCAGTCAAAAAAATCAGAGGACTAAGACTTGAAAGGGCAGCTATGAAAGAACTAGACAACATGCTCAAGATAAATAAGTAAACCGAATAATCAGTGTCACTGTATTTCTGATTTCTCTGCATGGTTGTAACAACTGGACAGTAAAGAAAACTTGAAAAGAAGAAAATCAGTGATCTGAGATATAGTGCTGGAGGAGAGTTCTACAGATAGAAATGTGTGGAAGAGCAAACCATACAGGAGAAAAAAACTGAAGCATTTTGCTGTTGTTGTTCTTAGTTCAGATGGTATGGAATGGTGGCACTCTTGCAGGCTGGCACATCCTCTTTCTGTCTTAACATCTTAACATCTACAACAAGTATGGGTACAGATGTTCAGTGACATTTTACTCAGCAGAAAGTGCTATTTCAAGTATATTGATTAACATGTCTTTTTTTAATAAAGTGTTATCTAAATCAGCAAATTGAGGGAGAGGTAATACCACTAATGTCTCCTTAACAGATATATTTTGAAGCTGTCCCATAGTTAACTCATTTTGATTGCAAGTAATTAGGCAGAAAAACTTAGTACTGGAAAGCTCTTTAATATTTAGAGGTGTACATGTTCTTTTGAATTATTTGCCTGTATCTAGGAAACTAACAAAGGGGAAGCAGAAGTGGATTTTTCATGCCCTCTTAACTGCTAAAAGATTGATACTTTGATATAGGAATGCTAACTTTTCTCCATCTGTGATTCAATCAATATAAGATCTAACAACACTTTCAATATCTGAAAGAATGGTCTACAAATGGGCTTATACTTGGACATCTGGTCAGCTTTTGGTTGTTATTTTTCCTGTCTTGTGTTTTCCTTTATTGTTTTGTTATATTGGAATATTATAGTATGTAACAAAAAACCTTCCTTGTGTATTTCTATCATGCATTTAAACATTAATTTTAAAAATGTTCTGGCTTAAGAAAATTCCAGGGACCTTCCAACACTACACACTTATAACCCTTGATTCTACTTTAAATGACATGACTGTCTCCTATTGAAACATGTAGTATGTCATGTGGGGAGACATTAGAGTTGTCTGGGAGCATATTCTAAATAACTCAAGAAACATTCCAAAGATGCCATCCTGGTGTTGCATTGCCTAGGGTGATCATGACCTGGAGACAATGTCAGGTCAACAGCATAATGCATTTAGCATTAAAAAGGTGTTCTGTAAGAGAAACAATCATTATAGTGAATTATATCAATAATTATTTCTTCAAATGATTGCTGTTTCACAGGGCAAGGCTATACATGTTTACATGGAAGTAGTCCCAGCCTTTTCAATAAGGTGTTGTTATTGTTGTTGTTGTACACCTTCAAGTCATTTCTGATTAAATACCTATACTGCAGCCACACACTCACAAACCACAAGGTTGTGAATTCAATACCAGCCAGGGGCTTTGGGTCAACTCAGCTTTGCATCCTTCCATGGGTCACTAAAATGAGTACCCAGCTTGTTGGGAGCAATTAGTTTACACTTTGTAAACCACTCAGTAAGCAGTATAAAAATGGACTTGCTATTGCTATTTCTATTGCTGACTTATGGCAACCCTAAGACAAACCTACCATGGGGGTTTCTTGGCAAGATTTGTTCAAATGAGGTTTCCCTTTGCCTTCCTCTGACGCTGAGAAAGTGTGATTTGCCCAAAATCACACAGTGGGTTTCCATGACCAAACTGTGGGGTCCTAGATCATAGCCTTTGATTTTTCTTTATATAATGTCACAGTAAAAATTATAGGCACAGAAAAAGTGATTGGGATCACTTCTTCATACACAAACATTTCTTATTAAATTGATTTTATTACATAACAACATTGATTGATACACACATATACACACTGGTGAGGAACAGTTTGTAAAGCCCTTATGAATATCACATATTATCAACACAAAATGTCATTAGAACTCTATGTAACCCCATAACCCTAGGTTTAAAAAAAAACGTGCATGAACAACTTGCTTTAGGTCCTGCTACAACATTTTGATGGCATTTCAATCCAAACCTTAACTAAACCATTCCAAAACATGTGATTTCTTCTTCCATTGCCATTCTTTATCTTGTTATTGTTGTTGTTGTTGTTGATCTCCACTCATGACGACCTTGTGGGTGAGACATCTCCAAGACTCTGTAACCTCCATGATTCTTCTAGGTTCTTGAAGATTCAAACCCATGATCTCTTTAATTGAGTCCATCCATCTAGCATGTGGTCTTCCTCCCTGTCTACTTCCCTTCACCTTTCCTAACATTATTGTGTTTTCTAATGAGTTATGCCTTCTCATGATGTAGTCAAACATTTCTGCATATTGCCTCCAGTGTTTTGTTTTGTTTTTTAATTTATTCTTGGTCTTAAAATATGTTATTGTTATTGTTATTTTATTATTATTTAGGATCATTGTCAATTTGCAGGACCAACTTTCAGTTCAGCTTCACCTCTCAGATGGCCTGGAACACTGCAGAATTCATGACTGTGTCAGTTATGTTTGGCCATTGAGACACACTATCCAGCTGACAGAGCAGAGCAAAGCCTAACTATCCCATTTCCTGCTCCTGGTGGCAGTAATGAAGTCCAACTGTTTGAACTCTTTTTTTTTTTTCTTTTTTTGCCAGACATTTCTCACTCAAGGCAAAAGTTCTTCCTTTCACTCACCTGTCCAGAGAACATTGTTCCAGAAAACATATGGCTTATCAGAGCAGATTAATCTATGTTAAATCATCTAAAGGCTGAGCACAGGAGAAGGCAGCTATATATGAAATATGGCCTGATTTTACTAATACGTCTACCATAAATATGACCATGGCATTTATTAATTAGCACTCTATATTGCAATCATTCATGCTCCCACAGGATAGCAGTTGTGTGAACAAGAAAATCATTAAACACATTTAAGATTTGTACTCAAATCCTTTCTAATCCATCAGTTATATTCATTTAAAATAGAGGACTATTAACAGATAGCTGGTCATTTAAAAAAAAAGAAGCGATACAGTACTTCAGATTTACTAGCTCTGTTTTGTGTTTTGATCAGCCATTTAAAGTTCTATAAGTTGCTTTGTCCTGAAGGTTTTATTATTATTATCTTTATTAATTTTCCATTATTATATACAAGGATAATTTATAGTTAAAGTGCCATGTGAGCAATCTCAGAGCAAATGTATTGTTAGCTATAGTGAATGCACAATTAGAAGTTAAAAATCTCACTGGTTTCCCAGAAACCTTAGAGATGAACAGCGTTAAGACCCCTATCCTCTGATTAGGTCATGTTGATCAAGTTTTTGATCTCCCTGATTGAGTCTTTGCACCTGACATGTGGTCTTTTTATCTTTTGACTACCTTTCACCTTTCCTAGCATTTCTGAAAATTATCACACAGGGTAAGGAGGGATTGCTCCCGTCCTTGCCCCATCCTTATGTCCATGCTTATCCTGTCATTCTTCCATCAGTGGCCCCATCATTGTATTAACAGGAATTTCCATTTCACATGATAAGGACGACTGAAGGACAAGATAAGGACAGACGTCACCTGATAACCTTTACACGGTTGCACCATAAGGATGGGGTAAGGATGGGAGGGATCCTTCCTTTATCTCATGTCATACTTTCTGTTGTCTCTCCTAATGAGTTATGTCTTCTCATGATGTGGCCAAAGTACAACACCCTCAGTTCCATCAACTTGACTTCCAGGGAGAGTTCAGGCTTGCTTTGTTCAAGGATCCATTTGTTTGTCTTTTTGGCCCTCATATAGATATCCTCAGCACTCTTCTCCAGTATCACATATCAAATGAATTGATTTTCTTCTTATCCGCCTTCTTCTCTGTTCAGCTCTTGCATCTGTACATGGTGATGGGGGATACAATGGCTTGGACAATTCCAATTTTAGTGCTCAGTGTTATATCTTTACACTTTAGGATCTTGTTTAGTTCTTTCATGGCTGCCTTATTCCTAGTCTTCTTATTTCTTGATTGCAGTCTCTGTTCTGATCAATATTTGATCCAAGGTACACAGATATAGGAGAGATTTAAACAGCTGTGAAGACCAAGAAAAGGGGGCAAAGCCAAAGATTGTGTCCTGCCAGCTGACATGGATACTGATCCACAGCTGGCTTGTTCAGCTATTTATTTATTATTATATTTCAACTTGCTGCTGCTGCTGCTGCTGCCGCTGCTGCTACTAGTGACAGTTGAATCTCCAGCTGGCTCATAGTGTACCATCAAAACAGACATACCCACAAACAATATTATTTATTTATTTACAAATTGAGGGTAATAGACATATTTGCAAGAAATGATTGAAATAATTAATTCCAATTCAATCACTTTTAAAATGACTTCATATACAGTACTACATATTCAACCACTGGTTGCTTGTTCAGGTAATTTGTTCATGTACTTCTCTTCAATCAATGTGGGTGTCGTTATTTCATCAAGGGCAAGAGCTTAACATTTAAAAATCATTTGACTTTGTAGTTCACGTAGTTTTATAATGATCAATGAATGTCTTAACAATCATATAAATGAAAATAAGCATCCAGCATTAAATAACTTGTACACCTATGTCTATCTACAAAGCATCTTTGTCAATCCAAAAGCTGACTGCAAGTGTTCAGAATTTTGTTTCATATTCTGAAGTAGAGAGGAGCCTCTGGGGGAAATTGCAACTGATTCATAAGACAAAAAACTATTATAAGATAGATACATTCATATTCAGAACCCAGTAATTACAGTAGCCCTTGGTATCCATTGGGATTTGGCACCACGACCCCCTGTAGATACCAAAATACATGGATGCCCATTAGGTCCCATTACATACAACTGCAGAGTAAAATGGTATCCCTGATATAAAATAGCAAAATCAAGTTTGCTTTTTGGAATTTATGTATTTTCAAAATATTTTAAAGCCGTGAATGCTTGAATCCAAAGTGGAGTTGAGGCTTTCATGGCCGGCATCCATAGTTTTTTGTGGAGCTTTCGGGCTATGTGGCCATGTTCTGGAAGAGTTCCTTTCTGACGTTTCGCCTGCATCTGTGACTGGCATCTTCAGAGATCTTTCTCTGAAGATGCCAGCCACAGATGCTGGCGAAACGTCAGAAAGGAACTCTTCTAGAACATGGCCACATAGCCCGAAAGCTCCACAAATAACTTGAATCCAAAGATTAAAAATCCATGCATATGGAGAATTGACTGTATGATTACTGGTGACTGCTCTACGCAGGCTGAAACCAAGAAGTGTCATATTTCCTGTAGTCCATGTGGTAAATCATGCAATTTACTGATCACTATGCCTCCGTCTGTAAAGTATACTTTATTGCTAACGATAAATCCTGCTTCTGGATTTTAAGACACTCTGGGAAAACAAAGAGCATTCCCACTTCTTAAATAAATGCCTCAGCAATAAATCTGTTAGTCTTTAAGGTGCTGTAAGACTGTCAGCTGTTTTTGCTGTGATAGACTAACATGGAACCTTTTAAAAGATTCTGTAGGTTCTAGCAGAAGGAGAAGAAGAAACAAACACACATATCTATCTCCTGTTTCTCTCGCACACACATATGAACGCACGCACACACACACATACACACAGGTGATCTCTTCAGACAGAATAAGTATCCCTACAAATCCCTTCTAATTCCACTAAGAAATAACAAGGTCATAGAAAAAAAATAGGAAATCAAAATTTAAAGATATTCAGCACCAAACACTGGCATTTATTTGTCTGAAAAGTACCTGAAATAACCTCATTATGGTCAAATGTGCAAATTTCAGCCAGGTCCCACAAACAAGAAAACCTTATAGATGTTCACTGATTTCCAATGAGTGTCAATGGGAGGTGAGAAAATTCAGATTTCTAAATTAAGATTTGAATCTGAACTGAATTTAGGAGTCCCTAGATTCTTCCAAACTGAATTGGACTGTTTTCTTAGCTATACAATTGGGAGTCTGGATTGAATTTTGTCATTGGTGCACATGGGTGTCCACAGCAGGAAAACAGCAAGCCTTTCTAATTTTATTATTTTAATACAGACATGCTGCCAGCCTCAAATGTCAGCACTGTTCTGGAGGAGAATTTCCTTGGATCAGCATGCAACTCACATGAATGCTGCTTCTGGAAATCTTCTGAACTAATTATGCTGCTTCTGCAAATTTTTTGCAAGATTTGGACACCCTAGAAACACAGTGACAATTTATAAAACCAGTGGGATATCAGTTTCTGTAAATTAGACCTTAGTTTTGGACTATGACAAAATCCTTCTTTGGAGGTTATTACACAGAGGCTGGATGGCCATCTGTCAGGTGTGCTCTGATTGTCAGTTTCTGCATTGCAGGAAGTTGAACTGGATGGCCCTTAGGGTCTCTTCCAACTCTATGGTTCTGAGATTTTATAATTACTGTATATATTTATGTATAAGTCTAGAAATTTTGGTTAAAAATTTGATTCCAAAACTGTGTAAGTCCTGTACTTTATATTATATACACATTTATACATATATAGTCACCTCCTTTCTCTGAGTAGAGAGGCAAAAGGCAAGTGCTTTGTCCATTCTGGGAGCACCTAAAAGAAGCACCAATCCTCTCTACTCTCTCATCCAGCCTTTAGGGTGAGCACGCTTACAGTATGCCTGCCAGAATTTTGTAAGTTGTTTGGCATCATTTTCCTTTGCTCCGTCCTTTACATTACATCCTTTGTTACATGTCCCTAAGATTTGCCCTCAACTTATTCATGGGTCATATCAAAATCCATAAATTTGGCTCCAAAAACCTGCCCTCAACTTATACATGAGGTCAACTTATAGTCAAGTATATACAGTATACGAATATCTTGGTAGGGCTGGACAGCAGTTGGTTGCTATGAATCTGCAATGTTGCCTGGTGTTGTTATACCAATTTTTTAAACCGGGCGTTAGAATAATCAATGAAAAGCTAGCACTGTAGTGTGATGATTCAATTTTTTTGATATGTTAGGAAAATATATGGGTGGTGCTATAAAGTTTATTATAGCAGCAGTGCAAATTATTGAAAGTTAGATGCCTATTAGAGTGAAGAGAATCAAGGAAAGAGCTGAGGGTATTAGCTGATGGTGAAAGGATATATTACAGGCATCTGGGGTCCATCAACAGTACAATTATTATAATACAATTATTATAGTATGATTATTCTAGTTTAATTGCCAGAGTTCTGTCCTACAGAATCCTTAGAATGGCAGATGATGGAGGAGCATTTAGAATTCTCTGCCAGAGAGCTCATCTAGTCCCTACAAATCCCATGATTCCATCACCTACAAATTTCATAATTCCATAGGATGGAACTTCAGCACTATAACTCTGTAGTTTGAATGAGGCCCATTTCTACTCAATAGGAAATTACAGAGAACGAAACCTAGTATAGGTGACTCAGAAACCAGGTCTATCTGTCCTTGTAATCCAAGTTACCAAAACTACCAGAAATGGTAGATTCATTTCCTAAAATCAACACTTCTTTCATATGCAAGGTATACAGTTCTAAAAGAATTTTTGTTAGTCTGTTAGACTTGGGTTGTGTTAGTCTGTTAGTCTTTATGATGCCTTTTGTATTTTGCATTAATACTATCAAATTCCAAGGATTTTCCTTCCACTGCTTATGGACGTCTAAATGTCAGTGAAAAGTGGTGCTAAGGATAAAAGCACATGTGTACACACATGAAGAAAATGTGCAGACATGTTGTGGTTGTGTCTCTTAGGAATATGTGTGCATATGTCCTTTTTGAGGTACTGTAGAAATTGGCATTCCCTTCCTCTTCATGCAGTACCCAAGGGCCAGGCTCCCACACTCTAGCTGAGCAGCTTTGTGAGGCACAGGGAAGATCCCAGAAGCCATAGCTGATATGATGACATCAGCACCAGGATCCAGTAAGGTCCTCAGAGGTCTCAGGTATGCTGTAGTCACTTCACATCTTACTGTGGAAATATAGTCAGATGCTTCAGCAATTCTGTCCGTTCCCCGTGAAGCAGGGAATGGCAGGGGCATGCTTCACAGTTTGTTCAGTAAGCTGCAATGTGGTATATGACTAAGCCTAGCATGTTACACTGAACTATACAGGACTCCAGCCTATGTGTATCAGTTTTGCTTACACACAACTATATAGCTTACTCCCCACCCAGTCTGAAAAATTCATATGGGCCCCCTTGTTGGGGCACACACCTCATAGAGGGAAATGTAGCAACACATTGGCTGGGGCTGTTCAGGGGTAGCAAATAGCTTGTTGCACAATGCTGCTGATTATCATCTGATTGCTACCTACAGACTGCACCAGCACTCATATGATAACAACAGAAAAGGATCTTATCTGTAACCACTTTCAACATGTGTCTTCCAGGTAGTTTCATGTCAATCAGCCATGTCCTTCACACTCACACGCAGAGAGAGAGAGAGAGAGTTGCTGTTGTTACGACACCTCTGAAAGTATCATTTTCAGATAAAAAGACCAGAAAAACATAGATCAGCAATATTTACAACAGACCTATTGCTCCCATGGACACCATTCAAGCACAGAAGGTATATTTCACAATGAAGAACAGTTTAATGAATATACTTTCCCCTTCAAGGTCAAATGTTCCAGTTATATAACTATAAACTCATTATATGCTCAGTCATAAGATTAGGTGCAAATATGAAACTGCATATTTTTACTGAGTGAAAATATCTTCTCTCAGTCACTCCTAAAATCATATTTGTGCACAATTTTCATAACCCGGGGGGGGGGGGGGGAGAGAGAGACAGACCTGAAGTAGCGAGCTAGTCTTGAATCAAGGTCAAATCAAAATGCCAAGAAAAGAAATGTGTTTGAATTTGTAGAACAAAATCTAATTAAATAAATCCTTCAGTTGTAGAAATAATGTTGACTCAGCAGTCAGGACATTTGGCATATTTCAAGGGGAAAGGCTTAGATTTCTTTATAGGGCCATAAACTCATAATTGTAGGGTTTTGTTTTCTAATGAAGGTGGTTTTACTGTAAAGATTCTTGGTTCTAATTATTCAGATGCAGGACTTTATCACACTATGCTGCTAAGATGCCACAATTGCATTAGTATAGGAAATGCAAACACCAAATTGGGAGACAGTCATTTTTAAACAGTTCTTCAAAAGTCTCATGGTGCTGCTATAGTCTTCAGAGAAGATGACAGCCACAGATGCTGGCGATATGGCAGAAAGGAACTCTTCTAGAACATGGCCACATAGCCCGAAAGCTCCACAAAAAACTATAGATGCGGGCCATGAAAGCCTTCGACTCCACATTAAATATACCACATTAAAGTTATGAGTTGGATCGATAAAATAAGAGCGTTGGAAAGAGACGACTGGGGCCATCCTGTCCAACCCCCTGCCAAGAAGGAACAGCAATCAAAGGCACTCCCAAAAAATAGCCATCCAGCTTCTGTTTAAAAACCTCCAAAGAAGGAGACTCCACCACATTCTGAGGCAGTGTGTTCCACTGTCAAACAGCTCTGACTATCAGGAATGTCCTCCTGAGATTTAGGTGGAATCTCTTTTGCTGTAATTTGAATCCATTGCTCCTTGTTCTAGTCTCTGGAGCCATGGAATGAGGGTGCAATCTGTTCTGGCAATTGTTTCTCTTCGTGAAGGCGGCGGGGGGGGGGGGGTTTCAAACTGATCGCCAGGCCAATTCTACCTAATATTACGAATAGGTGAGCAAGTTGTCCAGTTTAATTCCTTTCCTCTCATGAGATCTGATGCCTTGACAGCACTCATCAAGACACAGCAACAGACTGCTTTCTTTTGCCAACCAGAACAGGTAATGACAATAGATACACTCTTAATGCTCTTAGTACGCAAAGTACATGTATTATTTATTGTGGGAAATGATTTTATCCTGGATATATTCACATTTTAAGCTCTTTCAGAAATTCCTTCAGTAGTTCAAAGGATATCTAAAGTAAGGGCACTTTCAATGGTAAGTGAATGCAACCAAAGTTACCTTGTTAAGCTAGAAATAATTATCTAGTCTTCCAAAGTGTCAGACAACTGCTAATTTCCTTCTTCCAGAAATGTTTCCTGGGCAGAATGCTAAAGTAGCACAGTAGCAACTCCTTCTCACAGATGTAGAGACGGGCCTAGGGATTTATTTTACAACAGTGAAAAGTGGCACAACAGTTCTTTAAAACTGACAGACAGGTACTCTCAGACTCAATAACAGATTATGACTTGCTTTAAAAAAACAATCATCCCTGAAGGCTGGAACGCTAGTTCAATGAAAATTATTTTCAGTAAGAATTACTGCCCATATGGCATTTCTGTTTCTTGCTTGATCTGCTTCTTAAAAGAGATGTATAAATACATACACTTTTTAAAATCTGCTAATAGTAACAGTTTTCCACTGCTTATTTTGTTGTTCATACATATAACAAGTGGTAAGACTAGATAAATGCCAGTATTTTTGTTGTTGTTGTTGTTGTTGTTGTTGTTGTTAACCTGTCTTTTCTAACACAAGTATTTCTAATTTTAATAAACTCACTAAAAGGCAAAACAGACTGGCAATAAGTGCTGGGTTGAAGGTGGCATCTGAACATGGCTGACCATACATGTGGCAGCTTCACAGCATTTTGGCAGCACAGTGTTTAGACGCACCACATTGCCAAAATGCAAAAAAGTGATGGCGGCAGCAGCAGGAGTGCCCTTTTTCCACCCCCAAAAGGAGCGGCATTTTGCCCCTTCTTTTGGGGCCAGAAAAACACCTGACTGGGGCCGCAGTGTGCAGTTGTCACAGTCCCGATCCAGTGCACAAAGGGGTGGCGTGACGCCGCCTCTTTAGGGCCATCTGTTTCGGACCTTCAGCTCTATTAGTGCCTTCAAAATTCTTCTGAGCTAGAAGAAGAAAATAAAACATTTACAAGTTATCTTTTCACCTCTGTAAATTTTTAAGTAGAGAAGAATTTAACACATGCCTAAAAGAATTGCCTGATAAATGATCACTCCCAGCTACAAAGCCTCTCAGGTATCAGCTCTGTTAAAATTTCATGGGGTAACCAGCTTTCACTGACATTTAAAAACTCTGTGTTTAAACAGCATTTGGCATATAGGTAGGAATCCAGTCTGAAATCATTCAGCAGTTTAGATGGACAAATAAAAAAATTCTTTACTGTTTATTAAGATCAGAGAGCAAATCAACTCTGAACTTTCACTAAAAGCAAAAATGACTACAGATTGTCATACTTTGGACATGCCATGTGATGAGATGACTCATTAGAAAAGACAATAATGCTCAATAAAGTTGGAAACAGTAGGAAAAGTGGAAGTCATTTTGCAATACCTGTGTAGGTAGGGCTGTTAATGAGATCATTCATAGGGTCACTATAAGTTGAAGTTGATTTGACAGCATACAAAAGCAACAGATTTACTGAGGGAAAAAGATAACCATCTCACTTATGGAGTCTTGTCAATAATTGTTTGCAACTGCTATGATATTATATTTATTTATTAAAGAAAAAACATTTGGATATACACCCTTTTAATATACTTCATAATCATTAACTATTTCCACAATTATTTTATCCTAAGATACAATTATGAATCTCATAAGGAAGCCCTGATTGCCATGATTTATATCCAGAAGTACTCTTATCATTTTCAAATAATTAAAAAACAAGCTGGCACTCATTTTACTGACCTATGAAAGGATGGAAGGCTGAGTCGATCTTGGAACCCTGCAAATTACAACTTCAGAGATTATCACACGAGGAAAGTCCTGTCCCTGTCTTGTCACTGTCTTGTCCTTCCCACGCAATCACAGGAAGGACTTTCACACTGCAGTCGTCCAAGAAGCACAAACGACTGTGATGGCGCTAAAGGCTTTCTGATTAAGTCGCACCAATCCCGTCATTAACCTGGCATTAACCAGTCATTTAAGCAACATTGGCTGGCATTTTGTCTTAACAGAAGTTCATTAATGATGGGTTAATGACAGTTAATGATGGGATCGGTGCAACAATTTGATAGCCTTCCATGCCATCAGAGTTAAGGACAGGATAAGGATGGGAGAGCAATCCCATCCTTATCCCATCCCAGTATGATAATCTCCTTTGTGGCTGCAGTACCAGCATTTAACCACTGCCTTACAGGGCTCACGAGGATTTTCTGAGTCCTCTTTGTATAGACAAATAGTAAAGAAAGCTGATAACAGTGGCTTAAAATTGTTTCAATACATGTGAATGGTAGCTAAGAGAAAATACTTCATATATCCAAGCTGCTTCCTGCTGGAAAAGAAGCTGTGAAGAACGTCTTCAAACACTGAAGCAGCTGAGTTAAAAAAAAAAAAAAAACAGAAATCTCACCTGAATTGCACATGCCACAATATCAACCAAGTACAGAAGCTCACAGAGTGGATTTTCTGGCATGCAAACCTCAGTATGCATATCTCAAGAATACTATCTTGGAAAAAAACAACAAAGCCTTCCATAGCAAATATCTTTCTATCAGGGCATACACAAATAAGCAGCATTAGAGAAATCCAAACTAGAGTACAATAAACCCAAGCCAGTTCTGACACCATATATAGGAGTGGCTAGCATTCTAATGAAATGCTTTAATTTCACTTTACCCATTATTCTTACCACTTGCACATCTAACACACCTCCAAACTGTGAATCTCAAACATTTTTTTTAAATCTAAAATGGCTTCATTCTGTTTGGAATAGTTGAAATAACTCAAACCTACAAGCAACATGACTATCTGGAATAAGCTTCAATTTGTTCATTCTCATCTACTCCAAAATTATACCAAACAATGCTTTAGAATTTTCCACAAATTAAATTATATTAAACAGGAAAAGAGCTGTGTTGTCATATCTATGCCAGTATCAAACACCCAAGGTAGCTCTCCACAAGATCTCACAGAGTAGTTTTATTTTGCTCTGTAAAGAACATCTATTTCTTTTTTAAAAAAAATCATAAAGTAAGGCTTTTCTCTCTCTCACACACACACACACACACACACACACACGCCACTGGCTCAGTGTAGTGTAGTAGTTTGAGTATTAGACTAGGATATCAGAGTTAAAACTCTTGCTTAGACACAGAAACCCACTGGGTGACCTTGGGCAAGTCACATTATTAGTTTCAAAAGAAGACAATGGAAAACACTGAACAAATCTCTCCCCTCCCCCCAAAAAAATTAGGGCCTCCATAAGTCAGAAATAACTTGAAGTTACACAACAAAAAACTGCACATCAACATTCAACCAGTCTCATATGGCAAAAAGGAGCCTTCACTCCTCCCATCGTCCCTATTACATGACACTGGCATTCGATAATTCCATAAAAAGAACAATAATTCCTCTGCCTTCTTTTGTCTTGTCCAGCTCACAGAAGTCATTTTTAAAAACACTAGACACTAGGGCATAGCTGAGCTCTAGTGAATATGTATGTCAGTATTATACCAACATTAATGTAACATGCAACTGTGCATGCATTTTGTGCATTGGGAAAATAAAATACCCAGTATTTCTTCTTCTTCTTTTCATAACCTGTCTTTCTCCTGATATAAGCCCCAAGGCAGGTGAGAAAACTATGGGCCAGTACAGACCACCCCTTTCAGGGCGGTCTGTAGGCACCCGTTTTTGGTCTGAAGCATTGCCACAGCAACCAAACCGCACGACAACGCTGCAGACCAAAAAAGGAGCCACCTAGACTGGCTCCTTTTTGGGACATCAAGACATCTCTTCTAGTGAATGACGTGTGGACGCTGCGATGCCTACATGTCATGCACAAGCCCCGTGTGTGGATGGGGAGGCACTGTGATGGTGCTGCCCATACTTAGTAGGACTGGGGAGCATCTGTTTGGAGCGTGCTCCCCAGCCCTACTTTCACCGCTGCATGCCCCTTTCTGCCTGTCTGTATCGGGGATCTGGGGATAAAAAAGTCAAAACACAATTAAACAAAATGCAGTATCACACTAAAATGCCATGTTTACACAACATGTAAATAGGTAAGTGGCCAAAATAAGTAGGCAATAAGATTTTGTGCAGTTCCCAACATGGGCTTTAATCAAGGACATTATTTTCCCCGCCATCGATTTGTTTTAAAGATACAGAAAATTAAATTGATTATTGTTATGTGTTTGTAATGACTTCACCATTACATACGTTTTGGTCAATGGTGTTGTCATACCTCAAGGAAAATACCAATGTTTTGGTGTGGTTATTTCTTATCCTGTGCATTATATCATATAGAAGAGAGCCAGCATGATATATTGGTTTGAGCATTGAACTATAGCATGGTATACTGGTTTGACCCTGAATGATTCTGGAGACTACAGTTTAAATCCCTGCTCATCTACTGAAGCTGGCTGAGAGATCCTGGGCAAGTCACATTCTCCCAGCCAGAGAAGAAAGCAATGACAACCCTCCTGAACAAATCTTGCCAAGAAAAGCCATAATGGGCATCGTAAGTCAGAAACGACTTGAAGGCAAACAAAAACAATACCATACAGAAACCATGGTTGTATTTGGTGCAGAGGGTGCTCACCTTCTCAGTGCTCACCTTCTCTATTAAACAGTGAGTCTTTCTGTGTAGCTATTCTAAATTAAGATATTTTTTTTCCTTTTCTTCTCCTTTGAGTCTTGTATCCTTTCCTCCTTCCTATCAGTCTCTTATGTTCGTGATTCATTCTAATTTCCTTTTTTTTTTCTTGCACAATTTCTTTTCCTGAACTTTTGCCACTAGGAAAACATTCTAAAAATGCTCACAGAACTGTGCTACAAGTAGACTGACATTCCCCCCACTTCATCTGGCACCATTTTCTATGGCTGTACACAGTAGAACCATGTGGTAGCCTTGCATCTTAGAAGCAAGGGAATTCTGGGCTTTTCTAGCTGTTGCTGATGTGAGAGTGACCACCAGAAACAACCCTCTACACATGCTACTGACACCATAATATGGATACCTATTATTCTTATATGGGAGAAAAGTGGGATAGATATTAAACACAAATTAAATTAAATTAAAGGATGAAAATGGACCTCCTATATACACTACACCCAGAAAATCTCAAATCTGCTATGTTTCTAAGATCATGGCCACATTGTGCATGTCCATACAATATAACACATGCTACCAAATGTATCAAAGAAAAGATTCTCTTTGAACTGCCCTCCTGGTGTCTTGTGCAGTAGGGAGACAAGATAAAAAAACTCTGAATTACTTTGCAGGACAGTTTTCAATGTTTCATTTAATCATTAGGGTAACTGTCATTTTTAGAAAAAAAATCCAGGAGGTATCCAGGAAATTATAGGTCAATTAGATTAATGTCTGTTTAGGATAAAGTGGCGGAAAGTATTAAAGTGGGGATTGTCAAGCATATGGAAGGCCAAGCTTGCTGAGAATACATCAGTGTGGTGAATGCAAAGATAAGCCCTTTCTTCCAGTCTCACAAACCTTTTTGCTTTCATGAAGATAATCAGTAAATATGAGGAAATGGTAATTTGATAGATATTATTATTTAGAATTCCAATGTCCTTTATCAACATTCCATCCTAAGCAAATTTATGGCCGGTATAGACAGGCGCTTTGTGATGCCCTGAGGGCAAAATTAAGGCTCGATAGGGCTGGGCATCCAGATGCGCCCAGCCCTAGTGACGTTACAGGTGCGCATGCCCATCCACACAGCGGGCGCCACAGCTGCACAAGCAGCATACAGATGCCTCTCCACAGAAGCAGCATCATAGGGCTGTATCACAGCCCTTATGATACCGCAAAAAAGGAGTTGCTCTAGGCAGCTCCTTTTTTAGTGCTCATCTGTGTGGACGTTGCCGCACAGCTGCACAGCAAAGAGGAGCAGTGTTTCACCACTTGTGTGTACTGCCACTAATATTCATAATAGAAGAATGAAAATTCCACTAAGGTCCAAAACACACTGCAGAAATAAATGAGTTTGAGACTGCTTAAACTGTCTGTGTCATGGCCAGCCAAGAGATGGAGTCGGAGGAGGAGAAGGAGGACTTGGCTCCTCAGGAGCAAGAGGAGTTGGAGGCTAGACCAGGTCCCAGTTCTGCTCTGCCAGACCTCAGCTCTGACATTTCAGCCCCAGGAGTGGAAGCTGGGCCAGGCTCTAGTACTGTGGAGCTCCCTTCAGAGCCTCAGCAGCTTAGTGTGGTTTCAAAGGAAGAATCCAGTTTGGAGGTTCCCTCCTTTAAGGAAAGGATGTCTGAGAGTGCTTGCGTACATCGGTCCCGCAGGCTTGCAGAAAAGCAAGCTGTTAACAAGGCACAGCTGACAACAGGGAGAGTGACTCCTACTTAATCACCTGTGGGACGCCATCCCTTTGCCAGAACTTATTGAAAGTCTCTTGGTGTGACTGTGTGCTGGCTTCGTGTATCTTGAACTCTGATTTGCCTTGACCTTGGAACGACTTGGACTTCTGCTGCTTTCTCCTTGCCCTGGCCTTGGACCGGACTGACTTCTGTGACTTCTCCAGCCCTGACCTCGGCTCTGGCTTTTAAACTATTCCTGTGAACAAGATTTAGGTTTGTGGAACTGCCTTGTCAGCTTGTGTTGGTGTGTGCTGGCCGCAGTCCAGGACATTCCGCTGAATCTAGATGGTGAAAGATTTAGAACAGTCATCCAAGGCATAGTCAATCTATGGAGTTCACTGACACAAGATCTAATTAATCAATGGCCACCAACTGTGATAGCCTTACAACTTACAGGATTGCTGTTAAAGAAATGGGTGTACCACAGCATTTGATTCTCCTAATGGTTAACCTGTAGTTAAGACAAGAGACTACTGTTAGGACAGAATCTGGATTAGCAATTGTTTCCAATTAGCAAGGAGGTCTAACAAGGTTGGCTGCCTTTTATCACCATATTTGTTAAACTTGTATGCTTGAACATATCAAATGCAAAACTGGAATAGACTCGAAGGAAGGGAGTGTGATAATTGGAGGAAAAAACACAAACAATTTAAGATGTGCAGATAACATCATAGTGCTAGCAAAGACATGGAATGATTATTGAAGAAAGTCAGAGAAAAAAGTACAAAGTTTACAGCTGCACATTAAGAAAACAAAGATAATGACCACAGACGATTTGAAGGTAAAATGAAAAGGTTTTTCTTTGACAAGATTATCTCATTAATGTTTTATCTAGATAGTTAAAAACAGTTTGCAATACAATGCAACATAATTAAAAACAAACATGATAAGAAGACATTATCTGCACTATTCCACCATATGGTTTCAAAATCAGTCAAATGTCTGCTTCAATAAGAAAGTATTAACCTCCCAGTAGAAACAGAACGAAAGTGGGCGGTAGAGGGGAATGATGATTCCCAGAAAGTGAATTTATCCAGTATAACCTTGATGAGTATGTGAAATTTCCAAATTGCACTATATGTTGCAGAGGGCAGTACATGATGGTGTATGTACACCACACCATTGGGATAAAATGTGACAGCATTATGAGCTGGGGGATGACTGTGGGGAACTGATGGACTACATTTCAAAGAAGTGGCTATTTTACTGTCTTGCAGCTGTGGTGAACTCTCAGACACTCAGTCCACCCACAATCTATTCCCAACTGTGACAGCCCTATATGAATTTTACATCCCACCGCTGCCACCAAAATATTATGTGGTGATCCCCTTATCTTTCACCATTACATCTCTCTAAGATGACACAACACCTCTGTGTCTCTCAGATTAGGTAGCATGGTTTGATTCACACGGAGGCCAAGTTGTATTTATAAAATACAATAAATAAACTATAAAGTAGACTTAAAGTTGTTAATTGTCTTCTTGCTTAGTTACAAAAAGTTCTTTTAAAATATTAATAGCAATATAGCCACTCAGGCAATCTTATCTCCAGTACCAAGACCAAAATCTTTCTTTGAACCACTGGCTTGTTCTGAGCCTCTCTCTACCAGACTCCCCAAGCCTTTCCAGTCCCTCTCTAGACTCTTAAGACCCCTCTGTGGTCTCCAAACACCATTAAAATGTTCCCTCAGGAACCCTAAGGGCACACCTTCCCTTTGATGTGACTCTTTCCCTCAAAAACCCAAAATTAAAACCCCACTTTTCACTCTGTTCAAGGACCTTTTATAGCTCTGCCCAGCCAGCTTCTCATTGGCTGGTCTCATGTGGCTCTGTGATTGGCTGATAGATGGGTCTGTTCAGTAATAATAATAATAGTAATAATAATAATAATAATATTTATTTCTTACCCACCCCTCTGTCTGAACAATTGGGGCGAGGTACAACAAAGTTTAAAAACAGTTACAATTGAGGTTAAAGCTACAGCAGCAATCTCTTGAAGCATAAAATGAAGAATGGGAAAGGGTGCGGGAATGGAATGTGGCAGCATCTTTAAGAATTACTGCTTTTTATTTTCCATGAGCTTTTGTGGATATAAACCCACTTCTTCAGATGCTGAAAATTCAACATTCATACATACTGAATCTATTCTAATCTTAGCTGGGTTTATTAATTATCAAGGTGGTCACACTAATGTTCATAGCAAACTGTAGAAATTACTCTTTAACTTTGTATAATACTTGTATTTTTAAAAATACAAATATTTGGAAAGAAAGGCAGGAAAAAATCATTCAAAAATAAGCCAATTGGTACAGATAAAATATACAAATATATCTCCTACAGTTCTGCCAATGAATCATATACATATAAACCAGATACATAGTCATAATGTGAAGGCATGGGAGGGACAGCATCTTGCAGGGAGCTGTAAAAATATCTGTGACAAAATAGATTTTTTAACAGGGAGACCATAAAACCACAAATTACAGATTGGATTAAGATGATGATGATGATACAGTATGTTCCTCAAAAACCAAGCTAATGAACAAGTTACAAATTCCGTAATCTATAAGTTTTTCTTCAGTTGGAAATAAATTAGTAATGGAGTCATTCTTTGTTGTGGTATTGGGAAGAACCTGGGTAAAAAAATGATAGGTGCATGTGATGAAAACAAGACATGTACCTAGTCTGCCTGAGGTAAAACAAGCAGCATTACAAAAAATACTATGCAGAGGTGGTAAGGAAGACATGCTAATTCTCTCCAAAAGTATTCCAGTTGACTCTGTTATAATTCAACAGCTCAGAAGTGTGAGAGTGTATTCTTTGTATGAAGAAGGTCCCAAATCACATCCCTGGAAACGAAACTAGAAGGGTGAGATAACTAGAAGAATGAGATAACTAGAAGGGTCCTCTCTAACTAGAAGGGTGCAGACATGGTAAGGAAGACATGATAATTCTCTACAAAGGTATTCCAGTTGACTCTTTTATTATTCAACAAGAATCAGCTGAAAGATGTTTGATGCTGTCCTGATACTTTCAAAATAGCAACCACTAGCTACTTTAAGAGTCTGTGGTTACTGGGTGAAACATAATTCTCACTCAGCAACAAATAGCAGGTGCTCCTGTGTACATTACTATAATAAGAAAACTAATACAGAGATTGCAGAACAAGCTGTAAAATACACATCTGAGCTATATCCATTCTCCAATGATGTAGCTCTTCACCACTTAACCTGGGAATAGGCCTCATTGATGAACAGTCACATTGTGTAGCCTACATTTTACTAGCTTGTTTGCTAGAAAATCATTGGTGACCTTGTCAGTGGCCTTATTGAAATGAAGATATACTCTATCCAAAGCATTCCCTTCATCTACCAGCATTCCCTTCATCTATCCAAGGAAGGAAGGAAGGAAGGAAGGAAGGAAGGAAGGAAGGAAGGAATCAGATTAGTCTGGCATGTCTTGTTTCTAAGAAAGCCATGTTGATTTTTTGCGATTATGGCATTGAATTCTAAATGTTCACAGACTCTCTGTTTAATGACCTGCTTCAGTATCTTTCCTGGTATTGATATGAGACTAATTAGGCAATAATTGTTGGGATCCTCTTTTTTCCTTTTTTGAAGATGGGAACGTTTGCCCTCCTGCTGGGACTTCTCCTGTTCTCCAGGAGTTCTCAAAGATGGTTGCCAATGGTTCCGAGATTACTTTTGCCAGTTCTTTTAATACCCTTGGATGTAGTTCATCTGTTCCCGTAGATTTAAATTCATTTAGATTAACCAGGTATTCCTGTACTACCTCTTTACTTATTCTGTGCTGCATTGCCCCTATTGCTCTAGTTTCCTCAGGTTGAGCATCCTTTGCTTTTTGTGAGAAGGCTGAGGCAAAGAAGGTGTAGAGTAGTTCTGTCTTTTCTTTGTCCCGTTAGCAATTTGCCATCTTCTCCACACAGTGACCCTACAACTTCCTTATTCTTCTTTTGCTACAGACATAACTCAAAAAGCCCTTTCTATTGTTCTTAGCATCTCTAGCTAAGCCTCTAGCAATATGAAATATTCTTGAAAAAAGACAATAATGCTTGGTAAGGCAGATGATAGTAGGAAAGCCTCGATCAAGGAAGCCACAGCACTGAGTTTGCAAGACCTGAGCAAGACTGTTGACAATAGGATGACTTGGAGGTCTCTCACTCATAAGGATGGTATAAGTCAAAATTGACTTGACAACCATTAACAACAACAATGTAACATTGTCATTGCTTCTAACTGATGAAATTGTCCACACCTCTGTTAACTCTGCTATGGATAAGTGAATCGGTGTACTTTCTCAACAAAGGAAGCATTATTTGCAGGCACTTTCGAAGAGTAGCATTTAATAAAGACATTTAGGTTCAGTGGTGCAGTGCAGAAACAGAAACAGAACATGTTTATAATAGAGGAGGAAGAAAATAATCTTAGTATACAAGGACAGAATCTGGGAGCCTATGTTGTGCAAACTTTAGAGCAGTGGTTCTCAACCTTTCTAAATGCTGTGACCCTTTAATACAGTTCCTCATTTTGTGGTGACCCCCAACCATAAAATTGTGGTGTCTTGATTCCTAAGACTATCAGAAATATGTTTTTTCCAATGGTCTTCGGCAAACCTTGTGAAAGGTTCATTCAACTCCCAAAGGGGTAGCAACCCACAGGTTGAGAACCGCTGCTCTAGACTGAATTGTTCAGTGCCTTCTCATGTAGGCATTCCCAATGATACTAAAACATAATGTCCTATTATAATGTCTGATTATGTAAATAGTTTATACTAGGTAATTCAAAAAGAACAGTGCAAAAGTAAAGCTGTTCTTATTCGGTTTTGCACCATTCTTTTTGAAACACTATGGGGCGATCTAGATCGCCCAAAAGGGGTGGTCCGTGACCGCCCCTTTAAGCGGCAAGATGGGGCCAAGGCTGCCACACCGGCAGCCTCTGCGGCCCCATCTTGCCGCTTCTGGAGGCTGCGGGGAAGCGGCAAACTGCTGCTTCCCTGCGGCCTCCAAGTGGGGTGCAGCGGGCGCCCACTGCACCCTGCTTCCCTCAGCAGGCCTGAAGGGAGGAAGGGGCCACCGCCGCAGCCCCTTTCTCTCTGGGTCTTTGCCACAGGTGTGAAAACGCTGCAGCAAAGACCCACCCACAAAAAGGAGCTCCGTTTGGCGCTCCTTTTTTGCACAGTGGAAAGGGCATGATTTGCGCCCTCCCGCGGTGCAAAAGTGTCATCATGTGCACAGCTTATCTAAAAGCTGCGCACATGATGACACTTTGACAACGTGTCCGTATGGATGCCGCCATTTTAAAATGGCGGCATCCATACGCTTTAGAGTTAGGGAGGGTCTAAATGCTGCACCCTCCCTAACCATAAAGGCGGGCTTTCCAGCCCTTATTGTGCCGGAAAGTGCCCATCTAGAACGGGCCTATGTATATAGGGATGTTTGGCCCAAAAAAGGAAATGCATTTGCCATTTCGTGATATTCTAAAAGCATCTCTTCCCTAATGAGTTCATTTGTATGATAAATTAACTCTGTATTTCCAGAAACATCTCTTTAACACTAGGAGGTATTACCCTATATGCAGATGAATAAGATCCACTAAGGTTTCTGATTTAAGCACAAGATAAGAATTGCAGCTTTTCCCTGGTGAGATTCCATTCTTTCTATATTAATCAATCAAAAGCTGCAGATTAGAAAACAGCATATGATAAGATAATGAATGTGCTACAATTATTTCTGGAAAGATTTGAAGTGTGGTAAAAATAAGAATAGTAGTTAGATTACCTTTTATCATGCTTAGCATTAAAAATCTCAGCAATAGCTGTTCAAGGCACATAAATTAAATGCTACACACTTAGACTACTGCAATATGCTCTACACAGGGCTGCCCTTGAAAAATGTTCACAAGACTCAGCTAGTGAGAAATGCACTGACCAGTCTATAGTCAGATCTGTGTTGTACATATCACATATCCTGGCCTTGAATCAACTACACCGGCCTCCAATCTTCTTCCCAGCTCAATTCAAAGTTCTGGTTGTGACGTACAAACTGGCTTCTCCCAAATACTTTATATACTCTTGTGCAAGTCTAGAAATTTTAATAAAAAAACGGACTCCCTAAAATGGAGTTGGGTTATCCATGGGTCAATGTAAGTACAGTATCTCTTATTTTAAAAAGTATAGTCTGTCCTAGAAGCACTGACACCCATCCACTCATCCACACATATACATTGCTCACAGCCTTTAGTGTGAGCAATAATAGTTATGCCTAGAGGGATTTTAAAAGGGTTTTAGCATCGTTTTCCTTTGCTTCATCCTTTAGATCACTGTTCAGTTGCTGTTCCCAGGGTGACCAAGTGCAAAGAGAGCAGTGCCTGGGATTGGTTGTTTTGAATTTGCAGTAGAACAGTTGACCTAATATCAAGAAATACACATGGTGGGGGGGGGGGGGCGGCACTAGGGGTATCACCCAAGAGGAAAGGGGGTGGTAATTGGAAAACATATGGGGACCATTGCTTTGGATTCTTTGTTACATACCCCTAAGTTTTACCTTCAACTTATCCTCAGTTCATATTAAAATCCATGACTTTGGCCCCCAAACCTGTTCTCAACTCATACATGAGGCTGACTTATAGTATATGTGGTAAGCCTCCCTGATATTTGAGATCTTCAGCTGAAGCTATATTGTGTGTTCCCATAACTTGACAGGCATAGTGAATAAATAAGACAGGGTTTTTTTTCTGTATCAGTGCCAAACTGTGGAACTCCTTCCCAAGAGACATTAGGCTGGCTCTGTCCCTCTCAAAGATTCTGGCAGACAGCCAAGACTATACTATTTTGTACATCCTTTGGTATGTAAAAGCAGAATGGATTTTCTGGTTGTTTTAGGTTTGTGTTTGCGGGGTATTTTTGTTTTATTTTTAATCTGTTTTATTCTATTTTACATAGTTGATCAGTTTTATCTGTTTTAATTTGCTGTACGTTATTTTGGGAGCCCTAAGAAGCCATAAATATATTTTTAAATTAAACACTGAAAAATAAAATATACATCTTCATAAGCTTTAAAACAATTTCTACTACTTACTTAAAATATGAACAACTCCAGTTTTCTCAAAATCAAAGAAAATAAAAAGAATCTGTGAGTGAGACTTGTACGAGTTAAGATTTTAGATCAACCTAGACAATGAAGAAATAGAAATAGTAAATGAATTCCCATACCTGGGATCAAACATTGATAGAAATGGGGACTGCAGCCAGGAAATCAGAAGACTATTAGGAATGGGGAGAGTGAATATGAAAAAACTAGAAAAGATTCTAAAATACAAAGATATATAACTAAGTACAAAAGTTAGAATCATACAAGCCATTGTATTCCCTATTACCATGTATGGGTGTGAGAGAAAGAAGATAGGAAGAAAATCTATTCATTAGTGGTGCTGGAGAAGAGTGCTGAGGATCCCATGGATACCAAAAAGGACAAACGAATGGGTCCTACAGCAGAACACACAGAAACCTCCCTGGAAGACAAAATGACCAAACTGAGGCTGTCATACTTCAGACACATCATGAGAAGGAAGGACTCATTGGAAAAAACAATAATGCTGGGAAAGTAGGAGGGAAGTAGGAAGAGAGGTAGGCCATATGCCAGATGGATGAACTCTATTAAGGAAGTCCCAGGTTTTATGGGGTTGCAGGTATTAAGCAGAGCAATGGAGGACAAGATTAACAACAACAAATAACTGAAGGCTGCCTAAATCCCTAAAGACACCGGATCCCATCTGATCTTGGAAGCTAAGCAAGGTCAGTCCTGGATAACATTTGGATGGGAGGCCACCAACGAATACCACATGCTGTGGGCTGTATTTCAAAGGAAGGAACAGGCAAAAACCATCACTGAGTATTTCTTGACTAAGATAACCCTATGAAACTCATGGGGTTGCTATAAGTTGCCAAGGCAAAGACACACTGCATAGCTTGCTTATGTATACCTCCAAGGATGGAACTACCAGTATAGCAATTGCTTTAGGGGGAGAATTTTACTGAACATTTTCCTCTAATGAGTGCAAATTTTGAGAGCCACTTTAGAATAATAATAATTAATAATAATAATAATAATAATAATGTTTATTTATAACTCGCTCCTCTAGCAAAGTAATCAGAACAGGGTACAGCAAAGTTAAAAAGTACAGAGTAAAACAACAATCATACCCCTTCCGGACCACCACCCCCTTAAAATTAAATTAAACCAGCAAGTATTAAAATCAACAACAGTCAAAATTAAAATCAGTAGCAATTAAAATAAAGTGCAATCTCATGAACTGTTCTTGTGCAAATACGCAATAGATGAAATCACAGAAATTAAACAAAGGGAACAACTAAGGTTATCTACCCAGTTTCAGTTTCAGAGCCAGGAATTGATGTTTTATTTATTCCTTTTCAAGGAAAGGGTTACCGGAAGAGATGCGTCTTTAAAGCCTTTTTGAAACTAATCAATGATGTAATAAGACGTATCTTGTCCGGCAGGCCATTCCAAAGCTTGGGAGCGGTAGCTGAGAAAGTCCTCTGGGAGGTCTACGACAGCCAAGTTTTCATAGGCTGTAACAGGTTCCTCCCAGATGACCGAAATGTGCGGGGGACTTCATACGGGAAGAGGCAGTCCCTGACGTAAGATGGGCCTGGGCCATGTAGGGCTTTAAAGGTTAAAACCAACACCAAGAAATTATATTAGAGCATGGATGGGCAAAATGCAGCCTTCAGTGCCCCTAGCAGCTTTATTTTTGGTTGTTCTGTGCCTTCAAGTTGTTTCCAACCTATTGTGACCTTAACACAAATTGTTCTCTTGAGAGACTTCTGGGAGCAGATTTATTAATCTGAGAACCAAAAATGAATGAGCAGTTAAAGTACTGGACATTTCCAAGGAGTGGGAAAAAGATCTCCACATCAACCAGAGTTACTACCCCTGTATCAGACCAAGGGCAGGAAATATTATTCAATGTAAGGACCAAATCTGATTTCAGAAAAATTCTTGGGTTGTGTGAATTCCAGTGGAAGCAGCAAAAGGCAAAAATGTTGGCCCCAAAATAACTGTATATTAAGAGCTAAGTATCAATATTTAGGTGTCCCAGGATAATCATTTCAATATATTTGGGATGGAGAGAAGCCCATAGAGAAACTGAGAAACTACCAAAGAATGGTATCATTGGGAAAGGGGTGTAAACAATTCCAGAAGGCTAGACAGGCACCCCAGAAGGGTTGATTTCATTCCCTGAGTAAAGTCAGCACAAAGGTGTATGACATGTCAGTTGTAAAAATATTTATTATATATTAATGACTACCACCATTTCACTTAGATTTCATATTTACGTTATCAGTTTTCATTTTCTGTATGATGTGTAAACATATTAGAAGGAAGAAAATACTATATAATATAAAACACTATTTAGAATGTGCAGAAATTTTCCAAACCCACCCACCCTTGGACCTAAATTAGACAGAGTTTAATATCATTATCAAAGATGAAACTCCTTCAAGACTGAACAACAAAATTAAATTATTTGCATTATTTGAATGGGATAGGAGGAATTCCTGAGGATCCTTGGAACATTTTCCTCTACTTGCAGAGTAGCTGGTAATTATACTTTTTGAATGATTGACTGGTTCACTCTTCACTTCTTGTTAGGAAAGCTCAGGAGAGCTAACAATCTTACACAAGAACTCATAGTTAAAATCACAAATTAAAAATACTTAAAATCACATATCTAAATATTACAAAATTACACAAATAAAATTACAAATATCTAAATTATTGATATTTCCTAAAGCATCCTAAGATCCATACAAACACCAGCAGTCAAAGATAAATTAATCACTTGCATTAAGTTTACATGGCATTGTAGCAGGACATGATGAGAAGCAATTTGAAATTACCTCTTCTCACAAGTACAGTTTGACTCAAACACTACTCTAGGAGTAATTTTGGTATCAACATATTTGAGACTGAGTTTTAGCTGGACTTTTTTAGGATCTATCCATTTAAACAAGAAAGAAACACTGCCTCCTTCAATTTTTATGTATCTATTTGATTTATTTTATTTATATTCCACCTTTCTCCTAATATCAGACCCAAAATGGCTTGGAATATAAATTGACAATATAGCTAGAACAATATATGGTACAAAAACCTTTGCAGATAGAGTGACATGGCATATATTCTATCAGTTACAACTCAGTCCACAAACTCATGCTAAACTAATACTATGGGGAAATCCTAATTTGAAAATTGCAAAACAACCTTTCTATAGTAGAAAATATAATAAAATATATTGTTAGGGGATACATACATTACATCAGATAACAAAACTGTACCAATGTATTGTTGCCGTTCTAAATACTTCAATGAATGCAACATGAACAAACCCATTCAACTAACAAGATTCCATTTACACACTAGGAAGAACTTTCTGACAGTAAGTGCTATTATGGACTGCCTCAGAGAGAGGTGGACTCTCTTTCTTGGGAGTTCTACAGAGATTGGATGCCATTTCTCAGCAGTGCAGAGAGTTGGATGAGATGACCCTTGTGGTCCATTATGATCCGTCGTTGTTGTTGTTAGATGTCTCTACACTAATTCACAGAGCATGGGAAATAAACAAGATAAACTTGAACGCCTAGCACAACAAAGCAAATGTGATATAATAGGCATCACTGAAATCACCATCTGGCCTAGGAGGGAGTGAAAGGACTGGCCAAACTCCATCGGTCCTGTCCTAGATTATGAATCACAGCCCTCCCTCCTTAGTCCAGGCATCAGAGGGAGAGAAGAACTGCTGGACCTGATCCCCTTCCCCACCACCATTCCTTCTCCTTTTGTGTCATGTCTTCTTAGATGGTAAGCCTGAGGGCAGAGAACTATCTAATTAAAATAATAGTTGTAAGCCACTCTGAGAGCCTTTAGGGCTGAAGAGCGGAGCATAAATAAATATATTATTATTATTATTATTATCATCATCATCATCATCTGGTGGGATGAGCCTCATGGGATGCTTTGATTGAAAGTTCCTTCATGGCAGGGGTTGGAATGAATGGCCCTGTGGTCTCTCTCAACTCTATGATCCTATGATTCTGATAGAGTGTGATTTGTCCAAGGACACACAGTGTCCTTTTATGCTCTAGCAGGAAATCAAATCCTGGTCTCCAGAGTCATAGTCCAACACTCAAACCAATACATCATGTATGAATCTATTATTCTGTCTCACATATTATTTTAATTCTGATGCTATTTTGCAATATCTACAGTTCAAGATATCTTAATTTCTATACATAGGCCATCACTTGTTAATGTTTTGGCTGCATCCATTGAATGGCCGGGTGCGGGGTTAAATGCATCATCACAGAATCTAAAGTTAACAGTTTGTAAATATTTTAAAAGCAATAAATTTGGTGTCAATGAGGTCAAATCAAGTGGAATAGAGTTAAGCTGTCCTACATAAGCTATATGGTAAAATTGCCCGAGCTTCAATACATAGATTCTTTAGATTTAAAAACAGATTTTTTAAAAATATGATTTATTGATGTCACTTTAAGCAAAGACACACATTCAGTTTATATTAATATGCATGTATTTTCTCTCTCCTTTTTTTTCTTCGCCCACCTTCTTTTATTTTCTCTATTTAAAATTAAACCCTTAAAATTGTGGTGTATATAATGACTGCATTATAATAGGTAGGTAGGTAGGTAGGTAGGTAGGAAGAAAAAATATTGTGTGCCAAACATTTGAATCTTCTTAGCATGTTTTAATTCATGAAACTGAGAGGGAAACACATAGTCAAACTAGATTAAAAGGATTCAAAGACCTTTTTGAGCAAATAGCAGTTTCTGGGTAGGTGAGGATCATTGGGAAGATGGTAGAAGAGTAAAGTGTTCCAGGTCTTGACTTGAACTGGGGAGAGGAGAGAGAACTGCTATTAGCTCTTCATAGGTCCTAGTAGTGGATCGAATACATCATGTTGAGTTAAGCATCACATCATTAAGAGTCTTATGGTTAATGCTTTAGCATGTAATGTTTGAACTGCAGATTAGCTAACTTTGCTGTCAGAATACATTCTGTTACAGCTTTATGTATATACAAACAATAAATTAGTGCATGGTTATTCTACAGAACACATATGCAACCATTTTAACATATACAGTGGCTGTTCATTAGAAATACTCAAACATAAAATTGGCTCACTCATCTCTGATTTCATTTCCAATCCTACTTTTCAGTAAAGGTAGTTCATGCATCCTATGACTTCTCAACAACTACCAGGCTCCTATCAACAAACTGTAGAATGAATGCATTTTGACACCAATTTAATTGCCATGGTGCCATCCTATGTAATCCTGGCATGTGTTATCTGTTGTGGCACCAGAACTCTCTGACAGACAAGATTAAATATCTCACAAAAACTACAAATCCCAGAATTCAATAGCACTGAGCCATAGCAGTTAAAGTGGTGTCAAACTGCATTAATCCTGCAGTGCAGCCTAAGTCATCAAGTGATGAAAAATCAAACAATAGTCATAAATATGTGAATTGTCCCTAAGACATTAAAGGTGGAGACCTTTCCAGTAGCACCTTGCTTCCTTTGATATGATCAGAAAACTACTAGAAAGAGACATTTGTCCCTTCATTCCCTCCTTGTTTTTGTACCACAAAGCCTAATCAAGAGTTGTAGAAAACTCAAAACCTTGCATACTTTTGTGGTACTTTGGATCTCCCTAATAAAATTATTGCACAGTTGTGCATTTTTATTTCTCATAGACCACTACAGCACCATTTGTGTTTTTTCAAAGACTGAAGATCGTTCACAGAGGGGGGGAACTGGACTTTGATTCAGATTGCAGACTGCATTAAACTCTAATACCCCCTGGTGGATAATGCTAAGAATAACAAAACAAAATCAAAATTTCTACACACACACATACATTTGCAAAGCTGCTTGACTGGTATAAATTTCTATCCATGCTTCTGAAAGAAGCCCCATGCATACGAAATCCTCCCTAAGGTGGTCACATGGAAAAAGAACATGGGGCTCCTTTTGCTTTTATAGATATGTGGAAGAGGAGATTTCAGCAAGTAAATTATAAGCAACAACTTCTGAAATGTCCACTTCCACAATTATTAAAGGTACAGGAATCCTGTCTTCATTTTCAAGGGTCCATCCTACTCCTGGCTTAAAGCACTACTTTATATACTAATTGTTTATGGTGTTAATTTCTTAATTGTAGTTTCTTAATTGATCATCTGATTAATGTGACTGGCAGGAGACACATAACAGACCAAAAGGAAGTACATCACACAAAGTACATCATGGAAAAGGAACCACCTGCCTAAGATGACCTTCCACACAACATAAACATAGTTAGGAGTTTGTTGCTAAAACGTGGTAATGGCTATGATGTTATATGGATTCAAAGGGAAACTGGACAAATTCAAGGAGACAGGGGACACAGTGGAAAAATAGTTAAGATGCCGACTCTGATGATCACAAGTTCAGCAGTTCAGCAGTTCAAGACCCAAGTGCTGCATGATGGAGTGAGCTCCTATCAGTAATCCCAGCTTCTGCAACTTAGCAGTTCGAAAGCATGTAAAAGTGCCAGTAGATAAATAGGAACCACTTTGATGGGGACAACTGCATGCATCCCATGCAGTAATGATGGCCACATGATCTTTGACAAACAAAGCTAACAAAGCTGGACTGGGTCTGTGGCAACTGAATGCCGCAGCCCCAATTCGCCTTTTTGCCAGCTGAAAAAAGAGTAGCAATGTGCCAGCAAAAAGCCAGCTTTTCTGCCCCACTACAATGGGAAGCTGGCTTTAAAACTCACAGGCAGCATGTGGCATATAATCGCTGTACTGCTGGAGCACCCAAAAGCTAGCCCCCCCTCCCCCGGGCGGCTTCCAGGCATCTTGGGGGATGCATCCTCTGCACACCACACCCCAAAGCCAGTTAGAAGCCAGCTTTTTATGCCGGTCTGTTCCAACCTTAGTTTAGTTATTTAATTTTATACTATTTGAATACAAATTGTTAGGCAGGAGCACTGGGAAACCACTATTAGATCCATTGATATCTTTCTTGTGAGCTTATCAGAGATGTGGCAAACAGGATGCTGGAGATTAATAAATTAATTAATTGCTCTGCCCTTCTCTTTGTGTGAAAAGTGTTCCAGAGCATCTTGCAGCACATCAGTAAAAATAACATCTTAAAAGACATGAATAAGAAGGAAATGAAGAATACATCTGCTGTTAAGGAGATGCAAACCTTGTAACCAAGCCCCACATTATTGTTTGTCTTATCACAACCAGCTGGAATGGACAGGGTTCCAGAAGAGGAAAAGCCAAAGAGTTGCTGATCTATACAGCCACCATTATTAAACTATAAAAGGAAACAGTTTTTTTTTTAAAAAAAAAAAAACACTCTTCTGCATGGTTTACAATACCAGACATAGCTATAGATATATAAATTACAGTACTTGCTTATATCAAGATAAGTAGAAAATTTCAGCCTAAACTTACTAATTTCCTAAAAGATGTTAGGACCTAAAATTAAAATATCAAATGAATTAAGACTAATATAGAAAATATAAATGCAATATTAATATATTTAAAATATTTTTAAACATCCTGAATATTTTAAAAAGCTATATTAAACTATGTACAGGAAAGGCTATATATAATTCAAATGGAAAACTTTTAAAGCAAAGAACTTTTATCTTCATCTATTTTTAGAAAGCAGAATTTTAACAAGTTATCATCTTTCATGCCAAAAAAACCAAAAACCCACTATGCCTATCTTGTACATAGGGTTAAATCTGTGTCAGAAATTTGGAGAGGGAGCTGGAGCCCAACCACTGCCCTGTAATGAAATTTGCCCATATAAGCAGAACATACAGCTGCTGGTAGAAGAGGTTTAAAGGCCACAATTTCAAATCTCTGCCTGTTGTCTCAAGCTACAAAATAACATTTTGCTAACAAGTAACTTCAATGCTTCTTTTGAAAGCTGGCTTATTGTGTCTCAGTCTACAGGCCACTTCTACAATTCAGCAAACCTGGCCCTCTAAGATGCCTGAATGGAGACCTCCTAGGAGTTACATGTAAATTGCTCTGGACTCTTTGGAACAAAAAAATGCTTGTGGCAAAATAAACAAAGTCAGAAGACTGATGTGACATCTAGAGCGAGGATTCAACAAAGGAATATTTAACTTGTCTGAGGCTGCTACCATACTGCAGAATTAATGCAGTCTGACACTACTTTTAATTATCATGTATCTATCCTATGGAATCTTAGGATTTGTAGTTTGTTATGGCACCAGAGCCCTCTGACAAGAGAAAGCTAAATATCTCACAAAACTACAAAGCCCAGAAATCCATAGCACTGAATCATGGCAGTTAAAGTGCTGTCAACCTGTATTAATTGTGGACTGCAAATGCAGCCTGAGACATTGTAGAAGCCCATTGAGTTTTATGGAATGTAAACAGCAGGATCATCAGCTACTGTTCTGTACTTGCTTGCATTGAAAAAGCAACAGTGTGTTTGGCATACGCCTGAGGATTTCTGTTCAAAAAATTAGCATTCTAAAAACTGTAAATATATTGTTGATTGCTAATTCTTGAGATGTGAGCCAAAATCAGCCTATTTGCTGGCAATATAATGACCAGCCAATACCCATACATATTTTATAACTATATACCTGCATGGCAAGCTGCCTTCAGATTTGGCACTGTACGCTCTAATTTCTTGATTCAATCCCCAAGAATCTTGGCACAATTAATATGTTCAATGATTTGTATCCTCCAAAGTATATTTGTTAGAAAAACAGTTTCTAATTGACTTAAATATATGGATACTGTATTAAAGTTTATTAAGTGTATGGGGTCATCATAAGTCTGCAGGTGACATAAAGACAAATACACACAGGGGAAATGAGAACATTCAATGAGAGAATGATAAGTCTGTATATTATTACTCAATAACCTATACAATTTTTCACAGACTTTGGAGAATGTACTTCTTAGAACTACAATTCCCAGAACTCCTCAATCATAATTGTAGCATGGCCCCTGGAACAAGGGCAAAGGGCTACTCAATCCCCCAGTGAGGAGAGTGGGCCTGAGCCTTCCCCCTCAAAACAAATGTTCAGTAAAACTGAACCACTAAGAGGCAAGGCAAACTGGCCAAAAGGAGCCCACTCTCAAAACAGTGGGGTCTCTAGGGTTGGTCTCACCCAGTGAAGTGACTCATGGTGTCACACACACACACACACACACACACACCATTAACTGTCTCCCTCCCACTATACAGAACCCTTAGTAATGCTTTTTTTGCACTAATGTTACTCGTAAATTGTAATTCCCATATACCACTGAATGCAACGCTAATAGTTGTGACATAAATGAGCAGCAAAATTAAAATTATACCTTCAAATTACAATACCATACACACAACCTGAATGTATTTACATATACATAGTGAAGATCTGGTTAAAACGTGATGTTTTTAAAGAAATTTTTAAAAGAATAGAAACAGTAAATTTCAAACTTTTTTTAATTAAATTTATTTTTTTCAAAATTTCGACATTTTAAATTCAAACAATTCTGGGGCCTTTCATTTCTTCTCCCACTGAGGTTCACCCCACTCCCACCATCTCTTATAGCATTTTAAAGGGAAGCAAATGAATCCCATAGCCTGTTTCTGCCAAAAGGAAGGTGTTTGAAGAGAAGTAGTGTCATCTGCCTTAGGGTGTCACCTGGTGAAGTCTGCACCCCTGCATCCCCCTAGTGATGCCACTGTCTCAAAGCAGGCTGTCACAGTCCTGTATAGGATGCTTTTCACCACTCCTTTTTCTGCTGGCTTTTCCCAGCTCGGCCCACTCTCCTGACAGCTTCTGGCTGTTGTAGGGGCCCCAAAGTGGCCAGAGGCTGCTTTAATTGGGCCATCTGTTTTGGACCTAAGACTACTATGTAGTTGAATCCCATCAGGAATTACCAATTAGAAGTGTACTAATTGACCAAGAGACATTATTAAAGAAACTCGGCAGGCAAATTAAAAGATGCATGGTTTTTTCTCTCCCTCTGCATGACATCATTCTCTTTTGTTCTCTTCCAGTTGTAAAACTGTTAGAGAAGGTCATAAAAGTGTCATAAAAGTGTCCCATTTGGCAAAAATGACCTTTTACAATGCTCCCCCATGCTTTTACAACCTGAAGAGAATGAGAGTCATGCGAAGGGAGGAGAAAAGAAAACCTATCGTTTCATTTGCTTGCTAAGTTTGTTTAATAAAGCAATAAAGCTCCAAGAAACACACACAGAAAAATTAAGGGTCGGCCTGCAGTTGCCCTTTTTACAGCCAGATCGGGGCTGTGGCAACCACATGCTGCGGCCCCAATCTGGCCTTTGTAGGGTACAAAAAGGAGCTGCAAAAAGCTTTACGGTGCTCCTTTGGTGCTGCATCGTGCACATTGGAAACATCTATTTAAAAAAAACTGATTTCACTGATTTTTTTTTTAAACTGATTTCACTGAGAGCTAAAATTGAGCTTACCTCATGGAGTAGGAATGTGGGACAAGTGAACTTGCACTGCTAAGAAAAATCGAGGAAAAAAAGAACTTCTATAGCAGTGAGAATCATACCTATTTTTCCTGTGATTTTTGTTTGTACTCTAATATACTCTCAGGTTAGTTTCTATCAATACTTAGGGGGGTTGGCACATGGATACCCCAGATGTAAACAATAGAATCACAGAGCTGAAAGAGAGTCCAAGGGTTATATAGTCCAGCCTCTGCCAGGGCAGAAATCCAAAGTAAAATATTCCTGTGAGGCAACCATCCAACCACTGAATGTTCCAATGAAGGACAGTCCATCCCCCTCCAAGATAATTCTCCAAATTTTAATGTGCATGCTATAGGTAAAGGAAAACTGTATTATATGTTATGCTTAAGCCTAGTTTTTTTTTCCATTCCAATGTTTTCTATTGCTCTTGACCTTTTTTTCTAAGCTAAATAGCACTACGCATTGCAATCTATTGCACTGGTGGGTTGCTGCAGTCCCTTGACCATTTCTGTTGCCCCTTTCTGCACATTTTCCATCTCAGTAACATACTTTTTAAATGCAGTGACCGAACAGTACACAATATTCTAGTTATGGTCTCATGGATTTGTATAAACACGGTACTGTATCATATTGGCAGTGTTATTTGTCATTCCTTTTCTAATTGTGCCCATTTTGGAATTGCCTTTCTTTTTTAAGCACTGCATTATCAAGAGATATCAGTCATGACTTCCTTAGATTCTTTGGTTAGATTCTTTGGTCAGATCCCATCAGCGTATATGAGAGGTTGGTCTATACATATTTTTGCCCCAATTTGTGTTAGCAGACAGTACACAAAATATATCATGACTCTTGAATTTAAAACAAAAGGTAAAATCTGCATTTATTGTTACTGAATGTCCATATACCACTTTAAAGCCTGTTCTCCCAGTTTAGAGAGATGCTTTTCAATCTCTTTTTGTTCCCATCACCCTAAATAATTTATTATCATAAGTAAACATTGCATCATCAATACTGCATCCTTTCCTGATTCCAGGCTTTGCATCTACATTATCAATAGATATATTTTCTGTTTTGAGAGTATTAAGTGTGTAATCCTGTACTCTCTAACATAATCTCTACATCATTTAAAGTGATGTAGCAGAGAGTTGAATGTGTTAGCAAATGTTACAGGCACCTCTACATTCACTTAATGGGGTCTTAAGTATTTTTCTCTTTGCTTGATATATTAATTAATTTTTTGGGTTTTTTTTATTTACCCATTTTTTATAACATTTCATTGATTATTTTGCCATTGCTTTCACTATAATCAGATTGCTTCCTGCTTCATTTTGTTGTGGTGATTGTTATTTGAATGCAATCCATTCTGGGCTTTCATTGGTTTGTAAAAAGATACCTGCCAGTAGGAAAAATTAGTAAGGATCTACCCGTCAATGCTGAGTCATCCCAATCTTAAAAATAGTTCTAGACTTCTGTAGCCCAAAAAAGTACTTTTCCAAGCTTTTTTTTAAAAAAAATCATAAAACATTATTATTACACATAGGGCTAGACATAAGACCATTCTCTGCCAGAAAGCAGTTTTTTATATACTGGTAAAAACCTATCTTTCTTTCCCCTTGAATAATTTTTATTGTAAGAGACAAAACTCTGCACCTCATAGCATAATTTTTTAGTGAATGAATTCTAGTAATAAGCAGAGATGGGAAAAATCCAAATTTTATCTTTTGATTTAAATTCAAGAGTCATAATATATTTTGTGTACCACCGGCTAACACAAATCACACTATCCTATGCATTCATGAACATGAGAGGTCTAATAGTAATTGAACAGAAAATCAGCTGGTAAATGAGCATTGGCAAACTTTTTAAAGGGTGAAACAGACAGGCAAAATAAAGCTGCTTCCAGATGGATTGAAAGCAGGATGCAATATGACGCACACCTCCAAAGCAGGTGGAAACCAAAATGAAGATGCACTCCAGAGCTGAAAACCAGAGCAAAAAGGGGGAAAAGCTGGGATATCCAGCTTAGCTAGGAAAATGCACATCTCCACACCTACATATAAACAGCCCAGTGCCAAAAAACAAACAAACAAAAACAAACAGCTTCATTTATATACCACTTGATACCACCTAAGGAGTGTCTAAGCAGTTTACAACTGTAAGCTACTTGCCCCCAACAATCTGGGTACTCATTTTAGCAACCTCGGAAGGGTGCAAGCCTGAGTTGAGCTTGAGCCCTTTTGCTGGTCTTGAACTTGCAACCTTATGGTTTTGAGTGAGTGGCTGCAGTACAGGCATTTAACCACTGTGCCACCAGGACCAGTGCAGGGCTGTGGCAAAGCAAAGCAATGAAAGTGTGACAACTCCAGTGTACCAAATTGCAATATGCAAAACCATCACACACACACACAGCAATTCATCAATGCCCTGGATCGGCAGACCATCGCATGTTTGACTGTGTGGTTGATCAAAGGGGTGGCCATGCAATGGGATGGTATCTGAGCAGACATGGGAGATACTTGCAGGTCGCAAGCAGTGTGTTGTGTTTGTGTGATGACATACATGCATGTGTAGGGAGGTGACAAAAAATTACCCAGTGATGTGTCTTGATGCTGTGCCGTATAGCCTGCCCATGGGTGTTTGGCCCACCTTGAGAGTGGGCCATGCAGACAGCAAAGTATCAAGCTGCTTGTTCCTGCCCATGTGCTCCAGCCCTAAGAGAAGTTTACATAATTCTATATAATTTTAGACTGTATATTTTTAAAGAATGTAAAAGTTATTCACATTTAATTTTTGAATTTATATCCCACCATTCTCCCTGGATGAGATTCAAAGTGTCTTACAATAATTTTTAAAAGATCAAGCTGAATCTACAAGTTTTTTTAATTCAAATAATATTACTGTACAAACGTGATTAAAAACTCTTAAAACATAATTTCAGCAAAAAATCACAAATTCATAATTAAAGTACATTATAATTACACACAAAATTAGATAATAAAATGCAAATGCCTGCTTCAATAAAAATGTGGAGTGGAGAGTGGAGGGGGGGACCAAACTTCCTGTGGAAGAGAATTCCACGGCCTGCTTGAAAAAGTTATTTCGTGAAATTTTCACCAACCACACCTACAAAGGTGGCGGGGCTAAGAGAAAGCTCACCCCTGCAGACCTTAAAGCTCATGATGGCTTGTATAACAAGATATAGTCTTTCTGATAATCTGGACCCAAACCATGTAGGGCTTCAACAGGCAAAAACAGTGCTTTGAATTCTGCCCAGAAGCGGACCATGTGGCCAATGGCGCTTTTTCAATAGGGAAGTCACATGAACCCTGTACCCAGCCCTTGTCAACAGCCTGGCCACAATAATTTGGACCTACTAAAATTTCTTTCCAAAAGCAGACCATGGGGCAAAACAGACCAGTAGTAAGCACTGGCTTGGGGGCAATGTGTGGCGTGGTATTTAGATAATGCATGCCCTGATGCCACCCACAAGCCAGTGTCATACTGCCTACTTCACCAAATGGCAGCCAGCATTGTGGCACTCCAGCAGCGCAGCATTCAGACACCGCATGCTGCAGGAGCAAAGAAGAGCCACCACAGCAGCAGAAAGGTCATGGTTTTTTCACTCCAAAAAGGATCAGCATTTTGCCACTTCTTTTTGGGCCAGAAAAACACCAGATCAGGGCTGTCATGTGTGGGTGCTATAGCCCTGATCTGGCACTCAAAGGGGTGGCATCAAGCCGCCCCTTTAGGGCCATCTGTACCAACTCCATGTAGAGGATGTCACAGCAATCTAAATGGGATGTAATCAAGACTTGTGTCACCATAGCCATATCTGACTAAGCAAAATAGGTGCATTAGTTTTAACTGTGCAATTTATAGCTTTCTGGGGGGGGGGGGGGAACAAACCACACATTATGTCTTGAATTACCATATATTTATAAACAGAACACTGGAATTCAAATAAGAATTTCAAATTCTTATTTTGTTGTTCAGTTTTTTAAAACCATGCCATAATTTAAATGACAGAGTTGATCTAATGTTTCTCAAAAGTTTTATAATAAATGGTGAAAAAAAATCTTTTTGCACTATATGAGGCCATTTTCATATAAGAAGGGAAGCTATACATATTCTTATTCAACACCCAAATATAATCTCCAGCCCCCTAAGACACAAGAATGGAAAGTCTGCACTCTGGAATGTAACATGCAGTTTAATGCCCTCTACTAAAAATGAATGTGTATAAGTCTTATTTCATATAGAAATTCCCATGTGTTAATCTTGTCCACTAGCATTGTACTAGAGCAACTAATCATCTTAACTGAAATCCCTTGCTGAAAACATATTGGATATGCTACGTGAACAGCCTGAAAACTACAGATAAACAAGGTGGGAAACACAACAAAAACTGAAAAGAGATAAATCAAATAGAAACATGGGGAGGAAGCAGAAAATTTTATAGAAAAGATTAACCAAAGGCAGTGCTTCTGCTAGGCTTCAGATGGGATGCAGGAAGAGAGACTAGGAGACAGAAATGCAAGTTCATCCTAATCATGCCTATGACCAATGGTAGCCATGGTTTCTTGTGGGTCCTTCTGAAAAACTTATGGGAGGGCAACATTACCACTTTAGTCTGAGTACTCCTTAGTATCCAATTTTATGTATTCTAATTCCTGATTAAATGTTACACTTTACTCATAGAATTCTGTAAAATGTGTTCTTGTTATGAAAACACACCAATGTTTTTATTATCCAGCATATATGCTTGTTTATCCTCTGTAAAAAGAACGGCTAGTCCTGAAAGTCTGTCTTGTGCTATGACTCACCTGCATGCTTAAAAAAAATTAACAGAAATTGCACAGCTTTCTTTCCCAAACTAACTTGCAACCAAGCTGAAGATCTCAAAACCTTGCTCCTATCACAGGTGTTTCTTTTGCTGGTCAAAAAACGTTATACATTTTGGAAGGTAACAATTCACAAGTGTTTAACAGACCCTCCTACAAATTATACAGCTTTTTCTTAGATTAAGGAACTCTGCAAGGATACTGTATTCCCACAGCCAGTGCCCTAAAGGACGTAAACTATCAGGTTCAAATCTCAGCTTCCCTGGGGCCATTTACACTACGATATAAACCAGTTTGTAAACTGGTTTAAAAGGGGGTTGTTCACATTCATGCTGGTTTTTCCTGACCCGAATTCAAGGGGGGACAGCACAAATCCCCCTTAATATGATTTTTCCAAGATATGTTTTCCCCGTTTCTTTTTCAAAACACCGGATTTTATCAGGGTGCCATCAACGGGAACTTGCTCCCCATCCCATTTGGGGCATCTAGGAGGGAGGGGTTAATGTGTAGGGGGTGGATTATGTCCACCCCTTTGCTCTCTCCCTGCCAACCAAGAGCCATTGTTTTTCCCTCTCAGCACTTGGTTGTGGGAGTGAAAAAAAGCAGCTCAAGAAATGCAGTGGATTCAAACTTCCAGCCCCTTGGAAAGTGGTCTCTTTAAAGTGTAGCCTGGCTTTTTTTTTCTCTTCTGCCAGTGATTTATGGACAAAACAGACTGCTCCAAAGGAGCAGATTTGAGCCGCTGCAACCTCATGTCGCAGCCCCAATCTAGCACTTTGCCACCTCTAAAAGAAATGGCAAATTCCACTCCTTTTAGAGCCGGCAAAAAGGTATCCTTGCCACCACCGTGGCACTTTTTGGTGCTCCATTTGGAATGCTTTGTATAAACGCCATGCCAAAGGAGCACTGTGACACCACCCACCATGCAGTTGGGTGGGTGGTGGCATGACGCTGGTGTGGGGGGCAGCATCAGGGTTAGTGTCATGCATTCACCACGCCCCCCACTCCACCCCAATGCCAGCATTTCTAGCCAGTCTGCTTTGCCCCTTAGTCCCCCTATCTGCACTGATGTCTGGTTCCCAGAGCTCACTAAAGCCAGGGAGAGGGAACATCATGAGACGGTGTATTTTTTAAAAAATAAAATGTGACAGCTTATGCACATATTTGCTTATGCACATATTGCATGGCCACAGCAGACACCTTTAAATACATATGACAAACCTGCTCATTATTTTCTTGACATATTTTTAAAAACCTATCTGTGAGGCGATGGATTAGAGGTCAGTTTTTCCTCTTTCCCAAGAAATAAAATCACAAGAAATTCTGCTCCCAAATTGGTGCAAACTAAAGCTCTCACACACATATTATATTGCTGAGAGATTATATTATTATATTATTATATGGCTGAGAGAGTGTGACTCTCCCCAAGGCTAACCTATGCCAGGGTTTCTTGCTAAGGATTGTTCTGAGAGGCTTGACACTGCCATCCTCTGAAGCTGACAAGGAGGGGGCTAGCCAAATAGTGTAACATAGATGCGCATCATCAAATTTCCCCATATCTACTTGTCACAAAAAAGGTAGTGTGAATAAGCCCCCTGTGAAGATTGTCTTTACCTACTTACAGCTTCTCCTCCAACCTAGCTCACAAGGGCAGGAATTAAAATGTCAGTGTTTTGCTAGGGGAATAATATTCACCATCTTTAATTCCAGGACATAAGTGAAATGAAAGTAAAGGGCACATGTATGCAATATATATGGATGTGAAAGTGTGTGCACACATAAATGTGCACTTTAGTTTAATTCATTAACTGTAATTTCATATATATTGATAGAAATTCATTCACCCCATAAGACAGGGGTGGAACTTTTGGCTACATGAACCTCCCAAGCCCCATTTTGTGCCCCTCAACCTCCCCCAATCTTCCCCTCCAAAAATCCAGTTGATGTACCCCCTGCTAAAAAAATACTGTTGCTGCAGTTTGCCATGGCAAAACAGCAAGACCTTGTTTTGTACTCCTCTATATCTACCAGTCAGTGTGAGAGCCAACATGGTGTAGTGATTTGACCATTGGACCACTGGACAATTCTAGAGACAAGGTGTTTTGATAGCCCTGTTTAAATATTTGAAGAGATGTCATGTTGGGAATGGAGCAAAACCTGTTTTCTGCAGCTCCAGAGAATAGGACCCAGAACATTGAAAAGCAATGGAGCACAGGAAAAGAAATTCCACCTCAAGATTAGTAAAAACTTCCTGGCAGTAAGAGCTGTTTAATGGTGGAACACACTCCCACAGCATGTGGTCTACTCTCCTTCCTTGGAAGTTTTTAAACAGAAGCTGGGTGGTCATCTGTTAGGACTGCATTGATTGTGTATTCCTGCATGGCAGGGGTTTCGACTTGATGGCTCTTGTCATCTCTTCCAGCTCTATGATTCTATGAACATTGTCCTTCAACATGTTTTGGTCCACAAATACCATAACCCTCAAACAGTTTGGGTAATAATTTCCCCGCTCTACTTCTTTTCCTGTTCTTTTGAAAGCCTCAAGTAGGAAGTATCAAACCCTCTACGTCCCTGTGTCATAAAATCATAGTCTCTGTAATTTTTGTCTCCAGGTTGTAGGATAGGATCATCTATAACAGCACTACTCTTCTTTCAGCATGCTTTCTGTATTTGAACTCACCGACTTTAGGCATATCTTGTTCCATGCTGGGCTTTTTTTCAACCTGAGAGAACACCCTCTCTAGGACTCTATAGATCCTCCAGCACAATTCTGTGGTCAACATCCATCCCATGCTAATCAATACATTTTAGGACAACAAGGGAGATGGTGTGCTCATTTGTGGAATGCCCTCTCCTTGGACACCTACATTGGCTTCACTCCACTGTCAAGTTAAAACATGGCTTTTGATTAAAGCCTTTGAGGCCTAATTGATTTCTTCAAAAAAATGTGTATGTGTATGGTTTTAGACTATTTTCATTTTTAAATTATTTAATATGTGTTTAGTCTGACTAAATTATTTTTATTGGTCAATGTTTTCATTGTTTTAACTGTTAAAATAGACTATTCTACTTCTAGGCTGACATGAGCTCCAATGGTACAGGCTGGGTATAAATGTGGCAAATTTAATTAGCTTGTACCAAGTTCTTAAACACTCTTATTCCAGAACCATTCTCCTATTGCCTTGGGCTTTTTTCTTGCATTTCTCATCCCCTCAGTGTTTTTATTTCACCTTGCTAATCATTTCTGTTTTTTACAGCTTGTTGTTTCTATTGTTGTCAAGTGCCGGCAAGTCAACTTCAGCCTCTGGTGACCCTGTGAATGAGGCATCTCCAAGACTTACCTGCTCAGTTCCTGCAAACCTAGGGCTATGTCCTCTTTGATTGAGCCTTTCCATCTAGTGCCTCGTCCTCCTCTATTTCTGCTGTCCTCCATCTATCTTTCCAAGCATTATCATTTTTTCTAGTGAATCATGTCTTCTCATAATGTTGCCAATGTACAACAGCTTCAATTTAGTCCTCTTGGTTTCTCGGAAAGTTCAGATCTGATTTGCTCTTCTACACATTTGTCATTTTAACTGTCCACAGTCCCCGCAGCACTCTTCTCCAGCACCACATCTCAAATGAGTTTATTTTCTTTGTATCAGCTTTCATCATCATCCAGCTCTCACACCCATACATAGTGATGGCAAATATGATGGCATGAGCAAGCCTCATTTTAGTGTTCAATTGTATATCTTTGTAATTTAGCATCTTGTCTAGTTCTTTCATAGCTGCCCTCCCTAGTTCTAGTCTTCTCCTAATTACTTGACTGAAATTTCCATTCTGTCTGAAAAGAATGAAACATTTCTAGAAAGTATCCCATTAATCTTTTTATGTTTTCCAATTCTCAGATTCATGTTAGCATCCAGCAACAATACTATATTTCTAGAAGTATCCTTAAGTTTCCCAGCAGTGTTGTTGAAATTTTAAGTACACCATAAAGCTACATATGAAGATATACTGAATATAAAAGATACTAGTAAGCTTTCTACATCTCATTTTCATAAGATGTCAGTTCTGGTACTATTACACCAGAAATCATGTTTCCACTGCTCCAGTATCTAACTTGTATTGTATATAAAGTGAACCTATCACTGGATTTTCTTGGCAAGATTTGTTCAGAGGAGGTTTGCCATTGCTTTTCTCTGAGGCTGAGAGCACGTGACTTGCCCAAGGTCACCCAGAGGGTTTCATGGCCAAGCAGGAAACAAAACCTGGTCTCCAGAGTTGAAGTCCAACATTCAAACCACTACAGCACCTGCATCTGCTCTTACTGCAGCTGGAAAATTTTTTTAATAGGACTGCAATTTTTTAATTCATTTTATTTTTTGCATGACTTACAGCACTTCCTCATTGATGGGCATCATTTATAACTATGGCTGTATCCACATAGCAAATGCTTCTCTAAGCAAACTTAATGTTTGCCTATTTTTTTAACATCACAATGCATGTAATTGTTTCTCCTTTTTTCTGCATGAAGCGGTATATAAATGAAGGTGTTTGTTTGTTTTTTGTTTTGCATTACTTTCCTCAGGGGTTTCATTCTCTAAGAAAGGCAATCAATGCTTTACTGAACAGAAATCCTGGTTTATCCAAGTCCATTTACGCTCTCCTTTTCAATATTTGCAGATTTTCAAGACTTTTAGGGGGGATGTGTTTTCCATTAGTCATTTTTTGTAGTGGTTGAGTCCCAGCACTATCTGATCTCTTATTAAACACTCAGCAATAAAAACTTGACAGTTTGAGGATAGTAAGGAATCCTTCAGGGCTTAAATACCCTAAGGGCACCAGATCCTAACTGATCTTGGAAGCTGGGACTGATTGCCTCTCCAGGCTGGTCCTGAAGTTCCTATCATGCACCTTGAGCCTCTTCTCCTTAACAAAGCACCATGGATTGGCTACTTGGGTCACAAAGTGTTGGTTCTGTGGGTTCACTGTGATAAGCATGAGCAGACTCTTTGTGAAACTTCATAAGAACAGCCAAACACAGCTGTAAAAAAGAATCAATAAGTAGAAGTTTATTAAGACACATTTCAGCAGGGACAGTCCTGGTTAGTACTTGGATGGGAGATCAATAAATGCAAATGGTAGTTGTTGGCATGGTCCAGAATTTCAGTGCTTTCAAACAGCATTTTATGTCCAGGATGGTTTACAGCATGTTCTGCTACTGCTGATTTTTCCGGTTGACCCAGTCTGCAGTGTCTCTCAGGTTCCTTGATTCTTGTCTGCACATTGCGTTTGGTGGTCCCTATGTAGACCTGTCCACTGCTGCATGGAATGCAGTAGACTCCTGCGGCGGTGAGAGGGTCTCTCTTGTCCTTGGCTGAGAGAAGCATTTGCTGGATTTTCTTAGTCGGTTTGTAAACCATTTGAAGGTTGTGTTTCTTCACCACTTTCCCTGTTCTATCTGTGGATTCTGGACCATGCCAACAGCTACCATGTCAGAATGCACAGGGAGGCCATTGTAATCCATAAACACCTGGACAATTTCAACAGGAAAGAGGAAACCCTGAGAGTAAACAAGGCTTGCCTCCCAGTCCTGAAGAACACCAAGATCAAGACTCAACCTATGCAAATGAGTAACAGCCTAAGGCCAGGGGATTCCCAGCAGTCAATGAGCACCAGTTAGCAGACATTAATCCTCTTTTGCACATCCTCCCATCCTGAGGACTGCCGTTAGCAACAGAACAATACATTTGCAAATTACTCCTTCCTTCCCAGGGTCACACAGGATATATATATCCAATCTTTTTCCAGGCTCTCATTCTCTGAAGATGCCAGCCACAGATGCTGGCGAAATGTCAGAAAGGAACTCTTCTAGAACATGGCCACATAGTCTGAAAGCTCCACAAAAAACTATGGATGCTGGTATGAAAGCCTTTGACTCCAAACTGTTTTTCTTTCATTACATCTTGACTTGCTTTTTACATGTGATAAGGCTCATAGATCAAGCCAGGACTGTCCCTGAAACCCAAGATTATTACACTGTGGTTGTTGTACATTGGCCACATCATGAGAAGGCATGACTCATTAGAAAAGACAATAACGCTAGGAAAGGCAAAAGGTAGTAGAAAAAGAGGAAGACCACAATTAGACTCAATTAGAGAGGTCATGTGCCTAAGCAAAGCCGTGGAAGACAGGGGAGACTTGGAGATGTTTCATCCACAGGATCACCATGAGTCAAAATCAACTTGAGGGCAGTTATCAACACCAAGGCTCAAAGAGAACATCTATAAGGTAGCAATGTATGAAGTAAAGAAATCCTTCTGTACGTATATTGCATTTGCAAATTTGCATCCATCTAAATTAGTCAGGTTGATGAGAGATCCACAGTACCTCAGTAGTCTAACTTATTAGACTGAATCTTATTCTTGAGGCTTCAGCAATTTGCTGTGATGCTTTTATGGATAATTTCACATATAAAATCTCTTGAACAAGAGCTGACTTAAACACTTCTGTTATAGCGGACACTGGCAATGGACTGTCCAACATTTCTGTGAGTAACATTACACATGATCTGTTTTGGTTGGTAACACATATGAGGACAAGCTATAAGAATAAGGTTGACAACTTGTCCTCTTGATCCCTGTCTAGGTAGGAAATGAAGTTAGATTTCAACTACAACATACTGTTACTTCATCTCTCAGGGTTGAAGTAAGGGGACTGAAAAGGAATGGCCTTCCAACTCCAGCCAATCTTGGATGATACATGTTTTCTAAACCCATTTCAAACCAGCTTCAGATCAGGATATGGAGTTAAGTATGGTCACCTTAGTGGATATTCTTCACCTGAACATTGACAGGGGTAGTATGTCAAACCGCTGATGCTACTGGGTCTCTCAGTGGTTTCAACACCATCAACAATGGTGTCCTACTTGAAAACCTGAGAGGTTGGGCATCTATGCTTCAGTAACCTGTTTGTTTGCAAGCCTTAGAAGACTTGGAAGATAAAATGGGAACAGTCAACTAGAAAATTAAATAATTTTGTGATTATTATATATTTCCCACTACCTTTATTTTTATCCCTAAGAGACCCATAATAGCACCTTTTGTTTTCATTTTTAACACAAGCATTTCAGAAATTCTTCCCTTACTGTTTTAACTGACTTAACACTAGACATTTTAATAAAGACCACACAATCTAAAAAAGAAAGGAAAAGACTGAATCAACTTAACTTGTGCCATGTTGCCATTTTAAGCTTTCTTTACCTGCCCTAGAATGATTACATTTTATACACCACAAAATGCCAAGCAATCTGAACCTTTAGCTATAAAAATTGCTGCACTTTTTTCTCCTTGAAGATTTGTTGCCAACAACAACTAAGCATCCCATGAATGAAAGTCTGAATATTTCACTCATGTGATTCTGTTTCTATGCAGGCTAAACCTCTTTTTTCTGTTTTGCATGACTCCACAAGCTTTCTTGAGATTTAAAAACTAATCCTATTTCACCAAAACATTTTTGTTTGCTTCAAATCCAAACTGAGGTTCTCCCCCTCCTTTTTTTCTATAAACTTATTGGCAAGTAGTGGCTTTGAAATTCTTTCATTCAGTATGAGAAGTGATACTGAGAAATATATGTACATGAAAACTTTTTCATACAAGTGCTCCACATTTAAAACACCAGGCACATTTTCTTTATAATGTTAAGCCTTGGAAACTAACATTTGTTCATGAGTTATGAAATACACATTTTCAGATAATGTAAATATTATGAATTAACATTATTATTTTTTGGCTAAAGAAAAAAAATATTTCATAGACCTATCCAAGTCACATACAGACTTCAGGTGTGTGGGATCTGTTTTTTATTAGAATCCTAAGGTCCACCAATAAGAGATAAGGTAACTGGGGGGGTACAGTGTGTGTGAATCAGATGCAATACGTGAGGTCAGTTGTAGGCTATAAATAACCCACATATAAAAACATAAATCTAAATCTAAGTTACTGTAGTTCAGTGATTTTAACAGCCTAATTTAGAATACAGGAAAATCTACTTTGTCATTATCTAGAAATGCTTGCTGATCTACTGTAAATCATCCAGAGATATACCAGTAGATCTTGATCTACTTTTTGTCCACTCTTGTTCTAGTTATGATTGTTCAGCACCCTGTAGGCATTGCTCTTTTTATTTCTTAGATAAGCTTGTGCAAAGGGTTCACATATGATAAATCCAAATGCTCTAATGCTATTTTAAAATAAGCATATACTTGCTTTCACCCTAATTTTCAGTAACATTAACCACAAAGAAGTAAGTATTGAGGAATCATGACCTAATATACCTTACCATATGCTTATGAAGAATAAAGCTGTCATCCATTTTAAGATCTAGTACTGAGCTGAAGAATTCTTGTGCAATTCCTGAGGTTTCTGTTGGACATTTTACAGCACTATATTTTTCCAAAAAAAAAAAGGGGGGGGGAGTCACCAATTAGAGAAGGTTGGGGGGGGGAACATGATAACCATGTTTAAATACTGTATTTGAAGGGATGTCATACTGGCAATGGAGCAAGCTTATTTTCTGCTGCTCCAGAGACATGGAGCAACAGATTCAAGCTACATTAATAAAAGTTGTTTGACTTTGGAACACGCTACCCTAGAGAATGGTGGAGTCTCCTCCTTTGGAGGTTTATAAACGAAGACTGGGTGGCCATCTGTTGGGAGTGATTTTATTGTGTCTTCCTGAATGGCAAGTAGCTCTTCCAGCTCTATGATTTTAATCATGTGCTGCCATCCAGGCTCAGTTATCATCATATCAAGATTGTGATCTGTGTAAATGACTAAGGATGCAAACCCTATGCACACTTACTGTATATACGCATATATAAGTCTAGAAATTTGGGTTAAAAAATTGATCCAAAAAACCTGGGTCGACTTATCCATGGGTCAATGTAAGTACTGTACATTGACTCATATATATATTGTGCTATCCCCTTTCTCTGAATACCATTGAGTGGTAAAAGGCAAGAGCTTGGTCCATCCTGGGAGCACCAAAAACCCTCTACTCCCTGAAATATTTTTCTTTAGGATGAGCACAAACAGTTATGCCTTCCAGAATTTTATATGTTCTCTTTTACATTCTTTGTTACATGCCCTCGACTTTTTTACCCTCGACTTATGCACAGGTCATATCAAAATCCAATATTTTGGCTTCCCAACCTGCCCTTGATTTATACAGTGCGCCCATGTCATACATAGGTGCACTATATGCGGCTTTCAGCTTACGCTGAAAGCTGCATGACAATTAGGAAATAATGCATGTGCCCATGGCATACACACTGCACCATTGCCACATGCACGAGCCCCATTATTTTCAATGGGACTCGAGCATATGCAGAACGTGCCTTACAGTTCCCCCACATAAAGCAAGGGCACACTGTACATGAGATCAATTTATAGTTGAGTATATATGGTATTTAGATGTATCATTCATTGAATAAAGTAAGACTTACTTCTGAGTAAACATGCATAGGATTGCCCTAAACATTCTTTTTTAAATGGCTCTGCACTGTACCAATAATTGTGATACAAGACTATGCATTTGTTTTCAGGCAAAGGAGTATCACTCCTTCTAGTAATGAATTCAGATGCTGAGTGCCAGCAAGACTGTAGTGATGGACAACTGTGTCAGCATACGGGGTGAACTCTAGTTTTTGGATGTACAAAAAAATACTTATGGAGAAAAATGTCGGGGGAGGGAACCCACAGACAGCACAGTGCAAAACAGCCAAATGATGACTGACTATAATCAGTAGCCACAGAATGAAAGGTGTTGGGTGGGAGATAGAAAAGTAGAGATGAAATTAGCACAACAGCCTGGCTATCTTGAAGTGTGAAAAAAAAACTTTGCACAGTGCAACTTTTTTAAAAGTCCCAGTTCTTATAATCTATTTAAACTGCTCTTCAAAAAAAGCCCTGACTTTTTGAACACTATAACATTTTTCTAGGTCATGTTCTATCTAATGTAGACTCATTGAAATTAGCAGTGGGGAATGAATTATCATGGAAATGTGCACCAGTATTTTGTACCCACATGTCCCCGCATACAGTCTTTTGTACCCACATGTCCCAGGTTCTGTGAAATTCAGTTACCACATTTACCATCAAAATATATTAGGATTAATCGATTCATCCTTTAAAAGTAGCTGTCCAGTTTAATCATCTTTAATAAAGGGAATTCCACTACCCTCCCAAGCAGTTAATTTCCCTGTTGAACAGCTCATACCTGTTGAAAACCTTGAAGAAGTTGAAATTCTTTCTTTTTTCATTTAAATCCATTGCTCCATATCATAAGCAATGGAAAACAGATTTGTTCCATCAGTTTTATAGCAGAACTTTAAATCTATGATTATATGTGTGTGTGTGTGTGTGTGTGTGTATTGTTGTTATGTGCCTTCAAGTTGTTTCCAACTTTTGGGGTATGTATCTCTGAAGAAACCCCATTCTGACAGGTTAGCTGTTGAAACAAATTAACCAGAGGAAATACACATTGCCCTTAACAACTGATTTTCTATTGATCACAAGCTGATCATGAGCTAATAGTGTGCTATGGCATTTTTTAAAATGCAGTCTTAAATTCATTAGCAGAAACATACTGGTCAGATCACAGGAACTAATCAACATATTCCATACTAATCAGACTCCAACTGGAGTTTTTTGTTGATAATTGCCTTCATATCAGCTTCAAATTATGGTGACCGTATAAATGAAGGATCTCCAAGCATTCCAGTCAACAGCAGCTGTGGTCACATCTTGAAAACTCAAGACTGGGGCTTCCTTGATTGAATCAACTAATCTTGATTGAATCAACTAATCCATTTTTCCTGCTGTCTTCCACTTTATCACACATTGACATCTTTTCTTGTGGGTCATATCATCTCTTCTAGTGAAAGTTCAGGTATCATTTTTATTTTTATTATATTTTTATTTAATTTGTATGCCACCTTTCTCTCAGAAGGGACCCAAAGTGGCTCAAAGGTCAAAAGAATTTCAAAAAAACACATTACAATAAAAACATAAACCATTTATAATCATTTTAAAACCATATAAAATATACAAAAGCTAAAAGGCATAGCCAACACACACACACACACACACACACACACACACACGAAAAAGCCACCCTAGCATCATTATACATTAAAATGTCTGCTTAAATAAAAACATTTTTACTTGCCATTGAAAGGCAAGCATTTGCTCTCAGACCTATTTTTGGTCATTTTAGCAGCCTGTGGTATCTGCAGAATTCTCCTCTAACACTACAGTTCAAATGAATTTATTTTCTTCTTGTCAACTTTGTTCACTGTTCAGCTTTCACAAACATACACTGAAATCAGAAATACTATGGCACAAATGATTCTGATGTTGGTATTTAATTATATATCTTTATATTTAAGGATCTTGTCTAGTTCCTTCATAGCCACCCTTGAAAGTCCTTCTTCTGATTTCTTGATTACTGCCTCCATTTTCATTAATGATTGAGCCAAGGAATAGAAACCCCCTTAACTATTCCATTGCCTTCATCATTTACTTTAAAGTTACTGTAATCAATCTAAGGTCATTATTTGTAACCCCACTTTTACATTTTTTTTTCCTTGACATTCATTAATACTCATTCCAAGACATTTGCTATTTTCTGACAGTAATATTGTGTCACCTGCATAGTAAATTAGTCATGTTTAACTGGAATACTGTGTCCAGTTCTGGATATGTTTTAAGAAGGTGTGATGAGAGGGGGATCACCAGACAAATTTATCAGCAATGTACAAAATGGAGCTGCACACTTCAAATGGGTATGGAATGGCACCAAATGGGTACTAGGACAGTCAAGAGTCCTCTTAGCAAGGGATCAAAACAGCTTTTACCTTAGCCTGGCATTCAACAGATGATATAGTTTTCTGAGGACTAAAGCTAATCCAGTCATATAAACTCTTTCACCATAAGGTTTAATGTAATCATTGAGAGGCAACAGAAACATCCTTGACTCTACAATGGCTCCACATTCCTTAGGAATTAAGCCTGAAGCTTCACTTTTCTTCACCAGAGAGCTGAAGCCCTCAGTCACACAGGTTAATAAAGGAACATCTTCCCCTCCAATCATTTGCCCCTTTGAATAGCTTCTAGCTGCATAGACACAGGTATATAAACCTGGGATTAAAGCAGACTCTTCTTGAGATCTTAATCCAGGAGCATGGTAACATACACATGAAACTAGACAAAACGAGTGATGGGATATATCTGAATGGCTTCTGGCTCTGGACTCCAGCTCATCACTTGTTGTGTAGGAGTCTCTGCTTCCCTATCAACTGAAGGATGGTAAGTCATCTTTACTTGCTCCATCCACCAAATCATCAATCAAATCTTTCACAGTGGTGATGCCTTAAGGTTTAGAGCCACTCAAATCCTCATTCAAAATATACGGATATTGACAAATTGAAACATAGCCAAGGAGGGGGCAACCAATTTTGGGGAATCTAGTCCTATATGGGAACACCTGAAAGAGAACGGTGTATTAGCCTGGAAAAGAGATGATTAAAGCCTGAAACAGATGGGTCAAATAAAGCAGTTTCTGGTCGCTTCAGGGGCATGGCATTTTTATGACACACATCCTCAAAGTGGCCAGGAGCCACACAGAGGCCAAGCCAAGGTGGTAAGAGCCAGCTCACAAGAGAGCGAATTAAGTCTGCTCATGCCAGTGGCCCATGTGGAACTGCAGTGGCAGCCCAATTTGGGAGCAGGCCATGCAGCTGCCATGATCTCAGTGCAATCGGTGCCAGAGCGGCCAGAGGCTGCTTCTTCCAGTCCATCTGCTTTGGCCCTTAGAGTATTAACCAGTTTTTAATGTCAAAAAAGCTGTTACATGTAAAATGGAACAGATTTGTTCTTATAGAGCTAGGTTAGGATGACAGGGTGGAAACAGGAGAAGGAGTGGGAGTGGGAATTTGAGCTAAACATTTGCAGAAATTTGTTATCCAAAGGTCTAGGCTATTTGAAGGACCATGTCTCCCTATGCGAGTCCTTAGAGCTTTAAGAGCTTCTCTCTGTCTCACCATCTTCTGAGGCTCATTTGCTGGGATCAAGGAGGCCTTCTCATTGGCTGCTCCCAGAATTCAAACTAGAGCGGCTAGGACAGCTTCCTCTTTGTTCTCCTTCCTGTAGCAATTAAAAATATTCTTATTCCATCAGGCTTTTATAAATTGATTGTGATGGGCTTTTAATGGTATGCCGTGCTATTTTGTTGAGTTTTTCTATGACTTTTTAAATAATTTTAATATTATTTGATTGATCGATTGATTGACTGATTGATATCTTGCCTTTCTCCTAAAGTTTACAGTTTACAAGATAAATTTATAACAAAGCTGAAACAATATTAAATACAAAAGTTTTAAAGTTTTAATCAATAGGATTAAAATATCAGTTTTCCTTAAAATGCATTTGTTCATGGAGGACAGAGATGGCTGTATATTCTAAGTAATTAATTTTGCAATTGACTAAAAACTCTATGAATACTGTTAAAAATAGTCAGTGACATTTAGAGAAATATATGTCCTTGATAACCTTGTTTTGCAACTTCAAGCCACACTGCAGTCTCACAAACTTCACAGTTCTGGAGTAGAATACTGGTGAAATGTCACACTTTCATATAGATGATATGAATGGAGTAGATAATCCTTCAATTTCAGAAGGCAATTTAAAAGAATATGTGTCTGAAACTCCTTTTTGATGTACAATAGCAATGGCTGAGAGATCTCAGAATGTTTTAGCAACTAGGAAATAGCTGTCCTTTTAGGAGAAAACTACTGACTATAATTATGTTACATAAAAATGAAATCTGGGAAGAAAGAAAGAAGTAAATCTCACTGCCTTCAGCATGTCTTTCTCTCTAGTAAGTGAATTTAGGATTGTACCCTAAATATCTCATTCTTGCTTTCTTTAATAGCAAGTTTATTTATCAGATACCCAGCCCAATTTTCTGTGGAATATAATTGAACATATCTGGTCAAATTGTCTGGTTTAATTATAGCCATAAGCAATTCACATAAAGTCAGTCAGTGAAAAGCTATTGCAGAGGGATTTCTTCTACATTGAGGATGGAGCAAAAGACTTTACTTTTTAACAGCTCAAAACAAAGGGAAATAACTACATTATTCTACAAAATCATAAGGATTAGAAGGTGGTTTTCTGTAGGTTTTCCAGGCTATGTGTCCATGTTCTGGAAGAATTTATTCCTGACAATTCACCAGCATCTGTGGCTGGCATCTTCAGAGGTTGGTGGCATGGAAATGTGTGGGGTATATATACCTGTGGGACCCTTGTTTGGGAGGAAGTGGTTTACATGTTAATGGTGGAGTTAGTTTGCGTTGTTGTACTGTGCTGAATGGCACAGCCTGGAGGTGTGTTGTGGGGAATATACGAGGGGAATATATGTGGGGAATATATCATCATCATCATCATCATCATCTTCACCATCATTTATTTATATCCCGCCTCTCTGGTTGGGTCAGATTAGAAGGTGTTTTAGAGGAAATCTAGTCCAGTCTGTTGCTCAGATGGCTATCCAGCTTCTGCTTAAATATCTCCACCAAGGGAAAAGTGCCACATTTTAAGGCCCATTCTTCATATATATGTCACCTTTTCTCCAAGAAATAGGACGCTCTCCAGGATAGGATGGAGAGCGTACCAGCCCCACCACAATCCCTTAATCTGCTCCTTTGTAATGTCAGGTCGGCCAAAGGTAAGACTCATATTATCCACAACCTCCTAGTGGACGAACAGGCCGACCTGGCATGTTTTACTGAGACCTGGCTGGGCGATGCCAGTGCACGTGGGTGCAGGCTCTCCCAGCCGGTTACACAGTTAATGAGCAGATAAGGGAAAGTGGGAGGGGGGCAGTGTGGCCGTAGTCCATAAAACCAGCTTGACTTTGATCAGGAAACCTGTCCAGAAAACAGCCCACATCGAGTGCATGTACCTGAGCCTGAAGACCAGGGATAGTTTGGAGATTCTGCTAGTATACTGACCACCCCATTGTCTAGCAGTCTCCCTGACCGAGTTGACTCAGCTGGTTTCTGAGTTGTTGTTGGAGTTGCCCAGACTTTTGGTTCTAGGCGATTTCAACATCCCTCTTGACACCAGCCTATTTGAACTATGGAGCAACTTGGGAGTTCATGGATTCCATGGCAGCCATGAACCTTTCCCAACTGGTCAACGGGCCTACCCATTGTGCAGGTCATACACTTGATTGGGTTTTTAGTACAGAACAGGAGTATCCATGGGCAGAGGTAATTTCAACCTCCGCACTGCCGTGGACGGACCATTTCCTGGTCAAACTGGAACTAAAAGCCACTGTCCGTCCCCCCTGGGGGTGGTGGACCTATTAAAATGGCCCGCCCTCGATGGCTCATAGAACTAATTGGTTTCCAGAAAGCCCTAGAGGGTTTACTGGTTGGGAAAGCCAGTGATTCTGTTGAAGCCTTGGTTGACACATGGAATCTTGATGTCTCCAGAGCTATCAACACAATCGCTCCTGAGCGTCCTTTCCAACCCGCTTAGAACCGAAAACCCTGGTACATGGAAGATCTCAGGAAGATGAAGCGGGTCGGACAACGACTAGAGTATGAATGGCGAAAGACTCACCTCCCATCCGACAGAACTTGCTATAGACTGCATCTTCACAGCTATGGAAAGGCCTTACGTGCAGTGCGGAGAACTCTCTGCTCTGCCCGTATCGCGTCTGCATTGTCCCGCCTGGCAGAGCTGTTTAGGGTGGTGGGGGAGCTGATGCAGGTACCTCCTGCGCCAAATCCCTTACCAGAACTCACGACAGCCTGCTGTGAGGTGAAGCCCCTTCTGAAGAAACTTTATCTTGATCCCCTGGACAGAAACAACTACAGACCAGTGTCCTTGCTGCCTTTTCTCAGCAAGGTGATCGAGAGAGCAGTCGCCTTCCAACTCCAAGCCGTATTGGATGAAACCGATTATCTAGATCCATTTCAAACCAGTTTCAGGGCAGGATTTGGAGTGGAGACAGCCATGGTTGCTCTGACTGACGATCTCTGCCTGAGCATGGACAGGGGCAGTGTGACCCTGTTAGTGCTTCTGGATCTCTCAGCGGCCTTTGACACAATCGATCATGCCATCCTTTTGAATCGACTAAGAGAGTTGGGGATCGGTGGCACCGCGCTCCAGTGGTTCGGGTCCTTTCTCTGTGGTAGGTCCCAAAGGGTGAAGCTCGGGGACAGTTGCTCTTCTAAAACTGAGCTTAATTGTGGCTTCCCTCAGGGGGCCATCCTGTCCCCGATGCTATTTAATATCTATATGAAGCCGCTGGGTGAGGTCATTCGGAGGCATGGAGCTCAGTGTCTTCAGTAGGCTGATGACACTCAGATATACCTCTCCATGACCAGATTGTCTACTCAGACCTCAGATGGCGTCTCTCCTCTCAATGACTGCCTTGCGGCGGTAATGGACTTGATGAGGGAAAACAAATTGAAATTAAATCCAGACAAAACGGAGGTAGTCACAGGCCCGAAGCCAGGTTTGGGAATACAACTCACAGTTCTTGATGGAGTCACACTCTCCTCGAAGGACTCTGTTCGCAGTCTGGGGGTACTTCTTGACCCAACGCTTCACATGACTAGTCAGGTGAATGCAACAGTCAGGAGTGCCTGTTACCAGCTTCTGCTGATACGCCAGCTGCGCCCTTTCCTGGAGATGAGGGACCTGGAAACTGTGGTACACACTCTGGTAACCTCACGGTTGGATTACTGCAATGCACTCTACATGGGGCTACCCTTGTGCTTAACCCGGAAACTACAACTGGTCCAGAACATGGCAACCAGACTCATCATAGGAACATCCAGGAGAGAGCATATAACACCTGTGCTTCAAGCTCTCCACTGGCTTCCAATCAGTTTCCGGGCATAATACAAGGTGTTAGTTTTAACCTTTAAAGCCCTACATGGCTTGGGTCCATCTTATCTCAGGGACTGCCTCTTCCCATATGAAACTCCCCCCCCCCCCCCCCGCACACTCCAGTCCTCTGGGAGTAACCTGCTACAGCCCATGAAGACCAGGTTAGTGCAGACCTCCCAGAGGGCCTTTTCAGTGGTTGTCCCCAAGCTATGGAATGACCTGCCGGATGAGATGCGTCTTATAACTTCCATCGATGGCTTCAAGAAAGCCTTAAAGACGCATCTCTTCCGGCAGGCCTTCCCAGACACGGGCTAACACCCCCCGACTCCAAATCAGGGTACAGACCTCCCCAACCTCTGCCCTTACGCTCTTTCTTATTAGAGCTAGAAATCCTTATTCAGGCATTTTTTGGCCTGATCCATTGCACATGTTTTTATTGTATATGCTTTTAATCTATAGTTGATTTAATCCTTTTTTAAGGAGAGAGGTGGGGATGGATGGAAATATTTTAATCTGTTATGTTTTTAACTTCTGTTGTAATTCCGCCCCGACTGCTTTGTTCAGAGGGGTGGACTAGAAATAAAATTTATTATTATATTATTATTAAGTTGCGAGACTTAGCCATTCACATATTAAAGGCTGGTTATTGCTTTATGTTGTATCTATGCACTGTGTTGCTCTTGCATTGATATTTGTGATTACTGAATTTTATCTTTCTGTTTTCATTTGTAATGCCGCTGGCACTGAAGGTATAGGATAGTATTTTTAAAAAAAGAAATAAAGAATCTGTAGGAGAAGAAGTGCAAATCACTCTATTGCTGCTGTGGGTAAGCAGCTGCCACCACTATGCAATAATGAAAGCAGAACAAATAGTCAACAACACTTATTATTATTATTAGTAGTAGTAGTAGTAGTAGTATCCTACTCTTTTCCCAGAACTTCCTATCATTAATGTAGCTGAAGAAAGAAACATGTGTGCTACAAATCACAGCATACAGTAAGAGCCACAGAATTTATTTCAGTATTCTTGCGGAGCATGATTTTAAGTAAATACCCAGCTCTGGTGGTAGTTTCATTCATTATTCTTGCAGTCTGGAAGTAATTCATTCTGCAAACCTAGTTTATATTGCAGCCTGGTGATACAATGTGGACCAATATTTTGTCACAATAAAATATTGTTTAATACATTCATTTTACTGGAATGTTACACAAAAATAACATCAGAATAAAACATGAGATCAATGATACCTAAAAATATGAGCATTAAAACCATAAGCAGCCTGGGAAACCATTCTTCACCAAATACAGACTAATTTACTGATGTACTAGAGAACTTGTATATTGATAAACAACAGCTATAAGTTTTTCAAAGAGTGATACAAAAGTGATTGATAACAAAGCAAATTTCAGATGAAATGTATAAGGTTTCCATCATTTATTGAGTTCAGGTATTGTAAACTGTTAAGAACTTTTCCTTTCAAATATATAAAAGATATAGAGGTATATTTCAGTTAATAAATTTTCCAGAAACCTGGTATCAGAGGCAGAAATGATATGGAAATAATATGGAAATGTTCCTATACCATAAAAAAGACAAAACTGTTTAACAGCATTCAGTAAACATTTTATCAAATTAATAATACATGAGGTGAAGCAACCAAGTCAGATTAACCTTGCATGAGTGAACAAAAACATTTTAAACCTTCTGGAGACCACTTGAATGTTTCTTCTATAACACATCGAAGAATGACTTTTCTTTCACCAGGATAGTTAAACCAAATGATTTTTAAAAAACAACACTCCTAATTTTTTAAAAAAATTAATTATTCACACACACACACACACATAATTATGACTATTTTCCAACTCTTATACTGCTTGAATTTAAATATAAATGACCGTTTGAATTTAAACTTTTTATGAGTTTATTGGCAGTTAGACCAGTATCTAGTGTGGGTTGCCTCTTTTTAATCACTTTATTTTATAGTGCCAGAAATGCCGTTCAGAAACATATCCTTCAATTAACATAAGGTTCAAGCAAAACAACTTGCTTTAAAAGACTTTAAAAGACTTTTTAAAGACCAGTTATTTGAAAGGATAATGAAGAAAGTATAAAGAGGAAATTATATTAACACTGAATGGAGGAAGATATTAATGGAGGAAGAAAATGTAAGATAGAAATGTTCATGTATGATGATGAGGTGAATAATAAAAAAAAAAATTGGGAAAAATTAAAGACCAATTATTATTTAAGATGGTGGCCATAACATCTGAATTGCAGTTTGCTACTTAATTTTCTGATTTAGTCCTATATTGGAGTAGCCCAACACATTAATCGAAAAAAAACCAGTTTAAATAATTAAACAATTTAAACCAAAAAACCTTGGTTCTTTCCAACCCTGCCATATATACACCTATGGCTTTTTAACATGCTGTGGGGCAGGGGGGTGGATTAGGCAGCCTTACGTTTCTCCTATTTGCTATTTTGCTCTTCATGCATTATCAGTAAGGAATTCTAGAGTCAGCTGGTGCTTACACAGGCACACCTGGTTACAGTAGAATCATGTTTTGTTTTGTTTTTTTCCTAGCTAAAAATTTTATTACTTATATACTCAACTATAGGCTGACCTCATGTGTAAGTCAAGGGCAGATTTTGGGGGCAAAATGGTGAGTTTTGATATGACCCATGGATAAGTCAAGGGTAAAACTCTGGGGCATGTAACAAAAGATGTAAAGAATGAAGCAACAGAAAACAATGCCAAAGAACAAAATTCCAGCAGGCATAACTGTTTGAGCTCATGCTAAAGGTTGCATGGATGAGAGAGTAGAGTGGGGCCAGTACTTCTAAAACACTTGCCTTTCACCAGGGGGTGGTTTCTTTTTTAAAAAAAAAATAAGAGTTGAAGTACAGTACTTACATTGACCCATGGAAAAGGCGACTCAGTTTTTTTGGTGTCAATTTTTTAACCTAAATTTGTAGACTTATACATGTTGTTTACTGCAGAAATGCTGCTTTAACCCAACACCAGAAGTCTGGGTTTTTCCAGCTCTTCTTCACAATCCTCCCAATGCCAATGCTGCTAAAAACCTCAGGCTAGACAAGTGAGAAGGAGAGGGAGACTGGACAGATTTAAAAGGACTTTGTAAACAAGGAGCCTATTCAAATTTTCCCTGTTTCTGAACCACTCTGTGGTAATCATGACCCATATCCACTGATAGATCTGACCTGCAAAAATGTGTCTGCTTTCATAATCCCCTTCCCATGGAAGTTTGATTGACACAAACACTGGCTTCTTGCCAGTGATTTACTGGTATCTTACCTTGAGATCTTGTGATAGACAGTGCTATATCAATATTTAAATAAATACAATAGAATGCAATAAAAACAAAACAAAATAAACATAAAAGCTATGTTGGATCATACCAAAGCCCCATTAGACCACATTCTGTTCACACAGTGGCACAAGCAACTGGACATAGAACATAGCCATCTTGTGGTGGGTAATTCTAAATTTTACTGTATATTGTACAAAGATGAACTTTCTTTCTGTTTTCAATCTCCCACTATTTTAGTATCATGGCATAAGTATCCTTCCCAGCCATGCATGTTTTTATACATATCTTTTGCACCCTTATTTACCTTTTGTCTGAGCTAAATCTCAAACACTGAATGTTCTACCTAAAGGGAATGTTTTCCATTCTCTGCAACATTTTAGTTCTTTTCTTTCCTTTCTACAATACTCTATGTCAACTTCAGTCCCATTTTACTGTCACATTTTTGTAACAGCAAATTCCATAAGCCATTTATACAGTGAAGTACTAACTTTTCTCTGTCCTTTTATAGGTTGACCCTGCATTCTAGTATCACAAGAGGGTACAAAGAAAATCTCTCCATCAAAACTACACATAATTTTATAAACCTCTGTTATGCCCCCCCCCCTTTCTCTAAAAGCATGTCTATATACAAAGGTTCTCCAGTTCTTTGCTCATTTTGATTGTGCTTGCATCTTTACTAGGTCTATACTTTATCACTTTTAACTTAAGCAGACCTGAACAAATTGTGCATAAATTCCAAATTCGTCCACACTTTAGATCAGGGTGAACAAGTGCTGCAGGTCCAGGGACCCATGTTTTTCTTTAGTCTCATTGAAGGACTTCATAGACTGCCAAAAATCCCACCAAGTGTGAGGGGGCTGGAAGGGGTTGTGTCTTTACTTCTGGATTTTTAATATGTTTATTGAATTTTAGACAGCTAATTAGTTCATTGAACAAATGGTGAACAATTCATTGGACAGAAAAAATAAATTTAAAATCCTTGAAAAATAAATGTAAAATCAGTCACACACACTTCAAGCATCCAAAAGTCTCAGGGCTTCAGCACCATACTGTTCAAAAGTATGGTCCAAAGGTCTGTGTGTGCTTTGGGAGTGATATCTGACATCTGATTTTTCAACAGAAAATAATAAAGTGAAAATATGTACTATAAAAATTATTTATAAAAGGAAACCATGTACAGGTACTACAATGGGGGGCATGTCTATCATATAAGCCAATTATGTGTCATTATCAACATTATTCCACCATAAAATTTAAAAGCGATTGTATGTCTACCTAAATAAGAAGAACTTAATCTTCTGGGGAAAGAGAGCAGAAACCTCCTAGGGAAGGCAATTTCACAGCCTGGAAGCAGCCAATAAGAAAGCTGTCTCCCATGTTTTTACTTAAAATCATAGAATTGTACAGTTGGAAGAGACCACAAGGGCCATGCAGTCCACCCCCCCCCCCCCAAAATACTTAACAAGTATTTATTTAGTGATGGGACCAAGGGAAAGCCTACCAATGCGGATTCAAGTTTTATTATACAGAAAAAATCATAATCAAGACTTTGACTACATCCAGAAATGGACTGGCAACTAGTGGAAGATTTTCAAAAAGGGATTTACACTCCCTATAACCTGCCCCAGTCAGCAAACTGGCTGCTGCATGTTGGACCTGTGGGTTTCCATGGCTGAGCATAGATTCAAACCATAGTGTCCAGAGTCGTAGTCCAATATTCAAACCAATGTACTGCCTCCACACTGGCTCTACCCTAAGACATTTGCCTCCTTTCAAGTAAAACAAGTTTGTTGCACCTGTTTATTGTTACCAATGTATTGAGAGCCTTCTGGAACTATTAATATGTTTGAATGATTTTCTATTACATTGGTTTTGCTGCTATCAATAGATTGTAACTTTGTAAATTAGATAACTGATCATTGGTGTAAAGTGTGAGAAATAAATGAATTGGGAGTGAAAGGACAGACCCAACACCATCGGGCCTGAAGAAAAAGAGCCCTCCCTCCTTGCCCACTATCATCTTCTGGCCTAGAGGGAGTGAAAAGACAGACCCAATACCATCAGGCCTGAAGAAAAAGAGCCCTCCCTCCTTGTCAACTGTCATCTTCTGGCTTGGAGGGAGTGAAAGGCCCAATGCCATCGGGCCTGGCCTCAGTTAAGAAGAAGAGCCCTTCATCCAGTCCACTGCCTTGGTCCAGGCCTCAGAGGGAGAGAAGAACTGTTGGACCTGATCCCCTTCTCCACCACCATTCCCTTCTCCCTTTGCGTCGTGTCTTTTTAGATTGTAAGCCTGAGGGCAGGGAACCATCTAATTAAAATAATAATTGTAAGCCACTCTGAGAGCCTTTAGGGCTGAAGGGTGGGGTATAAATACTGTAAATAAATAAATAAATAAAGAACTAGCTCAATGAATCCTTGCCATTGGGATTAAAATGCTTAATCCATGTCTGGATCACAGCCAGCATGGAGACATTTTATTGACCATTAACTGAATCATATTTTAATGGGAGAAGAGTAAAATCTTATACCATTTTGTAGACATAACTACAGTCCACCCTCCGTATATGCAGAGTTGCCATCCGTGGATTTGAGCATACACGAGGGTTGGCATTGGCAGACCAGGAGGAGGAGGGCAGGGATGAGAATAAGGGAGAAGGAGAACAAGGAAGAGTGGAGAAGAGGAGAAGATGGAGTACGAAAAGGAGGATGAGTGATGGCAGGGCAACAGAAGGGGATAAGAGGAGGAAGAGAAAGTGGAGGATGTGGGGAAGAGGGGGAGGAGGAAGACCAAAGAAGAGGAGGAGGAAGAAGGAAAAGGGCAAGCGGCGATAGCGCAAGAAAGGAGGAGGAGGAAGGTGGAAAAAGTAAGGTTAGAAGAGGAGGAGCAGGAGGAGCTTCAGCAGCAATGATGGGGAAGAAATGGAGGAGGAGGAAGAAGGAAGAGGAAAAAGAAGAGGAAAGAGGAGGAAAGAGTGGGAAGCAGGAAAGAGAAGGAGGAGGAGGAGAAAGATCCACGACAGTGGCGACGGGGGAAGAAGAGGAGCAGAAGGGGAACAAGGAAGAGGTATCCCCCCCACTGTCTGGCATTGGAGAGTGGGCGAAGGCAAAATGCCACTGTCCTCAATGGACGTGGCTGCACTACCATTGAGTACTATGGGACTTGATTATCTGCAGATTTGGGTATCCCTCATGGATACTGAGGGCCCACTGCATAAAATATATTTTGATCAAATATCTATATCCATATTGAACAGATCCAATAACATCCAAACATTGATACAGTACCTTTATTGGGCCAACAAAAATGCACAATTACATTTTGCAAACCTTCAAAGTCACACTGGCTTCTTAATCAGGCAAACAGGAGAAAAAAATTAAAGATATTAGTTATAGGTTTTCAATTTTTTTGTTCTGGTCTTAGTTTAGATGATAGGGAGGACTATCTGCAGGCTGGCACCTCCCCCTTTGGCCATGCAATCACTGGGAGATTCTCAAAGTCAAGGGAATTTAGTGTCCATTTGCAACTCAAAGAAGATGCTTCCTTTGGAATCAAATTGAACAGATTATATTAAACAGATTAGTAAAAATGACTATTTGAATAGGTATTTAAACAGTTTACAGTAAGAATGTTTGTTTCTTCATACATACATTTAAAGTCTATATCTACATGTTTTAATAAAAAAAAACAGTGGGATAAAAAAACAAGAAGAAAAATACATTACAACATGCTGTGTTAGAGCAGCTTGTGCCGGGAAAACTCCAGTCAAAACTAAGCCATAAATATTGCCAAAAACGTAACTCTGAAAGTCAGGATCTGCTTACTAACTGACAGAGTTGGTTCTGCTATCCATTTTATCAAACTATTTCTATTCACTTCATAATTAAAGTCTGCTATCAACATTGTAGCATGTCAAGAGTGTGTTGCATTTCCATTAATCTTATCATAACCAGGAGGCATACAAATGGAGAGAGCTCCCCCCCCCCCATACAGGCAGTTGCTGGTTTAATAAAATATACTTCACACAACTCTACTTAACAAAAGTTATAAAAGTTACCAGAAGAAAGTTACAAAAAATAACTTTAGGAAATTATGAAGATAGTAAACGTTTAAAATTATGATGTCAAAATAAATGTATTGGAATATATACTTATCTGTGAAAACAGAAAGCATTACTCAGAAAAAGTGGACAGGGGATATTTATTTACACCCATAATGCTGTCCTCTACTCCAAATTCCCATTTTCCCTCTTGATCAATATGGAGCTTTTTTTTTAAAGAATGTTGCAAACATCATTATAAAATTTGCAAGGATTCATATTTTAAAATGGGTGGTCCCTAATCAACAACTTGCAATCTCACATTCTTTCTCTCTTTCATTTTCCGACTTGAGAGCTCAATTCAACAGAAAGAGTTGAAGAAGGAGGACTTTGTCTACAAACTCTTTACTCCCAAAGTCATTAAATCAGCCTCAAAGCACTTCAGTTTCATAGATATCACAAAAAAGTGAGACATTCCTACAGGTAGAACTGCCAATATCAGTAATTAAGGGCCTCACATCCTGTTCCTCAGAAAGTAAGGGCCTATTTCTCTCTGTCATGCACACTCTCAATCAAATTTCCTAAACATACTCTCTCTGGTCAATTCACCTACTCAATGGGATAAACTAGTTAGTGAACAATAGATTACCCTAAAATATGTTTCTGAATACTGTACCATGGAAACAAGCGAGATTTAAGCTGTAGTTCTATACCCTGGGAGTAAGTGCCACTGAACTCAATGAGCCTTTCTTAAACATGTACAAAAGGACTGTACATCCTTTAAAACAAAAAATGGCAGGTTTGTGTGAAAATTATATTATGAATGAGTATCATTGTGCTAGTCTAAGAGATAATTATTTATAAAAGTTGCATCATTAGAGGTAAACAATGTAAGATTTTAGAGCCAAACAAGTCATGTCCAAAGAATCATAGAATCATAGAATCATAGAGTTGGAAGAGACCACAAGGGCCATCCAGTCCAACCCACTGCCATGCAGGAACTCCCAGTCAAAGCATCCCCGACAGATGGCCATCCAGCATCTGCTTAAAGACCTCCAAGGATGCACCTCCAAGAAGATTGTGGATTAGCACTGACAAATATATGTGATATTCTTATGAGAGTCTGAAAGCATGTATTATATGAACTGTGAAACAAGAAATAGCCCTAGGATATAGTAGCAAATACAGAAGTTTCAGAAGGCATAATTATTATATTGCTAACCAGTCCAGGCAAAAGAAATCCATATAATAAAAATGGGTGGAAAGGTAATGACTGTTATGCAGCAATTTGATTATGCTCTCTATATTTAACATGATATCATAGCCTTACATGCTACAGTTGCATGCTGCTTTCTTAATACTTAGTAGTGGCCAGTAAAGAAGCTGTTTTGAAGTTTGAGGAAACACTAGCCCAGACAGACTGAAGTTCTACCAATTAATCTATAAAAATTTCCTCATGGTAAAAGGCCTTTCAGAATGACTACTGTATACAGCTAAAATAAGGGCCAAGCAGACAAACCAAAGTCTTTTTGCTAAACACACACCAACACCAGCAAGCAGCAGGCCAATTTGGATCACAGCGAGTTCAGGGATTTAACACATTCTCCCATGCTCTTTTCCCAAAGGAGTAATCACTCCCTTTCTGAAGCTGCTGTTTGTCCTGCTATGGTAAATATACAGGGGGATGTATTTTACTATGTAAAAACTATAAGGACATATGTTATGCCTTCTCTGAAACAGAAGATATGGTACAGAAAACTTTGCAATAAGATGTGTGCTTGGCTAATCTTTTGTGGTTTTCTATTGTTGAGTTAAAACACCGCTTTATACTATAATCTACATAGGAAAAAATGTTTATATAAACTGGTTCTTCTGCTGAAATCCTGTTGGTTAGTTCCAGTTAGAGCAGACCCATTAAATCAACTGTTGAATGGTGAGTCAATACAAGGGTAAATCCAATTTTTAATTTTCATTTGTACAGATTCTTTCATCATACCTGTTTATCTTGAAATAATTTTTAGGAAAGAAGGCAATACAGAAGTTCAAACAAAATCTAGATAAAAAAATAATCAGCACTTTGTGTCTTTAGAGCAAGTTAAAACTTCTGTCCCTTCTGTCAAGCCATGAGGCCGTGTTCTAGAAGAGTTTATTCCAGACATTTCACCAGCAACTGTGGCTGGCATGGAAGAGAGTGGGGTATATATACTGTTGATTGAGAGGAAGCAATTTACATGTTAATCTGTGTATTGTTATATTGTTGAATGGCAAGGCCTCAGGGTGTTTATTTAATTAATGATCCATTGTCTGCTGGCAAACCACCCTCACCCTGGGTGGTTTTCATTTGTATTTGATGGGTCTTGCTTTTGGTGTTTTTCAGGACTGGTAGCCAGACTTTGTTTACTATAAGAGTTTCTTCTTTCCTGTTGAAGCTGTCCAGGTGTTTATGGATTTCAATGGCTTCCCTGTGCATTCTGACTTGGTAGTTGTTGGCATGGTCCAGCATTTCAGTGTCTTCAAACAGCATTTCATGCCCAGGATGGTTTATAACATGTTCTGCTACTGCTGATTTTTATGGCTGACCCAGTCTGCAGTGTCTCTCGTGTTCCTTGATACATATTTGGATGCTGAGTTTGCTGGTCCCTATGTAACTTGTCCGCAGCTGCACCATATCTGGGAAACTGCTGCAGCCATGAGAGGGTCTTTCCTATCTTTCACTCAGCACAGCATTTGCTGGACTTTCTTAGTTGGTTTATAGACCATTTATAGGTTGTGTTTCCTCACCAGTTTCCCTATTCTGTCTGTGACTCTTTTGATGTATGGTAAAAAAAAAATACCTTCCCTTTGGGTGGCTTCACTCCTATAGGTTTTTCGGGGACTGGCAGCCCTTGTGATGTCTGCACTTGAGTAACCATTAGCCTGTAGAGCCCAGTCTAGGTGCTTCAATTCATCTTCCAGGAAGTAGGGTTCACAGATCCTTTTTGCCCAGTCTACCCACAAAAAAACTATGGATGCCAGACATGAAAGCCTTCGACTTCACATTCTGTCTCTCTGTCAGGCTGAAAAGCTGTCCTGAATACAGAGCAAAGATGTTATGGCTAGTCACCTGATGGGCTGTGGAAAATTGTACCAATGACTAAAAGGAAGCAGCCAGGCCAGCTAAGCAGACAAGGAAACAATCAAAAATATAGGAAAGGAACATAGGAGCAATAAGCATTCAGACAAGCATCTTACCTCCTTCACTGAATTTCATGTTAGGAAGTAAGTATGAACTGAACATTCCTTTCATATGTGAACAAGGGATGGAGTACATATGGGAAGACATGCACCTAAGGCACATACAATATGGGGGCTTCTCATGATATCATCCCCAACTCACAATGCTTTGTTGCTGTTATGTTATCTCCTACCCTGCAACAATTCTATCATCTTTTTACTTATTGCTGAAAATCCATTAAGGAGAGCAAGATGGAATAGCTGCATAGTGTCTTCTAATTACTAGCATGAGATATCCACCATGTGGAAATACTGTAAGTGGCTCAGGCAAAAAATCCTAGGACAGAGTCAGCAGCTTTACAGAGTGAAATATGTCTTCTTGATGGGTTCCTTTGTATTACATGATCCCTTCTAGGTTTGAAGTTGAGACAGGTCAGCAGTTCCTTCAACTTTCAAGCTTTTAGATCAGTGAAAGAACTAAAATGCCTGCGCCCTACTGCCACTTTAGGGAAGGGGGCATACATTAAAGGACCAAAATTGCCTCTACTATTTCTTGTAATGGTTTCTCTTTGTGCAATGAAACTATGCCAGCATTCTGACAAAGACATGGATGTGTCTTAGTCACAGAAACATAGTTGGAAGAGACCACAAGGACCATCCAGTCCAATCCTCTGCTATGCAGGTAGACACAATCAAAACATTCATGAGATATAATCAATAAAAGCTTTATTTTTACCCCACTTCTCTGTAACAAGGATAATCAAAGTTGCTTACAATTAAAAATGTCAAACAATCCAATACATAATATCCCAGTCTTCCCTCCTCCTATCTAGCTTCTGTTGAAAAACCTCTAGAGAAGAATACTGAATCATCCTCTGAGGCAGCGTATTCCACTGCTGAATAACTCCAACCATCCAGAAGTTCTGCTTAATGTTTAGGTAAACTCTCTTTTCCTGTAGTCTGAACCTATGTCCTAGACTCTGGAGAAGCAGAAAATAAACTTGCTTCTTCTTCCAAATGACATCCTCTTACATTTTTAAACAGGGCTATCATGTCATGCTAAACATACCCATCTCCCTGAGCTGCAGGGCATAGCTTCAAGACCTTCCATCATTTTGGTTATCCTCCTCTGGACATGTTCCAGCTTGTCAATATGCTGAGTTTGCTCCTTCTTCAATTTGACACATTTTCAAATACCATACATGGGGGCCTTGGTATCTGCTGGGATTTGGTTCCAAGACCCCCATGGATAAAAAGATTAAGGTTTCCTATTTGGAATTTAGACTTTTTTAAAAAAATATTTTCAAGCTGTGGATTCTGGAACCAGTAGATTAAAAAAAATCTGTATTTAAACAGGGTTATCATGTCAGCTTGCAGTGGATCAGATGTCCCTTGTTAGGAAGTACAGTTGTCCTTTACTATCCATGGGGGATCCATTCTGGACATCCCCATGGATAGCAAAAAATGTGAGATCTTAAGTCCCATTCTTTTCAATGGGTGTGCATGCCCACTTGTGCCACCATGTGCAAAAACACCCATTGAAAAAGCCAGGGCTTGCCATCTGTGGGAGCTCAAACTGCAGTTGCCAAGCCCACAGTTGGCACAGGCACACTGTAAGTGTGAAATGAATGTTCCTTTCATGTGTGAGCAAGGGATAGAGTACATATAGGAAGACATACACCTCAGGCACATACAATCTAATATGTAGGCTTTAAAGGACAGCACATGTGAGAAATGAAAGAGGTTAAACATTATCAAGTGTCCATACATCAGCCATTGAGAACATATTCTCATCTACACAGTTCTGTGGCCTCTTCAGCTTTGATTTCTTTGTCATGCAAAACGGTGACCTGGGTACTGGAGTATGACTTCATAGAGAGAAATGTTTTGAGAATTTATTCCACTCTTTTATTTGGTTAAATGGAAGGTCTTCAGTAACTATGGCGAAGGCAGTCCCATTGGTCCTTACAGGGGGGAAATTAGCAAAGATCTCATTGGATTAATTATTCAGTATCAGGTAAAAAAACAAGGAATAGCTACAACCCTGTAAGAATCATTTTTATTTTGGATTTTCTGTGATCATAGGGTCATAGGGTTCATAGGGTTCATACTAGGCTGCAGCATGGTAGTATTTGTCCATCTACCTTTGTTTCAGAATATGGTTTTCCTTTAAAAGGTAGTTCTGAATTGCAGAAAATGGGGATATAAAGTCAGTTGCACACAGCATTAATAGTAAAATAGAACAGGCACAGTCATTTTGAAAATTGGACTGTCAAGGATGTACTGCTTCTGAATTGTAATTCAAAAATAAGATCAGCATGCAGTCAGAATGCATTTATCTTATTTCAGCCTTATTTGAGTCAATAAAAGATTTGCCATTGAAGATTTGCCAAGTTTAAATTGGTTTTTGATTGAATGGGAGGAGATGACACTTAATAATCAATTAAACCAGAGGCTCTTTAACTATGGAAAATGGTTCTCCAGAGAACATAGGAAGCTGCCTGTTACCATTTGTACATAGAGAGATCTTCTAGCACCTTCAAAACTAACTGAAAGAAAGAAATTGGCAGCATGAGGTTTCGTAGATGCATCTGAGGAAGTAGACTGAAGTCTACAAAAGCTCATGCTGTTAATTTCTTTGTTTCAGTTAGTCTCAAAGGTGCTACAAGATCTCTCTGTGTACTGATTCTACAGATTAAAATGGCTATCTCTTTGACTGCTACCATTTGTGTCTGTCTAGCCTAGTACTGTCTGTGCTGAATGGTAGTAGCTCTGTAAGGTTTAAAGGGGGGGGGGGTCCAAGCTCTACCTGGACGTGCTTTACTACCATTGATCTACTGCCTTTCCCAGGCCTAAAGGTACATACCAAGCCAATTCTCTCATTCCCTTTCTTTTATTTTAACTTCACGTTCCAAATGTCCTGCAGCATCTTTCTCCGAACCTTCACCTCTATGTAGATATATCTAGACCGATCTGCATTCTGAAATCAAGATTTTTTCTTGCTAAATTTAAGATTTATGGTACTTAACACCCAAATAAATAGCAAAGAAAAATTGCTTTGCATAAGAAAGACATACTGAGACAATGTCCAAATGGGTTGATATTTTACTGTCGAAATAACAGATTATATAATGATTTGTGCTGTACTTAACATGCAGTATTTTGAGACAACTGATAGACTATTCTGTACTGTAGTTTACCTGTGCTGCTTATTCACTTGCTTAATTTCAAAATTTGTCTTTCTCATGTTACATATTTTCAATGACAAAAACAATTCAGAAACAATATTTACAGCTTTAAAATGGAAAATGAATACACTAAGTTGACAAGAGAAGTAATCTCACAACCAATACTGTCTTTTAATCTAAAAGAACAGAGATACTTTAACAATATACAGTCAACCCTCCATACCTTATGCACAGATTCAACCATCCATCGTTTGAAGATAGATAGATAGATAGATAGATAGATAGATTCCAAACAACAAACTTTGATTTTGTTCTTTTATATAAGGGGCACCATTTCTATGCCACTGTATATAATGGGACTCGAGCATTCACTGATTTTGGGGTCCTTGAGGGACCTGGAACTAAACTCAAGTGGATACCAAAGATTTTCTGTACTGGAAATGGACCAAGGTGGCTTTGTAGCTTCAAAAGACAGAGAAAAAATTATTACTGAGTGCCATAAACTAAAAAAAAACCCTTAATTCAAGGCTAAAAACCTTACTTTGGAGGACTCCGATTCCCAGAATCCTACAATCCCATTGCCATGGTAGCTGGGGGAATCTAAATTTACGATATAAGAAAGTAACTTTTCCAAGTTTTTCTCTGTTCTGCTTATCAAAGATCAAATTCCCTTCAAGAAGGCTAAAGGATGGTTATTCTTTGTGCCTTTTCCATTTAGTAATTTCTTTCTAAAAATTCTTATGAGGAAGAGTGGGGTATAAATCAAAGAACCGAACAAATAAATATACAGTTTTTAAAATTATTTAAATGGAAATGTTCTTCAAGTTTGTATAACAACATCACTAATTTTAATTTTTAATATCTTCAAGGAGATATATGGGAAAATATATATCATATCAGGGCAAAACAACAAGAACAGGATGCTATGTTTTCTATGCAAGGCTGATCCAAGGCCTTAACATGATTTCTTCTTGCCATGAAGAACAAGATGTCATCCCACCCAATCTATAGTAGCCATTGAGTTGTTATGTGCAGTAATATATATTCCACAAAAGGCCAGTGTGGTGTAGTGGTTTGAGAATTGGACTATGTCTCTGCAGATCAGGATTCCATTCCCCACTTGGCCATGGAAATCCACTTACTGCTTTATCACACTAGGGGGCAAACAGGATTTAAACAAGAGTTAAACTAGAGAAAATCAGGAAATGCCTGATGTTTATCACATGACATTTCCTGGTTTTCTCTAGTTTAAATTCTGTTTGCCCCCTAGTGTGATAAAGCAGTAAGTGACCTTGGGTGAGTCACACATTCTTAGAACCAGAAAACTCCATGAAAGGTTCACCTTAGTGTCTCCATAAGCTGGAAAAAACCTAACACAACAACAACAAAATATATATTCCATTGAGAAAATGCTGTTTCCTTCACAGAAAATGCAGTTTTCTACACATAGAGAGACAAAACTATATATGAATTTTGCACAAAATAAGTCTCCAAGTGAAATTTTGCATAGAAAATTTATTTTCTGCACAGAATATGCTCTTCTCTGCATTTAAAAAATCTTACTTTCTGTTTTTTAAAATCTTTTTACACTTTTTAATTATTGTTTTAAAATGATTTATTGAAATCTGCCCTGAGATATTAGGACAAAGGACAGGATAGAAATATTTTAATGAATAAATAAATAAATAAACCACATATTAATTTTGTACCAATCTGTGAATAGTCTTCCAAAACTATAGTTTTCAATCATTTTCTTGCAGAAGGAAGAAAATTGCTAAAATTGCACATTGTGTCCATGAAGAAAAAAAATAGCAAAAAAATTACATCCCTATTTCTCACTGATGTAGATTAAGAAGAAGGGCCCTCCCTCCAGTCCATCTGGTGCCATCCATCCTTGGAGGGAGAGATGCAGGCCCAGCTCCATCAGGCCTGGCCTAGATTAAGACGCAGAGCCCTCCCTCCATGCTATCTGCCTGGGTCCAGGCCTCAGAGGGAGAGAAGAACTGCTGGACCTGATCCCCTTCCCCACCAACATTCCCTTCTTCTTTTGTGTTATGTCTTTCTAGACGAGGGCAGAGCGCCATTTAATTAAAAATAATAATACACTGGTCCCCCGGGTTACGAAGGTAATCCGTTCCGGATTACCTTTCGTAACCCGGAAGCTTTCATTTCCCGGGGGACCGCTATTTTAAACGGACCGCGCGGCCGATTTAAAGGGGCTGCACGGTTTTTTTTCGTATCCCGGGGGATCTTTCGGATCCCGGGGGATATTGTAGCGGTCCCGCCGGTTTCATACCCCGGGGTTTTCGTACCCCAGGGGATTCGTAAACCAGGGGACCACTGTAACTGTAAGCCGCTCTGAGAGCCTTTGTGGCTGAAGAGCAGGGTATAAATACTCTAAATAAATAAATAAATAAATAAATAAATGCCTTACCATCAAGTTGGCTGGATTTCATCTGATAATAGGCACATTATCTGGTGCTTGTTTGGTCCATCATTTGGCCCAGATTTCAAGCCCAGAGAGCCATTGAGCCATTGGAGCAACAAAGCAGGGTAAAAGCTGCACTGCAATGATTAGCATTTAATGATTAGTTCCATAGAATCTGTTCTTTTTTATCATTTGTTTAATGTAGATATATTATGCATTTTTACTAGATGTTAAGGGAAATCAAGATTTGTTTTATGAAAGAGTTATGCTTCTCCCACTGCTTCATTTGAGAGGAAAGAGAGCCATCCCCATTATCACCATCTTCTCTCCACTTCATCTTACCTCCCCACCAACTCTCCCCCTGCTACCACCTGTCCCCACCTTACTTTATCCCGCTCTCCTTGTCTTGCAATGGCCATAGCACCACAGCCTCCTTGTGTTCCATTTAAATAGCCTCTGGCAATTTTGTATAGTACTTCTTTAGAGGTCAGGTAGACACCAGTATTAGGGTGAAGCAAGGGGAGAAAGAAGAGAGGCATTGAGATACAGCAGTGGCTGTAAGGGAGGAAATCATGGCAAATGAGCAAGGTGAAGCAAGCTGAGGAGAAGACAGGGAGGGAAAGAGATGCAGAGGTGGGTTTAAGGTGCAAAAGAAATACTGTATGGCAATACAAGATGGAAAAGGAATAATAAGACATAAAAATGGTACATAAAAGCAGCAAGGGAGGGGGACAAGGGGAAGGCAGATCATAGAATCATAGAGTTGGAAGACACCATAGGGGCCATCCAGTCCAACCCCCTGCCATGCAGGAACTCCCAATCAAAGCATCCCCGACAGATGGCCACCCAGCCTCTGTTTAAAGACCTCCAAGGAAGGAAATTCCACCAAACTCTGAGGAAGTGTGTTCCACTGTCGAACAGCCCTTACTGTCAGGAAGCTCCTCCTAATGTTGAGGTGGAATCTCTTTTCCTGGAGCTTGCATCCATTGCTCCGGGTCCTGTTCTCTGGAGCAGCAGAAAACAAGCTTGCTCCCTCCTCAATGTGACATCCCTTCAAGTATTTAAACAGGGCTGTCATATCACCTCTTATCCTTCTCTTCTCGGGGCTAAACATCCCCAGTTCCCTAAGGCGTTCCTCATAGGGCATGGTTTCCAGACCCTTCACCATCTTAGTCGCCCTCCTTTGGACACACTCCAGTTTCTCCACATCATTTTTTAGTTGCGGTGCCCAGAAATGGATAAGAGGTGTTAATGGAAGAGTAAAATAGGCATAAGATAACAAAAGATGCAAGGGAAGGAAGAGTGGTGGTGCAAATGAGGCAGGGAAGGAAAGAGAGTGCAAATGGAGCAGTGCAATGTACAAGGGGGCATGGTGAGACAAAGTACAATAGGTGAATGTGTGGTTCTTAAGCTTTCCTTACTTTCCTCTGCATTTCCTCAGTCACTCTCAGGGTCTTCCTTTGATATTTCATGGACCTGGTTTTATTAGATGAGGGGATCTAAACTTGTGTCTTTCTGTTCCATGCCCAGAATTTTATACATTACTTTATACATATTTTGTCAAAAGAGTAGTTACTGTAGAAATGTACCAAGTCTGAAGCACAGTGTTAGAAAATAATGCAAATGTTAATGTTTTGATTTTTATTATTGTAAATTAAAAAGAATAATGTACAGATTCGATTACTGGATTTGAGAGACTGAAATATAGCAATCCTACACTGAAACTAATTGTGTGGAGGTTGGATGATATGAAACTTGAGTAACCACCTTATCTAGAGCTTTTCTGGATTTGCATTGGCAGGACCGAAGGAAGCTCATCTTCTTTTCCATCTCACTCTACTTCCACTACCCCTTTCAGGCTTTTTCTTTCCCATTTTATTGCATGTTTTCCTTTCTTTGGAATGACTGGGAAGGAAACTGTGATATGGCAGCTGTTGTTTCTCTCTGTGTGTCTTTCACAGGTTTAGCTAAATTAGAGTTGAATGCATCTGACTGGTTTAACTTGCAGCAGATAGGGCAAGATATACAAAGGCTACCCAGAGATGCATATAAATCCTTAAAATCATAGTAAATCAATACATTGAATAAGTTGAAAAGCATATTTTTAACAAAATGAACCACCAACAATTTAACTCTACACATCAAGTTCCTAAGAATGCTAACGAGGGCTGGCTACAGGGCTCACACAGCTTAGTTGTTGCAAAAGCTGTAGTGCCTGCCAGTACTGTATGTTTCTAGGCACAATTCAAGGTACTGGTTTTGACTATGAAGCACTACACAATAGAGGTCCAGGTGCTCTGAGGAACCTTCACCTTCCATACAAACATGGCCATGGTTTGAGATCATAGGTACCCCTGGTGGGAATAGAGGGAAGGGCTTTCTCCATGACAACTCCCAGGCTCTGAAACTCCCTTCCCGGAAAGGCACCCTTCCTTACTATCTTTCTGCAAGCCAGTGAAGATTTTTGCATTCTGGCAGACCTTTGAAAATTATTTTTTTAAAAAAAAATTAGGGGAAACAGTCCTTGTTGTGTAAAGTGCTGGACTTTTTAAAATGGTTTATGTGTGAAATGTTTTATTGTTATTATTATTATTATTATTATTTGTATAGCACTGTAAATTTACACAGTGCTGTACATACAATCTTATAATTAGACAGATCCCTGCCCTCTGGCTTACAGTCTAAAAGAGATACTTTAAAGTTTTGATACTTTAAACTTTTGTATGCTGTGAATTTTTGACTATGTTTGTTTTGACTGTCACCTAGAGTCCAAAACTGGGGAAAAGACATGATATAAATTAATATAAAGATGATGGTGGGGGGGGGGGGCGGCGGCGGCTAGAAGTCTCTATTGTGGTCTACATTGTGTGATTTTATAGATAATCAGCTACATAATTAAGTGTATGCTATATTAGTGAATTGCTAGAATAAGTAACAGGACATTGACAAAAATGTCCTGGTGTGCATTGGTCCCTTTGTTATGTAGTAATATCAGAGCAGCCCCTTGTTGAATACAGATGTTATGAAACTGGTCAGTTCTATTTCCCCCAGATGTAAGTCCACTTAAAAAGCTGTTCCTTGCAACCATTGCAAATCAGCATTCTTAGAAGCATCTGCTTATACTGATGTTTCATGTCTAGAGTTAAAGTGGTGGTACTTCTTTTTGTTAAAAAAAGAATTCTGGATGATGATTATTATGATAAATAAATAAATAAATAAATAAAGCTTTAAGCCAAAGCTCCCATGTACAGTGGACCAATTAAAATGAATGATATACAGTGGGCCCTTGGCATCTGCTGGAATTTGGTCCCAGGACCCCATGGATACCAAAATCTGTGGATGCTCAATCCCATTAAATACAATGGCATAGTAAAATTATGTCCTTTATATAAAATGGCAAAATCAAGGTTTGCTTTTTCAATTTGTGTGTGTGTGTGAATATTTTGAAGCCATGGATGGTTGAATCTGTGGATGCAGAATCCATGGACACAAAGGGCTGACTGTATGTGAGTTACATTTATGTCCCTGCCATTAATTTCAGTGGGTCTGCTCCAGCTGGAATTAACACTGGATTTACCATAGTCCACTGTGGCTGTTGGTAACATACACAGGATATAACTTCCTTTTACATCAGCATATGTCCTCTTGTAGTCACTGCAGAACCAGGCACCAATCATCTCCTTGCAAAACACCCAACACCAGTTTAAAAGCTCGTTCCCAGATCTCTGACAAGTATGACTATGGCTGTTCCTTTTTTCCTATTATGTTATATTTTATAAGAGAGGAACTCAAAAAGAAATAGTTATACTTTTATATTTAAGAGTTTGTCCTACAGACAGCTGTACTGGCCAAGGATCATACAATGTCCAGGCACTTGTTTCCTAGGCTTTAACAGCAGCCATAAAACCACTAGAACTGGTATGCCAACCATTTCACAATGCTGTGTAATTTATTTGTCCAATTGCCATCACAAACACTGAGGCAAATGGCAATCCAGTGACATCCTAAAAATAGTATCCTTGTGAAAACCTAAGGAACATCTTTGTAATATCTTGGTCTACTTCACCAAAGGTCTGTTGGAAAATTGCTGAATGATAATAGAATGCAATATGTCAGACGAGTCAAGTCCCCTTCTAAAATTTATTCATGTTGTGGTTAACTTTATTTAACAATAAATAAAAGCAGCTTACATTTTAAAACAAATACAATATAGTCAAAGTACACACAAGATCAAAATTTAAATTTAAATTAAGCTATTAACAGTGCTAAATACAATGTTAAAAAAGTATGAGAAAGAGAGGGAGGGAGGGGGAGAGAGAATGTCCCTGGGCAGCAATAAGGTATAATGACATAGGGGTTTGTGTTTATACTGTTGAGCAATTCATCTAGGATCTAGGAGCTGCCCTTTATTCTTTGATTTCTATCTCTTATCTACCCATTGCTGCCTCTTAATGGCTGGTAGAATGTTTTTCATCAAGCCCTGTGTCTAAATCCAGCCCTCTGGGGTCCCCCCAAATGCCCACACACCCATACCTATGATGTTATCACAGTTGTTTCCCAGGTTCTGAGTCCCCTGCCACCCTCTAAAAGTCTAACATGCCTCTTCTAATAAGAGCCAATTAGTAAGAACTTTAAGCTAAAAATAATAATAAAATCCTGGTATTTTTGGTCACATTCTTTTTTCCTGGGATGTCATTCCTGAGCACTTCTCTGAAACTGAATTTGGTCTGAAAATCTTTCCACATCTTTGAGATACACTATGCTTACTCTCTGCATCCCAGTCACTTGGCATGTTTGTTTTACCTATCCTTCCCCCTTGTTGTACATTCACGTGCTAGGACTGACAACTCCAGATGTCTTTGAAATGGGCAGGCTGTAATGGAGATGATTAAATAAAATACTTAAAGGATAAATACCCCGTCACACTGAAATGATTATTAGAAGAGTTGCATACAGCTTAGGCCCAGGCTATCTGAAAAACTGTATCTCCCCATATCAACCAGCAAGGGTCCTAAGGATAACGGGGGGGGGGGGGGGCTTTTGTTTGGTCCTGCTAACATCACAGGCTTGCTTGGTGAGAACACAAGAGAGGGCCTTCTTGGTGGCTGCTCCCATCATCTGGAACTCCTCTCTAATAGAAGGCTGACCCTCCCTGCTTTCTTTCACCAGCAGGCAAAGACATTTTTATTCAAGCAAGCTTGAATATAATCATTGTCAGGGAGGTTTTATATGAGATAAGTACTCTGTTCATATTTTTCATATTTTTAACTCTGTGTATTTTCAGTGATTTTATAAGATTTTAGCATGATTATTTTACAGTATATAATAATAATAATTAATAATAATAATAATAATAATAAAAAAGTTTATTTGTATACCGCCCTTCCTGCGATCAGGGCGGTGAACAATACACAATAAAATTCACATATCAATAAAACAGCATAAATATAAAATCAAGTGCAACAACAGTAATATATTATAACAAAGTCCCAGTCCAGCATAGTAGTGGAGAGGGAAAAAGTTAACAAGGGGGTGAGTCAGGGAAAGCCTGCTCAAACAAATGTGTTTTTAGTCCTTTTTTGAACAGGTTCAGGGAGGCAGCCAGGCGGAGTTCCGTTGGCAACGAATTCCAGAGGATCGGGGCTGCAGTAGAAAAGGCCCTCTTCGTTGTGAGGGACAATCTAGCCTCTGGGACTCTTAATGAATGTTGCCCAGTAGATCTGAGTGTGCGGGGCGGATTGTATGGGGAGAGACGGTCCGTCAGGTACTCTGGGCCCAAGCCATTTAGGGCTTTATAGGTGATAACCAGCACTTTGTATTGAGCCCGGAAGCGGATAGGCAGCCAATGTAGATCTTTAAGTATTGGTGTTATATGGGCGGCCCTGGGAGCGCCAGTGACCACCCAGGCTGCCATATTTTGCACTAGTTGTAGCTTCCGAGTGTGGTACAAAGGCTGCCCCATGTAGAGCGCGTTGCAGAAATCCAACCGAGAGGTTACGAGAGCATGTACTACAGTTTCAAGGTCCCTCCGGTCCAGGTAGGGACGCAGCTGGCGTATCAGCCGAAGCTGATAACAGGAATATGCTCATGTATAAGTCTACAAATTTAAGTCAAACAACTGACCCCCAAAACTTCAGTCAACTTTTCCACAGGTCAATGTAAGTACTGTACCTTAACCCTTATAAAAAAAGGAACCATCCCCTGGTGAAAGTCAAAAATGTAATTTATCCTGGAAACACTGATCTCCCTCTACTTTCTCATCCATCCAGCCTTTAAGGTGAGCACAAACAGTCATGCCTCCTGGAATTTTGTAAGTTCTTCAATACTGTTTGCCTTTGCATCATCCTTTACATCCTTTGTTACATGCCCTTAAGTTTTACTTATCTTATCCATGGGTCATATCAAAATTCATAATTATGGCCCCAAAACCTGCCCTCGACTTATACATGAGGTCAACTTATAGTTGAGTATATACGGTATTTAAAATTCCACATTAAAGCATTATAAAATCAATTAAAATCATACAAAAGTTAAAAACAGATAACACGTACATGTAAATGAGACCATTCCCTGTGTAACCAATACAAGCTTGCTTAAATAAAAATGTATTTGCTTGCTGGTGAAAGAAAAAGCAAGGAGTGGGCCAGCCTAGCCTCTTGCAGAAGGGAGTTACAGAGAGTGAGAAAGGTCACTAAAAAGGCTCTTTTCTCTCTCAGCATCACAGAATTGGGCCTAAGGTACTGCTCATCACACCTTCAATGTGTAAACTGTTTTGCCATTTTTATTTTTTATCAAAGTCTCCTGTGAGGATGAGTTGATCTAGAATTAAAAGACAGATGATTCATATTGGTAATTAGAAACACTGCAAAATAAAATCTAATTTGCAATGTAAAATTAAATATGAGTAAAATCTGAATAAGAAATAGCATTTGGCTCTTCAGATTAAATATTAAAACAATGTCCTGAATATCAGTATTGAAGAAAACAACTGTTTTAAATAAATAGCTTAACTTACAGCAGCAACAGAAGTAGCAGTAAATAGTACTTTACCTAAAAGCAAGGTGAATTCAATGCAAGTAAAGCCCTTTAAAATTCAGCTGAACAATGTTCATGTTAATCAACACAAAATACACAAAATATACTTTCACCTTTAATCATAACAGTAGTTAATACTCGATTCCAGTAAACACATTGAGGTAAATCCAACGTGATATTGGCAGTAGTGCTGGGACTTTCTTCCACTCCCTCTACAGTCCCTCAGAGTGCCAAAAAAGCTGCTCCAAAGAGTTTCCCAACTCTCTGGAGCACCTTTTAAGGGTTCAACTGAGGGTTACAGAGGGGAAGCAATGTCCTTTCTTACTTTTGCGAAACACAGGTCTTCCACTGGATATTACCCTTATAAAACAGAATCATACTGTGTCCACATTTAATATGAATAGTTTTAAATGCTTACACCGTGTTAAGGTTTGTAAGTGATCACCTTAAATGAGAAGGGGGCTCCCTGAAAATCAAGAAGAATCATTTCTGAACAGAGTCCTTCAACCGGCAGAAAGCTGATCCCATGTCCAACCCAATATCTTCAAAGATCTCTTCTGATCAGTTTGGTTGATGAACATACATATTTATTATTCAGCATTATTATTTGTTACCTACATTTTCTGAATTGTTACAATGCGCCAGCAAATCGAGGATGGGGAGGGGAGGAGCTAAACCTACAGGAGTCAGATCTCACAGTGTATGACAGCTGCCCTGTAGTCACAGTCAACATTTGTCAGCATCTAATATGCAGTGGTCAACATTTTATAGTTCTGACAGCTGATATTCAATAGTAATTGCCCTGAGTTCTAGTCCAGGGAGAAAGGTGGGACATTAAATGAACAAACAAACAAATAAATAAATAATTATTTGACAGTACCTAATAACTTGTCCACAACAGAAATGAGAAGTATTTCACTCACATATCTAAATTATTTTAAGCCAAATAGATTTTGATTCTGACATCAGATTTACCAGATTTTGGGTGGAATTGGGAATAATGTGGTTGAACAGTTTAAGACTCTTCTGCCAAATGACTGTTTGGTCAATGATATCAATATAAAAGTCATAGGACTTTTTTGTCCTGTCATCCATTCCTATTTTGCTGGTCTGTATCAATGAATTAGAATTAATCGTGTGATAATGTTGAGTGAAAGGATATTCCCTCTGGCCACACAATTTCATGACTGGAGTGATGTTTCATAAATTGGTTTGCTTTTCTGTCTTTTCTCAGTGGTTGCCAGATTTCACAATATCAAATATTGATTTTTTAAAAAAAAAATTCAAAATCTGTCATTTTATTAAGTATTTTGGTTTCATAAATCTTAATTTATGGGATTCTCTCATTTCTCACTTCAGTGGGGTGGTGAGTGCATATGACTAAACATGGAAACAGAAAGATAGTGGCTAAAATTAACCTGAATAAAAGGGAAATGTGTTTTTAATACTGCATAATATTTAGAAACTAATGGCAACAAATATTGTTACCATACAAGTAAATGTTTAAGACTGTGGAATTCGATAAAACACAAACAATACCAAACCACAGGACATATTAACAAAAGGCTGCAGCCCTGCATGGCAAGGATAAGTAAACTAATATCTTCCCATCATAGCAACAAAACAAATGTGGCTAGCCATCCTCATCTGCATTGGTATCTTGTAGAACAGATTTAAGAAATCAACAAACTCCTCCACATTGACTGTATAAATTAAGTCTCTGTTTGAGCTCTAGAAAACAAGAACCAAAAGTCCTTAGGCATCATTTTCTCTAGCCATCCATCCTCAAAACACCTCATCTTGCCTTCCAAAGGTGGGGAAAAGAACCGGTGAGTGCCTCTACACACCATTTCCCTCCCAGATAGCCTAGACAAGTTCGGTTTCACATAAACATACATTTCTTCATGAATTATTCTTAAATGAACCCTAGCCTTGAAAAATAACAAAACTGAGGTCCCAGGGTATTTGACTGGAATTTGACACAAAGTAACATAGGTGATCAATACAGTTATTTCACAAGAAAATTCCATTTTATGCAGCTTTTTATAAATCAGACTGTGATCCTACCCATTCTTACATGTGAGAAAATCTCATTGAGGTCAAGAGGATCTACTTTTGAGCAGTCTGATAAAGGCAGTGGATCTCATATTAATACAGTGTCATATGTCAGTGTCAGCGGGCTGAGTGTGTATGTATGTATGTATGTATGTATGTAGCGTAATGTAATATGCATATCTAAATGCACAAAAAGAGAGACTGTATTTGCCTAAAACTAATACAGTCCTTTCTCAAATAAATGAGTCCACACATTTTATGCATACAAAATTTAAAAGGCTACAGCCCTGAAATCTCATTACAGATTGCTCAGAAAAAGTATCCATACAAAAGTATGTTTCTATTAAGACAAGACAACTATACAGAATACAGATCATCAGAGTTCTTTCTCAAGAGAAACATAGTTTGTATTCGCATTAAAGAATGTTTCTTTAAAAATGGAACAGTTACTTATAGGCTGGACCTAAGGCGTGAGAGACAATGAGATGTAACACTGAAAAAAAGCTGAGAGAGAATTTGTGGATTCCATTACAACTTGATATGTTTCTCTGGAGCAGCATGCAAAGGGTTCTTGCAGCATCTGAGGAAGTAAACATAAGCCTACGAAAAGCTTATGATACCAGCTTCTTTCTTTCCCTTGACAGCTGATTGATTTGTTAATGTAAAATCAAACAAAACAAAAACAAAAAACCAACCAACAGTAACAGATACATCTAATCCTCCACAGGATCCCAATAATTTAAGCAGCCTAAATGGGGTTATCATATTATATCCTCACAACCACCCTGCGAGGTAGTTTGAAAAGGTGACTGGCCAAGGCCATCTGAGGAGTGTTGGCTGAACTGACATTTGAACCGAGATTACTCTACCCCAAGACTACATTATCCTGGCAGGTTGCTTTAGGTTTTACCTAATGTAAGGATGAATTATTCTGTTATGCACTGACACCGTTTTGATGCATCAGTTGCTGTTCTTTCTTTTTTTACATTCTTTCAAGCACTGTGAACAATCGCGTTGTGAAAGACAGCACAGAACGTTATGCCTCTATGACAAAGTTTTACTTTGTTTCCTGCTGTGGCAGGCTTCTGATATTAGTACGCTTGGTTGTCTTAGGCCCAATGAAGAAGGCTGGCCTGAACAATTCTGAACTATTTTAAAAAGCGGTTCTAATGCTGCTTCATCAGCGACGAAGGGTTAATCTCCTGAAATGCCTTTCTTTGCCAGACTCCCCAGCTGCCTTAAAGTTATGACTTATCAGAAGCAACCTCCAGAGCTACAGTGATGGAGACTCATATGAGGAAACACTCTCTCAGAGCAGCCTGCCATTGACAGCAAATGTTTGTCGAACGAAGGTCAGCCTTGACCAGGGTACAGCTATGCTGGCATATCTATCCAAGGCATTTTCACAAGAGGATTGCCCAGTCCACAGACACAAATAGGTTTGGACAAGGCAGCACATTCCTTCGACCGAAAGCCACGCCATCTCCTTCACCATCCTTCCTCCTAGTGCAACATGTCCTGATGCGCTTGGAGGCTTCTTCTCTCTACGAGTCACGGATGTGCATTTTTTTATTCCTCCAGTTGTGACACACAACACACCGCCTCAATCCTCAACCTGCTTCTTTTCAAGGACCCACTGGTTCTAGATCCAGGGGTCACCTGCAGCATCTGGGGGACTGCAGATTTGAACTCTGCGTCAAGACGACACTGTGCTGACAGGCTGCTTCAGTTTTACCTCTAATGTCAGGATGAATTAGTTTTTGGTGGGGGGTTTTTGGGCACATGTTCGAGAAGAGTTTAGCTGGCATCTTCTAGAACAGAGCCACATAGCTCAAAAAAACCACCAAAAACTATGGATGCTGGCCATGAAAGCCTTCACCTTCCCTCAGGATGAACTGTCCTGTGATGCAGTGACACTGCTTCTGTTCCTCTCAAAGCACTGGCACCTGTCCTTTCTGCTGCTTCTCCTAGCAGAGGAGAGGACATGGAAGTCGCCTTGGGTCCTGTCCTGAGAGGAAAGGCGGTGATATAAATCAAATACTGTAAATACTAAAACTCAAACGCTCTGTGGCCAGTCCACCCCATTCCCTCCCCTAGTGGAGCCTCCTGGCCCCCTCTCTGGGTGAAGGTGGGGGGTGGGAGGAGTCCCCACAAATGACAAACCCTTTCCCTTTGGCGCCAAACTGAGGCTGGGAGGGAAAGCCCCAGCCCTAGTAGCAGCCTCAAGGTCACCTTTAGGACCAAAGAAGGGGCTTGGAGAGGGGAGGAAGAAAGCCCTCCAAAAAACAAGATCCCTCCAGAGGAAGAAAAGATATAGAGAGCCACCTGAAATAGAGCCACCTGCAGCAGCAGCAGCAGCAGCAAGAGAGGAGGGCTCTTGTGGGGAGGAAGGAACTGGATGGAAGGAACTACTAGGGTCCTGTGGAAGGAAAAAAGACACCCCTTGAGAGGCAGAAAGAGAAAGAAAGAAAGAGAGGGGGGGCACGTCGCGCACAAAAAGAAAGAGAAGCCTCTCCAGTCTCTCTTACCTGAAATAAAGCCCGCCTAAAGTAGAAGGGGCTGCAGCAGCTGTCCAAGTCCCCTCAAGACACAGGAGGCAGGTGGTGATGGTGATGCTGCTGCTGCTAATGCCAAAGGGACAGGGAGCCGAGTCTTCTTCTTCTTTTGCCCCTCTTCTTCTTCTGCTGCTGCTGCTTCTTTTTCCTCTTCTCCAGCAGGAGCTGCAGCAGCAGGAGCTCCAAAGAGAAAGAGAGAAGGCGCCTGGGGAGTCCTCCTCCTCCTGCGCGCGCGCCAGAGCTGCTGCTGCTGCTGCTGCTGCTGCTGCTCCAAGGTCTCCCCCTGGCTGCTGCTGCTGCTGCTGCTGCTCAAGGCTCGCCTCCTCCTCCTCCTCCTCCTCCTCCTCCTCCTCCTCAGCTCTCCCTCTCTCTCTCTGGCCACCACCACCAGCAGCAGCAGCCTTGGGCTCAGACTGAGACTGAGACTGGGAGCAAGACAAGCCAGAGGTCTTCTTCCTCCTCCTCACTGCCAAGGAGGGCCAAGGAGAGAGACTATTGAGGGAGGCCAGGCGCAAAGCTCAAAGCAGCACACTGCCTAGAAAGGGCCAGTCAGGCTCCTAGGTCCTGTCCTGCTCCAAAGGAAGGACCATACACACACACACACACACACACAATTACAAAGCTCAAAACTTTCCTAGGAATGGCCATTCAGGAGCCTGGGTCCAGGTCCAAAGGAAGGACCCATACACACACACACACACACACATACACTCAGTTTCAAAGCTCTCCTAGAAATGGCCATTCAGGCTGCTGGGTCCTGCTCCAAAGGAAAGACCTTACAAATATATACTGTATATACAGTTTCAAAGCTCAAATTCAAGGGGGGGGGGAATGGGGGACAGGACCAACTTCAGCACTCAAAACACTCCTAGAAATGGCCATCCAGGCTTCGAATCCTGCTCCAAATGGAGGACCTTCAAGAAAATTAAAGGACAGGACCAACTTCAAAACTCCTAGAAATGTCCATCCAGGCTTCTGGGTCCTGCTCAGAATGGAAGGCCTTCATGAAAATTGAAGGACAGGACCAACTTTTTTCTCAAAAGTCTTCTTTTTGGACCCAAGAAGCATTGGCTCAAAACACTCCTAGAAATGTCCATTCAGGCTTCTTGGGTCCAAAAAGAGGACTTTTGAGAAAAATGTAGGACAGGACCAACCTAAAAGCTCAAAACACTCCTAGAAATGTCAGTTCATGCTTCTTAGTGAGATTGAGTATGGAGGGCATTTTGGAATTCCTCCTGGACAGAATGCTGAAATGGAGGACAGATTCATCTGGCCACCCTGGGGAGGGAAGAGGGAGAAGGTGGGAGAGAGAAAGAGAGTCAAGCGAACCCCATGCCATCAAAGGAGCCAGCCTTGTGTGTCAGATTAGATGATTTGGGAATCAGCCATCCTGACCGCCATTCTAAGAGAATACAAAGAAAAAAATCCCCTGTTCAGACACAGAAACTCACAACAGTGACCTTGAGTGACCTCAGTGACCTTGAGCAAGTCACACTCTCTCAGCCTCAGAGGAAGGCACAGGCAAATGCCCTCTGACCAAATCTTGCCAACAAACCTCATGATAGAGGCCTTAGGGTCAACATAAGTCAGAAACTAGTTGAAGACACACAACAACTAAATATTAAATCAAGGCGCCTGCCCAGCCCCACATACTTGTGGCTGGGAGAAAGTATCTTTAAGGCATCTCTCACTATATAGTCTAGGCACTATGCATGACAAGCGATCTGAACACACACACACATGCATAGTGGTAGAAACAAGACCATAGCACATAGCATAGTTTCAGAATAAACTTTACAACTATTTGGAAGGAGTAGGACAGGCAATAAATGCCTCCAATGTTACTCTTAATATTTATTTAGCACCAGCTGTGTATTCAGCCTGACACAGAACCACAGGTATCTGTCCCCTCACATAAATCAGACAAAATGGAGCAGTAAAATGGGAAAGCCTTTATTGCTCCCCTCCATACTGGAAATCACTGAGGGATGACTATTTCCAAGCACCGCAATGTCAGCCCACATTTTCTGCTCTCTCTGTATCAGTGTGATGACTGGAGAAGTGAGAAAGCCAAAGAAAGGGTTAGGAAGACTCTGATTCATAAGGCGACCCTGGGACACTTTGCTTTCTCTGGATACTTACATGAAGCATTTATCCTGCAATTACCTTGTCTCATTCACAGAAGATTTTTAGGGCAGGGAGGAGGCAGACCACACTGGCTTCCATTTGTAAAATAAACCTCTTGGGTTTTTTTCTCTGCTGTTTGATCCATCTTTTTTGTAGATAATTCTTTAAAGAGGGAAAATACTAGAATAGTTCTACAAAGGGCCTTTTTATTGGACACAGTGGGAGTGGTGAGTCCACTCTGGGCTTTAGTGTAAACTTTAAAGAATTATCCAAAGTACTGGAGCTAAGACCTAAAATAGGTTCAGCATGTTGGGTAGTGCCTTTAAAGTTCAGACCAAAACCTGGATGAGTGGATTCACTCCCGCACTGACACAAGAAATAGCAG